>JAZHRO010000078.1:49910000-51160000 GCA_037157565.1 Thalassia testudinum
GAGCTTAAGTATTCTAAGTAGTGGTAAGGTAGAGATGAAAACTAAAGAATGGAAGGGCCTTTGGGAAAATTACCCAAGTAGCCAAACATCCCCATGTTGAGACAAATTCCTTTTGTCCCTTGAAACCTCCACCCTTACCATCGTTGGTTGGAGAAGAAGCTCCAAGCAAGCTTTTGGAGATTTTAATAAGGCTAAGAACCCCAGCTACCCCACATAAAGGTAAACAACATCTTCTCATAGGATTTGGGCTTTTACCTTGGAGATGGGAAGGGTTTATGGCTACATGTGATTTTTGAGTATGGGAAGCTCAAGACCATGGTATCGAAGCATCACACTAATAAAAATTCTTTAGCTTGATGCTCCATGTTGATCCATGAGGCTGTTGGAGCATAGAAGAGCTTGAAGAGTTTTAAAGGCCAAAGAAGAGTAAGAAGGAAAGATTTTACTAGAAATAAACAAGATGGGGCATAGCCTTTCTTGAACCCCTCTCTTGGTGATTAGATTCAAAATGAAAGAGTGAACTTGTGTACTAACGACGGTGAGGAGGCTATCATGATGGAATATGACGGTTTACGTTGGATATGATGATTCCTTGTAGTTTTGAGTGATTAGAAGGTGACAGGGTGCATGCATGTTAAGTTTGAAGGGAGAACCATGTAAACGAAGGACAAAGATTTCATAGACTTTATCACTAGGCCTAGAGCTAGTGACTATCACCAAGACGAGTATTTGGGCTTACAAGGAAGATTTAGCTAACCTTCCTGCAAATCCTTTGATATAGTGGATAATCATAATTTTTGTCTTAACAAACTTAACGATGCTAAGTCCTTGCTAATTCCTCGATCCTTAAATATGTTAGTTGATTCTCTTAATGTTGTAAGTTGCAACACATGTTTGGCATTTGGTTCACTCATGAATCAAATTTGTAAATAATTTTTACATGAAATTTTTACATCCATGCTCTTAGAAACTTACTTAATCACATACATACCTCCAAATATTTTATTATTACATCTATATCCCTACAAACTTGTATTGTTACACATATATACCCCTACCATTTCATCTAACAATAAATGACCTTTGGTGAGGGGTGTAATACAAGCTTGAGAGGAGGGAGTAGGGGAGGAGAGGAGGACAAAGAAAGGAGGAAAAAAAGAAAACAAAAAAAAAATGCAAATAGAAATATTAACCTAATTTAAAAATATTGATAGGGGTGCTGATATAATTTTCAAATTTTATCTCGTTAACTTTAGTGGCCATTGGGAAATATTCAAGGGAAAATTCTCTCAAATCTAACATAAACTTAACTTAAGGATATAACCATCATGAGATGTAAGCTTGTAAGAGTATGGATATAATAATGATGTACAAAGGAGTATAGATGTAATTAGGTATCTTTACACAGACAAAATTCACTTTTTATATTTATAAATATTCTTAATTTTCAAAAGAATAAACAATGGCGGAGCGGAAAACTCTCCAAATCTAAGAAACGCACCTGGCATAAATATAAAAAAACGGGAATTCAAACAATATGGTCAGACACGTAACTAAAAGCTTACATCAAAATATCAGCAAACAATTTCAAATCTTCCTCTGGAAAGGAGCAAATTTAACATCTAGCAGTTTTCATATCGGAAATACCTTTTGGAGATCGTTCAATGACTTCGTAATAGTTAGCAATTGGTATGTTTACCTTTAATAATAACATTCTCTGTACATGTGGGCATTTGGAATAAACATGCAGAATAGAAACCTTTGTAGGTGCTCAAAAAGTAAAAGGGTTCCCTTCTTACTTACATTCCCAGAAAGGGAAAGAATCAGTTTGGACACCCCCACTATTAGAGAGAGATATCATGGACCATGACACCGTCATATAACCAGACGGTGTCATGTGACCTGTGAGTGGGTGTACAAACCGGAGTACACCTATCATCATCCTTCCAGAAACCACCACAGTCCATGGAGGTAGATACTAGAAAAGCTTTGCTACAAAGTGAGGTATTCTTAGTCGAGAGTGAAGGAGACACCTTTGGTCATCAAGATTTGTATTTCAAAACTATATGCCAAACATAGAAACGGATCACAAAACTAGTTGCTCTTTCGCAAGTAACGTGTACAGCCGATACCCACAGCTCCAATTGCAAGTATTTTCTTTACCTCAAACCTAATAGTTTAAGAACTGGACATTTATTCGTCTATGCAAGACTTGGCAACCGCTTCAAAATGGGATGCAGTTGTGTGTTTGAAAGGAGAGATTTTTCTCCAAGATTAATTACCAAGCGAATCGTGCTTGGTTGGTTACCTGACAATCTAGAGACAGGAAAAGTTAAAGGCAGGCAGTTGAGAAGGTACCGCCCGCCTGTGCTTATGCAAAGGCCATAATTTTTTCTTTCTTTCTTTTCACCTCCAAATGTTCTAGATGAGATGTACAGGTAAAGTTTACACGAGATTTTGAGAGGAAGAAGATTCGCAGGTGGAGATTGAGGAAAAAGAAAATCTCAAAGCATATTTCCACTTGGAATTCATTCTGACAACACCTACTCTTCCTCTGTTCTCTCCAAACTTCTCTAAGCAACTAGAGAGAAATATGAACAATCTATGCCCAAAGAAGGGTTAGTACAACAAAAAGCAGCAGCGCCAATCCAAAGCAGAGAGCCACAATAGTACCAAATGCCTGAGGTAAGACGGTCGGGATGCCATGAGGAACTAAAGTTTTAATAGATTGACATAAGAGAGTAATATAGATTGTACTAACCTTTGCTTTGGACTTGAACTTGAATTTGTTTGTAAACCATGTTAGCCACTTATCCACTAAAGGTGCTAGTGCAAGAGCTCTGAAGAAGATTTTCGATATAATAACACCAGAAAATAATTAATAACTCTTCATGCTGCCTTGTTTACATAAAGGGAAATAGATTAGAAGCAGCTAATGTTAAGTTCCAACCTAACTGTTTTCACATACTTGAAAGAGTTATATGTGCATGAAAGTTTCTATGGCTTCCATAGATGCAAATGATGATTATTTTTCTTTCATGGTGTAGCAAACATTAGATCTTCGAACTATAATTTTTCCAAAAAAAAAAAATCTTTGAAATGATTATAATAGGAATAAATGAAATTAACTGATGAAAAAGAAGGCTTATAGCATGCATTGTGGACTGACCCTCCTGCTCTTATAAGCTTTGTAACTTGGCTTCCTGCCCAAACCATTGCCATTACTTTGATGAATCTGCACAATTGATTTTACGCCAGAAAGAATATGAACTTCCTATCAGAAACAAACTTATACAAGATGGTACTGGATGTCTATACCTTTCAACGGCAGCCATATAACCCAATCTTGCAGGAGCAGGAGCAACATAAAACCTAGATAGGAACACAAGGAACCCTCTTAGCAAATAAATTGGCTAAAACAACCAGAATTACCAAAGACATGTGGCAGGTAAATGCACAGAATCTTAATTTTTATCTAAAATGCTACAACCATATCTAGTGAGGTCTTTCTTTAGAATGACTAGGTTCATGCCAAAACAAATGAGAGTTACATAGGTAGAGACAACCACCAAGAGGGTCTTTATAGTGGATTACATTATAATCTCAAAAGAACACCCCCTGAAAAGCTGCATTACCTAAATCCAGAGAAAAGTGGGCAACAACACTAGATGCTATCCAGCTTTAGATGCATGCACTTCTAGCTTCCCTAGATAAATAATTCAAATGAGAAAATTACAACTTGAAAGAGAACTGTGGGGAGACGAAAAGCCTAATCCAAGAAACAAGTGGCAGATTCATATTAGAATATCACCATGTTGACTAGCAAGATCATGTGTGAAGTATGCATGATGATCAAGAAGAAGATTCAAGTATTTGTTATAGGCCATGATATTACAACTTCAGATTGGAATTATTGCACACAAAGACTAGCAGAGTTTGGTAGAGATGAAGAGGTACGGAGATCTGAACATCCTAAAAGGGATTCTAAGAGAATCAGTTTGTCCGGATGAGGAGTTATAGGAAGAATTTGATAATGTACGCAGATAAATCCTGTAATAAGAAAGTGATCTCCTAATGTGAAGATTCAAATCAACTCGTATGAAGGGACACTTTGGAATACACAATCATTCATAGTAATTATAACTTTTTGTACCGAGTTAGAGCATAAAAGGCATATAATGCCACCATGTAATGGCTTGTGAACCTCTTACAGAAAAATACTCCATTCAAAAACGAAAGTATTTGGTCTACTTAACTGCTCAGGCACCTTTAAGTATCGATAAATGTGAAGATAACAGATAACACTAGGAATAAGAAAAAAAATGGTTTGTAGGCTACATTAACTAAATTATGGAGTCCTAAAAAGGAGCAAGAATGGAGAGACGCTTCAAGTAACCACTTGGGAGCATGATGTAACTGCTGGTGAGAGGCGAGAAGGATCACTTTTATCAAAAAGGTTGGTTAGAGAGATTTTAAATGTGTCTAAAGGAGTACCAAGACAAACAAAGTCTTGATGGCAAAATAAAGTTGGTGCAAATAAACTCTACCCACAGCATAGCATAACCCCAATGAGAAAATGCAAACTTAAATCACAACCAAGGTTTCATGCCAATCTTGACGCCACATCAACGGCTCAAAAGGGAGGTATATCAAAAATATATCATTGATATATCACCAATATCTTGGAATTGATCCAAAATAGCTTGAAATGACCTAAAATGTCGCAAATTTTACAAAATTGTGATTTTATTGACCGTGTAAAATTATGATTACTACCATACACATGAAGAAATGTCTATAAAGATCACAAACGTAAGTTTTGAATGACAATGGAAATACACTATTGACAAAGTCATAACAATCAAAAGGAGAAATAAAAGATACGATAAGTTCATAACTAGTATGAAAATTCACTAAACAATGAAGATAGCACAAAAGTCAACAAACTTCTCTTTAATAATCATTGAATGCTAGGAGTATTAGTAGTCTTCCGGTAAGAAAAAGTAAAATAGATCGAACTTAACCATATACGAGATGATCCACGAAAAATATAAGCCCAAGTATGATTTAAGCATTGGTATAATATCACGCATGATATGGACTAATTAGTAATGATAAGACAAAAAAAAGCATGGGTTAATTACACATATGGTTGATTAGGATGGTGAAGGCAAGTAAGGTTTTAAATATTGATATCGTATCGATAAGTTGAAACAGAGATATATCAAAGATATATCAGCAATATCTAGGAATTTTGGGGAAATCGCTCAAAATGACACAAATGGCTCAAAATGTTAAAAATTTAATGAAATTAGTATTTTAATAATCACCACATGTACGAAAAAATGCCTAGAAGACTAATATTATAAATTTTAAATGAAAACATAATATAAATGCATTAGTGATGATGTTTACTTACTGCGGGAGATGATCCCAAGCCGTTGTAGTTACCTTACACCAGCAACAAATTCTTCTCATGAGGAGAAGATAAAATTGAGACGAGGCATTTAGGTAGATAAAGGGGAAGGGAAGAGCATGACGCTTAGTTCCTTCACTCGTCAGTAGAGTTGTTGGTATCAACTAAACATAAGTTGAAGCGTTAGTAGAATCTTTTAAGGTAGGAGCAAAAAATAAAAGGTCCAATGATCAACAACAATAGCCACCCAAGGGGTACAAAAAATAGTACAAATATATGGATATGAATGGCTAAAGAATGGGAAAAATATCACCCACATCCCTTACATATTACCCATATATGGGAAAAATTACAAAGGCATCCACCAATATTTTAGGATATCAGTCGTACCCCTTAATATCGGCAATATATCGCTCGATATATAAGGAAAACGATAAGACCTTGTATTGGCATATCATAAGCTAGCAATATGCGATATATCGCTGATATATTACGATATTTAAATCATTTAAGGTAAGCATAAGCATAAACATAAACTAAGCATCGTTCACACGTATGATACGCGTTGATTAATGATAGTGAATAGAAAAAATTTTCATATAAAACGAATAGAGATAGAGGGACAAAGAATAAAACCTCGAATCAAAGAGAGTGGAGAATCATAGAAGATTAGAGAAGGAAAAGGGTTAGATACCTAAGAGGCTTAAAAACTGCAAATAAAAGTCAAGAAACCTTCAAACTTGAAAATAGTGAAATGGGTGTGCAATATCGAGGACATATCACCCTATATTGCATTTCATGGAATATCTACACCAATATCCCTCGATATTTAGGGATATCAATCAACATCCATTAATATTGGAAATATATTGAAGCAATTGGCACATTACAAAAGCATAGGGATTGTTTAAAACTTCTCAAAAGGTGAAAATATGATCTCATCGAATTAGAATAAAATGACAAAAACCTTTTCTTATCAATTGTGCAAGTTAGGGATTTTTTTTTTAAAGATAAAGGGTGATTATCCGGTTGACAATCACCCAGAAATTATCTTAAACAAAGGTCAAAAATAACTAGATTACAAGTTGGAAGCCCAAAAATTGGCCAAAGAAGAGATACAAGAATCGAAATTCTCAATGTAAGATGTCTAGCCCTTGAAGATAGCAGCGTTCCTTCCAAGCCAGATGCCCCAAACTACTGCTAATACCTTTTCCTTCTCATTCTTTGTCCTAAACACATTCTGCCCACCATTCTGGTTCATGTTTCTGAAGGACCTCCAAAAATCAGCAAAGCTTGCATGAGACAACCACTCAAAGTAGAATTGATTCCAAACCTATACGGTAAAAGAGCATCCAAAAAACAAATGATCGACATCTTCATCTATTGCGAGACAAAGTGGGCAAACCTTCTCTACCTCTAGCACCCATCAAGCCCACCAAACTCTCATCATAAGCCTAACTCTCCTAAGCAGTCAAGCAAAAATTTTGACCTTCAACGGACAAGAAGCTAACTAGATCTATCTGCAGTCCCTGATGAAATCTAAGTCCGTCACTGGCCTACCACTGCCCAACCTTCTATAAGCCTCCCTTGCAGAGAACTCAACTTCACACATGAAAACATCATTACCATCTTCTGGTCGAAAGCCCTCCAGCTCCTGCAACAGTACCTGGAGCTCATTAATCCTCTAATCAGACAGATTTCCCACAAAGGGCAACACGACTCCTCCCAACAATTAGCTACTCTTGACTTCCTTACAAGTAGCTAATGCAAACAATCTCGAGAAACGGTCTCGCAGCCTTATCTCATCCAATCATCCAACCAAAAGCAAAATGTATCACCCACCCCAATAAATGGTACAAAGAAAGTCCACACCTTTGGTACCACCAACGATAGACCATTACAGAAATGAGAAGAGCCACTCTTAGGAGACGTCGAGACATCCCAGATCACGAAGTTCCCATAACAAGCCTGTATGAATCTTCCTAGAAAATCCCCCCTATGCTCCAAGAATCTGTTAATCCATTTAGTCAAACGATTGTCATTCATTCTCCCCAGCTCCCTCACCCCCAAACCTCCTTCCCTCATCAACCTACAGACCACCTCCCAAGCCACCATTCTCGCTCCTTCCCGACCGAACCATAGTTCATCTAGAAAAAATCCTTTGCAGCAACTTGGTAGGATCTACCGCCAAGCCACCATACCTAACCAATGCATCTACTACCAAAACAAAAAAGCATAGGTGCTAAAGGACACCCCTATCTAACCCTCCTCGGTTGTATCCATCCACCTATCGGGTTTCCATTAATAAAAATGGAAAAGGATGTAATCATCACACACATCTTCATCCAATCCACTCATCGAATAGGAAAGCCCCTCTTCACCATAAATGCCCAAATAAACAACCACTGGACCGAATCATAGACGTTGCTAAAATCAGTCTTCCATAGAAACGCCTTCGTCCTCTCCCTCCTCCAGAAGGCCAAAATCAACGAGGCAATAACAAACCTATCCAAGATATTATGGTCCAGGACAAAAATCGTCTGCACCGGTGACACAATGCCATCCAAGACCCCCCTCAACCTATTAGCAAGAACCTTGGTGATAATGAGATGGCGTTGGAAAGCATAATGGGTCTAAACTCTTCGATAGCCCCCGCCCCATCCTTCTTTTGAAGTAGGAACATATAAAAGCTATTAAGTCTATTGAAGCCTTGGTTTCCATCTGCAAACTCAAGCACAACCTACATGACATTCTCCTTAACTAAGGTCTAAAACTCCTTATAAAAGTTCACTAAGAACCCATCAAAGCCTGGACAACCATCTACATTCAACCCCCAAACTACCCTTTGAATCTCATCCTCACTGAAAGGTGAAATAAAACCATCTTCCTACTCCATTGTTGTACCCAGCATCTTTGCCCCTAGCCATCTCCACCTCCCACCCATCCTGCTCGTGAAATCCCTGTAGTACTCTACACCTGCAGCACCTGCAGCTTCCCTGCCCAAGAACTCCGTGCCATTCACTTGTATCTTCTACATCCAATTCTTCCTCTGTCTCCCTAAAGCTACCACATGGAAGTATCTGGTATTAAAGTCTCCCTCCTTCAACCACTTTTGCCTCAACCTGGTCTTCCACTCCACATCCGCCTTACGATCCTCCACCTGTACCGTATGTAAGTCTACGACTCTAGTTACCTAATCTGCCTCAGATAGATTCCCCAAATCCTCCTTCCTATCCAGCCTTGCAATCTCTGTCAATGCTCCATCCTTCCTCCTATTCCACTCATCTCTAATCTACTTCCTGTACATCTTCAAAAACACCCGCAAGTCCTGCAACTTGGCCTCCACTCTTACCACCACTAAGCCCCTTGGTTAGGACTACTGCCACTACTCTTCCACCTTCCTCCTAAATCCCTCCAAAAGCCAAGATTTATCAAATTTGGAATACGACCCAAAATGTCTTTCTTCATTCGACTGCCACGATAGGGGGGTGTGGTCTTAAAACAACATCTTTAAGGACCGAACATCTGCGAAAGGGAAAGCTTCCGCTACTTCCACTCTAGAAAGAAACCTGTCAGTCTGAGACATTTAGCCCGCTGAACTCCAAGTATAGGCAAACGAGCTTGGAAGCACTTCAAGGAGGCCATGCGTTGAAACAAATTCTATAAACACGTCCGAACTGCGATCTCTTCCCCCCTACCACCAAACCTATCCTCTAAATGCTGAGTAACATTGAAGTCCCCCCAATTAGCCATGGGCATCCAAGGACTCTCTTAGCAACCTAATTCAAATCCACCCATAGTTGCGATCGCGTCGCCTCATCATTAGGCCTATACACCGTCAAGATGGCTAACTTAAGGCACCGTCCTGACACCTCCACAGCCACATTGTCACAATAAAAGAGCCCAAGAAAGAATCTTCCACAGTAAATACATCCTCTTTCCAACCTACGATAACACCTCCATATCTCCCAACGACATCCAACGCGACAAAATTATCCACCCAACTTCCCCCAATCTCCTTCCAACCTTGCTGGACACAGTGCCAAAGCTTAGTCTCCTACAATAACAACCACCTCAAGACCCCAAGAATGAATGTATTCTCTAAGCGTTGCCCTCCTTGAGGGGTCATTTAATCCCCTCACACTCCAAGAAAGCGCCTTCGTCATAAAGCACCTGAGTACCTCCCTTAGACATGCAACTAAACCACGCCACATCCGCAACTCTCTGTTATTCTTCCAATGTTGCCCCCCTACATTTATCGTGACATGTTGTTAGTTGCCACCTCCGGTCACACTCTGCTCAATCTCCGTTGCTTCCCCCTCTGGGCCTCCATCTTTGCCCCGCTACTTTGCCACCACCATCGCCAATAATCGCTACTGCACCTCTGGTCGAGGCCATCGACGTCAACCCCTGTTCTCCCTTTCTCATGACCTCACCTCCTCTCCTCCCAGGTTCCTCGACCACCCCCAAAAGCTCCATTTTGTCCTAAAGCACAACCTCAACCCATGATGCCTTGTTCGTCTCCACTACACCAACCTCACCCTTGGTCCACTATCCTCATTCATCACTATCGCTTCATCTTTCGAAGGCATGAGAATGTTTCTCAAGTGCTCCACATCAATCATCTTCATTGGGTTACCATACTCCAAATGATCAGGAGCTCCTATGGGCCCACAACACACCAAACCGAATGGGCCCAAAGATGGGCCTTCACCTTCGAGCTCCTCATACCCTGGCATCGGTTCAAAGCAACACCACTCCCTTTTGGATCCAAAACCAGATTCGAGACCACCTTCCATAAAAGGCAGCTTCAAAGCAACCTCATAAACCTTCCAACATTGCTACTCCACAAAAGCCATTCATCTCCCCTACAATCACCACCTGCAATCTTCGATGTGCCCTCTTCAAAAGGGCCGCAATCATCAGGTATTACAACCGACCATGCAGATCTCGTGCTCTCACCACAATCATCATGCCAACCTTTTGCCTTCCAAATCTTCATTGTCAGCTTCACGGTAGCGTTGCCCCCATCACAGCCCCCCAAACACCTCCCGCCTCCGCTTTCAACCACTTCCAACAAGGGCCTATGCATACGACCTCCCAATCTCATCGAAAGGTTTGATTACCACCACCCACAACAACCCACCAAAGCGTAGCGTAACCTTCGAGACGATCTTCATGCCTGAGGTGAGTTCAACAAAAGCCCTGACAACTGTCATGTCCCCCTCGACAAGGCTGAGCCTAATGCATGACTTAACCCTCACAAAAGGTTTCACGACCACTTTGAGCACCTCCCTCATGCAAAGCCACAGAGGAATCCCTTCCACCACCACAGTGACTTTACTTTTCGCGGCAATCTCCCTGTCGTGGCACCATCATGGACTGATGACCATCTCTGCCACACCAAAGCCCCTTTCAACGAGGACACCTCAAAAGCCAACCTTTGCGCCACCTCTGGCTGCAAACCAAAGACCAAAAACTTCAATGGGGATAGCATTGCCACCTTATGGTCCACCCCTGAGCCAAGCAAGAGTAACAGCCCCCCCGTCAACTCCGCCCTCTCTAGCCTTCCTTGCACCACATCGACCACTAGAGCCCCCACAAGTTCTTTCTCGAGAGATCGAACTTGTACCAATCATGGAACCAATACTTCAACCATTTAGGCCCCCTTTGGAGGGGGAGGTGACCTACCAAGCTCTACCCCCCCTTGCCTGCACCACCCAGTAGAATAAGTCCTCCTACGATAGCTGACACCGCCACACTTCAAGCATCTAGCCAAGTCTCAAGAACTCCCCACGAGGTGTCCTCAACCAAGGCACTTGAAGCACCTTACCTCATCAATCCATGTCCCCCTAGCCCTCTTGGACCAAACTTCCACGCATCCCTCTCTCACTCATTCTCCCTCCTAAAGTTTTATCGGCCCAACGACCAATGATATGATGTCATGGAATTTGGGATTTTACCTCCATATTCTATCATGGGAATACGCCAGTGCGTGGATGCATATCCACACATCTACTCAAAGTCCCCAACATGAGGCGCAACTCCTTTGGGTTCATTACTGAACGACACCACCGAAGTTGCATGAGGAAGACTTCCGCATGTACACCCCTTCTTTCTCTATAGAGGGGATGACCAGGAAGGAGGGGGCTCTTGGTGGCTCTAAATTCAACAAATGATTAATCTCAAATTGTTGGGATACCTTTTCTTATATAGGCTTTAAAGAAATCCTATTTTATCTATATCTCATTTTATTTAAAGAAAATTCCAACACTTTAATAATTACCAAAATTCCCTTGGTGCTTCTTTAAGCACATATTACTTATATGTTTCAACTATTTGAAGCATATAATTAATATTCCCCTTATTTCATGTAGCTAGTTGTATCGTGTTGCAGGAAGATCTGCAATCCGAAGTTTGTCTACGATTAAAATCACACGAGATCAAGGGCTTAAAAATCTAATTTGATTCTATTAATCACTTGTTAATTCTCCAATTGAGATATACCTAGTGATAAATCAATTTGAAAATTACTCCATAATTCTCCATTTATAAGTAATATTTAATTTATCAATTAGCCACATACCTCATCAAAATCACTAGGTGTTTGTTACACAACCCTAATGAAACGTGATGTCTACGAGATTGTTAAGGCGGTAGCCAACCCCTTAGATATACCATATATCTCATATGTCTTACACACACGAAGACACATATAAGTAGTTCAAGGTTCAGGATCTCATCCCACTATCATTCATTCAAGAATTGGTCTGTGTGAATTACTGTTATGCTTTAAATGGAAGACATATTGGATAACTTCTCCATGTTCATCCAATTCCTTCATTCTTGCTTTGATCTACGTATCAAAATGACCACTGGCGTAATTGGACCTCCAAAGCTAAAACGATAGAACTCAAGCTTTACTCCAACTATTGAAGCTATGTGAATCCCATTTTAAGAAGACATCCATATCTAGTATTGGATTATGCAAACAGGTTTCCTAGCATACTAGCCACACACTCTTCGAAGCCTTAATAGTTACCAAATCTTCATAGCCCAAATACTGACATAGACTTCTATCTCAGGTATTAAGGACACATGCCCCTTTCTCTAAGTGCAGTGATCGAAAGAGGACTTCTACAATCTCAGTTCTGCTAATCAACCTTTCAATCATGCTCACACAAGAATTCCAAAGTCTTCATTCCCTATGGAACCCCTTCCATCAAGAATTCAATTAAGTGTCAAGTCTCGTATAATAAACTTCAAAGATTTTCATCTCTTTTAATGATAGTGATCATATATGTACAAATTCATGTCATTTATCCCCTATTAAGAATCATTTCAAATTAGTCAATTCAATCTCATATGATAAACTTCGAAGATTTTCATCTCCTTTAATGATAGTGATCATATATACACAAATTCATGTCATCTATTCTGTTGAATACTACTTATCTTTTATGCTTTATGTATATTTTCAATATTTTATATTTTTGTTTGATTCTTATATGTAATTCTCTCAACACCTCTCTATATAAATAAGTGTAGGATTTCCTTTAAGAATAAGATTTATCATTTCTTCCTACTTGGCATCAGAGCGACGATCCTAGATCGACGCTCAGGTATCCCATCGAAGCAAGTCGCCTACCCCTCCACCAAAACCCTAAAGCTCTCTCCTCACCACTTACCGCCTCCCACCTCCACCGACGCGCCTCCAAATCGGAGAAGGGGGCTTCCAGCGGTGGCAGGCAACGACGTTGAACCATCCGCACCGATCTGCAGTGATGTTGCAAGGGCAACACGCTCCTGCAACGACACTACAGATGAACTAGCGCAGCAGCAGCGACGCTGCGAGCCTGTAAGCCATCTAGCGCAACGATAGCAGCGCTATAGGCGATCGATCACAGTAGAGGAGACGACGCAAGGCTGGGGCACAATCTGATCCAGGGCATCACCACCTGATTCTTCAGCAATAGGGCAGTAAGGCCATCAATGGAGCTCCAGCGCAGCGAGGAGAGAGGAAGCAGCCCTCCATTTAGAGGCGCTACTAGGGGTGCCTCCGCACCCTAGTAGGCACCTACCAGTTGTTGAAGGGCTACTATGCATGTCTAACTTGATTTCCAAGCAATAGATAACTTGATTTTCAAGTTAAATCACTTGCTATCGTAATCTATGTTGATCCAACAAATCTAAAAATTGGATTTCAGATTTGATCTTGGTGACTTCTTGGTGCTTGAGGCATCATGGCTTCTCCTTCTGAGGTTACGTCGAAGACAAACCAGGAGAGTGAAAATTACAAGAATCCATTTATCATAATTGTAAAGTTGGATGAGACCAACTACACTCGTTGGTTTCAAACCTTTCTGATGACCGTTGAGGGTCACAACAAGGAACATTTGATACTAGAGCCAAAGCCTAAGAATAAGATTGGGAAGTACACCTCATGGAAGAAAGATAATGCACTGGTGAGGGCCTAGATTATGAATGCCGTGTCACCACATATTAGAGACGGCATCATGTATTACATAACTGCTAAGGAGATGTGGGATACGCTTCACGACACGTATTCCTATGAGAAGAATTCTAGCATGGTCTATCAAATTTACAATCATATGTTCTCCCTCAGACAGGAGGGACAAACCTTGACTCAATATTATGTTGCTCTAAAGGGGCTTCTAGAGAAATACAATGCCTATAAACCAGTGTGCAGTTGTGATACTCATCTAAAGTATTGCAAGGAGACAGCAGTGCTTCACTTTCTTTATGAACGAAGTCCAGAATATGATGTTGCACAATCTCAAATCCTGACACTGTTGGAGCTTCCAACACTTAAGGAGACTTACACCAAACTGAGCCAGATTACTGTTGTGGCTCCTACTCCTGAGATTACTAGATGACCTCCGCACTAGCAATTAGTGGAGGTTGAGGCATGAGAGGTGGTTCTCTACTCGTGGGCGTGATCGTGGCAAAGGACAAACAAGCAAACCATGACCCACGTGCACCTTCTATGGTAAGATTGGTCACTCGGAGGCTGCCTACTGGTCTAAACATGGGAGACCTATCGCCAATCAGGTTCTACTTCTTCTGAGACAGAGTCTGATATAGTGTCATGTGCTGAGTATGATGTTGTAGTCCAGTGGCTTACTCAAATTACTCAGGAGACTCCATCTTCTTTAGATACTAATGCTATTGCCTCAAGTATAAAGATTATTTTTGTTGTGTCTGACAGGTCTACTTGGTTGGTAGATTCAAGTGCGTCCCAGCACTTGAGTGGTTATCATAGTGGCTTTCAACACCTTCAGTCTATACATCCTAGTAAGACTACTCAGGTGGCAAATGACAGGCATGCCAAAGTTGATGGTCAAGGGGAGGTGTCAGTCACCCCCAGTATGAGATTGCCGAATGTTCTGTTTGTTCCTGACTTTCCGATGAGTTTGTTATCTATTAGTCGGATTACAAAAGATCTCAATTGCAGGGTGATTTTTTATAATGTTAGTTGTGTTTCTAGACAAACTCACGGAGAGGATGATTGGTGGCGGACATAAAAAGGAGGGTATATATCGCATGTCTCAAACGCCATTTGCTGCACAGTGCCAGGGAGGTGTGTTTTGTTGCTGAGAGTGCCTTACAGTGGCACAATCGCCTTGGTCATCCTTCACTAAACAAGCTACGTCGTATCATGCCTCATATTTCGCCAACTACTAAGATTCACTGTGATGCTTGTCAGATGGGAAAGCACCACAGATCTACTTACTCTGTTAGCTCTACTATTTCCGAGTCTTTATTTGATTTATTGCATTTAGATGTGTAGGGTCCCAATCGTATTCCAAATCGACTAGGACAAATATTATTTGGTGATAGTGGATGATTGTTCTAGATTATCTTGGTTATTTTTGTTAAAAAATTAAGTCAGACGTTGGGTCTGTAATTGAAAACTTTATTATTGCAATAAAGAATCAGTTTGCTTCCACTGTCAAGATTGTACGCACCGACAATGCATTATAGTTTTTACTACTCGTATGAAGAATTTTTACAGATCTCATGAAGTGGTTAATCAAACCACATGCCCCCACACATCACAGCAAAATGGGATTGCTGAGCGGAAACACAAGCACATTTTGGATGTGGCAAGGACTCTTTTGATACACCGTAATGTGCCTCCAGAGTACTAGGCAGATGCGGTGTTGACCGCATGTTACTTGATTAATAGGTGCCATGGCAGATATTATACCCTAATCGGGATTTGTTCCAAGTGCAACCCTGGACTTTTGGCTATGTAGCCTTCGTCCATATTTTTTTTTGACAGAGAAAGGAGCACTACCGTTTACGATAGCATCCTACTTTATTAATTAAATAACCTGGTTACAAATTATCTAGCCAAAGCTTTAATCGGCATCCGCATACAGATTTTCAACTCACACATTCCCCCCCTCCCCAAAAAAAAAAAAAAAAAGCATCATTGCATGCTCTCCACATGGCCCACAAGATCGCTGCCATGCACATGCGAGGGCTATCACTGGATAGAAAAGAGTGCCACAACATATCCCACGTAGGCAGAGAAGAGGAACAGAATCTCTACCAAACGTTGTTTGTAACTAAGCATGCACTAAAGAGGTGACACATGTCATCCTCCTCAAAACCAAACAAGGGACAACATACGTGTTGCGTGCCAAGGATCCATCTTCTGTATACACCAGTTATCAGCCCTTCCCTTCTCATCAGCCAGAGAAACACCTGGACCTTCAGCGAGACCTTGATTTTCCAAAGGTGTGCACAGAACCTTCTATGCTCATCCTCTGCATCCTCCTCCAACAAGATCGAGTAAGCATTAGAAGACGTGTAAACTCCCCTTTTCCACTTGAACCTATCAATGCCTTCTCTAGGCTGAAATGCTGCCAAAACATCTCTTAGCCTGTCAGCTTCTCTGCCTAATCTAGTAGCAGGCGCATTGCCCGTCTGTATCAGCCATCGTCCATTCTCCTGGTGCCATATGTCCGCCACCAAAGCTCCCTTCCTATCAAAGGCTTCATAAACACGTGGAAAAGTGTCTTGCAACCTCCCAAGCCCACTCCAATCATTTTTCCAAAAAGCAAGGTGTTCTTCCCTTCCCAGCTTGAAGAAAAACAACCCCCACCGGTTCTCCATGACCGTAGAAACCGAAGCCCAGAAAGGCGATGAATCTCTGGCCTAAAACACTTCTTTCAACCGTCTTGAACCGCCGTAGGAGTCCCTAACCACCTCCTGCCACATCCCCTCCCCCCTCAAGATCTTCACTCCCTACTTGAGTAGTAAGGAGTCACTAAATTCCCTAAGACTTCTCACCCCCAGACCACCACGCTTCTTACGGGTACACACACACCACTTGACAGGTTGCATAAAGTAACAATTATGTGCAAGGCCTTTCCAGAAGAAACGTTTCCGCAACCCATCAATCTTCTTCACCACTAAGTCAGGCGGCCTTGATAGTGAAAAGAGAAAAACAGGCATGGCTGACAAGACTGAATTAAGCAAAATCAGTCTAACCCCCTTAGAAAGGAAGCAACCACACCACCCAGCCATCTTGGCCGACATTTTCTCGAAAAGCACCATCCAGTCTTTTTTCTTCATTTTCTTCGCCTGAAGGGGCAACTTAAGGTATCTAATTGGCAGGCTAACAACTGGCATCTGGAGGATCTGGGATAACCTGTCTCACTCTGCACATACCCCCAAAACACACCAAGGAGGACTTTGCACCGTTGATCTGAAGGCCTGAAACCTCCAAATATCTGCACCACATACTTCAAGCACTCAACCTCATACTCCCCTCCTACAAAGAAGACAGTGTCATCAACAAACTGTACTATGGGAGTCAAAGCTCTCTACGATGAGAGCATACACCTGTGGATAAGGCCACCAAAGCAGGCTTTAAAAGCAAAATGGGAAAGGGTGTCAACAGCCAAAATGAAAACCAAAGGGGTGACCGACCCCCTTGCTTAACGCCCTTCTACGGCTGGATCCAACAGCCCCCATTGGATAACCATTGATGAGAGGCGAAAAAGAGATAGTTATGCACCATCAGATCCACTAAATCCACGTCTCCAGGAAACCTCTCCTCCGGAAGATTTTCCAAAGGTATGCCCAAGAAATCAAGTCATACACCTTAGAGAAATCTACCTTCCACAAAAAGGCTTTCTTCCTTTTCCTCACCCATCCTGACACCAACTCCTAGGCAAGGATAAAAAACTCCTGCAGAGATCTACCCTTCAAAAAAGTAGACTATACCAGACTAATGAGTTATTACAAGATCTCTCTCATACGATTGGCTAGTATCTTCCCAATCAATAAGTAGATAGCATTCGACAATGCAATGAGCCTAAAATCGGAAAGAGACTCTGCACTCGCTTTCTTTGGGAGAAGAAAAAGAAGAAACCTATTGATTTTTTCCATCCTAAAGTTTCCCCTCTGAAACTCCTCCAAGACTCCCATGACATCTTCTCTAAGCACCTGCCAAAATTCCTTGTAAAAAAGGACAATGAGCCTTCATCCATATTATTAGACCAAGTGAGATAAACTGACCCCAGAGCAATTAAGTGTGTCTTTCTGGGTTACAGTGATACTCAGAAATGATATAAATGCTTTGACCCTCTACAGAAGAAGCATTTTGTCAGTGCTAACGTCACTTTTCATGAAGTTGTTCCATATTTTTCAATCACTGGGAGATAGTTAGCACTTGAAGCAGAGAAGGCTCCCATGCCCATTCCTTTAGTTCAATTTGGGGATTTTCCTACGATTCAAATAATGTCACCAGTTACTACCCAATTCAAAGATCCTCCAGTGATTTTTCAGAAACCAGTCACATATAGGCAGCGTACCCAGCATACCCCCCCTCTTCAGCAACATCATCCTCCCCACAGCAGGTATGTGTTGAGACCACTAACCAATGTATATCTGGTGATGATTCTGCAGGTGTTATACCAGCCACTTCTGAGGATATTCCTAATGATGAGGGAATATTCTCATCTAAGCCTGAGTCTACTTCTGATGATATGGATCTTCCGATTGCTATTCGAAAGGCCCCTAGAAGTTGTGCGAATTATCAGGTGGCAGACGTTGTGCCTTCTGATGGGTTGAGTTGCCTATCTACTTTGTTTACAGACGCCCTCACCTCTACACAGATACCAGCTACTTACCAGCAAGCTATGCTCGATCCAAAATGGCATCAGGCCATGGAGGATAAGATGGCTGCACTTGAGTCTCGTCAAACATGAGAGATTACTCCATTACTGCCTGGCGCACTCACAGTTGGTTGCAGATGGGTCTTTGCCATGAAATATAATCCAGATGAGTCTTTCTCGGTACAAGGCTCGACTTGTGGCAAAGGAAATCACCTAAACCTATGGGTGGATTTCTTTGACACTTTCTCTCATGTGGCTCGCCTTCCTTTGGTACGGATTCTAATTTCTGTAGCTGCACATTTTGACTGGCCGTTATATTAGCTGGTTGTTAAGAATGCCTTCTTATATAATAATCTACAAGAAGTGTATATGCAGCAGCTCCCGGGTTTTGAGACTAAGGGGGAATGTGTGTAGGTTGAAGAAGGCAACATATGGCCTTAAGCAGAGTCAACGGGCTTAGTTTCACAAGTTGTTAAAAGTTGTTGAAGATGGGACTTATTTGCTCTACTTCTGACCATGCCCTGTTTGTGAGGAAGACAGACAAGGGGCTTATGGCTCTCCTTGTCTCTGTAGATGATCTCACCATCATTAGTGATGACACCACTAGGATAGTTGAGGTCAAGCAGAAGCTAGCAGAGAAATTTGTTATGAAGGATCTAGGTTCATTGAAATACTTCTTTGGCATAGTAGTAGCAAGAGGAAAGAACGGAATTGTCTTTAGCCAAAGAAAATACGCTCTTGATTTACTATAGGAGACAGGGATGTTGGGTCCTAAGTCTGCTAACATACCTATGGATCCAAAGATGCACTTGTATGACTCTGAGTCCAAGGCTGTAGAGAGCAAAGGCTACAGGCAGTTAATTGGGAAGCTACTCTACCTTACTATTACGCGCCTAGACGTCTCGCTTGTAGTTGGCAAGCTCAGCCAATTTATGGATAGACCGACCAAGCAGCACTGGAATGCTGCTTTGCAGGTGCTTAGGTACCTAAAACAAGCACCAGGACATGGACTACTATTCAAGAGAGGCAATTCTATGAGTATAGTAGGATACTCAGATGCAAATTATGTTGGATGTCTTTCTGATAAGAAATCCACTACCGGATTCTGTACTTATGTGGCTGGTAACCTGGTAATGTGGCGAAGCAAGAAGCAGAGCAAAGTGTCTTACTTAAGTGCAGAGTCAGAGTATAGGGCCATGGCACAGACGACAGCTGAAATTGTGCGATTCAGATGCGAATTATGCTAGATGTCTTTCTGACAAGAAATCCACTACCGGATTCTATACTTATGTGGCTGGTAGCCTGGTAACGTGACAAAGCAAGAAGCAGAGCAAAGTGTCTCACTCAAGTGCAAAGTTAAAGTATAGAGCCATGGCACAGACGACAACTAAACTTGTGTAGGTCAGATCAATCTTACTTGACTTACATGTCAAGGTTGCAGAGCCCATGGAGATAAGATGTGACAACAGGGTGACTACCTACATAGCAAACAATCCCATGTTTCATGAGCGTACGAAACATGTAAAGATTGACTATCATTATACCAAAGATCTGATTCAGAGGGAACTTCTCGTCACCTCATCAGTTGCCTCAGAGAACCAGACCGAAGATATGCTTACCAAGCCTCTTGCCAGATCTGCCTTTGAGGTTTGTTGTGACATGCTGAGCATGATAAATATCTATGCCCCAGCTTAAGGGGGAGTGTTTAACTCTACTTATCTTTTATGCTTTATGTATCTTTTCGGTATTTTATATTTCTGTCTGGTTCTTATATGTAATTCTCCCAACACCTCTCTCTATATAAAAAGGTGTAAGGTTTCCTTTGAAATAAGATTTGTCATTTTATCCTACTATCCCCTATTCAGAATCATTCCAAATAGTCGATCCACTATCCTCACTTGTCTGATCAAACTATTGTGTAAGTAATCCTAAAAGCACAACCAAGACCAATAACACATATTCTTACAAAAAAATAATCATTTATCCAAGCAAATGTAGAGGACAAATCTAATTAATGTATTAATTACAAAATTAGATGGCTTGCCAAGAGCATGCAATTCTTAACATATATCGATAATATCTTGAAAAAAAAAGATATTCCCATGATATTAACATAGATATGAGATATGCCACTTATCTATCATCTATATATCAAGATATCTATATCCATGATCAGAAAAGGAATGGAAAAGGAAAAATAGAGCAGGTAAATCAAATCCATTAAAAAAGAAATCAGAATGCACGATCTTCACTTCTTTCCATCCCTATTCTTCATTTTGTGGCTTTGCCCAGCTACTATGATCTTTGCAATTGTGAGATCAATATTATGATCATCACTCTGATTCACTGATGGAAAAATTATCACTCTGATTCACCGAAGGAAAAATTGAGCATGTAAACAGCACTTCCATCATTGCTTTCCACCCTTATTATTCATTTTGTGGCTCCACCCACGTCGCATAACCTGTGCAATTGCAAGGTCAATATCATCCTCATTCTCTTATTCCTCAAATAAGTCATCTGTTGACATTCTCCATTTATTTTATCTTTTATTATGTGACATTATTTTTTTTTTTTGCCGAGCATGTAATGTGCTTTTTCCACCCCTCTTCTTTATATAAAGAGATATAGGATTTATTAAAATAACATGTTGATGTTAGCTCAACCTCTCCTAATTATATTTTAATGATTTTACAAAATATCTAAACAAAAAATAAAAATTACATAAAGTATTATTTTTCTATCCTTAACCCCATTACAGGTCTTTCATCTTAGAAGCTTAAAAACAAGGAAAGAAGGTTGAAGATGTCTTCAATCTAGATCTTAGGATTTGATGTATAAATCTTATAAAAAGTTGTAATTTTATTTATTGAGTCTAGATATATTCTAAAAAGCCCCCATCTAGATATTGGATCTCTAGACTTCGACTCAAAACACTTAGGTAAAACCTAGAGACAAAATACTAATCTAACAATGATATTTATCACAATATCAAACATCTAAATCAAACGACCAAATACTTAATGCACAGACTTAGAAAATTAAACACTTAAGTCTTCGACGGCCAACCCTTACCTCAGACGTCCATAAATCTATTCAAACATCTGAACATACACTACGTCATCCAAAGATACTACCGTTTAGCCTAATCAACTCAAATCTCCTTGTGCCAGAAATCATATCCATATAATCCAACTGTTGGAGATTTTCTACCCCTTTTCCAGACGTCTATACATGGCTCCAAATGTCTAATAATGGAACGTTAGGCCTAAAATCACTTAATGAGATTTTTGTCGGACATAATCATGATCTTGGATTCTCAAGAAATCCTAAGCCCGAGGTCATCATGACCATCAAACATCCAACCACTTAGGTAGACATTCAGAGAGACATCTAACCTCTATACACTAGATCCTTATTTGGATTCCAAGAACAACCCACTTTTTATTTGACATCCAAAAATCTTATCAGACGTCTTGACCCTTAGTGACTAGAGCCCTATTTCGATTCAATTAAATCTAGAAACTCTGACCTTTCATATTAGACGTCTAAAACTTTGATTAAACGTCTAATTCTACTATTAGAGAATTTAATAGCCTGATTTGATTTGGATTTCAACCACATCAAAAGGGATATGCCCCCAATAGCTAAGAGCCTCCCAAGCCTTCTTGAAATCCCTTAACCCTCAGGCTAAAATACAAATTAGAGATAAATCTACAAGCAAAAACTTTAGCTCTATTCACTCTCATTGCCCTATTAGTGTGTAAATCTATTCCTTTGGTCGTACACTTACTCCCTTACTATTATGCTACTACCATCATCCTCAGGGAGTTCACTCACCATTAGTTGTTAGATTTCTTTCATATCTATTTAGGGAGCTTTATAGGGTGTCTTTTATTTTTATTTGTATAATTTGTTGTACTTAAGTATCGAGACTGTCAGATCCCCATCTCTTTGCAGTGAAGAGAGAAACCTCTATTTCGAGATCGAAGGTGGGAATCATATTGAGGTATACACCACCCTCGTTTGAAGTAGTGTGGATAGTAGATTGATCACTTGGTGATCGTAAATCCTAAGTCAAGATCGACTTAGGTGGTAGTTTTCTCCCAATTCGAGTTTTCACCTAAAAATCATTGTTATTTTGTGTGATTGAATTTTTATTTACTTGTTATATTTCAATTTCATTATTCGTCCCCCCTCTAATTCAATTTCATTTGGTATCAAAGCAGATTCCTGCATTTCAAGAGTAACTTTCCCAAGAGATCATTAGAGGGGAAGGTCATTTCCACGAGCCAAATAGAAAGGCAGTCCACCACCCATCCACCACTCTTCAACGGGAGCAACTGTGCATACTGAAAGCTCCAGATGAAGATGTGGCTTCAAGCTAATGACTTCTCCGCTTGTGAGAAGTGCGAGTCCCACTACGAGATTCCCGAAAAGCCGAAGATGAGATATACAGTGGAACATATCCACCACCTCAACCTCAACGGCAAAGTGATAAACTCACTCTATTGCGCACTCAACTCGGAGGAGTTTAATCACATCAGCCAATGCAAGACCGCCTTCAAGATTTGGAGGACTTTAGAGGTAACTCACGAAAGTACGTCTAAAGTCAAAACCTCTAAGATTAACCTTCTATCTCAAGAGTTCAAAGCTTTTACTATGAAAGAAAATGAAAGACATGGTGACATATACACCCGATTCATATTGATTGTGAATAACCTCAAGTCTCTTAGAAAAACTTTCATCCAAGGAGAACTTCAACCCAAGCTTCTTCACTCCATTGGACCGGAGTGGGAGCAAAAGGTCACAGCAATAGAAGAAGCTAACCAAGTAGAGGATCTTAACATGGATGATCTACTTGGGAACCTAACGACGTACAAGACCAAGATGGACCAAAAATGGAAGTCAATCGCACCTGAGACAAAGAAGACCTTAGCCTTCAAAGCAACTTCAAATGATAAGGTAAGTACCAACAATGATGTTTTATTGGAATAGGAGAGATATCAAGGGAAAGAAAAAAGAAGATGAGCCTCTTGTATGCTACAATTGCAAAAAGAGAGGTCACATGAAAAATGAATGCCTCTTGTTAAGAAGGGATGAAGAAAAGAAAGGGAAAAAGGTGATGGAGCACAAGAAATTTTCAAAGCCAAAGTCGTTCAAGAAGAAGGTATTCTAAGCAATTTAGGATGACACGAGTTCCAAAGAAGAATAGGAAGACTCAAATGAAGAAACCGCATGCTTAGGTCTCATGACAACAGAAGACCCCAACTCTGAATCCAACTCCGAAGAAACCAAGGTATCCTCTAATATTTAGAATTACAAGATGCTTTTGATTCCTTATATTTAGAATTTAAAGAACTTAAAAATAAAAATAAGTCATTAAGAGTAGAAAATCTAGAAGCTAAGTAACTAAAACCTTAAGGAAAAAAACTTAACTTTCGCTAATGAGGTAACCGAACTATCAATGAAAGTAGAAAATTTGATTATAGAAAAAGAATCATAACAAAAGATTTGTACACCGTAACGAGCGAACAAAAATTTCTTTATAGGGAGGAGTTACTTGACAAAATACATGTCCTTGGGAAAACAAATTCCTTTAAAAGAGATGAAAATGGCTTGCTAAAATTTGAGATTAAAGGATTAGAGATAAAATAGATAAAATGAAAGTAGAAATAACTCACCTTAGAGAAAAGTCAAACCAATTGCTTGAAGACCTAGCCAAATTTACTAAAGGGAAGGCTAGCTTGGACAAGCTCATTGCCCATCAAAAGCCTTTCTCTAGCAAATATGTACTAGGTTACTATGAAGCTAGTAGTAGCCAAAATGTGCCAGAAATGGCTCCTCCCACAAGGACTACTAACAAATCCGGATCTACACTAACGTGGATACTAAAAAGGCAACTCAAAATTTGTTTTGTAGGGTTCAAAGGAGAGTATAATGTAAAGAATTAGGTCTATAAAAAGGGCAAATCATGTTGAGTTATGTTTATGTTTGTAAGGGGTGCTCTATTATTTTATTTTGTGTAGTGGATCTATGATATACTTTTCCCACACCTATATAGAGGTGTAGAGATTTCTTGACAACCTAAGGAAGTTTGTTTTCTTCAGCTTAGTATCAAAGCCAAGGTTGAGGACTCCAAAAACAAAACTCTAACCGGTTTGATCACCACACACCCTAACAAGCCATGCAAACGCCACCACCATATTCGCCATCACCTAGAGATTACCCTAAACTATTCTAATGTGGCCATGAGGCCTTGTTTTGCATTTCAGGTATACGCCATCCACCGTCGCCGCCATCATCGCCCGACCACGTTCGTAGTGCTCCGACGAGCCCAGCACTTAAAACCGCGCATAGGCAATGCGGCTTAGCTCCAGGACCTCGTCCAGATCCTCAATCGCAGCAGCAACCTCCGCAGCCGTTCCAATTGAAGCAGCCACTGCTGCAACTTTGCACGAAAGAAGGTGGCACCTTAGTGCCACATCGGGCATGGAAGAAGCCTCTGCTACACATAAGGATTTTGTGCTGTGGCTTTATCACCCAAGCACTAAGGGGTTGGGTCCCTCATCCCCTTACACCCGATAACCCACCTATGAGCACTCAGTCATCACCCACGCCCGGTGACCCTGGTCCATGCTCTCGACCTGATAACCCATATCTGGATCCGACTAAATGCTGGATCTGAGAGAGGAGAAGGATTTGTGAGAGAGCAGGGGGGTTTTGCTCTTAAAGGCTTGTGCTTGTGCGACACTTAGTCGCTGAGGGGAGTTGATTCCCCTGTGTTGTGAAGAAGGGTCGTGCCTTTGAAAGAAAAGAGAAGGCATTGAAAAGAAGGGAAGCTTAGAAGAAGCTGAAGAAGGGAAGCTTTAAGAAGGCCTTAGAAGAGGAAGGCTCTCAGAAGAGCCTTGTGTTTTGTTAAGATGTCTGATTGAGTTGGTTCTGAGCACTGTTGAATAATTTAAGAACCTAAGTTAAGATTGAATTCTGATTTGAATGAATTGAGTAATTGAATGCATGCTTAATTAAAAGAATAAGTGGTGATTCAAATCACCATTATTTTGAATCTCTTTTCTTTTTCATTCATTGCATATCTATTTTGTGATTAATTGATTGTGCTCATTGATTCTGAATAAAGATTATTGTGTGAATTCTATATTTGCTCCATGTATTCGATCACGGACTCTTCTTGTGATTCTGAGTTATAAATTTATTTATTTTCGAGCGATTGAGGTTTTGTTACAACAAAACAACTTAAAACTCCTCGATAGCCCACTTAAACAACTCCCCCCTAAAGCTAAAGCATAAATATCAAGCATACTCAGCTTGTAATATAAAAACTCAAGGCATTTCTTGGAGAGTGCTTTGGTGAAGGCATCTGCAACCTGATCTTCAGTAGCATTGTAAGATGTAGTGATCATGCCAATGAGAATAACATCTGTAATAAAGTGACAATCCACCTTTATGTGCTTTATTTTCTCATGGAAAATAGAATTATTGGCAATAAATGCAGCTGCCTTGTTATCGCAGTACATGGGAATTAGACAGAAACAGACACTCCCAAATCACATAAGATAAACTACATCCACAAAAGCTCACAAGTAGTATGGGACATGGCCCTATATTCTGATTCTACACTGGATCTGGAGACAACATTTTGCTTCTTACTTCTTCATGTGACAAGGTTGCCACCTACATAGGTACAGTAGCCAGTAGTGAATCTCCTATCTTTATGTGCCACTGCATAGTCTGCATCAGAATATGCCCAAACATTGAGACGACCATGCTTCATAAAAGATAGCCCCTTCCCAGGAGCTTGCTTGAGTACATCCCAGTGGATCTCTCTAGGAGACTGCATGAACTGACTCAGCCTTCCCACTACAAAGCAAATATCATGTCATGTCACCATCAAATATAGCAACTTCCCCACTATAGCACGGTACCTGATGACATCTTCAAGCAAAGGACTATCAGAATCTGCAAGTGGCAAGGAGGGATCCATAAGAATGCTAGCAGGCTTGCAACCTAGCATACCTGTTTCTTTTAGCATGCCAAGAACATACTTGCTCTGTGACAACACTAGACCACCATCAACATGTTTGCTTCAATGCTCAGAAAATAGTTTCTCAGTCCCAAGTCTTTAGTAACAAACTGAGAATGCAAAAAGCTTTTGGTGGCCTCTACATCTGCTCATCACTCCCAATGAGTAATATATCATCTACATACACAATTAAAATGATAGATCCAGCAGCTCTATGCACAGTTAAAACAGAGTGATCTACAGTGGATTTAGTAAAGCTAAACTCTTGCACAACCTTACTAAATCTCTCAAACCAGGCCCTGGGCTCTGCATAAGGCTATAAATGGCCTTCTTCAACCTACAAACCTTATGACACTCCTCAACCACAAAATCAAGGGATTGCTGCAAGTAGACTTCTTCCAAATCACCATAGAGGAAAGCATTTTTTATATCAAGCTGAGAGAGAAACTAGCCACTGTTGAGTGCCACAGAAAGGAGTATGCGCACCGAATTGAGTCTGGCTACTGGAGAGAGTCTCAAAATAGTCAACTCCAAAGGTTTATGTATAACCTTTAGCAACTAGTTGTGCTTTGAATCTTTCCATTATTCTATCAGGACGGCATTTAAAGGTGAACACCTACCTACACCCCATAACAGTAGCATCAGGGGGTAGGTCAATGAGTTCCTAAGTACCCCTGGACTGAAGAGCGGCTATCTCCTCTTTCATGGCCAAGGTCTAGGACGGGTCCTGAGAAGCTTCAATATGATTCCTAGGAATATTTCTACCATCAACTACAAGAAATAACAGTCTTCCTGTGCATGTAAACGATCAAGTGACATATAATTGGAAACATAATATTTAGTATAAGATCGTTGTGGCTTCCTCTGAGCAATAGCAAAATCCACATCAGGTACCTCAGGTGGAGAAGGATCTGGACCTCCATCTGAATCAGCAGCATCAACAGAGGACTGAGCAAGAATAGTAGAAAGTGGTTCCTCCTCCTGTAGAGTGGTAGAAGGAGGTCTGCACTGAAAGTACTGAGGTAATGTATCTGTAGTGGATACCTCAGGGTGCCAAGGATAGGTAATTCGGGGGCCATCATGAGGTAGAGGTGGCTCAGAGGGAGCTGGAGGTGCAGCAGTAGACATAAGCAATGGAACCGCCTACGTGACACTGGGAGGCTTTCCTGTAGCCAAATAATAGGGCATGTCCTCAAAGAAAGTCACATCTTTGCTAACATAAAAATAATGTGAAAGATGATCAAAGCATCTATACCCCTTCTGGGTTCTAGAATAACCTACAAAAAATGCACTTGACTGATATAGGAGCCAGTTTGTCCACTTTGAATAAATGAGCAAAGTACACACATCCAAAAATTTTAGGAAGCAAAGAGAAGCTCCTGATCAGGAAATAAGATAGAATGGGGAACTCTCCCACCAAGAACAGATGACGACACCCTATTAATTGAAAAAGCAATTGTCTCAAAAAGTAGTAGGAACATGCGTCTGAAACATAATAGTGCGGGCAACATCAAGAAGATGTCTCGTCTTGCATTCAGCCACCCCATTCAGGTGGAATGTATGAACACACGATGTCTGATGTATAATACCATAGGACTGAAAAAAATGCATCAAAGTAGAATTCACAAACTCAAGCCCATTATCAATATGAAACATACAAATAGTAGTAGAAATTTGAGTCTTTATTTCTTTCACAAAATTTGTAATCAATACAAGAGTTTCAGATTTTTCTTTCATCATAAAGACTCAATAGACACGGGTACAATCATCTACAAGCACAAGAAAATACTGAAAACCCCTCAAACTCCTAACTTGACATGGGCCCCACAAACCAGCACGATAAAGAGAGAGAAAGCAGACTCAATTCTTTTATTCGTATTAAGAAAAGAAACTCTATGATACTTGCCAAGTTGACAAGCATCGCAAGAAAACTAATATGGAAACTACATATCAGGAAATTGACGACGAAGAACAGAAATACTATGATATCCCAATCTAAGATGCCATTGTAAAGTAGACATAGCACAACTAGAAACCATGGAATGATACTCAGGTGGAAGATCAAGGTAGTAAAGGCCATCCTGCTCAAGTCCACCAATCCACTTCATCATCAAGAGGTCCTGCAAGAAGAAAAAGTAATCATGAAAAACTACTCTAAAATTTGATGCCTTGGAAATAGACACCAAATTTAAAGCGAATTTAAATACATACATGACATCAGAAAGAGGTAAAGTAGAAGACAAAGAAATGTCACCCAAGCCCATCATAGAAGACAGGGCACCATCTGCTACTCTGACATGTACTAGAGTAGTCAGTGGTTTAAGATCTGTAAAAAGGATAACATCTCCTGTGATGTGCAAAGATGCACCTAAGTCTGCAAGCCAAGATGGGTTAGAGCACCTCTGATTCTAGCAATAGTACCTGTCCTCTGGGACATAAACACGCCAGCAATAGAAGAGACCTGGGAAGAAACAAACCTATCATACTCCTTGGAAATAGTGACCTGATGATTGACTTGCTCTTCCTCCTAATAGTGCTAGTTCTCCTCTCTGCTATAAGCAACCTGGTTGGCCTAATGACCCTGAGGAAACCCGTGCTTTATCCAACATCTGTCAACAATATGATTTGTCATGTGGCAATGATTACAAAACAAACCACGTCCTTTGCCACGATCACCAGCCTTTGCTTCACGTCCTCTCCCACTGACCCATGAGGCTCCCCTGCACAACTACTGGCTACCAAGGCAAAGGAAGCAGAAAGTGGCACAGGGTCACATATCTCCAATCTGGAGAGTCGAGCATATATATGAGCAAGTGTAGGAATCTCCTCCAATGTCATAAGTTGATCATTCACAGACTTATATTAAGGACAAAGGCCTATAAGCAACTGAAAAGACCGGAATGCTTTACGTTGTTTGGCTATGACAATAACATCTATGGAAATCAGTTGGTAGGTATCCTACTCATCCCAAAGGTTCTTCATAGAACTATAGTACTCAGCAAAGCACATGGTTCCCTTCCGAAAAGAGTGCAACTCCTCAATCACCCTATAAAGAGGAGGAAGCCGGTGCTGCAAGCCCCACAGGTGACCAAATCACCACCTGTAGGGGCGGCGACGCTGGGCCAACATGATTGGCAACACAATTGGACGTGAGGCAAGCCCGATCGACGACGCTGGGGACCTCCCTGACCGGTGGTGCTGGGCAATGTTGCCAGTCAAAGGAGCTAGCAACGCAAAGGAGGGGGCCAACGGCGGTGAGGAAGGGCCGGTGGCACCCTAGGGTTTGGGTAGAAGGGGGCGGAGGCTAGTTCTCAGTATGATACCAGAACCCCAGTCTAAGACCATTGCTCTGATACCATGTTAAGTTATAATGCCATAAGTTCTATTAGAAAAACCCTAGGTGCCTTTATATAAAGAGGCACCCAATGTGTAGAGTTGCAAGTATGCCCTTACAGAATATAACACTAAAAAAAGAAAGACATACAAAATAACTCAACAGATTTAATTATGTTCAAAAAAGGAGAGAAAAACTTAAGATAATCAAAAATCGATTTCCACATAAAATTGTCATTTGCGTGAGAATTTATTTTCATAATAAATCAATTTCTCGCAAAACACTCGATTGACTCAATAAGATTTTAGAAATAATGCCTTCAGTACAATAAAGGGGAGAAAATAGATCCTAAGTATAGATTTTAAAATCATTAAAAAGGGGGAGATTGTTAATTCAACCTCTCCTAAATATGTTTTGATGATTTTATAAAATACCTAAAAGAAAAACAAAAACAGGATAAACCACTATTTTTCTATCCTTAACCCCCTTGCAGGTCTTTCATCTCATAATCTTAAAGATAAGGAACGAAGGTTTGATGTATAAATCTTATAAAGAGTTGTAATTTTATTTATTGAGTCTAGATGTGTTGTAAAGAGCCCACATCTAGATATAGGATCTCTAAAATTAGGCTCACAACACTTAGGCAAAATCTAGAGACAAAATCCTAATCTAAAAACAAACTTGGGAAATTAAACACTTAGGTCTTGGACGACATCGGTTCATCTAAACGTCTGAAATCAAAAGATAAGTCCCCTAATAATCAAATACTTTGTGCACAAACTTGGGAAATTAAACACTTAGATCTTCGACGACCAGCTCTTACCTCAAACGTCCATAAGTCTATTCAAACATCTGATCATACACCTAGTCATCCAAAGACACTACCGTTTAGCCTAATCAACTCAAATCTCCTTGTGTCAAAAATCAATAAATATAATCTAACCGTTGGAGATTTTCTACCCCTATTCCTAGACATGACTCTAGACATCCATTAATGGAACGTTAGGCCTAAAATCACTTAATAAGATTTTTGTCAAACATAATCATGATCTTAAATTCTCAAGAAATCCTAAGCCCAAGGTCATTATGACCATTAGACATCTAACCACTTGGGCAGACGTTTAGAGAGACATCTGACCTTTATACATTAGATCCCTGTTTGGATCCAGTTCATTCCAGGAACAAACCCACATTTTATTAGACTTCCAAAAATCTTATCAGAGGTCTTAAATATAACATGAGACGTCTAACTTTTAGTGACTAGAACCCTATTTCAATCCAATTAAATCCAACAACTCTAACCTTTCATATCAGACGTCTAAAGCTTTGACTAGGTGTTTGACATCTAATTCTGTTGTCAGAGAATTTAAAAGCCTGATTTGATTTGGATTTCGACCACATCAAATGGGATATACCCCCAACGGCTAGGGGAAGCCTCCTAAGCCTTCTTGAAGGTTCTTTTGAGGCCTATATATATCCCTTAACCCTCCTTAGGCTAAGTATACAAATTAAAGATAAATCTACAAGCAAAAACTCTAGCTCTATTCACTCTCATTGCCCTACTAGTGTGCAACTCTATTCCTTTAGGCATACACTCCCTCACTATTGTGTTGTTACCATCATCCTCAGGGAGTTTACTCATGCTTAGTTGCTAGATTTCTTTCATATCTATTTAGGGAGCTCTTTAGAGTGTCTTATTTTTATCTGTATACTTTTTGTACTTGGATATCCGACATGTTGGATCCCTGTCTCTTCACAATGAAGAGAGAAACCTCCATTTCAAGATCGGAGGTGAGAATTGTATTGAGGTACACCACCCTCGTTTGAAGTGGTGTAGATAGTAGATTGATCATTTGGTGATCGTAAATCCTAAGTCAAGATCGACTTAGGTGGTAGTTTTCTCCCAATTCGGATTTTCACCTAAAAATCATTATGTTATTTGGTGCGATTGAATTTTTATTTACCTGTTACATTTCAATTTCATTATTCACCCCCTCTAGTTCAATTTTAGTTAATTCATTCTCTCCTACTTGGTATCAAAGCATGGTCCTAGGCCAAGTTCTGATATCCCACCTAAACTAAGCCCCGAAACCTTCCACCCTGACCCTAGATCTCTCTCTCCTCTCATGACGGCACCAGTAGCCAATACGTTTACCAGCAACCACCAATGGTGACTGTAAAGCCACCCACAGCCATCGACACTACTCCAGCAGCACCAGCAACCGCCAGTGCCATCAAAGCAGGGCCAGCAACCACCAGTGCTACCCTTGCAAGGCAACACTGGTGCTACAGGTTTGCCGTCAGCACCTTAGGTGGAGGGGAGGGTGCCCCCCAACAATCGTACAGGTCATGTTGAAGCCAATCTTGGCTCTAACGGGGATGATCTGATCTTGCGAAGGCTGTTGGGACTGCAACATGATTTTTTGGGTTTTCTACTATGATATGAAATTAATTTCAAATCTTGGTTTTGACATCTGGAGGCTCATAATGGCTTCTTCTGAATTCAAGGTCACATCGAGTACCATGTCAAAGAACGTAACTTACAGGAGTCTATTTTTTGGTCCCATAATCAGACTTGATGAGACTAACTATCCAAGATTGTCTCAAACATTCCTTTATGACGGTGGAGGGAAACGATAAGGCACATATTTTATTGAAGCCAGAGCCTAAATGCATCTTGGAAGAAGGATAACGCTATGATATATGCTTGGTTGATGAATAGCGTTATTCCATGTATTGAAGATGAAATTATGTATTACAAGACGACAAAACAGATGTAGGATAGTCTTAAAGACACTTATTCTCATGAAAAAAATTCTTCTATTTTCTTTCAGATACATCATGAGTTGTTTAGGTTGAAGTAGGAGGGTTGCCTACTCTCTCAATATTATTCTGCTTTGAAAGGACTTCTGGAGAAATATTATACCTGTAGGCCTATTTGTACTTGTTCTACACAAGGATTCTCGTAAGGAGTTCGTCGTTCACTTGTTCTTGTCTAGACTTTACCCAGATTATGTTGCCTGTTCACATATCCTCACGTTGTCTGAGCTCCATGCACTGGAGGAGGTTTATACTCATCTAAGTAGGCTTGTTGTGCCTTTACCTCAGGTTGGAGAGTACTCGACAAGCTTCAACCGTGGTTGCAATGACTGGACATAGAGATAGAGGTGCTTCTTCTACACATGGTCAGGAAAGAAGACAAGGTTCTTCTGGGAGGCTCTCTACCACTTGCACCTTCTATGGGAAGGTTGGGCACATTGAGGCCTAATGTTGAGCCAAGCACAGGAGACCACCGATCGCCAATCAGGCTTCTATGACTTCTGCTGAGCAGTCTAATACCGTTTCTTGTCCAAATTATGATGCTGTGGTTCAGTGCTTCTCAGTTAACTTAAAAGTCGACCACCATAAATGAGACTGTTGCTTTTGCCTAGTTGTCAGGTACTGATATGTCGTAGCTGGTAGATTCTAGTACATCACATCATTTATCTAATGATCAAGGATGTTTTGGGAGAGTACAGCCTGTGCCACATGGAAAGACAGTACAAGTGGCAAATGGCAGGCATGCACAAATCGATGGTCATGGGGAGCTATGTTACCCCCACCATGCAATTGTCTGATGTGTTTTTTGTTCCTGATTTATCTATAAATTTGTTTTCTGTCAATAAGATTACAAAGCAGCTTAATTGTAGAGTCATATTTGATAATGTTGGTTGCATATTTCAAAACAAACTGATGAGGACGATTTGTGGAGGACATAAAGAGGGGGTGTGTATCGCCTTATCCAGATGCCTCTTGCTGCTACATGTCAAGGTAGTTCTAGCTTCACATTTGGGAGTGCCTTGCAGTGGCATCATAGACTTGGTTACCCATCTCTAGACAACCTCAAATGCATTATCCCACATTTGTCACGAACTACTACGATATATTGTGATGCTTGCCAACTAAGGAAGCATCACAAATCTCCTTTTCCTACCACTACAAGTCCAAGTTCTACTGTTGCCTTTCAGTTGTCACATTTGCATGTTTAAGGCCCTAGTCGGATACCTAACCAACTGGATCACCACAACTATTTGGTCATCGTGGATGATTTTTCCCGTTTATCATGGTTGTTTTTAATGAAGAATAAGTCCGATGTAAGATAGATTATTGGACGTTTCTTGTTGGAAATAAAAATCAATTTAGATCTGATAATGCTTTAGAATTTTGTACTACACGATTGCCTAGCTTTTACAGGACACATGGTATTGTGCATCAAATCAACTGTCCACACACCTCACAACAGAATGATGTGGCAGAGAGAGCACAGGCACCTGTTGGATGTGACTCATACTTTACTGATACAGCATTGTGTTCTGCATTTGTATTGTGGTGATGCAGTTCTTATTATGATATTTTATTAATAGGATGAATTCATCTATTTTACATGAGCAAACTCCTTGACATATACTTTATCTTGAGTTATTTCAGTTACCCCAACGTGTTTTTGGATGTATGGCTTTTGTGTATTTGGTGGGCCCAAGAAGGGATAAGTTAGAGTCACATGCAGTAAAAAGTGTTTTTCTTGGATATTCCCATGTTCAGAAGAGATGTCGCTCCTATGATCCTGTGGCAGGGAGACACTATGTTAGTGCAGATATAACTTTCCATGAGGTAGTGTCATATTTCTCTTCAGCTGCTGGTCAATTGTCTCCTGAGGTAGAGTTTGCACACATGCCTATTCCACTTGTGCCAATGGATAGGACTATGGAGAAAAGGCATCTCCTGCACCTCCTGCATCTTCTAGTGTTGATGTCAGTTATAGAGACCCTCTAGTTACTTTATCAGTTGCTAGTGACATACAGGCAATGCACACCTCCCCCCCACCACACACACACACACACTTTTGTCCCACCTTCCTCCCCAGGTCAGGTATGTGTTGAGCCATCTGACCAGATGTGTATTGGTGATGATTGTATAGGTACAAGTGATGCCATTCCTGGGGATGATCTTCCGATGGCAATTCGAAAGGCACTACGTTCTCCTGCACATTATAAAGTAGCAAGGGCAATGTCCACTAACAAGATAAGGACATCTTTTACCTTGTTCACAACAGCTTTGTCAACCATGGAGTTCCACCTACATATCAGTAGGCCCTGCTGCATCCAAAATGGAAGAAGACCATGGAGGATAGGATAGCTTCCTTACGGGATCATCAGACGTGGGAGCTTCACTTCCACCGATACTAAACTTGTTGGTTGTCGATATGTCTTTGCGTTGAAATACAACCCGAACGAGTCTATTTCAAGGTATAAGGTGCACCTGGTAGCGATGGGATTCATTCAGACATATGAGGTGGATTTCTTCAATACTTTCTCCCCTATTGCTCGCTTATCTACAGTTCAGATTCAGATCTACAGTTCAGATTCAGATTTTTGTTGCTTCCAACAAGAGTTGGAGGCTTCATCAGCTCGACGTCAAAAATGTCTTCCTTTATAGTGACCTCAAGGAAGAGGTATACATGCAGTAGCCCCTGGGATTTGATTCAGGGTAGTGTATATGCAGATTGAAGAAAGTTATTTATGAACTCAAGCAGAGTCCAAAAGCATGGTTTCACAAACTCTCAAAAGTGGTTAAAAAGATGGGCTTGCAGAGATCTTCCTCGGATTATTCATTATTTGTCAAAAAGGCTAAGCAAGGTGTGGTGGTTCTTTTAGTATATGTTGATTTGCTTATTACGGGGATGACAAAGCTAGAAATGCATGTCAAAAGATTCCTAGCATGCTGTTTGTTATCAAAGATTGGGCCAGGTACGCTATTTTCTAAGAATTGAGGTTGCAACTACTAAGAATGTGATAGTTTTGTCTCAATGCAGTATGCACTTGATGTACTCAAGGAGACAGGTATGCTAGGATCCAAATTTGGTAATGTTCCTCTGGATCCCAAGACATTTATATGATGAAAGGTAGAAGTGGTTGATAGTTATTTGTATAGCCAGCTAGTTGGGAAATTGTTATACCTAACTATTACTAAACCAAATATTGCTTTTGCAATTGGAAAGCTAAGTCAATTCATGGATAAACCCACCAAATTACATTAGCAGGTAACTATGCAAGTGCTTAGATGCTTGAATAAAGCACCTGGACGAGGGGTTACTTTTCCAGAAAGGAGCACCCAAGACTATTGCGAGATATTCAGATGCTAGTTATGCAGAAAGTATAGCTAACAGAAAATCCACCACAGGCTTCTGCACTTTTGTTGCTAGAAATCTTGTTACCTAGAAGAGTAAGAAACAGGGGGGTAGTCTCCAAGTCGAATGCAGAATCTAAGTATCGAGCTATGGCCTAGACTGTTACTGAGATGGTTTCAGTGAAGTCCTTATTACAAGATCTACATGTCCAGATTGATGGTCCTATGGAAATAAAGTATGATAACAGGGCAACCACCTACATTACTAATAATCCAATGTTTCACAAGAGAACAAAATATGTAGAGGTGGATTGTCATTACACTAGATATCTGATACAACGGGGAGTATTACGTACTACATTTATCACTTCAGAGAACGAAACGGCTAACATCTTCACAAAGCCTTTGCCACGTGGAGCTTTTGATGTATACTGTTCCAAGCTAAGCATGATTAGCATCTATACTGCAACTTAAGAGGGAGTGTTGACATATTCCCCACTTATTTCTTTACATTTTATTATGTGGTACGTTATTTTATTTTTCTTGCTGAACATGTAGTGTAATTTTTCTACACCTCTTCTCTATATAAAGAGTTGTAAGGTTATTGGAATAACAAGTTGATTCGTTCTCTCCTACATCATCTTATAATTGTGAAATGATATCGACCAAGCCTTTTCCCTTGTACATAAGACAAACATGGCAGCAGCTCTGCATTTGAAAGGAGGTGTACTATCCTCTTTCTTCTCGTCACTCGCTACCGCAGAGGCCAAAGAATGCTCAAACTGGTGATACCCAATTACTTGTATTACCTGAAACCAACAAAGTCTTTCCTTTCACCAAGGAAGGAAGGTGACCCAATTTTACAAAAAGATTTATAGCATCACCTCTAGCAAGGTTTTAAATATCAATATCAATATCATATCAACAAGTCAAAAAAGGGATATATCGGGGATATATCACTGATATCGATGAATTTTGGGAAAATCACTCAGAAAGGTCCAAAATGTCACAAATTTTATGAAAATTAACATTTTAATAACTAATAAATTCTTAAGAAATGTCTAGACGAAAATCATAAATTTTGAATGAAAAAATAATAAAAATGCACTAATCGCATATCGACAAGGTCATATATTAAAAAGGTGTACAAAACATGATAATAATTAAAAAGTATTATAATAATGCTACTCACCAAAAAAATGAAGTATAAATAATGTCAGAATATCAATTGACCAAACCAAGCACAGAAGCACTAGCCAATACAACCAAATCAATTCCAGGTTGAGCTTCGACCCAGTTCAATACCTCTCTTCCAATTATCTTCCTCAATTTGTAACACTCTAACATATTCATAGTATGACTCCCACGCCATGTAACTATATCGAGTATTGTATTCATTGATATATCGTTGATAGTCTTCATCACTACAATACAGAAGTATTCTAAGACGTGGATATTGACTGACTGTTGAACAAGCTACCCCTTCTTCAAGTTCTAGATCTACCTTGATTCTGAGGACTCATCTCAATGTCCTCTTGAATATGTGGATCCAGTAGAACCACCTCATTTCAGTGTAGAACCTGATAATTCGCAAGGTTCACGTTGTCTCATCGATGAATTTCGTGGTGGTCCAAGAGGAAGTAATGCAGCAAAATGGGAAAGTTGATGTGAAAATTGTTGAGGACCATGAGATGCAAAATACTCAGGGATAACCCCATAGCCATAACTTGCAGGTGCAGGATCACTTTGGATACTATTACTTTGGTGGCGACCATCATACCCATAGCCATATGAGGAATTATAATATGGAGGGCTGGTATAGCTGGGGAAGTAATTAGATGAAATTTACGCCTCATCTTGAGATTGGTACTGAGGGCTGGTGTAATGCGATCCATAGCCACCATAGTAACTTGATGATGATCCTGGGTTACCTCCAAAGAATGATTCCGCCGCCAGATTAAGAGATCCCACTAATGAACTAATATCATTGGTGGCCATCATAGAATGGCCTGAGGCATACCCATACCCTATCCCTGCGTCATAGTCATAAGGTGGACTTGACACAGGATCTCCATGTATATTTGTATATTTTTGTTTGTATTCATGTTGGGTATCCTCTCTACTAGGACCTTAATGATGATATCCCCTCATCTCCACCACTACTTTCTTCCTGTGGCTCGTCAACCATCACTGCATCATCATTTCCATCATTATCATCATCAACATCATTTTGTGTTCCTCTTGAAGGTGGCGAATCTTCCTCTGGACTCTCATCAGTTTCAAGGCTACAGATTACTCTTTTGCCAGATCTACTACGCGTAAATTCAGATACATCTACCCCCATTCTCTATGCTATCTCTGAATTGGGACCATCATTTTTGTCAAGCAATGATTCTCCATTGCTATTCAACCATTCTTGTAAAATATCTGTCTTCTGTGTCACCAAAAAGATAAGCCACATCTATTGAGTCCATATATTCTTCCTTATTTTCTCCTTCCCGTATATGCTTCATCTTTCATCTGATATTGTAGTGCACGAATACCAAGTCCATTAACTTGTCATTGCCAAGGCGATTTCTTCTCTATAAGTGAATTAAGTTGAAGGTACTCCAATTTCTTTCACAGTCTCCTGTCGATGCTGTTTGAGAAAATTTTTACAATTCGACAAAGGTTTGGAGTATCCATACCATGCAAATGCCACCATTCAGCTATAATAAGAAAATAAAAATGAATTCACATAAACTGTCATAAAATGTGTGAAATACATTCAAATTTCACAAAATCACAGATGTCCATACCAGGAAGAGTTCTATTTCGAACAAGTGTGACAGTGTTTGTCCCGAAAGATAGCAACTTATCCTTGAAATATTTTATCCGTAATAAAAAATTATTTTAAATTTCAATTAATAAATCAACTGTATAGTACTAATAGGCAAACATTTTACTCTTAAGCAAAACTACCAAAAAGTATAGTATAATTTATCACATTCACCTCATTCATACAAGCTGTTTATTCTTATACGTTCTTTACGAACTTACAGATAACCGTTTGTACCACTTTGAGAAGTTCATGATCACTACGAAATCCATACTTGCAGTGATATTTCGGGTTGAGATAATATGCTATAAAATTACAATTTAAGAATAATAACTAGTCTAGTACAAAGTACATACTAAAAACTTAATTATCAGGTAATAATTAATAAATTCATACTAACTTTATAAAGCAGATGTGAGAACACTACCAATAAAATAATGATCAATGGCTATTTTCTTTTGTTTCAATAGGTGCTCTATACAATTGTATTATTGTAAGCAAGTTGCATCCACTTACATAGAACTTTTATGCGATTATTAAAATAACAAATATTATGTTTTCATAAAACTTAATAATAAAAATCTCATAAAGCAACTAAGCATCACATATTCTTATGCATTCGTCACATTGATGTTGCTAGTAGAGATTAATGGGTACTCACCTGAAAGTTGTAACCAAAACCTTACGCTTATGACTTTGCAAAAAAATGCACTCACCAAACACTGACTCGTAAGTCTCACAGTCACCAACCACCGTCAATAGGATGCAAGTTGCAAAAGCAAGACTAAGAAGTAGATGTGTGTTTAAAGACTCTGAACTCTAAAAGCTAAGTTTTTGAGTTGTAACTTGTGAATCATGACTTCTATCGAATTTTATAGGCAATCGGTTGATTCAGTTTGAATATTTTATGAGATTTTTATTATTAAATGTCGGTGAGTCGGTAATGGTGTGGGTGTGAATCGTATGATTCAAGTGATTTTTTATTGAATTTTTACAAATATCCATCAGTGGATGACTTCATTCATCGATTAATATTATATTTGATTTTTGTAATTTAATTCGTTCATCCATCATCGATTCATCGTTTGTGTCACAATCACAGCGAAATGCAAATCATGTTATTCGCGTGAGTTTTTATTGAATTTTTACAAAGATATCCGTTGATCAAAGAATTTATTCATCGATTAATGTTTTATGTGATTTTTGTAACTTAGTCCATTTCGTCCGTCGTCGACTCGTCGACGTTATCCTTTATATCGCACAATCACAGCAAAATGCAAATCATATTATTCGAGTGATTTTTTATTTAATTTTTACAAACACGTCGGTCAGTCGAAGAATTCATTCATCAATTAATATTTTATGTGTTTTTTCATAATTTAGTCCGTCCGTCGTATTTTTTATAATTAGCACAACTTGCACATATCATAATTCGACGGGAATACGCTTGGTCATCAACAGTCCATGATATCGACAATATACCTGTAATATCGACGATATCATGGAAAAAAGATACTACATGTGATATCGATATGTCCAAACCTAACGATACCGATATATCAGCGATATATCAAACCTTGACCTCTAGAGCTATTTGTAATACAAAAATTGGATAACTTCCGAACTGTGCCTGAAATGCTGCCAGTACAACAGTTTTAGATTTGCCCACAATTTTTTTTTTTTTTTGGAGAAATTTCCCCACAAATGGTGGGAACCTTTATTGAGTGTCAGTAACCATCTCTCCATTATTACTCGCTCGGGCAACCCCTAGAAAACATTCTCAGCCAGTGAATCTCAGTCAAAGAACAACCTCCCAGTCTCCCAAATTTTCCAGATTGCACAGTAAGGGGATTTGAAATTTTATGGCAATAATCTCCACCTTGATATCAGGAAGTTTGAACAACTGCAACTCCAACATTCCTAGTCTCCTCATGATTTTCAGTGCAGTGAAGTGTGAGTAATCTGTGAATCGTTGCTGGCTTGGATGAAGACCTCCAGCACCTTGAAGACTCATATCTTGTAAAGAATGAAAATCCTCATTAAAAAGACCAATAGTCACAAGAGCAGACCTTTCCTGTGGGTAGGTAGGCTTCCTGACGTAACATCCACCATCAGAGCAAGAAAGAAGAGACTCTAACCTGGCTTAACGCTCTTATTGTCCCAGAGAGGTCAAAGTGGGGACCACAACTTCTATAGCTTTTCAAATGATGAAACAAGTCATTGCAGAAGCATGATATATCAGCTGATCAAATTTTTTTGATCATCACACATTCAGAAAACTGGTTTTCCTCCATTTCATTTGACCACTCAAGATAGAGGGTTATACCTTTTGAGATTGCAATGGAACACACAAAGCATCATGCTTCCTAAAATACATCCAAACACACCTTGGAGATCTTCTAACAAATTAACAACTCACTCCCTTAAGAAATCAAACCAAATAATGATCAACAAAGCCCTTCATCTTCACAAAGAAATCTACACTGCAAGAGCATCCACCACTCCACCATGAACACCATGCAAATGTACTCCAAGGAGGGGAATACAATTAACCAACAAGAGGAGAAAAAGAGCAGTGACCCCCAGAGAAAGGGGAAGGGGAGGAGGTGACTTTTTTTGGGTCAAATGACCACTACAGTTTGCCTCTGGAGATGTAGGATCCACAAGCCCTAATGCGATGTTGTCTATCAGACTCATATCTAATGAAAGGCCACATTATTAATGCATATTTAAACTAATAAGCTATTGAACTCCATGGCCCTTAAGTGGAATTGACAACCGAACACCTTTTGGACAACCAAACTTGTTTGGTCCAATTACAACCCAAATTAAATGCTAGTTAATACATTAAAAAACATTTAATCATGTAATGTGGACGTCATTGAAATTTTTATCCTTTCAAGTCAGAGAAAATGAATAATCTTATTTCTCAAAGGAAATCTTACACCTCTTTATATAGAGAAAGGTGTTGGGTAATTTGCAACATAAGTCCAGAAGGAAAAAATAAATAATAAAATAATTCAAAAACATAAAGAAAACAATAACTAGAGTGCTACACTAACACTCCCTCTCAAGCTGGAGCATATACATCAATGATGCTCAGCTTGGAATAGCATATGTCAAATACAGATCTAGGAAGAGGCTTCATAAATATATTCGCAATCTTATCTTCAGAAGTAACTAAAGTAGTGTAACTAATTCCACGTTATATCAAGTCTCTGGTGTAATGGCAATCAACCTCAACGTGGTTCGTACATTCATGAAACATTAGGTTGTTTGCAATGTAAGTAGCAACGCGATTATCACATCCCATCTCCATTGGTCCCTCCACTGGGACATGTAGAAACTGCAACACTGATCTAACCCAGACTATCTCTGTAGTTGTTTGTGTCATAGCACGATACTCTGATTCTGCACTTGACCTAGATACCACCTACTGCTTCTTGCTTTTCCAGGTCACAAGATTGCCTGCCACATAAGTACAAAAACCTGTTGTGGGCTTTCTGTTTGCCATGCAGCCTACATAGTCGGCATCAATATAACCAACAATACTTATAGACGTGCCTTTCTAAAACAAAATACCTTTACCAAGTGCTTTCTTCATGTATCTAAGCACCTACATAGCTACTTAATTAGTTTGTCCATGAACTGACTAAGTTTTCCTACTGCAAGGGAAAAATCAAGACGTGTAATAGTAAGATATAATAGCTTACCAACCAATTACCTATAAGATCTATTGTCTATAGGCGAAGAGTATCATAGAGATGCTCTTTAGAATCTATATGTATATTTGCAGGCTTAGACCCCAGCATCCCTGTCTCCTGCAACACATCAAGAGCATAGTTGCGCTGACTGAGGACAATACCTTCTTTGTTGCGTGCCACCTCAATATCTAGGAAATATCCGAGCTCACCCAAATCCTTTATCACAAAGGCTTCAGCTAACTTCTTCACCTCAACTATCCCAACAGTGTCAACCCTAGTAAGGATAAGAACATCTGCATAGATAAGGAGCACCACAACTCCCTCTGATCTCTTCTAACAAAGAGCAAATGATCAGCAGAGGATTTCACCAGCCCCATGGTCTATACCTCCTTTGACAATCTCTGGAACCAAGTCCTTGGACTCTGTTTCAAGTCATAGATGGCCTTCATCAATCTACATACACAGTCCCCCTTAGTCTCAAACCCCGGAGGTTGTTGCATGTAGACCTCCTCCTGAAGATCTTCATATAAAAAAGCGTTATTCACATCTAACTGATGAAGAAGCCAGTCATAGTGAGCAACAACTGACAATAGAATGCAAATAGTAGGAAGCTGTGCTACCGGAGAGAAGGTATCAAAGAAATCCACCTCATATGTTTAAGTTAATCCATTTGCTATCAACCTCGCCTTGTAGCGAGATATAGTGCCATCTGGGTTATACTTGAAAGCAAAGACCCAACAACACCCCACTGTCTTGGCGTGACTCGGTAGAGTAGTCAGCTCCCACGTCCCTTTAGAGCACAGAGCAGCCATCCCATCCTCCATGGCCTGACGTCACTTTGATCCAGTATAGTTTACTGATAAAAGGTAGAAATCTGTCGTAGGAAGAGCAGCAGTGAACATAGCAAAAGATCTCCCAATGTTGGCAGTAGACACTACTCTAATAGTATGGTAGTGGGCACAACTGCAAGGAGGCTTCCAAACAACAATCGAAAGGTCAATATCCTCCCTTATAGACCCTGTAACAATTGAAGGTGTAGCCTACTACTCAATAAGAGTAGACTCATCAGAAGTACCTGCACAATAACCACTAGTACAACTCGTGTCAATGTCAACATATACCTGACAAGGGGAGTAGACAAGTAGCTAAGGTGGTGGGGAGTGTGTATCGCCTGATCCAGACTCCTTTTGCTACTATGTGTCAAACCGAGGTCGCTTTTAGTGCTGGTACAACTCTTCAGTAGCATCGTCGTCTTGGACACCCTTCACCAGACAGGCTACTAAGATTTTGTGCAATGTGTGTCAGCTAGGGAAGCATCACAAAGCCAATTTTCCTTCTAGTTCTCAAAATTCTACTGCTGCTTTTGATTTACTGCACATGGATGTATGGGGTCCTAGTAGAGTGTTAGATAGACTGGGTCATAGATTCTACTTATTGTGGATGATTTTTCAAGGATATCATGATTGCTTTTGCTAAAGAATAAATCCGATGTCGAGCCTGTGATTAAGATATTTATTTTGCAAATAAATGCTCAATTTTCTACTATGGTGAAGATTGTATGTTCTGATAATATCTTAGAATTTTGTACGGCTAAATAAGAATCTTTTTACAGATCTCTTGGCATTGTTCACCAGACATCATGCCCCAATACTTTGCAGCAGAATGGGGCAATTGAGAGGAAATACCATTATGTGTTAGATGTGGCTAGAACATTACTTATTCAGCATATGTGCCATAGATGTACTGAGGAGATGCAGTGTTAACTGCATGTTATTTGATTAATAGATTTCCCAACTCAGCTATTCAGGAACAGGTTCCATGGCAAGTCCTTCATCCAGAGAAAGAATTGTTCACTGTGTCACCTCGTGGTTTTGGCTGTATAGCCTTTGTCCATATTTTAGGATCAGGCAGAGATAAACTTGCTCCGAAGGCAGTGAAGTGTATCTTTCTGGGATATAGTAGCATATAGAAAGGATACAGATATTATGACCCACGAGGTAAGAAGTATTATGTGACTGCAGATGTCACTTTTCATAAGCCTATTCTATACTTCTCTACAGATGGTCATCAGTTGATGTTTGAGGGAGACTCAGCCCCTATGCCTGTGCCACCAGTTTCTTTGGAGCAGATTCCTATTACACATAGTGAGGATACCACTACTGTAAAGGCTCCTACTAGACAGGAGATAGAGATTACTCATGTATGTAGGTTACATGTTACATACAAATAACACACATGGAGCCAAAAAAGTGTCTAAGACTTGGGACCAATGTAACTACACTTGCCATTATATTTCCAATACTGATGAATCCTTCACACAAAAAGATTATACAACCCTAAGGTTTGAATCCTATATTCCTTTATCATACTTTCTTTGATAAAGGGTGGGGGAAGGGTTGCATAAGGATAGTGACCATCCTCTGTATTCATCTTCCAAAAAGAATTACAACAAACAATTACAAGGAAACCCAAAGGGCTCTTACATATTCACTCTCCCTACATACATTCTCGACGAAGCACCCCCACCCCCTCCCCTCCTAAAAAAACGAAGACATTGTTCCATTGTAACCATAATGCCTAGAGTACAAACACAGGAGCTCTCTTCTTTTTGGATCAATGCAACCCTCTAAGTAGAGATTGCCAAAAATCCAAAGCCAAAGTCATGATAAGCCACTGTACACACAGGACCTTTCCCAAACCTCTTTAGCAAATGTGTAGGAAAAGATAAGATGTTCACAATCTTCATCCATATCTTGACAGAGAGCAAACGGTTTCACTTATGGTGCAAACCTTTGTAACTATCCGTACTTACCTTTTCCATAAGAAAAAGGAATTCATAAGTACATTGGAGGAGGTGAATATCACATCGTGTAACGAGGAAAGTTAGAGTGTGTGGTGGCCTATAAATAAGTTGTTGTACATCTATTTATTTCTTGAGAAGAATAGAATCATATCACACCAATAGAGACGTTTCTTCCGTAATTTTCTCTCCACTCTTTGTTAGTGGGGTTTCGTTATCATCAAAACCCTAGGCTCTCTTATATATAAAGAGAGAGAGAGACCAAAAGGATAAAAATACAAAACTACCCCTAAGAAGTTAAAAACCCAAAAGCCATACAAACAAACATAATTACATGTTAACACTCCCTCTCAAGCTGAAATATAGATATCTATCATCCTTAGATTGGATATACATGAATTAAATAAAGATCTAGCTAAGGACTTGGTGAAAATATCTGCAATCTACTCCTTAGATGTGACTAGAGTGGTATATAGCAACCCATTCTGAATGACGTCCCTGGTATAATGGCAATCAACCTCAACATGCTTCGTCCTCTCGTGAAATGCTGGGTTGTTAGTAATGAAAGTGGTTGCTCTGTTATCACATTGCATCTCCATCGGGCTAAAAAACTGTATCTGCGAGTCAGTAGCAAGGACCTGATCCACATCATCTCTGCAGTCGTCGGAGCCATAGCTCTGTACTCAGACTCGGCACTGCATCTCACAATTGTACCATATTTCTTACTCCTCCACGTGATCAGACTCCCTACCAAAAAGGTGCAAACCCAGTAGTGGATTTGCGCTCCACATGACATCCGACATAGTCCGCATCAGAGTAATCAACGAAGGTCATAAAGAGCCCTTGGAGAAGAAGAGACCCTTCCCAGGAGCCTTCTTGATGTATCGAAGCACCATCAATGCAGCATCCCAGTGCTGACGTGTTAGCTTGGTCATGAACTAACTCAATCTCTCCACTGCAAACGAGATATCTGACCTTGTGATGGTGAGGTATAGCAGCTTGCCCACAAGCTACCTGTACTGCCTGCTATCCACCAACTGCGCATCCTCATCATAAAGTGGCATATTGGAGTCCATAGGAATATTGACCTCCTTGGCTCCAAGCATACCCACCTCCTGCAATATCTCTAATGCATACTTCCTGTTGGACAATACTACGCCATTTCTACTGTGAGCAACCTCAATACCTAGAAAGTATCGTAAGGCTTCCAAGTCCTTGATGACAAACTGCTCTACTAGGATGCGCTTAATCTCAACAACACCCTACTCATCTCCTATGACAATTAAATCATCAACATAAACCAGAAGCATCACTGTACCTTGTCCAGCCCTCCTGATAAAGAAAGAGAAATCAATTGTCGATCTCCTGAATCCAGTTGTCTCTACAACTTGTGACAACCTCTGGAACCAGGCTCTGCTTAAGGCCATGGATGGCCTTCCGTAGTTGGCATACACACTCCCCCTAAGCCTCAAAACCAGGTGGTTGCTGCATATAAACTTCCTCTTAGAGATCACCATAGAAAAAGGCATTATTCACATCCAACTGATGCAAAAGTCAATCTAGCTGAACTACCACTGCGACAATGACGCATACTGTAGGAAGTCTTGCAACTGGTGAGAAGGTGTTAAAGAAGTCCACCCCATAGGTTTGGGTGAACCCCTTTGCCACAAGGTATGCTTTGTATCTGGCAACACCTCCATCTGGGTTGAACTTCACAATGAACACCCATCGACAGCCAACCAATGTAGCACCATCTAAAAGTGGAGTGAGCTCCCTAGTTCCACAACCTCTAAGAGTGGCTATCTCATCCGCCATGGCTACCCACCATTTTGGATCAAGCATAGCCTCACGATGAGTAGCTGAAATCTGAGTAGCAGCCAACGCCTAAGTGAATCCAATAAACCCGGGGGCTAAGCCATTAGTAGCAAGTGTCTTGGCCGTGGGGTAAGTAATGCAGGTCCGTGGTCGCTTCCAAATGGCTATCGGAAGATCTAGATCATCACCTGCCAAATCATTTGTCCTGTCCCTGTGATCAGCACATGGCAAGCATGCATCAGTGTCTAAAGAACTCACCTGAGAAGCCAATGAAGGCGATGGTGGGGGACCCTGATAAGTAGTATGAGGGCGAACATATGTCTGAAGTAGCTCAATTAGACGAGGAAAGAACTGCGTAGCAGGTGGTAGCGTAGTAGGGACAAGAATCCCGGGAAAACTCCCAAAGCGAATGAGTGTAAATGGCATAGGCGCCATGTCACCCTCAAAAGGCATCTCAACAGCAAACGTAGAAAAGAAGGGTATCGCCTCATGAAAGGTAACATCCGCCGAAACAAAATACCAAGAAATAATCGGATCAAAACACCGATAACCTTTTTGCGTCCGAGTATACCCAAGGAAAATACACTTAACTGTTCTCGATGCTAGTTTATCCCAACACAGTCCCAACAGGTTGACAAAGGCAACACAACCAAAAGTCTGGGGGTAACGTGAAACAGGGGTCGATTAAGATACATAACCTACAATGGAATCCATTCATGTAAAGGTGCATTAGGCATCCTATTGATAAAAAAATAGGCAATCAAAATAACGTCACCCCAGTAAAGGGGAGAGACCGAATGGTGAATCAACAATGTACGAGCAACATCAAAAATATGGTGATGTTTCCTCTCAGCAACACCATTTTGCTGAGGGTGTGGGGGCACGTGGTCTCATGGATAATGTTACAACTAGAAAAGAAAGGGCACAAACGAATCGCACAAAACTCCAAGTCATTATTAGACTGGAAATATTTCACCAAACAAGAATGTTGAGTTTTTATTTCTTTAACAAAATTCTCAATGATTTATCCCACAACAGACTTATTCTTCAAGATAAACATCTAGGAAACACAAGAAAAATCTACTAAAATAAGATAATATATGTTCCCAAGTTGATTAGAAATACGACTAGGGCCCCAAATATTCATATGAATCAAATCAAATATAGCAACAGATGAAACATAAGTAGAATTAGAAAAATTAGCCCTGTGGTACTTGCCCAACTGACAAGCATCATAGGTAAGAGCAGTAGTAGACGATATGTGCGGCAAAACACATCTAAGGCGATCAATAGGTAAGTGGCCAAAGCGGTGATGCCACTGGAGAGAGGAGATTCAGCGGAAGCAAGGCCCCAGGTAGCAAAAGTAGCAGCAACAGTACAGCTCAAACGGTACACCCCCCGCTCCTCACGCCCTCCACCAATCGTCTTTCCAATGAACTTGTCCTGCAAGACACAAGAAGATGCGTCAAAAATAGCTCAGCAGTTCAAATCTGCAATAATACTGCTAACAGACAGTAAACTCAAAGGAAAATCAGGCACATAGAAGACATTTGTCAGTCTCAAAGTAGGAGATAAAGACATCTCCCTTGCCAACAAGTGGCGAATGTCTCCTATCTGCCACCTGTACAATCCTGGCTGGTGTAATTGATACTAACTGAGAGAACAAGCCCCTGTCGCCACATAGGTACTTGGACGCACCAGAATCAATCAACCAATCACCAGATTATAAGAGTGATGATATACGAATCACAAGTGTCTCATAAGAGGTGGCAATAGCTACAGTGTCTGGTGACTAAGAAGAAGCCTGACTTAACTAAGCAATCTACCACCGCAAGGTCTCAATCTCTGTGCTCAGGAAAGTAACATCAGGGCTGAGAAGAACTCCATATGTGATCTCGGCTGCTTGATTGGCTACAGGTGGCCTACTGTGCTCTGCCAACATGTAACCTCAAAGTGGCCAAGTCTGCCACAGTAGGTACACAGGATCCTAATGCGTGTACCAGAAGAACGTCTGCCTTCACGACCACGACCACGTGTAGGGAGATGAGCCCCCCTGCCACGTCTAGGGATCATAGCCAGTGCGGACGTCTAAGCACCAAAATTAGCAACAGTATGTACCAAAACTCTACTAAGTCTACTATAGGCCTCCTCCGGGGTAGGAAGCTCCGAAGCGGTGGGGATTTGATCTCTGGAAGCTGTATACTCAGGTCCAAGGCCTGCCAAGAAAAGGGAGACTGTCAACTGTCTCCTAAACCTCCTCCAAGACCCGCAAGCACCCCCAGCAGATAGGAGTGATGCCTCTCCAGCATTCCTTTCAGAAGGGAATAGTACTATGCTAATGTGCGTCCTTCCTGGCACAAGTAGAAGAGGTCGTAGAAGACTTGAAAAACTCGTGCGGAGTTCTTGGCATGTAAGTCTCACGCAAGGACTCCCACATCTCCTTCACTATAGCATAATACATAATCTCATCCTTTATGCGGGGAATAACTGTCTGCATGAACCATGTAGAGACCATGGCATTATCTCTGTCCCAGTTGGTGTTCGCGCCAGTCTTGTTTGCATGCTCCGAATCTATAAAGATGTGACTCTTCCCACGACCCGCGACAGTCATAAGGAAAGTCTAGGACCACTGCAGATAGTTGGTCTCGTCTAACTTGATAACAGGACCAAAAAATAGATTCTTAAGTATCCCAATGTCCGAAAGAGAGCCTGATGTCACCTCAAACTAATCATCTGAAGCTATCTTCGCAATCTGGAAGTCACAATCAGCCTTCTATGACCAAGAAATCATCAGTAGATCTGAAATCGAATAAGTTCAAACCTGCATCTTCATGGAAAGCCCCCTCAGATGGGCATTGGCCTAACCCGAGTGTGAGAACACCCAAGACGGTCTCAAGGGGACCTAGGTGTTTCTCTCCCTATGATCAGAGAGGAAGTAGCCCTAGGAAGGGGCTACAATCCTCTCAGACATGCGTCGGAGCTGCTGGTCACACCTCTGACCGTGTGCCTCTGTCGTTGGCCGCACGCGTTGCCACTCAACCCTGCTACAAACGCACCCACGCCGCAGCCAACCACTCAGACGTGCTGCTATGCCACGTTGGCCGTCGTCGCTCCACCACGTTAGGCGCACGAGGGCACTACAGTGCCGCCAAGACGCTGCCGCTCCACGCGCGCATCTCAGACATGCTACTACATGCGTCCGTCCCCGCGCGCGGCTACTAGAGCGTTGCCAATGGAGCTTGCTGCAACCACTGCTGGGAGAGAAGAGAGCAAGGGGTGGTAGGGTCCGGGGCATTGGGGGTGGGATATCGAGAACCACGGTCTATGACCGGTACACTGATACCAAATTAGTTGAAATGATTCAATCTCTTATTGAAAACCCTAGGCTCTCTTATATAGAGAGAGACCACAAGGGTAAAAATACAAAACTACCCCTAAAGAGCTAAAAACCCAAAAGTCGTACAAGCAAACATAATAGCATATGCTAACATAGGCTTTGTGAACACATCTGCTGTCTGGTCTCCGAATGCAACAAATGTGGTGCGCAGCATCCCACGCTGTATAAAGTCACTAGTGTAGTGGCAATCCACCTCTACATGCTTGGTGCGCTCATGGAACATGGGATTGTTGGTAATATATGTAGTTGTCCGATTGTTACATCTCATCTCCATAGGCCCCTAAATCTGGACATGTAAATCTCACAGCAATGATCTCACCCAAATCATCTCTATAGCTGTCTAGGCCATACCCTGACTTAGCGTTGGATCTGGAAACAACTCCCTATTTCTTGCTCCTCTAAGTAACCAGATTCCCAACCACAAATGTGTAGAACCCCATAGTGGATTTCCTATCAACCAAGCATCCTACATAGTCTGCATCAGAATACCCAACTACCGTCAAGGGAGATCCTCTCTAAAAGAATATCCCATGCCGAGGTGCTTTCTTCAGGTATCTAAGCACTTGCATAGCCGCCTGCCAATATTGCTTGATCGATCTGTCCATAAACTAGCTTAATTTACCCACAGTTAAGGTAATGCCTGGTAAGGTAATTGTCAGATACGATAGTTTTTCCACAAGCTGCATATATGGCCGACTGTCTACGAGCTTTGCCTACTCATCATAGAGATGCACTATGGGGTCCATAAGAACGTTGGCTAACTTAAACCCTAGTATGCCTGTCTCCTAAAGCCTATCTAAAGCATGCTTGCTATGAGACAACACAATCTCCCACTTACTTCTAGCCACTTCTATACCAAGAAAATACTGAAGTTATCCTAAGTCTTTCATAACAAACTGCTCAGCAAGAGACCGCTTGACCTCAGTTATTCCGACTTCGTCATAACCGGTAATAATGAGATCATCAACATAGACCAACGGGACCACAATGTCCCTCTCAGTCTTCCTGACAAATAAAGAATGGTCTGACGAAGATCGTTGAAGACCCATCTTCTCCACCACCTCCAAGAGCTTCTGGAACCACTCTCCCGGACTCTGCTTAAGGCCATAGACGGCTTTCAACCTGCACACACATTCCCCCTAAACCTCGAACTTCAGGGGCTACTGCATATAAACCTCCTCCTGAAGATCATCGTATAGGAAAGCGTTCTTCACATCAAGCTGGTGAAACATCTAATCCTTTTGAGCAACAACAGAGATAAGAATTTGGATCGTCAAAGGCAAGCAACGAGCAAGAAAGTATCAAAGAAGTCCACCCCATACGTCTGGGTAAACCCTTCTCCACCAATCGAGCCTTGTACCTTAAAATAGACCCATCAGGATTGTATTTCAGCGCAAAGACCCAACGAGATCCTACCAGTTGGGCACCGACTGGAAGGGGAGTAAGCTCCCACGTGTGTCAAGTTTGAAGAGCAGCCATCTCATCCTCCATGACTTGACATCATTTTGGATCAAGTAAGGCATGCTGATACATGGAAGGTATCTCTAAGGTAGTCAGTGCAGTAATAAAAAGTCTAAATGTGGTCCCCAGATTAGCTGTAGACGACTCCAGCCACATAGTACTACACACAAGTACGCAGTGCCTTCCGGATAGCAATCGGAAGGCCATCATCCAGAACATCAACTGGGTCTGCACAATCACCACTAGTCACACAATTGTTAGATCTCTCAACACATACCTAACTCGGGGAGGATGGTGAGACTGAAGTGGGGGGTGCTGTCCGCAAGTAACTGGCAACTGATATGTGATAAGCAGATCTCTGAACCTCTGGTCATCACTACCATTGTCAGGTGCAGAAATATAGTCTCAGGACCATCACTACCACTGCCAGGTGCTGGACTAGTCTTTCGATCATCTCTACCACTGCTAGGTACTGGACTGGTCTCTGAGACAGGAATTGCCTCCATGCGAACTGGAGGAATAGGCATGGGTGAAACTCTGCCTCTGGTGATCATTGTCATGCTACAAGTGAGAAATAGGAAACTAACTCATGGAATATAACATCTGCACTTACATAGTGCCTACCAGCTACTTGATCAAAATATCGGTACCCTTTCTGTGTCCGTGAATATCCAAGAAAAACACATTTCATGGCCCTTGGCACTAACTTATCTCTCCCTGGGCCCAGGAGATGTACAAATGCTACACACCCAATACATGACATGGTAGCTAAAACAAATCACTCTCAAGGTAAAGAACATGCCAAGGAGTCTATCATGCAACACAAAAAAAGATATTCTATTGATAAGATAGCATGTTGTGAGAACTGCATCACCCCAATACAAGTATGGCACACAATGATAGATTAGCGTACAAGCCACATCTAACAAATGTTTGTGTTTCCTCTGTGGCACACCATTCTACTGTGAAGTATGTGGACAAGAGGTCTAATGTATAATATCATGCGACCTGTAAAAGGCAACTAATATGATAGTACAAAATTCTAATGCACTATCCAATCTAACTATCTTAGCAGATTTTTTATTTCCAATAAAAATGTCCTAATAACATGCCCAACATCGAACTTAGTCTTCAATAAAAATAACAAAGACAATAGAGACAAATAATCTACTATAACCAAATAATAATGACGACCCTGAATCCAACTTAGGCCCCAAACATCCATATGCAATAAATGAAAAATAGCAGTAGTCCTTGGTCCAGTACTAGGAGAAAAAATGATCCGTGGTGCTTCCCAAGCTAGCATACATCACAATGTATCTCAATACTAAGGGAAATATGCGGGATAAGGCATTTGGGCCTATCTAAAGAAGGGTGACCAAGGGGACGGTGCCATTACAAGGCACTCCTGGCAGTAGGACTAGCATCACCTTGGCAAAACTGCAAGTGGAGTTTAGACTAGGCGATACACAGCCCCCTCTTCATGTCCACCACCAATCGTCCTCCCCGTCAGCTTGTTTTAAAAGATATAACCCACATCATCAAAGATAGCACGATAATTAAGCTACTTTGTAATCTTACTGAGAGACAATAAACTGAGAGAGAAATCAGGGACAGAAAGCATCAGATAATCTCATGGTGGGGGTAACAGCCACCTTCCCCAGAGCAACAATCTGGGCATGTCTACCATCAACAACCTACATTGTTCTACTTCGAGGCACTAACTATAATCTACCAAAGCATCCCTAATCTACTGACAAGTGATGTGGCTTAGTTAGCAACTGGAGGTCCCCCATGTTTGGTCCAATATAAGGCCTCCACTTACCATAGAAGGTGCACGTAGTACGAAGCCTACCAAACACACCTCATCCTCTCTCATGTCCACAAGTGGAAGGTGCTCCCCTATCACCACATCCAGCAACTGCAACAAGGGCAGAGGCCTAACCTGCACTATCTCCAATCTAAGTCACGGTCACAACAATCCGATTCAGGCAACTATATACTTCCTCCAAAGTAGGAAGCTCAAAAAGTGTAAGAATCTGTGAACGGGCAGCAGCATTTTCAGAGCAAGTCTTGACAAGAATTGCACACCAGTTTATCACTCCAAGAAGAGGACACCACAATTCACACAAGGACTTTCGATGTTACCAAAAGAAGCAACAACTTCCTAGATTGCAAAAAGATTAGCGGTTGATCCAAGAAGTTTCTTTCCTAAAGATCCAGGCAAGATGCAGAGGTTTCCACGGGTTACTAGCACCTCACACAAGGATTTGCTTACATCTGTCGATCTTGAGAAGACACAGGAAGAAAAGAGAAGACCATGGCATGGCAGCCATCGCGACTACTATTGATGTTGCCATAAAAGCAATGACTCCGGAGGTCGCAAGAGATTACACCATAATTTCTACAAACGACAAGTTAAAGAACTCAGAGCCGAAGAATGGTAGGGCATCCAGCCTCGCAAAGTCAAGGAGCAAGTGATTGTCCTCCCGACCTCAACTTAAGGGGGAGTGTAAGGCTTAAAGGGCTAAGTAGCAGTGCCACGTGGCAATCCAATCAATCCAATCGATCAATAAGGGGTGCCAGCCCTAGTTGGAGTCATGGGAGTCAAGTTTATTTTGCTTAGAGTCCATGTTTTCTTATTTTTAGTAAGTTAGGTGTCAATTAGTTGAGTAATTAGAGGGATTTAATATTCCCTCATTTGAGGAGATTTGATTGATTATGATTTTTTCCTGTTTTAGAGATTAGGAATATCTCTCTATATAAAGAGAACCTATGTAATTAATTATTCTTTGAGTTGTAATATTAAAGAAATATCTCCAAAACTCCTCTCTTTTCTCTCTCACTGCCGGCTGCACCTCTCTCTCCTCTCTCCATGTTCTGCGTTCAACAATCACAATAGCAGCCATTGTTGCTGCATTTCTTCTATCCACGTGGAAGACCTTCCATGCTCCCTAGCACACCAATCTCAACACATACTATAACATAGATACCATTCTGCCACCTCTCTTTGTGCAAAAGCAAAGTTCCTTGGTCAAGAAAAATTGCAAAATTGGCTGTTAGACTTGTTGAGCCAAAGGATTTCTCTGTCATTTATTGTATTTTTGGAGCATCTTTGTAATTCTCCTAAACCTCTCTAATATAAAAGAGAGGCTAGGGCTTTCATTTAAGAATAAGACATTCTCTTTTCTTCAACAAGAATAATTATTATAATTATTTTTTTATATTTCAATCTTTACATTTCAGTCCTACTATTTTCTTTTTGGTAATTGTATATGTTTTGTCCTTTGGGTTGCTTCCTATATAAAGGACCCAAGGGAATCCATAATAGTTGATATCATTTCAATTCTAACATGGTATCAGAGCAACAATCCTAGATTGGGGCCTGATATCCCACCCAAACGAACTTGCCTCACCCTCCACCTCATGCCCCCTCTCTCTCTCACCGGTTGATATCAGCACTGGTGCTATCAACAGCAAAATATCACCACATCACCAACGTTGTTCTTCATCACCAGCACGATATCCTAGATTATGATCTACTATCACATCACCAACATTGTTCATCTGTTGCACATCGCCCAACCTGATATCGCCTAGCAAGATCATCTGATCGGTATCTACGTTGTTCATCTGTTCACGGTTGTTACATTGGTTGTTTCGGTTGTAACATTGGTTGTTACGGCTGTTACGTTGGTCGTTTGTTGCTGCTAGTTGTTCTAATCGGTTGCCGCAATGTGAGGGTTGCAACAATGTTATGAAGGTTGTTACAAGGTTCTTTCTATCCACCAGTAGTAGAATGTCCTCTTTCTTTCCTCATCTTTCTTGTTTATAATGAAGTAATCGTGGAGAGGTCTAGAATGATTTGATTCCTCTCCATGAGTGGGGGTGTTTCTAATTGTGTCATTGATATGATTGAGTAGTGCAAGATCATTGTGATGGATTGTGGCCGTGTGAAGTATGAGAGATAACAAGGAGAGTGTTGGAGATTTACGTCTTCGTTTTCCGAGTCTTCACCACAAATATCAGGAACTTCAATTAAGCTTGATGGGACAAATTTTATGTTGTGGTCCACATCTTTTATTAGGTTTGTTGGTTCACATGGTCACAAGAAAATTCTTCTTGAAGATGAGCTATCATCGGCCTTCAAGACTGCAGAATGGGAGATGCAAAATGATTGGATAGCTACATGCATGCTTAATAGCATGAAGGAATCCATTACTAAGCAAGTAATGGCTTATTCATCTGCAAAGAAAATGTGGGACGTATTGCATGAGATACACTCTCAGAAGACGAACATTGTTAATCTTTATCGTGTATTGGAGGACATCCAGACATTCAAGAAAGGAAGCATGAGCTTACCAGATTGCTATGGTTCATTGAAAAATCTTTGGGATGAGTAGGATTCCATTCAGCCCATTACTTCAGATATTGTTGTTATGGTAAGACAAAGGGAGGCTATCCAATCAGTTCAGTTTTTGGCTGCTTTAGGATATGAATATAAGGCAATGAAAGATCAGTTGTTGACTTCTACTAAGATTCCTAGTCCTAAGCAGATTTATGTCAGGTTAATGAGACTAGAGATGGCAGATAGCTCAAGTGGTTGTAGACTCATCCGCCCTTGCTACTTATAGGCGTGAGAGAGGTTTAGACCATGGTCGCCCAGGTCGTGGTCATGGTCGCTCTACTTTTGTTTATGACTATTGTCACAAGACCAGGCACATAGTTGACAAGCGTTGGGCAAAGCATGGGTATCCTCAAGGAACTCATGCTAATTAGGTTGCAGTTGAGGAAGAATCCACTTAGATTTCAGAGGAGGTCACGATTTCTAGAAATGAGTATGCCAGATTGCTTGCCTCTCAGCCTTCTACTTCAGCTTCTGTAACTCGGCGGGGTGAGCAAGTTGCCTTGTCAGCTAAACCTCGTGGTCCACGATGGATAGCTAATTCTGGAGCATCTTCATGTATTACAGGTGATTTATCTGTGTTTACATCTCTTCGTGCACTTAACAAGTCTTTCTAGGTTCGTGTTGCTGGTGAAGGCTTGTCATCTGTTACCAGCCAGGGTAAGGTGACTTTGACTGATACTCTTCATCTTTCTGATGTTATGCATACATCTAATTTTGTTATGAATTTGATATCTATCAGTTAAATTACTAGAGATCTCTATTGAAGAGCGGTATTTTATGATCAGTATTTCTTCTTGCAGGATCTCCAAGCGAATAAGCAGATTAGTATAGGACTTAAATAGAATGGGTTATACTATCTTTCCCTTCCACCTACAGTTGTCACTGCTTCTGGTGCCACTACTGCTTTACAATGACCTCTTCACCTGGGTCACCCAAGTCCAATTGTGCTACGACGCAAGTTTCCTGATCTTCATGCTCCTGATCGATTTCTTTGCGATGCTTGTCGACTAGGCAAACATCATAGGTTCTTTCCTTCTACTAATAAGAGGACTAGTTCTATTTTTTCTTTGATTCATGCTAATGTGTGGACCCGTGTCGGGTCACAAGTGTTAGGGGCATCCGTTTTTTTCCTTTTTCTTGTTGATGATCATTCTAGAATGTCTTAGGTTTTCATCATGAAACAAAAATCGAAAGTTCATGTATTGATTGAAAATTCAATAAAATAAAGACTCAATTTTCTACTAGTATACACATCTTCCGAAGTGATAATGGATGGAGTTTGTGAATGCCCAATTATCTAGTTTCTTTACTTCGCAGAGTGTTATTCATCAGACTTCCTGTGTTCACACCTCACAGCATAATGGAGTTGCTGAATGAAAGTTTCGATACCTTCTTGATGTTGCCCGAACATTACCATTTCATACGCATGTTCCTACTCATTTCTAGGCCGATGCTGTTTTGACCACCGCATTTCTCATTAATCAGGTTGTTTCTCCTGTTTTAGGTAGTTGTGTACCTTTTTCACTTCTATTTCCAAATCAAGAACCTTTTTCACTGTCGTCGGTTGTTTTTAGTTTGTTGCTTTTGTTCATTTTCTTGGTGGGGACAAGTTAACTCTTCACTCGGTTAAATGTATTTTTCTTTGGTATTCTCAAACCTAGAAGGGCTATTAGTGTTATGATCCGCTGAATAGAAAATTTTATGTTAGTGCTAATGTTTGTATTTTTTTAGGAGATTCCATATTATTCTTCTAACAGGGAGGACTCCTCTAGCACTCCTTCCACCAGTATCCATTTGCATGTTCCTTTTACTACACCTCGAGGGCCCTCTGAGCTTCCCACCACCACTATAAGCCCACTGGATTTTGTCAAGCATGCACCTCCCAATACATCTGATGTTGTTTCTCCCTATCCTTATTTTTATCACTGTCAACCTAAATCTATTGCTAAGTGTCTTACTACCATTCATGTTTAGTCTAATACCATTCCTATGGACTCTAATGGTAGTCTGGTAAGTTATTCCACTGATGAGCAAGATTTGTATCTTCCTATTGCTCAAAGGAAAGGCACTAGATCTTGTGCTCACTATGCTATTTCACATCATATAAGCTTTGATGGTTTATCTTCTTCAGGACAGATGCTTTCAACTACTATTAATAGTCAGCATATACCTTGTGATCGTGTTGAGGCTTTTCAGGATGAGTCATGGACTATAGCTATAAAGGAGATGGAGGCACTTATCTGTCGAGGTACTTGGGAGTTACTTGATCAACCCCTAGAGCACCTATTGTAGGGTGTAGGTGGGTGTTTACCCTGAAATACTTACCTGATGGATCTATACAAAGGTACAAGGCACAATTAGTAGCAAAAAGTTATACTCAGACACATGATATTGATTATTTTGAGACTTTTCTCATGTTGCATGTTTAAATTCAGTACATATTCTTCTTTCTTTGGCCATAAATAAGAATTGACCTGCTTTTCGGTTGATCTTAAGAATGCTTTTCTTTATGGAGATCTAGATGATGAGGTCTACATGTAGCAGCCTCTGGATTTTGTGCAACACGGGGAGTGTCATAAAGTGTGCAGGTTGCAGAAGGTGATTTATAGGCTTAAACAGAGCCCCCATGCCCAGTTTAACAGATTTAGCAAGGTAATACAGGAGTTAGATCTTCTGCAAATCATTATATTTTCTAGGCATACTCAGTCTGGGTCAATTATTCGCTACTTTCTAGGCATTGAGGTAATCATTTAAAGGATGGTATGATTTTGTCTCAAAGAAAATATGTTCTTGATATGTTACTTGACGTTGCATGATAGAATGCAAATATGCTAAAGTACCACTTGATCCTTCTTTTTAGTTTGTGGATAATGAAAGTCCTCTTTTTGAGGATGTTACTAGATACAGAGTCTGATTGGTAAGTTGTTATATCTGACTATTACTGTAGATTCCCTAAGGAGGGGGGTGAGATGTGCATGATACAAATAATGCAAAAATAGAATAATAATCACACGAAATGCAATCATACAAGAACACAATGGATTTTTAAGTGGAAACCCAAACCTGGGTAAAAATCACCATTTAAACATCTAGGTTTAGGATTTCCTGATTAACCTAGTCAATCAAATCCACTATCCAAGTCACTTAAACAAGGGTGATTTAACATCTTACAACCACACTACTATGTACAAGGGTAGTGTACCTCAAACCACTCCTCTTCACGAGGAGTATTTTGTCTCGCGAGGGAGATGGGAATTCGCAATGCAAATACGCAACTAAATACAATACTACAAATATCCTATAAAGTCACAGTATAAATCTAACTAGCTACTATAGGCAAAGGAAACTTCCCTTTGATGAAAGTGTGTTGGCTAATGACGCGGAGCACGTGAACTACGCAATAGCACGATGGCGCTCTCGTATTCGTATGTGAGAGAGCAGGTGCACAACGAAAATGGTGCTCTCTAGTGTATACTAGAAGATCTTGGAGAGCAACAACACTTCTTTACTTGATCTCTTCTTTGACACAATTGTAGTGAAAAGTAGTATTACTTGGTGTACCAAACAAAGGAAGGATCCTCCTCTATTTATAGATGGCTTAAGAACCCTTAGAAAGGTTTTAGAAGGCTTTAGAAGCCGTTGGAAACAAATCCAAGGTAAATCAAGCCGAAATAAGGGTCATTATGATTCTAACAGGATTATCAAACGTCTGGACCTACGTCTAATCTAGAGATCGGTCGTCTGATCTAAAAGGGTTGATAATCTGAACTGGGTTAAATCAAGACGGACGTCTAAGAATCACTTTTAAGACGTCTAGGACAATAATCAGACGTCTAATTCTAAACGGGTTGCTTCCTGTTTTCACCAAATCGAAACAAGGTTCGAGTGTTAAATGGGTCAGACAACATGTAGGACGTCTGGCAAAATGTTTGGACGTCTGGAATGAGAGATATCTACGGAAATTGATTTCGCAAGGCTTAAACAGCTATTAGGTCTAACAAAAGGTGATTTGGGCCAGATCTTAGTGTAACGTCTATTTATCAGATGTCTGAGATGCTCTATAGACGTCTGAAAGTAGATGTAAGTCTGATTAAGAGTTAATGTTCTAAGATTATGCCTGACAAGCCAACAGTCCTCTAGTTAGATGTCTGGCAAGGTCCTCCGATGTCTTCTAAGACGTCTGAACTATGAGCTGATCATCTAAAACTAATGGACAGAACGTACTAAGTCCAGCTTAAGTGTTTCGACGTCTGGACAAAAAGTCAGACGTCTTAAAGATCATGATCAGACGTCTGAGGTCCAGTTAGACATCTGATCAAGTTGTCCGAAGCCTATATTGATTTTCTAAGTTATCTAAGTATTTGTCTACGAGTCCTAGTTAGGTGTGAGATTTCCTAGGACTAAGGTAAGGTACTTTGGGGTCTTTACAATAAGTATAAAGAAAAAGAGCAAAGTACAAAAGAAATAAATACAAGAATGAAAAGATCTATCCTATTCTTCATCTCCTTCCTTCTTCAAGCTCTCGCTCCAAGCGAAGCTCTTTCTCCTCCATCAAGCTCCTCCAATCCACCATGGACGTGAGCTTGAACTCCTTCACACTTGTATCCATTTGCATTTATCCTGAAACTTATAAACTCAAATGCAAATGTTAAATCACAAGTATTTTATTATCATCAACATCAACGATCGTGGTGCCCTTGCACCAACAGTTACTAGACCAGATATTGCTTTTGTTGTTAGCCATTTAAGTCAGTTTATGCAAGCTCCCAGGGACGTACATTGGTCAGGAGTGTTGCAGGTGTTACGATATCTTAAAAATGCTCCTGGAAAAGGTTTATACTACAAAGCTCATGGAGAAGTTTCCATACTAGGATATTCTGATGCTAATTATGCAGGGGCTCATGAGGACCGACACTCTAAACAGGCTTTTGCACTTTTGTTGGAGGCAATCTTGTGATATGGAGAAGGAAAAAGCATATTGTTGTATCTCGATCAAGTGCAAAATCTAAGTACCGAGCTATGGCCCATACAGCATGTAAGCTTGTTTGGGTAAAATCTTTATTGCATGATTTTGGAGTGAATGTCCAAAAAGCCATACCCATGTACTATGATAACAAAGCTACTAAATTCATTACTAATAATCCAGCCTTTAATTAAAAGACAAAACATATCAAGGTGGATTGCCACTTCATTCATGATGCAGTGCTACAGGGTAAGATTTCTACTCCAAATATTTCTACTAAGGACCACCTTGCAGATATATTCACGAAGGTTCTCCCACGGAAACGATTAGGTATCTTTCCACCAAGCTGAGCATGTCTAATGCTTATGCTCCAACTTAAAGGAGAGTATTAGAATAATTATTTTTTTATATTTCAATCTTTACATTTTAGTCCCCACTATTTTCTTTTTGGTCTTTATATATGTTTTGTTCCTTCGGTTGCTTCTTATATGAAGGACCCAAGGGACTCCATAATAGTTGATTCCATTTCAATCCTAACATAGGCATTCACCAAAAAATTCACTGCCAATACGAAAAGCACATATGAAACTCCAGTATCAAAATTGACATCAGCATGAGTTCAAGAAAGATGCCATAAAAATGAATGTGCTCTTATACCATGTAGAAATTACAAAAATAACAAAGCATAGCACCAAGAGCTCTAAGAAACCTCTAATCTACATGGAAATTACCTTTTCACGAGAAAAGCAAAAACCATGGGATTAATGAACAAAGAGGATACCACACATCTCTTAAACTCTCAATTACACTAGGTGAGACCAAACCATATAATTGGACCTTTATATGAACCACCAATCCACAATCAAACACTCGTCCCTCTTAGCACATTTGAAGGATCTTGCCTAAAAGAAGATTGTTGTAGAGACATCTTGATTAAATTTTAGCAATATGAAGGCTCGCATCAGAGCCCCTTTTATGCAGATTATTGTATTTACACACAATAGCTTTCACCATTTTCTTTAAAATAGAAAGCAAAAGGCTATAAAAAAATTAGCATTCTTAAACATATATTAGCTGCTATGAGAAGTTATCAAGATAGGACCTTATGTCAGACAAGTAATAACTGATCTTTTCAGCCATGCAAGTCACCGAGAAGACAATTTGGTAACATGGACTACATCACTACACCGAGAACATGTAACGAACATAGAGACTAACTTTGCACAACCAAAAACCTTCTTGGGCAAAATATTCAAAGCACATGATATAAGTCTTAGACTGGCAATGGAAGATTAGACAAAAAGCTCACCAAACAACCAGGAAAGTGATCAGATAATAGGCAGTGTTGAACAATCCGTATGATAAAACCCCGGCAACACCATATCTTTTCAATTTCTCCATTATCCTGAAAGATATTTTAAGCCTTCAAGCATAAGCAAGTAATTATTTGAACCAACTTCTTGTAAAGCAAGATTTGCTGATTTAGAAGACAAAAAGAGAGTGCTTATCAGGCAGGAAAATGGCAAGTTTGAATAGAGAAATAGGTGGAATTGAAATGCTAGCAAGATCACTGAAATCAGAAGAGTATATAAAATAAAATAAGGTCATGCTATAACAGGAGACTGTAGTTCAACCAAAATAACAAATAGATTCCATCTCAAAGCATCCACGAGCAATAAAATAGAATAAAATAAAATTCCATCCCTATCTGCGAAGGATAAACCCTTTGTATTTGGAAGTGAAACATCTGTATTTGAAAGTCCAAATACTGAAATAAGTAAATATAAAAGATCCAATGTCCTGGACATTTTACAAAGTTAATCAAAAGAAAGCAAGTCAACTGACTGGAAATGCATTATATCCTCATGGACAAGACTCAAGCTCTTCGGTCACTTCAAAAAATAATTTACATGCGCATTGGATAGCCATGAGGAAGTAATAGCAATGAACAGCATTTTTGAAGAGATGGAAAACGTTAGTAAGAAATAGAAAAATATAAAATAAGGTTGTGTAAATAGTGGGTACTGATTAACATTGAGGGCTTTTGCTGATTGACTTCCTTCTGAGCGGGAATCTGAAATGAAAACAGAATAAGTCATGTCTAAAGCTGCTAAGTCCACTTGCACCGCTTTCAGCCAAAATCTTACCATTGGATGGCTCTGGAGAATTTCCCACTTCTCCACCATGACTAACCTAAACAGGCAGAAACTTCTGTTAAGAAACGAAACTCACACACTGCCTTATAGTTTAAAAAGTGGTGACTGACATGCATTCAAATGTATCTCACATTTTTCATCACCGATGACATCGATGGCCTATAGCCTCATAAGATATACATTGGCATAAGGCAGTTTCTGAAATATGCTCAGCATGAAAATTTCCCTTCTCTCCTACAGCACAAAGGGCAGCACTCAACCTAATTCCCTTTGACCGACCCAAACACATGCAGAAAAAAGGAAAAAAAATTGGGAGAAGGGGGGCAGGTTGTTGGGGAGGGGAAGAAGAAAAGAAACTGGGAGGAGAAAAAGGAAAGGACGTCAATAAATTGATTCTACCAATATGTTCACCCTGGTTGGCTTACAACGTGGAAACATGTGGAATCTTCTTACAAGAGACAAGTTATGTTTTAACATGTTACAATAGAACTCATCTTTTCCACAGGTGAGTTTTATTCAAATATTTCCCCATCCACCGTTCACTGACCCGCGACAAACTGCTTTTCTTCCCAAAATAACTTGCCCTTTGTATAGGCAAGTTGTGTTTCAACATAACTCGCCTCTACAGAAAGCAAGTTATTTTGATAATCGTATTCCCCCCTTTGCTTACGCAAGAGAAGTGGTGCAGTATGAAACTCGCCTCTAGTAGAGGCAAGTTATGTAGGGAAAATGAAATAACCAAACTTGCCTCTACTAGAGGTGACTTTAGAGGCGAGTTATGCAGGGAAAATGAAATAACCAAACTCGCCTCTACTAGAGGCGACTTTCATACAGTTAATTACAAATGTTAATCCCTAATACGGTATTGAAGGAATATTTATCCTTAAATACCTTATTCAAGAAAATTCTTCGTGGAAACAAATTTGGCGACTCGTTAGCAAGCATCATCCATTTTAACGTACAACGATTTTCAAGATTGTTGAAGAATGCTTCATTGTTAAGAAGGATGCACGACACCATATAGGTACTGCCACTATGATAGCATCTATCAAATGAAGATGCTGAATTAGCTTTGCTTTGTGATCATGTCACGGCCAGCCTCTCTGCGCAAACAGGATTTGGCATGTATAACTGAAATAACATAAATTGGAGGTAGGAATAAGGAAGTGATCGAGTCCTCTTAGAACGAAGTCCCCAATTCAAATGCAATCACACAAGAACAAAGAAAATAGTTGACTCAGTTTCACCTTTAGGAGAATGCTTCGTTCTCAAGTTCCACTATTTGAGTTTGGTAAATACAGAGCACAAAGAAACTCTCTTCCTCTCTTCTCTCAAATTGCGTAACCCCTTCTCCTTGAGTGACCTTGGTATATATAGGCTACGCGATCTTCGATCGTGGGCATTGTGGGTTCTCAATCCACGATCTCACGAACTAATTAATGATCCATAATTGCTGTGCCTATCTACCTACTAAGTATATGAAAGAAAACGAATCAATGGTCCGTCTTCGGTCAACCAGATCCACCATTGAGTAGCCGGATCTGTCAGGTCGCCAGGCAGGCGGGTAAAGATCCGCCAGATTCGACTTCAAGTAGCTGAATCCGTCAGGTTGCCAGGCAAGCAGGTAAAGATCTACCGAATCCGATTTCAAGTAGCCGGATCCGTCAGGCAAGCGGACTTTGAGCCACGGATTTTATTTCCTTCACGAGCACCAGGTCTGATCGGAAGGATTTTTCTTCCCTCATCAGGAAGGAAGAACATAATTTAATTTGAGGTATTAGGGGGAACCGACATGGCCCCAATTGTTCATATTTACAGGCAGAGGGATACCACAAGCCGGTAACTTCGGAGTTTTCTTGTAACACCTAAGGTGGCCTATTCACAGACAAAACCAAATCACATGCATGTTCAATATTACAAATTACAAAGTATGCCTTCATGAGAGTGAATGAATGGATGAGAGGAACGGATCAGATTAGATTAGATTACCCCTAATTACTCGCAACAGATATGGAGAGAGAAAGGGGGGGGGAAAAGAGAGAGAGAGAGAGGATTCCATTTGTGACCAAGAAATTTGATCCTAACAAAGTCGCTGCCGCATTTATTTCGTTTCTTTACCGACCTCTAATAAGTGATCGTCGCGATTGGTAGGGTGGTTCCGAGGTGCAGCCGAAGAAGACGAGGAGGATAGAAGGGGTGAGGACGGACGTGGCGGCGCTCCCGGGAATAATAATAATGACAATAGCCTGTAATTATTGCCACCACGAGGAGAGACGGAGGAGGAGGAGCGATACAGCCGCAGCCGTTGGGAGAGAACGGCAGACATGGGCGCCCTCGGAGAACCACCCGCCTGCTCCTTCCCTTCATGAACTCATCTTCCTCCTCCCTCTGATTCTTATAACGTCACCGTCGCGAGACTAAACCTGTCTCTCAATTTCTTTCCTTTTTGTTTTTACCTTTTGTTTAATTTTAACATGGATGTCCCTCGAATCAATTGAAGTAACATTGGTACCGTGCTCGGCATCAAGTCACAGAGGAAAAGATAATTGCCTTTCATTCTTATTAGACATGGGAGTCAAAGCTTACGACTATATTAACAAATATAGTTAATATAGTTGGAAATGGAAAATATTAACAAATTTATACATTGAAAATGAAAAGTATTACAATTATATTATTTTTATCTTTAATAGGTTGACAGGTTGATTCTATTTTTATCTTTAATAAGTTAATGCAAGACTTTAAGATATATATAATTTTTTTAAGGAAAAGAATTAGGTGATAAATCAACTGTTAATGTAGATTTGATAGATGAAAGATCAGCTCTAGGAGTTAAATGTGAATCTCATAAAATGAGAATAAATGGTAAATAGAACCATTTAGTGTGAACTTCAATGAAATTATAATTGGTGATGATGTATTGAGTCTAACTTTATAATATATTATGTATGTGCATGATCTTTGATTTGACTTATTTCATGTCGAGAAGAATGACAGGGAGTATGTTATATTTGTTGTATGCCTATGGTAATGTAATTGACGGCGAAGATGGTATCGAATATGATAGAAAGTTCTATAAGAATTTGAGAGTTTTAAGTGATGACTTAGAATTTGAAAAGCTTAAGGAAAAGATAATTAGAAGGCTTAATTTTGGTCCTTTGACTCATGATATCGAAATAGAGCATAAGTTTTCCATCCTCACAGGTTGTGCTCCAAATGTGAGGATAACATACACCATTTCAACTATTGCAGATGACAGTGATGTTGAGGGAATTATTGGTCTTCTCGAAAACATGTCTCAAACTTATCCACTAGAGTTGTACATCAAGATTAATGAAATCAGTTATATTAAAATGCATGAGAAGCACGAAGTTGACTTTGCAGCTGATATCCATGGTCATTACACTCTTGATTTGTAGCATCCCTCTACTCCCCTTATTGTTATTGAGGTGCAATGTTGTTTTATTCCTATCAATGAGATGATTTGCTGTCCTGAGGAGCCTATCATCTGATTGGTTCACTTTGGTGAACTAATTATCTAATTAACCTAGAATATTTCTAGGATCTATATGTTATATATTGCTTTCATTAGTAACCAATAAGAGTTTAGAATTTTAATTAGGTGACTGAAATTTTTACGCAATTACTTGTATGTTTTTTATTTCTGTTATTTTAATTTTATTCTTAATTTTTCTTTCTCTCCCCATTACAATACACATTGACTGCCTTTTCGCTCTCTCTGTTACATGACATCAAAGCACGACAGCGAGAGTAATGGCGTGCAACACTCGTATGTATGCCTTTGTCTCCAAAAAGCACATGAGTGCTAGGAGGAAAGCGTTACCGCGACTGCGATCCACTTTGTCAGCCTCTCACATCACTCACTACAACCCACCTTCTTCCTCTTTGCAAGTACCATCACCACGACCCATCACTATTGCGAGGCCACCTCTACGATCGCGATACACCGTAAGCTCCATCGCAAAGGTTGTGTAGTGACAGCGCACGGCCTACCACCTCATCACTGCGACCACCACTACGTTCCACTTCTTCTACCTCTGAACTCCAACAAGAACCCATTACCCCGCCATTGCCACCGCCTCAAACCATCACCTTTGACCCCCGTTCTCAACATAGCTGCTACTAGCATCCTCCCTGCAGCACTATAAACCCTTCCTCGATGTCAACAACCGCTAATAGCACCCTTCGCCACCGCCGGTAGGACCCACTCCCGCCAACCTCTCCAAGCACTAATCGGCCACCTTCAGCCTCCTTGAGACACATCGTCGCCACCACCACGAAGGCCTTGTTCCTGCCAACCTCCGTAGAGCTTCCCTTGTCGCCAGCCATCGCTTACTTGCGTGATCTCATGTCCACAAAGATGTCCCCTATTTTGCTATAGTAAGGGGAGTATCAGTTGAAATGAATTGGTTGAAGAGGGTGATTGATAAGTAAGGTTTTAATATTTTATATTATATATGGTTGCAATTATTCCTATGCTCTCTCATTTTCTATTTATCCTTTCGCTACTTCTCTCTTTCTCTCTATTCCTCAGTATCCTTTTGTATTTCTCACTCTCTCATTAATATTATTGATTTTTTATTTATATATATTTTCGGTGAGACTAACCTATCTTATGTGTGAACATGAATGCAATATATATGTGAATTTATTGGGATAAAATACTCCTTGTGAAGATGACCTAACCTATGTGGTTATTTATTTTATTAATATTACAATGACACAATATTTTATGTGAAAAACTTAATCGAAAATGAAAATCCTAATCGATTAAATGGTGCCATTGCCGAGGAGACAATAGGCCTAATAGAGTCACAAATATACTTTTATCTGCATCTGATTTTTGGTGAATTATTATTTATGCATGTTTATTTTATGGTGCGAGGTACGTCATTTGGAGAAGCCTAAGATTGCACCTGTGAGCTTAGAGAAGCCTGAGAGCAAGCAAGGAGGAAGATCCCTCATCATCTTTAGTATAGATAGTTCAAGTAGAGACCTTAGATTAATTAGTTTTTATTTTCCCTACTTTCTTGCCCTTGTATCTAGGGTTGGTTTTCGGGATTTGTTCCCTAATTTTTTTTTAGTGATTAGGATTTTGTTGTCTTTTGTGTGGTTTGAACATGCATGTGGTTGGATTAATAGATACTTATTTGTGTGCCAAATGAGATTAAAAAATTGAAGGAGCTGCGTAATATACAAGTTGTTTGTCCCTAAGTTCGTGCATGCTAGGTTTGATTAAGCAGCATAGTAGATTTATTTTTCTGCATTGCTTAGCATCTTGCACGAAGATCTTTAGAGGTAGGTAAATTCTCCGCCTTTGCATTATCTTCCTGTCCACTTAAATGCAAGATCACCGTTCTGATTGAATCAATTAACAAGTGGTCACATTAATTTTAAAAATTGAGACATAAAGAGGAGAAACCATAAAATTCAAAGGAAAAGCGCTTGTGGACTTGAGTACGAATTTCAAAATTCAAAATAAAGTTTTTCGTGGTGTGATGCACACTTTCTGCACTAAGCATGCGCTTTAGGCACCACACTAGGTCTCGATCCCTTAAGGCTATAGGCATTAGTCTCTTTATCACTACAAACCTTCCTATTTCACTTTGTGGCGGTGATATTATCTTATGACCGAGTGCTTTGACACTCTAAGGAGGGGGACACCCCTTAAAGGAACAAAAGGGTAGTTAAGAGGCACCGTAAATGCATCGCCTCAAAGAAAGGGTTTGCCCTACTTGCAACCCTCAGTTCCATCCTTAGAATACCTTTTCACTTGATCACTTGAGAATATCAGTTAAGCAAGGTGTAGGTCTTAGGGCACTCGAAGGTCGGTTTAGAACGCGTAACTGTACTGTGAAACTTGTTTGGTCACCTTTGAAAGGGAATTTAATTTTGCAAGCCCGAATGTGCTCTAAAGAAATAAATCAAAATTCAACTTGCTTTGTGTTTGTTCAATAGTGAATGCTAGGGAGGCAATCCCTTAGGAGACAACTTATGTTTAATTCAAAACCTGAAAGAATCCTTAGGAGAGCCAGCCAAGAGAGAAGAGAGATGGTTAAGAAAAGGAGAGAGAATAGGATTCTGGAAAACCAATGATCCTTGAGAGATTATTTTATCCCTACTAGCCATCCTCACCATGCATTAAGAAGACCAAGGGAGGACAATCCATATGAAATCAAGAGTAGTACCATATCTCTATTGCCCTCATTCTATAGTACTACTAGGGAGGACCCTACAGGCAATTTGAAGAGTTCACCAAGGTCTATTCCACGGTGTAATTACAAGGTGTTTTTGATGATGCCCAAATGTGAACCGTCTTTCCCTTCTCCCTCAAGGATAAGGTAAAACATTGGTGTTCGCAAGCAAAATCGAGGTTTTAAAAACTGCGTTGTAGTATAGCCGAAATAGCTTTGGAAACAAATAAATTTTATTAGTCGAATCTTAAGTCTGAGGTCGAACACAGTGAGCAATATGGAATTCAAACTCAAGATTGCAATTTGAATCAGAAATATAAGAGATTGCAAAAAGAATAATGTCAAGTATTAATGTGCAAAGAGAATGTAATAGAATGGTGATTTAAATCACCAATTACTCCTCATAAATAGCAACTAAATTAAAGCCTCAAATATATGTAATCAGATGTATTATACAACTTAAACAGCCTGGTGCTACAGTGCTACTTAGAGACTCAAGGGTCTCTCTTCTTTCTTTCTATTCTTTGCTTCTCCTGCCTTGTCTTCTCTTCCTTTTGTTCTTCTTTTTCTTTTTCTCTTCCTGTGCGGCTCCCCTCCTCCTTTCCTTCTTCTGGCTCAAGTCTTCTCCTATTCTTCTTGCCTTCCAACCTTTCTTCTCAGTTCTCCTTCACGCAGAGGGGGAAGGTTCTTCAAACAACTAAGTGTCAGCAGTTACTCTCTGTAGCAAAACCCCCTGCCCCCGCACATGATCCTCTCTTCCTCTCTATGGGTCACGCTCTCCTAGAGCCTCCAACAGTACCAGGCTATCGGGTTTCAGACCTAGAGCGCACTCGAGTCCAAGGCTGTCGGCGTGATTGCAGCAGAGGAGTGGAATCGGGTTAGGCGGGTCGGGTCTGCACCAGGCCCACGGGGGATGGGTCACGGGTGAGGCACAAGTGAGCGGGTGAGCGGGGGACCTCACCCCCCAAGTGTCTGAGGTGATAAGCCACGGGTTATAACACCACAGGTTTCCAAGGTGGCACTAAAGATAGTGCCTATTCTTCACGTGCGTCTGCGACTGGATTGCCTTCCAATCAAGGCAGCTGCTGAGGGTGTGGCTTCCAATTGAGGCCTTGGGATGAAACCTGAAGCCAATCCGCATCACCTGGAGGTGGCGCCTGGAGCTGCAGATGCTGAACGAAGCTTCAAGCTTCCTTTGAAGCTTTACGGTAATGTTGGTGACGGCTGGAGACCTGAAACTTAAGAAAAAGGCCTCTCATCCGCATCAAATAGTTCAGTAGGTTTGCCGTGGAGTGGCAAGTGTGGTGGTGGGTGCAACGTGTGGTGAGAGTGAGGGTGGAGGTCTGATGATGACGGAAACGACTGTGAGAAGGTGGGTTGTTTGGGGGCGCATTTGGGTGAGCGATAGGTGGAATTAGGTTAGGGCTTTAGTTGGTGGAGTTATGATGAAGCTGATGGGGGTGGTAGCGGCAAGATTCGTGTAGTGGCATGATGAATAGGCGTCGCCGGAGCTTCGCCAGAGCGAAAGAAGGTGACAGCATTGAGGGAGAATCAGTGGTTGTGTGTGTGCTGCAAGAATAGGAAAAAAAAGTATAGTGAGAGAGAGAGCGATAGAGGAACTTAGGGATGCGATAGAGAGGCGGAGGGCTCCGGTGTTGATCGATCAGAGCCGGAGAAGGAGGTTGGTGCGGTGAGGCGACGACGTCGACTGAGGTAGAGGCACGACCTCTCATTGGTAAGAGAGGTTTGCGAAGATGAGGGGAAGATAGTCGGCCGTCCAATTTGATGGTTGGACGGCCTGAGGAGGAGAGTGGTGAGGGGTCGCCGGAGCTAGGTTTGAAGGTGGCCGGAGATGGAGTAGAGGAGGGTTTCTTAGGCTAAAACTTGCTGAAATGCATGGTCGTACCTTGGGGTTTCTTTTATAGGCCATCAAAAGCCCTTCCAAGCTTGGAAAGAAGCTTTCAAGCTTGGAAGGTAGTTGCAACATTGGATACCCGAACCTTTGAAAGGTTCGCATGGCCTTTTGGGAAGGACTTAGGGCCCAAGGAATGGCTCAAATGGAAGGAAACTTCCCAAGGAATCCCCGTATCAATTTTGAGAGGGATTGATTGAGAATCGAGCGAGAAATCCTCGCTCGAAACTCGACGGTGATGGTTTCACCTTCCAAAAATGGCATGGGGACCTGCTTGTGAAGAAGGTAAAGAAATTGGGGGGTTATTTGTAAGAAAATTCAAAAGTTAAGGGTCTAAATGAGATATAAAGAGTCTAATTGGACCAAAATGCAAACTTGGTCAAGATAATCTCAAATTGGGCCCAAATTTTGGTACAAACCTAATTTGGACCCAAGGAATTCAATGGTGAAGTTAGATTCAGGTTTTGACCAAGTTTGATTGGGTAATTTATGCAAAACTTCATATTAGGACAAATATCTATCTTAGACCCTGTTTTGGGTCAAGATAGGTTCTGATGGTCAAATTGAAGGTTCCAAACCCTAGAGAATATTTTTATATGAATTTTAGAGGGTTTAGGTGAATTTTATCCTAACCAAAACCTCAATTAATTACGTGGGTCTGTTTTAGGGTTTTAGAAGTCATTTAATTCTCAAAACACATACAAACCATTTTCTGTTTGTTCTAACCCACTTGTTAGACTTCTAGGACCATTTGACCTTTAATTACCCCCTGAGAAAATTCATGATTATACTGCATTCATGATATGATGGTAAAACTGTAGTTTTAACCCTATTTTCTTGCATTTCCCTCAGAATGGTTATGTAGTGACTTCTGGCTCTCTAGCAGTTATGTAGGAGCATTTACTGACTTAATTGGATCAAAATGAGCTAGTTATAGCTCATGATGGTGTTCCCATCAATTGGTATCTCACTCTTTATGCTAGAGTGAACACTTGGGATGCCTTGAAGGAAGAGTTTTTGAAGAAATATTTTCCCATGAGCAAAACTAATCACTATAGGAAGGAAATAACAAGTTTTGTTGAGCAAGATGGGTAGCAATTCCATGATGCATGAGAGCGCTTCAAAGATTTGTTACGCTTATGCCCCCATCATCCACTGCCAAGATGGAAGCTTGTAGAAAGGTTTTACACTAGTTTAAATGACAAGCACAGGCAAACAGTGGATGGTACTTGTGCGAGAGCCTTTCTCACAAAGATTGAAGATGAAGCCTAAGACCTATTTGAAATGCTAAGTAAAAATTATATCCACCTATCATCTACTTATTTGGATAGAAAACCTACAATACTTCAAAAGAAGGCAAAGGCAAATGAGACTGGGGTCACTCAGAATTTAGCCCATCAAATTCAATTATTGCATAAAAACTTTGTGAGACTTATGTCAAACCCTAGCCAATTCCCACAAAATGCCTCCCAGGTCTAGACTTTCATGGAGTGCTCCATTTGCCAGTGCAATACACATCCACTGTGGATTGTCAAATGGTAAATCAATTCCTTGAGCTGGTTCAGGTGGATTTGAATGCCACCTAAGGATTCCGACCCAAACCTCAAAATCACCCTTTCTCGAATACTTATAATGAGTGATGGAGGAATCACCCCAACTTTTCATGGAGGCAAGAGAATACCTCCAATCCAAGGAACACTAGAACCCAACCCTTTTAAACTCAACAATTCCATCAAACTCACAACCACCCAAGACCTCTAAGATGGATAAGCTAGAGGCCATGTTGAAGGACATGCAGGAGAGTCAAAGTATGATCATCTAATCTCATGACAAGGTAATCAATGAGATGAAATCCCAAATAGGACACCTTATCAAGTCTATGAGCAAGAGGGAAACTGGAAAGCTTCCCAATACTTCAGAGCAGAATCCCAAAGGGAAAGGGATTTATATCAGGGAGCATTCTCAGGTTGTGATTATTCTGAGGAGTGGCAAAGAAGTGTCAAGACTCGAACCCACTCCTATAGTCACATCTTCTGAAAACCCATCCACCCCGATTTCCATCTCCACCGAGGAAGAGTCACCCAACTCCCCCTTGCTTGAAATCACTCACGTGGAAGAGGTTGTTTCCATGCCACCTCTTACCCGACGTGACAACCCTTCCACACCGAGACCAAGGGTGCCCTATCCAGAGCGCTTATCCGTCTTTGTGGACAACTCTGCTGGCTCATCTAGAGCCAAAGATATGATGGATGAGATGATGGAGACCTTTAAACAGGTACATATCAACTTGCCCTTATTAGAAGCTATTAAATAAATCCCATCCTATTCTTATTTTCTGAAGGACCTATTCACGAAGAAAAGAAGATCTACCAACAGGTCCAAGCTAAGGTCATTCTACCCGACCTGGTTAGCTTGATCTTATAACATGGCACACCCCTCAAGTTGAAGGACCTAGGAGCTCCATATATTTCTGTGGTCATTGGTGACCTTTACATTGACAAGGCTCTTCTTGATCTGAGGGCGAGGGTGAACATTCTTCCGAGCTATGTGTATGAGCAACTTGGAGGAGGCAAACTGTAGCCTAGTCCAGTCATTCTCCAAGTTGTTGAAGGGATGAGCAACATGAGGCACTTCCCCCACTCTCTAAGGGATAAGGCCACGCATTGATATAGGACAATAGGATGACCAATTACAACTTGGAATGAGTTGAAATCGGCCTTTCTGAAGAAATTCTTCCCATTCAGACGTACCAATTCTTTGAGACGGGCAATCACTACCTTTACCCAGTGTCCAGGGGAGCAGTTTCATATGGCCTAGGAGCGATTCTAGGACTTATTGTGGAAGTGTCCACACCACGAGGTGCCGAAATGGCAACTCGTGCAGATCTTCTATTATGGGTTGACTGAGCAACTCAGAAATCATGTGGATGCTTCTTGCAGAGGCAATTTCCTCAATAAAGATGCAGATAGTGCACATGATTTATTTGAGGAAATGAGTGAGAATTCAATTAATCATGCCTCCATGGATACTTTTAACCGGTCCCACAGCCTAGATCAAATGTCAATAAAGTCCATGACTCTCATTCATTTGATATGGAATTGATTTGTAGTAAACTCAATAAGGTGGACTTGGTTTCTAAAAGAATGGAAGAGTGGATGGCTGGCAATTCTATGAACAACTCTCGATCCACTCAATCCCAAAATTCGGTATTCCATTCCTCACTATCTCCTTCTGGACGGGAGTTTGTGAATCAACTCGATACGGCTCAACTTGTAAGTCAGCATTTTTCGGAGCCCCACGGGTTCCAAATTAGGGCCTTTGATCCCAGTTTTTCTGACCTTCCCTTTCTTTCTCTCCATCCCCACCCTATGAGGATGCCTGTGCTGTACAAGAGAATGTTAGATCCAACCCTTACTCGAATGCCTATAATCCAGGTTGGAGTACATTCTTGTTGCTGTTGATTATGTGTCCAAATGGATTGAGGCGATTCCCACCCGAACCAATGACCACAAGGTGGTCATCAATTTTGTCAAGAAAAATATTTTCAGTAGGTTCGGGATTCCGAGGACTATCATCAGTGATGGTGGCACTCATTTTACTAATGCCCAATTCCAGAATTTATTGGCCAAATACAGGGTTAATCACCGAATTTCCACACCTTACCATCCCCAGACGAATGGACAAGCTGAGATCTCCAATCGAGAGATCAAGAACATTCTGCAAAAAATGGTTAGGCCTGATCGCAAGGATTGGACTCAAAGCCTTGAGGACGCTCTTTGGGCCTACTGTACGGCGTATAAAACGCCCATTGGCATGTCTCCATTCCGTTTGGTGTATGAAAAGGTGTGTCATCTACCCGTAGAGATTGAACACAGGGCATTCTGGGCAATCAAAAATGCAATTTAGATCTGAATCTAGCTGGGAAGACCAGGAAACTCCAACTATCTGAGTTGGAGGAGCTTAGAAATGATGCTTATGAGAATGCTAAGATCTACAAGGCTTGGACCAAAGCTCTACATGATTAATTGATTTCCTGCAAGAGCTTTGAGCCAAACCAGAAGGTCTGGCTATTTGATTCTAAACTTAAGCTCTTTCCTGGCAAACATAGATCTAAATGGAATGGCCCATTCATAATAGATCAGATTTTTCCAAATGGTGCCGTTCAGATTTCTGACCCAAAGATGGGTAACACATTTAAAGTCAACGGTCAACGTCTAAAGCCTGCTATTGACCGTATTCTTCCAGAACCCGTCTCAAACTCAGTTGCTCTAGCCATTCTGTGACTTCTTTGGCTGGACTTCGCCTAGCTGACGGCATTAAACTCAACAGTTGTACATATGACACAAGGCTGATACGAACTTCATATTCAGGTGACATCTTCCATATTCTACCCCTTCTTTCATGTCTCTTTTTCAATGAGGACATTACATCAGCTAGGCATGGGGGGGTGGATTCATTTTTTAATCATTTGGTCAGCTTTGTGAAATTCATGTAAATTATTTTTCTCCTCTTATCTATACAAAAAAAAATAATAAAATAAAATAAAATAAAATAAAAATTAGGAAGGATTAGTTGGATATTAGGACTTTTCAATCCTAAGAAATTTTACATTAGGATCTAAACACAATGACCTTTCAGGTCTTTGGACTTAATTAGCCCATGTATCCACTAAAATGTGGATTTGTCTTTCGAGTCATCGCCATCTTAATTATATCGTAATTGGAATAAATAAGTTTGGGTGATAAGTACACTGAAAGTTTGGACCTACGAGGAGGGGTGACATAATAAAATGTGGAATTGAAATATAAAACAATCTCACAAAATGAACAAACACACAAGTACACAAGAATTTTTAGGTGGAAACCCAAACCGGGTAAAAACCACCACCTAACCCTCTCGAGTTAGGATTTTTCGATCAACCTAGTTGATCAAATCCACTAACCGAATCACTTTAAAACGAGGGTGATTCAACCTCAGTACAACCACGCTACAAGTACAAGGGTAGCGTTCCTCAACCCCTTCTCTCCACGAGAAGGATTTTGTCCCACGAAGGAGACAGGAATTCGCAAAGCGAATACCCAACCAAAAGACAAAGATAAAATAAAACAAGTAATCCTATAGAGCCAACAAAGTAATTTAAACCTAGCTTCTATAGGAAATAGGAAACTCCCCTTTGCAAGGAGTGCGTCGAGTTGATGACGCGGTGCGTGTGCCACGCGATGGCGCAATGTCGCTCTCGTAGACAACGGCGGGAGAGCGAGTGCGCAAAGCTTGATGCTCTCAAGAGAATGGAGCTTGAGCTTGGAGAGCAAGAGCTAGCAAGGACACAAGAGAGTGGAACTATGTTTCTTAAGTGTGTCTTGTGTTTCTCTTAGTGTATCTAGGTGTGTAAAGGCTCCCCTCTATTTATAGAGGCCTTAGGAAGGCTTTGGAAGGCTTAGGAAAGGTTCTATAGCCGTTGGGAACAAAACCCAAGAGAATCAGGCCGAAATCAGGACAATGATTACATTTGACAGGGTAATCAGACGTCTAACTCTTGCATTAGACGTCTGGAAAGCCACTTTAAGACATCTGATTCAAAGGTCAGACGTCTGATTTTGGGCGGGTCTCTTCCTGACTTGGATCAGATCTAAACAGGGTTTGTGCGCAAGTCCATCAGACGACATATAGGACGTCTGGCACTATGTCTGGACGTCTGGAAACCTACTTTTACTGTGGGAATTGATTTCCAAACGTTGCAACGGCTAGAAAATCTCTGAGAAGAGATTTTGGGTCAGCCGAGGCAAAACGGTTAATTATCAGACGTCTGAAAATGCCTAAGGACGTCTGATAAGGCTCTAACGGTCATAATCTTGAGTGTATGCTAAGCCAGCCAACGGTCCACTAATTGGACGTCTGGCAAAGTCATCAGACGTCTCCTAAGACGTCTGGTCTAAGGTCTGGACGTCTGATTTCATCAGACAGAACTAACTATGTCCAGCCTAACAGATATCAGACGTCTTAAAATACATTATCAGACGTCTGATTTTGGAATTAGACGTCTGGAAGTACTGTTTGAGCCCTATATTGGTTTTCTAAGTATTCTACAGAAAACCTAAGTATCCTAGGGTTGTGCTGGTGTTCCTAGGACTACTGTTAGGGTACTTTGAGGCTCTTTAACAATATTCTAAGGAAAATAAAAAGAGCAAGAAAATAAAGACAAGAGATACAAGAAAGGATTAAAAAGAATCTATCATATTCTTCTTGTCTTCTATCTTCAATCTGTCGCTCCACGCGAACCTCCTCTGTTTTCCGTCAAGCTCCTCCAATCCGTCCTGGATGCGAGCTCGAACTCCGTTTAAGCACGTCCACATTTGCAATTGACCTGAAATCTAGGAATCAAATTGCAAATGTTAAATAACACGTGTTTTGTTATCATCAAATCAAATGATCGTGGTGCTCTAGCACCAACATACACTGCTTATCAACCTACCCTCTGATTTAAGGGAATTTCTGAGTTTTAAGCATCTACACACTTTCTTTGCACTGACTCGTTGTTCAGCAATTCTAACGGAAATTGGGTAGCTAATGAACCTTCTAGGGTGATATGGCTGGCAAGTTATCGTGGGTAACAGCCCATAGGTAGGTTGTTCAGAGCCCAGTCACTAGACCTTTCTCTTTTTCCTACCCTTAGGTAAATCTTAGCCAGGAAAGCCACCTACTTAAAAAAAAAATCGAAAAGAAAAGGAGAAAAGAAAAAAAAAGAAATAAACCACACTTCCTGCATGAGTATGGTTGGCAAGTTGTCGGTGGTAACAGCTCATCGACCGGTTGTCTAAAACCCAGCTCAGTAAATGCACTAAAAAAATTCCCAAAGCACTTAGGAAGAAGAGGAGAAGTAGAATAAACTGGGGAGATATACACTGGATTCACCCTTGTGTTGACCCCGTAAGAAAATAAAAGTAGGGAGAAAGCTACCGGTTGTAAAGATACACTTTTAGGCAGAATTCTTTTTAGGTCACCTAGAGGCGTAGAAATCCGAAGTCCGTTTTAATTGCCGGTCAACGAGTCTATCACAATCACAATATGATGCTTAAAACTTAGGGTTCTCATCATATCTTGGGTGAGTTGAATGGCCGTAGAAAGCCACTCTTAAATCCTAAAATTTGAAAATACAAAAAAATTAGAAAAGAGTAAAAAGAAAAAAAAAAAGAAATTTTTCTTTGAATAAGGAGAGAGTTTGAGGCGGTCTGCATTTTGGCAGATACTCGGGCACTGTTGTATCCTTGAAAGTTCAGATCCTAAGTAGACAATTTCTTAATGATTGAAATTAACTCAGGCATAAATAATCCAACCTAATTCTTTTATAAATAGCATATAGTTTTTGCTAGAGACTAGCAAAAGATAGGCATGGGGGTATGATGTAAGCATATTTACACTACTTAAGATGTCTATTTATGCATGTTCTTAAGCATAGGATTGCATTGCATGCTATAAATATCGCATAACATGCACCATCTTGCATTTAGAGTAGTTTGAATAAAATAGAGGTTAATTGTCTTCTTTTCTATGCTTGGACAGGGCAAACTTTTTATCAGGATCTTAGATCGAAGATCCAACTGTATGGATGTGATAAGGGTGATGATTGGAGTTCAACGACTCCAAGATCGCCCTAATCAGGCATCCGTAGCATCAGATAGTGACCGGGGAACCCTAGAAGATCAAGGGCCAAGATGGTATAAATTTGCACCTCAAATGACAAATCGGACCGCACGGATGAATTCGGATCGACGATCGCAGCCTAACGACGCAAAAATCGAGTCAATCCGACATCCGTGGCACAATCTACAACATCCAGAAGATGGACGGCCAAGATGGTGCCACGTGGTGCCATCTCGGCCGCCCAAATGCCTGCATGCAACCATTGAAGCCTCCGCATCCGCCCACTCTCCATCGTTGGATCTCGATCCAACGGCTGTGGACAGCCGTGCCTAAAAGCGTCTGCACGACCATCCGTGCCCCGTAGCGCAGTGGTCGAAGGCGTTATCGTGAGCAGCGGCTGCGGGTTCGAGCCACAGCGAAGGGGAGAAGGGCGCGGGCGAGCGAGCGCGGGCGTGCGTTGGATCGTGATCGGGCGGCTCAGATCTTCCAATAGCGGCCACGCGCTATTTCACGCGAGGCGGGAATGCGCCATCGCACGCGCTGGGGCGGGAGCGCAGCGAGCGGGGAAGGCGCATTCACAGCCGTCCGATCTCGCAATCGGACGGCTGTGGATGGATGAACGTGCGGCGGGCGTTGAGAGTGGGCAGCTGAGGAGGCGCGCGTAGGGAGCCCCACTACGCCCACGTTGGGGCTTTAGCGACGGTTTTATCCGTCACTAAAGACCCCTTATTTAATGTTTTAAAGATGTAATGACTAATTTGCCCCCACTCCTTGCAACTATAAAAGGAGACCACCTCCACATGAAATTCTCATCCCTTCCTTCTCTTCTCTACCTCTCCAAAGCTCAAGAGAAGCTTGTCCCACACCCGGGATGCTCCTCGCGAGATAAAGTCCAAATTTTCGTCCCCCTTCGGAAGTGGATCCCGCGACGACGACGGCGTGCTTCTCCGTTCCCGTTCTTTTGCTTCATCCTCCTTCGTCCTGCTTCGTACTCCTTCGTCCAGGCGTCGTCCCGTCCGGCTCGTCCTTCAAGCGATCGTCGAGGAGGATAACTTCTCTCTCCCATTCTCCTTTACAGCTTTTCTAGTGTAGAATTTTCCTGCTTTCTAGTGTAGCTGATTTCCCACTTTCTAGTGTAATCTTTATTTGGTTTGATTGTATAAACATTTCGAAATATTGAATGCTTGTTCTCTCTCTCTCTCTATCTTCCCTTTAGTCTGATAGCTTCATTGTAATTACATCACTGCGCTTTTCAAAAATTTTCTAAAAAAAATATAATTGCGAATGTAGATCAACGTAGCCTTTCTGTGTTCGACCCGGAATTTAAATTTCGATATAAATTTTATTTGTTGAACACGAATTCTTCTCTTTCAAGCTACAACGACAAGGTTTTAAAACCAAGACGTTAGCGTAGCAATTCGTGCATTCAACATGGTCTTATCCAAAGACAACACCTCAACATTTGAAAATGAGGGGGTTGCTCGAGAAATAGAAGAGTCACCGGGTGTTAGAACCAAGTCTCTCTCCCCACCATGGACTATTAAGGTAGATCCGCTACTCGAGGCGGCGACATCAAACCTAGTGCCTTCAATCCAAAAGCCCCTGAATTAGAACTTAAATCACTTTCGTACTCTCTTAAATATACCTTCCTTGGGTCCGACCATATCCTCCCCATCATCATCTCCGCTGCATTATCTGAAATGCAGGAGGAGGCACCACTTGATTGCCTTAAGAGGCATAAGGAAGCGATTACTTGGACCATAGCAAACATAAAAGGGGTCAATCCGACCCTCTGCATGCATCATATTTACATAAATGAGTCTATGAAGCCCTTTCAGGATATGCAGAGGCGATTGAACCCCAACATGAGGGAAGTGGTAAAGAAGGAGATTCTTAAGTGGTTGGATGTTGGGATAATCTATCCCATATCTGACAGCAAATGGGTCAGTCCTATCCATGTGGTGCCAAAGAAGGCAAGATTCACGGTTGAAATTAATGAGAAGGGGGACTAGGTTACTACAAGACCCTCAACTGGATGGAGGGTCTGTATCAATTACCATTCTTTAAACACTGCTATCCAAAAAGATCATTTTCCCTTACCCTTCATTGATTAAATTCTAGAAAAATTGTTAGGGAATAAATTCTTTTGTTTCTTAGACGAATATTTTGGGTATAATCAAATTGCCATCTTTCTTGATGACAAAGAGCAGACAACTTTCACAAGTTCTTATGGCACATTTGCATTCCGATGTATGTCGAGGTGTGAGTAGTAGCCGAGGTGTGAAGCGGTCGTGGGGAGGGACCCAACCCCTCATGTACTGGGCAAGGAGTCGAGTTCACAAAAATAATTTATTCCGTGCAAAGAGCTTCCAATCCCATAATGTGGGACTATCTATCCCCTTGTTCTTTGTGAGGCAATAGTAGATGGAGCTTCGTCCAATTGAAGTCGAAGGCGAGTTCGTGGAGTGGAATTGAGGGTTTGGAAGGATGCCTGGGAGTCACCTGTGAAGCTTGAGACTAAAACCTGGAGCAGATGAGGACGGAGGATTGAAGGCGAGGTCGGAGAATAACGACACAATGGTGGAGGTCCGGTGAACTACCTGAAAACATGAGAACAGCCTCACGACCAAGTCAAATTCGCTCAGAAGTTTCGTGCGAATGCGGCAAAGGTGATGATGGTGGTGGCGTGCGGTGAAAGTGCGTGTGTGAGTGTGGAGAAGATGGAGAATGAGTGCAAGGGTGGTTGTGTTCGGTGGAGGGATAGGGCAAGCAATCCCCTCAATTTCTTGAGGGGTTTTACTCACATGGACTTGGCAGAGGTGTGGGAGTTGACGGTAGGAGATTTGGTGGCGTGAGGCGGTGAGAATGCCTTGCCAGAGGTATGCCGGAGAGGTGGATGACGATGATGGGGCGGGCGCGTCGTTGGTCGAAAGTGACGTCTGGAGTTGTTGTGATGATGAGTAGATGCTAAGGCGTCGACGAGAGTAGCTAGCGAACGAGGAGGTAGCGAAGGAGACATTAGTTGCAGTCTAGCCGGCGTCGGAGAAGGTGAAGGCTCTGGGAGAGGGAATGGTGATGAGGAGGAGGTCGGAGAGCGCCTCGCAAGTATGGCAAGGTGAGGAATGCGATGGGGAAGAAGAACCGGTCACCTATTGTATGTGGTGGCTGACGAAGAAGCTGGAGGTAGAAGGTCGCCGGAGACGAGTTAGAGCGAGCCGAAGGTAGGGAAGGAAAAGGAAATGTGGCTTAAAAACTCGCTAAGGAGGTGAAGTTGTCCACAGGCATGCTTTATAAGCCATTAGATGGGCTTCCAAGCTTGGAAACAAGCTTGAAGAGCTCGAAATTCTTGAGCTTAGGTTAACGGATTTCCAAGAGTTCGCATGAACTCTTGGGCAAATTAGGAAGTCCATGAAGGAGCTCAGATGAAAGGGGATCTCCTCAGGAGTCTCCCTTCCAATTTTGGAAGGGTTTCTCTGTAGATTCAGGGAGAAAACTCGATTAAAACCTTCCATCTAAGGACGGAAGGTTCCAATGGCGACAAGGGCATTTTTGTGAAGAAGACAAAGAAGTTGGGGGGCTATTTGAAATATTTTCAAAAGTTACGAGGATATTTGAAAGAAAAAAAGTCAAGGTAGGATTAAAATGCAAACTAGGTCAACCAAATTTTGGTACAAACCTAGTTTGGACCCAAGGAATTTGATGGTGAAGTCAGATTTTGATTTTTACTAAGTGTGAATGGTCAATTTGCGTAGAAACTCAAATTAGGGTAACTTCTTTTTTAAGACTATTTTAGGTCAAAATGGGTTCCAATGGTCAAATCAAAGGTATCAAACCTTATAGAATATTTTTCTATGTTTTTTAGAAGGTTTAGGTGAATTTTATCCTGACCAGAACCTCAGTTAATTAAGCGGGTATATTTTTAGGGTTTCAGATGTCCATTAATTCTCGAGATGCGTGAAAACCTGTTTCTATTTGTATGGACCCTCTCATTGGATATTAATGACCTTTTGACATTTAATTATTACCTAGAATACCCCATGGTTATTCTGTATTTGTGGAATGCTGTTAAGCTTGCAAAAATAACCCTGTATTCTTCTCTTCTTTTCAAAATAGACTAATGTGCCCCTAGGACCTTCTAATGGATATGCATGAGCTTTTATCAATCTTATCAGACCAAATTGAGCTAGTTAGGGCTTATGATGGTGTTCCCATCAGCGATTGAACCCCGACATGAGGGAAGTGGTAAAGAAGGAGATTCTTAAGTGGTTGGATGCTGGGATAATCAATCTCATATCTGACAGCAAATGGGTCAATCCTATCCATGTGGTGCCAAAGAAGGCAAGATTCATAGTTGAAACTAATGAGAAGGGGGAGAAGGTCACTACCAGACTCTCAACTGGATGGAGGGTCAATATCAATTACCGCCATTTAAACACTACTACCCAGAAAGATCATTTTCCCTTACCCTTCATTGATTAAATTCTAGAAAAATTGTTAGGGAATAAATTCTTTTGTTTCTTAGACGGATATTCTGGGTATAATCAAATTGCCATCTTTCTTGATGACCAAGAGTAGACAACTTTCACGAGTTCTTATGGCACATTTGCATTCTGACGTATGCCATTTGGACTATGCAATACTCCTGCAATCTTTCAACTGTGTATGACGTCCATTTTCTCAGATATGATAGATGAGTGCGTAGAGGTTTTTATGGATGATTTCTCGATCTACAGCATGTCTTTTGACCGTCTCTCGCACCTTGAGAAAATGTTAACCCATTGTAAAGAGACAAGACTAGTCTTAAGCTGGGAGAAAAGCCATTTTATGGTCCAGCAAGGCATTATTCTGGGGCATGTAGTGTTTGTGCAGGGTTTAGACGTAAATAAAGCCAAAGTCGAAACTATTTCTAAACTCCCACTACCCACCAATGTCAAGCAAGTTAGATCTTTTCTAGGCCATACTAGCATTTATAGGCACTTCAAAGAAAACTTTAGCAAGATTTCACGGCCACTTTGCAACCTCCTGATGAAGGATTGTACCTTTGCATTTAATGAAAAGTGTGTCGAGGCCTTTCACATCTTGAAAAAGGCCCTTACTATTGCTCCTATTCTCCAAGCTCCTGATTGGACTCTCCCATTTGAGCTGATGTCTAATGTGTCTGATTATGTTGTGAGAGCGATCCTGGGTCAAGTGGTCGACAAGAAACCTCATGTACTTTATTATGCAAGCAAGACCTTATCCAGCCTTCAGCAAAACTACATAGGGACAGAAAAGGAACTTAATCGAATGCGAGTAGGGTTATTTAACTAAGTGAAATTAGCATTGAAATGTGTATAGTGGAAGCATTTACTTACAAGCGATTCTACACAGGTCATTAAAATTTATTTACCTAAACTAAATCAAATTTTAATTTTGTCAATTTTAGGCCCAGGGTCGAACTTAGGGAGGCAGGCTTGGATTAGTCAGTTTCTATGCCAATCCTACCGACGAATCAATTCCTTTTGCTTATTATTTTTTTGGGGTTTCTTAGTTTTAGATTTTTTTGTGACACTTTTCTCCTTGAGGTACACCCTCAAAATGGTCCTTGGCGACTAGCCAAAATCAAGTCCAAAAATTGTTCTCACTATACGTGAGATCATGTACCTGCAGAATCAAGAGTTATCTTTTCTGTGTTATAATTTTTTGGTCTTTTCTTAAGCAACAAAATAAAAGACAATAATAGAATGAAGGAAAGAAATGTAGAAATGAAATGTGAAAAGGAAAGGAATGAAAGTACTTACCTTATTTATAGGTATGTATCTATATAAGGTGTGTGTGTGTGTATGTATGTATGTATGTATGTATATTTATATGTAACTATATGATGTATATTAAGGGAAGGGGGAGGAATTGGATTAGGGATTCAATGGAATGTAGCGCGGGTTAGTGCGACCATCGTCTAAAAAGACAAGATTGACACTAATAATGCGCCGCATGCGGGTGTAGAACGGACGTGTGGGAGTGTGTGGAATGCTTTGATGTGTGTGAATATCGCAAATATATGTGCAATTAGTGTGTATATACTCGCTATGTAATGCACGAAAATGGAAATGTGTGGTATCGTGAATGGGACCATGGGTGTATGTGCGTGAGGAATATATGTATATATATATATATATATATATATATATATATATATATATATATACACACACGTATGTATGTATGTGTGTGTGTGTAAATATGTGTATGTCTATGGATATATATAAAGTTTGCGTATGTGTGTGTAGTGGCTGTGTATGTATGTGGATATGTGTGTGGATGTGTATGTATATGTGATTGTGTTTGTGTCTGCGCGCGGAGAGGGGAGGCACAGCAACGGGCTGAAGGAAGACAAAAAGGTGGGAAGGGGATGTTCACTGGCTAAGTGACAAACTTAGCCAGTGAATGTGTAAGGCAACCGGTAGCAGGGTGAGTGAGTGTGTGACCGTGTGTGTGTGATTGCATGGGAAGGGGAGTGCGTTGAGAGTGACCATCAACTGGTGGGGGTTGCGGTGAGGAGAGAGAGGGGAGGTGCAACCGGCTAAGTGAGGAACAACCGATTGTGTGGGGCGCATGCGAAGAGGGGCACAAGGGGCAAAGATTGACTAGCTGGTGCAATTTCTGACTAGCTGGGTTTCTCACCTAGCAGATCAGAAGGAGAGAGAAGGCACTGGTAGTGGGGCGTGTGACTGGCTAAAGGCATGTAAGGGCGCATGGGGAAGCGATAACCATTGGATAAGTGAGGAATGCCGGTGACTGGGGGAAGAAAATGAGTAGCGATGGATCGTCTACAATTGCTACAATGAAAATAGAGCAGGAGCTCCAGGAGCTCGAGCTACATGCTAATGGTGAGAGAAATAGATAAAACCAAATAAAAAATCAATGAGAACCCACTACGCCCACCTGCTCGTGAGGGAGCTGGGTGATGGTGGAGCTCACCATGGTGGTTGCAACCACGGTGAGCTTACCCCCTACTTGCAGCATGCTCTCTCAACTAATGAGAGAGAGCTACATAAGGGAGAGGAAGACAGGGACAGAGGAGAGGTGAGGAAGTGGCCGACTGGAGTGTGTAGTATGTGTGAGTGTGCCTGAAGGTGTAGGTGTAGGTGGGTGAAGGTGGTGCCGACCTTTTGCACATGGAGGTGGGATGGAGTTTATATAGGCAGGTATGGGGTGGGGAGCAAGAAAGGGGTAAGGGTTAAGGTGACAACAAGAGCACCGTTAGGGATATTTTTGGGTAATTTATGGGTAGGCACTTGACATCTTAGGGAATTATCGTAGATAAAGTAGGGTGGTGTTAGGTGGTAGAAATGTGGTGGAAATGAAGTGGGATTAGGGCTCAATCCCTCTCTATCTTCCTCTCCATAAAATGCATGCATGCACATAATTACAAAATGCAGGAATATCTATCTAATCTAAATGCGTTAAGTTACGAAATAGCATAAGATGGATTAATTAGTGGCATGAATTGCTATGTAATCACATCGCCATGCCTATCTTTTACTAGTCCTTAGCAAAACACTTATTTAAAACCTAAGATAGTAGTGTTTAGAAATGATCTTAAGCTGAAGAGGTTTCTAAAGAAATATTAATGTGTTTAGATGTTGGACATTGTGAGAACCATTTGCAAAGAAGATTACTAGTACTTGAGACTTATATGACATAAAATATCTCTCGATTAACAAGGACTCTTGGTATTTAAACCTTAAGTGCAATTTCTACGACTCAGAGGTAAGCTAAGAGGTTATAGTTGTACTCAGTGAATAATCAAGACTAACCAGTTGAACACTAAGACTCAAGCCTGGGGTTTCCTATTTTTTTAAGTCCAGGTTGGTTGAAGCTTTAGCTCATGTTTTCGGATCGACTCTAAAAAATGAGTGAGGACTCAACCCAACTCTTATTATGTTGTGGCTCAAAGAATATTTAGTGGAAATAGAGTATTTGTAATGCGCCTTGAAAAATCTTTTTGGTGGAAGAATTTACAGGAATTTGGAGAACATACTGGCTTATTCAAAAGAATGTCTTTTTTTCTATTCCTTTTTACTTTTTCTATTTTTTTCTAGTTTTTCTCATTTTTCTGATTTTTTTCTTGATTTTTCCTTTTTTTCTGGAAGAAAATGTCAGTATGTCTCCTACAACTTTATTTGGTAGAGCATACTTATTTGGTGGGTGAGTACTTTGGTGGAAAGAACTTCTCCTAAATACAAGACTAAAGACTTGGATAAAAAGTCTTCCTGCATACACAGGTAAGGACTTCACCTTCCCTAATGAACAGTAGGGTTGAATCTTAAGTTCAAATGGTCTTTCGCTACTCTATGTAGTGTAAATCAAGGTTACTTAGACTCCCAAGAAAAAGCAAACCCACAAATCTTGTATTAGTGACGTATGTACAAGAATACGTCTTAAGTTAGGAGAGATCTTGGTCTATCTTGTCAATGCCTGAGTGTATTAAGCCAAAGCCTAAGCGAATCAAGCTTCTATGTCCCGGAAAGTCTTCAAAGCAAATGTTGAATGTCCATAAACATTTCTTTTGTTTTTGTTTCAGCTTTCAAATCATAGCTAAACACTTTTGAAAACATTTTTGGAGTTTTTGAATTTTCAATTTTTATAGATTTTTTGTGTTTTCTAGTTTTTTCTAAACTTTTCAAGATTTTCAATTTTCATGAGTTTTTCAATAAGGCTATTTATAGATGGATATATAATGGATGAAAATCCTACATAATACCCAAATAATATACCAAATCCTATAGATGCCTATCCACCCCCAATGCCAAATCATGCTATGTCCTCATATGCATGCAAAAGGGTTGACAAGATTAAAGGCTCTTGGTGCAAGGATGAGTATGGGGTACAAAGCAAGGTGGATGGGTGGGTGGTGAAATGTGAAGTGAAAGTGAAAAAGTGTTGGGGTGCCTCCCAACGAGCGTTGAATTTAACGTCCCCAGTTGGACATAGAATGAGGTAGAAGTTAGGTGTATAATCATATTCAGCATTATAAATATTACATAGCATGCATCATTCTGCATTTAGATTAGTTTGTACAAATTTTAGGTTAGTTTTCCCTTTTTGTGGCGAGGGGACAGGGCGATATCATTTTGGGACCTCGGATTGAAGATCCAACTGTACGAATCTGATCAAGGCGACAATTGGAGTCCAACGCCTCCGAGATCGCCCTGATTGGATCTCTGTAGCATCAGATGAAGTCCGAAAAAGATTAGAGGTCAAGGACCAAGTTGGTGTAAATCCGTACCTCAAATGATAAATTCAACCACACGGATGGGTTTGGATTGACGATCACAACCCAACAATGCAAAAATTGAGTCAATCTGATAACCGTGGCACCACCTACAAAGCAAAGAAGATGGACGGCTATGATGGTGCCACGTGGCACCATTACAGCTGCCCAACACCGACCACAACACCCCTCTTCACCTGCAAGATCAATCCCAGCAGTTGGATCATCGATCTAACGGCTGTGATTCCATCAAGGCACGCCCCATCTCTCCTTCATTAGCATCAGCTAATCACAGCCATTGGATCCTCATCGAACTGCTGAGAGCGTAGGGGTGTTAAAACATAAGAGCAACAAAGAAGTGGCCATAGCACAATGACTATGACCTCAAAGAAGGAGAGGAGGGCACGGGGTCAAAACCTCGTGCGTCTCAAATTGAAGACGCGGACGGGTGCGATAAAATTAGGCCCCTCGATCGAGATTGAGCAGCAACGGCAGTAGCAACGTGGCGCATCCTCATGCGCTGGATGGAAGCATAGGGCGCACGCGCATGATGACGTGCCATCGTACACGGACGCTTTGTAAGATGAAGACGAAGTAGCACACGCACATTTAAGTCATCCGATTGTGAGATCGGACAATTAAGGGCAATTAGGTGCGATGAGGTGCACAACAGCTGAAGGTGGATAACTGATGACGTGGCCTCCTCTGAGCACTTGGATCTCCATCGCGCGACTGACGTTGCATGTGTAGCTTTAGTAATGCTGACCTACAGTGACATTTATATCCATCACTAAAGACCCCAGCATTAATTTCTAAGCCTTAAAATGACTTTTATGCCCTCATATCTTCACCTATAAAAAGCTTACCCCTCCTACACATTTCACCGTTTATTCTCTTCTTCTCTAACCCCCTCCAAAGCTCTACAAGCTGGTCTCATACTCGGGATGCTCCATTAGAGCTAGAGTAAAATAATTTTTCATCTTCTCACACCCTTCGTGGAGCATCTCGTGGTTGTCTTCTTGCTACCATTCAGGAAGCAGATCCCGCTGCAACGTTGCCCTGCTTAGTTCTTCGTCCTCTAGCTCCGTTCTCCCTCGTCCAGCATCTCACCCTCATCATCCGGGCGCTTCGTCAACGTGGCTCGTCCTCGAAGCAGCCGTCAATGAGGATTTCTCTCATCCCTCTCTTTTTACCACTTTTTAGTGTAGATTTCCAACTTTCTGGTTATAGAAATTAGTTGTAATGCACATTTGGCTATAAAATATTGGTTCTCTTTCTCTCTTTTCTCTGTATTATTCTCTCTCTCTTTTCTATTATTTTTTCTTTAAGTAGAATAGCTAGTAGATTAATTTCAACTAGGTAATCTACTTTATAAAAAATAATTCTAAACATGATTTTTAATCAAATGTTTCCCTCCCTGTGTTTGATCTAGGACTCACTAGAGTTTCAGTTATAAATTTTATTTGGTAGTGGATTTCTACGCAACTACAACAATGGGTTTTTAACTCAACCTTTTATGCATACGAATCTCACTAATCACCCTCCAACAGGGTAACTGTTTCACCAATAGGGGCAAGCTCATGAGTGAGATACGATTTTAATCGCTACCCATTTACCGTAAATTTATGCCCAGATTTAGGATCTTCAATTTCAACGGCACCGTTGGGAAAAGGTCTCGAGACCAGAAAAGGACCAGTCATTTAGACTTCAGTTTACTAGGAAAGAATTTGAGCTAGGTATTATAAAGACAAACTTGCCGTGATGGCTCAAACTCCTTCCACCAAATGCAACTGCCGTGGAAGGCCTTGGTTCATTGTTTAAAGGTCAAACTAGAGTCATAGGCCTCATGATGCAACTCTTCTAATTCCTGAAGTTGGAGTTTCCTTTCTCGACCACACAAGTCTGGCTCGCGGTTAGATTGGAGAACCGCCCAAATAAGAGTAGTGCTCCAACTCAATGGGCAAGGGACAAGGCTTCCCAAAAACAATCCTATATGGTGACATACCCAGGGGAGCCTTAAAGGCGATCCAATACACCCATAAGGCATCAATCAACTTGTCAGACCAATCCTTACGGTCAGGCTGAACCATTTTCTAGAGGATTTGCTTGATTTGCCGATTCGACACCTCTGTCTGGCCGTTCGTTTAAGGATGATATGGAGAAGCGATATGGTGGTAGACTTCGTATTTCCTCAAAAGTGCTTGAAAAGATGAGTGTGTGAAATGGGTTCCTCCATCAGAAATGATGGCTCGAGGGATCCCAAAGCATGTAAAGATATAGTTCTTGACAAATTTGGTGGTGACAACATGGTCACCACGACGCGCGGGAATAGCCTCAATCCATTTCTATAATAATTAATGGCAACGAGGATGTACTCGAAACTGTTGGATGGAGGAAAGAGAGACATAAAATTGATTCCCCAAAAATCAAAAATTTCTACATCTAGGATGGGTTGCAAGGGCATCATGTCGCACGCGTGACATTGACCCTAGCAACTGGCACCTAGTGCAATGCTTAAATCTCGTTCGGATGGGTCATATGTGATTACCAAGGTGTTCCCTCATGGAGTTGTGGAAATACAAAAACCCTCCTTTAGTGAACCATTCAAGGTAAATGGCCAACGCTTGAAACCTTTTGTTACATTATTCGATGGCCATGTGATAGACACCTTCATCATTGAGGAGCCTTAGCTTCCTCCATTCTCTACCTTAGGTACTATCTTTCCCTGCTTCTTCTTTTCCAATGAGAACATTGGCTTAAGGATAGGGGTAAAACTTAAGGTTTTGTTTATAGCATTTATACATATCTGCATGCATATAGGTGCACTGGTAGTTTTCGTTCTCTTTTTTTTTTAAAAAAGAAGAAAATAGCAAAAAAAAAAGGTTTTAATTTGTTGAGCTTAATTAGTTAGTCCCAGCAATCTCTATAGATGAGTTTACCTAATTAAGGTTTTGTTTATAGCATTTATACATATCTGCATGCATATAGGTGAACTAGTAGTTTTTGTTCTCTTTTTTTTAAAAAAAGAAGAAAATAGCAAAAAAAAAGGTTTTAATTTGTTGAGCTTAATTAGTTAGTCTCAGCAATCTCTATAGCTGAGTTTACCTAAGTTCTGGGCTGGAACAAATGATAGGATAAAATTTGAAGTGTCTTGCCTTAGGAGATAAATGAGAGATATTATCCTTAGACCCCTAAGGCTTATTTGGCTTAAAAATTTGTGTATTTGTTAAGATACGAATTTTGCCTCAAGCAATTGAGGAAGTTGAGAGATTGATGTATTAAGGAATTTCTTTATTTATCCCTTGATTTGGGGATCCTTGAAACCAAAGTGTCATTTTTCACATACACAGACTTAAAATCTAGGCAACCATGTTTGAGCTTATCATGGGTTCTATCAGAACCGAGATTGGGGACTCTAAATTAATTCACCTTAACTCATATTCAAACCTAATAGAGATCCATGCAGGTATGGATGGCATATCACATGCAGTAACCCTTGGGTGTGAGATGTCCAAAGCCCAACCTTGCACCACAAGTTCTCTTAGATTTGACTTAGGTAAAACATTTAGAAAGGATGAAGGAGAGCCACTAAAATGAAATGGAGAATAAAGAAAAATGAGGAGGGAATTGGCACCTCACTACACATGGGTGCTATGGAGAATAAAAGGTGCCTTGATACACATGGGTACTAGAAAAAAGCCAAAAAACAACATCTTGCTACAAATGGGTGTTATTATTAAAAAAAAAAAAGATTAGGAGATGAATGGAAACAGTAAGTGAATAAAAGAGATCATAAGCCCAACTGGGGAGATAAAAAGGTGAGGAGAAAGCTGCCAAGTCTGAGTGTGGTTGAACCAAGGTAGGTCTAGATAGGTGAAGTGTAAGCACGGTCTTGGGGACGTATGGGAAGAACAAGCATGGATGCCCATCAATCAATTTACTCACTGACCACTGACACTTCAACCTCCAGGATTAACGAATTCTAGGATAAACTTAAAAGTTTAAGAAACCTTTGTTGGAGACTCAAAACCTCCGCTAATCAAGTCTATATCTTGGCTGGTACTTAGATACCTTAGATTTTGAACTAGTCTCTAGAGGTGAGTCACTACAAGGTACCCTGACGGCTAATTCCAGCCTAAAGATTAGGTACTCCTTCAAATGATTTTGCTTGGGACTAGCAAATTCTAGGCATAGGGGTATTTGATTGGTTCACTTTGGTGGACTAATTATCTAATTAACCTAGAATATTTTTAGGATCTATATGTTATATATAGCTTGCATTAGTAATTGATTAGAGTTTAGAATTTTAATTAGGAGATTGACATTTTTACACAATTACTTATATTTTTTATTTCTCTTATTTTAATTTTATTCTGAATTTCTCTCTCTCCCCATTACAGTACACATTGACTACCTCTTTCTCTTTCTTCATTACATGACATCAAAGCACAACAGCGACAACGCACGACAACGAGGGTAATGGAATGCGACGCTCATGTGTATGCCTTTGTCTTCATAAGGCACATGAGTACTAAGGGAAAAGCGTTATTGCAACTGCGATCCACTTCGTCGACCTCTCTCACATTACTCACCGCGACCCACCTTCTTCCTCATTGTGAGTACCTTACTGCGACCCATCACTACTGCGATACCACCTCCTCCGTGACTACGATACACTGTGGGCTCCACCATAAAGGCTGTGTGGTGACGACGCATAGCCTGCCACCTCATCACCGCAACCACCACTGCATTTCACTTCTTCTCCTTCTTTGACCTCTAAACTCCATCAAGAACCCATTACCCTGCCACTGCCACTACCTCAAATCATCACCTTTGATCCCCGTTCTTGATGTGGTCGCTATTGGCATCCTCCCCGCAACACTATCAACCCTTCCCTGACGTCAACAACCGCCGGTCACGCCCTTCGCCGCCGCCAGTAGGACCCACTCTTGCTGACCTCTCCAAGCACTGGTCAGCCACCTTCGACCTCCTTGAGACACACCGCTGCCACCATCGCAAAGGCCTTGTTCCTGTCGACCTCCGTCGAGCTTCCCTTGCCACCGGCCATCGCTCCCTTGCGCGATTGTACGCCCACGAAGATGTCCCCCTATTTTGCTATAGTAAGGGGGAGTATTAGTTGAAATGAATTGGTTGAAGAGGGTGATTGATAAGTAAGGCTTTAATATTTTATATTATATATGGTTGCAATTATTCCTATGCCCTCTCATTTTCTCTTTATCCTCTCGCTGCTTCTCTCTTTCTCTCTATTACTCATTATCTCTCTGTATTTCTCACACTCTCATCGATATTATTGATTTTTTATTTATATATATTTTCGGTGAGACTAATCTATCTTGTGTGTGAACATGAATGCAATATATCTGTGAATTTATTGGGCTCAAATCTTCCCTATGAAGACGACCTAACCTACATGGTTATTTATTTTATTAATATTTTTGGTCGAGGGTTTTCTACCACAAGAAAATGACAATGACATAATATTTTATGTGAAAAACTTAATTGAAAATGAAAAGCCCAATCAATTATCATCATTTAAGCTGATGTGTCAACCGCTATCGTCAATAGTCATGTACTTAATAAGTACCAACCAACCTCTAGACCTACTCAACATACCGCTGTTGATCATGAAGTGGGGCTAGACTCTCTTGAGACATCCACTACGATGATTAATTCTTGTGTTATTCAGGTAGAAGATTTGGAGATTAAGTGAAAAGAAAATGCTCATATGCTTGATTTAGATGACGACATGGATGATGGGGCAGATAGGCAATCTGATGATGAGAAAAGACATGTTGATTATGTGCATGCTGAGTTAGACAGTGATGCCATTATTTTGCGTGGAAGGAACGAAGTACAAATACCAGATGTTTATGATGTCCCGATTGGTTCTGCATTCATTGAATATGAGGATAGTATTGACGATGTACACATTGGTGGAGTATTATGTCGTGGGAAGACCTTTAAGAGCAAGGAAGATTTGATTTTTGTAGTGAAGACTTACCACGTGGAGAACCATTACACCTTCTCCATACATGAGTCTAATAAGAAATGTTGGTCAATTGAACGTAGCCAAAAGGCGAAGGGACAAATGGAGGGTATGAGCACATTTGAGAAAATTTGATGGAAAATTCATAGTAGGCATCATCAAGAGACCACATACATGTGATGCTATAAAAGGCCTATACCATTCATAGTTAGATTGCAATTTCATGTCGCAACACATGGTGTAATATGTTAATGATCTAGCGAAGTTTAGGGTCAATCACTTGAAAGTTGTTTTGGACAATAAATGGTATTGCAAAATCAGCAAGACAAAGCTGTAGGATGCGAAGCGAAAAGCCATGGAGATTGTACACGATAATTAGGATGACTCTTACAATGAAATGATTCATTTATTGCATACAATCAAGGAGTCAACACTTAGGATTGAGATTGATTACTAGTGGGATATGAGACCATCTAGACATGGACATGTTATCTTAAGCAAAGCATTTTGGTCATTCGGACCATGCATCGAAGCATTCGCTCACTGTAGGCTTGTAATGAGTATTGATGGAACTCATCTTTATGGAAAGCACAAGCATAAATTGCTGGTTGCATGTAGGATGGACGGGGACAATCACATAGTTCCTATTGCCTTTGCATTGGTTAACGAAGAAATGGAAGAAACTTGGTCATGGTTTCTTAAACAAGTTAGAGATCTCGTCATACATGCTAGAGAGGGCCTTATATGCATTATTTCATATAGACATGGGGAAATCACGGCTGCAACTACAAATCCAGACGTGAGGATGCTTCCTCCATTAGTCATTCACAGGTACTGTATGTTAATACTCTTATTTTGATATAATAAAATTATGTTTTTATTGTGGACTAACCATTACAGGTTAAGTCAACTTATAGCATACATGCATCTCATTTACATTTTCCAAATACATCAAGGACAAAGAGGACTTAAAGGCTTTTTAATTTTATTGAGTCTAGAATTATGTACGAAACCTAAATAAGAAAACAAATGTAAGTTTTCGTTTTTCAAAAAAATCATTCTCTTTCAAACCTTTGTCAATTCTACTATTGATCGACCAAACTTTCTTTTTGATCGACCAGACCTTAATCAACCAACTTATTATTTTAATCAATCAAATACCTCTAACGGTCATATTCCCTTTTGATCAATTAACACATTTGATTTAATTGATTAAATATATTCCAACGGTTGAATTTCTTTTGAAATTTTAGAGTCAATCAAATTATCCTTTTAATTGATCAACATTGAATTGATCGATACTTTGTTTTAATCAGCCAAATATAGTTTTGATCGACCAAACATTTATTTTGATCGATCAAAGCTGTGTTTCCAGAATTGTCAAAAAACACCTATAAATAGGACCTTTGACCCCCTCTTCAAAAACACACCTTAAGAGCTTTCAAAGAGAAAAACACGTCTACTCTCTCTAGTGCTTTCGCACCTCTGCGCCTACAACTACTATGATTCAAGGCATGCTCCCTTGCGATTCAAGAAAGCTCAATTTGTTTTTAAATATTGCTGAGGTTCCATAAGCAGATTGTTATATTCTTCTATTCTATTTATTCTTGATCTGGGTATTAGAAGTCTCGTTGTTCTTCTCTAGATCAGGTATAAGAGAAGACATTTGTAAGATATTGCGCCACCCTTGTTCAAGGGGTACGTGATAGTGGATTTGACTAGCGTTGACTAGTCGAGAAAATCGTAAGTTGGGAGGCTTAAGTAGTAGTTTTCACTTGGAAGGGTTTCCACTCTAAAATCAGGTGTTATTTTTCTAGTTTGTGCTTATACACTTTTGATCTGTGGTGAATGATTTTTTTAAAAGTTTTATTTTAAATAGATATTACACCTCCTCTAGTGTATACTTGATCCCTTAGGCTCCGCTTGCACTTACATCTGGTATCAGAGCTAAGTTTTACTCCAATTAGAATGTCAAAGTCCTTTGAAGTATACATCGAGGGTCAATCTGTTGTCAGACCATCTTCATTCAATGGCATCAACTATGGATTTTGGAAGACTAGAACGCAGATATTTTTTGAATCAATGGATTATAAAGTTTGGGACACCATAGCTTCAAAATACACGTGCCCAGAAAAGGAGGAAGGTGTTGAGATTACTGCAGACCAGAAGAAGATTGCCACACACAACACCAAAGCTATGAATGCTATCTTCTGTGGTCTATCCAAAGATGAGTTCAATCGAATCTCAGCACACAAATAGCATACGAAATTTGGAATACTCTTAAAGTTACTCAAGAATGAACTTCAAAAGTCAAGGAAACTCGAATCAAACTCCTTCCCCAGAAATATGAGCTCTTTCGTATGAAGAAAGGAGAAACCATGAAGGAGATGTACACCAGATTCACCGATGTCATCAACTCCTTAAGAAATCTAGCTCAGAAGATCACAAATGAGGCATTGTTTGAAAGATTCTTCGATCTCTGACTAGTGATTGGGAAACCAAGACAACAACTATTTAGGAATCTAAGGATTTTTCTGTGCTAAAGTTGGACAATCTTATAGTTAGCTTAATGGCCTATGAGGTTCAGCTTTAGCACATGAAAGAACACGAAGGAGAAGGCAAGAAGAAATACCTCGTTTTGAAAGCTAATATTGACTTCGAAGAATCAGAAAATAAAGATGAGGAAGACATAACCTTACTCTCCAAAAAGTTCAAAAGATTCTTGAAGAACAAGAAGAGCTGGAAGAAGAAAAATGAAGAACCATAAGAAAACCAGGTTAACTGCTACAATTGCAAGAAGAAAGGGCACATGAGAAAAGAATGCCCTCAACTTAGGAAAGAAATAAAAAAGAAAAAGATCTGAAAACCTTTCAAGCACGACGCAGAGAAGATGGCTCTACAAGTAACTTAGGATGTAATGATACAAGCTCATACGAAGAGAGCGAAGACACTTCAATTAAAGATGCACTCTGCGGTCTTATGGCGATCGAAGTCAAGGTATCTTCTTCTACTTTTGATGAATTATTAGAAGCATTTACGAGCTGCATGATTTAGCTAAAGCACTTAAAATAGCTAATAAGAAATTAACTAAAGACTTAGATGAAGAAATTAACTTAAGGAATAGTGATGAATCTTTAAATCAACAATTGTCTCAAGAGATCACCTCTCTTAAGGGTCATATTGACTCACTTCAGATAGAATTAGGAAAATTAAAATAAAAGTATGTTGCTCTTGTAAATGACCTAGCTAAGTTCACCAAATGAGGAGCAAATCTAAAAAGGCTATTAGGCACACCAACCCAAACCACTACAAAATTTGGGTTAGGATATATTCCTAATCATGAAGCATCAACTTCACAATTTGACACAAATTCCCTCTAGTCCTAAGCTCAAGAATAGGTCCACGCCTAAATAGTCACCTGTTAACAAAATTTGACCCAAACAAAAATGGGTATCAAAAAGAGACTTGCAATCTTGTTTTGTAGGAAACTCTCAAGGATTAATAAAGTACTTAGACTGGATCTATTATAAAAAAGATGGACACCTTGTAGCTGTAAGGAGAAACACTGGACCTCACAGATGTAAACCAATGATAGGTCCAAGGAAAAAGAAGATGTGTTATGGACAGCAGTTGTTCTAAGCACATGATAGGAGAAGAAGACCTGTTCCTCAACCGCAACTGCAAGGAAGGCGGTTCAGTCACCTTTGGCAACAACCACAAAGGCCATATTATTGGTATTGGCCAAATTGGTAACTCCAAAACTTCCTTTGATAATGTTCATCTTGTTAGTGCCTAAAATATAACTTGCTTAGTGTAAGTCAAATATGTGATAATGGCTATAAAGTTACTTTCACTTCAAAAGGTTTTAAAATTAGGGATAAAAATTCAAAGGAAATCCTTTTAATCAAAGATAGATCAAAAGACATCTACACTATTGACTTTGACAAATGCAACGATGTTAATTATTTGGTTGCATCAAATGATGAGTCAATATTATGGCATCGTCGACTCGGTCATGTTCACATGCAAAATATAAACAAGCTTGTGAAACATGACTTAGTACGAGGGTTGCTTAGGATTTCCTTTAGAAAGAAAAATCTCTGTTCATCTGTGAACTAGGAAAACTGCATAAAACTTCTTTCAAACCTAAAAACATGGTCAGTACTACCAAGCCACTTGAATAGATTCACTTAGATCTTTTCAGACCAACCAAGTCTGAAAATCTAAATGGGTGCAAATACTGTCTTGTCTTGGTTGATGACTTCTCTAGATTTACTTAGGTATTTATTTTTAAGATCTAATGATTTTACGTTCGAGGAATTTAGAAAATTAGCTAAGAGAATTCAAACCAAATCTGGCTTATCCATCACTAGGATTAGAAGTGATCGTGAAGGAGAATTTGGAAATAAAAAATTCTTAGATCTCTGCTCTACTTTTGGGATAAAACAAGAATTTGTGTTTCCTAGAATAGCTCCTCAAAATGATGTTGTAGAAAGAAAGAATAGAACCCTACAAGAGTGTGCTCGCACTATGCTGTGCTAGTCAAAACTACCTCGACATTTTTAGGTTGAGGCTGTAAACACTGCTTGTTATATCCAAAATAGGGCCTCTATTAGACCTATTCTTGAGAAAATACCCTTTGAACTTTACTTTGATAGGACTCCTAAGATCTCTTACTTTAAAGTATTTGATTGCAAGTGGTTCATACTAAATACAAAGGAGAACCTAGATAAGTTTGGTACAAAAAGTGAAGAAGAAATCTTTCTAGGATATTTCTCTGGAAGTAAATCCTATAAAGTCTTTAATAAGAAGAAATTGGTAGTTGAAGAGACTCAGCATGTATCTTTTGATGAAGCATATTAGTTAGATAATGCATCAACCAAAGACGATGATTAACCTCTAGATGATCCTTTAAACATACTTGAAGACACCATCTCTAGTGAACTTCCTAAAGACTTAACCTACACCAAAGACCATCCGAAAGACTTAGTGATTAGTGAAGTCTCAAAGGGAATTCAAACCAAATCATCCTTTAATAACCTTACACTTAGCATGTTTATATCCTAACTAGAACCAAAATCCGTGAAAGAAGCATTCATTGATGATTGTTGGATTGTAGCTATGCAAGAAGAGTTGAATCAATTTGAAAGAAATGATGTTTGGAAATTAGTTCCTAAGCCAGGATCTCAATCTATTATTAGAACAAAATGGGTCTTTCAAAATAAGCTTGATGACTCAGGAAAGGTTGTAAGAAACAAAGCTACACTTATGGCTCAAGGCTACAATCAGGAGAAAGGAATTGACTTTGACGAAACTTATGCTCCCGTAGCTAGACTAGAATCCAATAGAATGTTACTAACTTTTGCTGCTCATATGGGATTTAAACTATTCCAAATGGACATCAAAAGTGCATTTCTAAATGGGTTTCTAAATGAAGAAGTCTATATGAAACAACCTCCTGGCTTTGAAAGTACTAGTAACCCTGATCATGTTTTCAAACTTAATAAAGCTTTATATGGACTTAAACAAACTCCTCAAGCTTGGTATAAAAGCCTACAAAACTACTTAATAGAAAATGATTTCAAAATTGGCTTAATTGATCCAACTTTATTTACTAAAAGAAAAGATAATCAACTAATCTTAATCTAAATTTATGTTGATGATATAATATTTAATGCTACTAATGATCTTTTATGCCAAGAGTTTGCGAAAGTCATGCACGATCAATTCGAGATGAGCTTGATGGGAGAATTAAAGTTCTTCCTAGAGTTGCAGATTGATCAACTAGAAGATGGAATCTTCATCTTGCAAACGAAATACACAAGGGAAATTTTGAAGAAATTCTGAATGGACAAAACGAAAGGAAAAGACACACAATGGCTACTACTACTCAACTCAGAGAAAATGAGTCAGGTAAGTGTGTAGATCAAAAATTATATAGAAGCATGATAGGATGCTTTCTTTACTTGACTATTAGTAGACTTGACATACTTTTTAGTACCTGTCTGTGTGCTAGATTTCAAGTAGATCCTAAAGAATCTCACCTAAATGCCTTAAAAAGGATACTTATGTACCTACTTAACACTATTGATCTTGGTCTATTCTACCCCAAATCAACCACACTTGACTTACTTTCCTATTGTGATGCTGATTATGTGGAAAGTTAGATTGATCACAGGAGTATTAGTGGAACGTGTCAATTTCTCGAAATTCCCTAGTATCTTGGGTCAGTAAGAAACAGAACAATGTTTCCCTGTCCACAATTGAAGCTGAGTACATTACTGCCTCTTTAGCAAGTTCACAGATCTTGTGGATGAAACAAACACTTAGAGATTTTGGACTAAACTTTGAAAATTCTAGGATTCTTTGTGATAATACTAGCGCAATAAACTTGTCCAAAAACCCTATTCAACACTCTAAGACAAAACATCTAGATATCAAACATCACTTCCTTAGAGATCATTCCCTAAAGAAGGAAATAGTCTTAAAATTCACTCAAACAGAGAAACAATTAGCTGACATCTTTACAAAACCTCTAGCAAAAGAAAGATTTATACTGATAAAAAGAGACTTAGGCTTAACAAGACTTGCTGAACTTTGATTATTTATTGTTTTGTCTTGATAGCCATTGGTCGATCAAACAAATTGTGTTGATTGATCAATGTTGGTCAATCAAATGTTTATTCTAATCGATCAAGCTTTGAATCGTTTGGGTGGGAAATTTCTCTCCAAAATTTTCAACTTTTGATCAACCAAAGGTTGGTTTTGGTCGATCAAGTTTTGGGCAGGAATTTTCCCTCCACTGAAAATTCAATTTTCATCGATCAATCTCTTTATTCTAATCTATGTTTTTGATCGACCAAATTTGGGTTGATTTGATCTCGCCGAGATTTTGTTTAGTAATTCTAATCACTTGATTTGATCACTAATCACGATTAATATTTGATTTCAATCTCTAATTACCTACTACCTTATTTGCTTTACCTATTCTCTATAAAAATAACTTTTTACCGTCACTTTTTACCACAACAAAAACACTTTCATCAACCAAACCTCACCACACCTCCAATCAAAACACAAGACCCCACCAAGTGGTCCCCTCTACACCACCATCAACCACCACCACCGATCAAAACGCTGCCACCTTCTCAGACCAAGCCTTGGTCGACCACCCACTGGCATCTTCTCCTCTCTGATGAACCAAATTGTTGCTGCCCGTCCGCCAGTCGTCCGGCCATCTCCGGTGACTGCTCTAGTGTCCGACGACCACCACCGACCCTCCGACCTCCTCCTTCTCCCTGTTGTGGACCGGATTGATCTTTGTCGATCCTTGGTATATCCCGTTTCTCTACTTATTTTCTATCAAACTTGTCACTTTGATCACGTTTTGATGCATTTTTCTTGTGATTTTCATTTTTTTCCAGCCACTATTCTTCGTGTTCTTCATTGTTCTTCATCGTTCTTCATTTGTTCTTCCCATTTGATCCATTCAAATCTTATCTTTTTCGGTTCTATCAATTTTTACTCAATCAAAATGTTGTCGTTGATTGACCAAAAATATCGTGTTACAAACTCTGAAAAATTGATTTTGATTGACCATTTCTTATTTTTGATCGACCAACCTATGATCGACCAAACCAAAAACCTAATCGACCATTCTTTAACTTTGCAACTTGACTTGCTTCCTGTTTGTTTTTTGATCGACCAAAAATGATCACTTGGTCGACCAATTGACCCTTCTGATCGATCAATTGCCTATTTTTTATCGATCAATTTGTGTTTTGATTGACCAACTTGATTCTTTTGGTTGACCAAAACTATAATAGACTTGCTCCAACGACCCATAAATGTTCTCATCCCTCTACCTCCACCCCTAGAGATGACACCTTCGACCGTTTCTTCGACAGTGACGAGGCGCGTCACAACTTTTCACTCTACTTCTGCCTCTCACCTCACGTCGGTCGACCTATCAACCTTGACTACTTCGAATGCATCTTCCTAGGTCTTAGAGACCGACTTATCTTTCATAGGATAGGTTGCCTCTTCGATCAGATGTGTTATGTGGGTACTAGGGGGAAGTCATATCAAGGGTGTAGACCCTATGGCTTGTCACCTTTTCTACTCCAACCTTCGCAACATAGGTGAAGGTTTTGATATCCAGTTGACATCCAATGTCTAAGACATTGAGGTCCTTGTCAATGCTAATGTTCTTTCTGAGGTCCTTGGTTGTCCCTCCTTTGGTACTACCTACCTTGAGCTGCATCATGACATATCTTTTGAGGTCCTTAGGGAGACATTGATGATTCCTAAATATTTCGACTTGGGCAAGCCCACCAAGTTGTCGTATTTTCGTCCTCTCCTGCGTATTTCTTTGGAACTTCATGTCCAAATCCACTTCTTTTGAAAATTATTCAAGTCCAATTCTCGTGGCTCTATATGCCTTTATGACCAATAGGGCATTTAATTGGAACTACTTCATCCTCACCTTCATGGAGAGGAAACCAACAAGTGTTTTCACTTTTGGTACTCTTCTCTTCCATATCTTGCTGCATTTTAATGTCCCCATGGACATTAATCATAAGCAGTTCATCTCTCATGTTTTCATTTTTGGAGAGCTCACCTACTCCAAAATGGAACAAGAGCGTCGGGCTCATCAGGATCCTCCTCAGGAAGTAGCTTCCTCCTCTCAGCCTCCTCCTTCTCAGGCTAGTCGTTCCTCTACTCTACCTCCTTACCCTCCCTACCAACATTTTGATGCTTACTACCCACCTCCAATTCGACCCTCTCCCTTGTTCTATAACTCGTAGTGGCCCTACCTTGACAGGCAGTTTACTAAACATGACAGTTTGGGAGTCCAGGACGTGACAAACGACATTTCTCTGATGATGCATTGCCAGAGAGAGACAGGACATATGATGATGCAGCATGACACTTAGGTTTCTACGTGCCTGAGTAGGCAAGGTCAATTTTTGGATCAACTTGGAGAGTATATCTACTCGCTCACTGTCCATGATCAAAGATACCCTCGAGGCCAACATTCAGTAGCAACAACTTCTCCTCTAAGTACTTTAGCACCATCCTCCACCAGATAGACACAGTATATTGATTCCTTAGTCCAATTTCGAGACGTAGATGACGTTCTCCTCTACTGTAGGACCCAGCACCAGCACGTCTCCATTCTTACTGGATGATTTTGATATCAATTTAGAGTTTCGATTGGATATTGAGACCACCCTTAGTTTCTTTTAGAATTTATTTCTTATGTTGGTTTGTAGTACATTATATTTCTTTTCTGACTTTGGATTGTGAACTATCTTGCTTTGTAGTACTTTTATTCATGTGAGCACTACAATATCTCTATTTGAGATATCTTGTTTCTTCTTTGCTTATTGAAAATAGAATATGTTTGCCTACTTAGCTTGTAATTCTATTGCATAGTAGTTTGTCATGAATTGCATAAGTACTTCAATAGGGAGGAGCACCATCGACTTATCAATATAATTGCTTAAAACTTTTTGTTAATAACAAAGGGGGAGAAAAATTCATGCATATTTAATTATAATTTTGTTATCATCAAAAAGAGGAAGAATGTTAATACCCTTGTTTTGATATAATAAAATTATGCTTTTATTGTGGACTAACTATTACAGGTTAAGTCAAATTATAGCATGGATGCGTCCTTATCAACATTTTTCAAACATTTATTTTGATTGATCAAAGCTGTGTTTCTAGAATTGTCGAAAAACACCTATAAATAGGACCTTCGGCCCCCCTCTTTAAAAACAATCCTCAAAAGCTTTCAAAGAGAAAAACACGCCTACTCTCTCTAGTGCTTTTACTCCTTTGCACCTACAACCACTACAATTCAAAGCACACTCCCTTATGATTCAAGAAGACTTTATTTGCTTTTAAATATTGCTAAGGTTCCATAGGAAATATTGTTATATTCTTCTATTTTGTTTGTTCTTGATCTGGGAATCCAAGTTGTATTGGAAGTCTTGTTGTTCTTCTCTTGATTAGGTGTAAGAGAGGACGTTTGTAAGAGATTGTGCCACCCTTGTTCAAGTGATACGTGATAATGGATTTGACTAGCGTCGATTAGTCAAGAAAATCCTAAGCTAGGAGGCTTAGGTAGTGGTTTTCACTTGAAAGGGTTTCCACTCTAAAATCAGGTGTTAGTTTTTTTGTTTGTGTTTATACATTTTTGATTTGTGGTGAATGATTTTTTAAAGTTCTATTTTAAATAGATATTACACTATTCGCCCTCTCTCTAGTGTATACTTAATCTTTTAGGCTCTACTCGCACTCACATTGTATGCGCACCTGGAAAGCAACTTTAATGGGGTGTTTAAGAACAATGCTCTAAAAAACTTGTGAAAGCTGCTACGTGATTAGTCAGAAAATTCACGCAGAAAAATCGAATCTTATGGTTTCGGAGAAACCCATGTCGTAGTATGTGCGAAAAATCTGACTATCAGATAAATATATCGAGACTCGGTGAGTCTTAGGTCAAACACAGTGAGGTGATGTTTGATTTAGAGAAATCTATTTTATTTCCTTTTGGTATTTTGTGATTTTGTAATTATTTTGGTGTTTCTATATCAAGAGATTAGGTCAAAATATTTCTATTTAACAATCTACTTGCAAAGTAAAGGAGAGAGAGAGAGAAAGAGAGAGAGAGAGAGAGAGAGAGAGAGAGAGAACACTACTTTAGAAGGCAAAGCAATGGTTATTACAACTAATTGTAGAATATAAGTCTACACTACGAAAATGGTAAAAAGAAGGAGAAGAGAGAGAATCCCCCTTGATGGTTGCTTGGGGGACGGCTCGCTCCATCGGTGCCTAGACGAAGGAGTTGAGAGGATGGAGGATGAAGTTAGAGGAAGATGGATAGGGTAGGATGGTGTCGCAGCGAGGTTCCACTTCCAGAATGGGGGTGAGAGGACGATCACGGGTGCTCCACGAATGAGGATGAAAGAAAGGGAAAAATAATTATTTTCTACTCTAATGGAGCATCTCAGGCTTGGGACTAGCTCTAGAGTGGCTCTTGGAGCTTGGGAGGGGGTAAGGAGAGAATAGGGAGGGATGAGGATGAAGGGAGGTGGTCGCACGTGTTTCGCGTGTTAGAAATCGGGGTTACAAGTAACCCGTCGTCGTAGTTGGAAAACACGTCGATCAGATAAAATTTATACCGAAACTCTAAGGGAGTCCCAGGTCGAACATAGGGAGGCAACGTTTACTTTAACTGAAAACCTCGCTTCGATTTGTTTCTTTTTGGTATTTTAGGGTTTTGTTATTTTTTTTGTATTTTTGTAAGAAGAAAACAAGAAAACAAATCACAAGATAGAGATGGAACAAAAATGGTATAGATATCACTTCAATGTCTATTACAATCAATTATGAAAGCATAAAAAGAGAGGGGGGTGAGAGGAAATCTCCCGAATCGGCTGTTCGGCGAGACGATGGCGCCTGGCGGAAGCTCGGACGAAGGAGGTGAGGAGCGGGACGACGAAGGTGAGATGCAGGAGGACGTCGGGTAGAGGAAAGCTTCGACGTGGCTTCAAAGTGGAGGTGAGAAGATGGATGTGATCTGCTACCGAAATGGAGGTGGGAGGACGGCTCCAAGGCGACCTATGAATGGGGATGGGAAGATGCACGAATATTTGGTGAGGCAGAGGTTTGCTACACTAGTAGGAGCCTTGGGAGCTTGAGAACAAGCTCTAATGGAGCGTTGGTAGGCTTGCTAGAGCTTGGGAGTAGGTGGGAGTAGAGTAAGTAGAGATGGCTTGGAAGGAAGGGGGTGTAGGTCCTTTTATAGTGGAGGAGAAGAGGCAAAAATAGGTATGGGACCATTAGTGACATCCAGGCCATCGCTGGAAGTGTCGCTGTAGGCAGCTCATGTCCACAGTTGGCTTTGCTGCCGCACAAAGAATTAGCAATGACCGTAAGCGTCGCAGTAGGTCAGCTCATTGTTGCTGTAGGCCAGCTCATGCGCCGCTGGCACGCGCTATCCCCGCTTTAGCCGGGCACGCGCACCCGCATTGTTGCGTGCGTGCGGTGGCGAGTGCGTGTGCTGGGTGACCTGGGCTGTGCCACATGGTGCAATCTGGGCCATCCATCTTTTCGTTGTAGGGGCTGCTACAGATGTTGGATTGAGTCGATTTTTATGCCGTTAGGCTGCGATCGTCGACCCGAATCCATTTGCACAGTCAGATTTTTCATTTGAAGCTCCAAATATGTCACCTAGTCCCTTAGCCATTGATCTTTCTCGGACTGGATATGGTGCTACGGGACTCCGATCGAGGCAATTTCGGAGGCGTTAGACTCCAATCGTCGTTTTAATCAGATTTGTATGGTTGGATCGTCAATCTGAGGCTCCGAAATAAATATCCTTCTCTCCAGATCACAAAAAGTACGCAATTAACCTAAATTATATACAACTACTCTAAATGCAGAATGATGCATGCTATGCAATATTTATAACATAAAATGCAAATCTAAGCTTAGGAACATGTATGAATAGGCATTTTACCCTCGATAAATGTGTTTACATCAGGAGGAAGGTAGTGTTGGTGCTAGAGCACCACGATCATTTGTTTTGATGATAACAAAACACGTGTCATTTAACATTTGCACTTGAAGTCTTAGATTTCAGGCAAATTGCAAATGGAGACGTGATTAGACGAAGTTCGAGTTCGCATCCAGGACGGATTGGAGGAGCTTGATGGGGAACAAAAGCGATTCGCGAGGAGCGATATATTGAAGAAGGAAGGAGATGAAGAATATGATAGATTTCCTTCTCTTGTACTCATTGTATTTTTCGTTTCTTTTGTTGCTCTTTATTTTTGTTACTTAGATTCATGTTAAAGAGCCTTAAAGTACCCTAACAGTAGTCCTAGGAACACCGGCACAACCCTAGGATACTTAGGTTTTCTGTAGAGAACTTAGAAAACCAATATAGGGTTCAAACAGCATTTCCAGACGTTTAATTCCAAGATCAGACGTCTGATAATATGTTTTAAGACGTCTGACAGTTGATTCAGACGTCTGATAATATTTAGGCTGGACTTTCTTAGTTCTGTCTGATGAAATCAGACGTCCAGACCTTAGACCAGACGTCTGATGACTTTGCCAGACGTCCAATTAGTGGACTGTTGGCTGGCTTACCAAACACTCAAGGATATGATCGTTAGAGCCTTATCAGACGTCCTTAGGCCTTTCAAGATGTCTGATAAATGACCGTTTTGCCTCGGCTGACCCAAAATCTCTTCTTAGAGATTTTCTAGCCGTTGCACTCTCTTGGAAATCCATTCCCACGAAAAAGTAGGTTTCCAGATGTCCAGACATAATGCCAGACGTCCTGTATGTCGTCTGCTGGACTTGCACTAGAACCTTGTTTAGATCTGTTTGAAGTCAGGAAGAGACCCGCCCAAAATCAGACGTCTGATGTTATTCCCGGACGTCTTAAAGTGATCTTCCAGACGTCTATGCCAGGATCATACGTCTGATAAGCTTGTCAGTGAAATCATTGTTCCTGATTTCGTCCTGATTCTCTTGGGTTTTGCACCCAACGGCTATGGAAGCTTTCCTAAGCCTTCCAAAGCTTTCCTAAGGCCTCTATAAATAGAGAGGAACCTCTTACACACAAACATACACCTAAAGACACCAAAAGACACCTAGATACACTTTTACACTCTTTTGTGTCCTAGAAAAGCTCTTGCTCTCCAAGCTCAAGTTCTACATTTTGAGAGCATCAAAGCATTTGTGCACTCGCTCTCCCGCCATAGTTCACGAGAGCGACGTTGCGCCGTCGCGTGGCTCACGCACCCGCGTCATCGATCCGACGCACTCCTTGCAAAGGGGAGTTTCCTAATTTCTATAGAAGCTAGGTTTAAATTACTTTGTTGGCTCTATAGGATTGTTGTTTATTTTATCTTTGTTATTTGGTTGGGTATTCTCTTTGCGAATTCCCGTCTCCTTCGTGGGACAAAATCCTTCTCGTGAAGAGAAGGGGTTTGAGGTACGCTACCCTCGTATAAAGTAGCGTGGTTGTAATTGAGGTTGAATCACCCTCATTTAAAGTGATTCGTTTAGTGGATTTGATCAACTTGGTTGATCGGAAAATCCTAACTCGAGAGGGTTAGGTGGTGGTTTTCACCCGATTTGGGTTTCCACCTAAAAATTATTGTGTACATTGTGTGTTTGTCTATTTTGTGAGATTGTTTATATTCTATTCCGCAATTTATTACGTCACCCCTCCTGATAGGGAAGAATCTACAGGTAGGTCATGGGTGAATGATTTGGCACAAGTGGCAGCCAATGTGCATGCATGGGACACGCAATGCATGCACCGGTCGCGTGCTCACTCGCACATCAGGCGCATGTAGTGCTGGCATAGCTCCGCATCCGTAAGGTATTGCCTCCACCTTCTAATGAAGAATTGAAGGCTTAGATCGTGCGTGCATCACACGCTGAGGTTGTGCATAGGGTGCACGTATGATCACATGTATGCATTCCGTTCCATCCATTGCACCACGTGGAGCCTCTCCCTCTGCTTGATTCGCATCTCGTAGTCTCGGGTGCACGAACTCGCACTCACTGAGGCTTGAAGCTTGATTGAGAGCCGACGTGGTGTATCCATGTCTACACGATCGCCATCGAATGGCGCTATTTTACCCTTGCTTGCGCTAAGAGGTGCTGGCCAAGGGGATTCGACCCTGCGCTTGCCATTTGAGAGCACGCTTGCACTCCACTACGCTGCATGCTCTCTTGTGTCCAAGAGACGATTATGCAGTCGCGGTGAGGAGCGAATGTGGACTGTTGGATCAAGATCCAACAATCCTAATTATTCGATGGATGCGCCCTTTGAGGATTGAAGGTCGTGATGAGTGCGTCGTTGGATCTTGATCCAACAGTTGTCTTCTTGAGGTGGTGTGGTGTGCTTTGTGGCCATTGGATGAGGATCTAATGACCCACAACACATGTTGAGGAGCCTTTAGCATGTGAGGGCGAGGTGAGAGGTAGTGGTGGGCAGTAGGGATGGTACCACATGGGTCCATCTTAACCGTTCATCTTTTCTTCATAGGTGGCACTACAGATGTCAAATTTGGTCGATTTTCATATCGTTAGGCTGCGATTGTCAACCTGAACCCATTTGTGCAGTTTGATTTGTTATTTGAGGCTTCGAATCGAGTCACCTTGCCTCTTGGCCGTTGAACTTCTTTGGACTGCCTATAATGCTACAGAGGTTTGATCAGGCCGATTTCAAAGGTGTTGGACTCCGATCATTGCCCTGATTAGATCCATATGGTTGGATCTTCAATCCGAAGCCTAGAAATGGGTTGTCCTCTCCCTTAGTCACAAAAGTAGGTAAATTAATCTATAATTTACAGAAATTATTCTAAATGCAGAATAATGCATGCTATGCAATATTTATAATGTTAGATGCTTCTATGAGTCTAGGAACATGCATAAATAAGCAATTTAAGCTAAACAAATGTGTCTGCATCACTATGCTTCAAACCTATGGCCTAAAGTGTCAATAATACATGGAGAAGCTTCATGAATTAGATGATGCAGCTCTTGGTTGGTTTGAGAGGCTTTCATTGACACCTAATTTGTGGACTTAGTCTTATAATGGAGGTTATAGGTTTGGCTACATGACAACCAATATGAGTGAGAGTTATAATGCGATCTTGAAAGATGTCAGATCGTTACCTATTGCTGCACTACTTAAGAAGACTTTCTATAACTGTGTTGAGTACTTTAGAGAATGCTGAGTTGAGACTAAAGGTGAGCTTAATAGAGGGAAAATTTACACCACATGGGCCAAGAAGAAACTTGAGAGATGGAGAGAAGTGACTGGAGACATTGGACCAAAGCATTTCAATGGCACCTTGAGATGATTTTTGAGGTTGTGAGAGGTAAACAACCCACAGAGTCTGGCATGAAGGGTGAGATGACCTTGACAGTCAATCTTGACTTGAGAACATGTTCATGTAGTAAGTGGCAGACTTGGAGAATCCCATTCTCCCATGCCTGTGCAGCAATGACCCACAAAAATCTCAACATTAATGATTACATGTCACATTGGTATACATGGGAGCAACAACTCAGTTGCTATAATGAGGGTTTCTATCTAGTTGTAGATAGGAAGTTGTGGACGTAGCAATCATCAGATTTCTCAAAAATTATTTCAGATCCAGAAAGGAAGCATAAAAAGGGATGTCCTAAATTGAGTCGCATACATAATGAGATGGACTTAAGGGAGACATTATGACTAAATAATTGTAGCAAATGTGGTGGACTTGACCACACTAGGCGCAATTGCAACATTATAAGTGGTTTTGGTACTACAAATGTACAAAATGCGAAAATCCATCTACACCTGTAGATGCTCTGGTACATCAAGATTTCAAAGCAAAAGATGACATAAAGTTCCAAAAGCACCTACAAATCAAAATAAATGTGGATTATGTGGAGGACTAGGTTATAATAAGAGACATTGTTGTAATCCACCCAGTATGTATACTATAGGAGAAAAGAGTTACAGTTGGATGCATTCTCATTCCATTTTTTATATGTAGTGTGGTGTAGTTTTATCATATCTGTTTAGATGAATTTTCATTTGTTACATATTTTAATTGTACTTTTCTAACACATTTGTGCATATGGATCCAGGATCAGTCGATGATTGTGTTTTGTGGGGTCAATTGGGTCACCATTCTCATTTTGCATGGGAAGGCATGGTGAGTAATTTTTATTTTACTCAATTTTTTATATGAGGCATATACTAATTCGTTCTTTTTTTTGTTAGGGCAATACATGGCTTAAGTGTTGCAGGCATGAGGCTGTCCTACGTCAGAATTAGCCTCATAAGAAGATACGACCCTATATCTAGTAGGTCAAGTTAGGACCTCTTCTCCAGCTTCCTTTCATTTCTCTGGATTGACACTTAATCACAACATTGGTAGAGATATGGTGATTGGAGACAATACGTTTCATATGCAGCATGGGGAGATGATGATTACACTAGAGAACGTCACTATGATCATAGTATTATCTATTGATGTTGACGTTGTGACAGATACACTCATTGTCAAGACTTCCAATTTTTTATATCATAGAAATAAAAATAAATCAAATACTGATGTCCTTATAATTTTTTCCCTTTGTCTATTCTTTATCCAAGTTCAATTTTTTAGGTTTCATTTGAAAAGAATGGTTTTACTAATTTAAAGTCTTGCCAATAACATGATGAAATCAGTTTATAGTCATGCCAAATCAGTTTAATCTGAAAATCACTTTGGGTACTAGTATTCTTATTTGAGGATCATTTTTAACTAGATTGATTTTTAACTTATTTTAAAAAAATAATACAAATTATCTCAAATTCTAAAATAACACCCCCAAATAAAATGCAAGACATCCCAGTAGAAACAAAAAGCTCATACTGATATGCTTGCGGCTGGCTGTGGCTACTATTGCCAGCAACTGTTGCTGGCTAGGGCTGCAGGGTATCAATGGTCATGTTACTTGCTACTTAGCATAGTTTGCTGCTAGTTCTCCTTTCAAAAGAATGTTTGCAATTGAATAAGAGCTTCTTTTCTCCTTCAAATCTTTTGCTTAACTTACTTCTTTACATGTTAACATTACAAAAGGATTGCAAATGAAAAGCGTATGAATGGGAAATCTCAAAGGATCCTGTTTGTAAAGCTTTTCGTCGAGTTTAGGAAATGCATTGTAGTACAGTCGACAAATCACTCTCAAACAAATAAAATTTATTACTTGAAATCTAAATTGAAGTCCGAGGTCGAACACAGGGAACAAATATGGAATTCACGCGCTAATCTTTGATTGCATATAAATGAGCATAGAAAATTAAGCATAATAATGACATTCAATGAATGCTAATTTGTCACATTAAATATTCAATGATGCTCAATGTATCTCGAGACAAAAAGAATAGAAGAGAAGCCAAAAGTGGTGATTTAAATCACCAACTAAGCCTTCTGAGCATGCATCACAAATATCTCAATTATATTAAATAAATGAATAGTGGCTTGAATGCTACAATGATCAGACGTCGGGCATGTGTATCAGATGACTTAAATGATCAGGCTTCTTAAAGCCTTCTTCCTTGTTTCTTCGCTCTTCTTCTTCTGCTTTCTTCTTCACAAGGGCACGACCTCTCTTCTCCCTCTTCTCTTCTTCTTCTTCAGACCTTCTCCTTTCTTCACAAGCACAAGGGAACAATTCCCTCAACAACTAAGTGTCGGGACTACTCTCTGAAGAGCAAAACCCCCCCACCTCCTCTCTTTCTCCTCTTTCTCTTCTCTTTTCAAGTAACTAGGCATGCAATCAGGTATTCGGGGATCCGGATTAAGCAATATCGGGTCCAAGCCTGCATACGTGGTGTCGCAGGTGAGGAGTGAGCCTTATGCAAGTAGTGGGTGTGCGGGTAATGGGGACCCGACCCCCGTGTTCTTAGGAGAGAAGGATAGAACACAAATCCAATATATCAGTGGACGTGTTCTCTTCATCCACCGATGTCGGACTATTTCCGCTGGTCTCCTTGCGTTTAACAGCAGTAGGTGGATGTTGTTTAATTGGCATAGTTGCTGAGGTTGTGGCTCACAATTGAAGACCTAGGCATGTACTTGGGATGTTTCCGCATCACCTGGGAGAGCATCAGGTTGCCTTGATGCTGGAGGAGCTCAGTTGTGGTTGGAGATGGAGGCGGTGATGGACGGCGGCCGGCGTGACCTGAAAACAGTAATACGGGCTTGAAAGCCCCAGTTAAAAAAACTCCTTAGCTTCATCGAAGTATGGCAAAGGTGATGGTGGGTGTTTCGTGGAGGATGGCTGCGTGTGGTGGTCTGTGGAGGTCAGAGTTGGTGGTACGAAGGTGGGTTGGTCGGGGAGGTGATTGATTGGGCGGAAGGTGGAATTAGGAGAGGGCTTTTGGTCATGGTGGTGTGGCAATGCTTTTGAGAGTGGAGCGGAGCGGTTTGGTGTGATGTGGCGTCAGGGAATCCTTGCTGGAGCTTGGCCGTGCGTAGGGAAGACAATGGGCGTACGATGGATTCGGTGGTCGAAACAAGGGTTTAGAAGTCCTAAGCTAACCTACCAAGCGAGAGGAACCTAACTAACCTAAATCTAATGGATGAGAGGAGGGATATGTCCTAGCTGGGGGTACGTCGGACCTGGAGAAGAGGAAGCCTTCGATGGGGGAGAAGCGGTGAGGAAGTTGAGGAAAATGATGCTTGCTGGTATTGCGAGACATAGAGGAAGGTGAGGAAGAAGAACCGACCACCTATTGTACGTGGCGGTCGGCGAAGAATGTGGATGGAAGAGCTCACCGGAGCTGGTGGAGGAGGCTAGAGGGAGACGGTGTTTGATGAAGAAATGCGGCCCAAACCAAGCTAAGTTGAGAAGGTTTGTAATCAGGGTCTTTTTATAGGCCTCAGGGGAGCATTCCAAGCTTGGAGCTTTCTCAAGAATAGGAAACCCTTGATTTCAAAGGGTTCACATGAGGATTTAGGTACAAATTAGAGCCCAAGATGTGATTCTGATTGAAGAGGATCTCCTCAGGAGTTCTTCCAATTTTGGAAGGGATTGAACGTGAAATCAGGGAGAACTCCTTGATTGAAGGTTAGCTGCAGGTGTGTTCACGTGGAAATGGTGGCAGGGACCGAAACACGAAGAATATGACAAAGTTAGTGGGCTGTTTGTAAGGATTTCAAAAGCTAGGGGTTTATTTGAGAGAAAAAGAGTCAGACTGAACTAAATGCAAACTAGGTTAAGATGATCTCTGATTGGGCCCAAATTTTGGTACAAACCTAATTTGGACCCAAGAAATCTGATGGTGAAGTTAGATTTTGGTTTTGACCATGTTTGACTGGGTAATTTGCACAGAAATCCAAATTAGGGCAACTTCCTGTGTGAGATTCTATTTTAGGTCAAAATGGGTTACAATTGTTAAATCAATGATACCAAATATTATAGAATATTTTTTTTATGATTTTTAGAAGGTTTAGGTGAATTTTATTTTGACCAGAACCTCAGTTAATTAAGTAGGTATGAAATTAGGGTTTCGGATGTCCATTAATTCTTGAAATGCGCGAAAACCCATTTTTGTCTGCATGAACCTTCTTGTTATTCATTAATGCTCATTTGACTTTCATTTAACCCCTGAAAAATCCCGTGATTGTTCTGCATTTATGATATAATGTTAAAACTACATATTTACCCTTGATTTAATGTATTTCTCTTAGAAAGAATATGTAATGACTTATGAATCTCCGACATTTATGTAGGAGTATTTGTCTTTTGATTTTGACTAATTAAACCTAGTTATGGTTGATGATGATGTTATCATCAGATCCATTCGAGGTAATTTTATATTCTTTCTTATTTTCTTTTTGGGGAGATAAGGAGGCTTGGACTATTGTTGGGGCTATTATTGGGGAGATAAGGAGGTTGTTGTTGGATTATGATATAGGTATTGGGGTTCTTTTGGGCCTTCAAAGGAAGGAATAGGCAATGAGCTGCTGAAAAATAATGTTAGCTTCATTATCATTGTGAGAAGGGAGAATTTTGTTGGATTAAATGAGTCAAGGATTTATTATAGGTGTTTAGGAAGGCCATTATGGGTGGGGTTTTGAGAGCTTATTGTTCATTTATTGAGGGATGTTTTAGAGTCCATTACTCAAGTTTAAGACATTGCTATGATATCAACTCATGGTAAATCAAAACTCCATCACAATCAGTTCGAGGCAACAATTTCAGCATTCAGTACGAGCTGGGGTTGCTGTTGACAGTTGCTGCTTCTATCTGGGGCTATTGCTGCTGCTTGCAACAGCTGCCACAAGCTAAGACTGCTGCTTCAAGAATGTTTGATATTTACAAGGACCCTAATTAACTAAGACATGTTTGATATTTAGATAATGAATATGAGATTTCTATTTCTCTTTTCTACACATTTTTTTTCCAAATGATTGTCAAATAGACTCATTATTTGAATGAGAAATATACCAAAACTAACTCCTAACCAGAAAGGGCAGCAACCTGCTTTTTTGAGAGGTACTGCCAACCACCCCTACATTCAATCATGCTCAAGTTCTCCACCTAAGCAAATTTAGTTAAGTAAATTACATTTACTTGATATGCATTTTACTACTATGAACTGATATATCCATTTTACTCCTTTTTTTCACCCAATCAAAATTGTTCAGTAGATATATCATTTCGTTGAATCAATTGGAATTGGAATTGTATTTTTCTAGAAAACCATGTATATTTTATTTGCATAAGCTTGCATTGCCTCTTTTCATGTATATTTTATTTGCATAAGCTTGCATTGAAATGAAGTTAATCACATGCATGTAGGAGACTAATAATATTCTTTACTTTAAGGTGATACGAGTAGAAATTGGCTAACCATGTGCCAATAATTGCTTGGACGTCAACCACCAAACTTGAAAGGGTCCTGAATCAACTTATGTTGGCTAAAGTAAAATTTGGTGAGCTATCAGAAGATGCCAACGAGGAGACAATGCAACAGTACGCACAGGTGTACATCTTGCAAATGCTAAAAGGAATCCTCTTCCCTGACAAGTCTGATACTTTGGTATCACTGACTTCGTTGCCACTACCACAGGATTTTGATGCCATCGGGTGGTTGAGTTGGGGATCTACATGCTTGGCGTTCCTATATAGGATTATAAAGTATTTACTTTCTTTCAAACTCAAGTTTTTCATAATGAGACTAACTTATCGTATTTGACATTAAAATGTAGAAATCTTTGTAAGGCTGCCCGCAACGTCACCAGACAGATCGGTGGTTGCCTTATTCTATTACAGTTGTGGGCATGGGAGTGGTTCCCACATATCGCACCCATAGTACACTAGCGACCAGAATTGAATGGGAGGTCACTAGCGTGTCGCTGGGGTGCAGAATTCGAGGTTACCAAGCATTCGACGCATGTTGTGTGTCCATATCGAGATGCTTTAGACATACAGGCTGCTGATTAGGTATAAGATCTCACTTTGCATAATTTATACCTAATTGGTTTGTAAATAGGTTAATTGTGAGTTGACCACTTCCATTTGTTTTAGATTTTTTGGATGACATACACTAACGAGATCATAACACAACTTCCTCAGTATTGTTTGGCCGGTCGAGACATTTGCCATTCTCGTGTGCCATTGGTGCACTTTCACATGGTCAAGCATTACTTTCCTGATTACATCTTGCACCAATTTGGTGGACAATAGGGTCCCCCAAGAGATTGTGACATTGATAAAGCTCTACATGCCAATGACCTTAGAGGAAAAAGGGACATTGACTGGAGATCGAAGCATATATTTTACATGGATGGATGAAATGACTGAAGACATCAACTTTAGGAGATTGTCTCACTAGATGGCAATGAAGCCATGGTGATAGATGACTATGATTTGTGGTATCGTCAAATAACACGGAGATGCATAGAATACTATGGCGAGTTAATTTGGAGTGCAGTTTACCCATTACTAATCTTTGCAGTATTAAAAATTTATGTGGTTTTATAATCTTTAAAATTTAACAAGTGGTATATTTTCTTTTCGGCTTGAAAGATGGGATCAGGTTATAGGAGTTTGTAGGAGCAGGGTTGAGGTGGCGACCATCAAGTCGATAGCACAGGAGGTGAAGCAGATATTAAAGTTCGAGATCTCGTGCAATTTGTTGAGTTGCCATCCATTGAGCCTTTTAATGATGACGAGGAGGATGAGTATGTTGCTATGGACAGGGTGCCTATCATTGTCCCTGTCTATGGATGCGGTCGAGGATAGCTATGAGGACGAGGACTAAGATGAGGATAGGCACATGGGGGGCGAGGAGTTGGTAGACATGGAGCTACACAACATGATGTGGAGCAACCATAACATCCTGGTGCAGAGCAGCCACAATATCCTTTTGAAGAACATGGATAGCTTAATGAGAAGCAGGCACAACATGATCAAAACAACCACAACATCTAGATGTAGAGCAGCCATAGGTGGAAAGCCATCCACCTGACTATCACGATACTGACAAGAAGGATCAGTATGTTGCTATGGATGAGGTGCCTATCATTATCCCTGCCCGTGGACGTAGTCGAGAACGTAGACGACACCTGCGAGAACGAGGACCAGGATAGGGACAAGCATGTGGGAGGCAAGGACCAAGCAGACGTGAAGCTACACAACATGATGCAGAGTAGCTACAGCATCTTGGTACGGAGTAGCCACAACATCCTGGTGCGGAGAACGATACTCAATCGGTTACTCCCTTAGGATTGATAGTAGACACTACTTCGACTACTCCGCCAACGCCACAGAAGATACAAGGCGGTGACTCTGGAGATGTCACACAAACCACATCCTCCGTTCTTACAAATAGTCCACCTCGGTCTCCATTTTTTACGAGTCTTGAAGGCTCGCAAATTAAGGATATTGATGTATTCATGCAGATCAAGATTGATCCACTTCCATATCAATTGAAGACATATCAAAGGAAGAAGAGAAAGGTGCTATTGGATCTCTTCTCATGTATTTCCTACTTATGGATTATATCATATTTGTGTGTAATATATGTATTTTTTCTTTTCCAAAACTTATGTGAATGGTGCAATACATTTTGACAATCAATGGTCAAAATATTTATATATTTTTGTGTTGTTGAATAAGTATGGTATGAAGCGAACGCTTGTATTTATTGTGAATGCTATTATTTTTTTAATGTGCCATTTATAGTATGTCATGCTTCTTCTGTCTATGAAGATTTTTGTATTTGGGTCGATGATTGGGCCACTTGCATAAAGATGTGAGATTTAAATATTTGATGGTGTTGATCCTATGTTGATAAAACATTTTGCACCTCATAGTTGTAGTTATAACAATTTATTTTTAGTGTAAATCTATGTGATATATTCTCTTTAACGGTGACCGTTAAGCTTCAGTAGAAATGTTTTTGGTGTTTTTCTTTTTGTAGGCATTTTCCACTAATTGAAGGACATTTGCCAAGTTGATCCTAAATCACTTACACCTCTACTGATAATTCTTCTACCTACAAATGATGTGCTTTAGCCACGATAATATTCAAAGGCTTTGAAAAACCTTTCGGTCTATAGGAAGAACTAGGCCACAATAATGACATCCTTGTTATTTAATCCAATAATGAAGGTATTGGCACTTTTAAGATTCTCTTGGTTTTATTAACGTGCAATTAATTTTTAAGTTGTCATTTTTCTGCTTTCATATGGAAATTTCTCATGGTATATGATGTATTTTCTAGATTTCGTTGAATTTGTTCATTATATTTGTATCTTGCATATTGTTATTTTTTTGAGAAAATATCATCTATAATTTTTCGTCTCTCTACAATCTAAGATCTGAATATCATCTACATCAACTTTAGTTTCTATCTTAGAAGGGCATTCTCAAGTTCTCTAGTAAGTATCAAAATACAAGGAATCTACTATGCGTGGATCATTTACCACTCTTTCGGGAGAAAAGGCCTTTGAGATGGTCCATCCATACCTCCTCATCTTGAAGGTCTTGATCAAAGTCGACTCTTCACGAGTTGCCTTTGAGTTGACTCTTGACTTTCTTTAAAATCAAAATTATCTATTTTGAAACAAAATCATGAAGAGTTGACTTTGTCACTACATTGTCAAATTAACACAATTTTCGATAAAATCAACTTTTGAAGAGTTGATTTTGTTATTCACTCAATGATTTATGTTTTCCTAAATCGTAGTTAGCAAATATTTTTTCGAGGTTTCATTTGCTGACGTCGTATGCATTGCATGTGCATGCTCTCTTTGATTGAGTGTTGTCTGACATCAGAGGTAAGGTGGAGCAGTGGGCCGAGCTCGGCCTGGCCCAACCCTGAGAAAGCCCATGTTCTTTTTCGGGCTGTGGGTCAGGCCCAAAGCCCAACATTTTTACAAAATCAAGGCCCGGGCTCGGCCCAAGGCCCATGTTTGTGTGCCTAGGGCCAAACATGGGCCCTGGGCCGGGTCAGGCCAGACACATTTTCAATCTTTGAGTTGAGTTTTCGAGTTGGTCCTAGAAAAGCCCTTTAAGGCCCATAAATTTTATTAGCGTCTTTTTTGTTTTGTAACTTTGTAGTGATAGATAGGTAACCAACGTTTTTGATGGTTAGAAGACATGAGACTTGACATAGTTTACTTTTTTTATTTTTCCACACTTGATGGGATCTTCCTGATGACATATTTACAATAGGAGTACTATTGTAGGTTGCTAGAATATTTTACGCAATATGCTCAATGGGTGTTACTTCAACTTAGATAAAATACGCAAATGGTTAGTTTAACACTACAATCAACTAGAATTTATATCTTCAGTCCTTAAGGATCCAACTTATTCTATAACTTCAACTTAAGATTACCAGGTGCCACCTTATATATTTGCCCCATCTACAAATTTACAAAAATCAGTAAACCAATAAAAGCCAACTATGAGCTGGTTATTCACCTAGCCAACACATAATAAGCTTTAAGGTAAAATTTGCTAATCTCCAACCAAGTGGAAAAACATTGCTAGTTATAAGTTCATTCAGGTTTAATGAACATTTGTAGTATTATTTAACTAAACCACATCAAATAAGAGATTCCTACAAAAAAATTCATCACACTACTTAATAAACAAAGCATAGTTATCGTAGATACAAGTGTAAAATAACACTCTTTCATATTGCATTTCTTAAATAAGATAAAATAAACAAGTCAAAATTGGAGAGCAATCCATTTCATTACCACTTAAGGTTCCATCTTCATGCATTCACTCGTTAAAAAATCATGGTCATCAAAACTGGAAAGCAAAATTAAAGTAATCCCATTGTGCTGTTACCTTTGGGCCCTATAAGTTTTCCTACATGACATGACACAAAAATGAAGTCACATTTGAAGTTAATGTCAAGGAAAAAAAATTGTCAATGTAAGCAAAAAAAAACAAAAAAACATGCGAAGGGCTTGAACAAGAGGTTTAAAATTTTCAAGTTCTGTTGTACTTTCACAATAGTTTAGTCTACGGTACATTGGCACAATAATGAAAGGATAAATATAACAAATGGATGTTAATTTCTAGGACATATATATGGTTTCAAGTCCATAATTAAAAAAAATATAAAATAGAAATTGCATAAAAGAAGTCAAAGTGAAAATATTACCTTCTAATATCTATCTCAAGCATTTTAACTCGTAGTTTCTTCTCCATTAGTATGAAGACCTGAAAATGAGAAATCAAATTAGCCATTAAATTCTCAAATATTATTAAGAATAGAAAAATATAAAGTAAATAGTGACCTAAGAAAAGTTCTTCAAGCTCATTTATCTTAGAACTTGAACTCTTAGGGTCACGCAACTTGTCTTGAGTACAGATCAATGCTTCAACTATGGAGGGATCCAACCTACTGCGGTATTGATCAAGAACTCATCCACCAGTACTGAACACAAACTCTAAAGCAATCGTGGAGACTGGAATGGCCAAAATATCTCGCGCCATTTTTTATAGGATGCGATATTTGTTTGAGTTTTTGTTCCACCAACCCAATATGTCAAACTCATCATTCTCATCATCATCATCCCCACCAAACTCAGCTGAGCTATCTAGTAAATACATCTCAATCTCTGATCTTTCAGCCTCTGTACCGACCATCTCCTTTTTCTTTTTTCCAATTCACTTTTAAAATTTCCTCTTCTTTTTCCTTTGGATGTTCCCTCCTTTTCAACAATTTGTGTAGCATTTTGAGAGCTTTCACTAATGACAATAGATTGGTACTGTGTAGCATACTCATAAAAAAGGTGGAACACAGCCAATTCAACATCTTGCATGATGTCATCAACCTCAAAATCACAATAAGCCTTAGACAAGCAAAATCGGAGATATTTAAACTTGTATCTAGGATCCAATGCGACAGCAATAAATAATGGTAGATTACAAGTCCTTTCATTCTAGTACTTTTCAAACTTTGAATTCATCTTTGTTGCCATATTTCTTATGGATGTATCAACATTATCCATAAGAGTTTGTAGCTCTCTTTTGATCTCACAAATCTGATTAAAGAAGAAATTTGAGGTTGAATAACAAGTTCCTGAAAATATTTTGGTTGCATTATAAAACAACTCTAAAACTCCACAAAGATTTTCTGCCTTTCTCCACTCACCAAAGGTAGGAGAGTTAAATAAATTTAGATCAAGTGTTTTTAGGTGAGTGAAAACTTTCTGATAATGCAATGCACTACACAACATTAGATAAATGGAGTTCCATCTTGTAGACATATCAAGTGCTAAGCCTTTCTCTGTGCTCACTTTTTCCAATGTAGTAATTTCCTCAAATTCTTGAATTTGACGTTGAGAACATTTAACATATTTGACAAGAATTCTGATCTTCACAATAATTTCTTTAATTTCACTGAGACCATCTTGAACAACTAAATTCAAAATATGTGCCCAACAACAGATATAAAAGATTTTTCCACTAAGCAACAAACCAGATTTCAAAGAGAAATGATCAATGAGGTTTTTTACAACCACATCATTTGATGTTGTATTATCTACTTTGATTGTGCACAACTTCTCTATGTTCCAAGTTGCTAAACAATTGACTAACATGTTGGCAATATTATCTCTAGTGTGTGGAGATTGGAGAACACAAAAATTAAGAATTCTTTTCTGAAGAGTCCACTTCTCATTAATGAAATGTGCAGTTATGGACATATATCCAATAGTCTGAATAGATATCCATAAGTCATTTGTGGTGCATAGTCGATGTACTTTTGCAGAACTTCTTTTAATTTGTCTCTCTCATGCTGATACATCTTCAAACAATCTCCTTAAGTGTGAAGCGAGAGAAAACCTTAAATTTAGGTTGTAAATTTGCAACCCAAGTTTAAAATGAATCTTTATCAATGACTCGAAATGGCAATTCTTCCAAGAAAAATAATTTAATCAAGTCTTTTCTACTTTTTTCTTGATCAAATTTCCAACATGAAACTTAATTATTGGCATGATCAAATGAAGCCATTGTAAAAGTTGCTACCCTTTCCCACTTGCCTTAAATTTCTCGTACCAAAAATTTATGTCTTTTTAAATGACTAGTTCCAGCAGTACTTGCACATGTGAAACGTTTACCATAATTTTTGCAATCACATTATTCAATCCCATCCTCTCCAACATCCAAAATAATATATTCATTCCAAATATCAGATTTGCATCACCTTTGTCGTTTTCGCTTGTTTACATTGTTCACATCAGGCACATCTTCAACAACTTCATCACAAGTTTCTTGTTGTGACATCTAGTGCGACAATAAACAACATTATTTTAGAAAATAACACAGATAAACATACATGCAAGCTTGTAAGTATATTCATAAAATTCAGATACATGATTTAAACATTCAAAGGACAATCACTTTTCCAGAAACACATGTCATATAAACACACAAAACATATAAACACACATTGACATAAAAAACACATAAACACACGTCACATGGTCATCATCATTTCTCATCTCCTACCTCTGATTTCTACTCTCCCCATCAATTCCTGGCCTCCCCACTGTAAATCCCTACTTGGAGGGGGTGAGATCAGCGTGACGTAAAAAATGCAGAATTAAAATATAAAATAATCTCACAAAATAGCAATCACACAAAGTACACAATGATTTTTAGGTGGAAACTCAAACCAGGTGAAAACCACCACCTAACCCTCTTGAGTTAGGATTTTCCGATTAACCAGGTTGATCAAATTCACTAAACGAATCACTTAAACGAGGGTGATTCAGCCTCAATTACAATCACGCTACAAGTGCGAGGGTAGCGTTCCTCAACCCCTTCTTTTCACGAGAAGGATTTTGTCCCTCGATGGAGACGGGAATTTGCAACGTGAATACCCAACCAAATAACAAAGAAAAGTACAACAATAATCCTATAGAGCCAGCAAAGTAATTCTTAAACTAAGCTTCTATAGGAGTTAGAATGCTTCTCTTTTCTGGAAATGCGTCGACGACGCGGATGCGTGAACTACACAATGGCGCAACGGTGCTCTCGTGAACTATGGCGGGAGAGCGGGTGCGCAAATAATCGATACTCTCTAGATGTAGAACTTAAGCTTGGAGAGCAAGAGCTTCTTCTATAGATCAATTTGACACAAGGATGTGGAGATGCTTGTACTTGGTGTATGTTTGAGTGGCAAAGGTTCCCCTCTATTTATAGAGGCCCTAGAAAGGCTTTGGAAGGCCTTGGAGGGCTTCCATAGCCGTTGGGTGCAAGTTCCAAGAAAATCAGGCCGAAATCAGGATTAATCATTACACTGATAGGGTTATTAGACGTCTGATCCTGGCATCGGATGTCTGGAAAATCAGTTTAAGACGTCTGGGAACAAAGTTAGACGTCTAATTATAAGCGGGTTTCCTTCTTGACTTGAATCAGATCTAAACAGGGTTCTAGTGAATTGTCATCAGACGACATATAGGACGTCTGGATTGATGTCTGGACGTCTAGAAACCTACTTTTCTGTAGAAATGGATTTCCAAGAGAGTGCAATGGCTATAAAATCTCTGAGAAGAGATTTTGGGTCAGCCGAGGCAAAACGTCATGTATCAGACGTCTGGGGTCCTCTACGGACGTCTGATACGAGGCAACGGTCATTTTCTTCAATGTTTACTAAGGTAGGCAACGGTCTACTAATTGGACGTCTGGCAAAAGCATCAGACGTCTTCTAAGACGTCTGGACTAAGGTTTGGACGTCTGATTTCTTCAGACAGAACTAACTAAGTATAGCTTAAATATTATCGGACGTCTGAGTCAACAGTCAGACGTCTTAATAGTACTTATTAGACGTCAGAATTTCAGATTAGTCGTCTGAAAAGGCTGTTTGAACCTTATTTTGGTTTTCTAAGTTCTCTATAGAAAGGCTAAGTATCCTAGGGTTGTGCAAGTATTCCTAGGACTATTGTTAGGATACTTTGAGGCTCTTTAACATGAATCTAAGTAACAAAATAAAGAGCAACAAAAGAAACAAAAATACAAGGATTACAAGGAAAGGGAATCTATCCTATTCTTCATCTCCTTCCTTCTTCAAGCCATCGCTCCTCGCGAAGCTCCTCTGTTCTCCGTCAAGCTCCTCCAATCCGCCATGGATGCGAGCTCGAACTCCGTCTAACCACGTCTACATTTGCAATTGACCTGAAATCTAAGACTTCAAGTGCAAATTTTAAATGACACATGTTTTGTTATCATCAAAATAAGCGATCGCGGTGCTCTGGCACAAACACCCACCTCTCATTTCTGATGTCTTGGAAGTTCATTCTCATCACTACTAGACAGTAGAATGTGTGATATATGTGTAGGTGCATCTAGAGTTGGATTAACTACTCGATGGAACCGTGGAGGGAGGACAAGGGGAGGAGGGGGTGGTAGGGGAAGGAGTGGGGTGGTGCAGGTGAGGAGGAGGGGTATAGTGGAGGAGAGGGCTTGCCAAGTTGAGATGGGAGGAGGGGGGTCGGTGGAGGGAGGCTAGGGGGAGGTAGGTTGCAGTCGCGGGCTCGTAAGGGAAGGAGGGGGGACGATGGAGGTGAGGAGGAGGAGGGGCGCAGTGGAGGGGAGTGCAGGGTTGCAGCCTGCACGATAGGGGGATGAGGGGTCGTGGGGTCGGTGGAGGGGAGGAGGAGGAGGGGCGCGGTGGAGGGGAGGGTAGGGGAAGGAGGAGGGGACTAACCTTCGTTGGAGATGACACCAGTGAGAGGTTGGTTGGGCCGTTGGAGAGGAGAGGAGAGGTGCTGCAGTATGAGCACTCGTTGTCGTCGTTGATGTTGGAGAAGAGAGGAGGCGTGTACGTGCGTGTGCGTTGAATCTTGATGTTGAGGGGAGGGAGGGAGTCCTGTGAGCGTTAGGTTGGAATTAAAAATGAGATATTTGTTAAAAAGGAAAAAAAAATAATTTGCGTGCTTGTTGGATTTAGGAGGGAATTAGGAAGGTGACGATTGGATTTTTTTTTTTTTAATTTTAAGTTAAAAGAGAAAAAAAGTTGAGAACTCGGGTGGAGAGGGTCAGGCCTATTGGATCTTTTTAGATTTATTTGAATTTGGATCGGGTTAGATTTAAATTTAAATTTTTTAAAAAATTAAGATCCGAATCCGACCCATGTAATATTACCGAATCAAATTTTTTCGGATCAGATTCGGACCGAGATCTGATCGGCCACCCTAATCAGAGGTGATATCCTGCTGCTGCAGGCCCCCTTTCGGGTAGGGGGCACCGTCACTTTTTCGCTTCAGAAATGGTCTTTGATCTTTTTTTTTTTTCTGATTCTTTTAGTAGCCATCCAAACAATCTTTTTTCCCCTTTCCCCTGCGTCCTCCGATCGTCGTCCACATCATGGAGCAGCGTCCGCTGGACACTAGAGACGAAGAGAAGAGGGAAGATACGATGCTGCAGCAGCTAACGAACATGGGTTTCCCGGAAGACCTCTCCGCTGCGGCACTCTCCGCCACCCGCTCCAAATCCACCTCCGTCGCCGCCGAATGGATCATCAACCACCAGCACTACTCCTGTCCAAAACCTCCACTTCCTTCACCCCCTCCTTCTCCTCCTCGACAACACGGCAGCCTCGACCGCTACTTCTCCTCCTCCCGCGGCAAAACCCAACAGCAGCAGCAACCAACGACACCCACCGATGTTAACCCTCGCAAGCGCCATAAGCCGACAACCAATAGTAGTAGTGGTAGTCCCGTGAACAAGATGAGGAAAGAGAAAGAGGAGGAGCTACCGCCACTATACGAGAGGATGCGGCCACGCAGTATCGAGGAGATCGTTGGGCAGGACCACCTCCTCGGCCCCAACTCCATCCTCCGCTCCGCCCTCTCCCGCCAGCGCCTCCCCTCCCTCATCCTCTGGGGCCCACCCGGCAGCGGGAAGACCTCCGTCGCCCGCGCCATAGCCTCCACCGCGTCCTCATTCGTCTCCCTCTCCGCCGTCTCCTCCGGTGTCAAGGACGTCCGGGACGCCATCGACGAGGCCCGCAGCCGCCGCAGGCACGGGAAGAATCGCCAGTCCACTGTCCTGTTCGTGGACGAGGTCCACCGCTTCAACCGCTCCCAGCTCGACTCTTTCCTCCCCGCCATCGAGGACGGCTCCATCGTCTTCATGGGCGCCACCACCGAGAACCCCTCCTTCCACCTCACCACCCCTCTCCTCTCCCGCTGCCGCGTCCTCTCCCTCCGCCCCCTCCAGCCCTCACACGTCGCTTCCCTCCTCCACCGCGCCGTCACCGACCCCCACCGCGGCCTCCCCCTCACGACCAAGGGAGCAGCAGCAGCAACAGTCTCCGTCGACCCGGAAGCCCTGGACCTCCTCTCCGTCAGCTGCGACGGCGACGCCCGCGTCGCCCTTAACGCTCTCGAGGTCGCCGCCACTCTCGCATCGCATCGCGCATCCAACGCCGAGGTCTCTATTATTATAGGGGTAGAGGACGTGAGGGAGGCGCTGCAGTGCAAGCACGTGGCGTACGACCGGGCGGGGGAGGAGCACTACAACCTGATCAGCGCCCTGCACAAGTCCATGAGAGGAAGCGACGCCGACGCCGCCATATACTGGCTGGCGAGGATGCTGGAAGGAGGGGAGCAGCCCTTGTACATTGCGAGGAGGCTGGTGAGGTTCGCAAGCGAGGACGTGGGCCTCGCCGACCCCACCGCCATGGTCCAGGCCGTCGCCTGCTACCAGGCCTGCCACTTCCTGGGGATGCCTGAGTGCGATGTGAACCTTGCGCAGTGCGTGGCCTACCTGGCCCTTGCACCCAAGTCCGTCGCGGCGTACAGGGCGATCAATGCCGCCAAGGAGGCGGTGAGGAAGTCGGCTGGGGGAAACGAGGCAGTGCCTTTGCATCTCAGGAATGCTCCCACCAAGCTCATGAAGGATTTTGGGTATGCAAAGGGTTACGTTTATCCGCCCGATCGCCCGGAGGAATTGCTACAATCCTTCCTCCCCCCGTCCCTTCTGGGTCGCAATTTTCTGGAATGGCCGCCATTGTCACCACCACGTTTCTGTTCTGGTAATCCGAAGAAGCATTAATTATTAACTGCCACTAACCCTTGCCTTGCAGATTCTATATATATATTCTACATTGCCAGGAAATTTTGCGGCTTTCTTTATGTATGTGTGTGTGTGTGTGTGTGGATGTCAATGTAGTCTCTCTTCAATACAGTGAAGGCTGTGAAGCTAGCTAACATATATAACATGCCTTCATCTAATTTGCTTGCAACTCTCCCTGCCTGCTGGGCCTTCAGCTGCATATATATGAACATACTGTATAATCATCTCTAGACTAAATTTTCACCTTGAGAGATTAAAAAAAAGGAAGCTGCCTCATGCATCGACCGTTCCGATGATGTTGTACTCCTTTTTTGGTAGCACTTTTCTCGTGTCTCCTTTCTTGGTAATTAAGGTTCTTGGGCATTTCTGGTTGGGTGTGCCTATGACTAAGCACGGAGTGCAATACCATGTAACACACCTAGGTAATTACTGGGTATTTCTAAACATGTCATGCAAATCTGGATTAATGAGTTCCTGATGATATTTCTTTTACCCGAGATTGGTGTTTCTTCATGGCTGAAAAAACATATACATTTCTTTTGTTGTTTTGCCCCCACAAAAAAGGCCATGATTGGTGTTTATAATTTACCCTATGGTAATTATATATCTTGCCATCACCTTACGGAGATATGCAACGAAAGTTGGAACGATAATACAATGCCAATTTGAAAAGGAGATTGTCCAGTATAATGGAGTAAAATGTCCTGGGAATTCTCAAGGGGTACTTCAATGTTTTAGGATTTGAACTTGCTAATTCCATACATGTTTAGGTAAATTGACTTAGTGTTACGATCAAATTCTCGAATCCTTACGAGATACAAGAATCGGATCGATTCGACTGATCTTAAGATCCATTCGTCCAACGAGAAAGTAATAAAAAAAGCAGTAAAATAAATTACATTCACCATATATGTAACTAGCAGTAATAAAATATAGTAGTAAAGAAAAGAAATACTACAGTATACATCACAACAACAGTAAGGAAATAAACATAAAACTTACAATAAAAAGAATACAGGGGTAACAGAAACTACTCACTACAATAGAAAGAAGAGTATAGTGGGTACTACACAAGTAGTATTACTGGGTTCTACTAGGCCCAGCACCCTCTGTAGCCGTCGACTCTGCCTGCTCAACACTTGATCCTGAAAAGGTAACAAGGTGACACGTCAGCGAAATACTAAGTGGAGTGACAACTAAAAACTAAGAGAAACAGTAAGGTGGACAGTAGCTGTTATATTTTTAATTTCTTTCTTTAATTTTTTCATTTATTCACTATTGAATTATTTCTCAGATCTTTCTCTTGATCTTGAATGTTCCTCGTGGGAACGATCTTGATTGCAGTATTTTCCGAAAAGTAGAAGTAACACGTGGAGCTCTCCTGGCCGGGAGAGTCCTCCGTGATGGTCCTACCCTCGGTCAATCACCCCAAGGTCACTGACAGACGTAACGGTGATTACGGCATACGCGATAAATGCATGAGTAGCTACCCCGCACTGACATGCGGTCAGTCGTTTCCGTTAACGAGTGCGACCAAAGCACAGCACGGAACCAGAAAAGGGGAAAGCCCTTTCAGTAACAGGGGTCCAGCTCCTCCACAGTAACCAAACAGGGGTCTTGCCCCTCCACAGTCCGCGCACCCTCGCTTGATTACCCTGGTTTACCCAGTGGGCCTAACAAGTCGGTGTAGGAGGACTAGCAGAACCCCGGAGGCCGTGGGGTAGTTAGTGCTCTCCCTACACTAGTAGCTCTCCTCGGTACTGTGTACATGAGGGTCAAAAGTCGGTACAAAGTGGTCAGACCTAGCCCCGGGTCTCTGGGGCAGCTAGCTCCGTTCTGCATTAAATAGGGGACAGTCGCTCTCCTTGGTACTCCGTACTCAAGAGCCAGCTCACTTCCTCAATTCTATTCCATTCACTTTCCAGGAGTTCTACTCCTAATTCCCCGTAGGGTTCGTGCTCTTTCAACTCAGCCAATTTAGGTTTCATCATTTCAGCTTTATATCTATATAGCCCATGTTCCCAATCGTAATTATTCATTCATAATCAGGCAGCTGTTAACCAATTACAGATAGTTATCGTTTCCTTTTTACTTTTCCAAGACTGCAATGTATATGCATTCAAGTTAGTTTTCCAGTCCTAAGATTCATGCATTACCCTAGGATCTATCATTCAATCTAGTTTTCCAGTCTTAGGATTCATGCATTACCCTAGGATCTATCATCCAATCTAATTTTTCAGTCATAGGGTTCATGCAATACCCTAGACTCTATTAATTATTTCACAAGTGCATAATTTTTAATAAATAATTGAAAGGGCCACTCTACCGGCAAAACCAGGAGTACTGGGGGTATAATCGGTAAGTCCGCGCGCCTCCGTAACCCCAGAGCTGCAACGGAATGAGATCCTAACACAAGGATCAAATATAAGGAGCTACTCAGAACAGCATACAATTACTGTAAACAGGTAGAGGAACTAAATCTGAGAAGAACAAAACTTGAAACGCGGATAACAGACTCTGAACGGACCCTAAACGGGTAAAAAACGACAAGTCTGCCCAAAATCAGACGTTTGGAACTTCTTCCAGACGTCTTAAATGATAGCTCAGGTCATACCTTAATCTACGCGGTCCCTCAGACGTCCAGAAGCTGCTGAACCGTCTGGACTTAGTTTCCAGACGTCCGACTGTCACTCCGGACGTCTGGAGACCCTCTCCATCGTCTGTTGATGTGCCCAGACGTCCGATCTGTGTGGGATGGCGTGCCCTTGCGCCTTCCTGAATAAGTCCTGCACACACACGCGCCAGTTCTCAACACGAAAGGATGCAGAAGATTTCGGCGGAACGACTGCATGGCCGTACACGCGAAAGAAGAAGGTAAAAATAATGTACCTTTCAGACGTCTGGACCTTCCTCCAGACGTCTCATACGTTGTCTGGACGTATGCCCAGACGTCTGAATTTTCCCAGAATCAGGACCTCCTCGCCCTCCGCCTGCAGCGCATGGTTGTGTCGCGTCGCGCCTGCCTGCTGCTTGAGCTGTAGCAGCTCCTCCCGAACACCACGCCCCTGTTGCGCAACTGCCGGCCGACCCTGGTTGCTCCAGCGAGCTCACAACCTCGCGACTGAGCTCTCTCTCCCTCTCGCAGCAGCTCCTCCCCATGCACTCACAGCAGCCGCTGCGGCTGCCCTCGCCCACTCACGCTCTCGCTGACAGGAAGAAGAAGAAGGCGGTGGAGTGAGGGCGAGGGAGAGGAGAGGGGTATTTGAAGGCTGCCGAGGGGAGAGAGAGAGAAAAAGTTGTCTGCAGGGAGGAAGGAAAGAGGAGGGCGGCGGGTGCAGTCTACGAGCACATGCGCGCAGATGCGAACCCGTACGCCGAAAAAATTTAATTCCAGACGTCTGGGAAGGCTTCCAGACGTCTGGACTACTTCCCAGACGTCTTAAACGACGTTTGATGCCTTGGTTATAACAATATAACAAACTCAAAGGAAGTTTCGTCCCCGAAACTTGCGCTAACTAGGGTGCGGGAAAGAACGATATATGCATAACAAACTCAAAGAGGACCGAAGCCGGTCCGAAAAGACGTACCCGTGAAAAGCTCTGGGTATCGCTCTCGCATCGCCGCTTCAAGCTCACAGGTAGCCTCCTCGTATCGCTGGCTCCTCCACAAAATCTTCACCAGGGGTACTTGCTTCCGTCTCAGACTACGGACGGCTTTGTCGAGGATCTGCACTGGCCGCTCGGGGTAGGTCAGGTCGTCGCCCACCTCGACTCTCTCGTGACTCAGGACGTGATTGGGATCGGCGATGTACTTCCTGAGGTTGGACACGTGGAACACGTTGTGCACACTAGAAAGCTGGGGAGGAAGGGCAAGCCTGTAAGCAACGGGACCAACCCGCTCCAAGACCTCAAAGGGCCCCACGAACCTCGGCGCGAGCTTCCCTCTCACCCCAAACCGCTGCAGGCCCTTCATGGGCGAAATGCGAAGAAAGACGTCCCCAACCTCAAACTGCACCTCTCTGCGTTTCCGATCTGCATAGCTCTTCTGCTTGCTCCTGACAGTGCGGAGTCGCCTGTGAATCTGCTCGACTACCTCCTGACTCTACCGGATTAGCCTGGGGCCAACCTCCCACTTGATCCCCACCTCAACCCAACACAAGGGTGCCGTACATCTCCGTCCATACAGAACCTCATAGGGTGCCATGCCGATGCTCGAGTGATAACTGTTATTATATGCAAACTCCGCCAGGGGCAAGTGCTCCTCCCAAGATCTCCTTCAGTATAGTGCACAAGCACGTAAAAGGTCCTCAAGTGTCTGTATCGTGCGCTCAGACTGTCCGTCCGTCTAGGGGTGATACGCTGTACTAAACCTTAACCGCGTCCCCAGGGCCTGCTGAAACTCAGCCCAAAACTGGGACGTAAAGCGGGTATCTCGGTCGGATACGATCTCCCGCGGAACTCCGTGTAGACATACCACGTTGCGGATATACCTCTCTGCCAACTGTGCTGGTCCCAAGGTGACCCGGATCGGCAAGAAACGTGCCGTCTTCGTCAATCTGTCAACGATTACCTAGACTGCGTCGTGTCCTCGCTGGGTAACAGGTAAGCCCACCACCAAGTCCATGGTGATGCTCTCCCACTTTCATTCTGGCACTGGAAGTGGCTATAGCGGCCTTGCAGGCCTCTGATGCTCGGCTTTCACTTGCTGGCACACTAAACAATGCTGCACAAATTCACCCACATCCCGCTTCATTCCCCTCCACCAAAAGTCGCGTCTCAAGTCATGGTACATCTTCGTGTTTCCGGGATATATGGTGAATCTGGAACCGTATGCCTCAGTCAGGAGCTCTCTCAACAGCTCCTCGTCTCTGGGAACCCACAAACGTCCCCTCTTGCGCAGCACCTGGTCAGTAAAAGTCCCTCGGGTCTCCTGACAGTACTCTGTCACGCAAGGACTGCAAGTACGGGTCGGCCATCTGTCCTGTGATGATGCGATCTATCAGCTCTAGCCTCGTCCGTCGTGTCACAATCATTGCCCCACAGTGCCCCCGTAACTCTAGGGGTCGCCAACTGCCCATCTCCTCCAAGAGGCTTCAACTCTGCACCTGTAAACTGGCTAAGTGTGCGGGCGCCTTCCGGCTCAAGGCGTCAGCCACCACGTTGCCTTTTTCGGGTGGTAGGAAATGCTGTAGTCATAGTCCTTCAGGAGCTCCAACCAACGTCTCTGTCTCATGTTGAGCACCTTCTGATCAAATAGGTATCTGAGGCTCTTGTGATCTGTGAAAATCTCAAAGGTTTCACCGTACAAGTAGTGTCTCCAGGTCTTCAGCGCGAAGACGACAGCTAGCAGCTCCCGGTCGTGGGTAGGGTAGCTATGCTCATGGGGCTTCAGTTGCCGCGAAGCGTAGGCGACAACATGACCCCTCTGCATGAGCACACCCCCTAACCCCTGCAAAGCGGCGTCCGTGTACACAACGAACCCGCCACTACTGTCTGGGATGGTGAGCACGGGAGCCGAAGTCAGCCTCTCCTTCAGCTCCTGAAAACACGCCTCACAGGCGTCTGTCCAAGTGAAGGGCACGTCCTTCCAGGTCAACTGTGTCATAGGACGTGCAATCTGTGAAAAGCCCTTGATAAACCGCCTGTAGTAGCCTGCCAGTCCCAAGAAATTGTGAATCTCAGTCACCGTGCGTGGTCTCTCCCACCTAAGTACTGCCTCGACCTTGGCTGGGTCCACAGCCAAGCCATCCCCAGAGATCACATGACCTAGGAAGGTCACCTCCCTCAACCAGAACTCGCACTTGCTGTATTTGGCGTACAGCCTACGTCGTCTCAGTGTGTCTAGAACCATCCGCAAGTGCTGTCCGTACTGCGTCTGATCTCGAGAATAGATGAGTACATCATCAATGAAAACCACCACGAATTGGTCAAAGTATGGTCTAAACACCCGGTTCATCAAGTCCATGAAGGCAGCAGGGGCATTGGTCAGCCCAAACGGCATGATCGGAAACTCGTAGTGTCCGTACCGGGTGCGGAAAGCTGTCTTGGAGATGTCTGCCTCCTTGATCCTCAACTGGTGGTATCCAGACCTCAAGTCGATCTTGGAGAATACCGTGGCACCTCGCAGCTGGTCAAACAAGTCATCGATCCTCGGCAGCGGATATCTGTTATTGACGGTGACTCTATTCAGCTGTCGGTAGTCCACATAAAGGCGTAGGGTACCATCCTTCTTTACAAACAGTACCGGGACTCCCCAGGGAGACGCGCTGGGCCTTACAAAGCCCTTCTCCAAAAGATCCTGCAACTGAGACTTGAGCTATCGCAGCTCAAGTGGTGCCATCCTGTACGGTGCTATGGAGATGAGGCTGGTCCCTGGTACTAGTGAGATCTCAAACTCGATCTCACGCTCGGGCGGTAGTCTTGGCAACTCGTCTGGGAACACGTCGGGGTACTCTCCGACCACTGGGATACTCTGGAAGTCTGCCACAGGGCTGGGCTCTACCACCACACAAGCTAGGAAGCTCTTACACCCCTGGCTCAATAGTTTCGCCGCCCGAAGTGCAGAAATGCATCTGAAACCTCCGTCCACTGGCTGCCCGTGGAACTTGAAAGAAGGCAACTCCGGTATGGAGAAGACGATCTTTCTCTCAAAACAGTCCACCAAGGCGTGGTAAGCGGACAGCCAGTCCATCCCCAGAATTACACCAAAGTCCTCCATTTGTATCATAATCAGGTCAGCGGGAAGGCTGTGTCCCCCAACACTGACCTTGCAACCCATGTATACCTCCTCAGCTACAAATAGCTGATCACACGGACGTCTGATCACGAACGGATCCTCTAACAGCACACAATCCTGCCCCAGGCTAACCGCGAAACTGGCGGCGACAAACGAGTGCATAGCGTCGGAATCGAAAAGCGTGTAAACGAGTGCCACCACTGATCCCGAAGCCCTGGCATCCCTGTGTGTCAGGGCGTTGATACGCCCCTCAGCTCTAGGTGCGGACGAAGCAACCACACTCTGCATCGGACGGGTAGCTGCTGGCCGGTACTCTCCCCGTGACTGCTGTCCTCCTCCTCGCGCCTGGAAACCGCGGCCTCCTGCTCACCCTCCAGTGTTCGGCGCGAGAAGCATCTGCTGACCTCTTGCCCTAGACGGGCAGTCCCTCCTGATGTGCCCTGGCCGGCCACACTGGTAGCAGAGGGGAACCCGTCTCCCGCCCTCAGTGGGTCCCTGCTGTCGGCTGGGCGGGGGTCTGGTGCTAGCAACTGGCCCCTGTCGAGGGCCCCCAAAGGCCACTGATGGCCCTGCAAAACGTGACGGCTCTCCTGTGGGCGCCACGTGTCTCCTCTCTCGTCGGCCCTATGAGAAGTCTGGCTGATAGGGCCTCTTCCGCCCGCTGTCAGTATCTCGCGTGGATGGGTTGGTCTCTTCGTATGTCATAGTTGCCTCCACCACCCTCGAGAACGTAGGCAGCTTCAGGGGTTTGACATACCCCCGAATCGTAGGTCGGAGCCCCTCGGTGAACCTCCAAAGGCGCTCCTCCTCAGTGGCCACTACTGTCGCTGCGAAGTGAGATAGCTCCAGAAAACGCGTGCGGTACGCGCTCACGGTCATCGTCCCTTGGCGGAGAGTGTGGAACTCCCGCCTCCTCCGGTCCTGTCACGTCTGGGGAAAGTACTGCTCGCAGAAGAGGGTGACGAACCGGTCCCAGGTCGGCTCGTCCCTCTCCTGTCCTCGACCGCCCTCCACCACCTGTGTGCCGCGCTCTCCAGCTGGTACGTGGCAAAGGCCACGCGGCACTCCACCGGGGGGCGAAGGGTGTCGAAAACCTTCTCGATCTGCTCGAGCCAGTCCTCCGCCTCGGTTGGGTCCTCATCCCCTTGAAGGAGGGAGGGCTTCAACTTCCAGAACTGCCCGAAAAGCTCGAAGTGGCGCTGCAGTGGAGATGCTGATGCACCTCCAGGTAAAGAAGCCTCGTGTACAGAAGTGTCGGAGGAAGGTGGGGGCGGTGGCGGCCCATCCCCTCCCCTGCGTCCAGCGCCACGTTCGTTGCGTGGTCCCACAGAGGACTCCCCCTCCGCAGCCCTAGGGAGAGGCGCTCGTGGCGACGGGTGGAGCTCCTCTCGCATGATGTCCCGTATCAGCTGGGCGAGGTCCTGGACCTGAATGCCTAGGAGCAGTGGCTGGTCTACTGAAACGTCGACCTCAACACGCCCGCCCCTCCGACCTCATCCTCAGTCGCGTCCGCGGCCAGCCTCGCTAGTCCCGCGTCGAGGCATCTCTTGCAAGGAGACGCGAAACAGAACGGAAACACGTTAATATGAAATGATATCTAACGAAGAAGTCAAATAGCTTGTCAAAAGAAACGTTGTGGTGGCTACTCTAGTTACAGACATGTGAATTGATTATTTTCCAGTCAGTTGGTTTACTTCTCGGGATGACCTTGCTCTGATACCATCTTGTTACGACCCGATTCCCGAATCCCTACGAGACACAAGAATCGGACCGGCTCGACTGATCCCAAGACCCAGTCGTCCAACGAGAAAGTAACCAAAAGAGCAGTAAAATAAACCACATTCACCATGTATATATCTAATAGTAACAAAATAGAGAAATAAAGAAAAGAAATACTACAGTATACACCACTGCAACAGTAAGGAAATAAAATGAAGTTTACAATAAAAAGAGTACGGGAGTAACAGAAACTACTCACTACAACAGAAAGAAGAGTACAGTGGGTACTACACAAGTAACACTACTGGGCTCTACTAGGCCCAGCACCCTCTGCAGCCGCCGACTTTGGCTGCTCAACACCTGGTCCTGAAAAGGTAATAAGGTGACACGTCAGCGAAACGCTAAATAGAGTGGCAACTAAAAACTAAGAGAAACAGTAAGGTGGACAGTAGCTGTTATATTTTTAATTTCTTTCTTTAATTTTTCCATTTATTCACTATTGAATTATTTCTCAGATCTTTCTCTTGATCTTGAATGTTCCTCGTGAAAACGATTTTGATTGCAGTCTTTTCCGAAAAGTAGAAGTAACACGTGGAGCTTTCCTGGTCGGGAGAGTCCTCCGTGGTGGTCCTACCCTCAGTCAACCACCCCAAGGTCACTGACAGACGTAACGGTGACTACGGCACGCGTGATAAACGCATGGGTAGCTACCCCGCACTGTCACGCGGTCAGTCGTTTCCGTTAACGGGTGCAACCAAATCACAGCACAGAACCAGAAAAGGGTAAAGCCCTCTCAGTAACAGGGGTCCAGCCCCTCCACAGTAACTAAATTGGGGTCTTACCCCTCCACAGTCCGCGCACCTTTGCCTGACTACTTTGGTTTGCCCAGTGGGTCTAACATGTCCGTGTAGGAGGACTAGCAGAATCCCGGGACCCGTGGGGTAGCTAGTGCTCTCCTTACACTAGTAGCTCTCCTCGGTATTGTGTACACGAGGGTTAAAAGTCGGTACAAAGTGGCCAGACCTAACCCCGGGTCCCTGGGGCGGCTAGCTCCGCTCTGCACTAAATAGGGGGGACAGTCGCTCTCCTTGGTACTCCGTACTCAAGGGCCAGCTCACTTCCCCTATTCTATTCCATTCACTTTCCAGGAGTTCTACTCCTAATTCTTCGTAGGGTTCGTGCTCTTTCAACTCAGCCAATTTATGTTTCATCATTTCAGCTTTATATCTATATAGCCCATGTTCCCAACCGTAATTATTCATTCATAATCAGGCAACTGTTAACCAATTACAGGCAGTTATCGTTTCCTTTCTACTTTTCCAAGACTGCAATGTATATGCATTCAAGCTAATTTTCCAGTCCTAGGATTCATGCATTACCCTAGGATCTATTATTCAATCTAGTTTTCTAGTCATAGGATTCATGCATTACCCTAGGATCTATCATCCAATCTAGTTTTTCAGTCCTAGGGTTCATGCAATACCCTAGACTCTATTAATTATTTCACAAGTGTATAATTTTTGATAAATAATTGAAAGGGCATTCTACCCGCAAAACCAGGAGTACTGGAGGCGTAATCGACAAGCCCGCGCGCCTCCGCAACCCCCAATGCTGCAACGGAATGGGGTCCTAACACAAGGATCAAATACAAGGAGCTACTCAGAACAGTATACGATTACTGTAAACGGGTAGAGGAACTAAATTTGAGAAGAACAAAACTTGAAACACGGAAAACGGACTCCGAACGGACCCTAAACGAGTCAAAAACGACAAGTCTGCCCAAAATCAATGATAACTCAGGTCATACCTTAATCTGCGCGGTCCCTCAGATGTCCAGAAGCCCGCTGAACCGTCTGGACTTAGTTTCCATACGTCTGACTGTCACTCCGGATGTCTGGAGACCCTCTCCGTCGTCTGGTGATGTGCCCAGACGTCCGATCTGTGTGGGATGGCGTGCCCTTGCGTCTTCCCGAATAAGTCCTGCATATACACGCGCCCGTTCTCAACACGAAATGATGCAGAAGACTTCGGCGGAACGGCTGCATGGCCGTACACGCGAAAGAAGAAAGTAAAAATAACGTACCTTTCAAACGTCTGGACCTTCCTCCAGACGTCTCCTACGTCGTCTGGACGTATGCCCAGACGTCTGATTCTGGGAAATTTTCCCAGAATCAGGACCTCCTCGCCCTCCGCCCGCAGCGCACGGCGGTGCCGCGCCACGCCCGCCTGCTGCCTGAGCTGCAGCAGCTCCTCCCCAGCACCACGCACCTGTTGCACAACCGTCTGCCGGCCTTGGTTGCTCCGACGAGCTCGCAACCTCGCAGCAGCTCCTCCCCACGCACTCACAACAGCCATTGCGGCTGCCCTCGCCCTCTTACGCTCTCGCTAACAGGAAGAAGAAGAAGGCGGTGGAGTGAGGGTGAGGGAGAGGAGAGGGGTATTTGAAGGCTGTTGAGGGGAGAGAGAGAGAAAAAGCTGTGTCTGCAGGGAGGAAGGAAAGAGGAGGGTGGTGAGTGCAGTCTGCACGTGCATGCGCGCAGACGCGAACCTGTACGCCGAAAAAATTTAATTCCAGACGTCTGGGAAGGCTTCCAGACATCTGACCAGACGTCTGGACCACTTCCCAGATATTTTAAACGACGTTTGATACCCTGATTATAACACTTAGGGGTTAGATGGGTTCATGGTATGAGATAGCCATTCCTGCCTGCATTATTGCACAATCAATACAAGATTTTCCTCTCTCCCACTTGCTCTACATTCATGCCTTCTCTTCAATGCTTGCTAGTTCCAGTGACCAGTTTTTTGTGTAATCGACTTTTCTTCGCGTCAAATTCTGATGTTTCGTCATTTTCACTCAATTGCATTTGCTATTGCACTCTCATTGTCACCTCTTTCATGACAAGATGTTATCATTTTACCTTACCCAACGTCCATTGACAAGATGTTATCATTTTACCTTACGCAATGCCCATTTGGGCGCATAGTAATCCTTTTAGGTTTATTATACTACTGATATCTCCAATAATCCTTTTTATTAATCTCTAGTAGCTTTCCATTGTTCAAACTTTGAACTTATCCATTCTTTTTATTGAATGCCATTCCTATTGGCTTTTCTTTAACTCAGAATTAGTTCTCTATACCATTTAATCTACCATTTCGTCACACTGGAAATTAGTGTGACGAAAAAGAAAAGTGTTGGATTTGCTGTAACATTAGCTTTAAAGGCAATTGGACAAACAAATTTTCTTTTTGGAATGAAAAACGATAATCTTTATGAAGTACTCATAATCTTGTTATAAAAAAACTTCATGCGTTTATAATGCAACTTAATGATCGTCTTATTTTTATGTCATTGTTTCTTACGTTGCTTAAAAAAAAAAAGCTGGTGCAAGTTCTGGAGCTGTCCTATTGCTTACATGCTATGTTTAGCGACAGTCACTTGCTTCACAGGAGTCATCAAGCTTGTATAGGCAATCACATATAAATAGTGAATTGATTGTAGTTGTGCATGATGAATTTGTATGCTCTACCTTGAGGAGAATGCTAAAGCCAAAAAAACCGGCAGCATGTGCAGGGCATCTCATCCAAGAGAAAATATGGAACATAACTTCACTTTTGATCCTATCGGATGGAGCCATGGTCTTGAAGAGAGTAGTACTTACTTCCTCTTTTGCAATTACCTGGTCATGTTGAGTTTAGGCTTATTTTTATATTTCTACTTGGTTTTGTTGTTTTCTTATTCTCTGAGGATGTGCTTGTAATTTTTCGATCCTTTGTATATTGAGGATTAAGATTTTTCAAATAAGATTAAGCTTCTTATTTTTTTCAACTTGATGTCATGGTAGCAATCCTAGGTTGGTACGGGATATTCTCCTTGATTCTAATACCTATTCTCTTCACCAAACAAAAATCATTAAAAAAATATAAAAACCCTTTCTTTCCCCTTAAAAAAGGAAACTAGGGTCTTTTGGTCTCATTTAGCCACCAACTCGTTGGACCATTGTCGCCATCAACCCTCGCTGATTGTGCCAAGGGGTTTTCTAAGCATTGTAGGTTCGAGCTCCCCTACGATTGCTAAGTGTCACCCCAATTTGGTAGCCCATGCCAGAATCCGGTGATCGGTTGGATGTCACCTGTAGGTCGAATAGGCCTTTGAGGGCTATTTTGGGTCTCCTTTTGGGCATGAAATATATTTTTCTACCTATCTTCATGACCTAAATCACTATTTCAACCTTCATTAGATTGTTTCAAATCGGGCATGCCTTAAATATGAGGATCAAATATGTTTGATGTGTGATTTGAGGCCCTACACTTATCCCCTTCCACCTTGGTGATCTTACAGGTCTAGCTAATACAGCGTATGGAATCTTTAGAGGTGTCATCTGAGCATATCGCTAAAATGGAGAGTCATAGGAACCCATTCTTCGATTCTGTAGAGAGATTAGATAGGGCCAAGTATGCTTGACGGTTAGGAATGTTTCTCATGACTATAGGGGGTTATGATAAAGACCATTTGTTATTTGAGCTAGAATCTAAGGAAATAGATGGCAAGCATGCTACTTCGAAGAGGGATAATGCTATGGTTCATATATGGATCATGAATAGTGTTATTTCAGGAATTAGAGACAAGATTATGTACTACCAAACTACAAAGGAGATGTGGGAGATTCTCAGAGATAGGCACTATGATTGTGTGTACCGAATGCCTCAGATATTAGCCACTTCCATTGTTGTCTCTTCACCAAATATCCAAGTTGCTTTGTCTGCTCAAAACCCTAGATGTGATCGTGAGTGTTGCTCTACTCTTTGGTCTATGGCATTGGGGCAAGTAGTTCAGGTAGCCGATGAGAGGCACTCACTGATTACTGGCTAAGGAGATGTTTATATTTCCCTGAACATGAGACTATAAATGCCTTATTAGTTCCATACGTTTTTGTTAGCTTACTTTTCGTTAGTAGGATAACCAAGGAACTTAATTGCAGAGTTATATTTGATGTAGTCTCATGTGCCTTCCAAAACATTTTGACTAGAAAAATATTTGGTAGAGGTTATGAAGAAAGGGGAGTGTATCGGTTATTTCAATCATCTTTTGCTACCCATGCCACTATTCTTACATATTCTTCCTTTGCTTTACACTGGCACTTGCACTTAAGTCATCTTCCTCTTTCCAAGCTATGTCGTGTCATTCCTTATATTTTTCTTAGAGCTAAGATCAAGTGTAAGGTGTGTCAGTTAGGAAAATATCACTGGAGCACATTTCCTATTACTTAGACTCCAAGATCTAGATCTTTATTTGAACCCCTTCACATGGATGTCTGAGATCCTAGTTGTGTTCCTGATAGACCAGAGCATTATTACTATTTAGTGATTGTAGATGACTATTGTTGCTTAATTGGGGCATTTCTGTTTGTAACGACCCGACTCCCGAGTCCCTACGAGATAGGAGAACCGGATCGACTTGACTAATCCCAAGACCTAGTCGTCTGACGAGGAAGTAACCAAAAGAGCAGTAAAATAAATCATATTCAGCATGAATATAACTAGCAGTAACAAAATACAGCAGTAAGAAAAGGAGCTACTACAATATATACCACCCCAACAGTAGAATAACAATTATAACATAACATGAAGCTACAAGTAAAAAAAGTACAGAGAGTAACAAGAACTACTCACTACAGTGGAACAAAAGGGGTACAAAAAGAACTGCGGTAACTCTACTGGACCCTACTCGGCCCAGCGTCCTCTGCAGCCGCTGACCCTGGCTGCTCAACACCTGGTCCTGAAAAGTAACGAGTGTAACATGTCAGCGAAACGCTGAGTAGAGTGGCAGCTAAAATTAAAGAAACAGTAGAGTGTACAGTAGCTGTTATATTTTCTTTCTTCCTTTATTTACGTCTTTCTATTATTTTACATTTTATCTATTTCTCAGATCCTTCACTTGATCTCGAATGTTCCTCGTGGGAACGATCTTGATTATAGTCTTTTCCGAAAAGTAGAAGTAACACGTGGTGCTCTCCTGGTCGGGAGAGTCCCCGTGGTGATCCTACCCTCAGTCAACCACCCCAGGGTCGCTGACAGACGTAACGGTGACTACGGCACGCACGATAAGCGCACGGGTAGTTACCCCGCACTGGCACGCGGTCAGTCGTTTCCGTTAACGGGTGCGCCCAAAGCACAGTACGGAACCAGTGTAGGGCAGAGCCCTCTCAGTAACAGGGGTCCAGCCCCTCCACAGTCCGCGCACCCTTGCCTGATTACCCTGGCTTGCCCAGTGGGCCTAACAAGTCGGTGTAGGAGGCTAGCAGAACCCCGGGGCCCGTGGGGTAGCTAGTGCTCTCCCTACACTAGTAGCTCTCCTCGGTACTGCGTATGCGAGGGCCAGCAAGTTGGTGTACAGTGGCCAAACCCACCCTGGTCTCAACCTGAAGCGGCAAGCTCCCCTCTACACTAAGAGGTAATGTGTGCTCTCTTTGGTACCACGTACCCAAGAGACAACACACTTTCACGTTTCACTTTCTCAGTTCCATTCTATTCTCTTTTCAGGAGTTCTACTCCTAATTCCCCGTAGGGTTCCAGCTCTTTTAGCTCAGCACATTTAGGTTTCACCATTCCAGTTTTACGTTCATACAACCCATGTTCTTAATCATATTTATTCCTTCATAACAGGCAGCGGTTAAATCAATTTACAGGCAGCTATTGTTTCCTTTCCACCTTTCCAAGACTGCAATATTTATATCCATATCACTAGTTTTCCAGTCCTAGGATTCATGCCGTATCCTAGGATCTATCATTCAATCTAGTTTCCAGTCCTAGGTTTCATGCAAAACCCTAGGATCTATCATTCAATCTAGTTTCCAGTCCTAGGTTTCATGCAGTGCCCTAAACTCTATTAATTATTCCACAATTGTAACAAATTTGATTAAGTAAATTAAAAGCCACTCTACCAGTTACAACGGGAGTACTGGGGGCGTAGTTGGAAATCCTGCGCGCCTCCGCAACCCCCGAGACTGAAATGGAACGGGGTCCTAACACAAGGATCAAACACAAGGAGTTTCTCAGAACGGTATATAATTACTGTAAACGGGTAGAGGATTTTATTCCAAAAAGAACGCAACTCGAAACGCGGAAAATGGACTCCGAACGGGCCCTAAACGAGTTGAAAACGACGAAACTGCCCAAAATCAGACGTCTGGAACCTCTTCCAGACGTCTTAAAATGTGGGTCAGAGCGTACCTTCATTCTGTGTAGTCCCTCAGACGTCCAGAAGCCTGCAGGGGCATCTGGCTTAGTTCCCAGACGTCCGATGGTCACCCCGGACGTCTGGAAGTCCTTCCCGTCATTTGGCACTGCGGCCAAACGTCCGATTCACATGGGATGGCGAGCTCTCATGCCCTCCCGAGCAGAACCTGCACGCACCCACACCTGTTCTCAGTACGACGAGTCGCAGACGAAGATGCGACAGACGGCCGCATGGCCGTACACGCGAAAAAGGAAGAAGATAGAAATATCTTACCTGACAGACGTCTGGGCAGTCCTCCAGACGTCTTCACCGTCGTCTGGTCGTAAGCCCAGACGTCTGATTCTGGAAAAATTTCCAGAATCAGACCTCAACTCACCCTCCGCCCGCGACGCACGGCCGCGCCTCGCCCTGTCCGCCTGCTGCTCGAGCTGCAACAGCCCCTCCGCGACACTCCACGCCCGCTACTCCCCCGCCGGCTGGCTCTAGCTACCCCGGCAAGCTTGAGCTCTCACGGTCGAGCGTCTCCTCCCTCACGCAACACCTCCTCCCGCACACTTGCCACGGCCACTGCTGCTGCCGCTCGCTCGCGCTCTCGTACCGGCTGGGAGAAGGAGAGGGACACGGAGGAGATAAGGGTGAGGGAGAGGGTGAGGGAGAGGGTGAGGGGCCTTTTAAGGCCGCGCAGGGAGAGAGACAGACGCCGCACCCTGCAGGAGGAGAGAGGGAAAAAGAGGGAAGAGAGCGGCGGGCGCAGGTCTGCGCACGCATGCGCGCAGACGCAACCCCGTACGCCGCAAAAATTAAATACCAGACATCTGGAAAGGGTCCCAGACGTCTGGTCAGACGTCTGGGCCACTTCCCAGACGTCTTAAAAATCGTCTTGAGGCCGCGTTCGTAACAGAAGTAGAAATCACATGCAGGGATGACCATTTAGAATTTCATTCTGGAAATGAAGACATAATTTAGGGCTATTGTTAAGCTTATTTATTTTGATAATGCTTTAAAATTTTGCACCATGTTTCTTTGTGACTTCTATAAGTCACAGGGAATTATACATCATATGACTTGTTCACATACTTCTCAATAGAATAGTGTTGCTAAATGCAAACATCGCAACATTTTGGACGTTATCAGGACACTGCCGATCCATAATAGTGTACCTTAAACATAGTGAGGAAATATGGTTCTTATAGCATGCCATCTTATTAATTGCATGCCATCCTCAGTACTTTAACTATTAGATCTAGATGGAGAATTATTCTTTATTCAACCCTGTGTATTTGGATGTGTAGTGTTTGCTTGTCTTCATGGTTCAGGTAGAGATAAGTTGACCCCTAGAGCAGTGAAGTGTGTTTTATTAGGATATTTTAAGTCATAGAAGGGGTATTGGTGTTATGATCTTATCTAACGTTCTCATTATGTTAGTGCAAATATGACATTTTTTTAGTTCCATATCTTTCTACTGTAGGGTCGGGCATGAATATGGTTCCTAATATGATGCTTATGCCAGTGCCTCCTATCCCTTTGAAAGATAATCCAGTTAGTCACTTCACACCCTAGGTCCATTGAGCCATAGGAGATCTCTAGTCACCTTCCTTCTACTTTCGAGCCTACATGTTCATCTACCTCTGGAAAGACTACAAGTCTAGATGGCATGGATGATATGTTGGTGAATGACACTCCAGATACTTAGGTGACAAATACTTTAGCTATAGATGAGTAGATAGGAGTCAATGATAATTGTGATGCTAAAGCAGATTAGGATTTATCAATAACTTTATGAAAGCATGTTGTACTTGCACCAAGCATCCCATTTCTAAGTATGACTCTATGGCATGTCTTGGGCTCTCTTTGAAGCAGTTCTTTTTGGCACCATCTATGACACTAATTTCTACATCTCATCATCAGGCCTTACTAGATCTACGATGGAGAAATATTATGGAGGAGGAAATGTTTGCTCTTATCTTTTGTGATACTTGGGACTTTACTGTCCCACCTTCTGATGCCATAGTAGTAGGATTTAAATGGGTTTTTATCATGAAGTACAATCTAAATGGATCAATTGTGTGATATAAGGTTAGGTTCATTGCAAAGGAATTTATTTAAACATATGGAGTGGATTTCTTTGACACTTTCTCACTAGTGGCTTGACTCCCCACTGTTGTGATTTGATTTCTGTGATAGCTTAACAAGATTGGCTCCTTCACTAGCTTGATGTAAAAAATACCTTTCTTTATGATGATCTATAAGAGGTGGTCTACATGTAGCAACTACCAGATTTTGAGTTTCAAAGGGAGTGTTAGAAGGTATGGCACCTTAGTAAAGTGATCTATGGTTTAAAGTAAAGTCCCAAGGCATGATTTTAGAATCTATTCGAGGTTGTTAAGACTCTTGGCTTTCATAGATCTTTAGCCACTCATTCCTTATTTGTGCAACAGACATCTTGAGGGATTGCAGTGATGCTGGTTTATGTTGATAACATCATACTTATTGGTGATGATACTTAAAGAATTCATATTTTGAAGAAATGCCTAGCTAAGAACTTTATCATTAAGGACTTAGGTCTATTTAAATACTTCCTTGGAATTGAAGTTTCTTGTAGCACACGTGGTATAGTGTTATCCTAAAGAAATTATACTATTGATCTTTTAAAGGAGGTTGGTACTTTGGGGGCAAAATCATCTATGAAGAAATGTTGAATTTATTATTATTGAAACTCAAGTACAAAAAAGAGGACTTGGTCTCTTTATATAGGGAAACCAATCCCATTTCAAATCTTAATGTAATCTTTTAAACTAAGAAATACATATCTCTAACATAACAAACTTTCCGAAAAGAACAATTCTAAAACTAGAAATCAAATTAAGGAAACAAGATAACTTAGGCAAGGACTTCGTTGCCTTCTACTCCACGTGGGATCTCGTGGTTTCCAACATTCAGATTCATGAGATCCCTAACACTCCCCCCAAAGTTAGATGTCTCTAACTTGCGAGAGAAGATCAAGCAATAGCACATGTGTAGGCCTTACACGCACTGACAGCCTTCGATCTTCGGACTAGACCATGGACGATAGTTGGGGAACGTTCCCAAGTACATGTTGGTTACCCTGCCTCCAAGACCAACGGCTTCCATTGGTGGGGTTGAGCCTCTGGTTCAGTCTCCCCACCACTAATCATTGTCCTCTTTGGGGATGACACGACTCGAAGCTTTGGCATGTTCCTTTGGGCTAGGCACAAGTGAAGCAGTCATGACACGGGTGACCTCTACAGTGGTCACCATAACAGTAGATGTAGAGGGCTCTTCAAACTTAAACAGAGATCACAAGCAGTCTAGTTGAGTCCATGTGAAGGGAGGTTCTTCTTGAGCCACTATGGACTTGTTTGCCCACAGTAGATGAGCAAACTTATCCTAGCACTTATCGGACAAGTGATTGGTTTGGTTAAAGTAGACACATAGACTAAAGTTTCTTCTATGGTTGTGTCCTCGACCCTGACCACATCTAGAAGTATTTTTTGTTGCAGCTCGTGTAGATGACTTAGTGGGAGTTGGCGCAGATATCGGTGGATCCACTTCTATCTTCTGGAGATGACTCTAGATCATCTTTAGATCCAACACTTCATCAGATGCTAGGATCTAATCATGTACAGATTGGTACCTAAGGTTGCGACCCCCTAGGAATTTGTACACTTGCTACTGTGCGTGTTTAGACATCTGCTTGTCGCAACAGACCTGTTGATAGACACCCAACTCCTCAAATAGGCCTCTGATTAGTATTGCAGATCCTCTAATAGATGTCGACGAGTCTTGCGCTACTTATCTTCTAGGAGAAATGCTTATCGAGCATATCCCAAATCTCCTTTGCTATATCCTTGTACAACATATTTGCAGCATTAGATTGGTCAATGTTCATCAACTACTTCACATCAAGAAGTTCTCATTCTCTCACTTCTTGTACTTGGAGCATTCACTGCCAGGACATGTAGTTTGTCTTGCCCTCCAACGAAGATCTGGAAGGCATGGGACCACAAGATGTACTTCGAGGAACTGACTGATTTAACGGTAATTCCTCGAACTAACATCAAAGCGGAAATCTTTGCCTCAGAAGTCACAGTGGGAAGTCCCCCCTGCATGGGGGGACCTCCCATGTAGGTAAGAGGTTACATGACCTTTAGGGATGAAGGTGGAGGTGTGGTTCAAGAATGAACCCGCTTTGATACCATGTAAAGAAATGTAGAGTTTGTCATTATTGAAACTCAAGTACAAAAGATGGAACTTGGTTTCTTTACATAGAGAGACCAATCCCATTCCAAATCTTAATATAATCTTTCAAAAGAGGAAAAACATTTATTTAAAATAACAAACTTTCTACAAGCGATAATCTAAAACTAGAAACTAAATTAAGAAAATAAGATAACTTTGGCAAGGAGGACTTCGTTGCCCTCTACTCCACGTGGGATCTCGTGATCTCCAATGTGGAGAGATTCACAAGATCTCCTACACCATCATGTATCCCTATGGATCCAAGAGCTCATCTTTATGATGAGATTGCAGCATTAATTGATGCTCGCTAGTTTAGGATGTTGGTATGAGAATGCAACATTAATTGATGCTCGCAGGATTAGGACTTTAGTGGGAAAACTTCTTTATTTGATTATAACTCATCCTGGCATCTCATTGACAGCTGGGAAACTAAGTCAGTTCATGTACAAGCCAATCAAGATACATTGGGATGCAATTATGATGGTACTTAGGTACCTAAAGTCTTCATTGGAGAAGAGACTCCTATTCATGAAAGGCACTTCTTTTGACATTGTTGTCTACACAGATGCAGACTATGTAGGGTGTTTTGAAGATAGAAAGTTCACGGCAGGTTTTTGCACATATATTGTTGGGAACCCAATGACTTGGAGGAGTAAGAAGCAAGGGGTTGTCTTCAAATCAAGTGGTCAATTTGAGTATCGTGCTATAACTCAAACTACCACAGAGATGACGTAGATATGATTTGTTTATGTGATCTACACATTCCGTTGTCTCTACCATGGAGATGTGATGTGACAACAAAGCTACTACCTATATTACCAATAATTGAATGCTCCATGAAAGAACTAAGCACGTTGAGGTGGATTATTATTATACAAGAGATCTTATTCAGAAGGGATTTATTTGTACTACTTATGTCTCTTCCTAAGATCAAACCGTAGATATCTTTATTATAACGCTTCCCAAGCCATTATTTGATAAATGTTGTGCCAAACTAAGCATGATAGATATCTAAGCTTCAACTTGAGGGGTGGTGCTGCGTTTAGGCTTATTTTTATATTTTCATGGGATTTTTACATAAATGCCATAATAAACCTTCTGAATTAACAAATTGCCATTACATTCTTAATATTGCTTTAAATGCCATCTAAATAGTCATATTAGTTTTGCAATTGCCACTCATTAGCTATTATCGTTAAATTTAATGGTGACTCACCAACGAGGAAGTTTTGTTTAACCCTTGAAAGTTTCTTTTTTTTTTGTTATCCCCCACCTCTCTCCTCCACCTCCTCCTTCCTCCTCCCCCCTCCACCTTCCCTCACTTGCCTCAACGGACCTCCAACATCACCTTCTGCCTCCTCCTCTACTTTGACATCACCTGCATCAAGCTCTATGATGCTAACCCTATCATCTTCTGCACCCTCTCTAGTACCCCCATTGATGATACTGTTACCCTCCCCAATGAGCTCCTCCCTTTCGTTTTCTTCCACCCCTCCTTCACCCACTCCTAGCTCCTTCACAACGTTGCCCCCTACCTTCCCTCCACCCACAACCTTGTTGTCGCCATTAGTAACGAGGTCTTCATTGACCCTGCAACCTCACCTCCTTCGTCATCTCTACCATGACCAACATCCAGTCCTTCCTCTGTTGCCTCCACCTCAACCACAATGTCAAGCTTTCATCTCCAATTGCCTTCATCGCCATGTCCTCCTCTTATGCCCCTCCGATACCTTTCGCCTTGACCTTGTCACCTCTGCCCTAACCTCCATGCTCGACCTCCTTCGGCACTTGGGGTCCCCCCTCATGGTCAACTTCTATCCTTTTCTCGCCTACTCTGCCAACTCCAATGTCATCAACATGGTGTTTGTGGCCATAGGGGCATTGGAATACGAGGATGTAAAGTGGTGATGTTGAAGATCGGGTGGCTATCGAAGGGAGGTGCGAATGAGATGGGTGCTGATGTGGAGAATGCTGCCATCACATCCACCTTCCCTTACCTTGCTCTCTCTTTTGCTCGTTCTCTCTCTTGTGATGGGGTCTAACGAGGTGTGGAAGATCTATTGAGGCAAGGTAGGAAGGGGAGAAGAGAAAGGAGGAGGTGGAGGATGAGGGGGGGGGGGGGGGGGAGGTGGTAGGGGATAACAAAAAAAAATACTTTCAAGGGTTAAAAAATAAAATTTTGTTACTTTTTCGTTTGCCACCGTTAAATTTAATTATATCATCCAACGGAATGGCAACTACGAAATTGAGGTGACTATTTAGATGATTTAAAATAATATTAAGAATATAGTGAAAATTTATTAGTTTTGAAAGTTTACAATGGTATCTATGAAAAAATTTTTATTTTTATTTGCTTTCGTTTTCCTATTCTACGAGGGTCTGCTTGTAATCTTTTGATGTTTTATATATTGAGGATTAGGATTTTCCGATAGGATTAAGCTTTTCATTTCTTTTATGTATTTATCCTTTTATTCTTTTGTTGAAAGCCCTATAGAAAAACTGTACAAATTTGATGTAGCTGAGAGTGTACATCTTCTGCCACGAGCAATCATCATATCAGCAATGGGACTACAATGAAACTAGAAGAGACCACTTTTTTTCTGGTCTTCAGCCTTTGAGCGATTTATGTTAGATGATAAAGATCTCTATGTAACTACCAAAAAAAATTGAACATATGGGAGGGAAGAGAGAGGACGTATTCTACTTTCTTTTCTCATCTGGAGCATGGAGTTGCTTACATAATGCAAAAAAGAGATAATGTTCTTCATTGGCCTAATCTTACTATGAAGAGGGAAAAAAGTCAAGGTTGGGAAGAAAATACCCATCTTTTTTTTCTTTGGTAATGGGCAAATAGCAATCTAGTTGCTACACCTTGCTAGTTATGTTTATGAAGCCCAATGTACCCAGGTAAGTCATCATCATTTCCATGATGTTGAAGTGTAGAAGATGATGACTTGATTTCTCTACTAGGAAATCCTAAGTCTCTATCTATAGAGGAGGTTAAGGAAATATTGCATACAAGTCCTCATGACTATAATAAAATAAAAAATAAACAAAACCTGATAATAAAATGTAAGGTGTAATACAGATATTTATCATGTTTAGCGTGAAACAACATTGATCAAAGTGCTAGAGATTGCTTTGGTAAACATGTTTGTTGCCTAATTCTTTAGATGGCATATGTGAAGCGTGAATATATCTCTTTTGGATTATATCTCGAGTATAATGATAATCCACTTTCATATGTTTCGTCTTCTTATGGAAGATTGGATTATTGGTAATGAAGAGTGTTGCCTTACTGTTGCATCTCACCTTCATAGGATTAGAGAGAAACATGTAGATCCATAAGAACTATTTGGCTCCACATCAGCTTTGTGGCAACTGTTGCCATAATCCTATACTTAAACTTTGTACTTGACCTTGCTACTGCAGTTTTCTTCTTGGTTCATCATGCAACTAGATTTCCTTCAACGAATGTGTTGAACCCAGCATTGGACTTCTTATCTGTTCTACTCGCGAGAATGTGCGTGAAAATATTCATTCGTCATAGTAAATGTGCATAGAAACTCTTAAAAGTTTTATAAATCGAACTTAAGAGTAAAGAAATTGAGGTTTTCAAAACGGCAGGGAGGTAAATGGACTAATTTGCTTTCCTATGATCTAAGAAATAGGTAAATAAACTAGATGTGAAATCAATACTAATTATAGCAACTAGTATTGAAGTAAAATCTATTAGGACTGATAGCATGCAATTATTAGAATTAGAAATAAACAAATAACTTGAAGGCAACTAGAGGATTGTAAAAATAATTAGAACTTTATTGCAAATCAAAGTTGGAATAAGTAGAGAAAAGATTACAACTGGTAGAATGCTTAAAAGCAAATCTAATTGCAACTAGAACTACATTATGAAAACTAGAATCAGAGGGCTTTGAAGGCAAAGTTCGGAGTAGAATTGTAGTAGCGAATGTGAAGGCACATTCAAGAACTCCAAGGGGAGGGCATGAATATGAAGAATACTTTTGAGTTTTAGTTGGTGGTTTTTGGAAGTAGGAATAAGGTCCCTAACGGAGGGCGTGCCTAGGCTTTTTGTAACGACCCAATTCGGACCCATACGAGGATTAGGCCGAACAACATCATTTTCTTAAGACCTGGTTGTCCAACAAATAATAAATCAAAACAATGCATAATATCCACACATGCAACATCGCTGAAACAACAATATAACAGAAAGGAAAACATGACATTGATCCACCACTAGAACATAGAGAAAGATAAGAAATACGGTCCACAATGTAGCCATCACACCAACCAATCATAGTATGGCGATGAAAGAGCCTAGCATAGTTCTAAAGAAAAGAAATGTACTATAACAAAAAGGAAATCATAGCTAGCTGCGACTGGGCGTGGTTGGACCCAGCTCGGTCTTTTTCGACGGCCTATGGAGCTGGTTGCTCACTCCCCTTACTCGGTTACAAGTATAATGAGTGTCGGCAAAAGTTGAGTAGAGTGGCGTACAGGAAACAAGCGTGTAAAAGATAAGCAGTAAAAGATCATGTGAACAAGTAGTTAATATATTTACCAAATTATTACGTGTCTTGTTTCCATTTTTGTTTAATTTGTTAATCGTCCATTTTCTCATTTGGGTTCTTTCCACGAGTTGCACTAGGACTGAGTCGCTTATCTTTGTTACTTACATGTCCCCTATCGGGACGATCTCGTCACAGTTTTCTCGAGGTGCAGGCGTGCACGTGGCGCTTTCTAGCCAAGAGAACACCTAGTGTCCGTCCTACACCTAATCTACCACCCCAGGGTTATTGTCGTGGCGTAACAGTGACTATTACGCACGTGATAAATGCATGGGGGGCTATCCCGCACTGACACGTGGTTAGTCGTTTCCGCCAATGAATACACACTAAACAAAACATAACAGAATAGGGGTTACACTCCTCAACAACTCTATGTACCCTTACTCGACTATTCCAGTTGGCCTCACATGGGCCCAATAGGAGTTGGTGCAGGAAGGTCATTTCTACCCCAAGTCCCTACTCGAGGAGGTTAACTCTCTCCTTGCACAATGGGTTGGTTAGCTCTTCTCTGTACATGTGTACTTGAGGGCCAGCTCATCCTCGCATCAGAACCAACACAGTCGGTTGCGACCCTACATTTGTAATTCCACTCACTCGATACTTCGTTTCTAAGTTTCAACTCAAGCACCAGTTCTAGTTTGCCTTAGGGTTTAAGTAGATTCTTAATTAGTTGCTAACGGCTCGAGTGTCATCAATCCCAACGTTTCGTATGCTACAAGCAATGTCTCTAGTTTGCCTTAGAGTTCATGATCACCCCTAAGTGGTTACTAATAGTTTCATGCCCATGTGGTTTGTCATGCCCATAAATGAGGCTGAACGTGGCGGCGACATTAGCCCAATAGGATCATGGCTAAGGAATGCTCATTCTCACTAGACCATACATTTATACATATATAGGGGTGTACACGGGTTGGGTTGGGGTTCAACCTAAATCCAACCCACAGTTTTCGGGTTGGAATTTTTCCAACTCAACCTAACTCGTTACACTATTGAACCCAATCCAACTCAACCCATAAAAATTGAGTCGGGTTCAATTAGGTTGAGTGGGTTGTTGACTAGTTAAAAGACTCAAAAGTTATGTTTCTCTGCTACATTTTTTCTTTGTCTTTCATATTTAATAATAAAATATTTTAAACTCATAAATAACTTATATCTTCTAAAAAAGTGAATAAAATAAGTAAAAATAATAAAAAAAACTTGATAATTGTATAGCAGTAACAAGAAAAAATAAAGGTATACTTGATAATATTAAACTTGAAGGAGAATGGTCGGTAAGAGGGTGGTAGGCTGTGGTGGTGGTGGTGGCTCTGGTATAGGCTCTGGCTAGGTGAAAGGGAAGGTAGAGATAAAGGTGGATAGCCAGTGGGGGGGTGGTGGGTTGCGTGGTGGTGGTGGTAGTGGTAGCAATGGCTCTAGTGAAGGACGGTGGCCATCGGACGAGGATGGCTAGGTGTGACTGTGGTTAAAATCAAGGGAGGTGGTAACCGTTGTTGATGTAGAGGAGGAAGAGAGGAGGGAGGAAGATGTTGACCTTGAGTGGTGACGACGAGAATGATGGCGATGAAAAGGGAGCTGCAAGTCTGCAATGGGGAGGTTGGTGGCAACAACGAGAGAGGGAAGCTGAAAAGAGAGCGCACAGGGATGCTCCTATGTGTGTGCGATGGAGAGTGCATAGGGTGAGGGAAAACTGAGGGAGCGGCATGCGTCTGTGTGATTTTTTTTTTACCCTTTCCAGTTTGAATAGGGTGGCTTTTTTTTTCCCCTTTGAAATTTGAATGGATAATCTCACATATATATAAAACTAAAAATCGGGTTGAATCAGGTTGGGTTGGGTTTATTAGACCTCAAACCCAACCCAACCCATTTTTTATCGGGTTGAGAAAAAACTCAACCCAACCTAACCCAACCCAATCCAACTCAACCCAATCAGGTTGGGTTCAGGTTGAACCTGACTCAGGTACACCCCTATACATATATATCTAATTAGTCTTATTCATGAGGATATTTGGTTAAGTAGGTGATTAATTTAAAGATCTGGCCTTGCACAGGATGGTTCATGTTCTAGGGCATTTAGAGCATAAAATAAATAATAGAGAGTGTAAGGAGGGAAACACCACTCTACCTCTACTTCGGGGAAAGAAAGGAGATGTAGACCACCTGTTCGAACCTCCCACAATCGCAACGCAATGCAACTCTGATTGAAACGCGTGTCTCGCTCAAGCGTCGAACCTAGGGTATCCATGCGTTCAAATAAGGTCATGTGGGCTTTAATAAATTTTTCAGTAGTATAAACGAGTTATAACAGGGTCATAAATAGTGCCAAAGTGTAGATGACGTCGATGCCTTTCTAATGGGTCCTTTTGGGCTTGAATTCGAGTTCGATTGAACTCTGAATCGGCCTAAAAATGCTTCCTAGTTCGCTTGGATTGGCCTTGAGCTGACTCGACCCACCAGTTTAGTTGAATCGATCGCGACTTGCTGCCTCGCGCTGTGCGCTCCTTGCTTCACGCGTTCCTCCCTCGCCCTGCATGCCACTTGTGTATCGCGTGCTCCTCCCTTGCGCACCGTGTGTCCTTCCTCGCGCATCGCATCATGCGCGCAGGCATGTGCAATTCAGAGTTGTGTTCCTACCTCCCCCTGGCGTAGCGTGCGAGAGAAAAGAGAGAGGCGCGAGAACAACGCCCTCTCTCCTCTCTCTCTCTCTCTCTCTCGCTTTCTCTTGTTGGGAGGAAGTGGTGTGCCGCTCGAGGCTGTTGCGGAGAACGAGGCAGTGAATTTTGAGGAGAGGGGGGGTTATTTATGGTGAGGGTTTAGGGCTAGATGGATTTTGTGGTGGGGTAGGGTAAAAATATAAGTGGCCTTGGGTTTCTTTGGTTATTCGCAGGTAGTCCCAAAAACAAAATGTAGGGACACCATTAGAAAGGACCCATTAATGGAGAAAACCATGTTGGGTCCCTGGTTGCTCTTTAAGATGCGAGAATTTTAGGAATACCCCCAAACTTTAGAAATTTTCCCGAAAGCCCCAATGTAGGTGTTCAAGTGTGTAGAAATTGCGCAAAAAGCCCCTAGAGTTTAGGAAAACTCACCGAAACTACTAGACACCATAATTAACATGAAAAAATTGTGATAAACCCCCTGAAGTCTAGAAAATTATAAAAAGACCCTTGGGAGTTCATTTTGATGGGTGAAAATTACAGAAACCACCTCAGGGGATTGGAAATCCTGCGATGACCTTTGGGCCAAAAATCAAGAATTCGGGTAAGGTCATTTCACTTTTATAGAGGGTTTGGAGGTCTAGGATTGGTGGATCTAAAGAGCCTAGGATTGATGAGGTGGAGTGCCTAGATTAGATCTAAGGGGGGCGGCTAAGCTAAATAGGAAGAGGGCCACTGGATGGGACATGGAGGATAAAGATATAGGCAAATGTTGTTGGGGGTTTTCTATCCTAAGGTGGCCGACCACTAAGGGATTTGTTCCAAGGTGCATAGGTGACCACTTGTGGCTCTTAATGGTTCCTAAGTGGTGGTTAAGTGGTTTAGGTTTTAGGTTAATAGGTGATGCCTAGTATAAGTTGTTGGAGTAGATAGGATTAGGTTTTAGGATGATGGTTTTAAGACCCTTGGATTGGGATTTGGTGGTGGGGATTTTAGGCAAGTTATGGCTAGCCCTAAGATGTTTTAGGTATAGCTATGGTCAGCCAAAGGGAGGAGATAAGAAGATAGGGGTGGTGGCTAGATAGAGGACATGGTAAGGTTGGTTTTAGGCTTTTGGTTTTAGGGTTTTCTAGAAGGGATAAGGCCTAGTTTGGCCAACTAAATAGGTTAGAAAGTGAGGTCCATGGTTGGCCCTAGGGTGTGGGAAATTGGGTCCATAGGTTAGGTTTTAGGTTAGGATAATTGGGCCCCAAATTAGGCTAGGGTTTAAGACTCATTGGGTTAGGAAATAGGTTTACCAACTTGACTTAGCCCTCTTTTAAGTGAGCTCAATTCCAAATCTCCCTCTTGCCATGGTTCAATTAGCTTGAGACTTGGCACCTACATACATATGAGCAGAAACATCAAGGCACCAGATATAGCTAAGAGAAAAATTGCATAAAAAATCCTAAACTTATGCATTATTTACAAAATGCACTAAATGACTTATCTAACTTATATAAATACATTTTAGCCCAAATTATCCTCATACTAACATTGGTTAGGCATTAATTAATGTAAATAAATATGAAATTATCATTATCTTTTGTGTGCCCAACATAATTTGCATCGGTGTATACCATCACACCCAAGGAACTACCTCTAGTAAATAGCAACCCTTTTCCTAGTGTAGGCTCTAAGGATCATAATTACTACATCCCAATGAACTTTCCTTGGCTTGTCCATGAATTGGATCACCTTGCTTATTTCAAGGTCGATGTTTGGTCATGTAATAGTGATATATAGCATCTTTCCTACTAGGGATGAAAACATATCAGATATGGATTCAGATATCTGATGATCATATTTGGATATAGTTAGATTTGGATATTTGAATTCGAATATTTGTCGGATTCAAATACGAATTTGGATAGAAAATTCAGAATTTTGTCGGATATAGATTCAGATATGATATGCTAAAATTTGAATTGAATTCAGATTTGGACAACCGATATGTTAAACCTACATGTTGTGCATATTTAATTGCTTCTATGTAAATTATTTTTTTTGAAAAGTCTTTTATGTATGTTATTCTTTTAGATATTGTATGACTAAATTGTTTGTACTTTTTAATAATTCACACATGCTTTAAATTAGATTATTGTATATTTAAACCTAATAACCCCTAAATATATTTATAGATAGATTAAAACTTCTAACGTATTCACACTTTCATCCAATATTTATCTATATCAATTATATCTTTTGTTAATGTTTGACTTATCTCCATATCTGATTTTTATCTAAACAGAATTTGTATTCAATTTTTGTAGGATATGGTAAAAAAAATTGTATCGGATCTATATTCGAATTTAAATTCGTATTCGACTTTAGAAAAACAAATATAGGTATGAAAATAGTCATATCAAATCCTTATCCAATCTAATTTCATCCCTATTTCCCAGAAGGCGCCCAAATCACCTTGCATCCATTGAAGTTGAATCATCCTCTTACAAGTTTATGTTTAGGTCTATAGGAATGGAGGCAGGCTTAGCACCTACCATACTTGTTTCCTGAAGTAGGTCCATCACTTACTTCTGTTGCGAGAGAGTAGCACCTCTTACATTTTGAGCAACTTTAATACAAGGAAATATTGAAGTGGATCTAAATCCTTCATGACAAAGTGTTTTGTAAGGAAGTCTTTGGTAGTGGTGATACTGTTGATGTCATCCCTAGTCAATATATGTCATCTAAATAGAGTAATATTAGAAATCTCTTTTCATCTTCTTCACAAATAAGGAGTGATCTGCAGCAAACCTCTTGAAGCCAATGCCCCCAATAACTTTAGATAGCTTTTGGAACCGTGCACATGGTCTCTGCTTGAATCTATAAATTGCTTTATATAGTTTGCAGATCCTGCAACACTCTTCCTTAGCCTCAACAAGTGGTTGCTGCATATATAATTCCTCCTGGAGATCGCCATAGAAAAATGCATTTTTGATATCGAACTGATTAAGTTGCTAATCCGAATGAATTGCCACCCAAATGAGAATTCAAATAGTAAGGAGTCGCGCCATAGGAGAAAGTGTTGAAGTAGATGACACTATAAGTTTGTGTGCACCCTTTGCCACTAACCTTGTCTTATACCATTCCATAAACCCATCAGGTAAATACTTGAATGTGAAGACCCACTTACATCCTATGACGATGGTAGAAGATGGTGGATCAAGACTCTAGGTCCCACGCCAGATCAAGGCCAACATCTCGTCTTCCATGGCCTATCTCCATTTAGGGTTACCAAGTGCCTACTAATGGGTGGCAGGTATCTGCACACTGGAGAGTCATTGCAAACTTCCTATAGTTAGGAGACAAGCTAGTCATATACATATGCTTGGACATAGGGTGAATGGTGCAAGTCTTAGTCCCCTTCCGTAAGGCAATAAGAAGATCAAGATTTGCTTCTTCCATTTCATTTGCAAATCCATCTGTCTCATCAGGCTTAGATGGTTGGGAGTCAACTTGAGGTGTTGGAGTGCTCGCAATAGCATTTTGCACATCAGAATTAGAAGGGGCATCAACACTTTCAGGAGGGATGATTTCAGGAGTTGATGATGGCTTCTTTAAGGAGGTCTATCTCCATTTAGGGTTACCAAGTGCCTACTAATGGGTGGCAGGTGGAGAGAGTCGTTGCAAACTTCCTATAGTTAGGAGACAAGCTAGTCATGTACATATGCTTGGACATAGGGTGAATGGTGCAAGTCTTAGTCCCCTTTTGTAAGGCGATCGGAAGATCAAGATCTACTTCTTCCATTTCATTTGCAAATCCATCTGTCTCATCAGGCTTAGATGGTTGGGAGTCAGCTTGAGGTGTTGGAGTGCTCACAATAGCATTTTGCATATCAGAATTAGAAGGGGCATCAGTAGTTTCAGGAGGGATGATTTTAGGAGCTGATGATGGCTTTAAGGAGGGTCAAGCATAGGGCAATGCATATAAACCAATCTGAATTGGCTATCCTACTCATTATCAGGAGTTGGAATAGGTATAACAGACTTGTGCTTAGTAGCAGAACTAATAATATGTGCACCTGTTGAGGAATAGTAGGGAATAGACTTAAAGAATGTGACATTAGCACTAACACAATGATGTCTAGCAATAGGATCATAACACCTATACCCATTTTGGGTCCTAGAATACTACACAAAGATGATTTGTTAGCCTTGGGTGACAACTTGTCCCTTTTGGGATTGAACAAATGAATAAATGGCACACATCCAAAGACTCTAGGAGGCACTTTGAAGGCACTTTGAATAGCTCCTTGTCAGGGAACATAATAGAATAAGGGACCTCCTTATCTAGAATAGTAGAGGGCTTCTTATTTATCAAATAACAAGCGGTAAGCATCACATATCCCCAACAAGACAACAAGATATTGTTTTGGAGAAGAGTTTTAGCAACATTTAAAATATGGTGATGCTTTCTCTTCGCAATGCAATTTTGTTAAGAGGTATATGGATAGTTGGTCTGGTGGGTTATCCCATAGCCCTAAAATGTGGAATGTAGAGATAGAGCACAAAACATTAAGATATTACCAGTTCTAACAATTTTCTCATTAGTACCAAATTAATTTTTTATTTCAAGAAGAAATTTTTTTATTACACCACCAACTAAAGACGTCGACTTCAATAAGAAAATCCACGACAATCGAGAGAAATCATCAACAGCAACAAGATGAAACCTGTGCCCTATACGATTAGGAGCATGATTTGGACTGCAAACATTAAAAATGTATCGAATAAAACAAAGACTTTACTACGACTTTGTCGATTAGGAAAGGAACTCCCATGGTATGTCCCCAGTTGATAGGCCTCACATTGGATAGTAGCAGTGGGTGAAATCTATGATATCACCCGTTAAAGCTTAGTTAGTGGAAGATGACTGAACCTCAAGTACCAAAGGTAACTAGAAGACCCTCTAGAGGAGATAGTAGCATGACTAGCATAAGGTGACTGTAGTAGGCAATAGTTTCTTTCCTCATGGCTACAACTAATCAGCTGTTCAATCAGCATATCCTGAAATACAAAAGACAACATCAAATATAATTTGATAGTTCAAATCTTTTGTAATTCGATTGATTAAAAGAAGATTCAAAGGAAAATCAAGGGCATGAAGAACATCTTGTAGTCGTATATGAGGGTCTATCTGAACCTCCCCTTGCCAGCGATGGGGAAATGCCACCCCTCGTCCACTAAAATCACCTTGCTAGATGAGTTTAGTTCTAATCTAGTAAACTGCTAAGCTTTCCCCTAGATAGGTAGGGAAGCCCCACTACAAGCTAGTCAACATTCTCTCTACTAGTAAGATAGGAAAATTGTATACTTGGTGGCTTCGCAAAAGTAGCAGTATCGGCATTTCCTGATGGGGAGCTCGATGTAGTAATAGTAGAAGAAATAGATATGTCGTGACAAGAAAGCCCCTAGACCAATTCGTCGTACTCAACCTTGGTGATTGAAGTAGATTCTGGCACGATCTCTAACATGGCAAGTGCCTAATGAGCATTAATAGGTTTCCCATGCTTGGTCCAGCATGCATCATCTATGTGGCCAAGTTTCCCACAATGCATAAATTGGGGTCTAGTGCACCCTTGACCTGCTTGACCTTGTCCATGGCCTTGAGTGGACTGTCCTAAGCCTTCTACCTCTTCCCTATGTGGTAGCCATGGTAGAAGTGTGCTTAACACGAGCTAAGGGCGAGAGAGACATTGCTGATCTGCTCAAGTGATTATAGGCCTTTTCCATGGTAGGTATCTTAGGCAACGTTAGCACTCGGGATTGTGTTGCTTCATAGGTAGGATTCAGTCTAGCAAGGAAATGCTCCATCATATCCTAGGCCTTGTAGAATTTTTGACACTCGCAAGAGCACACGAGTGTGTAGGCGTTCAGCCTCTCAAAGGCTGACTTCTTGTGAGAGGTCTGATACTAAGAAATACCATACTAAGAGACCCTAAGTCTCGATTCATAGAGGAGGCTAAAGAAAAATTACATATAAATCCTCGTGACTATAATGAAAAAAAGGTAGAAACTAATAATAAAACATAACGAAATAGAGAAAACTCCCTGCACAGGCGGATAACGTGGTTGGTCAATACCAGTTCCTTTTAGCCTAGAAATTTTAGGTCCTAAGCGGACCCTCGTTAGTTTATTAATTGCAGAAGTTAATTACATGGAGGCTTAACGAGGAGAAATACATAACGATATATTTGAAAATCTATGTAAAATATCCTCGCAGCTGTGCATCAATCCACTGAAGGACTACAAACAAGCCCAAGTTACTAAAGCCGAATGACTTGGGGCTCTCCAAGTCGGCATTAAATCTTCAAAAAAGCTCCAATAACTTATTCATCTAATTTTTTACAAGGATTGGTAACTTCATTCAGCACAACCGCTCTGCGATTCAGCTTTCACAGCTCTTTAGACTCAGCGTTTCACGAAAACGGCAGAATATCCCCAAAAAAATTTAAGCTCGAGAACTGCAGGAGCATCCAAATCATCTTCTTCCCAGTTTAATTTACTTATTTAGCAGAAAAGCCATAGAGTGGTATTCCACAATCCAAATCATCTCATCAGAGTGCACAAACTTGTCACCAAGCGGAGACCTTACACACTTTCCAATAACAAATACCCTTCAAATAAACTTTCCAGTAAAAAATAAAAGATGTTGAGTATGTTAGAAAAGCCGTTTCTCTTTGCTATTAGATGCCGACAACCTTATGGATGTGTGCATTTGCATCAGAGCCACAAGTATAGCAACCGTCCATCAATCTGTATGTAAATGTCTCTGCAAATGCCTTTGAAATGTGCATTAAACAGGTAGTACTTATGCAACGAATTCGGTTAAGAAAAATGAGTTACATTAATTGAAATTTGCACCTCACTTTGCACTTATTGATTTCGGATATGCGGATTCCTCAAGGGTCCGTTTGTTTAGAAAAATAAAGTAGGATCTTTGACATTTAGTTTGGAAAAATTTGAAAAAAAATTATGTCAAACTAGATCTACTTATGTCAATATAAAATTATTTTAAAAAATTCTTGAAATAATTATATTTCACTTCCTCCTTTCTCCTCATACAAAATATTAACCCTTTATTTCAAGAATAAAATTACACTCAAAAAGTAAAAAAATCTTATTTCTTCACTTATTCCATGTAATATTAATTCCAATGGAACTCATCTCACAAATTAAACATACCCTGGAAAAGAATAGACCCCTATCTTCATTGATGGAAGCAACCTCAAGGCATTTAAAAACGGCTCCAGTGGGTAAAGCAGAACCCAGCTAGCATCGTACACTCGTCATGATCTTTGACAGAAACGGCTTAAAAAATGGAATAATCTTCCACAGAAACGCGATCCTTGAGGTAGCGCCCAAGATGCCCCGTATCGTCGTTATTTCATGACACGGCAACTTCACGTTTCCCACGCGAGGACAGCAGCTCTTGGCATTTGCACAGTTTTCCACTTAGATGCCCCCGGGACCTCTAGCAAAAAAATCCCCAAGAAAAACTCTACGGAGAATACAGAATGACCCTTTTAGATGGAGAGCAATTGAAGGGATCAGATCTCCAGATGTGATCAGGAAGAACAGAGAACAAAACAAAGAACAGAATGGAGATTAGAACCGGTTTTTGTATTCCAAATGGCTTCAGAAATTGTTGCATAGATATTTACAGGCATGTCACTTTTGAACAAACCCCCATTATACGAGGACACCATTCTATTCTCATTTATACATTCAGCTCAGTAGATATTATGGTCACCGCCTCCAAATTCAAGGTTGGGAAAGGAGCTTCAATTTGTTGCATAATTGCTTAAACTGAGTAGCTATTAGTGGCTTAGTGAATGAATGCATTAGCAGTGAGGTTTTACCAGATCATTAGGGTATAGTCGTACTGTGTGGACTCCTAACTTTGGTTGAAGAGATCCAGATTCAAGCCCATAGCTCTACATTATCAAGAGGATTGGCTTGTGGTGTGGGGGATGGCTAATTGGGTCATCCAAATGAAAAAGGATTTTACTTAATGAAATTGAATGTGAAGCTCCTCGAAGACTTTTCTTGCACAAAATAAAAATCAATTTCTATGTGCTCCACATGAGAATGAAATATGGTGTACGTAGTCTTATATATTGCTCCTACATTACCATAACAAAGTAGCAGTGATTGGTTGAAAGTGTGATCGAGCTCCTTGACTAAAGATTGAATCCATGTAAGTCCTATTGTACAATTAGCAACAACTCTATATTTGAATTTAGTGTTTGACTTGGAAACTATGCATTGCTTCTTTGACGGCAAGCTAATTGACATGTAACTAGGAGTTGATATTCTATCATCACTACTACTTGCCCCATTAACATTGGAGAAAGCTATAAGCTTAATTAGATTTTCATTGCTGATGAAGATCCCTAGGTCAATTGTACAAGTATTTAAGTGGATGTTTCGAAGTGTCAAAATGCAAATCAGTAGGAGCATCCGTGAAAACTTATTGACTACGAAATCGATACCTAGTCTTGTAAAAGCCATATATTGTAGAGAACTCACTATTTGATGGTATAGGGTAGGTTCACATGACACCATTCCTTGATCTTTCATTAGAGAAAGTAAGAGGGGATTTAATAGGTTTAACATTATCCCTTTTGGCTTTCATAGGGAACTCAGCAAGATTGCACCTTTATGATAAATGAAAATACTCATTAGACTAGATAATTTCAATTCCAAAGAAATAAGATCCTATCCCTAAGGAATTCCTCTATCAATATAGCTAGAAGTTGATTAATGGCTTGGGTTGAATTGATAACTAAAATATCACCCATGTATGTAAGAAAATAGAGAACACAGCCAACACAGGTTGAAATGAACAAAGAGGTATCAATCTTCAATCCATTAAGGCCATGAATAATAAGAAAGGTGCTAATATGATGAAATTGAGCCCTTAGTTCCTATTTAAATCCATGCAAGAACTTCTTTAGGTGATGAACATAACCACGGTGTCCTTGATTAATAGAGCCTTCCATCTACAACATACAAACTTCATCCTCTAGGTTGCCATGATTGTCTAAGACGCTAATTGTAAAGATCTTTGGACCTTGGAATGTTCGACGTGCAACAGGTGCACATTTGAGAGGAGAGGATGTTCATGCGTGGAGGAGAGAAGATGGTTGACGTGGAGTTGATGATGGTGTGGAGAGGAGTTGGTGTGAATAGGGAGAGAGAGGAGTTTTTGTGGATATGAAAATTTTATTATTGGACTCAAAGAAAAAAAAAAGAGGGTTTGATCTCTATTTAAAGAGATCCAATCCCAATCCTCTTTCTTAAAATAAACTCAATCAAATTATTAACTACTCTTAAATTGACTCCACTCCTAATTTAGACTCTAACTAGTAATCAAATCTTTACTAGGAAAATAACTTGCCACATGTGATACTAGCCAAACTTGACTTCCAAGCCAAACACGCACATGCACACACATTCTTGCCCACACGTGGGCATGCAACTAACTGCCAAACTCACACCACATGGCACTTCCATGTGGTAGCTTTTCATAAATCTTCACACTCCCCTCGAAGTCGAACTCCCATAGATGAGGCAAGACTTGTTGAACTTTAAGCTAGGTGCCCAACAATCGATTTTTGTCTTCTATGGAGAGCAATCGACCATATAACATATTGGCTACGATTGAGGGATTGATGGAGTTCATAAGCCAATTTATCACCAAATAATTCTCTCTTCCCCAATTCTTTGACTTGGCTCCTTCTCGTGCTTCTGGTGCTTTTTGTGTAATCATGTGAAGTTTATCTTGACCTCTAATGAAGATCTTAAAGGTATGCACCCATAAAATGTAGTTCAAGGCCCCCATCAACTTGATGGTAGTGCTTTAAACAAGAACTTTGGTCTTCGTGGTGCTTAGTCTCTCCGCATCCTTCATGGCTTAACTTCTTCTACTTGGAATCGGGTGATGAGAAACTCATCATAGCTCCTAATTCATACAAATTACCTAGTTTTCCTAGTTAAATCACTAGTAAATATCAAGTAAACAGGGTTAATTATACATTAAGTAATAATACACAAGGACCTTAATTATGAGTTAAAATAGCTTAATTATGGTATAATAAGCATTTAATTAATAATAGGACTTAAATACAAGCATTTACCTAAATACAAGTAATTATAACTAAGTTTATATTATTTATAATACCTAAGTTGTTAATAAACAAAATAATATTAATTACTTAAATAAATATATCTAAAAAGGACAAAAGTGCAATCTCATGTCATAAACAGATTATTTATCATATTTATAGTTATATATAAAGTTGAAAAATAAATAATTTAATTTAAGCTTTAAAACTCATGTTTTCATTTTAGTCCCTACCTTTTATTTTAATTAAGTCCTTTTATTACCTTTAGGTCCTTCAATTATTTACATAGAAGTCCCTAGGCACCTTTCTTCTCTTCTTCTTCTCCTTGGATGTCCACCATTGGTTGGTGATCAGATCGTCCAATGACTGTATATCCAACACCCAAATAGCTTCTCCCTTACTGTAGAGCTTTATTTCACCTTCCTCATCTCATCTAATAGTTCTGATTAGCCATCAATCCTATTTATTATAGGTGAATAAGCTTACAATCGTTGGAGATGATGATGGCGATTAGGATGTATTTAGACCCCCATTTGTCTTGGTTCTTTCCCCCTAAGCTTCATCATAACTTATAAATAGCCATGCTAACCTCTGATTTGACCTTAGCAACCCCCTTCCCTCTTCTAACTAATGGTTGCTTGTTAGGCTATTCATCCTTGCTCTAGCATCTCTTCCTTCCTTTCTTGGGTGTCATCCACCGAGGAATGCTGCCTCTCTTACCTCCTCTTCCTCTCCTCTGCCCTACCAACGACGTTGGAGCACCCCACAGTCCTTTATCTTTCCATTTCGCTCGGTTGGAGTTGGTCCCCTACCTAGTCTAATTTCTTTCTGTTCTCTCCTTGCCAACGGTGAGATCCCTCACCTTCGTCAGGTAAGTAGCTTAGCTTCTTAGGTGTAGCTTGTAGTGTAGTTTAGGCGAGTAAATTAGCTAGGAGTAGACGTAAGTAGTCCAAGCTTCTCATCACCTTCTCTGACTCCAGCGAACCATTTCCGGCTTCGCCGGACCTCGATTCACACTCTCCACCCTTAGATCACCTTCCTCTCTCTTTCATGATCATAATTCACTTCTTTTATCCCTCAATTAAACATCTATCCGTCTAATCCACTTAACACCTCCACCTAGGGTTCTGTTGTCTTTGGCGGAGGTCCAAAGGTGATTTCATGTCCAATTCGGCCCTCCGTCACCTCATATATACTATTAGGGCCATCCTGACCTTCTTAATTTGATCTCTTAGTCCATGCACATAAAATCCCCAATCCACTCAGTCTCTAGACTTCACAGTCAATGGCGAGCTCCAGAGGAGTTCTTTCATCTAATTCATCTACTGTTCACCTTCACAATCATCTTTAGAGCATTTCGCCTCACTTAATTGAGTGAGATGATGATTCATGAGATTTGATGAACTCAAGATGTTTCTATGAGGAAATTAAGTTCAATTTTCTGATTAATTGCATTAATTGATGAGTTCTTGATGATCCTGAAATCACCAGGAATGTTTTAAGCTAGCTCTTGTATTTACAGGAAGTTTTGACCTCAGAAGCTTAAATTCCAACTATCATTGGAGCTCCGGTGAGCTCCAACGACTTCAAGCACGAGCTACAGACTTTAGAGCTTCTTACAAAGCTCCAGATTCATTTCCTATGATGCACCAATCATATTCCAATCTCTGATTTGAAGTTTTATTGAGTTAAGCATTCCTCTAACCTCTTTCTTCCTCAACTCCGGTAGAGCTGAGGAGGTTGACTTGTTTGATCTCAAGGCTTTGCGATAGGTTAGAGAGCATCCTTAGGTTCTAGGAAATATAGATCAAGACTTAACTCTAGGATTGAACCTCTAGTTTGGTCTGTTGAACAACCTCACCTGAGATCTTAGGAGGAAGACTTACAATCTGATGTTAGGAGGGTCAAGGTCCTATTTTGATGACTCAAGTGAGTTTCTGAGATGATTTTGAATAGATTTGGATGATTAACTAAATCTGAGATGTATAGCTAAAAGCCAACCTATGAGCTTCAGTGGTCAACTTAAGGTCATTCTTGTATTTCAGAGCTTTTGATCTTAGTTTCAGAAGTTAATTCTTACTCAGGTTGTTTGGAGTTTGTTAGAATAGGTTTGAGCATGTTTTAATGAAGTTTTAGGTCTATTTCAATTCCTTCACAGTTTGGGTCATGTATAAGCCTTAGTGAGCTTCGCTGAGTTCCATTTGAGTTTCCAAGCTAAATTTAACTCAGGATAGTCGATTTTAACCTCCTAAAGTGGTCTATAATGTTTTTAAAGGTTTCAATTTTTCTGATAGGTCAATTGACCTTCTGTTTCACCTATTCTAAGCTTCAACGAGAAGCTCCGAAGCTCAGTGACCTTCCCAACCCAGGTCTCCATTCCGACTCCATTGAGTGCGGAATAACTTTAGGCACAATGTGAGACTCATAGGATCAAAGAGAGAGATCTAGTGTTGATTAGTGCATCAATGGTGTCAGGCCATGTTTAGAGCTTGAATAAGAGGTTCACTTGTGTTCCTCTAATCAAATTAGAAGCAGTAATTGAAACAAGAACATTAGAGCTTTCGATCAAGCCTTGAAGATCAGTAATTGAAGCTCTGTGTTGCAAGGAATCAAAGATTGAAGTTGGTGCTGGAGACATGGCTGCGCTGAAAGAAAGGCAAGACATATAGTCCAACCTCGACAATTGAGGAGCAGTTGCTGCAGTATTTAAAGAAATGCCTTTGTAGGCTTATCGCCCAAATGAGGGTGGGCTCCCCAGATAGCGCATATGCGTGCTACTCTGTTCATTGATTTGACCATGTGCTCTACGGAGTGGCCTCCGAGAGCCAGGTGGAAGGTTGAGATGATGACATGTGACCTAGTAGTGAACCCGATTCAACTCTTTGAGCTGTTGATCCTATGAATGGCCGCATTGATCCATCTCACCTTTTATACTATGAAGGGAAAGAATGTATGAAAAATTCTAAGTGTTAACCAACACGTAGTGAAATTTCAAGAGGCTATGTTGTTAAGGCTATAGGGCTGAGCGAGAATTGAAGGTTGATTAGGCATAAGTGTTTGATAATTAATGTGAATAAATGTGTTGCTTCAAAACAACATTTGTAGCAATTTCTTTTTACAATTCAATGCAAATCTTTTATTCTCATTATGGAATGATTACTGTATTTTTAATGTTTATTTTTATGCAGTTATTCATGTGGATAACATATTGTAGTAATTAATTAGTTAATTAAGTAGTTAGTTAAGTATGTAATTAATTATTATAGTTAACTTGTACTCCATTTATATTAATAAATAAGTATTAAGTAGTAGTATAATCTAAGTAGTAATTTCAAGTAACTTAGTAATTATAAAGTAATTAATATAGTACTTAATTGCATCAAAAAATTAATATAGTACTTAAGTTAATTACATGTTTATAATTTAATTAAGTTATATAAGTACTATCTATATAAGTTAAGTATCTAATAGTTGATTAATTATTCAACTTAAGAATAAGAATAACGTAAGAATAATTGGTGAATGTTATGCTTAATTTAGCCTCCGAGCGAACGACATGGACTTAATCAGTAAAAATATTTTCTAAATATTAGGTTATCATGCTCCCTATATTATAATTAACAATGATAAATTAACTAAGCAAGATAGCTTAAACATCATTTTTGACACCGTTGATTAAGTTAATAACCTTAATTAGTAATGTTGAGAATATGTACATCATCGGGAAACACCTCGATCGTTCCCAAGTAAATCAGAGTCCACGTTTCTCTTCTTCAATGTCCTGGAGTCAAGGGGTCACCTTGATTCTTTCTAGGTAACCGTGAGGGGACACACTGTTAGAATCTTAATGTGAAGCATCATATATTATTATTGCAAAATTATACGTTATCATATACATACGTATTTAACATCACGTTTGTGGTCCTTAATGTGATCTAATTATGTTGATTGACCACTCACATCTCATGATGGTATAGGAATTCATACATATAAATCATATGGGAAATGCAATTCTATGATGGGTAGAATTGTCATTTCAATTCTTAACGGTTATGGTCCCCGAAGGGGTGTGTGTGGAGTGGGAGGTTTTACGTTCCTTTGCATCCCATCGCAAAGAATATAAGGACCCATCAGAGAACTCAAGGGGCACGCTCTCTTTTGTCTTCTTCTGCTCTGGCTCTTAGAACCCTTTGGAAGTGCCATCGCCTCTCTCTTTGGAGATTTGGTCCCAATGTCTTCCCAGGATCAGAAACATGTGTTTCTCGTCTAATCCTCAGTGAGATGGACTCTAGTATGTTCCTAATCTCTCGTTTCCTTTCATTAAGGTTGGTGATTTGACGTAAGGACAAATTCTTGGGATTTATCAAAAATGATTTCGTTTACATGATTCGATTTTTGTATGGAATAAATCCATCAAGTGCTATCAGAGTCAATCTTTTGTGTCGAATCGTTACCCTAACGATTGGTTCTTTGAAGAGCAAATCCCATTAGGTTTTGGGATTATTCTTAAATCTGTGTTTGATTAATTTTTTGGGTCCCATCTTTCATGAATTAGTGTACGCTAATGTTTATTTTGTGGATCATGATTGTGATTATCCCATGTATAAACCCTGATATGTTCATTATCGATCGAAATCATTTTTTAGGATGATGATTGACACTTTGGATTCTAGATTTCCGTCATGGAACAGGCATGACATTCATCCGGTATTGGTACTCGTGATGAGTACTGGTACTAGCTGGGTACGGAATACCATCAAGTGGCATGATAAACATGCATGAATTCATGATAAAATGCTTATTCATGATAGTTCCTAGGTCTAGCATTACATATCATAGTATAAATATTGCATAACATTCACTACATTGCATTTAGGATAGTTTGTATATTTTGTATATTAATTCCAACATTTTATATGGCTAGGAGGCAGTGCAACATCTTTACAGGCTTTGGATGAACAATTTGATCGTACGGATGGATCCTGAGCGACGATCGTAGTCCGTCATTGTGAAAATCACCCTTATCAGAGCTCCGTAGTATCCTCTATAAGAAGAAGGAGATGGATAGCCCGGATGGCACCACGTGACGCCATCCAGGCCACACTACATGAGCCGTAGCCCCCAGCCTTGCCTAAAGGAGAAGATTCCAATTGTTGGATCTCAATCCAACGACTGAGAATCGCCCAAACATCACTTGGCCTCCTCTAAAAGCACCTCAAGGAAGATCTGATCACGATCGTTGGATTCTCATCCAATGGTCGAGGCCGCAACAAGCTAAAGTGTCCACGCGACCAACCAGTGCCCTCACCACACTGGCAACGCACTCGTTTCACAAAGAGGGGATGCGAGATCGAGCGGCGATTTGCTGTGCCTTCTTTAGCGCCCAAAGAAATTGGATCGCTCGATCTTGATCAAGTGGTTAGCGTTGCACATGAGTGAAGGAATGTCGCTCGAAGATGCGTAGACGCACGCCCAGGCAGATGCGCGCCTTCTGGAGCGCTCACTTAAGTCGAGCGGGCGTATCATCCGTCGTTCGATCTTCGTGATAGCGCGATTCAAATCTAGCAAGAGGCGCAATCCATGTGCGCTCCTTAGCCACATGATCAAGATTGAATGGTGGAGATGCTTCCTTGACCAGCGGGAGTGCGATTTGAACAATTGCAAGGGCGTGATCTACGGGCGCTCCCTGCCGTGAGATGGTTCATCCAACGACTGCCAGCGATGCATGCGCATTTGAATTCGTGAGAGCGCGCGATCTTCGCGCGATCTCATCCATCCGCGCCTAATCCAACGGCTGTTGATCTCCTCACGCTACGCCAGCTGCAGCCGTTCCTCCTTACGCCAGCCAAGGCACTTGAATTTGTAGCGACACCCCTGGCCGGTCTTGAGTGACGTTTTAAATGTCGCTGAAGACCCGTGCGCGCAAAACACCCCCATTCCACCACTATATAAACACCATGACCCCTTCCCTTCCAAATCGTCTCTACCTACTCTACTCCTACCTACTCCTAAGCTCTAGTAGCCTACCAAAGCTCCATTAGAGATTATTCCCAAGCTTCAAAGGCCTCTTATTAGTGTAATGCTCCTATATCCCACCAAATATTTGTCCTCCATCCCACGATCTTCATAAGAAGCTTTGGTGAAGCAATCCTCTACTTGACGTCCTTCTGCATCTCACCTCCATCGTCCAACACCACACCTCCTTCATCCAAGCTGCCGCCAAGCGCCCGATTTGGGAGATTTCTTCTCACCCCTATCTCTTTTGTATTTCTTAGCTTATTGTAATAAACAATTGCATGATATAGGAAATTTGTTTCCATCTCATTTTGTGACATTATCTTGCCTGCTTCTTTATTGCAAAACAAAAGAAAAAATCACAAAACCCTAAAACCTCAAAAAGAAATAAAACGAAAGTAAATGTCACCTCCCTATGTTGGACCTGAGACTCCCTTGGAGTTTCGATTATAAATTGTATTTGATAATGCATTTTGCGAGCTACGACGATGGGTTCTTGAAACCCTGATTTTTCTTCGCCAAAACCCATTGATCATGACACTGGAACAAGATCTATATCATTCAGGTACTGGTACTGAATTTTAGTACCGGTACATATGGGATACAATTTTTTGTACTAGAACCCTATCAAGAATCAATGTAGTACTAGTACATAAGGTCAGTACCGGTACACATGGGTTATTGTTTTTTCAAAGCTATACCCTATGAATACTGGGACTCATCATGGGTACCGATACTTAGGAATATGGATTGATCTAGAGGACTGGACAGTACCTGGTAGGTATCGGTACTCGTCTTGAGTACCGATACATAAAGAAACTAATACCGATACTTAACTTTGGTATTGGTACCTTGTCTATAACGATACCGGTACTTATCCTCAGTATTGGTACAAGTGTGATATTAGGGATATACATTTACTATCATGAATCATTTGGTATAAACATTAATGTTTGGTTTTAATGTATTGAATAATCTAACACATTTAGTAATTCTAGTCAAAGCAGATTTCTTCTTATGCTATTTTATTTGAAACATTAAAACGACTGTGTATACTATATTCCTGTGTGTGGTGCTTAGCCCAAAGGAGAATCACCTCATGACTAAATACACATATGCACATTTTGATAAATTTACTTTTGAATTATAAGGGTTCATGTGGGTAATTGAGTTAATATAAAGATAACTTAATAACTTCACATGATTATTTTCAATAGTTATTTATCATTTTTAAAGACTGCCCTTTACAATATTAATATTTATGTCCAAAGACTAAGCATTGATGTTGTATTGTTTAGTTTATTTCATTTTGAGCATGTCTTTGCTTTTTTGTTCTCAGTAAACTCCTATGCATCTTCCATTACTACCAACCTCAGTCCTATTCTAGATTTGAATGGATCCAATTTTAAATTCTAGGAAGAAAGTGTCCTTATTGTTTTGGGAAGCATGGATTTAGACCTTGCACTCCAGATTGATTCTCTCTCCCCTCTTACAGATAAAAGTTCTTCTACTGATATCAAGAACTTTGAGAGGTGGGAAAGATCAAATAGCATGGGCCTGATGATCATGAAGCGTACTATCCTAAAAAACTTTAAGGGTGCTATCTTAGATGAATTGAATGCAAAGAAATTCCTTGATGAGATTAAAAGAAGATTTGCTAAAAATGAGAAAGTTGAGATAAACAATCTCCTTAACAAACTTGTCTTACTTAAGTACAAAGGCATTGAAAACATAAGGGAACATATCATGAAAATGTCTCACTTGGCCTCAAAACTAAAGACACATAAGTTGGAATTATCAGAAGACCTCCTTGTCATTTAGTTTTAATCTCCATCTTTGCACAATATGGGCAGTTTAAAGTCAGTTATAACTGCTAAATGGAGAAATGGACTCTTAAAGAGCTTATTTTTCATTATGTGCAAGAGGAAAAGAGGCTTAAGCAGGACAAACCTAAAAGTATTCATTTGATTTTCAGGCCCAAAAGGAAGCGGGCTAAGGATACAACTTCTACCTCTAAAGGAAACCAGAAGAAGCCTAAGACATCTTGCTTCTTCTTCAAGGGTAAAGGACACATGAAGAAAGATTATACCAAATATCACACTTGGCATGAAAAGAAAGGTACATCACTTTCTCTTGTTTGTTCAGAAGTTAACCATGCTTTTGTACCCACAAACATTTGGTGAATAGATTCTGGAACTACTATTCACATTAGTGTGTCTGTGTAGGGTTGCCTAAATTGTCGAATGCCAAGTGATGTCGAAAGATACATCTATGTGGGCGACAGCAAGAAGGTGGAGGTAAAAGCCATTGCAGATTTCAGGCTTTCATTGACTACCGACCATCAATTAGATTTGAAAGAAACATTCATTGTACTGTTGTTTAGATGGAATTTAGTTTCAGTTTATCTGTTGGACAAATTTGGTTATTCTTGTTCATTTGGAGACAGACAATTTCGTTTGTTTCTTAATTTAAATTTAATTGGTTATGGTTCTTTGTATGACAATGATAAATTATATATGCTTCATATGGTTTCCTCTAAGTATGAAACCTTCAATGCAACCTTGAGTGGTACAAAGCGTAAATTAACTAATGAGAATCTGCTTTATTATGACATAAGCGTTTATGCCATATCTCTAAAAAGAGAATGGATAGGCTTATTTCTAATGGAATTCTTGATTCCCTTGATTACACAGATTTAGGCATACGTGTAGAATGTTTAAAAGGGAAGAGAACAAACAAAAAAATGTAAGTGCCACTAGAGCCTCAGAAGTCTTAGAAATAATACATACAGATATCTATGGTCCATTCTCTACGGTTTCTTGGAGTAGGCAAGGGTGCTTTATTACATTCATAGATAATTACTCTAGAAACGGGTACCAATTTCTTCTTCATGAAAAGTCACAGTTCTTGGATGCATTCAAATCCTATAAGGTTGAGGTGGAAAACCAACTCAGGAAAAGGATTAAAGCCATTAGACCTGACCATGGTGGTGAGTACTAGGTAGGTATGATGGATTAGGTGAATAGCGTCCTGGACCCTTTACTTCTTTCCTTGATGAGTGTGGCATAGTACCTCAGTACACCATGCTTAGGACACTAAGATGAATGGTGTTACTGAGTGTTGCAATAAGACTCTTAAGGATATGGTACAAAGTATGATTAGTCATACCTCTTTACCTGAGTCCCTCCTATCACGAGGGTGACCTGGGTTCGATCCCTAGCAATGGTGCCATTTAAAAAGTCGATTTTTGCTTTCGATGAAATTTTAAGCATGAAATGTCATATCATAGTAATGCTTTTATGGTGGAAAATAGACCATCAAAAATTTAATACCAAAAATCTAACTACGAAAATAGTTATACCGTTTCCACGGGTAAGAATTAGCCTATTGAAATGATTAATGATGACTTATCTATTCGAGATTATCAATGAATACTCATTCGAACTCTTGCAAAATTATTTCCAACATAACTCAACACTCTATGTAATTAATTAAGACCATAGGGAGTTTACATGCAAAACCACCTCAATAAAATATGATGTAATAATGAAAGTGTTCTTACAATGGCACTTATGGTAAATATTAATCGATACGGTACTGTAGCAAAACAGGGGTTTTGCTTGAGATTTCATACAAGCACGCGAGGAGGTCGTCGCTGACGGCTTGCCTATTGGTGGTGGTGCATCGGCGAGGGTGCTTCGCAATTGGATTGGTGCGGCGGTGAGCGGTGGAAGGAGCCGGTGGCCAGAGGTGGTGGATAATTGTTTGAAGGTTTTGCACATGAGTCGAGTGAGGTTGTGCATGGCTGCTATGGTCGGGGAGGATGCTCGAGTGGCACTTGGGGTTGTGGTTAGAGGAGGCTCGATGGAGGTGTTGCGTTTTGGGGTGTTTGGGTTTTTCTTCGGTTGACGGGAAGGTGGGCAAGGAAGAAGAAAAGAGGAAGAGGAGTTGGTAGGAGGGTTGAGGGTAGGAATGGAGGCAATTGTGGACACGACGAGTGGCTGCGCGTGGTTGGACGTGGCCGTGGGTCAATGGCGCTGTTGGTGGTCTGCGGCAAGGAAGGTGGCGAAGGTGATGAAGGTGGTGGTCTGCAGCGAGGGGGAAACGACTGGTGGTGGTGATGGTGTTGGAGTGATGGTGATGGAGGCCGTGCACTGTCATCGCATGGTCGGTCGTGGTGGGCTCGCGGTGGAGAAGTGAAGCTTTAGGCCACGGTGCTCGCCATGTTCATGGTGCAAGCCTTTCGTCTAGTGGAGGAGATGGAGATGCCCCTGTGCAATTGGTTTCTTGTCCTTCTAAAAATCCTCTATTTGTTTTCTTCCCCCAAGATCTTCTCCAATCACTCGGCGAAGATCGCGAGCGGTTGGGATGTGTGGAGGGATGGGGCATGACTGGAGATGGAGAGGCGATGCGTTGTGTCGGGTGGCTGTGCGTTGAGCAGCGATGGGTCCTATAGGGAAAGAAAAGAAAAAGAAATAAAAAATGGGTTATTTATAAAAAAATCCAAAACTATGCATGTAATACATACTATCTTCTCTTATATAAATGCAATTGAAATATGCAAGAACTAATCTATTTACATATCAAAATATACTTTGTACATGTAGACATTACCCTAATATTTAGGCATTTATGTATTCAATTAGCCTACAAATGTGGTCTCATCAAATGCCCCTATGCCTAATTTTTGCTATTCCCTAGTAAAAGTGAAGAATGATGGACGTGACCAAAGATTTTTGTTTTTCTTATTCCAAAAATTTAGATATCTAGACAAATGTGAAAATGAAGTGATAGTAGCTTAGGCAACGGATCCAAATGAAAAGTAAACTTACACTTAAACTTCGTATTTGACCCTTGGTAAAATTCTATCAGGATGGGCAATCTCTTCCCTCAGGGATAAAGCAAAAAATAATATGTGATTTGACCCTGACTTTTTGGTTTAGGTAGAAGATACTGAATCAAATGATTTCATATTTGGTGGCTCACACTCATCTGGTACTACATGTAATCTAATACTGCAGATTCTAGATTTTTAGACTATCAAATAGGTCAACCTAGAGAAAGGCAAAAAAAATTGTACTCTCTTAGTGTTCCTTGCTCTTACTCTTTTTCCTTCTTTCATTTTTGAGATAGAAAATATCACCAGATTTTGTAAATGTACTTAATGTTTGGTGGCCTCACATGTCATTCACACTTTAATTAGGGTCTTAATAACCCTATAATTAAGTCAGAATTTCTCAGCCAGTATTCGGGCGAACAAAAATACTGAAAAAGTAGGTATAGGTCATATTTGGTGGATCGCAATAGGTATTTTTATTGCCTCAATGACATCAACACATGATGAAATTGACACCAAGATATAGCTATGAACTCGAATACCCCTTTTTTTTCTTCTTTTCTTTCTTTTTTCTCTCTGTACATATATATATTTCTTTTTTTTTCTTCTTTTTTTTCATAACTACCAATACAACACAAGACGATGCAAACATTTATTTATGAGGCATTATCGGGGATAATGATGTTCAAGAGGATATTGTGTGACTTATTTGGTGGAAGTGCATACTCTTGGCATCGGGAAGAGACAGATAGGACAAACGTATTTTTGATTTTTGACACTACTACCCTCCTTCAAGCAAGGATTTTATGAAAGACGGTCATAACCATCCACTATAGTCATAGTTTTATTAGAATTCAATCTTCGTGTATCTACCTTATTTGGTGACTCTCAGGAATTCACATACAATGTTCGCATGTATGAATAGAGAGCGAAAATTTGTCACAGTGGGAAGTTTGATGTATGCCCAAGTTTGCACGTGGCCAGACCTAACATACATTGCTGGCATGTTAGATAGGTGCCTAAGCAAGTCTGGACCTGACATTGGGAGACAGCCAAACGGGTTATGCGCTATTTGCAAAGAACAAAGGACTTCATGCTCACATATAAGAGATTAGATCACCTAGAGGTCCTTGGATATTCCGACTCTAACTTTACGGGATGTCAGGATACCCGAAGATCTATTTTGGGATATATTTTCTACTAGCTGGAGGATCTATCTTGTGGAGGAGTGTTAAGCAAATGTTGATAGCCACCTCCACTATGAAAGAAGAATTTATAGTATGCTTCAAGGCCTCAAATCATGGGGTATGACTTAGGAATTTTGTCATAGCATTATGGATTATTGATGGTGTTGAAAGACCACTTCAGATTTACTGTGACAACAATTCGACGGTGCTATACTCCAACAGCAACAAAAGGTCTTCAAGGTTGAAGCACATTGATATCAAGTTTCTAGCGGTCAAGGAATGAGTTCAAAGTGGTCAGGAGTCCATTAAACACATTAGGACCCACTCCATGGGGGCAAATGGTATGCAACTACCTTACATAGTTAATTAGTCGTTGTTAAGTTATAGTATAGCGAGTAAAGTAATCGACACATTTTATAAATTTATACTGGTAAGTCTAGGTCATTCGCTGGGAAGCTAATTTAAGCATAACATTCATCATTTATTTTAATTTAATTCTTATTCTTAATTATAATAATTAGCTAATTATTACTAACTCATATAGATAATACTTATATAATTTATAATAGATTATTTTTCTTAATTATTAACTATAAAATACCTTGTTATACTTACTACGCTTAAGTTATAACTTAAATTAACCTATGATAATTAATGATATTACAAATTGTTTAACTTAGTTATAATTATACTAACTTAACTTATATTAATACTTACTAACTATTCATAACTTAGTGTTTACTTAAATACTTAACTTAATTGACTACAACATAATCTTAATTAACTTAGTTATCAATAACTTAGGTTCTTAAATTATTAAACTACTACTACTTAAGTTATACTCTACTTAACTTAGTTAATTACTTAAAGCACTTAATTTGACAATTAGTTTGCATTAGGAGGATGAATTAATTGCAAGAATTAATCATTAAAAACCTGCCAATCAATTCCATTATAAAATGAACATGTATAAAAGAAGATTAGCATTCATTACAAAAGGAAATAATCCAAAAAGATAGCAGTTTAAGAACAACTAATCAGCCTTTAATATCTCATTTAGTACAATCAACTCTTCTCATTCACATCCCAAACCTCTCAAATTTGACTAAGTGTTAGTCAACACATAGACTAAGAGGATCAAGTTTCATGTGGCCTTTTGCAGGATCAATGGCCACAATGGCTGGATCGGTACCACTATTGGGCCACGTCTAACCATCATCCTCTTGCCTGGCACCTGGAGGTTGCTCCGTAGAGCAATTAATGGTTAAATAAAGTCAAAGGTCCTACCAGCACATGCATGCTTGCAGCGCACGTGGCCCATGCTGTAGTCGCTCGGCGAGGTAGCCTGGACAATTCTTTGTATACACAGGAACAACTTTTCAGCTCTCGAGGTGGGACTAAATGTCCTACCTTTCTTTCAACACAACCATGTCTCTAACGCTAGCTTCAATCTTCAATTCTTTATAACACAGAAATCCAATCTTCATTCAAGTCTCTAGATTTGTAAAGTTATCATAGATCTACTGATTCCAACCATCAATTTGATAAGTGAATCACTTCAACTCCCAGATTCATCCTCCAAAGTTAGTTCAGCATCGTAATTGGCTTCACAACAACAGTTCAAATCTAATCTCTGAATTAATCTAATAATTCTCTCTCTCTGGTGTCTAAAGCATCACTTAAGTGTCTAAGTTGATTTCACGTCATCTGGAGGTAAAAAGAAGGTAGAAGAAAACTTCAGAAGCTCAAGAAGCTTCATTAGCTTCCTCTGCTCAATATAACAGACAATTTAAGATCCAATTATGACTAATTAGTAGTTTAGAACCTCTAGATCATTTTTAGGTAACTTCAGAGGATTAAACCTAATCATTTTAGGCTAAAATTGACCTTGAATTTCATTTGGAGCTCTATGAAGCTCATTGATATTAAGATTGAACCTAAACTGACCAGATTTGAAATCTAACCTAATTCAACTAAAAACTTCCTAAAATTAATTTCAAATGATTCATTATAACTCCTAGAACATAGAGCAATCCTTGAACCTGAGTTCAGAAGCTCTGCAGTTTGGTGGCAACTCAAGTTTGACTAATCCACTATAAAAGTTGACTTTTAACTTAAGAAGGTTTCAGCTCAACCTAACCATCCTAATCAACTTCAAATCTCATCAGGAACACAATAGACCCCTAAAGATCAAGAATTGATCTATGGGACACTGTTATCCAAGCCCTCCTCCTGAACATCAAGGCTAGGTTATTCGATAGCATAATCTACAAATTTGTTAACTTAACCAAAGCTTGATCTAGACTCTAGAGGTCTTAAGATTGCTTTCTGACCTGTAGCTAATCTCTGAAGGTCTCTAATTTATCCTCCTCAACGTTGCCTGAGCTGAGGAAGATGAAGCTTAGTGGAATGCTTGAGTCAATGAATCAAGAATGATTGATCTGGAGCTTCTCAAAGAATTTCAAGCATTGTAGCTCAATGTTGATATCGCCAGAGCTCACCGAAGCTTCGATGACGATCGGATTTGGATGCTAGATCACAAAACTCCATGAAACTTGTCAAGAAATAGATCTGAAGATTCCTGATATCATCATTAACCTCAAAATAATCTCAATTTGATCCATGGACACTCAGAGAAGACATGCGAACTCAAGTGAGTTAGAATTAAAAAATGAGTTCGTTAGAACAATTGAATTAATGATTTATCAAATGGATTTCGGTAAATTACATCCCAAGGAGTGGCAATGGTGTGGAGGTGGTTTGATTAGACAATAAAACTCCTCTGACCTACACCATGGATGGTGGAGGTCCGAGGTTGGAAGGAATTTAGGCATTCTGCGTGTGGTGATTAATCGAGGAAATTAGAAGTTGGAATGGAATTGTGGAGGGATTATGAACATGATTAGGTGATAGCTGATGTGAATGAAGGTCCAACGAGTCAGAATTAGCTCGCCGGAGATGAGGAAGATAATGGAGAGAATTTGAAATTAGCTAATCTACCTTACCTACTAAACTAAACTAAACTACTCTAAGCTAATCCCTATGGCTAATCTACATTTACCTGGATGAGGTGGAGGAAGAAGACACCAGCTTTGGTATGTCGGATTGGAAGAAATATAGTTGTCGAGGAAGCAACTCTGGCGAGAAAGGAAAGCGAAGAGGAAGCAGAGTTGATGCTCCTTAGCTTTGTCGCAGTGTCCGAAGGAAAAAAGGAGGTGAGAGAGGCAGGTGATTCCCTTGGAATCGCTCCGAAGGGGAGGTGAGAGGTCGCCGAAGAGAGGGAGGAATAGCCTATTGTCGATCATAATTGGGGAAGGGGGATAGGGGATCGACCCTATGATCGGAGGGGGTAGTGAACATTTATAGGTGCGGTGAAGCTCCTGAAGCTTGAATCTGGATGTAGGCGTGTCTAGGTTCATCAGTATCACCGTCATTGTCTCTGACGACTGTGAGGTTACCTCATCTGAAAAGTAGGGCAACAAACTCATCCAAACCGTTGGATGAGAAGAGGTTGTTGAAGCGGAGCTTCACAACTGATATGGAGTTCTGACATTGGATAAGCAGTGATCAGTTGTTCCCATCATTGGCCATCGTCGACTGTAGATAAGGAAGAAGAAGAGAAGAAAAGGAAATATAATAGGGACCCAAACACAATAAATGAAGGAACTAAATGTTGTCAAAAGGACTTAATCGTCATGAAACTTAGGGACTAAAATGCAAATAGTCATTTTTATTAAGTAATTTTATTTATTTCTTTTTCTACTTTTTATATATTATTATAAATACAATAAATAATATATTTATACCATGAGATTACATTTTTATCCCTTTTAGCTATATTTGTTTAAATACTTAACATTGTTAAGTTAATTAACAATTTAGGTAATATAAATAGTATAAGTTATGTATAATACTTTATATATAGCTAAATGCTTAGGTGTGAGTCCTAATTATTAATTAAACATTAATAGATGTTAATTAGACCTTAATTTAGTTATTTTATCATATCACTAAAGTCCTTACTCTTTTTACCATACTTATATAATTAACCCTAATATAATGGTATTCACTAATAATTTAACTAGGAAAATTAGCTAATATTGATGAATTAGGAGCCATAATGAGTCTCTAATCAGTAAACCTGCTCACTAAAGGGCTAACACTAAAGGTCTTTCATGAGCATGTTGTCTGCATTGGTGTTGTATGCATTTTATAATACGATAGTTTAGTGGAAGTTTGTTCCATTCTTTACGTGTTTCATTTATGGACATGTTTCCAGTTATGCGCATAATAAATTTTATTTACACTTTGGAATTCATTGGTCCTTGCTATGTGATCTCTTGTATGATAAAGTTTTGGACCAATTGAAAATAAGCATGTATAGATCACATCAAGATGCAATTTTTATGTTATGTACCTATATCAAATTTATGTCATTACTTGTATTAATGTATGTGATCATTGCTTGGTCTAGTCGATTTCATAATGGTGAAAACCAACTTTGGTTGTATGTTAACAGAGTATAGACAAGATTGGTAGAGATGTGGTTTATTGTGATATGTATTATTGAACTCATACAAGTATATGTGAACGTATGGTAATAAGAATAATATATGTTGTTCAAGTGAGAAATTGTTAAAATCTTAATGTGAACCGTCATATATTATTATTGTAGAATTATACGTTATCATATGCATACGTATTTAACATCATGTTTGTGATCCTTAATGTGATCTAAATATGTTGATTGACCACTCACATCTCATGAGGGTATAGGAATTCATACATAGAAACCATATGGGAAATGAAATTCTGTAATGGGTAGAATTGTCCTTTCAATTCTTAACGGTTATGGTCCCCGGAGGGGTGTGTGCGGAGTGGACAATTTTACGTTTCTCTACATCCCATCACAGAGAATATAAGGGTCCACAAGAGAACTCAAGGGACATGCTCTCTTTTGTCTTCTTCCGCTTTTGCTCTTAGAACCCTCTAGAAGTGCCATCGCCTCTCTCTTTGTTGTACGTGCGAAATCGATGTTTAAGATTGATACGTTGTAGTGCAGACCAAAGTCGCTCGTCAACAAATACAATTTATTACTTGAATTGAAGTTCAAGGTCGAACACAAGGAGCAAGTATTGCATTCACATGCTAATCTTAATAGATAATATAAATGAGCATAATTAATTACTCAAAAACTAATATTTAATGTAGCACATGAGTACATCAAGAATCGAATGAGGCAAAAAAAACATCTAATACAAAATAATGGTGATTTGAATCACCAATAATTAACTTAGATACATATAATAATTACTTAATGATCTAAATAATTGCACAGTACCTCAAATAATGCCACAGTGTTATCATCAGACGACTTAAGTTCAACCCTGCTACAGTGCCTCAAAGAGGCTTCTTCTTCCGTTCTTCAAGCCTTAGCTATTTCTTGGCTTCTCTTTTTTCTCTTCTCGTGACTAAGTGTCGCACAAGTGCTTGTAAGAGCAAAACCCCTTAACTCCATGCTCTCTCTCTCTTCTTCTTCCTCTTCTAGGGATAACCAGGTATTCGAGTTTGGATTAGATTGTACACCAGACCAGGGCTACCTGCAGTGGGTAGAAGCCGAGGTGTGAGGCCTAGGCGGGTAATCAGGTATGAGCCAGGCCCACGTGGAGGTGTCACAGGTGAGGTGTGAAGGGGTGCGTGAGGGATCTCACCCCCTATGTGTGTTGAGGCTCTAAGGCGCAATAAAAAATTCCTTTTATTTACTGCAGGGGCATTGTGCTCCACGAGGTGCGACTAGATCCCACGGTTCTTCGTGCAGCTGTTGCTGGAGTGCTCTCCCAATCGAAGCTGAAGGAGCGCACGATGCTCCCAATTGGAGGCCTGGGTTGCTTCCTGGAAGTAACCCGCATCACCTGGAGATAGCACCTGGAGCGTGCGTGGCTTCGAACTCAAAGAACAAGGTTGGAGATGGCGACGACAGTGGAGGTGCACGGCAAGACCTGAACTGAAATTCAAGAGAACGGCCTCTCGGCCACGTTAAACCAGCTTAGGAGCTTCGCCGTAGGGCGTAGAGTGCGTTGGTAGTGATTTTGTGATTTGTGGAGGTGTGTGGTGGTCTGCGGAGGTCAGAGAAGGAGCACGATAGTTGGTTTGTTCGGAGGGTCACGGGAGTGGGTGGAATAGGAAATAAAGGTGGGGTTTGATGCAAGCGGATGTGGCAAGGGTGTAGAGGGTTTCAGCGAGGTGGATGGAGGGGTCTAGTGGCGAGGACGCCTCGCCGGAGGAGCAGTCGGAGACGGAGAAGACAAGGGTGATTCACGGTTTCGAGGGGTCGAAACGAGAGTTAAGAGGGGGAGAATTAACCTAAGAGTCTAAGGGAATTAAACTACTCCTAAACTAACGGACGAAAGGGGAGAGATCGACTTGCCAGGGGTACGTCGACACCGGGGACGAAGGTGGCTCCGGTGAGTAGCAAATGGCGAGGACAATGGAGGGAGAGGCGTCGGCTGGTACGGCACGACATGGAGGAAGACGAGGAAGGAGAATCCGCCGCTGGTATTGCGAGCGGACGATGAGGGAGGTCAGAAGAGGTCGTTGGACGTTGAGGAGATATTCGGTCAGAGAGGAGGGAGGAATGTGGGGAATTTCCAACCAAATTCGAGCGTGAGGAAAATGGTTTGCCATGGGGATCCTGATATAGGCCTTAGGGAGTCGGTTTAAGCTTGGGAATCAATATTTGCGAGATTGGAAAGCTCGATGGAGTTGGAAACTCAAGAGATACCCAAATCTCTCATGCGCTCGCATGAGAGATTGGGAAGGTTATGGAGTTCGAAGTTGGGTGCATTGGAAAGAGAACTTCTTAAGGAATCTCCCTTCCAATTTGGAAGGGATTTGTTGATCAGAGGAGTTCTCTTCAATCAAAGGTCGCCAGAGAAGGATTACTCCACGATAATGGCAGAGGGATCTATTTGCAAAGAGTGACGACAAAGATAGGGGTCTATTTATAAATATTTTGAAAGTTAGGGGCATGTATGTGAGAGAAAAGAGTCAAACAGGACCAAATTGCAAACTAGGTCAAGATGATCTCATATTGGGTCCAAATTTTGATACAAGCCTAGTTTGGATCTAGGAAATCCAATGGTGAAGTTGGATTTAGGTTTTGACCAAGTTTGACTGGATAATTTATGCAAAAACCTAAATTAGGGCAACTGTCTGTTTGAGACTCTGTTTTAGGTCAAATTGAGTTCCAATGGTCAAATCAAGCATATTAAACTCTAGAGAATATTTTTCTATGATTTTTAGAGGATTTATATGAATTTTATCATGACCAGAACCTTAGTTAATTAAGAGAGTCTATTTTTAAGGTTTAAGATGTCATTTAATTCTCGAAACATGCGAAAACCCATTTTTGTTTGCACAAACCCACTTGTTAGACATTTAAGACCATTTGACCTTTAATTAACCCTTGCGAAATCCCGTGATTGTTCTGCAATTGAGATATGTTGTTAAAACTACATTTTTATCCTTGTTTTACTATATTTCTCTCAGAATGATTATGCAATGAATTATGGTCCTCTGGCGGTTATGTAGGAGCATTTATTCCTTGATTATGAATAATTAAAGCTATATATGGTTGATGATGACATTATCATCACTCTCTCTGGAGATTTGGTTCCAACATCTTCCTAGGATTAGAAACGTGTGTTTCTCGGCGAATCCTTAGTGTGATGACTTTGGTATGTTCTTAATCTCTCGTTTCCTTTCGTTAAGGTTGATGATTTGACGTCAGGATAGATTCTTGGGATTTATTAAAAATGATTTCGTTCACATGAATCAACTTTCATATGGAATAAATTCCATCACACCCTACTTTCTCAAGAGGTTCACGTGGCCTCATCTTCAACTTGAGAGCTACCTCTGTGGTTGACTTCTTGCTTCATGTGTTCCACACCAACAAGAAGTCCACACAAGAAGTCTCTTGATCTCAAGGTTGCAGGAGAGCCTACTTTGATACCATGTGAAGATCTTTGTCCCTTAGAATGTCCCATGTTCAAGAGGTGCACATTTGAGGGGAGAGCATGTTCTCATGTGTAGAAGAGAAGATGGTTGGCGTGGAGTTGATGATGGTGTGGAGAGGAGTTGGTGTGAAGAGGGAGAGAAGAGAGGAGTCTTGGTGGATATGAAAGTTTTGTTATTGGACTCAAAGAAAAAAGTAAGAGGATTTGGTCTTTATTTAAAGAGATCCAATCCTAATTACAATCCCAACAAACTTAGGATTTGGATTCTAGTAATCCCAATCCTCATTCCTAAAACAAACTCAATCAAATCTTTAACTAATCCTAAATCGACTCCACTCTTAATTTAGACTCTAGCAACTAATCAAATCTTTACTAAAAAAATAACTTGCCACATGTGGCACCAACCAGACTTGACTTCCAAGCCAAACACATGCACATGCACACACGTTCATGCCTACACATGGGCATGCAACTGATTGCCAGACTTACGCCACGTGGCACTACCACATGTCATTGCCACATGGCACCTTTTTATAAATCTTCACACTAATGATTACTAATGGCTAAAGTAAGGAACATATTCATGGTTGTGTGCTTAATGATAAGAGTGAGGATTTCAAAATAGCCTTTCCCTTCTTGTTGATGAAACCATTTCGCAACCAAATGAGCCTTATATTAGTGCCCATGCACTAAGAACTTAATTTTGATGTTTACAAATTATTTAGTAAGAAATATTATTTCTATCAAATTTGTATTTGGAAAATATTTCTTCAAAAACTAACATTTAGGAGGCAAAAGAAATAGATGATGATATTTCTTCTCACAAGATGATGGTTAACTTACAAGATGATGGTGACAGAGAAACAACCTCATAAAGAGAAGAGGATGGAGACATAAAGAACAAAAGGCATGCTTGATGAGAAAAGAAGATACACTTACAAGTTTGTTTTTCTTTTTAGAATTCTTGTTAAAGAGTCTTTATGCGTGATTGTTAGAGTCTTATATGGTTTCTTAAACTTGGGAAGTTTATACAGTCTACCTAAGTTCTACTTACACTTAGAATCCTTAAAAAAGTTACTTTAATACTCAAAATATTTGATCGATTAAAGGTAAAAGCTAATCGATTAATGTTTACTCAAAATATTAAAGCTTTCAAAATAATGGTTTCATACCTTTAGTGAAAGTCTATTTGATTTGAAAATCATTGGCTACTTTTGAAAAGATGAGTTATTAGTCTATTAATAATGTGCATTAAGTGATTAACACCCTTGGCAATTATCATAAATTCAAATGTCAATGGTTGTTTCCCCTTCTGCAGATTAGTTGATTTCATTTTTTCTTTAATCGATTAATCAGACTTTCACTAAGTTACTAGCTGCTGGATTTTGTTATTAAATAATTAATGGGATTCCTTAACTGATTAATTTCTTTTTTATCACATAGATATTAATTGAATCCCTAGCTCCATTCAGCTCCATTCAGCTCCATTCCTTAACTAATTCTTTGTCATCCCTAGCTCCATTCAGCTCATCTCAGTTGAATGGCAGCTCTAGCTAGTTCACCTCAGCTTCATTCAGCTCACCTTAATTGGATGACAGCTCAAACTAGCTCAAGTCAGTTGATCCCAACTCCATTCCAGCTCCTCCAGCTCAGAACAGTTCATTGGAAGTTCAACCTGACTAGGACTAGCTACTGCCATCAACTAGCTAGACTTAGTCACCTGAAGATGACCTCAACCAGCTCAGGTCAACACAAGTTCAGCTCCCAGAGGCTCAACTTAGCTCAACGTAGTTGAGTTGAGCTACTTAACCCAAGCTAGCTACTCCAGCTAGCTAAGTAATCTTCGAGAAAACCAGACCCAGCTCACCTCAGCTCATTTCAGCAGAAGCCAACTCATCTTAGCTTGGCTTAACAGCTAGCAAAGAACTAACAAGCTAAGCTAGCTAAGGTAGCTCCTTGCAATTCTCTTCAGCAACCACCAACTCCAGTGCAGCTCAAGGCAACTCCTTCCAGCTCCTCACCTTCAAAACCCTAGATCCCTCTACCTCTCTACCCTACTCCCTACTAGCTAAGCTAGCTTATCTTACCTAGTCACCTCCCTGGCCACCAAAACCTAACCCTAAAACCCACCTAACTAGCTCCACCAAATAACCTTACCTAAGTCCACCTAAGCTACCACCACTCCACCTCAATCTTGGCGCCAACCCTACACATCCCTTCACCCCTCTCTACCACCAAAAGATACCACTAAATTCCCTTCAAAATCACCTAGAAATGGTGCCAACTTTTTCCCTCCAAAACCCTTGAAATCCAACCCTACACCTACCCCTTCAAGCCATCTCCACCATCCACCTAACCCTCCTTCTAGAAGCCCCCCTTGTTGGCACCAACTAGTGGTGTCTCTCCACCACCAAGAGTCACCAACACCACTATAACCACCACCCTACATGACCTTTGAGTTGGCGCCAACAATCCTACACCATAGGATCCACAACCACCCATCAAAAGCTAATCCTAACCGTCCACCCTTCTCCACTCCTATATCTACCCCCCATTACCACCACCACACCATCATCTTCTCCATTAGTTTAGATTCTACCCTTAACCACCCTACATCCCATCTTCACACCAAGGAAGAATTAGAAGAGAAGAAGATCAAGGGGGCAACCTACACACCCCCTTGGTGACTTCTTCCTCTCCTTCTCCCTTGTGCCACCCCAAGGAGGAGATCTTATAAATAGAGGGGATAGCCAGGAAGAGGAGGAACCTTAAGGTGGTTGACGCCCACCTTGAAGAGAGAGCTTGGAGGAAGACTACATCAAGAAGAAGTCAAGGAGCACCCTTTTTAAGTGTTGGGCAACCACACTTGGAGTAAGGGCCATCCAGGCTTCTACAAGAGGATCCCTTTCTTCTTTATCTTTTACTTTATCTCCTGTATTAGCTAGTAGTTTTATTATTTTTGCAAGAAGCATTCCTCTACATGTGCTCCAAATTCTACCAATACAAGATTTCCATTTACCTTCTAATTTATGTTTTTATCTTAGTGTATTTTTCATGCTATTAGTAGTGTAGTGCACACCACACTCTCCTCTTCTAATTACCCTAGGTGCACTTGCCTAAGGTGAGCTTAGAAGAGAGAGTTTCATTATTGTCACCTAGGCGTGGTTTAGCATAGTAAATCTTTGCATCAAATACCCGATTGTTTTCAAAACCCTAAAAACAATAAAATTAAAATACAAAAGGAAAAGTGAGGATTTGAGAGGCGAGAGAGAATCAATTCATGTGATTAACAAATTGGCCTCCTTAGACGACCGTAGATACTCTACTATCTAGGTATTATAAATTTAGAAGTTAATTGCAGATTTAAGCATATGACACAAATACATCAATTTACAAATTGCGTATTTCCCGCATCATGCTCCACATTAATTCTCCCCTTAGGAACCCAACATGGATTGTATAGGTGGCACTGGAAAGACTACAGCCACATTACCTTATACCACAAGTTTGAGTTTTGGATCTTCAACTAACTTCCATGTTTGAGAATTTTTAGTTATAAAACCCCCAAGTAGCTTCTAGCTACCAAACTCACCCTAAACCATCCCAGCTCGGCCAATTAACTTATTCATCATAGCTAATTAATTCTAATGCTTGGCTTGTTATCCACATCCTAGATACTGAGTTTTGTTTCCTTGGATTAGGCCTGAACTTCATCTACTTAGCTTGTGTCACTATTGATAGGGCTTTTCAGGAGTTTAAATGTATCTCATTGTAGTAAAGTCTCCTAAATAGCTCTTCAACAAATATAATTTATAACTCGAATATTTAAATGAAGTCCGAGGTCGAACACATAAAGCAAATAGAAATTCACACGCTAATCTTTAATCAAAATATAAATAGCATAGAAATAAGCACAATAATGATATTCAATGAATATTTATCTGTCACATTAGATATTTAATGATGCTCAATGTATCTAGAGACAAAAAGATACCTAGAACAAAATAATGTGATTTAGATCACCAATTATTAGTCTAAGCACATATATATCAATTACTCAATCATCTCAAATAAAGGAACAGTGATCAGACGTCCGATTTGAGAATCAGATGACTTAACTAAGCTTTGCTATAGTGCTCTTCTTCTTCTGCTCTCTTCTTCTTCTTTCTTTCCTTTCTCTTCTCTTGGCACGACCCTTCTCTTTGGCTTCTTCTTCTGTCTCTTTTCTTCCTTAGCTTCTTCTTCTGCCTTTAGCCCCTTCTTCTTCTTCTCTCTTCTTTCTTTCTCACGCATAAATGGGAGCAAACCCTTCTCAGTGGCTAAGTGTTGGAATGTTTGAAGAGCAAAACCCCCCTTCCCCCCCTCTCTCTTTCTTTCCTTCTCTTCTCTCTCAGAAATCCGATCTTAGTCAGGTACTTAGGTTGCGTAACTGGGTCCAGGGCTGTGGGCGTGGGGTCGCAGTCGAGGAGTGTATAGTAGGCGGGTCGGGTTGAGTGCGGGTGAGTGGGGACCTCACCCCCAATGTGTTCTTGAGGCGATAAGCTGTGAACACAAAATCAATTTATTCGCAGCTGACTCTTCTTCACTTTCCTATGTGGGACTAAACCATGTCCCTTAGTCATGGGCGCCTGCAGCTGTAGGTCTTCGTCCAATTGGTTGCGAAGGAGCGGTCCATGCTCCCAATTGACCACTGAGATGCATTCCTGGAAGTCACTCACACTGCCTGGGGGTCGCATCTGGAGCGAATGCGATTAGAGAGATTGATGCGTGTCGGAGAACTCAAGGGTGGCGGCAGAGGACTGGCGAGAACCCTGAAAACATGAATACGATCTTGTGGCCAAGTTAAACTACTTCAGGAGCTTCGCCATAGGGCGTGGAGTGTATTGGCGGTGGTCTTGTGGAGTTTGGTGGAGTGTAGAGGTGTGACGAAATTGGAGATGGAGTACGGTAATGGGTGTGTTCGTGGGATGGTTTGGGTGGATGGAATGGCAAAATAGGAGAGGGCTTTTGGTCGTGGTGATGTGGTGGAGGTTGTGGGGTAGGTGGCGAGTTGTTTGGTGGGTTATGGAGGTGGGGTGGACTTGCCGAAGTGGTGGCTGGAGTAGAGAACGAAGGTGGTTGGCGTTAAGTCGAGGGATTCTTTTTGGGTTTTGAATATGGGGAATTAACCTAAGGATTAAAAAGGACCTAAATAATCCTAAACTAACAGATGAAAGGGGAGGATGGCGCCGATTGTGGTATGGCCGACGCTGTGGAAGGTGAAGCCTCCGATGGTGAAGGAGCGGTGAGGAAGACGTGGAAGAAGATATTTGCTGGTATTGCGAGACGCGGATGAAGTTGAGGAAGAGGAATCCGCTCGATATAGTCTATGAGAGAGGTTTAGGAAGGTAGATGGAGGGTCGCGTCGGAGTTGGTGGAGATGGAGGTCGAGGAGAAGGGAAGAGGGAGTGTCCTGCCTCCAAACCAAGCTAAGGAGGTAAGGTATGTCGTGGGCATGCTTTTATAGGCCATAGGAGGTCCTTCTAAGCTTGGAAACCAAGCTTGGAAGCATGGAAGCTTCACGCATAAGGAAACCCACATCTCTCATGCATTCGCATCAGGGATTGGGAAAGAATTAGAGCTCAAGACTAGGTTTAGATCGTAGAGGATTCTCTTAGGAACCTCCCTTCCAAATTTGAAAGAGTTTGGCTGTGAAATCAGGGAGTAATCCCTGATTGAAGGTCACCGGTTAAATAGGTTTAGGAGTTGAAGGTGGTGGGGACCTGTTGGTGAAGAAGATGAAGAAGTTAGGGGCATATTAGCAAGGATTTCAAAAGTTAGGGGCATATGTGTGAGAGAACAGAGTCAGACATGATTGAAATGTAAATTAGGTCAAGATGATCTTAGATTGGGTCCAAATTTTGGTACAAACCTAATTTGGACCCAAAGAATCTGATGATAAAGTCAGATTTAGGTTTTGACCAAGTTTGACTTGGTAGTTTGCGTAGAAACCAAAATTAGGGCAACTGTCTGTTTGAGACTCTATTTTAGGTCAAAATGGGTTTCAATGGTCAAAACAAGCATACCAAACCTTAAAGAATATTTTTTTATGATTTTTAGAGGATTTAGGTAAATTTTATCCTGACCAAAATCTCAGTTATTTAAGCAGATCTATTTTTAGGGTTTCAGATATCATTTAATTCTCGAAATGCGTGAAAACCCGTTTCGTTCTGCATGAATCCACTTATTAGACATTTATGATCATTTGACCTTTAATTAACCCTTGGGAAACCCCGTGATTGTTCTGCAATTAAGATATTCTGTTAAAACTGCAGATTTACCCCTATTTTCATGTTTATCTAACAGAATGGTTATGCAGTGAATTATGGCTCTTAGGCGGTTATGTAGGAGTGTTTATTAATTGATTATGACTAAATAAAGCTAGATATGGCTGATGATGACGTTAACATCAGTCCCCATGCTGGCAACCAGTCAGAAATGACCTTATATGGTTAGTACTTCATGGTTACTAATTTGGAGATACCTTTGGACCAATTTATTGAATCCAAAGGATTCATCAATACTCTCAAGGTTATACACTTCTTTTAATCCTCTTAGATTGGTTCCCAACTAGAGGTACTAACTTCACCCAATTGTTTGAGTTATGCACTTAGATAACTTCACACAATTGTTTGAGTTCTACACTTACACCACAGAGCAAACAACTCATCAGTTACATACCACACTAACACATGAGCGGAATTCTCGCCTAGGTCTCATTTTAACCAAGTTCCTTGGGTACCATGAGATTTCTTACCATTTCTTTTAGCCTTCTTCTTTCTATTGAGCTCCCATCTCTAGGTACTAAAAAATTGGCCATTTACTAGTCAACTAACTCCAATTTTCCATCCATTGACTCTTAGACTTGGTACTTAGGCCTTTGGTAAGGTTAAACTCATCAATTTCAACCATTTCCAACATCAAATAGGCCATCTAATGTTAGGTGTTTTTCACTTAACATAGTTAAGCATGGAATACTCCAATTGGTGTTTTCTAGTCAATCTAATGTTAGATGTTGACTACAGCTTGCAAATTGGCTGCAATTGACCTCTTTTGGATCCTAAACTTGAATCCAAGACTCCTTAACACCTCTAAATGATTTATAAGGATTTTGAGTTACATTTTAGACATTTTCTAAATAGGAAATCATCGAACTAAACAAATTTTCACATCCCATCTTCAATAACATTCATTAACCCCCTAAGATGACCATTTAACCAACATGCATGAAGATCAACTACATGCAATGCAAATCATGACCCTGAACACTTGAATTAGGGTTTCTACTCCTGAATATCGAGATAAAGACAACAAGAGAGGAAGTTAGATGTCCCTACCTAAATTTGGCCTTGAATCCACAAAGAGCCCTTTTCCTTTTCTTACCTTCTCCTCCGTAGCTTCCTTTAGTGGCCTTTTGTCCCCTTTCTTGGCTCCAAAGGGTTATGCAACACCCCAATTTGTTCCATTAACCCCATCATTAGTGTCTCCTCTCCTCCTTTCTCTCCCAAATCCCCTTGAAACCGAACAAATATAAGAATTCAGGTGGCCTTTAGATGGAGGTCAAAGAAAAGGCACTTACCTTCAAGCTAGGGATTCAATAGAGCCATTAATATCTCCCTTAGTTGCAACTAAATGAAGAAATTAAGAGGGCAAAGTTGAAGGTTGGTGGAGGAGAGGGGTGGTGAAGCTCTTTATGTTGGAGGCAAATGGGTTTCATTCCTATTGTAAAAGCTTTTATGTTATTGGGACAATTTTGTTAATAGCCTTTCCACCCAATAAGTTGGGTTCGAAAGGGGTCCACTAACATATTTTCCTTTCAAATGATACCACATACAACACATTTATAATGGCTTTGATGCATAACTTAGCCAATTAAGCCGCACTTAGTATAGTTAGGCCTCATGCACCCCTTTACCCATCAATTTGGCATTCAAATTGGGGTTTAGTTAGCCTAATTAAGCATAATAAAATTTCAAGCCCTTATAGGATTTGTATTTGAGGATGCTACCCTCATTTCTTGTAGCATGGTTTTAATAATTCCTATTACAGTAGGGACAAAGTCCTAGATTTGGAAATCTAGGTAGAGATTTTTCTTAAAAAAGGTTTTCACTCTAAATCACTTTGTTCCTCTTGTGGAACTAATTTTTTATTTGTATAGACTCATTTGTGCTAGTAGTATTCATGGAAGAGGTTCTATAGGCACTAAATTCTAAGTGTCATTGAGCAAGAATGCACTGGACTTCTCTATTATTAGAACTATCCATTAAAAATTCTTACTTACAATCATGTAAAGAAGGTTTTGCACCTTGATTAATAATTTATAGGAACTTAGGAAGAGGATCAAGCTTGGTATGACACGCCTTCTTTTTAAATATTTTGTGCATAGACTTGTTCCCATAGAATGCAAGTTGAGGAGTAATTTGTTGAGGCTCTGAAGAAGACAATTGTGAGGAATGAATTGCAGTGGCTAAGAGTAATTGTTTCAAAGAAATCCAAGTTCAATGACTTAAGTTACATGAAAAATACGTGAAACGGGAATGAGAGTAGTATTGTACTAAATTCAAGGGCATTTTGGTCTAAAATGGGTTTCTTTAATACTAATTTGGGTTTTTCCACCACTAGCTATTGCTTACTAATGCTTACAAATGACCTTCAACCCAAAGCCAAGAACACCAAAAGGAGGGCTTGATAATCAATTGCCATTTTTTCTAGTCAACATTGAAGCTGAGTAGAGGGGAGGAGTTGATGACCTTCATATTTCTTATAGAGGCATGTAAATAATTTTTTTTTTTTTTGAGACTAAAAGGAAAGCTATCGTGTTACGATAGCATTCCAGAGGGCATTTTATTCAATACAATATAAGAAAAATAGGGAGAACTACAAATTGGATCCCCATCTATGTATGCGGGACCAGTACTCATTTACAATTTGCACACAGCATACTGGTCTCTCCTGAAATAATCTCTCATTTCTTGCCCTCCACACACACCACATGGTCACTGCCATGCGCAAGTGTGGTCTTCCCAAGTTGCAAACCTCTGCCATAAGGACTCCCATGATGGTAGTGGCTCCTAGTAAGTTTTTCTCCATATCATATCTGTGATTAGGCATGAAGAAAAAATGTGAGATAAACTATCAGTGTGCAATCCACAAAGGTGACATTCGTGTAATGTTGCCCCCATTCTTTTGTGTCTAAGCTCTCCAGTGATCAAACCTTTCTTCCTGCACAACCATAAAAAGATTTGCACTTTGAGCGAGATCTTCAATAACCATAGTTTCTTGTCAACATGATCACTCCCCATACTACTGCTGGACGTGATTATTTTTCCATAGGCACGTTGGGCCGTATAGATGCCGTCCCATACATATCTGTCCTCCACGCTAGGTTTTGGTCTGAAACTCTGCAGGTCTAAAATCAAATTTTGCCTTTCCTCCCACAAACGAGTACCCTTCCTGCTGGTTTCAAGTTCATTCAAGCTCCAACACCCACTTGTCTCAGACCAAATGCTACTGACCGGAACTTCTTTGTCAACTGTAGCCGAGTACACCCTCAGATAAGATTCTTTCAAGATGCCCAGCGGTGACCATTGTTCTTTCCAGAAATTGAACTTACTGCCATCTCCAAGCACCGGCTGCACCAAATGGCAATTGTTCTTGATAGCTTGAGTAACCGATTGCCAAAACGGGGATGGTTTGAGGGGGTATAATCTCTTAAACACACTGTTAGAGCGGCCATAATAGTCTTTAACAAATTCAGTCCATAGCTTTTCCTCGCCATTAAGAATCCTGATTGCCCATTTGATCAGAAGGGCCTTGTTGAATTCTTTAAGAGCTTTGATCCCCAATCCACCCTCTTCCTTGGGTCAACATACATAACCCCATTTCAGAGGCTGCATGAATCTCCCCTCATGTCGAGACCCCTTTCAAAAGAATTTCTTACACATCACATCCACACGTTTCCAAATAGACTTCGGAGCTCTAAAGAGGGAAAAATAGAATACCGGGATAGAAGTAATAACCGAGTTTAATAAGATCAATCTTCCCCCTTTAGACAGGAATTTGCTGCTCCATCCTTCTAACTTGATAGAAATCTTGTCATAGGGTATGTTCCAGTCGCTTTTCCTCAGTTTCGAGCACCTCAACGGCAGTCCCAGGTATCTAATTGGCAGATTTGAGCGAGGGGTTCCCAATGTAGATGAGAGTGTTTCTTGCTCCTGTTCATTAAGGCCAAAGCAAATCAAAGTAGACTTCTCCCTGTTCAATTTTAAACTGGACATGTCACTGAAGATCTTAACCATGTGGCCTAGAGCATGAGCTGCAACTATTGTCCCCTCCACAAAGAAGACTGTGTCATCTGCATACTGTAATATAGGGGCCATATCTCTCCTATTGGATAAGGAATATCCTCTTATAACACCAGCTTCTGTAAGTTTGCAAGTGTATCTAGCAAGACCATCTATTGCAAGATTAAAAACCAAAGGGGCTAATGGACAACCTTGCCTAACATCGCACTGAAACTGAATCCAAACTCCACAAGGTTTCCCATTGATCAGTGGAGAGAAGGACATGGTTGTAATGCACCACTTCATCCACTGGATCCAGAAGGGAGGGAAACCTCTTCTTTTAAATACCTCCCAGAGATAAGGCCATGAGACAGAGTCATAAGCCTTTCGGAAATCCACTTTCCACATAAAGGCTTTACACTTCCTTCTATGCCAACCACACACCATTTCTTGAGCCATAATAATGATTCCTGAAGAGATCTGTTGGGCAAAAAGGCTGATTGAACAAGGTGGATCAGGTCCTGTAGAACTATCCTTAGTCTATTTGCCAATATCTTGCTCACCACCAAGTAGATGGAATTCGATAGAGTGATCGGTCTGAAATCAGAAAATTTTTCAGCCCCTTGTATCTTTGGCAGCAAGAATAGAAAAGATCTATTGATCTTGTCAAGGCCAGAGTTGGCCCTCTCAAACTCTCTAATAACATCCATCACCTCATTGCCAATCACACTCCACATTTCCTTATAGAAGAAAACTTGAAAGCCATCCGATCCAGGGGAGCCCTCATTGTTTAAGTCTTTTATGGCATCTACGGTTTCCTTCTCAGTGACAGTAGCCGTCAGCTTGGAAGCCTGATCATCTGAGACTCTAGGAGCATCACACGCAGCCATCCTCCAACTCCCTCTCTCTGCTGCCCGTGAAGAGTCCCTGTAGTATTTGACAGCCTCCACTCTAATCTCTTGCATAGAAGACAATCTTTGTCCATCTTTGAGTATGGATGAAATTATGTTTACCTGTCTGCAAGAGCTGGCTGCGAGATGGAAAAATTTTGTGTTGGCATCCCCCTCCTTAAGCTAGAGCTGTCTAGACCATTCCCTCCAGTCCATCTCTTGTTTCAAGTCCTCCTCCGCCACCACATCTTGCCACATTCTTCTAGCTTCAAGGTCATCATCAGATAAGGGACCTGCTACCTCCTTAGAGTCCAAGATCTAGATTTCATTCAGAGCCTCAATACGCCTTTGCTGCTTAAGAGCATACACCGCAGCTCCATACTCTTTCAATACAGTGCGCAGAGCAGACAGCTTAGAGGCAAGCCTGACAGTGGCTGAACCCTCCACCTGTTTGGTCCTCCACCATGACTCAATCATCTCACAGAACCCTAGTTGTCTCAGCCACGATCTTCTAAACTTGAAATAAGATCTTGTGTGAACCTGTTCCCCACTGTCCCAGACCAATGGAGTGTGGTATGAGAAGGGGTGTTCTAGACCAGCAGCGATAGAGAGCTGGAAACTGTCAAGGAGAGTAGCATTCCCAAAAAATCTATCAATCTTTGACATAAGGCCATTGCCATTTCTCCAAGTAAACTCAACTCTTGAGGACAAGTATTCGTTCAAACCAAGAGCTTGAACCGGCAGCTGGAATCCAAGAGAAGCGCTGTCCTCTGCACCATTCGGCCTATCATTCCTTGTCAGTACACAGTTGAAATCCCCACCCACTAACCAGGCACCCCCTTGCACGAGCTCTGCGGTTGCTGCCCAATCTTCCCAAAGTTCATGTCTCGTCGAAGCGACACACGGTCCATAAACACCAGTAATATAAATGACACCTTGCCCCTGACATCTTTGGAACTTACAAGTCACCAGATGCCGAGCTTTATGCATTTCCAGCAGTTGTAACCAAGCCTTTCTCCACCACATAACAATGCCACTAGATTTACCATGTGCATTGAGCATCACATACTCAGTCGCCCTCGCAGTCTTCATTTCATTCCAGACCCTATCATTTTCATACTCAATGTGAGTCTCTTGTATTATCGCACAATCAATCTCCCACTCTCTCAGGTATCTCAATAGAGAGGCCCTCCGGCTCTTATTGTGCAGCCCACGCACATTCCACGTAAATTCACATCTTCCTCTTTGGGAACCCCCCCTCTTTTGGTTTTGAACCTTGCCAACCTGCATAATCGTAGCCACAGCATTTTCATCAAGGTTCAAATCTAATTTCAACCGCCTCTGCCTAAGCCTGTAAGGCAATTTGCCCAAACCAACCTTGGTAGCTAATCCAGTACCAAACTTCAGGCCTTCCACATCTTTTAAGTTTGACTGGGTTCTCAAGGGATTATTCGAGATCTCTTTCAAGACTGGTTCTTCAATTTTGTCAGGCACTGGCTGAGTTGCAACCACTGCCTCAATCGTGGCCATCACTTCCTCACTCTTGCTTGACTCCACCTACGTTGCATCCATCATCTCCCCCCTCTCCCCAAGGTGGTGGTCCTTATGTTTTTTAGACGCCAGTGCTTCTTCAGGGGATAGCCTACCCGACACTTGTACATTAGTCTCCTCAACAACAGCCTACATATAAGATGTCTTATCTTGCCCCTTCTCCACAACAATATCATCCATTGGAAATCTTAAGATCAATAGCCATGAGCTACCCCCGCATCGAAGGATTAGTCTCTCTGGGACCGATCCTGCTTTGAAGACATCCACCAGGACATGGAGAACCTATCCATCACCCTCCATTAAACCAACAATAGCATCCTCAGCAATCATAGAAAAACCTAATATCATGGTCACCACCACCTCTCTTGATCTTAGGTGAAGCAGCAGACCTTTAATCTCCAATCTCCCTGATCTAGAGCCTGCCCTCTAGGGCGACCTCTCAAGCAAAGACCCGTCAAAGGGGGAGACTAATCTCCATATCACCAACAACCCATCGAAAGAACTTGATTGAAAATGTAGCCGTTCGACATCCATCATCCCCAAACCAAAAGCACAAATCACATGGGGGAGAGGAGCGCAATCTTCCAACCGTCAAACGACAGGGATAAAGAGCTTCCAACTGTTGGAGCTTTTCTGGGGAGGGGTTGCCAGTCATCACCTCTCCTATCAGGGCCCCTATTAGCACCAGTTCAGCCATTTTGATGTCCTCTGTCATAGGGACTTCGACGTCGACCGTATGACCCCCATTGGTAGGGGGAGGCGGTGGTGGTGGCGACTGTGCCCTAAAATTTGAAACTCCGGGGCGCATATTGGTCCCTCCCTTCTCCTGCCCTCTATTGGACATACAAGAATCTTGCTTATGGCCATGCCCTCCACACGCGAGGCAGATAAGGGGGAAGTGGCACATCGCCGCCATATGGCCTTGACGCTGGCATCCGAAGCAAACAGTCTCCTTATTGCCCCAAGATCTACCCATGTTTTCCCTCCTCACACCCGCCTCCCATCTTCCAGTGGTCATGAAACCTCTCCTTTCTGTTTCCAAGCCCTAGACCTACAAGTTGTCCATCCCTTAGCATCGCGGCTCCTCCCTGCTGTCGCCCCATGATCGCCCTCCATCCTCCAAGCAACCCCCCAAGTTTGCATATATTTTATGAATCCCCCAAGTTTGCATGTAAATAATTCAACCTTTATTAGGATACTAATGATGGTTAAAATGGTGCTTAAGGCCTAATTTTCTTAATTATGGCTTAGTGGCTAAAATTACATATTAATGAGATTCACAAATGCGGCATTTGAGGTGCCGATTGGAATGGAAGTAAGTTGTACTCAACCCCAACCACTGAAGGTGTGTAGGATCTAAATGTCTACACTAAAGAGGGGTGAATAATTTATGATAACGAAAAATGATAATATCAAATCACAAAAATGAGACAAGTACACCTGATGCATAGTGGAAATCCTTTTGGGTAAAAAGCACCACCTAAACCTCTCAGCTTAAGATTTTCTCGACTAAGCCAAGGCTAGTAAATCCACTATTTGCACCACTTAAACAAGGGTGGTACATTGATAGGGCTATGTTAGTAGACTAATTATTTGTCTAAATAGTTGTTAGATGATTGTTGAGGTTAACAAAGAACTTAGAAACTAATGGAAAATTAATTTAAGCTCTCAAGAGGGGAATAAGTTAGTTTTTGTATTTACACATATCTTTCTCTTTGTAGGTTCCAACAAAAAGAAAATGGATCTGAGAAACAATGGAATGATATACTGGGGGATATTTGCAATTCATTCAAAATATCCTTATCTTTGATGGTGACGAGGGAGTCCACCACCGATCTTTCTTCTAGATATCCATTGGGAGGGGGCGGTTGCTGAGGGATTTAAAATCCCTTAATTCACATCGGTGAAGAAGAACAGAATTGAGGAGAATAAAATGCACGGAGATCGTCATCCAGGGAGATATCTTCTCATCCTTCCCCCAGGCGGGGATCCACCATTCATCACCGTAATCTCTATTTACACTATGGACCTAGCATGCATAGTAGCCTGAGTGTGCTCGACCTTCGCCCTCGCCGTCGTTGCATACGCGGTGACAACGTGTGTGCATGTCATCAGCACCATACCCACAACCATCAGCTATGCCTTTTCCCTCTACTATTCATCTTCTTCAACCTCCCGTCTCCCTTATTTCACCACCACCACCACTTGCAACTCTAAGCAACCCAACACCACTGCCGCCCCTTCCCCCCCTTGCAGCCATCCACACACCACAGCCACCCACGCCTAAGCCTCTTCTTCTTCTTCTTCTTCTTCCTCTTCTCCATGCACCCCATCATATTCACCGTCCATGCATAAAGAGACCCAAACCTCCACCTCACGCGGCCACACCGACCAACCTCCTCCAACCTCCAATCTTGACTCCAAGTACTGTCCAAGAACCCTCACTGAGCACCTAGGCCACGTGCAGCCATGTGCGGCTCATGTGCGACCAAATCGCAACCCACAGTAGCTCTGCCACCCTCGACACCACTGGCCTCCTATGCTTCGACCGGCCAACTCCGACCTCCTCGAGACGCGCTGCTACCACTATCGCGAAGCCCTCGTCTTGATGCACCTCCGTCGCAAGTGGTTCGCGCCACCATCGACTCACCCACACGTGAGGAAGAGAGGGGAGAAATCCTCTATTTCCTCCTACATTTCTATTTATGCTTTATGCCATTGCGAGATTTACTATTCCTTTACTTATTGAATTAATTTATTGAAAGGAATTTGCATGAATGTCCCTTGATTCTATTTGAATTACGTATAGTTGAATTCGTCTCATGAATGATAGTGTGGGATATTGGTTATAGGGAACGGGTTCTGTTTTGATTAATATTAACGGTGTTTGTCAATACCAAGATCACGATTCACGTATTTCCATGGTGGTGATTTTGCATATGCTCACCTATATTCTTGATTAATTATCTAGATCGAGAATTTATGTTGGAAATGAGTGCACTAGTTAGTATGCACACCCATGGAGATTCCCGAATAAATGAGGCACCATTTACTAGTTCAATAGGCTAATTCCTCCATGTGGAGACGACTTAACTATTTTCGTGGTTAGATTTTGAATTGTTAAATATTTTGAAAAGTGATTTTCTACCACACAACAAATTATAACGACACGACATTTTATGTTTAAAATTTCATCGAAAATGAGAATCGCTTTATCACACATCTTACAACCCATGTACCTACTAAGAGAAATCAAAACAACTTGGGAATCTCAACACATGGGGTCCCAATCTAAGTAGGAAGATAAAATAATACAAAATATAAATCCTATGGAATCTCATGAAACTAAATTGCAAATTGAGCTTCTCTCATGGCATGGAATGACATACTTTAAGAGAAGAGCATTGGAAAGGGTACAAAAGCACAAGAGCTTTTGAAATGAGAGACAGAGGGTGGAAGCACTTTTACTTTTGAAATGGCTTTTTGAGTTGTGTTTTGAAATGACTATCATTTAGTCCTATTTATAGGTAAAACAGAGTCACTTTATGAAGTTCAGAAAATATCTTTTGAGTTATATTGATCGATTAATTTTACTTATTAATCAATCAATTTGAAGTTTGATCGATTAATAATTTATCTTGATCAATCAGTTGATGATCGATTAATTTTATTTTTGATCGACCTATTTGTGTGAAAAATAAATTTAAATTTAACTCCATTTGGTTTATCAATTTACCTATATTGATCGATCAAATCTATATTTTTGGTCAATCAATTATCTTTTATACTTAATCACGGAAAGATTCGAAATGAATTATTAGCAACTTAAAAACGAGAAATGATTTTTAAGGTTCCTTATAAAATATTCTAGACTCTAAAGACTAAAGTAAAAATTACATCGACATTTTTATAAAAGTCTTCACTTTGATCCATGCAGAGGATGATTTGCTTTGATTTGCACAAGTTTGATCCTAAAATATTAGTCTACAGTAAAATGTCATTTTGTCTCATCAAAGATCTCAACATTCTCCCCCTTTTGATGATGATAAAATTACAATTATGTAGGTGATAAAAATAAAAGAAATATTCTCTATCAACATGCATATTTTTCTCCCCCTTTTGTAATCAACAAAAAGATATGAGCATATGATATTTTCTCAAGCATTTTAATAGATAAGTAATGCATCATATTCAAGAAATGAGATAGTATGTGATTGGATCTCCTAAGTGATCGGAGGATCTAACTCAATGATTCATAAACAAGCAACTACAATGAGGCAAGAGGGTTGGTAACCCAGTTCTACCATGAAAGGTGTATGTTTGGGGGGAGAGCGATGCTCCCAACTATTCACTAGTAAGAAGTGATAATACAATCTCTCTTTTTCTCTCTGATTGCTTGAGGGAGGGCCTTGAGGGCCTCTCCTAGCTATTTATAGTGCTGGGGATTGATCCTACCATAGGATCTTTTGACCGGATACATCCGTTGTCAAGGCATGTATGTTGTTAGGTTATTAATTACAGTGGTCATGTCGTCATTTATTGTTGGTATGGTTGTGTTGGAATTTTTTGCCGTCTCCTTGTCATCGGTTGGTACTGGGTTTTCTGGTAGGTCAGGTTTATCCAGACTTGCCTATATTCGGATCTTCCCGAGTGGAGGCGGGTCGGACCTGCCTACCTACTTCATATTTGGGTAGCTGGATCCCTTACTAGGCTTCTGGCGAAGTTTTGAGTTCGAGGGCACTTTTTGTCTCTCATGAGTATGAAAGAGAGAATAATCAAGTGCATCATAATGACAAATTATAAAACCTAATCAAGTCACCATAACATAAAGCAAATCAAGTCCATTACAATAAAAAGCTAATCAAGTTTAGAGAGTCATACATGACATGAAATAAAAGTCTAGTCCAAATAGCAAATAAAAGGCAGTTTAGAATCTGCTTAGAAAGTCTTCAAAATCCTCAAGGAAATCCATATCTAGATCTAAATCATCCGGATAAAATTCTAGAAACTCAGAGGAGCCGCTAGAGGAGCAAGGCGATGGCGATTGCAAACGGAAGATGAAGCCCGCTGCTCTTGTACTAGTGGCTTAGGTGAAGAAGGATGTCTAGATGCTAATGTTGCTAATGCACTTAATGAGGAAACAAGAGCACATCAAGACTGGTTGAAAGTGCTACGATCATGCAGCTATAGAGAATGAACAACCTAACCAAGATGATCCAAAAATTGCCCCTCAGCATTCGTGAAATTGATCGTCTGTTATGATCTAACTACTATGCAGCAATATCTCACTGTCGGTGCATTACAAGAGAGATGCTGCCAACCTTGGCCTATGGATTAATAGTGTCTCCTCAAGAAAAGATCCTATCAAGATGGGGCCACTTATGATCATAGTTGGAGAGAGTAGTAGGCTTGACAGGAATAGGAGCATAGACCCTAAAGGCCTAATAAGCCGATGGAGGAGGGAATGTAGAGGATGCTGGCTGGGAAGAAGTAGGGGGTTGTGCAGCCTTATTGGAAAAGGGTTGAGACCTAGAAGTCTCGGGGCAACCTCCTCAATCTTGCTTCATCTTAGTGTATGTAAGCTTATCAAACATGGAGACTCGAGTGATGAATTGCTTATGATGGATATCCATCGGGACTGAAAAATGTAGGAAGATGTGAGAAAGAAGTGTAGCAAAGTGAAATAAACTGGTGGACCTCTTATCCATGAGGTGGAGGATAAGATGGTTCCAATTCATAGGTTTGTTTTTCAAGAAGACATATAAGGCGACAAGCATCGCAGACAAACAATCTTCAAAAGATGCTGTCTTTGACATGAAGTTTCACAAAAATGCATGGTTAAGGAACTGTGCAAGAGGATGACAATGTGGTGACTTGGTGGGATGTCCCAAGTCATAACTCTCGAGAGTGAGAAGAGCCTCTTGGATGGTGTCAAATGGGGTATGGTGATAAAGCTCCATAAAGGTAGGACCAATGGATGAACAACCAAGAATCTCGAAAATGATGTCTAAGTTGACCATGACATTAGACACTAACAAAATGTTAAAACCTTCTCCAATATTTTTCAAATTGGTGTAAAAAAAAAGGCAAGCCATTGGATCTATCCCTAGGATTGTGCTGGCACGTGCCCCCGTGTAGAAATTACACTCAAATAAGCGTTGAATTTTATGATGAGCGAACTAGTCATAGAGGGTAGGAAATTATAGTCTCAAAATAAGAAAAGTCAATAGAATGATTGATGAATGGAGAGAGTTTAGTCGAAAGAGAAAAGCGTCCATGTGCAGCATCATTTATAAAGTGTTAGTCAAATGTGTCATCATGTGGTGGGTTGGAAGAGGAAGAGACTCAGGCACATTTGGGGGCCATGAGCACACACTTTAATCGATTAAAAATAGGAATTGATCGATCAAAATTGGACATTGATCAATTAAAAAGTCCAATTGGTCGATGAAAAATCAGATTGATTGATCAATCTGCGTGAAAATTGACTTTCTGATCTAATCGATCAATTGAACTTGATTGAGTGACACGAAGATAAAAGACACTTGATAAGCTTACAAATCTTCGATTAGAGCAAGATCTAGCTAAAAATAATAACAAACTGCCTAAAATCACCACAAAAACAAAGAAAACGTAGTTTTTAAGCAAGTATAACCCAAAATAAAGTAAAGAAAAGACAGAGTAGGAAAAAGAGGTTATCCCAAAGAACTTTGAACGATCAAGTGTTGATTGATCAAGAGGGATGGTTGGTCGATGAGGAGGTGCAAGTGGTGTTGTGAGATGCGAGGAGAGTGGTTGTCGACGATGAGGAGAGGAGTGGCGGCGACGTGAGGAGAAGAGGAGGAGAGGGAGGCATTGTGGGGAGGGAAAGGGTTTTGGGTGGAGGTGTGTTGGTTGATTAAAGGGGTTGTGTGGGGTAGGGGGTTAAGCCTTTTTGGTGGTGTAAAAATGTTTTGGTTAAAAAAATGAGTAAGTGTTGAATCTTTTTAAATGATTTGAAAGTGTAAATAAAGTAAGCGGTAAGAAGGAAGGGTGTGATAAATGAAATCAATTAAAATCACCACTTTTAGTAAGAGAATCATCCAATTGGGTAATCAAAGTTGTTTTTACACGAGGTAATTTTCGCCTAGATTTGATCAATCAAAATAACTTTTGGTCGATCAAAAGTGAAGTTGATCAATCACATATTTTGATCGATCAAACTTGAAGATTGATTAATCAATACCCTCAAAAAACAATGCCTAAGATTGAAGTTCTTCAAGTCGAGAGAGTCCTAGTTCTCGACGAATGGCAATAAACCTAGTTCTCAATGAGTGTCAATCTATTTTTTGTTAGAGGTTTGGTAAAGATATCTGCTAACTGTTTTTCTTTTGCTACAAACTTGAGGGATAGTTCCTTTTTGAGAACATAGTCTCTTAGAAAGAGATGTTGCACATCTATGTGTTTTGTCCTAGAGTGTTGAACAAGGTTTTTGAAAAGATTGATGGAACTAGTGTTATCACAAAGGATTCTGTTGTTTTTGTAAGTGAGGCCATAATCTTGAAAGGTTTGCTTCATTCACAAAAGTTTTGAACATGCTAGGGAAGTTGTAATTATTCAATTTCTGTTGTAGATAAATAAACACAATTCTGTTTTCTAGAAAACAAAGAGACCAAGGAGTTTCCGAGAAATTAACAAATTCCATTGGTACTCTTGCAATTTGTCTGACTTCTAGCATAGTCAGCATCACAGTAGGAATAGAGATCTAGTGTGACTGCCTTAGGATAGAACAGACCAAGATCAATAGTGTGTTGGAGATACCTAAGTATTCCTTTTACAACATTCAAGCGTGACTCTTTAGGGTTTACTTGAAAATAAGCACACAAATATGTACTAAATAGAGTATCAGGTCTACTAGTAGTTAGATATAACAAAGAGCCAATTATAGTATGATTTCTTGTCAATAGTTTTACCTATATCATCTACTTTTAACTAAGTTATCACCAAAGGGGTATCCTTCACTTTAGTGTTCTCCATCAAGAACTTCTTCAATATTTCCTTGCTGTATTTTTGTTGAGATATGAATGTCCCATCCTTTAGTTGGTCAATTTGGAGTCTAAGGAAAAATCTCAACTCTCCTATCATATTCATCTCGAATTGGTCCTGCATTACCTTAGCGAACTCTTGGCCTAGTAGATCATTAGTACCACTGAAAATAATGTCATCCACATAAATTTGAATTAAAAGATCATTTTCTTTTCTTTTTGTAAATAGTGTTGGGTCAAGTTTCCCTATTTTAAAATTATTATTAACTATATAGTCTCTAAGTTGTACATACCACTCCTTAGGAGCTTGTTTGAGTACGTATAAAGCTTTATTTAGTTTAAATACATAGCATGTTGTGTGTTTTCAAAACCTGGAGGCTGTTGCACATAGACCTTTTCTTTGATAAATCCATGTAAAAATGTGCTTTTGATGTCCATTTTGGAATAACTTGAACCCTATATGGCCAGCAAAGGCTAGAAGCATCCGAGTAGATTTCAATTAAGTCATAGGTGTGTACGTCTCATCAAAGTTGACACCTTCTTCTTAATTATACCCCAAGGCCACAAGTCTAGCCTTATTTCTAACAACTTGTCCAAATTCATTGAGTTTGTTTTGAAAGATCCATTTGGTTCCAATAATCGAATGGGATTTAGGTCAGAGAACAAGCTGCCAAACATTATTTCTCTCGAATTGATTTAACCCTTCTTGCATTGCCAAAATCCAATAGTCATCACTAAAGGCATCCTCAACTATTTTAGGTTCCAGCTAGGAAACAAAAGCACTTAATGCAAGGTTGTTGAATGAGGATCTAGTCTAGAATCCTTTAGAGATTTCACCAACCACCAATGACAATATCCTTAGGATTGTCTTTTAGAAAGGTAAGATCTTTAGGTAAATCAGCTACAATATTATCTTCAGGTATGTTGGATGAGCCTTTTATAGGTAGTCATAATGATTACTCCAAGATCGTGTTTTTGAAATTGTTTCATCAAATGAAATATGTAAGGTTTCCTCGACAATAGAATTCTTATTAAAAAGCCTATAAGCTTTGCTTTTTGATGAATATCCCAAAAAAATCCCTTCGTCACTTTGAGCATCAATTTTATCTAGATTTTCTTTTGTATTCAGAATAAGGAATTTACATCCAAATACTCTAAAATAAACGATCCTTGGAGATCGGTCAAGGTACAACTCAAATGGGGTTTTATTTAGAATAGGTCTAACTATGGGTCAATTTTGTATACAATAAGCTGTATTTAGTGCTTTGCCCAAAAATTTCTAGTTTTGACTCGCACAACATTGTGTGGGCACACTCTTGTAGGATCCTATTCTTTCTTTCAACAATACCATTTTGAGGAGCAACTCTAGGAAATGTAAATTCCTACTTGATCCCAAATTTGGTATAATAATCAATAAAGAAATGGTTTTCAAATTTTCATCCATGATCAATTCATATACTAGATATCACATATCCTTTCTCAATTTGAATCCTTTTGGCAAGTTTGCTAAATTCCTCAAATGTCAAGTCTTTATATTAAAGAAAAGTACCCAAGTAAATTGAGAAAAGCTATCAATAATAGCAAGACAATAGCGACACCTTCTTAGTCTCTCAAACTTGGCTTGTCCGAATAGATCTAAGTGGAGTAAGTCCAAAGGTCTTGAAGTGTTGACTTTGTTTTTAACCATAAATGAAGCTTTATGCAATTTTCCCAATTCACAAGATTCACAAATATTCATCTTTTAAAAGGTTATTTTAGGTAGTCCCTTGACTAAGTCATGTTTCACAAGCTTATTGATATTCTTCATGTGAACATGTCATAGTCTTTTATGCCATAAACTTGACTTATCATCTAATGTGACCAAGCAATTAAAGGTGTTGCACTTGGTAAAGTCAACAATAAAACCTTAGGCCTTTCAATAGAGTTTCTTTTGAGGTCTTGTCCTTGATTTTAAAATGATAAGACGTAAATTTAAATTTGAACCCTTTATCACAAATTTTACTAATTCTTAATAAATTGTGCTTTAGTCCTTTAAAAAGATGAACATTATCAAAAGAGGTTTGAGAATTACCAATTCGACAAGTACCAATAATACAACCCATATGGTTGTTCCTAAATGTGATTGTACCACTTTCCTTGCGATTGAGTTTGAGAAAGAGTCCTCTTGTCATATGCTTGGAGAATTCGTTGTTCATGACCCACCTTCTTTCTCTGTATTCTTGTCATGCGATATTTTTGAGGAGTTTTAGGTGGAGAAGGTCGTGCGCCTGATACCCATCCATTACGATTAGATAGAGTCCTAACAGACTCAAGATTGTCCATTCAGACTCGATATAACCAATCATTATATTCTATTTTGTCCTAATTATACCCTACAAAATAAGATTTTAGGGTTTCTTTTGGTACCCACTTTTTCTTCTTGGGTCCGATTTTATCAGTGTGTTGTGCCCAATAATGTGTGTCATTAGGCGTATACACTTACTCTTCCTTTGTAGCTGAAGACTCAATTGAATTCTTCTTTTAAGAGTCCACAGAAGATGACATTCATAGCTTTAGCATTGTAGATGACCTTTTTCTTTTAATCCGCCATTATCCTAACTCCAGCTTTCCTCTTCGGTCTCATGCATTTTAACACGACAATGTCCCAAACTTCATAGTTCATGGATTCTAGAAAGATCTACATGCACGTTTTCCAATAACCATGATTTATCCCATCAAATAGAGGTGTCACAAAGTGTCCCTCAGTGTAAACTTCGGTCATTACAACAGATGAGAGGGACTTCATCCTTTGTGTGAACCTTGCTCTGATACTAACTAAATAAAGGCACCTGTAAGATCTAAAAGTCACATCCCAAAAACCTAGGCCCCAACAAGGGTCGGAGTTTAAGGGAATGACAACAGAAGAGGTGCTGATTTATTTAATTCAGGTTATACCTAGCTAAGTCGAACTATCAAGAATTTCAATTTATAAGGAAATGGAAGAAAATGTTGGAAGAATGACATACAAGCGATAATGTAAAGCAATAATTAAAAATGCGCTAAACAGGAATTTACTATGAAAACAAAGCATAAAAGATTATGTGTTAGAAATTCTGACAAAATCCGCGTAGGGACAAATCCTTAGTGTCAACAACACAGGAAGACAAACACCTGAAATTATGTCACAAGGTAGGGATGAGTCAATCGGCCCAGTAGGGAACAAACAACTACTGTATTATAATAAAAAACACAGGGTAGTGTATAGTCTCATTAACTAGCTAGATCCTTAGCCCAACTTAACACCTCGGGTTTCGACTCCCAAACCTAGTTTACTGACTAGTCATCATGATCCAAAGCCCATCAATCCAGTTGCCCCTTTTTCCCATTATTTAGTAATATGAAATTGATTCTCTCACTCACCTTAGTGATCAGATTCTGGAAATCAACCCTCTCCACCAGAGGAAATTGAGATGCATCATTTCCTTTGAATTCCAACCTGATGATCTCGCCCTAGCAAGGGGAGAGACTAGCAAGTTTGTTGATCCTCAAGAAAGGATCGCTTGTTCTCGACGTGGAGAAAACTTGGCTCACCATCACAGATAAACCAAGCTCACCTCGATGTGGCGCAAGCTTGGTTCATGTCCAACAAGGACTAGTTAGAGATAAACCAGATCATCATCACAGGATTGGCTAGAATTGTTGAGCCACACCAATGCTCCCGCTAAGAGAAGTTCCCCGTAGTAGCATAGTCCTCAAGTGTGCCCTTTTAATCCACCGTCAGACGAGATCTCAACTAATCCATCATAGTACCCCAGCACTTTCGTATATACAGGTGCCTAATGAGCCTCTAGCTACGAGTACCACGTACCCCGGCATCTCCCGCTACACATGGGGGTGCCGACAGAACCTAATGTCACGAGTACCTCCGTATCGCGTCAGATTTGGCTGCAACTAAGTACCAACCATCGCTGACAGCCTAGGGCTTGTCACTGTACCCAGGAACCCTTCAAGTTTCGAGGTAAAACCCCTGGTAGCCTTTAGGTACCACAGGTACTCAGGTTCTCAACCTAAGTAGTGAACCCATTGTTCACCAAGTCCAAGAGCACAACCTTACGAGCTCACCTAGTAAACCTGCCATCATTTTATTCCATTGGGTTCCGTATCGGGAATGAACCCCTAGAGATCTAGTGGATCACCTAGGGTCTTTACTTAAGACCTTAGGATCTAAGCATTTTATTTATTGATTCTGATCGAGTCTTTACAGGTTCAACATTTGGGATTTCATCCTTTACTTAGCCAGATTCAATCAACTTCTAATCCTCTTCTTAGAGTTCAAGCAAGGTGGACAAGTACACCAGTACTGGTCCTAGTCCTAGGTATTGATGCTGGGCACCCATTGACCCCACCAAGTCATACTGTACCCATACCGGTACTGAGCTCTAGCACCAGTACTAGGCACCCACATCACAGCCTCAACCAGGCAAGCCAGTACCGATACTAAACTTTAGGACAGATACTGGGCAACCCTAGTACAATCAATCTCTTCCTAAGAATATAATTAAGTAAAAACCCATTAAGTCATTGGAGAAAATATGGTCACTTATAAAACAAAAATTATGAACTATAGCAAGTTGCTTTAACCAAGCATTAGTTCCCAAAATCGTAGTCCCAGTTATCGGGCGAGTTGGGGTATGTTATGATCCGATTCCCGAATCCCTACGAGATACGAGAATCAGATCGACTCGACCGATCCCAAGACCCAGTCGCCCAACGAGAAAGTAACCAAAAGATCCGTAAAATAAACCACATTCACCATGTATATAACTAGCAGTAACAAAAGTACAGCAGTAAAGAAAAGAACTACTACAGTACACACCACCACAATAGTAGAGAAATAAACAGGTACATAAACATGATGCTTACAATAAAAGAGTACAATGGTAATAGAAAATACTCACTACAACAAAAGGAAAGGTACAGTGGGTACTACACAAGTAAAACTACTGGGCTCTACTAGGCCCAGCACCCTTTGCAGCTGCCAGCTCTGGTTGCTCAACACCTGGTCCTGAAAAGGTGACAAAGGTGACACGTCAGCGAAACGCTGAGTAGAGTGGCAATTAACTAGCTAGGAAAACAGTATGGTGGACATGTAGCTGTTATTTTTTAATTTCTTTCTTTATTTTCCATTTACTCATTCTTGAATTATTTCTCAGATCTTTCTCTTCATCTTGAATGTTCCTCATGGGAACGATCTTGATTGCAGTCTTTTCTGAAAAGTAGTAGCACGTGGTGCTCTCCTGGCCGGAGAGTCCCCCGTGGTGGTCCTACCCTCAGTCAACCACCCCAAGGTCACTAACAGACGTAACGGTGACTACGGCACGCGTGATAAACGCACAGGTAGCTACCTCGCACTGGCACGCGGTTAGTCGTTTCCGTTAACGGGTGCGCTCCAAAGCACAGCACGGAACCAGTATAGGGCAGAGCCCTCTCAGCAATAGGGTTCCAGCCCCTTCACAGCAACCAAACAGGGGTCTTGCCCCTTCACAGTCCGCGCACCCTCGCCTGACTACCCTGGTTTGCCCAATGGGCCTAACAAGTCGGTGTAGGAAGGCTAGCAGAACCTCAGGACCCGTAGGGTGGCTAGTGCTCTTCCTACACTAGTAACTCTCCCCGGTACTGTATACGCAAGGGCCAAAAGTCAGTACAAACTGGCCAAACCTAACCCTAGGTCCCTGGGGCGGCTAGCTCCACTCTGCACCAAACAGGGGGACAGTCACTCTCCTTGGTACTCCGTACTCAAGGGCCAGCTCACTTCCCCAATTCTATTCCATTCACCTCTAAGGAGTTCTACTCCTAATTCCCCATAAGGTTCATGCTCATATTTCTTTAACTAAGCCAATTTAGGTTTCATCATCTCAGCTTTATTTTCATATAGCCCATGTTCTCAACAGTTACTATCCCTTCATAAACAAGCAACAGTTATCCAATTACAGGCAATTATTATTTTTTTCTTTCTATTTTTCCAAGATTGCAATTCATAATTTCACGACATTCGTTTCGGTGTTTTCTGTTCCTAGGATTCATGCCACACCCTAGGATCTTTCATTCAATCTAGTTTTCCAATCCTAGGATTCATGCCATACCCTAGGATCTATCATTCAATCAAGTTTTCCAGTCCTAGGATTCATGCCATACCCTAGGATCTATCATTCAATCTAGTTTTCCGATCCTAGGATTCATGCCACACCTTAGAATCTATTAATTATCTCACAAGTGCATAAATGTTGGTAAATAATTAAAGGGAGCCACTCTACCTGCAAAATCAGGAGTACTGGGGGCGTGATCGGCAAGTCTGCGCGCCTCCCCAACCCCCAGAGTTGCAACGGAATAGGGTCCTAATATAAGGATCAATTACAAGGAGGTACTCAGAACAAGATATAAATACTGCAAACAGGTAGAGGAACTAATTCTGAGAAGAACAAAACTTGAAACGCGGAAAACAGACTTCGAACGGACCCTAAACGGGTCAAAAACAACAAGTCTGCCCAAAATCAGACGTCTGGAACATCTTCCAGACGACTTAAATGATGGTTCAGGTCATACCTTATTCCTGCGCGGTCCTTTAGATGTCAGAATCCCGCTGAACCGTCTGGACTTAGTTTCCAAACGTCCGACTGTCACTCCGGATGTCTGGAGACCCTCTTCGCCGTCCGGTGCTGTGCTCAGATGTCCGATCGGTGTGGGAGGGCGTGCCCTTGCACCTTCCCGAACGAGACCTGCATGCATACGCGACCGTCCTCAACACGAAATGAGGCAGAACCCTTCAGTGGAACGGCTGCATGGCCATACACGCGAAAGAAGAAGGGAAGGAAAATATCTTACCTTTCAGACGTCTGGACCTTCCTCCAGACGTATCCCCCGTCGTCTGGACGTAGGTCCAGACGTCTAATTCTGGGAAATTTTCCCAGAATCAGAACCTCCTCGCCCTCCGCCTGCTGCGCACGACCATGCCGCGCCGCGCTCACCTGCTGCCTAAGCTACAGCAGCACCTCCCCAACGCCACGCTCCCTCTGCGCGCCCGCCGGCCGGCCCTGGCTGCTCCGACGAGCTCACACCCTCACCCTCTAACCCTTCTCCCTCTCGCTGCAACTCCTCCCTGCGCACCCATGGCAGCAGCTGCTGCCCTCGCCCTCTCACTCTCGCGCTAACAGGAAGAAGGAAAAGAAGACAGGGGAGTGATGGTGAGGGAGAGGAGAGGGGGTGTATTTGAAGGGTCGTGGGGAGAGAGAGAGAAGGAAAGTTGCACCTGCAAGACGAGAAGGAAAGAGAAAGAAGAAAGGAGGGTGGCGGTTCAGTCTGCGTGCACATGCGCGCAGACGCGAAATCGTACGCCGAAAAAATTAATTTCTAGACGTCTGGGAAGGCTTCCAAACGTCTGACCAGACGTCTAGGCCAACTCCCAGACGTCTTAAAAGGCATTTGATGCTGGGGTCATAACAACATAACAAACTCAAAGGAAGTTTTGTTCCCGAAACTTGCGCTAACTAGGGTGCGGAAAAGAACGATATATGCATAACAAACTCAAAGAGGACCGAAGCCGGTCCGAAAAGACGTACCCTCAAAAAGCTCCGGGTACCGCTCCCGCATCGCCGCCTCAGGCTCCCAGGTAGCCTCCTCGTACCGCTGGCTCCTCCACAAAACCTTCACCAGGGGTACTTGCTTCCGTCTCAGATTGCGGACGGCTCTATCGAGAATCTGCACTGGTCTCTCGGGGTAAGTCAGGTCGTCACCCACCTCGATTCTCTCGTGACTTAGGACGTGACTTGGATCGGTAACGTACGTTCTAAGGTTAGACACGTGGAACACGTCGTGCACACCAGAAAGCTGGGGAAGAAGGGCAAGCCTGTAAGCAACGGGTCCAACCCGCTCCAGGACCTCAAAGGGTCCCACGAACCTCGGCGCGAGCTTCCCTCTCACCCCAAACCGCTGTAGGCCCTTCATGGCGAAACGTGAAGGAAGACGTGGTCCCTAACCTCAAACTGCACCTCTCTGTGTTTCCGATCTGCATAGCTCTTCTGCCTGCTCCTGACAGTGCGGAGTCGCCTGTGAATCTGCTCGACTACCTCTTGATTGTGCCGGATCAACCTGGAGCCAACCTCCCACTTGGTCCCCACCTCAACCCAACTCAAGGGTGCCATACACCTCCGTCCGTACAGAGCCTCGTAGGGTGCCATGTCAATGCTCGAGTGATAACTGTTATTGTATGCAAACTCCGCCATGGGCAAGTGCTCCTCCCAAGAGCCCTTCCAGTCCAGTACACAAGCACGTAAAAGGTCCTCAAGTGTCTGTATCGTGCGCTCGGACTGCCCGTCCGTCTAGGGGTGATATGCTGTACTGAACCTCAACTGCGTCCCAGGGCCTGCTGAAACTCAGCCCAAAACTGGGACGTAAAGCGGGTATCCCGGTCAGATACGATCTCCCGCAAAACTCCGTGTAGACGTACCACGTCGCGGATATACCTCTTTGCCAACTGTGCTGGTCCCAAGGTGACTCGGATCGGCAAGAAACGCGCCGTCTTCGTCAATCTGTCAACGATTACCCAGACTGCATCATGTACTCGCTGGGTAACAGGTGAGCCCACCACCAAGTCCATGGTGATGCTCTCTCACTTCCACTCTGGCACTAGAAGTGGCTGTAGCGGCCTTGCAGGCCTCTGATGCTCGGCTTTCACCTGCTGGCACACTAAACACTGCTACACGAATTCACCCACATCCTGCTTCATCCCCCTCCACCAAAAGTCGTGTCTCAAGTCATGGTACATTTTTGTGTTTCCGGGATGGATGGTGAATCTGGAACCGTGTGCCTCAGTCAGGAGCTCTCTCAACAGCTCCTCGTCTCTGGGAACGCACAAACGTCCCCTCATGAGCAGCACCTGATCTGTAAAAGAGAAGTCCCCAGGGTCTCCTGACGGTACTTTGTCACGCAAGGACTGCAAGTACGGGTCGGCCATCTATTCTGTGATGATGCGATCTATCAGCTCTGGCCTCGTCTGTCGCATCACAATCATTGCCCCACAGTTGCCCCGTAACTCTAGGGGTCGCCAACTGCCCATCTCCTCCAAGAGGCTCCAACTCTACACCTATAAACTGGCCAAGTGTGCGGGCGCCTTCTGACTCAAGGCGTCAGCCACCACGTTGGCCTTTCCCGGGTGGTAGGAAATGCTACAGTCATAGTCCTTCAGGAGCTCCAACCAACGTCTCTGTCTCATGTTGAGCTCCTTCTGATCAAACAGGTATCTGAGGCTCTTGTGATCTGTGAAAATCTCAAAGGTCTCACCGTACAAGTAGTGCCTCCAGGTCTTCAGCGCGAAGTCGACAGCTGCCAGCTCCAGGTCGTGGGTAGGGTGCTATGCTCATGGGGCTTCAGTTGCCGTGAAGCGTAAGCAACAACGTGACCCCTCTGCATGAGCACACCCCCTAACCCCTGCAAAGAGGCGTCCGTGTACACAACGAACCCGCCACTACTGTCTGGGATGGTGAGCACGGGAGCCGAAGTCAGCCTCTCCTTCAGCTCCTGAAAACACGCCTCACAGGCGTCTGTCCAAGTAAATGGCACGTACTTGCGGGTCAGTTGTGTCATAGGACGTGCAATCTGTGAAAAGCCCCTGATAAACCGCCTGTAATAGCCTGCCAGTCCCAAGAAACTGCGAATCTCAGTGACCGTACGCAGTCTCTCCCACCTGAGCACTGCCTCGACCTTGGCTGGGTCCACAGCCAAGCCATCCCCGGAGATCACATGACCTAGGAAGGTCACCTCCCTCAACCAGAACTCACACTTGCTGTATTTGGCGTATAGCCTACGTCGTCTCAGTGTGTCCAAAACCATCAGCAAGTGCTATCCGTGCTGTGTCTGATCCCGAGAATAGATGAGCACATCATCAATGAATACCACCACGAACTGGTCCAAGTACGGTCTAAACACCTGGTTCATCAAGTCCATGAAGGCAGTGGGGGCATTGGTCAGCCCAAATGGCATGACCAGAAACTCGTAGTGTTCGTACCAGGTGCGGAAAGCTGTCTTGAAAACGTCTGCCTCCTTGATCCTCAACTGGTGGTATCCAGACCTCAAGTCGATCTTGGAAAATACCGTGGGACCTCACAGCTGGTCAAACAAGTCATAAATCCTCGGCAGCGGATACCTGTTCTTGATGGTGACCCTATTCAGTTGTTGGTAGTCCACACAAAGGCGTAGGGTACCATCCTTCTTTTTTACAAACAGTACCGGGGCTTTCCAGGAAGACGCGCTGGGCCTCACAAAGCCCTTCTCCAAAGATCCTATAATTGAGACTTAAGCTCTCGCAGCTCAAGTGGTGCCATCCTGTATGGTGTTGTGGAGATGAGACTGGTCCCCAGTACCAGTGAGATCTCAAACTCGATCTCACGCTCGGGCGGTAGTCCTGGCAACTCGTCTGGGAACACGTCAGGGTACTCTCTAACCACCGGGATACTTTGGAAGTCTGCTACAGGGCTGGGCTCTGCCACCACACAAGCTAGGAAGCCCTCATACCCCTAGCTCAAAAGTCTCGCCGCCCGAAGCGCAGAAATGCACCTAAAGCCTCCGTCCACTGGCTGCCCGTGGAACTCGAAAGAAGGCAACTCCGGTATGGAGAAGACGATCTTTCTCAGAAAGCAGTCCACTAAGGCGTGGTAAGCAGACAGCCAGTCCATCGCCAGAATTACGCCAAGGTCCTCCATCTGTATCATAATCAGGTCAGCGGGAAGGCTGTGTTCCCTAATACTGACCTCGCAACCCATGTATACCTCCTCAACTACAAACAGCTGACCACTCGGACCTCTGATCATGAACGGATCCTCTAACATCATACAGTCCTGCCCCAAACTAACCGCGAAACTAGCAGCGACAAACGAGTGCGTAGCGCCGGAATCGAAAAGCGTGTAAACGAGACTGCCGGAAACTGAAACATTACCTGCCACCACTGATCCCGAAGCTCTGGCATCCCTGTGTGTCAGGGCGTTGATACGCCCCTCAGTCTTAGGTGCGGACGAAGCAGCCACACTTTGCGTCGGACGGGTATCTGCTGGCCGGTACCCTCCACGTGACTGCTGTCCTCCTCCTCGCGGCTGGAAACCGCGGCCTCCTGCTCGCCCTCCAGTGCTCGACGCGGGAAGCATCTGCTGACCTCCTGCCCTAAACGGGCAGTCCCTCCTGATGTGGCCCGGCTGGCCACACTGGTAGCAAAGGGGAACTCAACTCCTGCTCTCAGTGGGTCCCTACTATCGGCTAGGCGAGGGTCCAGTGCTAGCAGCTGACCCCTGTCGAGGGCCCCCAAAGGCCACTGATGGCCCTGCAAAACATGACGGCTCTCCTACGGGCGCCATGTGTCTCCTCCCTCGTCGGCCCTGTGAGAAGTCTGGCTGATAGGGCCTCTTCCGCCCGCTGTCAATATCTCGCGCGGACAGGTTGGTCTCTTCGTATGTCATAGCTGTCTCCACCACCCTCGAGAACGTAGGCAGCTTCAGGGGTTTGACATACCCCCGAATCGCAGGTCGGAGCCCCTCAGTGAACCTCCAAAGGCGCTCCTCCTCAGTGGCCAATGCTGTTGCTGCAAAGCGAGACAGCTCCAGAAAACGCGTGCGATACGCGCTCACGGTCATCGTCCCCTGGCGGAGTGTGGAACTCCCACCTCCTCTGGTCCTGCCATGTCTAGGGAAAGTACTGCTTGCAGAATTGGGTAACGAACCGGTCCCAAGCTCGTTCCTCTCCTGTCCCTTGACCGCCCTCCACCACCTGTGTGCCATGCTTTCCAGCTGGTACGTGGCAAAGGCCACGCAACACTCCACCGGGGGGCGAAGGGTGTCAAAAACTTTCTCGATTTGCTCGAGCCAGTCCTCCGCCTCAGTTGGGTCCTCATCCCCCTTGAAGGAGGGGAGCTTCAGCTTCCGGAACTGTCCGAAAAGCTCGAAGTGACGCTGAAGTGGAGATGCTGGTGCACCTCCAGGTAAGGAAGCCTCGTGCTCGGAAGTGCCGGAGGAAGGTGGGGGCGGTGGCGGCCCATCCCCTCCCTCGCGTCCAGCGCCAAGTCCGTCACATGGTCCCACAGAGGACTCCCCCTTCGCAGCCCCAGGGAGAGGTGCTCGTGGCGGCAGGTGGAGCTCCTCTCGCATGATATTTCGTATCAGCTGGGCGAGGTCCTGGGCCTAAATGCCCGGAAGCAGTGGCTGATCTACTGAGGCATCGACCTCAACACGCCCACCCCTCCGACCTCGTCCTCGGCTGCGCCCGCGGCTCGCCTCGCTACCTCCTCGTCGAGGCATCTCCTGCAAGGAGACGCAAACACGGAACAGAAAAAGACGTTGATATGAATCGATGTCAAGCGGAGAAGTCCAAGAACAGATGTCAAAAGATACGTTGTGGTGGCTACTCTAGTTACAGGCACGTGAATTAGTTATTTTCCAGTCAGTTGGTTCACTTCTCGGGATGACCTTGCTCTGATACCATCTTGTTACGACCCAATTCCCGAATCCCTACAAGACACGAGAATTGGACCGACTCGACCGATCCCAAGACCCAGTCGTCCAACGAGAAAGTAACCAAAAGATCCGTAAAATAAACCACATTCACCATGTATATAACTAGCAGTAACAAAAGTACAGCAGTAAAGAAAAGAACTATTACAGTACACACCACCACAACAGTAGAAAAATAAACAGGTACATAAACATGATGATTACAATAAAAGTGTACAATGGTAATAGAAAATACTCATTACAACAGGAGGAAAGGTACAGTGGGTACTACACAAGTAAAACTACTGGGCTCTACTAGGCTCAGCACCCTTTGCAGCCGCCGGCTCTGGCTGCTCAACACCTGGTCCTGAAAAGGTGACAAAGGTGACACGTCAGCGAAACGCTGAGTAGAGTGGCAACTAACTAGCTAGGAAAATAGTAAGGTGGACAGGTAGGTGTTATTTTTTAATTTCTTTCTTTATTTTCCATTTACTCATTTTTTAATTATTTCTCAGATCTTTCTCTTGATCTTGAATGTTCCTCATGGGAATGATCTTGATTGCAGTCTTTCCCGAAAAGTAGTAGTACGTGGTGCTCTCCTGGCCGGGAGAGTCCCCTGTGGTGGTCCTACCCTCAGTAAACCACCCCAAGGTCACTGACAGACGTAACGGTGACTACGGCACGCGCGATAAACGCATGGGTAGCTACCCCGCACTGGCACGCGGTCAGTTGTTTCCGTTAACGGATGCGCCCCAAAGTACAGCACGGAACCAGCATAGGGCAGAGCCTGTTGGTTCTCCCTTCGAGGAGGGGTGACGTAATAAAATGCAGAAATAAATATAAACAATATTACAGAATAGACAACTGCGGAAATAAAATATAAAGCAATCTCACAAAAAATCAATCGCACAAGTACACAAAGATTTTTAGGTGGAAATCCAAACCGGGTGAAAACCACCACCTAACCCTCTCGAGTTAGGATTTTCCGATCAACCTAGTTGATCAAATCCACTAACCGAATCACTTTAAAACGAGGGTGATTCAACCTCAGTACAACCACGCTACAAGTACGAGGGTAGCGTTCCTCAACCCCTTCTCTCCATGAGAAGGATTTTGTCCCACGAAGGAGACGGGAATTCGCAAAGCGAATACCCAACCAAATAACAAAGATAAAATAAACAACAAACCTATAGAGCCAACAAAGTAATAAACCTAAGCTTCTATAGGAATTAGGAAACTCCCCTTTGCAAGGAGTGCGTCGACGATGACGCGGATGCGTGAGCCACGCGACGGCGCAACTTTGCTCTCGTAGACAACGGCGGGGGAGCGGGTGCGCGAAGGTTTGATGCTCTCAAGATGTAGAACTTGAGCTTAGAGAGCAAGAGCTTCTTGGACACAAGAGTGTGAGAGTGTATAGCTAAGTGTGTCTTGTGTCTTTCTTAGTGTATATTTGTGTTGCAAAGGTTCCCCTCTATTTATAGAGGCCTTAGGAAGGCTTTGGAAGGCTTAGGAAAGGTTCTATAGCCGTTGGGAACAAGGTCCAAGAGAATCAGGTCGAAATCAGGACAATGATTACATTTGACAGGGTTATCAGACGTCTAACTCTTGCATCAGACGTCTGGAAGGCCACTTTAAGACGTCTGATTCCAAGGTCAGACGTCTGATTTTGGGCGAGTCTCTCCCTGACTTGGATCAGATCTAAACAGGGTTTTTGCACAAGTCCATCAGATGACATACAGGACGTCTGGAACTATGTATGGACGTCTGGAAACCTACTTCTACTGTGGGAATTGATTTCCAAACGTTGCAACGGCTAGAAAATCTCTGAGAAGAGATTTTGGGTCAGCCAAGGCAAAACGATCATTTATCAGACGTCTGGAAAGGCCTAAGGATGTCTGGAAAGGCCTAAGGACGTCTGATAAGGCTCTAACGGTCATAATCTTGAGTGCCTGCTAAGCTAGCCAACGGTCCACTATCTGGACGTCTGGCAAGTCCATCAGACGTCTCCTAAGACGTCTGGTATAATGTCTGGACGTCTGATTTCATCAGACAGAACTAACTATGTCCAGCCTAACATTTATCAGACGTCTGAAACAACAGTCAGACGTCTTAAATACTTTATCAGACGTCTGATTTGGGAATTAGACGTCTGGAAGTGTTGTTTGAACCCTATATTGGTTTTCTAAGTATTCTACAGAAAACCTAAGTATCCTAGGGTTGTGCCGGTGTTCGTAGGACTACTGTTAGGGTTCTTTGAGGCTCTTTAACATAATTTTCTAAGGAAAATAAAGAGCAACAAAAGAAACGAAAAATACAACAAGTACAAAAGAAGGAAATCTATCCTATTCTTCATTTCCTTCCATCTTCAATCTGTCGCTCCACGCGAACCTCCTCTGTTTTCCGTCAAGCTCCTCCAATCCGTCCTGGATGCGAGCTCGAACTCCGTCTAAACACGTCCACATTTGCAATTGACCTGAAATCTAGGACTCAAATTGCAAATGTTAAATAACACGTGTTTTGTTATCATCAAAACAAATGATCGTGGTGCTCTAGCACCAACAGAGCCCTCTCAACAACAAGGGTCCAGCCCCTTCACAGCAACCAAACAGGGGTCTTGCCCCTTCACAGTCCGCGCACCCTCGCCTGACTACCCTGGTTTGCCCAATGGGCCTAACAAGTCGGTGTAGGAAGGCTAGCAGAACCTCGGGACCCGTAGGGTGGCTAGTGCTCTTCCTACACTAGTAGCTCTCCCCGGTACTGTATACGCGAGGGCCAAAAGTCGGTACAAAGTGGCCAGACCTAACCCCGGGTCCCTGGGGCGGCTAGCTCCACTCTGCACCAAACAGGGGGACAGTCACTCTCCTTGGTACTCCGTACTCAAGGGCCAGCTCACTTCCCCAATTCTATTCCATTCACCTCTAAGGAGTTCTACTCCTAATTCCCCATAAGGTTCATGCTCATATTTCTTTAACTAAGCCAATTTAGGTTTCATCATCTCAGCTTTATTTTCATATAGCCCATGTTCTCAACAGTTACTATCCCTTCATAAACATGCAACAGTTATCCAATTACAGGCAATTATTATTTTTTTCTTTCTATTTTTCCAAGATTGCAATTCATAATTTCACGACATTCGTTTCGGTGTTTTCTGTTCCTAGGATTCATGCCACACCCTAGGATCTTTCATTCAATCTAGTTTTCCAGTCCTAGGATTCATGCCATACCCTAGGATCTATCATTCAATCAAGTTTTCCAGTCCTATGATTCATGCCATACCCTAGGATGTATCATTCAATCTAGTTTTCCAGTCCTAAGATTCATGCCATATCCTAGGATCTATCATTCAATCTAGTTTTCCAATCCTAGGGTTCATGCCATACCTTAGAATCTATTAATTATCTCACAAGCGCATAAATGTTGGTAAATAATTAAAGGGAGCCACTCTACCCGCAAAATCGGAGTATTGGGGGCGTGATCGGCAAGTCCGTGCGCCTCTGCAACCCCCAGAGCCTCAACGGAACGGGGTCCTAATACAAGGATCAATTACAAGGAGCTACTCAGAACAGGATACAAATACTGCAAACAGGTAGAGGAACTAATTCTGAGAAGAACGAAACTTGAAACGCGGAAAACGAACTTCGAACGGATCCTAAACGGGTCAAAAACGACAAGTCTGCCCAAAATCAGACGTCTGGAACATCATCCAGACGTCTTAAACGTTGGTTCAGGTCATACCTTGTTCCTGCGCGGTCCTTCAGACGTCTAGAATCCCGCTGAACCGTCTGGACTTAGTTTCCAGACGTCCGACTGTCACTCCGGACGTCTGGAGACCCTCTCCACCGTCTGGTGCTGTGCCCAAACGTCCGATCGGTGTGGGAGGGCGTGCCCTTGCGCCTTCCCGAACGAGACCTGCACGCATACGCAATCGTCCTCAACACGAAGTGAGGCAGAACCCTTCAGCGGAACGGCTTCATGGCTGTACACGCGAAAGAAGAAGGGAAGGAAAATATCGTACCTTTCAGACGTCTGGACCTTCCTCCAGACATCTCCCGCATCGTTTGGACGTAGGTCCAGACGTCTGATTCTGGGAAATTTTCCTAGAATCAGAACCTCCTCGCCCTCCGCCTGCTGCGCACGGTCGTGCCGCGCCGCGCTCGCCTGCTGCCTGAGCTGTAGCAGCACCTCCCTAGCGCCACGCTCCCTCTGCACGCCTGCCGGCTGGCCCTGGCTGCTCCGGCGAGCTCACACCCTCACGCTCTAACCCTTCTCCCTCTCGCTGCAACTCCTCCTCCCCGTGCACCCACGACAGCAGCTGTTGCCCTTGCCCTCTCACTCTCGCACTAACAGGAAGAAGGAGAAGAAGACGGGGGAGTGATGGTGAGGGAGAGGAGAAGGGGTGTATTTGAAGGCGCCGTGGGGAGAGAGAGAGAAGGAAAGCTGTGCCTGCAGGACGGGAAGGAAAGAGAAAGAAGAAAGGAGGGTAGCGGTTCAGTTTGCGTGCACATGCGCGCAGACGCGAAACCGTACGTCAAAAAAATTAATTTCCAGACGTCTGACCAGATGTCTGGGCCAACTCCCAGACGTCTTAAAAGACGTTTAATGTAGGGGTCATAATAGGGTATAAATTGTAGTCCTTTTTAATTAGGTACATAATTGGAAAGTCGATTTTACATTAATTGTAGGGTCGAAACCTGCCAAAAATTCAGGAAAGTTTCCCTTATTTATCTAATATTTTCCCAAAATTGGCATCTACAGCTTGCACCTATGCATGCATATCATAAATTATATAGGTGGGTACTCCCCACCATCACATCACATCGGCAAAGAATGATAAAACACAAGTGGACACACCCTGCATCCAAAAGTGGTAAAAATGTAAGAAAAACAATGAGAAACAAGGCCATGTTACTGCTAACACAATACCATAAGCATCCTCAATGAATTACAAGATTTTCGTACAGTCCATAGTTTACGACATCATATGTATGACCACCCACAATCAACACTAAACCACAACATTATGAAACACGAATCCACATATTATACTAAACAGATCATGAGCATTCATGATCCCTCTATTCGCTTTGCAAAATGTAGGATTCTACATCATGTAATGAAATGTCTTTTACATCAAAATTCCGATGATTGTTATCTTAAACAAGCTTGACACCTAGTAAATATAAATTGCAGTGGATGGCAAATGAAATAAGCTATCATGAAAGGTCGAAAAGGCACCAACATCATCACTAAGTTCTTTCATAACTGCTCAATGGGCAAAAACACCCAAACCACACAAATGAGATTATAGAACATAATTATACAGCAAAAGAGATACTAAAACAAGACACAATACGGGCAATAACTGTATTAACACTAGGCCATTATGTCCCATGACTATATTAAGAAATGAAATCCAATCTATCCATTGTAAAAAAAATGTGCTTCCCAGATGAGGCAGCACCTTACCAACACCTCGATCACCTCATTGCCTCAGTACAGCCTCAGCAAAGTGAGACTTACACCTCAATTAACCACCACGGGGATTAAGCCACCTAAAACTAAATTTTTAGTTTCCTCAACAAATGAAGGAAATAAATATTGCACCAGTCCCCCATGATCTTAATCATTTAGATTTCAAGGCAATAATTGTAGTTCTAAAATTTAGGATCTTAAACCCTTGAGGGACCGGCAAGTGGAATCTCAAGCCTCCTCTTCAATCCCAATAGGAAAGGGATCATGTCATGTCATAGGAGAGGAACAAGCTCCTCAAGTGGTAGCATATAATCCCAAGCGATCTACCAATAAAAAGGTGGTAATCACTATAAAATATGTCATTGCAACAATCCAAGCATTTGAAGAACCCCATTTAACCATTGAGCTACAAAGAAATCCACATTCTAAAGAACCATAGGCTTCACAAATACTAAGCTTTCGCAATTACCCTCTCCTAGGTGATTTATTCTGAAAAGAGGTTATCTCAATGAGGGCCTTCATTATTGACCTAGAATAGATGAATCATATCATTCATCACCAAGCATAGACAATAAGCAAGCAACTTAGCAACTGTCAAAGATAAATGGAAGTAGGAAGTGCAATAGAGTGGTAACGTACCTTAGAAAAAAAAATCCATCTAAGGCAAAAGAACTGCGAAAATATGTTGAGTCTACCAAATCCTTTCTTATGCCATCGAACTTCAAATAAGTTGCCCTAAAACTATAGTAGACCAAACTTCTTATTAGTGAAAATTAAGAATCCATCATTTGAACATGATCATCCTTTCAAATTTCGACATCCATATATGTCATTATAAATAAGTAAGCCTCCAATGAAAGTAATAGAAGCGACAAAAGCACATCATCGAGACAGAGCCAAATAAAGTGCCTTGCACTTACCCGCCTCCAATGTCCACAAGGATCAAGATGTGAACTGCATGAAGTGCTTGAAAGGACATGATCCAACACATGCTCCACCAATGAACACATATTATTAGATGAGTAACCTGTCGATATACTTACACCATCTACACCTACTAATGAACATTTGAGAAAATCTAGAACTAGAATCTCTCCCTCGTTTTTATTACCCCTAATCGCAGGAACAAGAGATAGAACATGAAGGGGAAAAGTCCCTACCTTAGATTGGGCGTGCTCCTCCTTCCTTCCTCTTCTCTTCTTCTCCTACAACAGCAACAACTGCAGCGGCAACAGCAGCAGCGGCAGCAGCAACAGTAGCGTAGCACCAACAGCAGCAGTTGCAGCTCCTTCAGCCTCTCCGACAACAGCGATGGCAGCAGCGACGACCGACGAAGAGGAGGTCCGGAAATGGGAGGGGGAAGGTGGTGGTGGAGCTCTCCACCGATGGGAAGAGGAGTATTTGGCTTCAGGAGGAAGCAAATGATTTTTTTAAAAAAAAATTTAAAAGACTTAGCTTTTATATGAGGTGGGAACTTTACAAAAGAGACCCTCCATTCTCAACTTGAGTTTCAAGAAAGGCCTTCGGACATTATTTTCTCCAAATAACCCCTCAAGTTTTTATTATTTAACCTTTTATTAGTAACTTAAAGGGATTACTTATTTGCAAAGTTATCATTACCAACTTTAGATTCCAAAAGCCCTTGATCCACCATAAATCAATCAACTATGATTTTAATTAACCCATTAAGTAAATTAAAAAAATCTAGACCCTTACACTAAATATTTACATTAGAGGAGGTGAATAGTGTATGATAAAAAAAATATAATATCCAACCATAAAAATGAGACAAATACACTTGATTTATAGTGAAAATTCTTTCCGGTAAAAATCACTATATAAGACTCTCAAGTTAGAATTTTCCCAACAAACCTACACTATGACAAAGAAGGGTTTTGGTTACGGTGTTTATAGTCATTACTAACTAGCATAATTGGTAGTTGCGTGTAGAAGGCCTTTGGTCACGGTTCCACTCAGAATCGTGACCAAAGACCAAAGACTTTTGGTCATTTTTTTAGACTAATGATCAAAGAAAGGGCTTTGGTCACGATTTTAAAACCATGGCGAAAGACATGTAGCCAAAGACCTGGTAACGGGTCATGAACCGTAACCAATGTTTTCTTAATAAGAAAAAAAATAAGAAAAAGATTTCTATTGTCCTTTTATCTTCGTTGTTCTATAGCATAATCTCATGGCCAAGTCTTCATACACTTATTTTCTTGCCATCTTTGAGACGAAATATATGTTCAAAATATATGACATGGATAACATGTTTAGAGCGAAGCATGGCAAATATTTCTTCAGAATCACTTAGTAAATTATGTATCCATACAAAAATATGACTTGTTTTGTTTACATCCTACTAATAGGCCATGTTTCCTCAAAACTTACATGTTAAAAGCATCTCTCAAACTTACATTGACTGATAACACTAAAAGTTCAAGAAGAAAACACAGACCAAAATACTGTACACAACTCAATCACGTACGCACAAAAGTTTTATTCCCATAGATGGGGCAGTTATTTCAAGAATTTTAAGGAATATAAATATTAACTGACCACGAAAAAATGTGCGCAGTTTTTACACATCAAATACGAAAGCAGAACAAAGGCTTCAGTCACATTAACTTGGAAAAAAAAATACCTCAGAGCCATTTCTTGTCGACTCAGTAAACCCGCATCTCAGCTGTAGTACTGATCTAGAGTTTTGGCTGGGATACGGTGAAGAAGCTCGCAAGGAATTGGAAGATGTTGCAGGTGTCATACGCACCTTGAGTAACGAACTTCCTCTCAAATTTCTCCAAGAATTCCAGGTAGAGCTGCAATGTTGTTCATACAATTATTTACAAGAAAAAAGCATGTTCACTACCATCTAAAACTTAAAATCCATAAATTCTAAAAGGAAGTTTGCTTGCGAGCATTGGCTAGGCATATGAGAAATGAGGAAGAGGGACATTCCAAATCCTCAGAAGAAAGACCCTCTTCACCTACAACAGCCTTCATTGCTTGGAAATCTTTCCCAATAGCATAGTTTGCATACAACTATACAATTTCAAAATCAATATGGGTTGTCATGTATATGCTTACAACTATACAATTCCCATATATGTGTGAGCAAGCAAATATCTACAGGAGTGAAAGCTCCATTAATCAAGAGATAAGGCTCTGATTTATGCATGCCAGTGGATTTTATTAGTACAAGAGAAAAATAAATTAACAAAAGAAAGAAAGAAAGAGAGAGAGAGAGAGATATGTTAATTTGGTTTACCAGATTTGAAATTATCAGCAGCAATTGCAAGCTCCTGATAAAATTAAGAAAAATTAAAACCCAATTGAAGAAGCACATAGTGCAGAAGTTCTTGGAATGACTGCAAATAAAAGAACGAACAGGTATAAGCAAAAGCAAAATTCTCGGCATGTTTAAGTGAGAGCCCATTTTAAGGTTCTTTGAGTAGAAGAGTTATCACAACAACGTGCAGATGGAAGAATGGAGAACAAGAAGAATGACAGAGTTAATAAGTAGGAGATTAAGAAACAGAGACCTCATCATCAGACCGCTCCATATGCCGAACCTTCATCCTCTTCCTCCTGTCTTCATCACTGGAGAATATGATCTTGGTTACTTGGATTAAAGCCTGAGAAGAGCTTAGGATGGATCTAAATAAAAGCCAACAATCTATATAGTCGATCCTGCTTAATATAGAAAAATGCTTCGTTGTTGTTCTAGGAATTCAAATTACCAACAGACTTTAAGTCTACAAAAATCAACGTTGTGTAAAAATTTTGTCCCGATTACTGGTCAAATTTGTTTATTTAACTCTGATGGATTTTGATAAGTTATCTATTAAATTACTATACCTGAACTAGGTTCCCATAGTTGGCCAGTTCAGTCAATATCAAACTTCTGCTGTTGTGCAACTTTTTGTAAATTCTTATCTCAATCTAAATTTCAGTTCATAAATTGGCAAGATATGGACAATTGCACTTCTATTTTCATTTCTTCTTTTTTTCCTAACGCAGGCAGATAATGCCCCAGTTCAATTTTGATCAGTGGACCAAATGGAATTTCATTTTTTTCCAGGTAAAAGCTCAATGGCAGTTTTAAATTGAGTATGCTTCAGAACTGTAGGTGTTACCTCAAAATTGAACAAGACTAAAAAGGCCATTTCCACATGTTTCTCTTTCTTCTCCTCGGAATACGTTCCTGCTGGTTCTGAGAAGGAGAAGGTTCACTCTTATTCCTCTATCTAAATGACCATTAAAAATTAAAATCCAGAAAGTGAGACTGGATCTAGCCTAGCATGATTTCTTGCAACTTAATCAAAGTAAGGTATCTTGTTTACAACTCAATCATCATGTCATAGATTGCACATAATTGAAAGGTGAGATGCACATTGCACCCCTTTCATTTTCCATAATTGAAAAAATCAATCTTTTGGCTCATCTCCGTTTTTCAATGACTGTTCACATGTAAGATGATGAAAAATGGGGAAGCCAAATTCCAATCAGGTCATTATCCCTCTCAGATGACAACCAGCAGGTTCCATGCTTCCACTAAAAAACCACTCCAAATCAGCCAAAATTCCAGTCAGTTAAAAGTTCGAAGTGAACTTCCGTGTAAAATTATAAACAGCACCCATTTCAAAAGCAACCTTAACAAAGTTAGGTATCCTTTGATATTCCAAAAATCTACTATTATCGGTCATTTTCAACCTATTCTTTTCAATGTGCCAGCAAGTACGGCTCATGTAAATCGAAATTTAGGTTAAAGTGAAGGGAGTGAAAAGGACAGTCTAAATTCAAGTTGCTAAATGAATTGCAAATTAACAAAACCAAAACCAACACGAATCACAGCAAGATGGACATTGGGCACTGAATACCTTCCAATGCCCATCCACCAAAAAACCAACAAGAATACATCCATAAAGAAAGTCATGCAAAACCAGCCATTTATAACAGCCAACAAGAATACTATTGAGTTACCTCTCAGTATCCTTGGTTACGACGATCTCTTGCTAGAGCAAAATTTACTTCTTTTTCTCCGATATAGAAGGTCTTCTGTATCAAGAACATACATTTTCTGTTGTCCAAAGAATCATAGAGACAAGTGCCTAATAATAAGTAGAAAAAGAGTGCATCTCAGAGTTAAAAGTCAGCTTGAGGTGATACCTTAAGCGAGCAGCAGCAGCCTTTGCTCTCTAAACCATTTATTATTTGGATTTCCCCCTTGTCCCGTGTTGAAAAGAAACCATCCATACTTAAACTCTTGTGGATGTTCCTGCAAACTCAACCATCAAGGAACCAACAATGGGATAACAGAAATGCATGCAAGACTGTCAAGAACAAAAAGTTCCTACAATGCACAGATTCTGTTACCTTGGGAGAAAAATACCGCGACTGTCATTATCTTCGGGAATATCAGGCAACAAATCATCATATAGCTGCGTGATGAGATCTGCATCCTGAGAAACTGCCATTCCAGGATTGCTATGTTCAGATCCCATTAATTGCATCGATATGACAGATGGGTTTGAAGACTGCTAACAAAAAGCAGAGGCTGGTGATGTGAGATCAACAAACTTAACTAAGGTAAATGGTCTGATGACCATGTCCCCAAAGAGCATTACTTTTTGAAAAATCCTAACACAAGATATGTGGATATAGACGTTGGGAAAGCGTACACTTTGAATTCGGAATATATTTCCATCACATAGAAGGCGAGCATTGGCATAACAAATTAGATCAGTGAATCTACCCAGACCCCTTCCTTTTTCATATAATTCAAAGTGCCTGACCTTCTCCGCCAGAATTCGGTCCCCAACGTCAAGAGTTGGGTACATCAACTGCGAAGAGATCAACTGTGGCTCTGCCATGCACGACCGCTGCAGCAGCAGCAGCAGCAGCATCGCCAGCACTGCAAGGGACTGAGGAATTATAGCAAAATCATGAAGGAATTCCTTACTTAGATTATCTTTGTCATACTTGTAAAAATATGTACAGTATTTATAATTCTTGTGTTAGGTATTTAGCAGGAAGTTTTCCGAAAAAAAATTGATTTGATACTATCGTTTAATATTACTATGGCAACCTCAACAAACAGTTATTGCTGATGCGGTAGCCATTTAAACTTTTTTATTCCAGCGAAAATAAGTGAATTATGTATGTGCATTGACTACCGAAATCATTTAGTTAATTACATAGAACAAGAACGGCAAAATATTTACAAATGGTTGGTGAACCATTATATTCTCTATCAACTGCTAAAAATTAAAAAACAGTTACAGCTTGTGTTTAATTCATTAGAAATTGATTAATTAGGAACGCATCAAAGGAACGGACTTTCGTCTCTTAGATGCAAAATAAGAATATTTCTTATTAGACACTAACATCGGAGATTGATCATATAAGAGGCATGTTAAATAACATCTCAAATGAATCCAGAATTGTAATCTATAGTGTAGATCCAATCGGATCTTTATCAAAGATGTGTAAGATTATTGTGACAAAGATTTCACAACTTACAAGTTGATAATGTGCAGAGTTGATAATCTATTGCCAATGTGACGTTCTCTTGGCTGGAACTGAGGAATTTAAACAGCCACGACCACCTAATGTTCAAACAATGTGAGTTTTGCATTGTGATGAGGGGCAAAAAATGCCGTCAAACCCGAAACTTCTCGAAAGGCTCAAAAAGAAAGATCCGACCTAGAAAGACTTGGATACAGGCAGGTTCGAGGATCCAACCTGCCTACATCCAAGGACAGTCTACTGCATAGGCGGATCTAGGAACCCAACTCGCTTGCACATGGAAAAGACCAGATACAGCCGGACACAAAGGATCTTATCCATTAGAAGGGACGACGAAAGTATAGTAGGGCCACACTCTCAATAAATGCTGACAAAAGCCACCACAATTAATAATCTGACAAGGCACCCACCCTGTCAGGAGGTGTATCTGCTCAGAAGATCTCGCTAAAGGCCCAACCCCAGCGGTATAAATAGTGAGGAAGGCCCTCAAGGCCTCCTCCCAAGCAACTCGAGAGAAATTGAGAGACTGTGAACCTTGTAATCTTACAAGTTATAATACATAGTTGGGAGCACCATCCTCCCCCTACACGTACACCCCTTGTGGTGGAATTGGGTAATCAATCCCTGTGCCATTGTGTGATTGCTTGAATCCCATGATTGGACCATCCACCCATGGGGGAGATCCAATCGTTTCTATTCTTGAGTCAGATACTCCGAATCTCAGGGTGCCGATCAATTGGCATCGTCTGTGGGAAGCAATTGTCAGTGGATAACGTTTCCTAGCTCTCGAGGTCCTCCCGATGTTTCCCACCACTCGCAACTCCTCCAGCACTGACCCTGAAAAGGCATTGGATTGGGCCGAGTTGAGCGTGTCGGTGTCTAAGAGACGCCCCCCGCTAACCAAGCCAAATAAAGAGAAGCAGGGAGTCCCCGACCAGCCGCCGGAAGACCACGAGCGTGACCTCCTCCTGAAGCTACAGGCGAGGGAGGAGCAGTTTTGGGCTAAACTAGCGACTTTGAGGGCTGAGGAAATCTTAGTCACAGAGAAACTCCTGGAGATCAGGCAGATCCAGGAGCTCGGCTAACCCCCACTGGAGGAGCCCCGCCAGCCAAGCCTCGAAGACGAGCAACTGAGGTGGCGTCGCATGGTGGAGGATGAAAACGCCCGTCTACGTGAACAGCTCGAGAAGCTAAAGCGCGAGCTTAGTAGCCTGAAAGGGGAAGCTCCTCCTAACCCACTGAAGGCTCCTTACCCACCTTCCTCAGAAGAAATCTCAAGGGCTCAAGCCCTTACAATTGGCAGTGGGGGATTGATTCCTGAGATCGTCCGCTAAGTTACTAGAGCCATGCGGGGTATACACCACCAGGCTACGTCACCACCAACCCTTTCACTGAGCAGGTAATGAAAGCCCCCCTTCTCGAGAGATTCAAGTAGCCCGTCATGGCCCTGTATGACAAGACAGCGGGCCCCAACAGCTTCTTTGGGAGTTACCGCCAGATGATACTGGTGCATGGCTGCAACGACGGATACTCTGTAGAGTATTCCTATCCTATTTGTCCGGCATGGCCCATGAATGGTTCAACGAACTGCCAGCCAGACAGATCGCCTGCTTCTAGGAACTAGCGACAAGTTCTGCCAATACTATGATGGACAGTAGAGGATTAGAGATAACCCCGAAAGGTTGTCCGAAGTTCGGCAGCGGAAGAATGAGTCTTTCTGGTCATAACTAGACCGGTTCAAGGCCCAATACTTCAAGTGCAAGCGGTCTCACGATGTTATTGCCATTCAATCCTTCAAGTCAGGACTCCTGAGTCAAAGGTTTTGGTACGACATCAATGACTTCCTGCCTAGGGATATGGCGGAGCTCTAGAACTGAGCCACAAGGTTTGCGAAGAAGGATGACTCCTTCCACTCCTGCAACCAGCTGGCGGAGGGATCCAAGGACGATGCTAGCCCAGTCCAGGAGAAGTGGGCCCCAGGTGAACTCGCCCCCATCTCCATTCGTGGAGGCTGTTGCTTCAACAAGTGCAAGACTAGCTTCCTAGAGCGGAGGAACGATCGGCCGAGCAAGGGTCGAAACAATGGTCCCTGCCAGCCTAGGCGAGATTATTTCGAAGAGTACACTCTCCTGGTCGTGAATCAGGCGGACGTGTTGGCAGAGGTATGGTCTACGGACAAGGACCTACCACCTTCACCTAAGCCAATGAAGAAGAAGGCTGACACCGGGCCCTACTGTAAGTATCACATGGCCCGGGGCCACGCCACTGAAGACCGCTATGATCTGCGTGACCAAATCAAGTCCCAGATCCGGCATGGGAACCTGGCCCAGTTCGTTAGGAAGGACGAAGGCTAGGATAAGGGCAAGGGGCTCATGGAAGGCCTGGAAGACTACCACAAGGAGAGGCTTCAACATCTCCGTGGGATCAACATGGTACTTGTCGAAGGCCCAGAGCCCAAAGATGCCATGACCCATTGCCTTGAGTGGGCGGTATCCCCCTGCTCCTGCCAACTAAATACCATCGTCGAGTCCTAGTAGCTGTGCCTGGAGCACCCCAACACATTCACCACCAACCCCCCAGGGGTGCGAAAGTCGAAGTCATTTTCGGCATTAATGCTACTCCAAGTCGGCAATCCAGCCCTCCCAAGCGAACGACTCTTAATGCTTTCCCCACACTCTAATGGGGTGAAAGAGATCCCGTCAGGTAAGCGGCCTCGTAACTATTCGCCTCCCTCCCAGACCCGACGGAGCATACTGACCCACTGTTGTTAACACTCTTACTGGCAGGGCGGCAGCAACCCCGGCTCCTCATTGACAAGGGAAGTATCGTGGAAGTCCTCTTCCTCAAAACCCTACGCTAGCTGGGTTTCATGGAAGAGCACCTCTCCCCTTCGGTCCACCTGGTGGTTGGGTTTAGCAATCACAAGGTGATGCCAAAAGGAGAAATTAGCCTCCTTTTGTCCGCATGTGACGGGGACAAGCACCTCAACCGAATGCCACGTTTATAGTAGCTAGATTGATGGTAGCATTCAACAGCATCCATGACCGGCCCACTATCCATGCCTTCTGGCTAATCCCCTCCTCATATTTCCAGCTTGTGCTTTTTCAGTCTCCACACGGAGTCGGAATAGTGCATGGGGATCAGTCGGTCGGGCGGGAGCTACGTGAAATCGAGCTGGAGCGGTCCTTGGAGTCGAAGCCCCCCATGTCACGAAAATAGGGGAAGAAAAGAAACCAAGTCCAGGCGATCCAGCAAAAAACCATCCTTGCTAATCAGCCTGCCACTTCGAGATTACAACCAGGCTCTTCAGCCATGGCCATTTAGATTTATCCTGATGACACTGCCAAGCTCGTCTGGGTCGGAGCAAATCTTGCATCCTCCAAGGTAGAAGAGTTGCTACTCCTTCATCGAGCCAACGTGGATGTCTTTGCTTGATCCGCCAACGACTTGCCCGAAGTGGACCCGTCCCTGATTCAGCATCACCTGAATATTTAGGTCAACACCTATTCAGGCGGGCACCCACGCAGTCAAGCAAGTGCGCAGGCATAAGTCGGCCGAACAGTGGCAAGCAGCTGAGGCTGAAGACTAGGAACTCTTGGAAGCAGGATTCATCGTAGAATCCCTGTACCCGTTATAGCTCTTGAACGTCGTAATGGTGAAGAAGGCCAACGGTTAGTGGCGCATGTGCATCGACGTCACTAACCTAAATGAAGCCTGCCCAAAGGACGAGTTCCCCCTGCCAAGGGTGGACTCCCTGGTGGAATTCTGTAGTGGACAATCTCACATGTCTTTCCTAAATGCCTACAGCAGGTACCACCATATTAGCCTCGCCCCCAACAGATAGGCCTCACATGTCCTTCATCACTGATAGGGTCCTGTTCCAATATAAAGTCATGCCCTTTGGCTTAAAAAATGCTGGGGCCACATACCAACTGATGTAAATATGTTTATATCACATAAACTGTCTATTTTTGCACGTTCTTAGGCGTAGAGTTGCATCATACATTATAAATATCGCATAACATGCATCATTTTGCATTTAGGTTAGGTTGTGTAAACTTTAGGTTAATTTTCCCTTTTTGTTGTTTGGTAACAAGACAATATTCATTCGGGACCTCGGATCGAAGATCCAACCGTACTTATCTAATCAGGGCGATGATTAGAGTTCAACGACTCCAAGATTGCCCGGATCAGACTTCCGTAACATCAGATATAATCCAAAGAAGGTTAGAGATCAAGGGCCATGATGGTGTCAATCCTCACATCAGATGACAAATCCGATTGCACAGATGGGTTCGGATTGATGATCGCAGCCCAATGGCATGAAAATCGATCCAATTCGACATCCGTGGCACCATCTACAAGGAACAGAAGATGGACAGCCAAGATAGCACCATGTGGAGCCATCTTAGCCACCCACACCAGCCCAAGACTCGCCACTGCTTTTCCCTTCTCAACCGGATGATGGATCTGGGCCGTTGGATCACCATCCAATGACCATGGTCGCTCGTGCACAAAACCCTCTGCTTGCCTCAAGTGGAAGCGTAGCGCAGCAGGCAAGCGCCTCTTCGCGAGCGAAGGGTGCAAGTTCGTTCCGCGCTCTGCTTCATATCAAACAAGACGTGGGTGAGGGCTCAATTGAGCTGTTGGATGACGAGCGAGCGGCACAGATGCGGGCAACATGGCGCACCCAAATGCGAGGAGCGTGAACACGCCATCAGATGTGCTTTTGTGAAGGCAGGCGAGCGTGCGTCTTGAGCCATTGATCTTCGATCCAATGGCGATGAAGGAGGCCGTGTTGCCTCTTAACAGGCGTTGAGGGAGATTGGGCGTGGCACGTTTAAGTCGTCCGATCTCGTAATCGGACGGTCGAGAACGCGCGTACGTGCGCATGCGTTGAGGCGCGGGGAGAGGAGGCACGGCATGCGCAGCAGCTACGCCCACGATGTAGGCTTTAGTGACGGTTTTATCCGTCACTAAAGACCCTGATTTAATGTTTTTTAAAGTAAAATGACCTATTTGCCCATTCAAACCTCACCTATAAATAGCCCTACGACCCCCACACTTTCATCATCCCTTCCTTCACATCTCTTCCTCTCCAAAGCTCTAAAGAAGCTTGTCCCAAACCCGAGATGCTCCTCTAGAGTCAAAATCAAAATTTTCTCTCCCTATTCCAGAAGGAAATCCCGTGATGACAATGACGCCTTGCCTCACCCTCGGTTCTTCTTTCTTCGTTCTTCATATTCCGTCTTCGTCCTCCTTCTTTCAGGCGTCGCCCCATTCGGCTCATCCTCCAAGCAACCGTCGAGGAGGATAACATATCTCTCCCTTCTTTATTGCTTTCTATAATAGAATTTCCCACTTTCTAGTTGTAATCATTTCCTTCTTTCTAGTTGTAAAAATAATATTCAGTTGCAAAGTGATTGTTCTCTCTCTCTTTCAGTGTTAATATCAAATTCATTGTGATTATCCTGCTTTTAAAACAAAAATACCAAAAAAAATATAATCGTGGATTTTAGATCGACGTAACCTCCCTGTGTTCGACTCGGAATTTCTTTACAAATTTCAGTAAAAATTTATTTGTTGATGGATTTCTTCCCAAATCATACTACGACGATGGATTTTTCAAAATCCAATCCTTTTTACGTAGATCCTTCTGATACAACATTTTAGCGCCGTTGCCCGGGAGGCGACACTCTTTGATTTTTCGCATTTTCCCGCCTTACTTATCTTTTACCTTACTTTTTTCCTCTCTTATTGTGATTGCAGGTACCCTTACGAGGCTAGCAAAAGTGGTAGATTGGAGTAAAGTGCTGTTGAAGGGTTTGTAAGTTTACCCCCACCTCCCCACCTACTAGATTTCATTTTATCACGTAATAACACAAACTCTAATCAACCTAGGTGTTCTTATAAATCTTAAAGTTAGTTTTTGATTATTTGTTTGTCACCTCCACCCACCTCACCCTCCACATATAAAAGAAAATTTTAAAAAAATCTCACAGAGGTACACAACCTCTTCTAATTTTCAAACTCAACTGGTAACCCAATCTTTGGAACCGGTACACACACCCAAACACATAATTGAGTAGAAATAGGTAATCATTTGTGTGCCTAATTAAGTGGTGCATCAGGCCAATTGTTTGAGTTGTTTGGGCCACACCACTTCAACTAAAATCAACTCATCAAATAGCTGCCAAATAGGTTTAACTTCTAGGGATTTACCAGGCACTCCACATTTTTTTAAGCTTTAAAGGAAAACATCTTCACCTGTACTTTCAAAACATGGTGTGCCAACTAAACTTGATTGAATACACCTGAAGTTGAATCCTAAAAGCTACTAAGCAAGATTTAAACCTTAAAATTCACCACATCCAAAAATAATCTTGCTTGAAAATCATTGGTTGTGCACGCACACACATATCAATCAATCATTAAGGGTACAACCCAGATAAAGGGCCCATCACATTCCAAAGCACATTCAAACCTAACCTTAATTAAAACATAGTAGACATTGGCCCAAAGGATTGGACTCCCTCTTCGAAGCCCAGACCGAGATTATTTTCGATTAGTCTATTTCTACCATTCAATCTGATGTCTAGTTGGGGGGTACACTAGAAACCTGAGGCGCAAGCCATAGAAAGAACCTTCTTCTCAGTCATTCCCTCTAACTGATTGGATTGACTGGAAAGAAGTAAATCAAATCGTTTATTAATCTCAAGATGGGTTCTGGGAGTCTGTAGGTCTTTAGGCTATCTCACTTAAGGATAGGTTTGTTTGTTTGTAGTGCAGGGCACCTTTCTTCCTCCCACTCTGTCATGGATCCTTCCACATCCTATTCAAACTTCCACTCCTACCCTCCTACCACTATTTATTTCCAAAATGATTATTATTCCAACCAGACTTATTCTCATCCATCTTTTAGTTGGGATAATCTTGATTGGGAATACAGCTCCGGACCTCCGTGTTCAGGGTCCAACCCTGGACACCATGATCTTGATTCTTATCCTTCTCTGAGCTACACCGATTATATATCATTGCCCTCATTTGGACAACCTAATATAATCTACAATCAAGAAGGATACACTGATCCTTACCCCTCCCCTGAATACACTGCCTTTAGGTCATCACCACCTTATGAACAACCTGAAATGACCTATTATCAGGGAGGGTATCAAGATCCTCAATTCGTTGATTCCCCTACATTGAACCCAAACCCACCCAACCCTGAACCAATCCATTTGGTTTAGGTTAACCAGGTCCAAGAGGTGTTGGCTAACTTGAGAAATACTATATAATCTTTAGAAGCTCAGTCAACGCCTTGCCCTGAAGAATTGGAGCCCCTAATTGAAATGATTGACGATCTTAACAAGTATCTATTGGATTGGCTCCAGAATGTTAAGGATAAGGGCCCAGGTGAGTTTTTACTTGGGAAATTATCGAAATTGAGGATGAGATTTGTGGTTGCTTTAATTCAATCTTGGGATGATTCCCAGGATGTACCTCCTTCAAGAGAGCCGAAGTCAGAACCTGCTCAGGCACCTGTTGGGGGGACACGTGTTACGAGACCGAGATTGACCAGGTTGTTCTAGAGCAACCAATTAAGGATGAACTGATTTCTTCGCCTAAGATCCCTGAGTCGAGGTACGAGGAAACATATGTCTCCATAGATCAGAAAGTTATTGATGATTTTGAGACATATATTAATGCGGATTTAGATTTCTTTGATTCTGAAGGTGAAAATCATTATGCGAAGTCTCACATGAGTTTACAAAACACGATTTTACTGAGACAACTAAGCCTGAGGAATTTGATAAATCATTTGATGGCCCTGAAATTGAGGAACTTGATCCTGTTGGGGCTCGCATGGTGGATTCAGATCCTGATTTCATGAAGGATTTAATTCAAAGCCTCATTCCTCAATTACACCCCTTTTAGCTTACTGACGATTTTGTTTTTGAGATCACTAGACCCAAGCCAATTCTGATTTAGTTACATCTTTTAGATTTGAAAATTTTAGGTGGGGTGATTAATGTGCAGGAGGTCCCAGAATTTGAAAGTCTGAATGAGGAGGATAGGAGTTGTGAAATATTGATATGGGAAGTCAATTTCGGAGGAAGCAAAAGACCGAGTCTAAGGGTTCCAATTTGTCTAAAACTCTCAACCTTCTACCAGGACCCTTATGACATCTTTCCAGAGGATGGCCGACCCAAGCGCATATTCTTTGATTATCCTTTTGAGCTTAATCTTTCTGTAACCCAACTTTTTGATCTTGGGTTGCATCCTCACAAATCGCAGGCCCGACTCCTCTTGCATACTAATCTCAGGTTTTGGATAATTTTTATCCAAAACCTTAGATATACTTGATCATGGGGTATGGCTCTGCATCACAATCTGGTCTACATCTGTGGACATCTTCTTCTGGTAGGTCCAAAGCTAGATGTTCTTATTCTGATGATGACCTGCACCTGTGAATTCTTTATTTCTTCTTCTTTGTATAGTGTGCCTAGCTGAAGGCACTAAATTCAGCATGTATACAGTTTCTTTTCATCTCGAAGTGGACTCGTTATTCACGCAATTCAGGTGCTTTCTACCATACTCTACATTGTTTCACATCTTTTTAATACAATGAGGATATTGCATTAGATAGGCATGGGGGTGGATATTCATCACTGAATTATTTTGTCAGCTCCGTAGATTCTTCTTGTTTTCTTTTTATTTATTTATTTTTTTAAAAAAGTTGAATCAGGAAAGAAAACTTGGGCTTTAGAACATTTTAATCTTAAAGAATAAAACTTATGATTTGAACACTTAGACCCTTCAGGTCTTTGGGTTAATCAGCCTGGGTGTCCACTAAAATGTAGACTTGTTGCTTGAGTCCTCGCCATTCTAAATTCATATTTTAATTGGTTAAATAAGTTGGGGTGATAAGTACCCGACTTATCAACCCACCCTCTGATTTAAGGGGATTTTAAGTCTAAGTATCTACATACTATTTGCATTGACTCGCTTTTCGACGATTTTTACAGAAATTAGGTAGCCAATGAACCTTCTAGGGTGGTATGGTTGGCAAGTTATCCTGGGTAACAACCCATAGGTAGGTTGTCCAGAGCCCAGTCACACGACCATTCTTTTCCTGCTGCCTTTAGGTAAATCTTATATTAGGGAAGCCACCTACTTAAAAAAAAAAAGAGAAAAGAAAACTATTCAAAAAAAAAGGAGAAAAGAAAAGAAAAAGAAATAAGCCACACTTCACTGCATGAGTATGGCTGACAAGTTATCGTGGGTAACAGCCCATTGGTAGGTTGTCTGTAACCCAACTCAAGAAATGCACGTTAAATTCCAAAACACTTAGGAAGAAGCGAAGAAGTAGAATAAACCAGGGAGATATACACTAGGTTCGCCCTTATGTTGACCTCATAAAAATAAAAGTAGGGAGAAAGTTATTGGTCGAATAGATACACCTTTAGGTAGAATTTCTTTTCAAGGTCACCTAGGGGCATAAAAACTTGAAGTCCGTTCTAATCGTCGATCAGTAAGTCTATCACATTTCACATAAAGATGCTTAGAATTTAGGGTTCTCTTCGAGTCTTGGGTGGGTTGAGTGGCCGTAGAAAGCTGTGCTGAAACCCAAAACTCGAAAATCCAAAAAAATTAGAAAAGAAGAAAAGAAGAAAAAGATTCGTCTTTGAATAAGGCGAGGGCTTAAGGAGGTCTGCATTTTAATAGATACCCGGGTGCTGTTGTGTCTCTGTAGTTCAGGTCATAGTTGAAATCTCTAAGTGTTGAAAATAACTATTGCCCAAGAAATTCGACCTAATTCTCTTATATATAGCATGTAGTTTTGCTAGGGACGAGCAAAAGATAGGCATGGAGGTGTGATCTAAACATTTTTATATCACATAAACTGTCTATTTTTGCATGTTCTTAGGCGTAAAGTTGCATCATACATTATAAATATTGCATAACATGCATCATCTTGCATTTAGGTTAGGTTGTGTAAACTTTAGGTTAATTTTCCCATCTTGTGGTCAGGTAACAGGGCGATATTCATTCGAGACCTATGATCGAAGATCCAACCGTACGAATCTGATCAGGGCGACGATTGAAGTTCAACGACTCCAAAATCGCCCTAATTGGACTTCCATAGCATCAGATATAATCCGAGGAAGGTCAAAGATCAAGCGCCAAGATGGTGTCAATCCGTACTTAAAATGACAAATCCGACTGCACGGATGGGTTCGGATCGACGATCGTAGCCCAATGGCACGAAAATCGGTCTAATCCGACATCCGTGGCACCATCTACAAGGAACAGAAGATGGATGATCAAGATGGCACCCTTGGGCTGGTGTGGGAGCTGAGATGGCGCCACGTGGTGCCATCTTAGCCACCCACACCAGCAAAAGGGTTGCCACTGCTTTTCCCTTCTCAACCGCACGATGGATCTGGGCCGTTGGATCACCATCCAACAACCATGGTCACTCGTGCACAAAACCCTCCACTCGCCTCAAGTGGAAGCCTAGCGCAGCGAGCGAGCGTGTTACGTCTGGGATCACATCCAGATGTCTGACTAGACGTCTGGGATCATTTCCAAACGTCTGGAAAATAGTTATTTTTCGCACGAGAGATTCGTCTGCGTGCCTGTGCGCGCAGACCCGCGATTCCTCTCTCTCTCTTTTTCCCTCTCTCTCTGCGGCTGCAGACCTGCCGTGCTCTCTCTCCCTCCTCCTCGCGCGGCCTTAGAAGGCCACGCCTCCCCTCCTGTCGTCTCCACCGTCCCCTTCCTCTTCTCCTTCCTGTGCGCGAGAGCGAGCGAGCGCGAGGGCGGCAGCGGCGGCCGCAGTGAGCGCGGAGGAGGTGCGGCGTGCGAGGGCGGAGCTCTGCCATGAGGGTGAGCTCGCCGGAGCGGCTTGCCGGCCGGCGGAGGGTGCAGGAGGCGCGGAACGACGTGGAGAGGGACCTGTTGCGGTCTGAGCAGCAGACGCGCGAGGTGCGACGCGGGCGGCATCGCGAGCGGAGGCCGAGCGGTGCCCTGTTCTGGAAAAATTTCCAGAATCAGACGTCTGGGTTGATAGCCAGACGGCGAGGGAGACGCCTGGAATCTCATACAGACGTCTGAAAGGTGAGTATTCCGCTTTCTTCTCCTTCCTGTCGACTGACCGTACTGAGGGAGGGAGTTGGCTGTGCGTAGGCTCGCTGATTCACCATCCTTTGCGAATCAGACGTCTGGAAGTTGTACCAGACGGCGAGAGTGACCTCCAGACGTCCGGGGTGACCATCGGACGTCTGTAAGCTAGGCCAGACGTCCCCGCAGACTTCTGGACATCTGGGAAACCACGCTGAACAGGTAATTCTATGATCCACTTTTTAAGACGTCTGGAAGAAGTTCCAGACGTCTGATTTTACACAGTGTCGTCGTTTTCGACCCGTTTAGGGCTCGTTCGGGTTCCGTTTTCCGTGATTCGAGTTGCGTTCTTTTCGGAATTAATTCCTCTACCCATCTACAGTAGCTATACACTGTTTTGAGACTTTCCTTGTGTTTGATCCTTGTGATAGGACCTCGTTCAGTTGCAGTCTTGGGAGTCGCGGAGGCACGCGGGATTCCCGATCACGCCCCCATTACTCCCGTTGTACCTGGTAGAGTGGCTTTAAGTTATTAATAAAATCTGTTAAATTATGAAACCATAAATAGAACCTAGGACATTGCATGAATCCTAGGAATGAGAAATAGATGGAATGATAGCTCCTAGGTGTTGCATGAATCCTAGGACTGGAAAACTAGATTGTATGATAGATCCTAGGATATGGCATGAATCCTAGGATGGGAAAACTAGTGGAATGTATAATACTGCAGTCTTGGAAAATGGAAAGAGATATAAAGTTGCCTGTAATTTGAATTAACAGCTGCCTGTTGTGAATAGATAACGTGGTTGAGAACATGGATTGTAAGAATGTGAAACTGGAAAGTGAAACCTGGATGTTTGAGTAAAAAGGATGGAACCCTACGGGGAAGTAGGAGTAGAACTCCTGGAAAGTGAATGGAATAGTTTTGGGGAAGTGAGCTGGCCCTTGAGTACGGAGTACCAAGGAGGGCGACTGTCCCCCTGTTTAGTGCAGAGCGGAGCCAACCGCCCCAGGGACCCGGGGTTAGGACTGGCCACTCTGTACCGACTTGCTGGCCCTCGCGTACGTAGTACCGAGGAGAGCTACTAGTGTAGGGAGGTACTAGCTACCCCACGGGCCCCGGGGTTCTGCTAGCCTCCCACACCGACTTGTTAGGCCCGCTGGGGCAAACCAGGGTAGTCAGGCGAGGGTGCGCGGACTGTGGAGGGGCAAGGCCCCGGTTTGGTTACTGTGGAGGGGTTGGACCCCTGTTACTGAGAGGGCTCTGCCCTGGACTGGTTCCGTGCTGTGTTTTGGGCGCACCCGTTAACGGAAACGACTGACCGCGTGCCAGTACGGGTTAGCTACCTGTGCGTTTACCGCGCGTGCCGTAGTCACCGTTACGTCTGTCAGTGACCTTGGGGTGGTTGACTGAGGGTAGGATCACCACAGGGGACTCTCCCGGCCAGGAGAGCACCACATGCTACTTCTACTTTTTGGAAAAGACTGCAATCAAGATCGTTCCCACGAGGAACATTCGAGATCAAGTAAAAGATCTGAGAAATAAATGAAATAGTGAGACAATTGAAAGATGTAAATAAAGAAAGTAATAGAACATAACAGCTACTGTACACTCTACTGTTGTCTTTAGTTTTAGTTGCCACTCTACTCAGCGTTTTGCTGACGTGTTACACTCGTTACCTTTTTCAGGACTAGGTGTTGAGCAGCTAGGGTCAGCGGCTGCAGAGGACGCTGGGCCGAGTAGGGTCCAGTAGAGTTACTACTGTCTTTTGTACCTCTTTGTTTCCGTTATAGTGAGTAGTTCTTGTTTCCGCTGTACTTTTCTTTACCTGCAGTTCATGTTATATGATAAATGTTATTCTACTGTTGTGGTGGTATATACTGTAGTAGTTTCTTTCCTTACTGTTGTACTTTCTTACTGTTAGTTATATTCATGCTGAATGGGATTATTTTACTGCTCTTTTGGTTACTTCCTCGTTGGACGACTAGGTCTTGGGATTAGTTGAGTCGGTCCGGTTCTCGTGTCTCGTAGGGACTCGGGAACCGGGTCGTTACAGAGCGCCTCTTCACAAGCGAAGGGTGTGAGTTAGATCCGTGCTCCACTTCAAATCAAGCAGGACATGGGTGCGGGCTCAATTGAGCCATTGGATGATGAGAGGGCGGCGTGGATGCTGGCAATGTGGCATGCTCAGATGCGAGGAGCGTGAATGCGCCATCAGACGCGCTTTTGTGAAGGCGGGCCCACAAAATCTTGTCCCAAACCGGGATGCTCCTCTAGAGTCAAAATCAAAATTTTCTCTCCCCCGTTCCGGAAGTGGATCCCGCGACGATGACGACACCCTGCCTTGCCCCTGGTTCTTCTTGCTCCATTCTTCGTCTTCTGTCTTCATCCACCGTCTTCTAGGCGTTGCCTCGTCCGGCTCGTCCTCCAAGCAACCGTCGAGGATGATAACATCTCTCTCCCTTCTTTATTACTTTCTAGAATGGAATTTTCCACTTTCTAGCTGTAATCATTTCCTGCTTTGTAGTTGTAGAAACAATATTCAGTTGCAAAGTGATTGTTCTCTCTCTCTCTCTCAGTGTTAATATCAAATTGATTGTAATAATCCCGCTTTTAAAATAAAAATACCAAAAAAATATAATCACAAATTTTAGATCGACATAGCCTCCCTGTGTTCGACCTGAAATTTCTTTACGAATTTCAGTAAAAATTTATTTGTTAACGGATTTCTTCGCAAATCATACTACGACGACGGGTTTTTCAAAATCCAATCCTTTTTGCGTAGATCTTTCCGCTTCAACACCAATTCCTTGTAAACATAATTTTCACAAGAATAATAGGAACATCATTTGAGGTGTAGATTGACAATATGCTTGTGAAGGGATCAAACTTCCCACAACACCTAGAGTACTTGGCAGAGGTGTTCCAGATTTTAAAGAACACCTACCTCCGCCTGAACCCCGACAGGTGTACCTTTGGGGTCTCAGCCAGCAAATTTCTAGGGTTCTTAATCTCTAACTGGGGAATTGGAGCCAACCCAGACAAGATCCAAGCGATAGAAGACCTGCAATCGCCAGGCATGCTAAAAGGGATACAGTTGTTGGTCGGCAAAATGTGCTCATTAGGATGATTCTTGTCTCGATCTTTCGACAAATGCCTCCCCTTCTTTTATTGCATAAAGAAGGGTAAAGGCTATAATGCCGCCCATTGGGGTCCTCACTGACAGAAGGCCTTGGAGGAAGTCAAGAATGCAATCCGAAGTCTCCCCGTTCTGAAGGCCCCCCAGCTTGGGGAAGTTCTCTTACTATATTTAGCCGCCTCTATATTCGCCGTCAGTGTTGTCTTAGTCGGTGATCGAGGAGAAATTCAGCGACCCATGTACTTCGTCAGCAAGATTTATCAAGGTGCGGAAGCCAAGTACATGGTCATTGAAAAGCTAGAGCTAGCTCTTGTCACCGCAGCCCGAAAGGTATGTCCATACTTCCAAGCCCACACCATAATGGTCCTGCTAGACTACCCCCTCCGGTGAATACTGCACAAGCCCATGGGTCAACACGGCATATCAAATGGGCTATGGAATTGACCAAATTTGATGTCAAATATCAACCAAGAAAGGCAATCAAGGAACAAGTCCTAGCGGACTTCGTGGCCAAATTCACATATCCCGATGCCTCCTTCTCACTCCTCTTGCGACTATACGTCGACGGCTCATTTATGACAGCTAGGTTTGGGGTCGGGATAACTCTAACTACCCCAGACGATGTCACTCATAAGTACACCATAAACTTGGACTTCCCTACATCCAATAACTAGGTGGAGTATGAGGCTATGATGGCAGACATCTGGGTAGCAAAATCCATGGGGATCACCTCGCTCGAGGTCTACACGGTCTCCCAGCTAATCGCCAACCAAATAAACGGTGATTACCAAGTTTAGGACCCGAACATGATCCTATATGCCAACAAAGTCAAGAAGGAGCTGGTAGATTTTAAAACCATCTCCATCAGGCTAGTGCCTCGAGCGGACAACCCCCTAGCCAACGCATTGGCTAAAGTCGCTGTCGCCATCCCTTAGGGTCAGGACGAGGACATCTGTCTTCAACCTCTAAAAGAGCAAACTGTCCTCGCTTCCAGAACGTTCACGATAGAAAAGTCCACCTCTTGGATGATGTCTATTGTCACTTATCTAAACTCTAGCGAGCTACCCCCAAGGGAGCCTCGGCCTAGAGCTTTCCACCTCAAAGCCTCGAGATACACTTTGATAGAAGGGCAGTTGTACAAGCGGGGGTATCCACCCCCTGCTATGCTGCTTAACTCAAGAAGAGGCAGCCCAAGCCCTCAAAGAAGCCCATAGAGGCGTTTGTGAGAACCATGAAGGATACAAGGTGCTCTTGGCCCGACTATTCCAGGTAGGCTACTTTTGGTCCCAATTGAAGCAACATTGCAAAGACTTCATGCGCAAATGCGACAAATGCTAGCAGTTTGCCACCTTGCACCACTTGCCGCCTGGAAAGCTAGTACTCGTCATGTTACTCATTCCCTTTACAAAGTGGGGCATGGACTCTGTCTATCCCTTCCCGCCAGCCCTGACTTAGAAGCAATTCATCCTGGTGGCCGTCGACTATTTTTCTAAGTGGGTCGAGGCCGAGGCCATGGCCATCCCTACAGCTGATCGGATCATATCCTTCGTTCGCAAGAGCATCATAGCTCAGTATGTGATACCCCATTACATAGTCACAGACAACGGAACCCAGTTCCCCTGCAAAAAATTTGAAGAATTTTGCGCCAGCTAGGACATCCATCTGTGCTTCACGTCAGTGGATCATCCCCAGGGGAACAGACAGGTCGAAGTAACCAATCGCACCATCATCTCAGCACTCAAATGCACCATCATCTCAGCCAAAGGGATGAGCTGTTAGATGTTCTTTAGGGTTACAGGACTTACCAGAGGACTTCCATAGGCCATACACCATTCATCCTGATATACGGCATGGAAGCCTAGTTGCCCATCGAAACAGTCCTCCCCAGCTATAGAATGCAACTTTATGACCCAACTACCAATGATGATCAAGTTTGCTTATCATTGGACCTCTTGGACTAACTGAGGGATAAGGCATCAGAGATGGCACTCAAGCATAAAGAGGCCATAACCGCCTCCTACAATAAGCACATTTTTAAACGGATGTTCTCTCAAGGAGACCAAGACATATGAAAGTGCGAAGTCTCCATGCCGACCCAGTCGGGCAGAAAGCTCATGGGAAGGGCCTTACAAGATTAGTAAAAACAGTCTAGGAGACTTGTATGAATTACAAGCCCTAGACGGTAGAGACATCCCTTGCACTTAGCACGCGAGCAACTTACGAATGTACCATATATGAATGCCCATGAATAATAAAAAGAGAATTTTTCATTCAAGAAAGGGACCTCTCCCATTAAATCTCTTTTTCAAAAAAAAAAAAAAAAAACCAACCACAGCAAACAAAATGAGGATGGCATTGCCTGTACGCTCAGGGGCTTTAATCCTACCGCTCAAACATATCCCCACCACCCATAGGCGAAAGGCAGAGTGGACTGATGACCCTTGCAATCAGATCAGTGGCCCCCGATTGGGTTGCCTCTTCGACAACTAACTGGGTCACTTCTTAGGTAGCTGGTTGGGCCACCTCGTCAGGCGACTAATCTGTAGGCAATTCCACGAGCTTATTGTTGGTTAAGACCAGCTGCTTTGAGGCGGTCGTATTCCAACACCAACTAGTCAATGGACCAGTTGCACAACTCTTCGGCAGAGGTGTGTGGCTCGGTGCCAATCCTCTATGGTTTTAATATCTTGTTGTAGTATAGTATAGAGGAGCAGTTACCAGTTTAATATAATTTGTTACTCGGAAAATAAAAGTTTTCCCAGGTCGAACTCAGGGAGCAAATTGTATTCTAAAAGTACAAAGTTTCTATTACAAAAGAGAGAGAGAGAGAGAGAGATTTATTTTGTTGGCTTTTTCTTCTTCTCTCTTCTTTCTCGTCTTTGTCTTCTTCTCTTCTGTGCTCTTCTCTTGGGTTCTTCAGTCTTCTTCCTTCTGTTCTTCTTATTCCTCTTCTGTTCTTCTTCTTTCTTTCTTCTTCTCTCTTTTTCTTCTCTGCGGCAGTGGTGATCCTCCTCTTCTTTTTCTTTCTTTCTTTTCCTTCCTTGCTTCTTCTTTTCTTTTTCTTCTCTGCGGCAGTGGTGATCCTCCTCTTCTTTTTCTTTCTTTCTTTTCCTTCCTTGCTTCTTCTTTTCTTTCTTCAGGGCGTCATCTGATTTTTCAATCAGATGACTTAAGTAGCTTTTGCTACAGTGCGTCTTCTTTCTTTCTTTCCTCTGTGGCTTTCTTCTTCTTCTTCTTCTTCTCACAGTCCTTCTTCTTCTTCTTGTCTTCTCTTTTCTCTTCTGTGCCTACACACTCACAGTTTGGTCAGAAGGCAAAAACCTACTCTACCCTCCCCCACGTCTCTCTCTCTCTGAATTTACTCGTAGGATAGCTCTCCCAGAGCTGCCGGGTATTCGGGTACGGGTTGCGCCCGGGTCTAGGCCCACCGGCGTGCATGGTGGGCGCAGAGTGTTCGAGTCAAGTCGGGTCGGCCGGATCCGCGTGATGAGCTCGCGGACCGGGCGGGTGAAGCGGGTGAGAGGGACCTCACCCCGTGTGCTGAGGCGATAAGCCTACAGCACTTTTACAATTTATGCAGGCGTGCCGCTTCAGAGTCTTCCGAGGTGGGACTAAATGTCCCACCCCAATTGGGCACCTACAGCTGAGAAAGCTGCAAGCAATCGCGGCTGTGAGCGGAGCTTTCTCCCCAGCTGCGGGCCTGGGCAGGTGCGCAAGGGCGAACCTCGCGTCCTGGGAGTCTGGCCGGGGCGAAGCGAGGCTGCAGCTGCAGGCGAAAGAAGCTTCACCTGCTCAGCAATGGCGGCAGAGGACGGGTGACCTGTTCACAGCAAAACGGCCTCTCGGCCTAATCAGAAGGTGCAGGGAGCTTCGCCGGAGTGCGGCGAAGCTCGTGCGGGTGGTGGCGAGGCGTGGGGTGGCGTGTAGGGGCTGCCCTAGGTCGGACTGTGGTTGGGGGAATGGGTTAGTTAATGAGGTCAAATACTCCCTAAGCCTTAGACCTAATGCTTAAGCTTTTCATTTTCCTCAACCTCTTGAGGAGTGTCTAGATCTTAATGGGTACTAAGAGTCTATCCAAAAATGCCTAAGGTTTGCGTTCTTACTAATCCCATTGTGCACTTTTCAGTTCTTTTCTTGAATGGGGTCTAGAACTTAGGTTAATTCCTTAGTTTCTTACTAATGGCTACCTTTTTCTCATAATTTTGTGCTCCTTTTTCATTTTGTTTCTTTTCCTTTTCCCACAAAATTTCCTTCTCCTCTTATTCTCTTTTTCTTTTTTCGAAAATTTTTTTAATTTTTATGGTGTTTTTGACATATGTGAATTTTTTTTTGTTTAAAACCTTTTCTTACAAGCTTTGCACTTTTATACCCCCCCATGCTTAAGGTTTGCAATGTCCTCATTGTGACTAGGGGGTTTTTTATTTACTTAGTTCATTCCTTAAGACAGAAATTTGGATGAGTGAATGGGTCAGGATGAATTTTGCGGATGATTTCTAATCCCAGATGCAAGCATCTGAGGTGGGGTCAGCTGTCTATAAGGGTGAACGTTAAGTGCACAAAAGTCTGAAAAAGGTTTTGGATTTTTAGGAAAATGACGGGCTGCCTCCCATTAAGCGTTGAGTTTTACGCCATCGGCTGGGCACAATAAGCTCAAGGGGAATGGAGGATATAAGATGATTCAGCCAAATCAGTAGAAGTCACATCAATGAACGGCTTGAGTCTCTGACCGTTCACGATGAAAGGTTCGGAATTGTGGCTGAGCAGACTGATTTCGATAGCTCCATTTCCAAAAACCTGTCAGACTAAATATGGTCCGACCCACTTGGATCGCAGCTTTCCTGGGAAAAGTTTGAGTCGGGCATCAAAGAGTAGGACCTTCTAACCAGGATGAAAGATCTTTCTCGAGATATGCTTGTCATGGAAGGCTTTAACCCGCTCCTTGTAGATTCGCGAGTTCTCATACGCGTCTAGGCGTAATTCATCGATCTCGCTAATTTGGAGTTTTCTGTGGGTTCCAGCCTTTGAAAGATCTAGATTACAATTCCGTACTGCCCAATAGGCTTTATGCTCCAGTTCTACGGGAAGGTGACACACCTTCCCGTATACCAGTCTAAAGGGAGACATGCCTAATTGGGTTTTGTGGGCGGTCCTATAGGCCCACAATGCTTCCGGAAGTCGGGACGACCAGTCCTTCCTGTCAGGCCGAACAGTGACCTACAGGATTTTCTTGATCTCCCGATTTGATAGCTCAGCTAGACCATTAGTTTGGGGGTGGTAAGGAGTAGAGATTCGGTGAGACACCCCGTATTTGGTCATCAGTGACCTAAACTGAGCATTCGTAAAGTGGGTCCCTCCATCAGAGATTATGGCACGGGGAATCCCGAACCTTGAGAAAATGTTTTGATGAATGAATTTGAGAACAATTTTGTGATCACAGGTTCGGGTCGGTATGGCTTCGATCCATTTGGACACGTAGTCCACAGCAAGCAGAATGTATTCAAAACCATTCGAAATAGGAAAGGGGCCCATAAAATCAATCCCCCAAACATCAAAGATTTCGCATACGAGAATCGGCTGCAAAGGCATCATGTCGCGATGGCTCATGTTGCCCAAAGTTTGGCAACGATTGCATGCCTTGTAGTGACTGTATGCGTCTTTGAACAGTGTGGGCCAGTAAAAGCCACATTGGAGGACTTTTGATGCGGTTTTATGCCCAGAGAAATGGCCACCGCATGCCTGGTCATGGCAAAAAGAGAGGATATTGCTGAATTCCTCTTCCGGGACACATCTCCGAATAATTTGATCGGCACCTATGCGGAAAAGGTACAGATCTTCCCAGATGTAATACTTGGTATCAGAACGCAATTTGTCTTTCTTGGCCTTCGGCCAATCAGACGGGGTCTGATGAGATGCCAAGTAGTTTACTATATCAGCAAACCATGGAAGTTTAGTACCAACAGTAAGCAGGTGCTCATCAGGAAAATGTTCCGTGATGGGTCTGGAAGGGTTGATAATCTCAGAAGGAAGACGGGACAGATGGTCGGCTACCACATTCTATCTTCCCGCCTTGTCACGAATCTCGAGATCGAATTCTTGCAACAGCAAGATCCATCGGATTAGTAGGGGCTTCGCGTCCTTCTTGGCAAGGAGATGCCTTACAGCCGTGTGATCCGAGTAAATGATGACATGGGAACCTAGAAGATACGATTGAAACTTTTCAAGGGCAAATACTACGGCTAGCAGCTCTTTCTCCGTAACTGTATAGTTACGCTGAGCCTCGTCAAGTGTCTTGCTAGCGTAGTATATGACCACGGGTTTCCCGTCAGCTTTTTGCCCCAGGACCGCTCCTATAGCGAAGTCAGATGCATCGCACATGATCTCAAAGGGTTGAGACCAATCAGGGGATTGTAGGATCGGGGCTTGGGTGACTCGGTCACGCAGGTTTTCAAAGGCTAGTGTGCATTCCTTGGAGATTTCAAAGGGTACATCCTTGGAGAGTAGGGAAGTCAAGGGGCACGCGATTTTCGAAAAATCCGGAATGAAACGACGGTAAAAACCGACGTGCCCCAAAAAATAATGGATGTCCGTGATCGAGCTAGGCATAGGAAGGCGAGAGATCAGATCAACCTTAGCTCGATCCACTTGGATGCCTTTTTCTGAAATCAAATGTCCCAAGACAATTCCCTCAGGCACCATGAAATGGCTCTTTTCCCAGGAAAGAACCAAATTCACATCGATGCACCGCCTGAGTATCTGGACCAAGTGTTGGAGGCAATCGTCGAATGATTCTCCAAAAACTGAAAAGTCATCCATGAAGACTTCCAGATAATCACCTACCATATCTGAGAATATGGCAAGCATGCACCGCTGAAAAGTAGCCGGTGCATTGCAAAAATCGAAAGGCATCCTTCAGAAAGCGTATGTTCCGAAGCGGCAGGTGAACGTGGTCTTTTCTTGGTCTTGAGGATGGATTGCCACCTGGTTATAACCGGAGTACCCGTCAAGAAAGCAGAAGAACCTATTTCCCGCTAGTTTCTCGAGAATCTGATCAATGAAAGGTAGTGGGAAATGATCCTTCTTTGTGGAGGAATTGAGTCGGCGGTAATCTATACAGACTCTCCACGCATTGGCTAATCGGGTAGGAATGATTTCTCAGGTCTCAGTCGTTATGGTGGTGAGTCTTGCCTTCTTAGGCATAACCTGAATTGGGCTCACCCAACGACTATCGGAGATCGGGTAGATGATCCCGGCATCTAACCACTTGATGATCTCCTTTTTCATGACCTCCTGCAGATTGGGGTTCAAGCGTCTCTACATTTCACGAGAAGGTTGTGCGCCCTCTTCTGAATAGATATGATGAGTGCAATAAGAGGGACTTATTCCAGTCAAGTCATCGAGAGTCCACCCGATGGCTCTGCGATGTTGCTGGAGGACAGCAATCAGACGGGATTCCTGTTCAAGATTGAGGTTGGAATTGATAATCACAGGAAGGGTCTGATTAGAACCCAAAAAGATGTATTTCAAGTGAGCAGGAAGGGGCTTCAGTTCAAGGATGGGGTTATCAGCAGCAGCGGGTGGTTCAGTATAGACGTGAGGTTCAAGGGTAGGAGTTACTGGGTTGTTCATATCTGGATTTGACTCCTTAGTTTGCGGGTCAAGATCTTTCTGCGGTTGATGAGGTATAATTAGGTCATTCTGGAAGTGTGGTTCATCAACCAAAGCCCTAACGTCACAAATCTGTTCGATGACACCGCAATTGATTCCTTGTTGGGCCTTAAATATATCAATTTTCAGGGTTTGATTCCCAAATTTGAGCTCTATTTGGCCCTCCTCACAGCTAATGTTGGCTCTAGCAGTAGCCAAGAAAGGTCTCCCTAAAATGATTGGTGTATCCCTAGGGCTCTTAGGTGCGTCCATGTCTAAGACTATAAAGTCTACAGGAAAGTAGAAATCCCGCACTCTCACAATAACATCCTCGAGAATCCCTTTTGGTGACTTTATAGATCGATCTGCTAATTGTAATGTCACCTCGGTTGGTTTTAGCTCAGATTCTTCTAGATGGTCAAGTAAGGATGTGGGTATCAGGTTTATGGATGCACCCAAGTCCAGCAAGGCTCTATCAAATTGGGTATCACCTATCTTGCAGGAAATCAGGGGAGTACCAGGATCTTTTGCCTTGGGTGGGAGTCTACTGAGGATTACAGAGCTAGCTTGCTCTGATAGAACAATTGGGCTCCCACCCTTGGTTCGCGGCTTACGCTGGGGTGTACACACATTCTTTAAGAATCGTGCGTAAGCCGGTACGTGGCGGATGGCATCCATCAAAGGGATGTTTATGTGGACCTGCTCAAAGAGCTTGACCAGGTCCTCCTCAGGTGCCACGGGCTTGGTGGTCTTCTTTCCCTTGGTCAAGGCCTCGGGAAACGGGATCTTGGTTGGTTCTTCTAGGATAGGTCCAGGTTGTAGATCTGGGATAGGGGTGGGAATGTCCTGGATTACTGCCCTAGGCTTCGGATCACTATCAGGCCTGGAGTGGTTTGGATGAGGTGGGTCTTGGGTTTCCTTACCACTACGGGTTGTTACGGAATTAAGTCCTACCTGGTTTTGGTTGGGACTGGGTAAGATAGGTTGCTGCTGGTAACCCGCAAAAGAAGTGGAGGCCTCTATCCCGTCTGGTGAAGGAACAGAGGGGGCCTGATAAATCATATGGGCCTGGCCCGGGTTTGGGTTCATAACGTGCCGCTGGGTTGGCACGTTATTCGGGTTAGGAAGAGGTTGAGAAGGAAGAGTGCCTGGCTGGCGAGAATTTGCCAACTGGGCCAATTGGTTTCGGACCTCTGTGATTTCGTCCTTGTGTTGCTTTTGAATAGTCGCATTCGTTCTTTGAATGTCAGCCAAAGTCTGAAGGATAAGGGACATTTGATCTTGATTTGGCCCTGATGGATAAGTAGGGTTGGGCCGAGGCTGAGGCGGCTGGTAAGGATGAGGGAGTTGTGGGCGGGGCTGAAAGGGTGGTCTTTGGGTTTTGGAATTTCCCGCCCACTGAAAGTTGGGATGGTTTTGCCATCCAGGGTTATAGGTGTTGGAGAACGGGTCGTTCTGGATGGCGTTGAGGTCCTCGCAGGTCTGAGGAACCTCTAGAGAATCAGAGAAAGGGGGAATGGAATTCCTTGGGCTAGTGTAGAAAGGATCGGATGATCCTCCGACCCGAGAATCAGATGGGGATGGATATGGATCCATCCTAGGGGAAGGTTGGTGGAGAATGCTTTGCACAGTCTCCTGTGTGAAAGGAGGTTGTGCAAAGGAGTTACGCGTAGAGGTGGCTCGCTGCAAGTGCTGAGTCAGCTCATCCACCTTCTTCTCAATGATTGAGACCTTGTCCAATCGACTGGCCATTAACTCCAGGTCGACTGATGCGGACAGGCCCTGCGTCTCATGTGCTCCCCTAAGATTCGTCAATGAGCGGGTATTCGTCCTGTCGAATAATCCCATGGAGTCATTGTTGATGGAGTTCTCGCACATGTTTTCGAGAATCTCCCACACGGTGTCTTCATGTTGACCCATGATATTTCCTCCGCAAGTTGCATTGACGAAAAGACGAATGTCCTCATGGAGTCCCTGGTAAAAAGATTGGACCTGTTCCCATTTAGGAACTCCGTGATGGAGGCACTTTCTCATGAGATCCTGAAAGCGATCCCATGCCTCATGGAGAGGTTCCCCTGTTTGTTGAGTGAAGTGTGTAATCTGATGGCGCAAGGTGTTGGTCCGACCAACGGGGAAGAACTTTTTCAAAAACTCGGACTGAAGTTCTTCCCAAGTGTTGATCGGCCGGGTCTGAGTTTGATACCAATGAGCGGCCTTGTCCATAAGAGAAAAGGAGAACATCTTCATGAGAAGAACATCCCGATTTTGCGCGTCTGACCCAAAAGTTTGGACCAGATGCTTTAGCTGTTTGATGTGCTGGAAGGGATCTTCGGAATTAAGCCCATGGAATTTAGGTATAGCATGAATCATGTTGGGTTCAATTCGGAATCAGGTCCTCTAGACGGGATTCTGACTCGAGGCTCAATGGCCACCGCAGCAGGATTATAATGGTCCCGCATCATAGGACGCTGCGGTGGGTGCACAAAGTTTTGGAAGAGGTCATTAAGTCGCTGGAGCTGGTGCTCCAAATTATTTTCTTCCTCAACAGGCTGAGCCATGATAGGGGAAGAAGAAGAGCTTGATTCAGAATCAGATGAGAGAATGATGGGGTAAGGCTGCTGTTCAAACACGGGAGTCAAGGCTGGGCCTTGACGAGAGTGAATTCGTAAAGGAGATCTTAAGGGTGGTCTTAAGGATCTCCTACCATTCATGCACTGTTGGAGTGGAAGAGTTTAGAAGGTGCTGGACCCAATCAAGTCACCCAAAAATGTGTTGGGTGACTATAGAGGTGCGGGGCAGATGGACCCCTTGATCAGAAAGATCGTCTACCTGAGAATTACCTGGGCAGCCAGAGAGGGTGAGTCTCGCGAAGACCCCTTCACGGTAGAGCGTCCCCACGGGCTACAGGGTTTCCCCCACCCGACCTCTCTTGTCACTGCGATTCCAGGTAGACCAGAATGGGGATCTTGACCTCTTAAGTCTACCTCTTGTACTTTAAGATCAGGGTGCTTAAGGTTTCACTTGAACTTTTAGGTATTTTGAGTGAAGAAGTGACCTAATTTTAAGGTTGGTTGACCCAAGGGGTCAACTTCACCTCTTGTTCTTTTGAGAGCTTTTGGGTTCTTTCTTTTAGGGTTCAAGTGTTTAGAGAGCCAATTGTTTAGGGTTTCTCTTGTATAGATCTTTCCAAACAAGGTTTAGGTACACCTCCTTTTGGGAAGATCTTTTCTTTGTTAATAGAAGGTGTGTCTCTAAAAATCCTAGCTTTTTAATTCCTGAGTTGGCTCTAGTTGATCCATTTTAGTTGCCTAAAAAATGTAGTATCTAGGGCTCAATCAAGAAGGTTTTAGCCCTAGTTACCTTAGTTGGATGGACAGTTAAAATGTATTGAAATGAAAAATTTAGGCAACTTTGAGGAATTACTACGTATGATGTAGGTAGCCCTAAGTTGATTTTTCTTTTCGTTCCTTTTTAGATTTTAAGGGAGTTAAGAAAGGGCTGATGAAGATTACCTGTTTTGTTGGAGTGTTTGTTGTGCGGCTGTTCTTCCAATTTTTACCTGCACATAAGAGAGAGAAAAAGATTAGCAGTCTCTTAAAAGAAATTCAAAGCTTCTAGAATAGCCGTTGCTCCCCGGCAACGGCGCCAAAAACTGGCTCGGTGCCAATCCTCTATGGTTTTAATATCTCGTTGTAGTATAGTATAGAGGAGCAATTACCAGTTTAATATAATTTGTTACTCGGAAAATAAAAGTTTTCCCAGGTCGAACTCAGGGAGCAAATTGTATTCTAGAAGTACAAAGTTTCTATTACAAAAGAGAGAGAGAGAGAGATTTATTTTGTTGGCTTTTTCTTCTTCTCTCTTCTTTCTCGTCTTTGTCTTCTTCTCTTCTGTGCTCCTCTCTTGGGTTCTTCAGTCTTCTTCCTTCTATTCTTCTTATTCCTCTTCTGTTCTTCTTCTTTCTTTCTTCTTCTTCTTCTTGTCTTCTTCTTCTCTCTTTTTCTTCTCTGCGGCAGTGGTGATCCTCCTCTTCTTTTTCTTTCTTTCTTTTCCTTCCTTGCTTCTTCTTTCCTTTCTTCAGGGCGTCATCTGATTTTTCAATCAGACGACTAAAGTAGCTTTTGCTACAGTGCATCTTCTTTCTTTCTTTCTTTCCTCTGTGGCTTTCTTCTTCTTCTTCTCACAGTCCTTCTTCTTCTTCTTGTCTTCTCTTTTCTCTTCTGTGCCTGCACACCCACAGTTTGGTCAGAAGGCAAAAACCTACTCTACCCTCCCCCGCGTCTCTCTCTCTCTGAATTCACTCGTAGGATAGCTCTCCCAGAGCTGCCGGGTATTCGGGTACGGGTTGCGCCCGGGTCCAGGCCCACCGGCGTGCGTGGTGGGCGAGGAGTGTTCAAGTCAAGTCGGGTCGGCCGGATCCGCGTGATGAGCTCGCGGACCGGGCGGGTGAAGCGGGTGAGAGGGACCTCACCCCGTGTACTGAGACGATAAGCCTACAGCACTTTTACAATTTATGCAGGCGTGCCGCTTCAGAGTCTTCCGAGGTGGGACTAAATGTCCCACCCCAATTGGGCACGTGCAGCTGAGAAAGCTGCAGGCAATCGCGGCTGTGCGCGGAGCTTTCTCCCCAGCTGCGGGCCTGGGCAGGTGCGCAAGGGCGAACCTCGCATCCTGGGGAGTCTGGCCGGGGCGAAGCGAGGCTGTAGCTGCAGGTGAAAGAAGCTTCGCCTGCTCAGCAATGGCGGCGGAGGACGGGTGACCTGTTCACAGCAAAACGGCCTCTCGGCCTAATCAGAAGGTGCAGGGAGCTTCGCCGGAGTGCGGCGAAGCTCGTGCGGGTGGTGGCGAGGCATGGGGCGGCGTGTAGGGGCTGCCCTAGGTCAGACTGTGGTCGGGGGAATGGGTTTGCTCGGGGGAGTGATGTGGAGGTGAGGAGTGGCAGTGAAGGGGTGGAAATGGTTAAGCGTGATGAGGCAGAGGTTTTGGGTCGGGTGGCGAGTCGTGTGGGGTGGTGGAATGATGGGAGTGAGTCGCCGGAGGTTGGCCGGAGATGGGGAAGGTGAGGGCGATTTGGCGCAGTTGAAGGGTGGTTGAACAAATTGAAGTAGGGAAAAGAAAGAGGGGAGGAAGAGAAAGAACTGTACCTACTTGGAGGGACGAGGGGGACCGAAGTAGGGCGACAGTCGTATCGACTGTCGCCGGAGAAGAAGATGCCCAGTGAGAAGGGGGAGGCGGCGAGGAGAGAGCGGGAGAGCGCATGCTGGGTACGGCGCGACGCGGGAAGAGCGGGCGAAGGCAGCTCTACTGCTGGTAATGCGGCAGAGCGACGAGGAGGAGGTGGAAGAACCGCCGGAGCAGGGGGGCTTTTGTCGGAGTGGGAAGAGAGGAAAGGGGGGGAGGTTTCTCCGTCAGAACCGAGCTGTTGAGTTCGGTGGACGGGGGCGATTTTTATAGAGGTGGAATCAGAGAGGAGGACGGAGGGAGGCGACGTGCCTCCTTCGCCGGAGGATGCCGGAGATGGAGACCCATACCTTCCGCGCATTCGCTCGGGAGGTATGGGTGGTTGCAGAGACCATGGAGGTGTCCCTACGACGGCAGACGTCGTAGGGAACCCCCGGTTGACTTGGCAGAGGGTCTCCCATACCTTACGCGGCGCCATGCTCTGCGCAAAGTCGCCAGAGCATGGCGCTGCTCAGGGTTTTGCAGGGAGGACCCAAATGCAAAGAACGAAGAAGAGTTAGGGGCCAAAAGGCGAGGGTTTCAAAAGTTGATTGTCAAAAAGTAATAGATGAGGACCAAAATGAAAAGTCGATCAAGAAGGTCTCTTCTTAGGCTCAAATTTTTATGCATGACTAAATGGGGCTTAAGGATTATAATGGTGAATTTTATTTCTAAATCATACCTTGTTTGACCGGTAAATTTACGTAAAAACCCAAATTAAGTCATTAATTGGGCATGGTTCTCAATGTAGGTCAAAATGGGTTCCTAAGGCCAAATTGAAGGTTCTAAACCCTAGAGATTATTTTTCTACGAATTGTAGAGGGTTTAGTCAATTTTTTCTTTGCCTCGAACCTCGTAAATTGAAGTGAGTTTGTTTTTAGGGTTACAGGATGTCATTTAATTCCTTTGAGTTGCTGTAGCCCTTATTGGATCAACTCATCCCACTTTTCTTCTTATTAGGTTAGTTTGACCTATGTTTGGACCCTGAGTTACCCTGTTTTCAGATTGGATTGGTGAAATTGCATTTTTACCCCTTAGTTTCTATTTTCTTTACAAACTCAGAATTTCTCTAAGTCAAGCCTTTCTATAGTTATGTAGGAGCTTTTTCTTGCAAATCTGGGTTAGATGGTGCTAGTTTAGGGTTTATGACGAGGTTCTCATCAGTGTGCTTCCCCTTGATAGAGGCCTAAACGGTAGCCAACATCTACTTCCTGATCTCCCATGAGAGCTCCTCCCGAATCGGTTCCATCAACGGATGCCTGGCATAGAAGTCCATCACCACCTCTGCGTTCAACTCAGGCCCCTCCGCCTCCTCTGCCGGCTCCTTTGCCCCCTCTAATTCCGCCACCTGCTGGCCCCTCTCCACCGCAATTTGCTTGGCCCTGTCGAGGTCGACCCTCAGATCCTCTGTAGTCGCCTTCGCTTTCTCTAGACTTGCTCGCAAAGAAGCAAGCTTGTCAATCGAGTCACTCAGACGGATGCGCTCTCCCTCAAGAGCCCTCTCATACCCCTCCACTGATGAAGAGTGCTCAACCTTAAGCACTTGCACCTCCTTTAAGGAAAGGATGCTGGTGTGAGTGGCAAAGAGGTGCTCAGACAGGTCCCCCAGAACCTGTAGATGGGTGCTATGCGCCCTCATGAGACTCTCCTCCACCTCCTCTCCAATAGCAGAGGCCTCTTGCAGAATGGAGCAGGTCTTTTTCAGCTCACCCTTCAGTCGGCACACATAGTCAGCAGCCTATTATTGGAAGTGGAGCCTCCGCTCGGCCTCCTCCGCCACCTTCGCATTCTTTAGCGTGGCAACGACCTCCTCTACATGGAGAAGCAATTGCTGATGCTCCGCCTTGGCCGTCACGGCCCACTATGCAGCCAGGTCCACTACGTTACCTTGATCAATTGGGTTGGGGAGGTCCGGGGGAGAGTCGCCACGCAAAATATATCATGACCCAAGCATCTTCGCCTGTAAACCATGAGCGCCTCAGAATACAAGCAGATCTGGCCAAGAAAAAACTACTAAGCGAAAGGATATGCCTCACAATCTTACTACACACATGCAGTAGAAGAACACGTGGTTAAAGTTCATGTCTCGAGGCCTAGATGTGGTCTAGGACACGGCATCATTTAGGTGCCTTAGCACCTATTTTTCCAGGCCGGGGAGATTGCCTGACGCCCCCAGTTGCATAGGCACCATACGCTCGGGTTCGGACCCACTTGGGGTGCCTTCCAGTATGGATCCAGCAACGGACTCGACAGTACGGTCAATTATCCCCGAGCCCCCTGGCTAGTGGGATCCACCAAAACCCAGGCGTTTGTAGAGCTTCACCGGTAGTATGGCTGGCCAAAGACGTTGCCCACGCCAACCGCTGATGTGGGATTTGCACTGTTTTATAAATAAGGGTTTTAATGTTGTTGTAACGTGCAAAGCCAATCAACTTTAAAATTTATATTCCTAGATAGTGGTAGTATCTAGGGTCATCCAATGAGGCCAATTTGTTAGTCATATAAGTGATTCTGTCTCTCGCCTCTCAAATCAACACTTCTATTTTTGTATTTTGATTTTTGTAAGTTTTTATGTTTGGAAATAAGCGAGATACGAATGCGAAGATAGAACTACGCTAAGGAGACTACGCCAAACAACTAGAACCTAAGTGATAAGAGAAGTCTTCTCTTCTAAGCTCACCCTAGGCAAGTGCACCTAGGGCAATGTTGAACGCTACGAGTTGCTACGCTAACATGTGTGGTTTTGAAAACCTGTCGTTGTAGTTTGAAAGCAAAGAACTCATGTTCAACAAATAAAATTTATACCGGAATGGAAATCCCGGGTCGAATTCAGGGGGCGTATGTTTGATTTAAAAACACGTGTTTGTTTTATTTGTCACGAAGTAATTTAATTGACTAGAAACTATTTATCTATTTACACTAAATAGGAGAGAAAGAGAGAGAATAAGAGAGAGAGAATATTACAAACAAAAGCCAAAAAGAGATGTAGAATGAACATGTAATTCATTATCAAAAGGATTGTTCATTACACTAAACATTAGGACTAGAAAGCGGGAAAATGATTACACTAGGAAGCAGTAAATCTACTCTAGAAAGCAGTAAATCTGTTATAGGAAGCAGTAAAAAGATTGGGGAGAGAGATATCCTCCTCGACGGTCGCTTGGAGGACGAGCCGGACGGGACGACGCCTGGACGAAGGAGGACGAAGTAGGAAGAACGGGAACGGGGTAGCACGTCGTCTTCATCGTCTCGGGATCCGCTTCCGAAAGGGGGCGAAAATTTGACTTTATCTCGCGAGAAGCACCCCGAGTATGGGATAAACTTCTCTTGAGCTTTGGAGAGGGAGAGAAGAGAAGGAAGGGATGAGAATTTTGTGTGGAGGGGGTCTCCTTTTATAGTTGCAAGGAGTGAGGGCAATTTGGTCATTTTAATTTGAAAAACATTAAATTAGGGTTCTTTAGTGATGGATAAAACCGTCGCTAAAGCCCCATCGTGGGTGTAGTGGGGCGCTGCCCGCACAGCCTGTTTGCCTGCTCGCGCGTGTAACGTGTGTTCACGATCTACTGATCCTAGCCGTTCGATCGTGAGATCGGACGGCTTATCTCGTGCCTCCTCGCCCGCTCCTCAACGCGTGCGATCCTGCGTCACGCGCGGGTGTGCGATACGATGTGAAATGGATTAAGTGCCCACAGCCGCTCGATCGCGATCGAGCGGTCATGGAGCCTGCTCTCTGGCGCCCCAGTAGCCGCTCACCGCGATTCGAACGTGCGTCGCTCGCTCGCGTAAACGGTTTTGCCCACTACGTTGTGGAGGAGAGATGGTCGCACGGATGAGTTGAGGAGCGGCTGTCCATGGCCTTTGGATCGTGATCGTGCAGTCCAGATCTAATGCATGGTGGTCTTCAAGATCAACTGGGTCGATTTGGAAGGTCGAGATGGCGCCACATGGCACCATCTTGGCCATCCATCTTCTGGATGATGTAGATGGTGCCACGGTTGTTGGATTGAGTCGATTTTCACGTCGTTAGGCTACGATCGTCGATCCGAATCCATACGTGCGGTCGGATTTGTCATTTGAAGTGTGGATTCACACCATCTTGGCCCTTGATCTTCTAGGGTTCCCCGATCTCTATCTAATGCTATAGATGTCTGATTAGGGCGATCTTGGAGTCGTTGAACTCCAATCATAGCCCTGATCACATCTGTATGGTTGGATCCTCGATCCGAGGCCCCGATAAAAAGTTTGCCCTGTCCATGAATATAAAAGGAGACAATTAACCTCCATTTTATTCAAACTAATCTAAATGCAAGATGATGCATGTTATGCAATATTTATAGTATGCAATGCAATTCTATGCTTAAGGACATGCATAAATAGACATCTTATGCAATGTAAATATGTTTACATCACACCCCCATGCCTATCTTTTGCTAGTCCCTAGCAAAAACTATATGCTATTTTTAAAGGAATCAGGTTGGATTATTTGGGCTTGAGTTATTTTCAATCATTAAGAAAATGTTTACTTAGGATCTGAACTTTCAAAGACACACCAATGCCCGAGTATCTGCCAAAATACAGACCGTCTCAAGCTCTCGCCTTATTCAAGAAAATTTTCTTTTTCTCTTTTTCTTCTTTTCTAATTTTTTTGAATTTTCGAGTTTTAGGGTTTAAGAGTGGCTTTCTACGGCCATTCAACTCACCCAAGATTTGATGAGAACCCTAAGTTCTAAGCATCTTATTGTGAATGTGATAGACTTGTTGACCAGCAGTAAAAACGAACTTCGAATTTCTATGCCTCTAGGTGACCTTAAAAAGAGAATTCTGCCTAAAGGTGTATCTTTACAACCGGTAGCTTTCTCCCCACTTTTATTTTTACAGGGTCAACATAAGGGTGAATCCAGTGTATATTTCCCTAGTTTATTCTACTTCTCCGCTTCTTCCCAAGTGTTTTGGGAATTTTCAGTGCATTTATTGAGTTGGGTTCTGGACAACCGGTCGATGAGCTATTACCACCGACAGCTTACCAGCCATACTCGTGCGGCGAAGTGTGGCTTATTTCTTTTTTTCTTTTCTCCTTTTCTTTTTGACTTTTTTTTTTTAAAGTAGGTGGCTTCCCTGGTCTAAGATTTACCTAAAGGCAGCAAAAAGAGAAAGGTCCAGTGACTGGGCTCCGGACAACCTACATATGGGCTATTACCCACGATAACTTGCCAGCCATATCACCCTAGAAGGTTCATTAGCTACCCAATTTTTGTTAAAATCGTCGAACAACAAGTCAGTGCAAAGAAAGTGTGTAGATGCTAAAAACTCAAAGTTCCCTCAAATCAAAGGGCGGGTTGATAAGTCGTGTACTTATCACCTAAAGTTATTTACTCCAATTAAAATAGAATTCAGGTTGGCGAGGACTCGAAAAATAAATCCACATTTTAATGGATACACGGGCTGATTAAGTCCAAAGACCTGAAGGGTCTTTGTGTTCAGATCATAATGTAATATTTCCTAAGATTGAAAATTTTCTTAAACCCAAGTTCTCTTTCCTAATTTCATTTTTTTTAATAAAAGAAAAAATAAAACAAATCTATGGAGCTTACGAATAAATTCAGAGATGAATATCCACCCCCCCATGCCTATCTAATGCAATGTCCTCATTGTATTAAGAAGACATAAAACAGAGTGGAAAAAAGTAGAAAGCACCTGAATTGCATGAATGTCAGGTCCGCTCCGAGATAAAAACTAACAAGAACTGTATATGTACTAAATTTAGTGCCTTCAGCTAGACACACTATACAAAGAAGAGAAATAAAGAATTCACAGGTGCAGGTCAGAATCAGAATAAAGAGAAGAATCCTTTGACCTGCCAGCAGATGTCCACAAATGTGGACCAGATTGTGGTGCAGACCCATACCCCATAATCGAGAATATCTCAGGTTCTGGATAAAAATTACCCAAAACCTAAAATCAGTATGCAAGCGGGGTCGGGCCTGCGATTTATGAGGATGCAACCCAAGACTAAAAAGTTGGGTTACAGAAAATTCAAGCTCGAAAAGATAATCAATGAATGTTTGCTTGGGTTGAACATCCTCAAAACAAATGTCATAAGGGTTTTGATTTGATGGTTTTAGATGAAATGGAACCCTTAGACGCAGTCTTCTACTTCCTCCAGAGTTAGCTTCCCAAATTAGAACTTCCCAACTCCTATCCTCCTCAATCAGAATGTCAAATTCCGGGACCTCTTGTATATTAATCACCCCATCTGAAATTTTCAAGTCTAAAAGATGTGGCTGAATCAGAATTGACTTGGGTGTAGTTATCTCAAAAGCAGAATGATCGATAAGCTCAATGGGGTGTAACTGACAATCAGGGCATTGGATTGAATCCTCCAGAAAATGTGATTCTGGATCCATAATGTGAGCCTTAATAAGATCAGTTTCCTCAGTTATTGGGCTATCAAATGATCTTTCAGATTCCTCAGGCCCAATCGTCTCACAAAAATCATATTCTGTAAACTCGCGTGAGACTTTGCAAATTGAATCTTGACCATCAGAATCAAAGAAATCAAGATCCGTATTAATGTATGTCCCAAAATCATCTGACACTTTCTGATCCATGGAGACATACGTTTCCTTGTACCCTGGCTTAGGGATCTCAGGTGAAGAAATCAGATCATCCTTAATTGGTTGCTCTAATTCAATCTGGTCAGCCTCGTAACACGTGTTCCCCCCGACAGGTGCCTGAGCAGGTTCTGACATTGGCTCTCCTGAAGGGAGTTCATCCTGGGAATCATCCCACGACTGAACTAAAGAAGCCACAAATCTCATCCTCAATTTCGCTAACTTCCCAAGTAGAAACTCACCCGGGTTCTTATCCTTAACATCCTGGAGCCAATCCAACAATACTTATTCAAATCATCCATCATTTCAATTAGGGGCTCCAATCTTTCAATGCATGGTATTGGCTGAACTTCTAAAGATTGTATCATATTCCTCAAGTTAGCCAGAACCTTATCTTGAACCTGGTTACCCTGAACCAAATGAGTTGATTCAGGGTTAGGCGGGTTTAGGGTCAATGCAGGGGAATTAATGAATTGAGATTCGTTATACCCTTCCTGATAATAGGTCATTTCGGATTGTTCAAAAGGTGGTAATGACCTAAAGGCAGTGTAATCTGAGGATGGGTAAGGATCGGTGTATCCTTCTTGATTGTAGGTCGTATTAGGTTGTCCATGAAAGGGTGATGATCTATAATCGATGTGGCTCTGAGAAGTATAGAAATCACAATCATAGTGTTCAGGATTAGACCCTAAACACGGAGGTCCGGAACTGTATCCCCAATCCGAGTTATCCTAACTAATTGATGGTTGATTACAGTACAAGTCGGGATAATCGTCATGTTGAGGATAATTCAAAACAGGAGGGAAAGAGCGGGAATGCGTATAATATGTGGAAGGATTCATGAGAAAAGGGAGGAAGAAAGACGCCCTGCAATACAAGCAATCAAACCTGTCCTTAAGTGGGCTAGCCTAAAGACCTATAGACTCTCACAACCTGTCTTAAGATAAAGGAATGATTTGATCTACTTCTGTCTGTTCAATCCAACCAGTAAGAAGGAGGGACTGGGGAGAAAGTTCTTCCTTCGGCTTGCGCTTTCGGTTCCTAGTGTACCCCCCAGCCGTGATCGTTTGATTCTGCTCCCCTAGCTAGACATCAGATTGAATAGTAGAAACAGACTAATTGAAAATAATCTCGTTCTGGGCTCTGAAGAGCGAGTCGAATCCTTAAGGCCAACGTCTACTCTGTTTTATTTAGGGCTAGGTTTGAATGTGCTTTGGAATGTGATGGGTCCTTTATCTGGGTTGTGCCTTTAATGATTGATTGATGTGTGTGTGCATGCACAACCAGTGGTTTTCAAGCAAGATTGATGCGGTGAATTTTAAGGTTCAAATCTTGCTTAGTAGCTTTGAGGATTTAACGTTAGGTGTTTTCAAACAAGTTTTGTTGGGACACCAGGTTTTGAAAGCACAGGTGAAGATGTTTTCCTTTGAAACTTAAAAAGAATGTTGAGTGCTTGGTAAATCCCTAAGAGTTGAACTTAATCAGCAGCTACTTGATGAGTTGATTTTAATTGAAGTGGTGAGGCCCAATCAACTCAAACAAGCAGCCTGTTGCACCACTTAATTAGGCACACAATGATTACTTAATCTGATTTCTACTCAATTATGTGTTTGGATGTGTGTACCGGTTCCAAAGATCGGTTTACTGGTTGAGTTTGAAAATCAGATGAGGTTGTGTACCACTGTGAGATTTTTTTTTAATTTTTCTTTTTAAATGTGGATGTTGAGGTAGGTGTGGGTGTCAAACAAACAAACAAAACTAACCTTAGAGTTTATAAGAACACCTAGGTTGATTGATGTTTGTGTTATTATGTTGTGGAATGAAAATTAATGGGTGGGAAGTAGGAGATAACTTACAAAACCTTCAACAGCACTTTGCTCCAATCTACCACTTTTGCTCGTCTCAAAAGAGTACTTGCAATCACAATAAGAAAGGAGAGAAGTGAGGTAAATGATTTGTAAGTTGGAAAACGCAAAAAAAAATCAAATAGCGTCGCCTCCCCGGCAATGGCGCCAAAATGTTGAACTCTACAAGTTGCTATGCTAACGTGTGTGGTTTTGAAAACCTGTCGTTGCAGTTTGAAAGCGAAGAACTCGTGTTCAATAAATAAAATTTATACCAGAATGGAAATCCTGAGTAGAACTCAGGGAGGCGAACGTTTGATTTCAAAACACGCATTTGTTTTATTTTTCACGAAGTAATTTAATTGATTAGAAACTATCTTTCTTTTTACACTAAATAGAAGAGAAAGAGAGAGAATAAGAGAGAGAATATTACAAACAAAAACCAAAAAGAGATGTAGAATGAACATGGAATTCATTATCAGAAGGATTGTTCATTACACTAAATATTAGGACTAGAAAGCGAGAAAATGATTACACTAGAAAGCAGTAAATCTACTCTAGAATGTAGTAAATCTATTCTAGGAAGCAGTAAAAAGAATGGGGAGAGAGATATCCTCCTCGACGGTCGCTTGGAGGATGAGCCGGACGAGACGATGCCTGGATGAAGGAGGACGAAGCAGGACGAAGGAGGACGAAGTAGGAAGAACGGGAATGGGGCAGCACGTCATCATCGTCGTTGTCGCGGGATCCACTTCCGAAAGGGGGATGAAAATTTGACTTTATCTCGCGAGAAGCATCCCGAGTGTGGGACAAGCTTCTCTTGAGCTTTGGAAAGGGAGAGAAGAGAAGGAAGGGATGAGAATTTCGTGTGGAGGAGGTCTCCTTTTATAATTGCAAGGAGTGAGGACAATTTGGTCATTTTAATTTAAAAAAAAACATTAAATCAGGGGTATTTAGTGACAGATAAAACCGTCGCTAAACCCCATCGTGGGCGTAGTGGGGCACTGCCCGTGCAGCCTGCTCGCCTGCTCGCGCGTGTAACGCGCGTCCATGATCTACTGATCCTAGTCTTTCGATGGTGAGATCGGACGGCTTATCTCGCGCCTCCCTGCCCGCTCCTCAGCTCGCGCGCCCGCGTGCGATCCTGCATCATGCGCGGGCGTGCGATATGGCGTGAAATGGATTGAGCGCCCGCAGCCACTCGATCACTATCAAGCGGTCATGGAGCCTGCTCTCCCGCGCCCCAGCAGCCGCTCGCCGCAATTCGAACGCGTGCCGCTCGCTCACGTAAACGCTTTTGCCCACTGCGTTGTGGAGGAGAGATGGTCGCGCGGATGGGTTGAGGAGCGGCTATCCATGGCCATTGGATCACGATCGTGCGGTCCAGATCTAACGCGCGGTGGTCTTCAAAATCAGCTGGGTCGGTTTGAGTGGTCGAGATGGCGCCACGTGACGCCATCTTGGCCGTCCATCTTCTGGATGATGTAGATGGTGCCACGGTTGTCTGATTGAGTCAATTTTCGCGCCGTTAGGCTGCGATCGTCGATCTGAGTCCATCTGTGTAGTTGGATTTGTTGTTTGAAGTGTGGATTCACATCATCTTGGCCCTTGATCTTCTAGGGTTCCCTGATCTCTATCTGATGCTACAGATGTCTGATTAGGGCGATCTTGGAGTCGTTGAACTCCAATCGTCACCTTGATCACATTTGTACGGTTGGATCCTCGATACGAGGCCCCGATAAAAAGTTTACCCTATCCATGAATATAAAAGGAGACAATTAACCTCCATTTTATTCAAACTAATCTAAATGCAAGATGATGCATACTATGCAATATTTATAGTATGCAATGCAATTCTATGCTTAAGAACATGCATAAATAGACATCTTATGCAATGTAAACATGTTTACATCAGGCAATTAGAAGAGAGATGTGATGCACCAAAATAAATAAAGTTGCTACTTGAAATTGAATATTCAAGAATGAAGAAAGACACTTTGCTATTAAGAAGAAATGTTTACAAAGTACCTAGGGAGCTCAACTAAGCAGAGGTCCCACTTAGTTAATCCCTAGGTAGATGAATGCTTAACAGGAATTAAAATGCAACAACATAAAAGACAGAAAATTCTCCCAAGAGCTGAGGCAGCTTTTGCTCCAAGAATGGTGGCTCCCAGAATTGAAGAAGACTTCCTTCTAGCTCCTTGAGTTGCTCCTCTCAAAGGTGGACATCCTCCACCCTTCATTCCTCTTGCTTGGCTGTCCTCCCTAAATGGAAGCTTTCTCCTTGGCGTGGCACAAGGAAGGAGAGAGAAGAGGAAGAAGGCACAAAGGGATCGGGTAGGTTACTCCGTTAATTTGCTTCTCTCCTCCTTTCTTGGGTGTGGGATGTATTGTGGCATAGGTGTTTGATAGGAAGAATTGTTGCTTGCCAAGGATTGTTTGAATGGTAGGATGGGTGGTTTTCTTATAGGCTAGTATGGATGCTGGTTAGGAATCTTCCTTGGCACCATGTGAAAGGGTGTCAAGGAGGGTGGCTTGGATGGTGGTTAGGAAGCTTCCTTGGCACCATGTGATAGGGTGCCAAGGAGGGTGGTTAGGAAGCTTCCTTGGTGCCATGTGAAAGGGTGCCAAGGAGGATGGTTAGGAAGCTTCCTTGGTGCCATGTGAAAGGGAGCCAAGGAGTGAATCTTAGGCACCAATGGTTGTTGGTTTTAATGTAGATGGACTGCCATTAAGGTGGAGAGGGAGTAGGGTAGGAGCTGGATTTGAGTTGAATCTAGCTGAGTTGAGCTGGGGTCCAACTACTGGAGCTTCTGTCTTCACAAATGTTCCAACTACCTTCCAAACTACCAGGGTTTCTCTGATTTCCAATGCATTCATCCCTGGAAATCAAATGGAAACTATATAAGATAATGTGAAATGAATCCCAATGTATGCTATAAACCCTAAATGAACATGCATGCTAAATGTAATGATATAATGTAATGCAGTTGACAAAATCTTAGGAACTAGATGTGAATGGATGCTAAGCATGATGATAAACTGGTGTTATCAGCCACGTCTTGTGCCAGTAAGGCAAAGGCCCCCGGTGAAGCCAATGAAACTAAGAAGCTGAAAGTACCCTCTAGATGAGCTACTTTTAGAGGTGCCTTTGAAGAAGAGCTATGAAGGGTGATCACCTCATGCAACCCAGACTGTGCCTGGGGAGTGGAAGGCGCACCTTCCCCCTCGGCCCCATCAAGGCTTCGTGGGGTGACGTCGCCGACTCCTCCTGTGGAAGCTCCACGCGAGGACCCTTCTTCACCTGCCTCAAGGTGACCTCTAGCTCCTCCGCGACATCTTCAAGGGCCTACTCCTTTCACTTCAGCCCCTTCCGATAAGCAGGTTGACTCCCCTCCCCTACTCCATAAGCCCCTCCTTGCCTTGTCTCAACCCACAACGAGCCAAGCTACCACCTCGATGCTTGGGCGCAACCGGCCAAGCGAATAGCTCAAATGCTGCAACCACCAGATCAGTAGGAAAATTGGTGGGTACAAGGTACGACGCGAAGGTCATTTTTTTTACCTCCCCCCACTTTCATGGCATAGGTAATAAGTTTGCTACCCATGACAATGCCTCTTGGATGCCCTTCCACCTAAGCTCCAATTGAGCAATTGAACCAAACTTAATTAGTTGTTCCGCGTTCGCCTACACAGACAGGTCAAGCTCGGATCGATGCAATTGGTCCCTCTCAAGCAGACCTTGCCAAGTGTAAGGGACTTCGAGGTCTTCAAGGTTGGAAAGAAAAAAGAAATGGTGGTTTTGCCCCTTCAAACTATCAGGGAGATCCACTATCTGGTATCTGATCTGCCACCTATACAGTGTGTAAATGCATGAAGGAGGCCTACTATTGTGAGAGCGAAAATCATCGTTTAAAGTGTAGCATTGTAGTATAGTGAAAAAAATCGCAACAATATTTAAATTTATAAACTCGAAAATAAAAGTGAGTCCAAGGTCATTCGCATGGAGCAAATTGGAATTCACAACAATAATCGCAATTTAAATCAATGAGCACAATAAGATATTTCAATGAATAATAAAGATTTACTCAAATTGATGTTGAATGATGGCAAATGTATCTCAAAAAATAACGGGATAAAAAGAATATAAAGGTCCAAAATAAATGGTGATTTGAATCACCACTTAATCTCCCACATTAAGCACATATTCCAAATATCTCAATCAACTCAAATATCACGCTACAGTGGTCTTGAACTACTTATGTCTCAATTTCCACATCAGATAAGCATCAATAAGTCCACAATATTAGAGTTCCAAGCCAAAGCCAAGCACCAGACGTCACAAGGGTGCTATAGACGCCTTAAATGCTCAAGGCACAGCACAAGCACAGAGAAGAGACCTTAGAGATGCTAAGTGTTAGGCATAAATAGGCACGCATCTCGAGGCACAGGGCACGAATCCTAAAGCAAAGCCTACCCCTACCCTCCTTAGAATCTCCTATTCGGGTCAATACATGGGTAATCGGATCCTGAGCATATGGACCAGGCTCCCATGCTTGTGGGCACAGGTGAGGAGTGGGGAAGCGCATGGGTGAGTGCGTGCATGGGGGACCTCACCCCCGTGTGACTTGAGGCAACGAGCAGAGAACACAAAATCTTTTTATGCGTTGTTGTGCGATCTTAGATAACCGATGTGGGACTAGTATCCCCCTCTTCTCCTTTGTCTTCTTTGTGTATACTGCAGAGGAGAACCACGTCTGAATTGAGCTGTTGGTTTTTGTTGCTTTGTTAATCTGAAGCCGCAGTTGAGTCCCTGTGGTGTTTCCGCAGCAATTGGGAGAGAAAATGAGGTTGTAGGATGATGGAGAACGGCTAATGGAGTGGAAAATGACGATGGCGATGGCAGTCCTCCAGTGAAGACCTTGCAAATCAAGAAAATCGGCTAATTGCCCTAGTTAGATCGTTCAAAAGATTCGCTGAGTGGTGGTGAGGACGATGGTGGTGGAATTAGGGCATGAGATGCCCAGTAGTGGGCTGTCGGAGGCGGAGAAGGTGAGTAGAGGAGGTGTTGTTTGATGGAGCGGAAGAGTGGATGGAAGGTGAAATTTATTGAGGGCTTTTGGTGAGTGAGATGAAGTGGAGCTCATGGAGGTGTTAACATGTTGATTTGTGGTGTGTAGCGGGGTGGTGGCTAGTCGGGCCCGGATAGGTTGTGTTAATATGGTGATTTTATCGTTGAAATGAGTATAGTGGTTAACCTAAATCGAGCCTAACCATCTCTTTACAAAAATCTTTTACCTGGCCTACTTGATTTTATCTTGGTCACTTTTAGGCCCAGGGTTGAACTCAGGGAAGTGGAATTAGAGGTGAAGAAGTTTCTACGCCCTTCCTACAACGAATCTCTTCCGTTCGTTTATTATGTTTTTAGTGTTTTTCTATTTAAGATTTTTTTCTGATAATTTTTGTCCTTGAGGTACACCCTCAAAATCAGGTTCTTGGCTTTGAGCCAAATTAGGGTTCCAAAACTGGTTTTGCTATTTGCAAGACTGAGTACCTGTAAGTCAAGGATTATATTTTATCTTTTGTATATTTTTTTTATCTTTTTAATGGCAGGAGAAAGAAATAGAAATAAGATAAATATAGTATATAAATATATATTATATATGTATATAGGGGTGGGGGTGGAGGTGGAAATGGTGTGTAGCACGGTGTCGAGTTGATTGTCGTCTAGGAAGACGCAACCAACAGGATGAAGTGCCACGTGGAGTGTAGGATGGATGGGTGGAAGATGTGTGCAAAGACGCTTGCTGTACGCGTGTATCGGGGAATATCAGCAACTGGTCAAGATATTCCCGCGATACAACGTATGGTAGGTGATATGAAATATATATATATATATATGTATGTATATATGTAAATATATATCTATATGTATATATATATATATAGTTATAATTATATAGGTGTCTATGTAGTTATGTATGTATATATATATATATATATATATATATATATATATATGTAAATATATGTATGTATATATATATACTTATAATTAGATATATATGTATGTATAGGTAACTATATATATATATATATGTATGTATGTATGTATGTATGTATGTATGTATGTATATATATAGTAATATATGTATATAGTTATATATATGTGTATATGTATATATATATATATATATTAGTATAAGTATCTATGTATATAGATATATGTAGATAGATATACATATATATATATATATGTATTTATAGTTATAGATATATCTATATATGTATGTATATTTGTATATATATATGTATAAATATATGTGTATATATATGTATAAATACTTATACTTAATTATATAGGTACTAATATATGTATAGATATATGTATATATATATATGTATATAAATATATATATACATATATATAAATATATATATGTATATATATATATAAGTACATAGTAGTGTATAAGTGAGTGGGTGTGTGTACGAGTGTGTGTGTGTGTGTATGTGTCTGCAGGAGGGAGTGAGAGAGTGCTGTGAGAGAGAGCGAGAGAGAGAGAGAGCGTTTGCTAGCGTGAAGAAGGCGCGGGAGAGTTAAGTCGTCCGGAGGCAGCAGGCAACGTCTGATGGCCACATGCAGGTGCAGGCGCGTAGGCGCGCGAAGAGTCACGTGCACGCAGGAGGGAGTGAGTGTGAGGGAGGGACCACAGCGCACCGCGCTGCACGCTGAGGCGGGTGTATAAGTGAGTGGGTGTGTGTACGAGAGTGTGTGTGTATGTGTCTGTTGGAGGGAGTGAGAGAGTGTTGTGAGAGAGAGCGAGAGAGAGAGAGAGAGCGTCTGCTGGCGAGAAGAAGGCGCGGGCGAGTTAAGTCGTCTGGAGGCAGCGGGCGACGTTTGACGGCCATGCGCAGGCGCAGGCGTGTAGGTGCGCGAAGAGGCATGCGCACGCAGGAGGGAGTGAGCGTGAGGGAGGGACCGCAACGCACCGCGCTGCGCGCTGAGGCGAGTGCGGACGCGAGGAAGCAGGCACTGAAGCGGGCGGGTGCAGACGCGAGAGCTGGCGCGGGGAGAGACGCGGGCGCGGGTGTGCGCGGACGGGCTGGCGATGGTAGGGCACGGAGAGAGAGCGCGCGGTGACCGAATAAGTGAGAAACTTTCCGGTCACCGCACTGTAGCCACAGTGCCGCGCTCTCTAGCGTGAACAATGGCTACAGTGCGCGCTCGGCTCGCACGACCGGTTGCTGGCGGTTCAGCGAGCGCGGGCACTGTGGAGCGGGCTGGTGCACGCGCAGAAGGAGCTGCGCCGAGTGCGGGAGTGCGTGGTGTCCTGCGTGCGGGCGAGAGGTGGCCGGCGCCTTGCTGCAGCTGTGGTTGAGCTTCAAAGCTTGACTCTGTGGCAATGGCAGAAATGTCTTGGAAAGACGAAATAGAGAAGAGGACCACCACACCCACCGGCTCTTTGATGAGCTGGGCGGTGGTGGGACTCACAGTGGTGGTTGTGTACCACTGTGAGCTGCTCTTGCCTGCAGCGTGGCTCCTCAAGAAGAAGAGAGGCTGCGTATGGAGGGGAGAGGGGAGGAGACGGCTTGGAAGGGTGCTGTGTGTTGGATTCTTTTTGTGTGACCAGGCTCTCCCACAAGAAGATGGCCATGCCCTTTTTAAAGAGGAAGAAGGCAAGCACAGCCATGCCCTGGCTGTGCATGGCTGTGCATGCAGTTGGCAGGGCAAGCTTGCTGCAGAGAATGGCGTGAAGGAGATCAAGCCATGCCTTGCAGCCGCAGAGAAGAAATTCAAAGTCAAATAAAAATAAAAATAAAGATGGTGAATTTGCGAGGCAGCACTTGAGGAATATGTTAATTTCAAGGCCATTTTATTCACTCTCCTCCCCTCTCAAATAAATGCATGCATGAGTTTATTGTTACAAATGTGACTATGTCTACCTAATATACATTGGCAATGCTTGGAAATAGCACAAGATGGCACAATTGCTGGTGCATTTTTGCTGTGCAAACAGTGGCCTCGCCGGAGGCATGGCCATCGATGGAGAAGATGACGAGGGTTGAGGTGATCTGATGGTCGAAAGGGAGATTTAAGGGGAGGAATCGTGGTTAGAGAGGGAGAGGGAGAGGGAGTGAGAGAACCTAATTACGGTCGAAAGGAGGGAGGAATTGGCACCAGCTGTGATTGGTTGGTGTCGGAGAGGGTGAATCCTCCGGTGAGAGGAGCGACAACAAAGATAAGGGGAGGACGCGTTGGCTTTGGCCCACCATGCGCAGATGAAGTTGAGGAAGAAGTTCCCTCTACCTATCGTACGTGGCAGAGGGCGATGAAGGAGAATTGAGGAGCTCGCTGGAGTCACGGTGGAGGCGGTTGAAGGGAGAGAAGGAAGATGATTTGTGGCCTAGACTCGACTGAGGAGTATGCTGGGAGCTTCAGAAGCTTTTATAGAGCTCAAGAATGATCTCTAAATGAAGAAAGAAGCTCAATTGGGTTGAGATTTGGGAGCAAGAAACCCCACAATTTTCGTGGGTTCATTGGGTTTCTATATAACAAATTAGGAGCCAAGATCTTGCTTAATTGATTTCCTGTAATGTGAACACCAATTTCACAAAATTTAGTGGGATTTGGTGTAGGTTTGATGAGGTTTTGGGCTTGGTCAAAGGGTCGAGTAGGTCGGTTGACCTAACAATGGTGGTAGGGACTAAAACATGAAGAAGACGAGAAACTAGGGCCCTTTTTGCAAGGAATTTTGAAAGCTAAAGGTCTGAATGTAGGAAATAGAGGTTTAGGGGACCGAAGTGCAAACTAGGTCAAGATGGATTCTGATTAGGCCCAAATTTAGGTACTAACCTAATTTGGGCCCAAGGGATTTAATGGTGAAGTTGGATTTGAGTTTTGATCACGTTTGATTGGGCAAATTACACAATCTCGTCTGAAACTCTATTTAGGGCAAAATCTCGTCTGGAACTCTGTTCTAGGTCAAAATAGGTTCAAATGGTCAAACCGAAGGTACCAAACCTCTTGAAATATTTTTTTATGAATTTTAGAAGGTTTAGATGAATTATTTTCTAATCAGAACCTCTTCAATTCAAGTGGGGTTGTGAATTAGGGTTATGTGTATTGTTTCTTCTCTTGAAATGCGTGAAGCCCTGTTTATGTTAGTGTTGACCCACTTTTTGGTCTTTAGGGCTCATTTGATCTTTATTTAACCCCTGGGTTACCCCGTGGTTACTCTGCATTTATTATGTGATGTTAAAACTGCAGATTTAACTCTATTTTATTGTTCTCTCCTCAAAATAGATTTAAGTGGAATTATGGTCCTCAGGAAATTATTCAGGAGCATTTATCTTTTGATTCTAACTAATCCAAGATAGTTATGGCTAATGATGTTGTTACCATCACCTGCCCTTCTTCACCTTTAGGGGCATCAGCCCAAAAAGTAGGCGGAACAAAACAAGACGGGGGGCAATCCCCAAATGAAGGCAGAGGGTGGTAAAGGCGTTCAACACCAGCTAGCAATTAAGGTTGAGCTGTGAAGGGACAAGGGGATAAAAGGAAATGAAGGGGAACACAAAAGGGTTCAAAGGTACCCATAGACCATGCTCTATGGTGTATTTACATGTGATAAACATGTCCTTTGACCCGTCTGAACACAGACGAGTGTCGAACCCACAAGCCTGAAACGGTACTCCACCGAGTTCGTATTCCCCCAAGAGCAACAAAATTGCAGACCGACTATAGAAGTTCGACAAGAAATCAAACGAAGCCCTAGTATTGGCAGAGACTCTAGAGGGAGAAGCAACAGACTTACCCTTGCTTGCAAAGCCCGACATGAAGGCTCTTGCTCTAAAAAGACCCTGACATAGTGACGCTTAGACGAAGGACATCTCCTTACAGCGCTCTGCCAAGAGTAAATGCTCCCCATGCAGGTGCTCTCCAAGGTAGGTGGGCCATTACCCATGACTCACGACCCCTATATATAACCCCCACGGAGAGTGGTTCCCCCCTAGCAGGGAGCAAGTTTGAAAAAAAATCAAATCCCACCATATCTGGTGCGGATTCCAAATATACCACCAAGTGCGAAGAAAACCTTGGCCATCATTACTAACATTTAATACCCCTCTGCACATATCCATTACTGCAGAAAGGGTGTTCCCATCAATGATAGGCACGACACTTGAGGCCACCACTTCATCAAAACGGCAATTAATGTCGGTCTTCTTAAATAACAAGACACAGTATAGATCCCGATGTAACTAGCCATTACTCGTGAAAGTTAAGCAGGCAGACGTGCCTCATAATCGCCTCTTAAGGCCAATAATATAAAAGGCAGACGTGCATCACAACCGCCACTTAAGGCTGGTGATAAAGCAGGCGGATGATGACTCTACAAATAATAACGTTAATTATCTTAATTAGAGTCAATCTCGAGGACACATGCGCACTAATATCACGCTATAGTGGGTTTGGAAGCATTGCATGCATTCTGCAGTAATTTATGATAAGATTGCTTAGAATTAAGGTTTAATGACCTGTTGTACAAGTGCATGTTGAAACAGGTCTCAGATGAGCAATCAGACTGTACGGATGGATCCGAATCAACGAACAGAATCCAACAAACTCAAAATTGCCTCAATTGCACACCAGCATCAACTCTTTCATTGTGCAACATCTGCCATCAGATATGCATCCAACGATCGCCCGCACACGTGCACCTCGTTGCCGTCGCAACCATTCACGAAGTGAGTGTAGCGGGTGGGTGAGGTGTTCGCAAACGAGTGGCACGGGATCGAGACTTCAGGCACCTCAAATCAGCTTAGTGGAGGTAGGGGTGCAAAATTGGACCACTCAATTGTCGATGTGCGGCTGAGATCGTGGCGACGTGGATGCATGAATGAAGCATACGTTGCACGTGCGTGAAAACGTGCAGATCAACGCATCATCATATGCGCACTAGGGGGCGCGATGCTTAAGCCGTTTGATGAGATGTTCACTGTCTGATGGCGATCCAAAGCATTGATCCAATGGCTAGCAGTGTCTCCTGCACGATGGACACGATTTGAGAAGCTGGCTGGCGCGATCTCTGCGCAGCTGCATTACTCAATCAAGATCCAACGGCCAGCAACATCCCACGCCTGCAACGCTTTGCCAGCTATTGCCACGCCTTGCCAGTGGGAGAGAATTGATGGCTTTAGCAACATCCAAGGCGGGTCTTCAGTGACATTTTAAATGTCATTGTTGATCCATGCACGCAAACACACCCTCCACCACAATATAAGGACCTAGACACCCATATCTTTTACCACCTTCTACCTAGGAACACTGCCACACCATAGAGCTCTTAAGCAAGGTCCCGAAGATGCCGAACCGCTGACAGAAGCCCCTCCACTGTTGTGGCTGCCTCGATATTCCATTTAGTTGCTAGTTTCTTAGCTTAATGTTTATGCTATTTTAGCCTTTCATTTAGCATTATAGTTGTAAAATGATTCTGTCTTTTGCAATATATTATCATCCATTTGGTTTTATACATCATTATCAATCACCATATTATTATCACAGATTTCTAACCCTATCTCTCTCTCTCTCTCTCTCTCTCCCCCCCTTTGTTTCTCTCTCTCTCTTTGTCGCAAGCAAACCAAACAATGTATTTTGTGACATTGAAGCGACTAATTGATTCGATTTCTTGCTTCCCTGAGTTCGACACTCATCTCACTCTTGATTATTCTCTTTAAAATTGATGTTGTAAATGCACTCTATAATGAATGACTTATTTAAACGCGTTTTGTGATGTCAGTTTTTTGCATCGTTGCTGGGGAGGCAATGGATTTTTAAGTCGCTTCTATCCTTTCATTAGTGCTCACATTTCTAACTCGCTTTTCTCTCTTTCTGTTGATTGATTGCAGGAATCTGGCGTGAAAGCAACGAGAGGAGTGCATCCCAAGATGGTATATTGGGAGTAAAGTACAACAAGGATTTTGGTAAGTACCTCCCTATCTATCGTAGTTTCATCATCTCATATCTAAAAAAAAAATCGCATCTAGGCTTATGCATGAACATTAGGATAGAATGTTTGCTTGCTTGCTTTAAAAAAAAATCTAAAAATGTTTCAAAACAAAAAATGACGTAGTGAATGATTACTTGACCCACATCTCAAAGCCACCACCCGAGAAAAAAGAAATCTCTTAAACACTCTAATATCCTTCGAAAATCTTTGTGAGTGTTTTTCCTTTTTGAGTAGTGTTTGCGAAGCCACCCATTCTTGGATTGGGTCATACCACTCAATCTAAAATCAATTCACCTAGTAGAATCGCATGACCTTTAGGGTGAATACATCAGGGTTATTTTTCTAGGGCCACATATTTTGCTCAAAAAGGAAATTTACAATCACCCGTGTGTGCAAAACTTTTTATGTCAACTACAAACATTGCTTGAATATATTAAGAAATTATAACCCTAAAAAGTACTAAAGAAAGGACGAATCATTGAAAGACACCGCATCTAAAAAAATCTTACTTGAAAACCATGTTTTGTTGAAGTGTGCATACACGCTCAATTGGAGTAATTAAGAGGTACAACCCCCAGCAACACCTTATCATATACCTTGAGTACAAGCACTGACCTAGCCCAAAATAAAATTGAGTAGAAATTGGCCCTAGGATTCATTGAGTCCGTTTCAGGGTATTTTCCTAAATGCATTGCGAATTAGTGATGTCTGCTTGCTTCAAAAGGTGATAAGTTGGGAGGCCTGATTGTCAAATGGCTTAAGTAAGTAGGGGTTTGGCATAATTAGTGGCCCTCGGGACACGCTTCCCCTACTTTGCCTTTGCAACTTTACCACCTTTGGGAGTAAGGACAACACCAAATTTGTCGTGCGGTCGGAGTTTATTCATGAAGCATAGGTCACCTAGGTCTACACTATAGGGCTTAGTTTTGCTTGCTTGATTGTGCACACTTAATTCTCCCATCTATTCTTCTCTCATCCCTCTACTTCTTCCAAACCATGGATTTCAATGCCCATCCTTCCTTCACAAACTATCCCCAAAATTATTTGTTTTCTAACCCAAGTAAACTGTATCCACAGTTTAATTGGGATAAGTAGCCACCTAGTTGGGGATATAATCTAGGACTTGAATATTTAGAAGTCCCCTATTATCCCAACTATCCCAATTTTATTCAACCCACATCAACTTCCTATTGGGATACATCCAACCCAACCACCTAGGGGTACGATTCAAACCTTGGAGATCCTTATCTTGATTCTCCTTATGATGACTCTTCTTTTAGGCCCCACCCACCCACTAACCAATCTGATAATACCTACACTCTAGGAGAACACCAAGACCCCTACCCTTCCCAGGACTCTAACCAAGATAGGTCATCTGAATTCAAGGATCTCTCCCACTTGACCTATGGATTGGAAGGGACTTTAGAAAAATGGAAATGAAATGATGATCATAAGCTTGGGAAAATCAAGAATGATCAAACCCTACTTTGGACCCCTGATGAAGAATCTGACTGGGAGGAGAACTTAGAACCTCAATTATTCTGGAGTAGGACTAAACAGAAAATGGTACCTCTTGAGGAATTGGACCCTAAAAATGATAGAATAGAGGACCCACCCAAGAACTTAAAACCCAATACAGACTCTAATACACATCCTCAACCATACCCTCCCAACCCTGATTTGAATGCTGAGGAGATCCAAGGGAAACCTAATGACACTTAGTCAATTCTTGATAGCCTTCAGTTGGAGTTATATAGACAGAGTCAAGAATTGATTGAGGGGAAACAAGCCATGATTGATATGTTCCAAAAACTAGATGAAGAGGGCCAAAGAACACTATTACAAAGCAACCCCTTTTACAGAATTCATGAAGCAAGGCCCTGTGGTGATCGATTGGACTACACCTATTGGCCCAAAATTGGTTCAGTCCACCATTGATACTACCCCATTGTTGGACAACTCATTAGAAAATGTCATTAAGGATTACTTAGAACATGATTTGGGGAGAATTGAGGACAAAAATTAAGAGGAAATTGAGAATTTGGGGGTCAATGTCTTTGAATCCAAATCTAATCTTCATGAGGAAAATGATTTGGTGGAGGAGAATCCAAAATTGAAGATGGGGAGTGGAATTACGATTCCGAAATAATTGATGTTGAATCATTTGAAAATACCCCAGTATAATTCCTCTCCCATACCCTAGTACGATTCCTCTATTCTATCATCACGAGTTTAAAGGAGGTCCAAGGGAAAGAATCTGAGCTAGATGATGAAATTAGCCTTACCTCTACTGCAACCTCTAAAATTGAGTATGATATAATAGAGGTCGAAGATAATATTCTAAGGGCCAAGGAATTTGAGGGAATAAGCAATGAAACTCTAGTTAAAGAAGAAGGAATGGATTTTCCTTTGGAGAGAGACCTCATGCTTGATCTTAGGGCTCATTGTCAAACTCTTGATTTTGTTACATGCCTTATCAGAATTGAAATCCTGCAACTCAAATTCACTGGAATCGATATAACTTTGAGGGATTACAACTTTAAAGGGACACGAGCTGATTACAAAGCCTACATCCTTAGTGTCCGACATTTTAGATTTGAGTTGCACTCATCTAAATCAACTTATCTGCATGCTCGTACATTAAGAGAGGAACAGACACGGGCATGCATGTTACACCATTTGCAGAGTTCCCATCCCTTAGGGATGGGACTGCACCATAATCTAGTCCGCATCTGCGGACTTCTGACTTTGGGTCTAGCTAATTATATCTTCCCCTTCTTGACCCAGACCATTCAACTGATTGATCCTTTATTGTTTGTGTACTATGCCCAGCTGAAGGCACTAAACTCAAAGCTTCTTGGGAGGCAACCTAAAGGATTCAGGCCGACCGGATACATAGCTGAAACACAGGTGATTTCTTTCCTTACTCCTTTGCATACATTTATTTTCTAATGAGGACATTGTCCAACTTAGGCATGGGGGGGTGGTAATTCTCATGATCTGAGTACAAAATTGTCAGCTTGAACTAATTTCTATTTCTTTTTATTAAAAAAAAAAGATTAGGAAAAGAAAACTTAGGCATTAGGAGCTTGTCAACTTTAGGAAATGATATGTTAGGAACTTGAACGGTTAGACTCTTTAGGCCTTTGAACTTAATCAGTCCGGGTGTCCACTAAAATGTGGACTTGTTCTCGAGTCCTCACCACCATAATTTATATTAATCTGGTCAATAAAATAGGGTGATAAGTATACGACTCATCGGCCCGCCCTCTAATTTGGGGGGACTTTTAGTCTAATCTAAGCATCTACCGACGTTTTGCTTCGACTCACTCATTGGCGGTTTTAACGAAAATTGGGTAGCTAATTAACCTTCTAGGGTGGTATGGTTGGCAAGTTGTCATGGGTAACAACCCATTGGCTGGTTGTCCAGAGCCCAGTCATGGGACTATTCTCTTTTACTACTGCCTTTAGGTAAATCTTAGATCAAGAAAGCCACCTAATTAAAAGAAAAAGAAATAGAAAAATAGTAAAAGGAGAAAAAGAAATAAGCCACACTTCATCGACGAGTATGGCTGACAAGTTATAATGGGTAAAAACCCATTGGCCGGTTATCTAGATCCCAGCTCATAAAATGTACAAGAATTCCAAAACACTTTAGGAAGAAGCGGGGAAATAGCATAATCTGGGGAGATATACATTGGTTCACTCTTGTGTTGACCCCACAAAAATAAAGATAGGGAGAAAGCTACCGGTCAAATAGATACACCTTTAGGCAACATTTTCTTTTTTGGGTCACCTAGGGGCGTAGAAACCCAAACTCCATTTTAATTTCCATTAAGTGTGTCTATTACAATTTTCACAATAGGATACTTAGTACTTAGTGTCCTTTCGAGTCTTGGGTTGGTTGGGTAGCTATAAAAAATTACCACAAAACTCTCAACTCCAAAATTCAAAAAAAAAAAAAAATGGAAAAGATGAAAAAGAAAACAAAATTTGCTTCTATATAGAATAAGGAGATGACTTGGGCAGTTTGCATTTTGGCAGGCACCCGGGCACTATTGAGACTCTGTGGGTTAGGTTCTTAGTAGAAATTTCCTCCTGTTGACAAGCAACTGGTGCTTGAGTAATCAATCATTGATTCTAGTTGTAAATAGCATTTAGGTTAATATTGCTAGGGATTAGTAAGGGGTGGGCATGGGGGTATGATGACTCTACAAATAATAATGTTAATTACCTCAATTAGAGTCAATCTTGCGGACACATGTGCATTAATATCACGCTATAGTGGGTTTGGGAGCATTGCATGCATTCTGCAATATTTTATGATAATATTGCTTAGAATTAATGTTTAATGACCTGTTGTACAAGTGCATATTGAAACAGGTCTCAAATAAGTAATCAAACCGTACGAATGGATCCAGATCGACGAACGGAGTCCAACAGACTCAAAATTGCCTCAATCTGACCTTCGTAGCTCCCACAACAAGTCCGAGAAGTTATAATTGTTGATCTAATGATCAACAGTCCTCGTCGCGTCACGTGGCACCTGCTCTAGCATTCATCGTGCACCAGCATCGGCTCCTTCATTGCGCAACATCCACCATCAGATATGTATCCAACAGTCGCCTGCACATGCGCACCTCGTCGCCCTCGCAACCATTTGCGAAGTGTAGCGCAGCAGGTAGGTGAGGTGTTCGCAAATGAGTGGTGTGGGATTGAGACTTCAGGCGCCTCAAATCAGCTAAGTGGAGGTTGGGGTGCAAAATTGGACCGCCCAATCATCGATGTGCAACTGAGATCGTGGCGAGTGGATGCACGGATGGAACACGCGCTGTACGCGCGTGATAATGTGTAGATCAACGCACCATCGTACGCGTAGTGGGGGGGCGCAATGCTTAAGCCGTCTGATGAGATGTTTGTTGTCTGATGGCAATCCAAATTGTTGATCCAACGGCCAGCAGCATCTCCGACATGATGGACGCGATTTGATAAGCTGTCCGACGCTATCTCTGCATAGCTACATCACTTGATCAAGATACAACGGCTAGCAACGTCCTGCGCCTACAATGCTTCGCCAGCTATGATTGCATAGCAATCATGGGTCCTAATCAACCTAAATAATGTCTGAACCTATCTTAAATTGTGGATATTGCACTCATATCTTGCATATCAAGATCAGATATCCTGCTAGTTAATGGTTTTTATTGCTATTTACAGATAATAAAGTGATCCAGGATGGAGATAGTGGAATAAAGCAATAAAGGAAGAAGAAGACTGATCCAGATAAGAGGAGTGAGGAGGATAGCATTATCCCTACCCTTAGAAACCCTAGGACAGCCTTCCCAAACCCAAAACAACCTCCATTAGGGCACCTTAGCCTCAAAACCCAAACATGGATAGCACTATCCATGTTCCTATCCCTCTCCCAAACACTTAGGAACCAAAACCAACCTTAGAAAACACAAAACCCACTTTCCAGCACCTTTTAGGATGTCCAGACATCTGGCTGGACGTCTGATTTCTACAGAATAACAATCCAGGAAGCCAAAACTCATACTGACACAGAATTGGACGTCTAATTTAGTGTCTAGACATCCAATTTTGTAGTATAAGACGTCTGACCACTATCTTGGACGTCTGATACTGCTGTCTGGTTCTTGATTTTGGTGTTGGAAGCCCTAGCTTGCCTATTTTGACCTAGGAACCTCACCGGACACCCTAGGAAACCTAAGTAGAGACCTCCTAAGCCTAGTCCACTATCCATAGCCCTACTTGTCCTATCCCTAACCCAATTGAACCATCCCATACCTAATTGGGTGCATCTATAGTTGATTGGGTGCACCCGAGCCCAATTAGATCCACCTAGGATCTAATTAACTCATACCTATTAGGATTACCCTAGCCTAATCACATGCACACATCTAATTAGACTTGACCTAGACCTAATTAGGTTCACTCCTACCCAATTAGACTTTCCTAAGCCTAATTAGGTCCACACCCACTTAATCTAGATTGACCCAACCTATTTAGCACCTAATCCTACCAAAACCCACAACCTAGCCCTACGAAAAACACACACACGCACACCTTCCCATTTTACTCCCACCAAACCCATGCACACTCTCTTGGAAACCCTAAAAACTTGTGTCAAACCTAGATCCAAAAATTATGGCATTTGCTATTTTTGGAGCCACCAAAAGTGGCAACCAAATGGAGCCTTCCATAAGGGCAAAGAGAGATTTACGAAATGGGACCATCTCTCCATACACTCTCCCATCCATACTCTCCACTCTAAACTTGCTTCCACCCTCCAAAACCTGATGGCCGTCCTCCTCATCCTCCTCCAAGGCTCCATGGACGGCTAGCTAGAGAAGCTTCTCTCCAAAGCTTCAAGGACGGCCATTGGTAGAGAAAGGGAGCAACACCCTCCTCTCTCCACATGGGTGCACTAGCCCTCATCTTCTTCTTCTTGGATGGCCATGAAGGCTCACCCATAGCCTCTTGTGGCCGGCCATCTCTTTTGGTAGGCGTGTAGATGGGTTTGCACACCCAAGGTCTAACCTACACCCTCACACAAGGCCGATGGCCCTAGTGGCAACTTTCCGGCGTGAGAGATTTTCTTCTGTTTATATGCTTTCTAGTGTAAATGATGTGTGATAATTTTTTATGCATAAATAATTTCATGATGTTTCTGTGATTGATTGTCCTCATGTTTGCTTGCCTATATGACACTTTGGTTTGTTCACACCATACATGGCCACCATGGCCTCATTTAGATGCACATAGTCACTTAGGTTTTTGCTAGTTTATCTAGATCTAGGTTTCAATTCGCTTTTCGAAATAAAAAATCAAAAACATAAAAAGACAAAAATAGTAGCTTAGGTTAGATTTAGGTTATAAAAGCCGATCCAAATCTCGATTCGTTTTCACGCCTCCCAGAGACGAACGACCGGGACTCAAGTTCTAAAAAGAATAAAGATCTATGAGAGTTTCGTTATCACAAATATCTTTGACGAGTGGTTTTTGCGACTATACTACGATTTCCAACAATTTCAAAATACGCGATTTCCACGTTCACCAAACTACAGCCTTCACGCCTTGCTAGCGGAAGAGAAGTGATGGCTTTACCAATGTCCAAGGCGGGTCTTCAGCGACGTTTTAAATGTCACTGTTGACCCTTGCACGCAAACACACCCTCCTCCACCACTATATAAGGACCTACACACCCATATCTTTTACCACCTTCTACCTAGGAACACTACCACTCCATAGAGCTCCCAAGCAAGGTTTGGAAGATGCCGAGCCATCGACGGAAGCCCCTCCACCTCCATGGCTGCTTTGACATTCCATTTAGTCTCTAGTTTCTTAGCTTAATGCTTATGCTATTTTAAGCTTTCATTTAGCATTATAGTTGTAAAATGATTCTGAATTTTACAATATATTATCATCCATTTGGTTTTATGCATAGTTATCAATCACCATATTATCACAGATTTCTAACCCTATCTCTCTCTTTCTCTCTCTCTCTCCCTCTCTCTTTCTCTCTCTCTTTTTCGCAAGCAAACCAAACGACGTATTTTGTGACATTGAAGCGACTAATTGATCCGATTTCTTGCCTCCCTGAGTTCGACACTTGTCTCACTCTTGATTATTCTCTTTAAAATTGATGTCGTAAACACATGTTACAACGAACGACTTATTTAAATGCGTTTCACGATGGCATTTTTTGGCATCGTTGTTGGGGAGGCAATAGATTTTTTAGTTGCTTTTATCCTTTCATTGGTGCTCACATTTCTGACTCGCTTTTCTCTCTTTTTGTTGATTGATTGCAGGAATCTGATGCAAAAGCGACGAGAGGAGCGCATCCCAAGACGGTAGATTGGGAGTAAAGTGCGGTGAGGATTTTGGTTAGCACCACCCTATCTATTGTAGTTTCATCATCCCATATCTAAAAAAAAAAAATTAAATCTAGGCTCATGCATGAACATTAGGATAGAATGTTTGCTTGCTTTAAAAAAAATCTAAAAAAATTAAAAAAAAATGACGTGGTGAATAATTACTTGACCCACATCTCAAACCCACCACCCGAAAATATATATATATATTCTCTTAGACACTCTAATATCCTTTGAAAATCTTTTTGAGTGTTTTTTCTTTTTGAGTGGTGTTTGCGAAGCCACCCATGTCTTGGATTTGGTAGCACCACTCAATCTAAAATCAATTCACCTGATAGAATCGCATGAACTTTAGGGTGAATACATTAGGGATGTTTTTCTAGGGCCACATATTTTGCTCGAAAATGAAATTTACAGTCATCCGTGTGTACTTTATTCGCCAACTACCAACATTGCTTAAATATATTAAGAAATTCTAACCCTAAAACGCACTAAAGCAAGGACAGATCATTAGAAGACGCCACATCTAAAAAAACCTTGCTTGAAAACCATGTTTTGTTGAAGTACACATACACACTCAATTATGTAATTAAGAGGTACAACCCCCCAACAACGCCTCATCATATACCTTGAGTGCAAGCACTGACCTAGCCCAAAATAAATTGAGTAAATATTGGCCCTAGGATCCATTGAGTCCATTTCAGGGTATTTTCCTAAACGCATTGCGAATTAGTGACGTCTTCTTGCTTCAAAAGGTGCTAAGTTGGGAGGCCCGATTATGAAACAACTTAAGTAAGCAGGGGTTTGGCATAATTAGCGGCTGATGTAGACACATTCATTTATGTTAAAATGCCTATTCATGCATATTCCTAGGCTAAGATTGGCATTTCATGTTAGAAATATTGCATAGCATGCATCATTCTGCATTTAGAGTAGTTGTATATATTTTAGGTTAATTAGGTCCTTGTTATGGTCAGGAGTGAAGAAGATTTATTTCAGGGCCTCAGATGGATGATCTGACCATACTGTTCTGATCAGGACGATGATCGGAGCCTAACGCCTCTGAAATCGTCTAGATCGGAATCCTGTAGCATCATATGAAGTCTGAGGAAGATCAATGGCCAAGGGGGCAATGCGACATCTATACGGGTTTCATATGTAAAATCCGATCATACGGATGGATCCGGAGCAATGATCAGAGTCCAGCAATGCAAGAATCATCTTGATCTGAGCACCGTGGCACCCTTTGCAACAGAAAGAAGATGGACGACCCAGATGGTGCCCCATGGCGCCATCCAGGCTGCCCAACACCGACCAGCGGCAACTGGAGCCATCTAGGCCGTCCATCACCGGCCAGCGGCAACTGGAAGGCGCCCCTCATCATCTTCATCAATTCTCTGCCGTTGGATCTTGATCCAACAGCTGAGAGCTCTCCCCCACCGCACGCCTTAAGACGTCTGCACAACCATCTAGATGACTTGGTGCAATGGTGGAGTCATGGACCTGCAACGGAGGGGCGCGGGTTCGAATCCCTGCAACCCCCCCAATTGAGTGCCTGAAGCACCGCAACGCACATGAGGCATGCGCGTAGCAGGCCGCAATGCAGCTCATGCGTGCACGCAACACCGCACTGTAGCGCCAGCGCAGTGCCAGCGCGTGAGTGTGTGCACGCATCCAAGGGCGGATCTTCAGTGACAATTGCGTGGGCCTTTAGTGACACTTGTAGCTGTCACTAATGGCCTGTGCATTGCGCGTGCCAGTAGAGGAATTGGAGGGCACGAATCTTTAGCGACAGTTGGGCGGATTTTTAGCGATGATTACAATCGTCACTAATTGCCCATTGACAATTTTTGTCTCTCCTCCACTCTAAAAGGACCCACCCACCTCCATTCCAAACGATCTCTTCCTTTCTTCCACTCACCACCTCCAAAGCTCTAGAGAGAGCTTTCCCAAGCCTAGGATGCTCCTCTAGAGTAGGAAACAAATATTTGTTCCTGCCTCCATCCTCCTTCGTGGGGCATCCTGTGATTGTCTTTTCACCTCCCTTCGGGAAGAAGATCCTCACCATGACGCTGTCCTGCCCTACCCTCCATCCTTCGGCTCCGCCCTCATTCATCCCGCTCCTCACCACCTTCCTCTAGGCTTAGAGTGAGTTGTCCTCTAAGCGACCGTTGAGGGGGATTCTTCTCATCTTCATCTATCTTTACTGTTTTCTAGTGTAGTTTTTCCCACTTTCATAGTTGTAGAAAACATTTGCTTCAAAAATATATGTGATTGTTTCTCTCTCTCTCTTTTATATTTTGCAAGTAAATTAGTTAGATAAGAATTCATCGACCTATTCTCTTGCTTTCTAAAAATACCAAAAAAATAACAAAAGATAAAAACGACAAAAAAGAAATAAAGTGAAACACGTATCTTTCAAAACCAAACGTTCGCTTCCCCGTGTTCGACCCGGGATTCACTTTTCGAATTTTGGTTATAAATTTTATCTGATCGATGGATTTTCTCGCGAATCAAACTACGACGATGGGTATTCTAAATCCAATCCTTTTCGCGTGCGAATCTGCTGTGATTATTTTGGCGCTGTTGTCGGGGAGACAACACTTTTTTGTTTTTCTTGTGTTTTCCCGCATTACTTACATATTTTTCTAACCTATCTTTCTTCTTTGATTTATTGTCTTGCAGGAACCCGATCGAGGAGCCGAAGGCGGTAGATTGGAGTAAAGTGCGGGTAGAGACATTTGTAAGTTTATCCCCCGCCACCCCCACCCTAGTTTCCATTTCGCCACACTAATAATTCAAACTCAAATCAACCTAAGTGCTTTTATAAACCCTAGGATAGATCTGATTGTTTGATTGTCACTTCGCCTCACCTCACCCACCTGCATATATTAAAAAAAAAAACTCTTCCCTTGTGGGATTTAACTGAAAGCTACCACTTAACACCCACAACTTCTCACCTTAAGAAGCACTACTTCACATCGATTCTACCATTCAATCGGAATTTGACCTGTGGATTGGGTATACCCTAACTCAACACACCAATAAGTGAGTAGAAATCTGAATAGGTCAAACATTTTTGTGTGCCTTAACTAAGTGGTGCAATAGGCCAATTGATTGAACTGTTTGGGCCGCACCACTTAAGATAAAAGTGATTCATTAGTAGCTTGCCACTTAGGGTTGACTTTTAGGGGTGAACCAGGTACTCCACATTTTTTTTTTGATTTCTAAAGGAATATATCATCACCAGTGCTTATAAAATCAGGAGTGATCTACTGAACCCTGATTGAACCAACCTAAGGATTAAACCCTAAAAGCTACAAAACGAGGTTAAACCCTAAAAGACACATCATCAAATAACCTTGTTTGCAAACCCTGGTTGTGCACGCACACACATTTGAATTGATCATTAAGGGCACAACCCATCTAAAGGGCCCATCACATTCCAAGAGCACAATCATCCCAAGCCTAATTAAAACTGAGTAGACGTTGGCCTTAAGGATTGATTCGCTCTTCGGGGCTCAGACTGAGGATTTTTTTGATTAATCTGCTTCTACTGGTCCATTTGATGTCTAGCTAGGGGAGTAGCGTCAAACGATCGTGGCTGGGGGGTACACTAGGAACTAGAGGCGCAAGCCAAAGGAAGAACCTTCTCCCCAGCCCCTCCTTCTAACTGGTTGGATTGACTGGATAGAAGTAGACCAAATCATTTATAATCTCAAGACGAGTCCTGAGAGTCTGTAAGTCTTTAGGCTAACCCACCTAAGGACAGGGTTGATTGCTTGTATTGTAGGGCTCCTTTCTCTCTTTTGATTTCCCTCATATTCTACCATGTATCCTTCCACATCTTACATGCATTTCCCATCCTACCCTCCTACCAACCCTTATCCCCAAGATGATTACTATCCCGACTTGAATTATGACTGCCCATCTCCTAGTCGGGACAACTTTGATTGGGGATATGAATTCGGACCTCAGTGTCTAGGGTCTAACCCTGGACAACAAGACTATGATTACTATCCTTCCCAGAGGTATAATGATTATAGATCTCCACCTTTTGATGACCGAACCAACCCGATCTACAATTAAGAAGGATACGTTGATTATAACACTTACTCTCCCTAGTATTCCACTAAATATAGCTTGCCACCATTCTTTGAACAACCTGAAACAACCTACTATCAAGGAGGGACCCGAAAACCTTGATATCTTGACTCCCCTAGATTTAACCCAAACCCACCCAAACCTGAATGGAACCATTCGGTTCAGGTGAACCAGGTCCAAGACAAGGTGTTGGCTAACTTGAGGAACACCATCCAATCTTTAGAAGCTCAGCCGATATTATGCACTGAAGCGTTGGAGCCTATGATCAAAATGATTGATGAACTTAATAGTTCTCTATTGGATTTGCTCCAAAATGTCAGGGATAAGGGCCTGGGTGAGTTTCTACTTGGGAAATTGTCGAGGTTGAGGATGAAATTTGTGGTTGCCTTAGTCAAATCTTGGCTTGCACCACAACTTGGTCTACATCTATGGACATCTTCTATTGGCGGGTCTAAGGATTAATCTTTTGATTTTGATTCTGACCCGCACTTGTGAATTCTCCATTTCTTCCTTATATGTATTTTATGCCTAGCTAAAGGCATTGAACTTAGCATGTGTATATACTCTCTTCTCTCTGTGGAGCTGATCGGATTTTCACGAAATTCAGGTGATATTCTGTTTACTCTGCCCTCTTCATGTCTTTATTTTTACAATAAGGACATTGCATCATTTAGGTATGGGGGGGTGGATACTTAATCCTGAAATTATTTCTTTAGCTTTGTAGAATTTCTTTTATTTTCATTTTTTTAAAAAAATTGAAAATTCAGAAAGACAAAAAAAGAATAGAATTAGGAGAAGAGAACTTAAGCTTTTGGAAGTTATTAACTTTAGGAAATGATACGATATGACCTGAACACTTAGACTCTTCAGGTCTTCGAGCTTAATTAGCTTGGGTGTCCACTCGAATGTGGACTGTCTCGAGTCCTCATCAATTCAAATTCATCTTTAATCTAGTAAATAAATTGGGATGATAAGTACACGACTTATCAACTCACTCTTTGATTTGAAGGGATTTTAAGCTTAAGCATCTACACACTACTCTAACTGACTCACTTTCCGGCGATTTTTATGGAAATTGGGTAGCTAATGAACTGTCTAGGGTGGTATGGCTGGCAAGTTGTCATGGGTAACAACCCATTAGCTGGTTGTCCAGAGCCCAGCCACAAGATCATTTTCTTCGTACTGCCTTTAGGTAAATCTTAAATCAGGGAAGCCACCTACTTAGAAAAAAAAGAGAAAAAGGAGAAAATAAAAAAATAAAAAAATAAAATCATACTTCACCGCACGAGTATGGCTGGCAAGTTGCCATGGGTAACAGGCCATTGGCTGGTTGTCCAGAGCCCAGCTCACAAAAATGCATAATAATTCCCAAAACACTTAGGGAAGAAGTAAGGAAATAGAATAAACCGAGGAGATATATACTGGGTTCGCTCTTGTGTTGACCCCATAAATAAAAGAAGTAGGGAGAAAGCTATTGTTCGAAAAGATAAACCTTTAGGCAAGGTCACTTAGGGTCATGGAAACCCGAAGTCTGTTTTAACGGCCGCCTAGTGAGTCTTTTACTCTTTTCACTAGATGCTTAGCACTTAGAGTCCTTTTCGAGTCTTGGGCGGGTTGGGTAGCCGTAAAAAGTTATCTCGAAACTCTTAAACTCCAAAAGTCCAAAAAAAAATTTGAAAAGAAGAAAAAGCAAAAAAAAAAAGTATCTTCCCTTTTCAAATAAGGCGACGACTTGGCCAGTTTGCATTCTGGCAGACACCCGGGTATTGTTGAGTCTTCGTAGTTTAGGACCTTAGTTGAAATTTTCTATTGTTAATAAACAACATAGGCCTAAGCGATCGAATCCTAATTTTGATTTTATACATAGCATGTAGTTTAATTTTGCTAGGGCTAGTAAAAGATAAGCATGGGGGTATGATGTAGACACATTCATTTAGGTTAAAATGCCTATTCATACATGTATCTAGGCTTAGATTTGCATTTCATGTTATAAATATTGCATAGCATGCATCATTATGCATTTAGAGTAGTTGTATATATTTTAGGTTAATTAGGTCCTTTTTATGGTCAGGAGAGAAGAAGATTTATTTCAGGGCCTTGGATGAATGATCTGACCGTACGGATCTGATCAGAATGACGATCAGAGCCTAACGCCTCCGAAATCGCTTAGATCAGAATCCCGTAGCATCATATGAAGTTCGAGGAAGATCAACGGCCAGGGGGCAATGCGACATCCATAAGGGTTTTGGATGGAAAATCTGACCGTACAGATGGATCCGGAGCGACGATCGCAGTCCGGCAACGCAGGAATCATCTCAATTTGAGCACTGTGGCACCCTCTGCAACAGAAAGAAGATGGACGACCCAGATGGCACCACGTGGCGCCATTCAGGCCGCCCAACATCGGCCAGTGGCAACTGGAGGGCGCCTCTCATTATCTTCATCAATTCTCAGCCATTGGATCTTGATCCAACGGCTGAGAGCTCTCCCCCACCGCTTGCCTTAAGACGTCCGCGCAACCATTTGGATGACTTGGCATAATGGTGGTGTCGTGGACTTGCAACGGAGGGGCGTGGGTTCGAATCCCCGCAGCCCCCCCAATTGAGCGCCTGAAGCCATCGTAACGCACATGAGTCACGTGGTAGTAGGCCGCAACGCAGCGCATGCTAGCACCTGCACCATAGTGCCAGCACGTGACAAGGAGTGCGCGATGCGCGCACCAGCAGAATCAAGGGCGGATCTTCAGCGACAGTTGCGCGGGCCTTTAGTGACGCTTGTAGCTGTCTCTAATGGCCTATGCATTGTGCACGCCAGCAGAGGAATTGAATGGCGTGGATCTTCAACGACAGTTGGGTGGATCTTCAGCGACGATTACAATCGTCAATAATTGCCCATCGACAATTTTTGTCTCTCCTCTTCCACTATAAAATGACCTACCCACCTCCATTCCAAACATCTCTTCCTTTCTTCCTCTCACCACCTCCAAGGTTCTAGAGAGAGCTTGTCCCAAGCCTGGGATGCTCCTCTAGAGTAGGAAACAAATATTTGTTCCCGCCTCCATCCCCCTTCATGGGACATCCCGTGATTGTCTTCTCACCACCCTTCGGGAAGAAGATCCTCGCCGCGACGCCGTCTTGCCTCACCCTCCATCCTCTGGCTTCGTTCTCGTTCGTCCCGCTCCTCACCACCTTCTTCCAGGCAACGTTAGAGTGAGTTGTCCTCCAAGAGACTGTTGAGGGGGATTCTTCTCATCTTCATCTATCTTTACTTCTTTCTAGTGTAGTTTTTCCCTCTTTCATAGTTGTAGAAAACATTTGCTTCAAAAATATGTGATTGTTTCTCTCTCTCTCTTTTATATTTTGCAAGTAGATTAGTTAGATAAGAATTTATCGACCTAATCTCTTGTTTGTTAAAAATACCAAAAAAATAACAAAAGATAAAAACGACAAAAAAGAAATAAAGTGAAATGCGTATCTTTCAAAACCAAACGTTCGCCTCCCTATGTTCGATCCGGGACTCACTTTTCGAGTTTCGGTTATAAATTCTATCTGATCGATGGATTTTCTCGCGAATCGAACTACGACGATGGGTTTTCTAAATCCAATCCTTTTCGTGTGCGAATCCACCGCAATCAGTGGCCCTCGGGACATGTTCTCTAAGGGCTCAAAAAGAAAGATCTGACCCAGAAAGGCTTGGATAGATGTGGGTTCGGGAATCCAACTTGCTTACAACCAAGGACAGTCTTTTGCGCAGGTGGATCCAGGAACCCAACCTACCTGCACATGGAAAAGATCAGATACAATCGGACCTAAAGGATCATATTCGTTAGAAAACTAAGGGACGATGAACACTACTAGAAAGCTAAGGTTTAGTCACGGTTATTTGGTTATGATTTTAAAAACCGTTGCCAAAAGTAACTTATGGTCATGGTTTCACCTAAAACCGTGACCATTATGGGAGAGTGAGATTTATTTTCTATTATAACCTTTTGTCACATGGATGAGAACCGTGACAAAAGGCTTTGGTGACGGTTTCAAATGAAACCGTAACCATAACTTTTCTTTTGTGTTGATATGACTATAACCTACCTTTGATGATAATTTTAAATAATATCATGACCATAACCTATTTTTTAATAATAATTTTAAGTAAAATCATGACCCTAACCTTACATCCAAAAATTTTTCCTCCGACCTTCTCCCAAATTTCCTCTCAGACGCCTACTTTCCCCTTCCCTCTCCCGACTCTCCCAATCCCCAACGGCATCCCCTCCCCACTTCCCTTTCCTGACGCAACAACGGTGACTCGACCTCCCTTCAGGAGTCGCGATCTCGATCAACTTCCGCGAATAACAAGAACCTAACCAACCAGGCTCAATTCAGAGAAATTTGTCGTTAACCCCTACACACCTCCTTGCTCCCCAAGCTCAGCCAGCCTATCCGTCATCTCCCCCAACCCCCAAAGCAGAGAGAGCTCCAACTCCAACCCCCTCTCCCTCCCCTTCCCCCTCAACAAAAGCCCTACTAGAGAGGTAGAAAGAGAGAGAAGGAGAGAGAGAAAGAGAGGGAGACCCAGAAGAGAAGGATCTCACCACCACCGCCACCACGATGGCCCGCTACGACCACGCGATCACCGTCTTCTCCCCCAACCGCCACCTCTTCCAGGTCGAGTACGCCCTCGAGGTCGTCCGCAAGGGCAACACCGCCGTCGGCGTCCGCGGCACCGACACCATCGTCCTCGGCATCGAGAAGAAGTCCACCACCAAGCTCCAGGACTCTCGGTAGGTTGTGGTGGTGGTAACAATCTCACCCTCCCTTCATCCCCTTCGATCAATCCTCACCGTAACAACCAATTCCATCCAGGTCCGTGAAGAAGATCGTGAACCTGGACGCCCACATCACCCTCGCCTACACGGGCCTCAAGGCCGACGCCCGCATCCTCATCAACCGGGCCCGTGTGGAGTGCCAGAGCCACATGCTGACCGTGGAGGACCCTGTCATCGTGGAGTACATCACGAGGTACATCACCGGGCTCCAGCAGAGGTACACCCAGAGCGGTGACATCAGGCCCTTCCGCCTCTCCACCCTCATCGTCGGTTTCGACCCCTACACTGGCGTCCCCTCCCTCTACCAGACCGACCCCTCCGGCACCTTCTCCGCCTGGAAGGCCAACGCCACCAGTCGGAACTCCAACTCCATGCGCGAGTTCCTCGCGAAGAACTACCGCGACACCTCCGCAAAGACACCGTCAAGCTTGCCATCCGCGCCTTCCTCGAAGTAAGGACTCCCACGCCTTCCCTCCCTTGTAACCTATCTACTGGCACTTTCATTTTCTGATTCAATTAGCAGAAACGATTGCCTATAAAGTCACATATCTTTGCATCTGCTTTCCCTTTTGATTTTGAGGGTAAGTAGGAGAAAGCAGTTAGGTACATTTGAACTTGGTAATAGAACATCTTGGAGGTTTGAATGCTTGCCTGAGTAAATAGATCTGATCATCTATCCCAGAGCTTATGCCAATCTTAAGATAAAGCAGGACCATTAGGACCATCTTGCGCATGCTATTTGTGTCTTGGTATACATTGGTTTCCATTCCAAAACCTGCATCCTGTTGGCAGTTTTCCCTCTACAAACATTTCTTGTTAACCATGAAATAAATGGATAGCTCATGAAATTTACTCTACCAGTTTTGCAGAGGTTGAATTGTAATTGGCATTGAAAAGCCAGATGTTGTCATTTTTGTTTGACTGCAAAGATAAATGAATGTGGCCAATTATGTCATCCAATCAACAAAATATACTCTCTACCAGCGTTGAAAGAGAGGACATCTTCTTTAGAATCATTCATCTTCATTATGGAATTACTCTATTCTTTATTGTCTTCATATTTAGTTTCATCTCTTTTTTTTGGCTCGACAAATAAAGGTGTCTGAGCTGGAGTTGTAGGCTTTAAGAAAGCAAGTTGTTAAGGAGCGAAGACAAGGAGATGATCTCTCCAAAGAGGTCTGTCTCCTAAGAGAGGAGCGGGATTCGCTCAGGAGAAAATGTGAATTACTCAAAGAGGTCTTAATGCCACTCTAAGTTTACAGTTGCAGAAAATGCAGAATTCTAACTCAGAGTTGATTTTTGTGGTAAAAGATCTAGAAGAACTCTTGGAGAAGATAGGTAGATGGCAGAATGGCAAACTTGAACAGCAGCCTAGTCAGGGTGATGCTGTAGAGGCTACATCAAATGGAAAACAAATATCAACTTTGATTAAAGTTCCAGATTCTACCTCTAATGATAGCTCCCCTTTTGGAGTCAGGCTACACCATAGAGCTGATAGTTTTTAATTGCGATATTTTTTCTTTTTAATGGTTAATCCTAATTTCTGACAGGAAGTTATTTTACCTTTGGCATTTTTTTAAAGGTGGTTGTACCTGCTGAAAGATGTGGTTATTTGGGTGGCTTAGTGAGGCAGCTTTTAATAGATCAATTTGAGAATGAAGGCAGTTAGGTTAGCTATGGTCCTGAAAATGCTAGTGCTGCTAGGAAACTGTTAGACAGGAAGATGTCCCTCAATAGTGTCTCGAAAAAGGTAGATCTGCTGCTGCTTATGAGGGAATTCCTTCTTTTTTCTTTGAAAAAGATGATGAAATCTATTGAATTTCTATTTGTCATTTTTATAGTTGGTCCGGCATGTTTAGTCTGATTAGATTTTGCTTGATAGTAGTCCATTGCATTCTTCCTGTTGCATTGAATAAGTAATCTTGAATATATAGAGGTGCCAACTAAAATAGGAGATTTATCAGTTTTACAGCAATTTTACATATATCCTCTAAAAGAAATTTGCTTTGTGATGCAAAAGGTCAAAGCAACTTTTACATTTTTCAAGTGTAGAAATACTAAATCAAATTAAGACAACTTCTGACATCTGAGTGCCTATTTGCATCAAGGATTGTTGATTGCCTGTAGCAGTTTTCTTTCCTTTGAATTTAATTTCACTGAAAAAGTAGTCAAAAGACAAAGACATAACCTTGGGTGCCTTTATTTCTCATCATTTGCTTATTGCCTGTCCAGGTCATTGTGCAACTTTTGAGGCCCAGGGGCTGGAAACCCCTGGCACACAGAAAATTCTTTTTAGATTGCAGAGAAATCGCAGACCTCTTTGACAATGCTGAACACATTTTTGCAAGTGAGCCTAGTGTTTTGCAACTTAAAGCCCCTATTAAAATTTTTGGAGACCTCCATGGCCAGTTTGGTGATCTTATGTGCTTGTTTGATGAGTATGGTTCTCTGTCAATGGTAGGGGACATAGGATAAGTCTTCCTAGTGCCTTATTTTTTAAAAGATGAGATGGAATTTTGAGATTATGTTTTCCTGTTAATAGCTTTGCAGGCAAAAGGAAGGTTATCATCAGTAGAGTCTTCTACAACATGTAGTTTGTTGCTCCACTTTCTTTCTATCATATTTGATTGATTAGCCCCTTAAGCCTTTCACTATGGCATGCTATCCCCTTGTTTTTTGGGATGGGGAGATGCTAAATGTGATAAAGATGTAGGGGCCTGATAAACGACATCTTTTACAATTATTGAGGTGTGACTGAGGTTTCCTTCCTGCCACTGGATTTGTTCAAGTTGTCAAGGCCTCTGTTTGTTAGCATTGAGGCCTTGGAATTGATGCCTCTGCTTTCCTTCCTGCCTCTGTTTGTTAGCATTGAGGCACCTAAACAGTATCTTAACATTTCATTATAGAAGTTTGCCATTTTTGCAAACAAGATGAAAAGTTTGTATTGTTTTAATCAAGTTGAAATAATTATCATGGCTAGCAAAGCTTAGCCCTTCTAAGAAGAAAAGAGGAAACCACCCAATTAGTGTTTTTTTTCAGAGTAAAACTGAAATGTAAGTGGTATATTAACATTTCATAATTAAAAGTTTGCTATTTTCACAAAAAAGGTGAAGAGAGTTATTAGTTAATAATTTGTGTTGGGGTTGGTGGGTCTGAATGTATGAGATGAAAGAGGGCAGCAAAGGAGGTGGATGGAGGAAGCTGGCAGAGAAGAAAGAGGTGGGGATCAGAATAGCTGGAGTGAATTTTCCTGGGAGAGAGGGGAAGGGAGATAAGGGAGAGAGTAGGGATAGTTTGTAACTTGGAATTGATCCTGAAGTGATGTATTGAAACTAGAGTGGTCCTTAGCTGGTAGAAGAGTCACTTTAACTAGAGTGGTCCTTAGCTGGTAGAAGAGTCACTTTATAACACAAAAATGCATTATCTTGGGTCATGTAGTATTTAACAGGGGAATTGAGGTTGACAAAGCTAAAGTTGATACTATTTCTAAACTTTCCCCGCCCACATCTAGTAAGCAAATCCATTCCTTTCTTGGTCATGTGGGCTTCTATAGAAGGTTCATCAAGGACTTCTTGAAGGTTGCTTGGCCCTTGAGCAATCTTCTGGCCAAACACAAGCAGTTTGAGTTTGATTAATCACGCTGCAAGGCATTCGATTTATTAAAAATGATTGTCACCTGTGCCTTGGTATTCCAACCACCAGTCTGGACAGCCCAATTTGAGATTATGACTGATGCTTCTGATTATGTGGCTGAGGCTATCTTGGGTTAGAAAGTTGATAAGAAGCCCTCTGTTATCTACTACACTAGCAAGACTCTACACAAGGCCTAGAGGAATTATACCACCATTGAAAAGGAATTGCTAGTCGTAGTTTTTGCTCTAGAAAAACTTAGGGCTTACCTATTAGGTTCTCACGTCATCATATATACCAACCACCCAGCCTTGAAACATCTCTTGTCCAAAAAGGATGCCAAACCCCAGCTCAATGGATTCTTTTGTTGCAATAATTTATTTGGAAATCAAAGACAAAGCCAGGGCACAAAATATAGTCGCCGATCATTTATCAAGAATCCTAATTGATTTTCCTTGTCCGGATATCCTGATTTCTGACACTTTTCCAGAGGAGACTATTCTTGCAGTCTCAGGTGTTCTAACCCCTTATTTTGCAGACATCGTCAATTATTTGGCCATTAGTCAAAGTCTCCTAGGACTGAACCAAGCAACAACGGGATAGACTTGTGTCTGAGGCTAAATATTATTTTTAGGACGATCTCGAGCTATATCGCATCAGTGCTAATCAGATTATTTGCCGTTGTATTTCAGAAAATGACTTTTAGAATATACTCAAGTTCTGCCACACATCTTCGTGTTATGGACATTTTTTTGGAAAGAAGACGGCAACAAAAATTCTTTAGTCTGGGTTTTATTGGCTGTCTTTATTTAACTATGCCCAGGAATTCTTGAGGTCGTGTTCCCCATGCTAGCCACTTGGGAGCATAGCCAAAAGAGATATGATGCCCCTAAATCCAATTCTTCCCGTTGAAATTATTGACGTTTGGGGCGTCGACTTCATTGTGATCTAGATTAACACATAACTATACAGAGCCCCAAATATGCAAGAGCATGTTTATTGGCTTATTATTTTGACTCCTTTTACAATGCAATTCGTTGTATCATTTTTTCAAACCAGATTGGTGATTGATCTTTGTAGATGCTCAATCTACCTTAAAAGTTTCTCTTTTTTATCTTTTGGCTGCCTCGCCAAATTTTTCCCGTGTCATCAAAATGTATGGAATCATGTCTTTCATTCGTCAATTTTTGCCTAAGTTATTTTTGTACTACAGCCGTTGGCTTCCCCATATAACATTGTTGATTTTGGTGTTCCTTTTATTGTATTAGCTTTTTATTTTGAAGTTATCTTCTACTCACATGGAACTGCCGATGCTCCTCTTTTCTTGACACATTAATTTTATATCTCTTTTTTCCATCAATCACTCTGTATATAAAAATAATTTTCTTGTTGAAATGCACTATATTCTAATTGTTGCATTTGTCTCGTCTCTTTCCTGCCAAATTGAAAAGCATACTTTAAGGGGGCCTTTTACTTTTCAAGTTTTTAATCAAGTCTGTTGGTTTGATCCATTAGCATATTGTCAATCTGTAACAGAACATAGACCATTGTAACTCAGCCTGAATCTGCTTTGCTAGGCTCATCCATAATCCTGAACTACCATTTTCTGATTGTAGTTTTAATATCTTTTATCTTTTTTCCCTTCCTCAAAATACTCTAGTCTTTTCATTGAAACACTTTGTTTGTGTCTTTACTCCAATTTTGCTTAGAAAATGAGTATTCTTGTAGCCAAGATGGATCCTGAGGCCTATTTGCCTAGTCAATTTTTATAGTTTGTTGGGTCGCACTTTATGCAGAGTGTAGAGAATGCACCAGCACTTGAAGAGTTGCTACCACCCAAGGATGGAGCTAATTTTAAATATATATATGAAGATGGCCATGAAAGAACTGAGGCTTATGCTCTTTCAGCTGAAATGACCAGTATGGTAAAAGGGAGAAAGGCATCTCATGAAATTACAGCATGGTTAGAAGATAATGTAATTCCAACACATGGTTATAGTATTGCCCTTGAAGTTGCCATTCAGAGATTGCTTGACATTGGTTCGAAGAGTTTCACTCATTTGATCACCGTCCTGGAGAGATACGGGCAGATAATTAGTAGTCTGTGTCCTAATCAAGAAAAGCAGGTTCTGCTTGTGGAACAAGTTAGTTTGTTCTGGATAAACAGTGCCCAGATGACTGCAATAACCTTGGACCGAATGATGGGTTATCAGCTCCTCTCCAATTTGGCTATTGTCACTTGGATTTTCTCTTCAGCTAATTTCGATCAATTTCATTTGTCAGATCGTCTTTGGGAGGTTAGTTCAATTTCCTTGCTTTAGCCATGAAATTATTTCTCATCCTTTCGTGATTAATCTTTGTTGGGCTGTTTATGAATCTATTTACTTAGAAATAAGAGCACAGATTACAGAAACTGATGTGTTTTGAGCATCGAATTTTAAACTAATTGGGTGTGTACCAGATGATTGAATTTGTTAAAAATTTCAAAGCATCATAGCCTGATGCTTTGTTAATTCAAGCCCTTCTGGGATTTGCCAGGTGATGAACTTGATTAGGCCTTTCTTTAAGAATCATATTTACTAGGACATGGGATTGAACAAGCCATTGGGATGAAAGGGAATTTGCTTATGGAGGCATGCTTTGTTTTGTGGTTGTCTCTTACATTTTAACTCTAAGTTCGTCAATTGATGGTCCAAGTTTATACGAAGTTGGTGAAGCTTGGAAGTTTACTCTATCTGGTCTGAACTTTCTATTTATAACCCTCTGAAGAGCATTTGCTTTTTTTTTTGTTCTTGAAGTGAAGCTTCATGTTTGTGGAGTTTTTAGTAATGACAATCTTCATCCAAGATAGCACTTTGCTGTCTTTGGTTCCCTTTTGCCATTATGTAGCCATTTTGTTGCACATTTGTCCTTGCTTGGCAGTCAACAATAGTGGTACTTTTTCACACTCTTCTTGGTCCTTTAGGGTAAAATCTAGCTTTGTGCAAGAATTGTGGGAAAAAATGCTATTGCAAGGAAATGTGCGAGTATTTCACAGTCTTTGGTTGAACATGGAAACTTTTGGGTGCATGGATGAATTTTTCTCTTGCCACAAATTTACTGAAGAGCTCATAATGAAATTGAGCAGTGGTAAATAACAAACTTTTCTTTGTTTAGAGGAACAGAGCAAATATTGTGATGTAAATCACAGGAAATAGCTCTGTGAACAATTTGGTCTAGAGGCAGGGTGCTGACAGAAGTGTTCTTAGTGTATGTAGCACTGCCAATTGGGGAGATTTTGCTTAAAGTATTGTTGTATAAATTTCTAATCTCTTGGTTATTCTTTTGAGAAAATTTTGAGGTTTCTTTTTTTCTCTTTCTAAATAGTGGAAGTTATAGTTTCCAAATTCAATCATTATGATAGTTGGTACAATAGTTAATTCATTATACCAAATTGTCAATAATGTTGCTGGATATTTGTCCATTTGGGCATTGTTTGGTGCTGGCAATCTACTTTTGTCCCCTGTAGGTTCCCAAATTAAATCCCAGTCACTTTATTATCTGGGGGCTGGGTTGTAGTGTCCATTAAGATTTCCCCCCATCAACTATGCTCCAATGTCACTATAATCATCTTCTCAAAGTCTGAAGGATAGAAAGAACTCACCAAGGACAAAAGAAATTTCACCAACCTTGACAGCATAGATTTCAGCTTACCTATGCCATTGCCTTTGTCGTTACCGTTATCCTCCCTTGCACCCTTATCCTCCCATCATCCGTTCCCCGACCTTCCTATTTCTAGTCCGACCCACTTTTCACCTTATTTCAGCTTCTAGTGGCCATAGATCAAGAGGGTGGGTTTGCTGATAACTGCACTTTGTACCTAAAGAATTCAAGGGTTGGAGAGCATTTTTGAAAAATCTAGGACATGCAAGGTTGCTACTGTCCCTCTACGTAGATACCATCTTTAATCCATCTACCACCTTTTATTTGGAAGGCCGCTTTCTCTTTAATATCCATAAATAGGCATTGCTTCTGGCTCTTTTTCCAGACTAATGGATAGGCCAAGGTGCGCTTGATGTTATTTCCAATCTATTTTGTTATTTGGGTGTATCTTCATTTGACAGGGAACTATGTTCATGGGAGAATTGTATTATGGCCAGTATAATGTCCTTTAAGGCTCGTTGTTTCTTCCTTATCGATGATGGAACACTGGTTTATTCTCAATTCTCATTACTGACAGTAGACACATTACCTAAGATACAACCCTCAATGCACAAGATGTGTGATGTGACTAGATTTTCATGCATCTTGGTCTATTTCCTAGTTGCTTGTTTTTCATCTACTTTTTGATGGCATTCAACTGCCTTTTTTTTCCTCTCCCTCCCTCACTCTCTCTTTTCTGCCAAGTTGGTTGCACTGGGATTGCATCTTGAATTTTAAGTATTGATTTTAATCTTATCTGGAGGTAAATGTATGGAAAACTTATAAGATGACTTCTAAACTTCAGTAAAGATTTTGACTTTCCCCTACCTTCTTTCAGAGATGACTCTTTAATATATTATTATTGTACATATGCCTTTAATTCACTCCTCTGTGGCTTCATTTGGATATTGTCATGTCTTCTCATCATCACCACAAAATATTGAACCTTCACAAAGGGTTCAACCATTCTTAAATTGGTTGCGACGTGCTAAAATTTTCCTTATTTTGAATGATTGACCTGACTTCTTTGTGGTTTCACTTGATTATAGATGTTGATTTTTATGTTTGCTTTTTTCTAGTGAAACATGGTGAGATTTGTTTTTGCTAATATCTTATATTTATACATGCAAGCTAAGATGTTTGTTTTCATGTAATATGCACAGGTTTTCTTTTGTCATCGGAAGTTAGTAAGTTCAATTCTCATGTAGTTTCTGCAAGGGAAGGCTACATAGAAGGTGTAGTCAAGTATTGGGACATCTGGAGTCGTTGGAAGCTGGGGCTTGAATTTGAGCTCAAGCCTCTAACAGCTAGTATTTGGAAGGTTACATTTGTTTAGTTTTTTTGTTTTAAGAGATCTTTGGTGATAGTGGCCCCTTTGGTGATGGTTAGGGAACCATGATCAAAGAAACCTTTTTTCTTTCACGGCAAATTTTGGTGGTGGTTACTAACCGTGACCAAAGCTCTCTCTTTAGTCATGGTTTTACAATTGTGACTAAAAGTCTTTGGTCACAGTTTATAACCATGACTAAATCTGCTGAACCTAGCTAATGGTGGGGGCTTTGGTCATGGTTTTAGGTTAGGTGAAACCGTCACTAAAGCCTTTAGTCACGATTTTGGGTGGAACCGTCACTAAGGACCCTTCTGTAACGTAACTTTTGCTGACGCTAATTAGTGACGGTTATAAATCCTTTGGTCATGATTTTTAACCATGACCAAAATCCTTCTTTGTTGTAGTGGAAAGTACAACAATGCCATATCCTCAATAAATGCTGATAATGGCCACCACAATTAATAATTTAACAAGGCACCCACCCTGTCAGGCAACGTATCTGCTCAGAAGATCTTACTGGAGGTCCAACCCCAACGGTATAAATAGCAAAGGAAGGCCCTTGAGGCCTCCCCCCGAGCAACTCTAGAGAGAAATCGAGAGATTGTGAACCTTGTAATCTTACAAGTTACAATGCATAGGTGGGAGCACCATCCTCCCCCTAGACGTACACCCCTTGTAATGGAACTGGGTAATCAATCCCTTTGCCATTGTGTGATTGCTTGAATCCCATGATCAGACCATCCACCCAAGGGGGAGATCCGATCGTTTCTATTCTTGAGTTGGATACTCTAAATCTCGGGGAGCCGATCACGTTGGTCGTAAGCAGCCACCCAACGAACACTCACCATAGGACGACACTTGATTGTAGAACCACCTTCAGACGAATTGGACAAGGTCGATGAGTGCAGCGTCGTGCTTGGGTCAGCCGAGGAGCATCCAGGCAAACCACTCAAAGTGGTGGGAGAGGGCGGGGAGGTCCGTCTAGAGGAGGTTGAGATCGGGAATGAGGGTGATGTTGTGGAGGAGGCAGAGGAGGTTGTAGTCGATGGGAAAGTAGAGGCAGAGGACGAGGACATGGATGCAGAAGGAGACCTGGAGGGGAAGAAGGTGGTGGTGGTTGGGGAGGAGGCGGAGGAAGGCGAAGAGGGCGCTGTCGAGGAAAAGGGGGGAGGAGGAGGTGAGGAGGTTGAGGTGCTGGGAGAGGGCATGGAGGGGTCGAGGCAGCAGAAGAGAGCGAGGAGAAAGGGGTTAAGGGAGGGAGAGAGGATGTGGAGGAGGAGGATGAGGAGGAGGAGGGGCTAGAGGTGGAGAGAGAAGCAGAGCGGACGAGAGTAGGCAATAGGAGAGGGGGGTGGTGGAAGGGAGGGGAAGAAGATGAGAGGAGAGGAGGTGGAGAAAAAAACTTGTACGGATGGTTGTAATAAAAAAATATTTGTTAATTACGGTTGGGGAAAAAGAAAGAGGGGGGGGGGGGGTAGAAACAAAGTCGACCTTTGAAAAGTCGACTTCACTATAAGTAAAGTTGACATTTCAAAGGCCGACTCCGTTGGAAAATCGACTTTCTAAAAGTCATGCTTGTGTAAAGTGTTTTCGACCCTTCAAAGGTCGACATAAATTCGACCCCACTTAACATCTTGTTCGCGCCTCACCTGCTCTCCCACGCAAACTACTCCTCCCTCAATGTTCCTGCTCGTGTTCCACCTAGCTCCCCTCCGCTGCACCTCGTCATCGCCCTAGGTGGTCTTAGCGTCGTCAGAGAGGGCTACCTTGGCTACGCGTCTGCTCCTCATTGTCACCCTGGCTGGTGGCGCCACTGCTATCAACCCTCCCAACTGTTCCTTACCTAGAGTAAGAAGGTCCCAACCGTTATTGCCTTGTCTTGTTATGTAGGCATAGATTTGAGTAGTTGCCTCCTCAATCTTTTGGAAGTAGTGTTGAAGTTAGTTCATTGTTTCTTGGTTCTCCTTGTTCAAGCCCATTTCTAATTTTAATCCACTATAAACATCATCTGCCACCATTTTAGTTGCTTTTGTTTGACCAAAAAAGAAAATTTAGCTTCTTCAGACATATGAGATTTGCTGTTAGGAAGGTTTTGTTTGTTCAGCTATCATATTAGATAAGCTTCTCTAGGGCCTTAGATAAAGAAGGATTGTTTTTGGATTCCTTCTACTTAACTATATGTTTAGGCATTGGATGAAGAATGAATGTTGTTGTATTTAGATGATTGATTGTCATCTGTAGATGATATTCAATATGTGTAGATGATTGATTGAAGAATCTCGACTATGCCCATGCCCATCTCAGATTGAGGGTCCATGTTGTTTGCTTAATTTTTTTGCCATGGTTCACAAGTTAGCTTGATATATGGCGAAAGATAAGGTTTTCAAAAAGGAGTTACTTTGGATGTAATAAAATAGGGATGGAATGTTTAATAGAACCCTTTATTGTAATATTCAATAAAATGATAATTGGTAATGATGCATTCAGTCTAAATTTATAATATATTATGTACATGTATAATATTTGATTTGGCTTATTTTAAGTTAGGTAGAATGACAAGGAGTATGTTATGTTTGTTGTATGTGTATAAGAATGTGATTGATGGAGAAGATGGTGTCGGATATGATAGGAAGTTCTATAAGAATTTGAGAGTTGTAAGTGATGAGTTATAATTTGAGAAACTTAAGAAGATAATAAGAAGGCTTAATCTCGATCCTTTGACTTATGATATCGAGATAAAGCATACGTTTCGCATCCTCTTGGGTTCTCCAAATGTGAGGATGACATACACCCCTTTCACCAATTGCTTATGATGGTGATGTAGAGGAAATTCTTGGTCTCGTGGAGAACATGTCTCAAACTTATATGCTGGAGTTATACATCAAGATTAATGAAGTCAGTTGCATTGATAGACATGACTCTACTCCCGTTATGGTCACTAAGGTGCAGAGTAGTTCTACTCCTATCAACAACATTATAGGAGGTATTGGGAGCTTGTCATCGTTTAGGGTGATGCCTGTACTTAGTATACCATTGTTGAGCATGAAGTGTGGCTTAACTCTCTGGAGCCATCCATTGTGATGATTGATTCTCGTGTTGTTCAGGCAGAAGATTTGGAGATTGAGCAAGAAGAAAATGTTCATCCACTTGATTCAGATGAAACAGATGATGGGGCAAATGGACGCTCTGATGAGGAGGGAAGACATGTTGATCATGTGCATTCTGAGCCAGATGGTGATGCCACTATCTTGCCTGGCAGGAACAAAGTACAAGTGCTAGATGTTTATGACGTCTCAATTGGTTTTGGATTTATCGAATATAAGGATAGCATTGACGATGTACACATCAGTGGAACATTGTCATGGGAAGACCTTCAAGAGCAAGGAAGAGTTGATGTTTATCGTGAAGACATAAATAGAGAATTGTTACGACTTCTCCGTATGTGAGTCTAATAAGAAATCCTGATCAATTGAATGTAGCTAGAAGGTGAAGGGTTGCTGTTACAACCCAACCCGAATTCACTTGAAAATCGAATCGGGCCACGTTCTTATCCCAAGACTTAGTCATCCAACGAGCAATAAATCAAAACCACAACATTTACACATATGCACCATAGCAATAAAATAATTAAATGAAGGGAAGGAAAAAAAACTGCAGACTAGCATAAGTGCATAGTACGGAAAATAAGGTCCTCATCATAGCCATCACACAATTGACATCCATATGACAAGGAAAGGAAAGTAGAATCATATCAAGGAAAGTACGCACTATAGTAACAAAAAGGTACTGCTAAGCTACGGCTGAGAGTGGCTAGGCCCAGCTCTGTCTGCAGTCGGTGGAACTTGTTGCTCACTCCCTTGACTTGGGTGCAAGTGGAATAGGCGTCAGCAAAGGTTAAGTAGAGTGGTAGTAAACAAAATTAATTCATGCAGATATTTAAAAACAAATAAGAAAAAGAAATGGGTCGTGCACTGCGTTCGGTTCACATTTCTTTAATTTATTCTCGTCAATTTATTAAGTTTCATCCCACTAGTAGACCCAAGGCCGTATCACCTTTCCTTTTATTTCACATGTCCCCTATCAGGATGATCTTGTTGTGGTATTCCCATAATGCAGGACGCACACGTGACGCTCTCCTAGCCGAGAGAACGACTCATGTTTGTCCTACACCCGATTTACCACCCTAGGGTCATGGTCGCAGCGTAACAGTGACTATGACACATGTAATAAATGCACAGGGGGTTGCCCTGCATTGGTATGTGGTCAACCGTTTCCGCTAATGGGTACGAACTAAATCGCACATCACAGAACATAACAAGGGTTGTGTCCCTCACACGTCTGAGTACCCTCGCCCAACTATCCTGGCTGGTCTCATGGGCCCAACAGGAGTTGATGTAGGAAGCTCGTACCTACCTCGGGTCCCTACCCGAGGAGGTCAGCTCTCTCCCTACACAATGGGGTAGTCAGCTTTCCTCAGTACACGTGTATCGAGGGCCAGCTCATCTCCACAACAAACCAACACCTGACCACTTGGGCCCCCCCACATTTCCATTCTCATTTCATTAATTCCAAGATCTCATGTCATACTTAAAGCATCTCGATTTTGCCTTAGGATTATTGATCTCAAGATTTGTCATGTTGCTAACCATTCATTCTTCCTTAGGGTTCAGATTCATCCCTACTTTTGTTTCTAATCCAATTGGGTATTTTCCATCCCAGACGTTACATGGATCAGCAAATTATCATATCACACCTCAATAAAGTTAACTATTCATTTGTTGCCATCATGCATGTAACATATGGTTTGGAGTTTAAAAATCTATAAAAGCAAAAGCATCTCTAACCATCACTCACTTAAACCACATGATGACTTGCATGCCCATTGACCTTGATATAGAACATTTACAATTTTAAAATGCAACAATCTACTGATAACCCAATTACTCATCCAATTGTGATAAGTTAAAGAACTCCAACCATGTCAAGATCCTTGGCTTTTTATTATCAGTTTCAAACCAAGGTAAGGGTGGAGGCTTACATCAAGTAGGCGACAACCAACATAAAACATTTAAACATGGTTTCAATTCAAACACAGAGAAAAACAAATAAGGGGGCGAACACTCTATCGCGGTGTACGAGAGATATGGGGGCTCGCCTACGTCTCCATTGTGCTACGAACTCTCCTTCAGGGGTCGCGTAGATCTCAGGCGCAAGTCCTAATACATTAAAGGATTCACGAAGGGTCAAGTGGGGTTGTTTTAGCTTCAAATAAAATTTTAGTGGTTGAAACATGTTCTAACGGTGTCAAATAAGGTATCAAAACATAGGAAATTAAAAGGGCTTTCCAACTGTATCTTGTTTGCGAGATTCTGACACTGTTTGGACCTTGAGTTGGTCCAAAAATGCTCCCTGGTTCACTTGAACTAAGGCTAAACCAATTCAAGTGAACCAATCAGCTCGTACCCTCGCACTCCACGCTATGCGCACCTTCCCACATGCCCTCGAGCGATGTGCCGCGCTTCTCGAAACCCACACCCTCGTGCTTGTGGCACCCTCACACGGGTGCAGTTCCTCCCACGTAGGTGCATGGCCCTAGGCAGGTGTGGTCCCCTACCCATGCGCTGAGCAGGAAAATGAGGAGAGCTGCGCGCTCTCCCCTTCCTTCCTCGTTCCACGTGAGAGGCGGGAAAGCCCCCTCCCCTCTGCCTTGTTCCATGCAAGAGGCGGAAAAATGCTCCCATCCCCTTTGCCTTCTCGCTCCCTCTCTCTCGGGTGAGTTTACAACAGTAGTAGTTGGTGTGGTGGGCACACTGTCCAATGGAGTGGTTGCGTGAAAAACGAGGAGAGTGGGGCTTTCAAGGGTTCGATGGAGATGGCATTTATAGAAAGGGTTTAGGGTTGCGTGGGGTTAGGAAAAATTGTGGATCTAACCCTTACTTCCCTTGCAGATAGCATTGGAGTCTCTAAACATAAATGTGGGGACATAGAAATTGCACTATGCCCCTCCACGAATGGAAAAAAAAAAGAATTACGAGATCCTTGGCTATTCTCTAAAATGCAAGAAAAATTGCAAACAACTCCAAGTTTTAAGAAAACCCTCACAGAGCCCTTCATGGGTCCTACAAGTGTGCAGAAATGAGTAGAGGCCCCTGGAGTTAAGAGAAACTCCCTAGAACCACTAAGTGTCATAATTAACGCATAGAAATTGCGAAGAAACCCTTCAGGTCTCGAAATTTTCAAGACAACCCTAGGGTGTTCATTCTAACATGCGAAAATTGCAAGGACCACTCTGGAAAACTCAAATACTCTACGATGGTCCCCAGGTCATTTCAGTTGCAAATGGCCACTACAAGCACATTTGAGAAAATTTGATGAAAAATTCATAGTAGGCATCATTGAGGGACCACATATATGCGATGCTATAAAATTCCTAGACCATCTACAGTTAGATCGCAATTTCATGGCACAACACATGGTAGAATATGTTAGTGATCCTAAGAAGTTTATGGTCAATCAGTTGAAAGTTGTCTTGGACAAGAAATGGAATTGTAAAATTAGCAAGACGAAATTGTGGGATGCGAGGCGAAAAGCCGGCGAGATTGTATATGGGAATTGGGATGAGTTTTATGATGAAATGATTCATTTATTGCATGCAATTAAGGTGTCAATACCTGAGACCGAGATTGATTACAAGTGGGATATGAGACCATCTAGACATGGCCATGTCTTCTTAAGGAAAACATTTTGGTCATTCGGATCGTGCATTGAAGCATTTGCTTACTGTAGGTATATATTGAGTATTGATGGAACTCATCTTTGTGGAAACTACAAGCATAAGTTGTTGGTTGCATGTAGCATGAATGGGGACAATCACATAGTTCCTATTGCCTTTGCATTGGTTGATGAAGAAAGCGAAGAAACTTGGTCGTGGTTCCTTAAACGAGTCAGAGATCTTGTCATTCGTGGTAGGGAGGGCCCTATATGCATTATTTCAGATAGGCATGGCAGGATCAAGGTTGCAATTACAAATCTAGACGTGGCAATGCCTTTTCCAGTAGTCATTCACAGGTATTGTATGCATCATGTGTCAGGCAACTTTAATGAGGTGTTTAAGAACAATGCTCTAAAGAAACTTGTGAATGCTGCTGCACTGCAAACCTATGGCCTAAAGTGTCAGCAATACGTGGAGAAGCTTCATGAATTAGATGCCATCGCTCTTGGTTGGTTTCAGAGGCATTCATTGATTCCTGATTTATGGACTTGGGCTTACAATGGGGGTTATAGGCATGGCTATATGACGACCAACATGAGTGAGAGCTATAATGCGATCTTGAAAGATGGAGATCCTTACCTATTGTTGCACTACTGAAGAAAACTTTCTATAACTGTGTTAAGTACTTCAGAGAACAATGGGCGAAGAAGAAACTTGAAAATGGCAAGAAGTTGCCTGAAGACATAGGGCCGAAGTATTTCAATGGCACTCTGAGATGATTTTTGAGGTTGTGACGGGTGAGTGACCCATGGAGTCCGACATGAAGGGTGTGAAGACCTTGACAGTCAATCTTGACTTGAGGACACGTTCATGTAATAAGTGGCAGACTTGGAGGATCCCATGTTCCCATGCTTGCGCGGCAATGGCCCATAGAAATCTCAACGTTGATGATTACATGTCACATTTTTTTTGTACATGAGAGCAACAATTGAGTTGCTATGATGGGGATCTCTATCCGGTTGTAGATAGGAATTTGTGGACATGGTAGCCATCCAATTTCTCAAAGATTATTCTAGACCTAGAAAGGAAATGCAAAAAGGGACGTCCTAAATTGAGTCGCATACACAATGAGATGGACCTAAGAAAGACATCACAACCAAATAATTGTAGCAAGCATGGTAGACTTGGCCACACTAGGCGCAATTGCACAACTACAATTGCTTCTGAGACAACAAATGCACAAAATGCAGAGAATCCATCTACAGCTCCAGACGTTCTCGATCCATCACGATTTCTAAGCAAAAGAGGATGTAAAGATCCAAAAGCACCCACAAATATAAATAAATGTGGGTTATGTGGAGGGCTTAGTCATAATAGGAGACATTGTCGTAATCCTCCTAGTATTGTATAAAATAGGATAAAATTCATATAATGAATATAATTTAGATGCATGTTTAGGTATGTTGTTTTCTTATAATTTTTGCCATGAATTTTTTATTACAAATTGTAATTGTATCACATGTGTCCGGATGGATCTGGAACCAGTCAATGATCATGTTCTGTCGGGTCAGTTTGGACACCACTCACGTTTTGTTTGGGAGGGCCTTGTGAGTAAATGATATTGCTATTTTAATTATGTCCTATTATTTCAGGCACATACTAATCCATTCTTCTATTGTTCCTTGCAGGGCAATACTTGGCTTAAGTGTCATAGGCATGAGGCTGTGCTTACGTGCTCCTATCGTATTTTAAAATTTGTTCGTGTCGTAATATAGTCGATAGAAGCACGTTTATATTTGAATTTATAACTCGAATTAGAAAAGAAATCTGAGGTCGTCTCTGGGTGCAATTAATGTACAATTACCACTATTTAAATGCCACAGAATTAAACTCAGAAATTAGATGCAGAAAGTTTAGCTTTTAATTACGGGCATTCTAGTTTAATAAAGTTAAAAAGAACAAGCACTAGGACCCTTGAATTTCAAATAACAAAGATGCAATCCGTTAATATGTAATTATGTAAATAATTCATTGAGAAATTAATTTTACACTCTAACTTCAATAATTGTAGATTGCTTGATTAAGTAAAATAAAGTTATTATGATATAGCACTAAATAATTCAATAATGCCTAACTGATGAGATAATATAGCGAAAATTCTAAATGTTTAATAATCAAGACAAGATAATATTCTAAAGATACTATACATTAGTCCCGGGAAATTAAAAAACATTGACTATCTTGATTTTTGGTCCCTGTAAATTTACAATTGGGTCCTTGTACCTTACGAGTGGGTCCTTAGGATTTTATTTTCTTTCAGATGGGTCCCTGCTTTCCTCCTTACTGCCGTGGACGCACCTGCAGGGTCTTCTCGATGGAGGTCAGTTGCTGACCAGAGGTGTAAGGAAGCTTCAGGGGAAGGCTGCAGCGTGTCTCGTGAGGTTCTATGGAGCTTCGTGCGAGGATGGTGAGCTCGAAGTGGCCAAAGGAGGTGTGGCGGATGTGGAGAGGGAGGTGTTGACAACGGTGGTTGGTGGTGGTCGACGGACCTCCTTGTGGCATGAAAATCTTTGATGAGGGTGGCAATTGGTTCCGCATGCCCTCGAGAAGCTTCCTGCGAAGCTTGGAAGCTCGTGGATGGTCGAAAGTGGTGCTGTGACTAGCGTGGTCTGCGGCCGACGGTGGGTTGTTTGGCCACGTGAAAATCACGTCAAAGCTCCCAACCAAAGGGTCGGGAAACTTCGTTGGAGGTTGCTGAAAGTGATGGCGGTGTCTATTGGCTGCGGCTAGGTCACAGGAGGGCTGTCGGAGTCGAAGAAGGCGACAACAGGTGTGTGCGTTTGGCGGGAGTCTAGAGTGGAGGAAACCCTCAATAGGTTGAGGGCTTTCGTCGGTCGTGGTCGTGCGAAGGTGGCGAGGTGGCATGGAGGACGTGGACGACATCGCCGGACCATGGCTGGCGTGGTTGTCATTTGCGAGGAAGACGGTGGAGAGGGTGGAGTTCTTGGGGTCATGACCTAGATCTAAGACGCCTAACCTACTCTAGATGAAGAGAGAAAGAGGAGAGGATACTTGAGAGGAAGAGGAGGTCGAAGGGGGCGGGCGGACGCGAGGAGGGGTGGCTGCTGGAGTTGGAGAAGAAGACAGTAAGGAATATTGGAGCGACGAGGGGGTAGATGACCATTTCCTTTGATAGGGAGAACGGTGACGACGAGGGGAGAAGAAGCCCTCTAACAATTGCACCGATAGAACGGCGGGTGAAGAGGATGAGGAGCTCCAAGGTCGGAGTTAATGGCAACTCTCGAGGAGGGAGGGGAGTTACGTTTGCCAAAACACGACAACTTGCAACGGCGTGAGGCGAAGGTTTATACCTTGTTGGTGTGCGAGGAGAGGGTCGGAGGTTGCGCGAACAACCTCGCCGGAGTTGCATGGCCGATGGAGTTGGAGGTGGGGAAGGTGCTGGTGGAGACTATTTTGTAAGAAAATTGAAAGTTAAGGGGGTATTTGTAAGGAAATCATGAATTAAGGACTAAAATGTAAAGTTGACCAAGATGAAGTTTAAATGAACCCAAATTTTTATGGTAGCCTAATTTGAACATAATGAAGTTAATGATGACTTCAATTTTGGATTTTGATATTGTTTGCATGGTCAATTTACATTTAGATCCAAAATATACCAAATACCTGTCTATGATTCTGTTTTAGGTCAAAACGAGTTCCGATCATCAAATTGACTATGCCAAGCCTTATAAAATATTTTTAATTGATTTTTAGAAGGTTTATATTACATTTAATTCCATCAGAACTATTTTAATTGAAGAGGGGTTGAAATTAGGGTTTTTGATCAGAATAAACATTCAATTTGAATGTAAATCCTAAATTACTCAATACCAACCCATTTTTGGGACATTTAAGATGAATTGACCTTTAATTAATCATAAGTTCACTCTCTAACTATTCTACATTCATATTTGTTCGTGAAAATTACAGAATTAATCCATTTTTCTATTAATTCCTCTCTCTTCAACCCTTATTGAATTATACCCTTCAATGTATTAATTTGTTGAATTTAACCTTAGAACGTAGCTAAATGATGTTAGTTATAGAGAATGATGGTGATGCCATCATACTTCCATGCCTACCGTTTGCTAGTTCCTTAGCAAATTCTAGAGTTAAGCATATATTTTCAGCGTTAGGGTATTTTTGACATTCAGCTCAAAAAGATTTGTCTCTCTTCTTCCAACTTTATTACTCTTTCTTCTTTTTCATTTTTTTTCTTGGGATTAAAAGAAAAGTGGGACTTTGGTTGTGTTTTCAGAATAATGTAGGTACGGGATTTTGTTAAAGATAAGATGTTAAAATGAATCTTTTGGATCGTTAGGTTAGCGTAATCAGGACCTGTGTATCAACTCAAGAACTCAACTAATCTACCCTTTTCTGGTTCTTACAAACCCCAAAACCCATTTTCGTAATTAGAGCCTCCTTGACCTAAGAACTCGTATCGCGGCTTGTTTGACCCTGAAAATCCAAGTGTTAGTGCTTTTGTGATTAGCCAACTTTATTTATTTTGTGGTGTCTTTGAAAGACTTATTTAATATGATAGAACAGATGCATTTTTTACTCCCCCATACCTAGACTTAGATCAGCCCTAATACAGTTGTGCCGGGATCATCATTCTTGTCACCAAATCCTCGATGGGGGCTCTAGCGCCAGAACTCATGAGAGCACTGTTCATGACACACCTCAGAAGCTCACAACCCCAAACAAAAAACATTGTAAGGGGTGCTCCTAGCAGGCTCAGGCTTACGCCCCGATGCTTCGGGATAGCACCATTTGAGACACCTGAGCTGCAAAATGCGCTTTATATGCTCCGTATAAAGATATGTGATTAAGATTCAGAGTGAGCACTGAGGTGGTGACATATTTTCATCGTGTCATCAAAGGAAAATTTTTCTTGACGGTGGGAACTCAAACCAATCAATAGCCTCGGTCTTTCACCAAGACTAAAGTGTGGGAAATTATTTTTTTACTTATGTAAATTTTTTTTTTGGCCTTTTGAGATTGTTGGCTTTTGTGTGTGCAACAGTTTTGACACTTGGTTTCCAAAAATCAAACTTTTGAACGAGAACTGAGCCAAGTACTACTCAGGTCGCTAAACAGACTTCAGAACTCAGAATCGTCAATGGTAAAAAAGGAGTTCTTTGAGATATAAACTGATCTAATCTAAATTCTTTGACTTGAAAAGTCTAACAAAAGGATCCAGAAAGTTCTTCCCTACTTGGAGGGGTGACATAATAATGCGGAAATCAAATATATAAAGCAATCTCACAAAAATAAGCAATCACAAAATGTACACAGGAATTTTTAGGTGGAAACCCAAATCGGGTGAAAACCACCACCTAACCCTCTCGAGTTAGGATTTTCCGATCAACCTAGTTGATCAAATCCACTAAACCGAATCACTTAAAACGAGGGTGATTCAACCTCAATACAACCACGCTACAAGTACGAGGGTAGCGTTCCTCAACCTCTTCTCTCCACGAGAAGGATTTTGTCCCACGAAGGAGACGGGAATTCGCAAAGCGAATACCCAACCAAAAGACAAAGATAAAATAAACAATAGACCTATAGAGCCAATAAGTAATAAACCTAAGCTTCTATAGGAAATAGGAAACTCCCCTTTGCAAGTAGTGCGTCGACGATGACGCGGGTGCGTGAGCCACGCAACGGCGCAATGTCGCTCTCGTAGACAACGGCGGGAGAGCGGGTGCGCGAAGGGAATGATGCTCTCAAGATGATGGAGCTTGAGCTTAGAGAGCAAGTGCTTCTTGGACACAAGAGAATGGAAATACTTGATCTTAGTGTATCTTGGTCTCTCTAGGTGTATATCTTGTGTGTCTAAGTGTATCTAAGTGTATATCTTGTCTTTTTAGGTGTGTAAAGGCTCCCCTCTATTTATAGAGGCCTTAGGAAGGTTTTGGAAGGCTTAGAAAGGGTTCTATAGCCGTTGGGAACAAAGCCCAAGAGAATCAGGCCGAAATCAGGACAATGATTACATTTGACAGGGTTATCAGATGTCTAACTCTGGCATCAGACGTCTGGAAGGCCACTTTAAGACGTCTGATTTAAAGGTCAGACGTCTGATTCTATGCGGGTTTCTCCCTGACTTGGATCAGATCTAAACAAGGTTTTTGCGCAAGTCCATCAGACGACATACATGACGTCTGGCACTATGTCTGGACGTCTGGAAACCTACTTTTACTGTGGGAATTGATTTCCAAACGTTGCAACGGCTAGAAAATCTCTGAGAAGAGATTTTGGGTCAGCCGAGGCAAAATGGTCATTTATCAGACGTCTGGAAAGACCTAAGGACGTCTGATAAGGCTCTAACGGTCATAATCTTGACTGTCTGCTAAGCCAGCCAACGGTCCACTAATTGGACGTCTGTCAAAGCCATCAGACGTCTTCTAAGACGTCTGGACTAAGGTCGGGACGTCTGATTTCATCAGACAGAACTAACTATGTCCAGCCTAACAGTTATCAGACGTCTTAAAATACATTATCAGACGTCTGATTTGGGAATTAAACGTCTGGAAAGTCTGTTTGAACCCTATATTGGTTTTCTAAATATTCTACAGAAAACCTAAGTATCCTAGGGTTGTGCCGGTGTTCCTAGGACTACTGTTAGGGTTCTTTGAGGCTCTTTAACATAATTTTCTAAGGAAAATAAAGAGCAACAAAAGAAACGAAAAAATACAAGTACAAAAGAAGGAAATCTATCCTATTCTTCATTTCCTTCCATCTTCAATCTTTCGCTCCACGTGAACCTCCTCTATTTTCCGTCAAGCTCCTCCAATCCGTCCTGGATGCGAGCTCGAGTTCCGTCTAAACACGTCTTCATTTGCAATTGACCTGAAATCTAGGACTCAAATTGCAAATGTTAAATAACACGTGTTTTGTTATCATCAAAACAAATGATCGTGGTGCTCTAGCACCAACAATCTCCCCTTTTTTGATGATGACAAAACCATAATGCAGAAAAAAAAACCTCCCCCTTTTTGACATTATCAAAAAGGTTTAATTGGTTTTACATTTCCTATAACTCCCCCTTAAAACATGCTCTTCTATGAGTTTATTTTAACAAAGGTAATATTCTCCCCCTTTTTGTAACAACAAGATAGCTATTATTTTTCTCCCCCTTACTAAAGGAAATTTAGCTACCTTATATCTCCCCCTTAAAAATTGACAATTAGCTCATTAATTTTAACTCCCCCTATCTAAATGCTTATGATAAAAATATAGGGTTAAGAATTTTACCTTACCTACCATGGCCAATAAAATGGCCCGAATGGTGGTGGTGGATGCCACATCGGATGGGGCTCCTATTCGTAGCTTGGAGGCCCGGGCATTGGCGCCGGTCTCCAATCTGGTGGTCGACGTGCGGCGGGTCCGTTGTTTGCTCGCCGTCTCGTCGGTCTTCTTGTTCTCCTCCTTGGTCTACTCCTTGGTTCTCCCAACTTGAGTTGACTAGCTTTGAGTTTGTAGGTCCAGTCCTTTGTGTTGTAATTATCCCTGAACCCTACAAAACAAGATTCTAATTCTTTTTTCGGTATCCAAGTGGGCTTGGATCCGGATCTGTTAGAAGGTCTCCTTGATGGAGATCCTTTCTTAACCTTAGGGCTATAAAAATTATCAACTTTGTTGATTAATTTGTTAGAATTTTCCCTAAGACATGCAATTTCTTTTTCTATAGTTTGCATCTTAGTCTTTAAATCAGAAATTTCTAACTTAAGACTATCATTTTCCTCAATCAACTTATTATTTTCATTGATGAGGTTTTGATTTTCTAATAACAGGTTATTATCCTTAGCACTAGTTTCTATGTCCTTAAGTTATTTTTCTAACCTATCATTTTCAGATTTAAGAAAACTAAGGTTCTTTTTAATACTTTTGTTTTCTATTTTAAGTGATTTACTAATCTCAAAAAGTTCATTAAATGCTTCTTGAAGATCGAGATTTACCTCGTTGTCGCTGTCGTCGCTTCCACTTTCGCTGTCGCTGTTGGTTCCTCTGGCCATGAAACCAAAGCAAGCGGTTTCTTCTTTTTCTTCTTCTTCTTCCTCCGAGCTTGTCTCCTCATGAGTGCCTTCCAACCTCCTCCGTATCTCGTGGGCGGTGGTGCACTCTTTGATTTTCTCGAACTCCTTCAGACTCAATGCGCAATACAGGGCATTCATTGCCTTTGCGTTGAGTGAAAGCTCTTGAATTTGCAGTTGCGAGTAGCCTCCTTGGGGTCGCTTCGGGATCTCGTATGGGGTTTCGCAACATCCCTATATCTCAAATTCAGTGGCTTGGAACCACGTCTTCATCCTCAACTTCCAATATCCAAAGTCTCTCCCGTCGAAATAGGGTGGTCGGACGGTGGACTGCCCTTCGGAGATTCTGATTGCTGATGTGCTTCCCTCCATTTGATCTCTCGCCGGGTGTTACTCCGATCTCGCAAGACCTGCTCTGATACCAATTGAAAGTTCTTCCCTACTTGGAGGGGTGACGTAATAATGCGGAAATCAAATATATAAAGCAATCTCATAAAAATAAGCAAGTACAAAATGTACACAGGAATTTTTAGGTGGAAACCCAAACCGGGTGAAAACCACCACCTAACCCTCTCGAGTTAGGATTTTCCGATCAACCTAGTTGATCAAATCCATTAAACCGAATCACTTAAAACGAGGGTGATTCAACCTCAATACAACCACGCTACAAGTACGAGGGTAGCGTTCCTCAACCCCTTCTCTCCACGAGAAGGATTTTGTCCCACGAAGGAGACGGGAATTCGCAAAGCGAATACCCAACCAAAAGACAAAGATAAAATAAACAATAGTCCTATAGAGCCAATAAGTAATAAACCTAAGCTTCTATAGGAAATAGGAAACTCCCCTTTGCAAGGAGTGCGTCGACGATGACGTGGGTGCGTGAGCCACGCAACGGCGCAATGTCGCTCTCGTAGACAACGGCGGGAGAGCGGGTGCGCGAAGGGAATGATGCTCTCAAGATGATGGAGCTTGAGCTTAGAGAGCAAGTGCTTCTTGGACACAAGAGAATGGAAATACTTGATCTTAGTGTATCTTGGTCTCTCTAGGTGTATATCTTGTGTGTCTAAGTGTATCCAAGTGTATATCTTGTCTTTTTAGGTGTGTAAAGGCTCCCCTCTATTTATAGAGGCCTTAGGAAGGTTTTGGAAGGCTTAGAAAGGGTTCTATAGCCGTTGGGAACAAAGCCCAAGAGAATCAGGCTGAAATCAGGACAATGATTACATTTGACAGGGTTATCAGACGTCTAACTCTGGCATCAGACGTCTGGAAGGCCACTTTAAGACGTCTGATTTAAAGGTCAGATGTCTGATTCTATGCGGGTTTCTCCCTGACTTGAATCAGATCTAAACAGGGTTTTTGCGCAAGTCCATCAGACGACATACAGGACGTCTGGCACTATGTCTGGACGTCTGGAAACCTACTTTTACTGTGGGAATTGATTTCCAAACGTTGCAACGGCTAGAAAATCTCTGAGAAGAGATTTTGGGTCAGCCGAGGCAAAACAGTCATTTATCAGACGTCTGGAAAGACCTAAGGACGTCTGATAAGGCTCTAACGGTCATAATCTTGACTATCTGCTAAGCCAGCCAACGGTCCACTAATTGGACGTCTGTCAAAGCCATCAGACGTCTTCTAAGACGTCTGGACTAAGGTCTGGACGTCTGATTTCATCAGACAGAACTAACTATGTCCAGCCTAACAGTTATCAGACGTCTGAAACAACAGTCAGACGTCTTAAAATACATTATCAGACGTCTGATTTGGGAATTAGACGTCTGGAAAGTCTGTTTGAACCCTATATTGGTTTTATAAGTATTCTACAGAAAACCTAAGTATCCTAGGGTTGTGCCGGTGTTCCTAGGACTACTGTTAGGGTTCTTTGAGGCTCTTTAACATAATTTTCTAAGGAAAATAAAGAGCAACAAAAGAAACGAAAAAATACAACAAGTACAAAAGAAGGAAATCTATCCTATTCTTCATTTCCTTCCATCTTCAATCTTTCGCTCCACGTGAACCTCCTCTCTTTTCCGTCAAGCTCCTCCAATCCGTCCTGGATGCGAGCTCGAGTTCCGTCTAAACACGTCTTCATTTGCAATTGACCTGTAATCTAGGACTCAAATTGCAAATGTTAAATAACACGTGTTTTGTTATCATCAAAACAAATGATCGTGGTGCTCTAGCACCAACAGATCCTCATATTTAATCCTAAGTCTGTTAAAAATGAAATCCCTTGTGTACATTTTTAGAAATAATGTACAACGTTAGTCCTTTCTTAAAATCCTCATTTTTCTTTTTCTTCTTTTTTTTTAAACTATATGTATTTTTTTGTGAGAACCTTTCAAACATGAATTTCAGATAATTGCACTTTAATACCCTCCATGCCTAAGTTTTGCAATGCCCTCATTGCAAACAGGATGGGTTCACATTCAGCTTAGTTCATAATTTTAGAATAGGTTTAAGGGTGGGTGGGTGAGTCAGAAATGACTATTCTTAAATTAGGAACTTTAAAGTGCAATAAGAGTGATTTGCACAAAGAAGATAAAAAAGGTCTTGGATTTTTCAGATGATGGGTTGCCTCTCGTTAAGTGTTGAATTTAATGCCTTCAGCTGGGCGGAAGATGTCAAGTGACGGAGTAATCAAATTGGAAGAATTTTGTAAAACAAGCACTTTGATAATTAGCCTGGTTGGTCCAACTAGGTGCTTGTTTGAATCAACTGGTTGATTGTGCAGGCCAAAGCCAATGAGTCTGGTGGGTTGGAAAATGTAGATCAAAAGATGTGGAGCCCACCAGGTGTAGTTCGGTTCAGAAAGATTTGGAAATAAAAAGTGCTAATTTGGCTGCACAAGCTCAGCCAACTCAGCGTAGGGATCCTCAAAAGATAATGGATTAGTGAAAAATATAGGAACCCTACTTATGGGATCTGAAATGATTTGTAATTGATTTTGGTTGGACTTGAATTGGTTGTGTTAATATGGTGAAATTATCATTGAAGTTATTATAGTGGGTTAACCTAAATTGAGCCTACCATCTTTCACAAAATTTTTAACCTGGCATACTTGATTTTATCTTGGTCACTTTTAGGCGTAGGGTCGATCTTAGGGAGGCGGGAATTGAAGTCAAGGAGTTTCTATGCCTTTCCTAAAACGTATCTCTTCCTTGCATTTATTATGTTTTTTATTTTTCTATTTAAGATTTTTTTTGTAGATAATATTGTCCTTGAGGCACACCCTCAAAATCAAGTTCTTGGCTTTGAGCCAAATGATTTTTGGCTTGTAGTCAACTTGAGGTTTCTAAAAATTGGTCCTGCTATTCGCAAGATCGAGTACCTGCAAAACAAGAATTATCTTTTCTCTTTCTCTTTTTTTTTTTTCTTTTTATTAGCAAGAAACAAAGGATAAATAAAAATAAGGTAGGTTGCTGGCAAAGAAAGGAATACCTAGCTTAATATATGTATAGATATATAATAGATACAGTATCAATATATATATATGTATATATTAGATATAAGGATGGAGGTGGAAGTGGAAATGGAGTGTAGCACGGTATCAAGTAGGTCCATGTCTAGTAAGACGCAACGAACAAGACGGAGTGCCGCGTGGAGTGTGGTGCGGATGTGTTGGAGTGTGTGTGGAGGTGCTTGCTTTGCGCGGATATCGGGGAATACCAGCAACTGGTGCAGATATTCCCGCGATATGATGCGTGGTGGAGTGACTAGTGCACAGGCATATGGGTAGTGCACGTGAGGTGAATATGTGTGTAGGGGAATGTGGATAAGTGGATATATATATATATATAAGTATATATGTATATATATATATGTATATCTCTATAATTATATATATATGTATATATAAATATATGTGGGGGTAAGTGAATGTGTATATATGTATACGTATATGCGTGAGTGTGTATCTGTGTGTATGTGTCATGGTGTGTGCGTGTGCATCAGTGTGTTAGCATGCGCTGGAGGAGCAGCCATCAGTGTGTGAGAGGGGTGAGTGGTTTAAGACGTCTGGGGGCTGCAACCGTCGTCTGGGCGCGCGGGCACGCAGGCGCGCAACGCAGAGTGCAGGACCGCATGTGGGTGACTGGCTGGAGGCGGTCGCGAGGAGAGAGAAGGCGCGGTGACTGGATAACTGAGAAACAAACCGGTTACCGCACTGTAGCCGCGTGAGGTCGCAGCTACAGTGCAAGGGCAAAATGGTGACCGACTAATCCGCGAGGAAATCGGCTGGGCCGCGCGCGGGAAGGTGCGACAGGGCGCGCGGAGAAGGGCTAGGACCGGCAGTGGACGCGCGCAGAGCACGTGGAACGGACGCTTGCGGCGCGCGAAGGCGCGCAGAGGTGGCGGAGCGCGCACAGTGGCTGTACGTGAGCTTCAGAGCTTCAAGCTCTGCTGCTTTAATGGCGACAGAGAGTAACTTGAAAACGAAAATCAAACAGAGAACAAAAAGCCAAGTATGTAAAATAAAAAAAAGAAATAAAACAAGAACCCACCATGCCCACCTGCTCACGATGGAGCTGGGTGGTGGTGGAGCTCACAGTGGGGTCCTGAGCCACTGTGAGCTTCTCCTGCACTCAGCGTTCCTCTTCTCAACTGGTGAGAAGAGGTGCTGTGTATGGAGAGGGAGAGGGGAAGTGAGTGGCCGGCGGGGAGTGGTGTGTGGTGCGCAGGGGAGGGTGGAAGTGAGGTGTCTGAGGGTCCCTAAACCTCTGCCAATGCATGGGGTTTTATAGGAACAGCATGCACTTCCCCATGTTGGTGGCAAGAGAAGCGGCGAGGAGGGGATGCTGCACCATGCCGTGCAGCCGCACGAGAAAAATAAAAAAGAAATAAGAAATGGTGAAATTGCGATGCCACACTCAAGGAAAATGTTAATTAATATATGGCCAATTATTCACATTCTCCTCCCCTCTCTATGAATGCATGCAGTCGTCTATTTACAAATGCAATTATAGCTACATAAGATGCAATGGTAGTGCTAGGGAATAACACAAGATGACATTTTTACTGCTGTATTTTTGGTGTGCAAACATACCCCCATGCCTATTTTTTGCTAGTTCCTAGCAAAACATTTTGTATTGTGTTTAGAAATGATGTTAAGCTGAAGATTTTCTTTTGAGGGGACATGGGTGTGTTTATCTGTTGGATATTGTGAGAACCAATTGCAGAGAAGACTACCAGTACTTTAAGTCTTACATGACATAGACCAACTCTCGACTAACCTAGACTCTTGATATTTAAACCTTAAGTACTATTTCCAGGACTCAGATGGTTTTGCTGTACTCGAAAGCTCAAGAGATTATGGTTTGTGCATAGTCAAGGATCAAGACTGATCAGATGAACATCAAGACTCAAGCCCAAGGTTTCACGAATTTTTAAGTGCAGGTTGATCTTGGTTCTAGCTCATGTCTTCGGATTGAACCTTAAAAAGATGATGGAAAGCTCAACCCCTATTTTATTACTTTTGTGGCTCAAGGAATATATGGTAGAAGCAGGGTATTTATGACGTGCCCTGCAAAACTTTTTGGAGAGGAGAATTTACAGACATTTGAAAGATATACTGACTTATTTGTAAGATTTTTTTTTTCCTTTTTTTTTTAAACAAGTGTTAGTATATCTCTTACAACTTTATTTGGAGGAGCACACATTTTTGGTTGGAGAGTACCTTTTTGGTGGAAAGAGTTTCTCCTAGACACAAGACTAAAGCCTGGGATAAAAAGTTTACCTGCGTGCACAGGTAAGGACTCCACCTTCTCTAATGAACACTAGGGTTGGATCTTATGTTCACCTGGTCTTTCTTGATATGTGTAGTGTGAACTAAGATTTCTTAGGCTTTCAAGTAAAAGCAAACCAACGAATCCTGTACTGGTGACTCAGGTACAAGAATACGTCTTTAGTTAGGAGAGATTCTGGTCTATCTTGTAAATGCTTAAGTGAATTAAGCTAAGCCTGAGCGAATCAAGCTTCTCAAAATAGTGGTTGAATATCCATAAACACTTATTGTATTTTTGTTTCAGCCTTCAAATCATTACTAAACACCTTTTTTTTTCTTTTGCTATGTACATATTTGTAGATGGATATATATAATGGAAGCTGCATGATTCCATATAATACCCAGATCCTATGGATGCCTGTCCACCCGCCCATGCTAAACGATGCTATGTCCTCATATGCATGCAGGGTAGAGCATGGTCCAAAGATCAAGGAACGAGAGCTGACGTGCATGGTATATAGCAGGGCGGTAGGGCCGGTGGATGGTGGGTGGTGAAATGAAAAGTGAAGAAGTGTGAAGTGACATGGAATTGTGTAAGTGATAGTGGGGGAGTGTTGCTGGGGTGCCTCCCAACGAGCGCTGAATTTAACGTCCCCAGCTGGACTTAGAGTGAGGTATGAAATTAGTTACCCTCCAGCAGGGCAATAGTTTCACCAACGGGGGCAGGTTCATGAGTAAGATAGGATTTTAAACGCTGCCCATTGACCGTAAATTTATGCCCAGATTTGGGATCTTCATTTTCAACGGCCCCGTTGGGAAATGGTTTCGAGACCAAGAAGGGACCAGTCCATTTGGACTTCAATTTCCCTGGAAAGAATTTGAGCCGGCATTGTAAAGCCAAACTTGCTGAGATAGCTTAAATTCCTTCCGTCGAATTCGGCTGTCGTGAAAGGCCTTAGTACATTGTTTGAAAGTTAAGGCAGAATCATAGGCTTCACGACGTAGCTCTTCCAGCTCTTGGAGTTGGAGTTTCCTTTCTTGACCACACAGGTCTGGGTCGAGGTTACATTGGCGAACCGTCCAATAAGCGCGGTGCTCCAGCTCCACGGGCAAATTACAAGGCTTCCTGTAAACGATTCTATACGGAGACATACCAAGGGGAGCCTTGAAGGCGGTCCGATACGCCCAAAATGCGTCAATCAGCTTGTCGGACCAATTCTTACGGTCAGGCCGAACCGTTTTCTGGAGAATTTGCTTGATTTACCGGTTCGAAACCTTAGCCTGGCCATTCATTTGAGGATGATACGGAGATGCGATACAATGGTGGACTCCATATTTCCTCAGAAGTGCCCGAAAAGAAGCATGGGTAAAATGACTTCCTCCATTAGAGATAATGGCTCGAGGGATCTCAAAGCGTGGAAAAATATAGTCTTTGACAAATCGAGTGGATATGACATGGTCAGCATGGCGCGTGGGAATAGCCTCTATCCATTTTGAAACATAATCAACAGCCACGATGATGTACTCGAAGCCGATGGAAGGAGGAAAGGGACTCATGAAATTGATTCCCCAAATGTCAAAGATTTCGGCAGCTAGGATGGGTTGCAAGGGCATCATGTCACGACGTGATATTGACCCTAACGACTGGCACCTAGTGCAATGTTTGGCATAATTGTGTGCATCCTGGTGAAGGGAGGGCCAAAAGAACTCGCACTGCAACACCTTGGCTGCAGTTTTCCTCCCAGAAAAATGGCCTCCGCAGGCCTGATTGTGACAAAAGGACAGCACACTGGGGAATTAGTTGTCGGGAATACAGCGACGGATGATCTGGTCGGCACCTATTCGAAAAAGTAGTGGATTATCCAAGAAATAGTACTTTGCTTTTGCGATGAGACGCTCGTGCTGGTTTTTAGGCCAGCCACGTGGAAGGGAACCAGAAGCAAGGTAATTGGCAATGTCAGCATACCAAGGTCCACTTGCCACATTAATTGCCAATAGGTGCTCATCGGGAAAAACCTCATTAACTGGACGGGTAAGTCCAATGTGGTTAGGGTCCAGTCTCGAGAGATGATCGGCAACAACATTCTGGGCTTCGGCCTTATTGCAGATCTCAATGTCAAATTCTTGGAGCAGAAGGATCCAACGAATCAGTTTAGGCTTGGCATCCTTATTGTGTATGAGATGGTGAAACACCGCGTGGTTAGTGAATACTATAACATGTAAGCCGAGAAGGTAAGAGTGGAATTTCTCCAACTCAAAGACGACTGCCAGTAGTTCTTTCTTGGAGGTAGTATAATTACGTTGGGCCTCGTCCAACGTCTTATTGGTGTAGTACACCATGAAGGGGTGTCTATCGCGTCTTTGTCCCAGGATGGCTTCGACTGCAAGGTCGGAAGCGTCATACATGAGTTCAAAGTCGAGGGACTAATTAGGTGGCTGGAGAACAGGGGCCTTGGTGACAGCATACGCAACTGCGTGAATGCTTGTATGCAGTCGGGGCCCATATCAAAGGGTACGTCGGTCGATAGGAGATGAGTTAAAGGCCTAGAAATCTTGGAGAAGTCTTTGATGAATCTCCTATAGAAACTGACGTGTTCCAAGAAGGAGCGGATTTATTTGACAGAGCTAGGCACGGGTAAATCAGTAATTACATCAAGCTTAGCTCTGTCAACCTCGATACCCCTATCGGAGATGATATGCCCAAGACCAATTCCCTCGTGTACCATAAAATGTCTTTTCTCCTAAGAAAGCACGATGTTCACATCAATACATCTCTGAAGGATACGGGTCAGGTTGGCAAGACAGTCATCAAAAGAGGATCCAAAGATCGAAAAGTCATTCATGAAGACCTCAAGAAAGTCACCTATCATGTCATGAAATATCGCCAGCATACATCTTTGGAAAGTTGCTAGCGCGTTACAAAGTCCGAAAGGCATCCTTCTAAATGCGAAGGTGCCGAAGGGGTAGGGAAAGGTGGTTTTCTCTTGGTCCCGGGGGTCAATTGCCACTTGGTTATATCCGGAGAGTCCATCCAGGAAACAGAAAAATTTATTTCCCACTAACCGCTCTAGGATTTGGTCAATAAAAGGTAGCGGAAAGTGATCTTTCTTAGTTTCAGCATTTAGTTTCCTATAGTCTACACACACTCTCCAAGATGTAGGAGTGTGTGTAGGGATGGATTCGCCCGTCATTGATATGGATTGTGAGTCCCGCCTTTTTGGGCACGACATGAATTGGGCTCACCCAAGGGCTATCGCTGATCGGGTAGATTATACCCGCATCAAGCCACTTAATGATTTCCTTTTTAATGACCTCCCATATGTTAGGGTTGAGACGTCGCTGCATCTCGCGGGAAGGTCAAGCCTCCTCCGTATATATACGGTGAGTGCAGTAGGAGGGGCTAATGCCAGTTAGGTTAGATAAGGACCATCCAATGGCTGCCTTGTGTTCCATAAGGACCTTTGTTAGTTTGCACTCTTGCTCCCTGGTTAATTTTGAACTAATGATTACAGGGAGTATTTCATTTGATCCCAAGAAAATATACTTAAGCGTGTCAGGCAGCTCTTTCAGCTTGGGAGTGGATGGTGAAAGATCTGGCAATTCTTGGGACGAGAGTGTCCCAAGCGGATCAGTAGAAAGAAAGGAAGGAGGAAGAAGTTGGCCTTCAAATTGGGCGAGAAGAGGGGCATCTTGGATTGATGGATCCAACAAGGGATAGCCCCAGTGATCAGTATGTGGGCTCAAGGTCCCAGTGTGGAGTTGCATTTTCGCCTGATTTGGCGGGAAAGAAAGGGCAATCCGGTCTTCAAGAGGGTGGACTGGCGGTGAGTAGCCCGAATATGACTCAGACCATGAGGTATGGGAAGCAGAGAAAACCTCGTCAGAAGTCTGGTCAGGAGAAGGTACAGGTAAAGGGAGGGATGGGGGAACGTCACAATATCTGTTAGTCAGGCAATGGTCTGTGTTTAGAGGCAATCCGCAGCAGTCAGAATAGGTCCCTATTAGTCCGATACACGCGCTGACAGCCATGTTCTCGTCAGATGTGTCATCCTCGATGCAATCGCAATCAAAATTCTTGGCTGCCTTGAAGATGTTTAGCTTGAGCTTCTCCGAGCCAACGACAATCTCAATGCAGCCCGACTCGCAATCGATATGGGCACGGGCTGTGGCCAAGAAAGGTCGACCAAGGATGATCGGACAATCAGAAAGTGAACTAGGAACTTCCATATCCAAAATAAGAAAGTCAACAGGAAAACAGAGATTGTTGACCCTAACCACCACGTCTTCCACCACACCCTTCGGTATTTTGACAGAACGATCTGCCAACTGTAACGTGACAGGGGTGGGTTTTAGATTTCCTAATGCAAATTTCTCGAGTATGATGGTTGGCATAAGATTTATGGAAGATCCTAGATCATGCAGAGCACAGTTAAAATTGCAGCCTTGGATGATACAACAAATAAGCGGTGTGCCCGGATCTTTCTGCTTCAGTGGTAGGTTTGACAGTATAGCACAACTCGCATGAGGTGAGAGGACCATCGGATTCTTTGTTTTCTTTGACTATTGCCTGGGTGTAATGTAGTCTTTGAAAAATCGGGCAACGGTATATGGTCGATAGCCTCCAACAGGGTTACCTTGATTTCAACATCGTTGAATAAATTACGCAGGTTATCAATGGCCTGCGTATCCTTTTTCTTGCCTTTTGGCTCCCTCATTAGAGCCTCAGGGAATGGGACTAATTCTGGCACTAGTTTGGGTATATCGTCCTCATGAGAATGCAGTGCGCATCCCGAATGAGAGGGCGACGAAAAAGATGGGTCAGGATCAGGTCGAGGCAGATTGATGGTTTGCTTACTGCTCCTCATAGTAATCGCATTGGACGTCGCGGGTCCAGTGGGATCATAAGGTGGAGGAGGGTTCGCAATAGGGACATAAGGGTGAGGTGTAGTTGCTGTGGGATTAGCTTGAAACCTCGGTGGAATGCTCGGAGCCTGTAGAATCCGATGAACCTGCCCCTGAGAAGGTCGCACCTGTGGTTGAGGACCACGGGGTACAAAATTTCGCAGGTTAGGAACAGATTGGGCTGGAAGAGTGCCTTGAGATCGAGTCGCCATGCATAGTTGACTGATATCAGCATTCTGCTACGCCAATTGGTGCTGAATAGGTCATGTTCTTTTCATGGCGCGTAGACATTTCCGTCACCATTCGCATCAGTTTATCAATAGGACTTGATGCGTGTTCTGTTTGAGGGATGCAAGGACCCGATGGCGGATTTGCCACAGGATTAGACTGGGCCCTTAGGATGACGGGTGCGGATGGTTGCATTGGTCCACCTGCGGGGTTTTGGTGCTGCGGGTTATTGGACCATGCGAAGTTGGGATGATTTCGTCACCTTGGGTTATAAGTAGTAGAGAACGGGTTGTTCCCCATGGCGCAAGCGTCTTCTAAGCCAGAAGACGAGTCTGCATGTATCTATGTATCCGAGCACATGGAGGCTTGGTCCTCCGTGTCAAAATACTGGCTTACAAAAGCCAGATTCACATGACTTACTGAATTGCTCGGCGCGATACTCGGTAAGGACGGTCTCACGGCGTTTTTGGGACTAAGCCTGGCGTTGGAAGGATTAGGATTGTGACGAAGTGGTGGGGTGGAGGTGTTTACCATAGAACGGGCGGGATTGGCTAGAAGCTCGTCCAGCTTCTTGTGCACGACAGAGACCTCATCCAATTTTTGTGCGATAAGATTAAGATCTGTGGATGAATGGGAGAGTCCGGTGTCAACTTCGTGAACATTACGGGGCAGGCTGGTACTGAAATTGCACTAGAGGGGGATGAATAGTGAAATTATAGAGTATTGTAATACAACAAATTCAATCACACAATATAGTCAATTATTTTTAGGTGGAAACCCAAGATGGGTGAAAACCACCACCTAAGCCAATCTCTTGACTTAGGATTTTCTATCACAGGGTGATCAATCCACTAACCACACTACTTAAACGAGGGTAGTGTACCTCAATTACAATTCCCACCTCCGATCCCTAAACGGAGGTTTCTTTCTTCAAAATGAAGAGACGGGGACCCGACAGGCCGGATACCCAAAATACAGAAATTAACAAGTAAAAATAACACCTATAGAGCACCCCAATAATTTAGTTGCTTTCTTATCTACTAAGCATGAAAAGAACTCCCTGATGATTTGCAGAACGGAGCGAGCCGGGAGTATGGATTTGCCCTTTGATCAGAGTATTAGCACAGCACAAGGGCAAGACGGAGCTTAGAGTAGTGAGCAAGAGATTTTTCTAATGGAATTGTATCTCAAGAGGTGTGTTTTGCCAAAGAAGAGTTGTAGTCTATTTATAGGCAAGTTTGGAACCTTCAAGAACACTTGGGAGAGCTCTTCTAGCCGTTGGAGACAAATCCCAAGAGTTTAGGACGAAATCCACACAAAATCAGGGCAATGATGATTCTGACAGCAACATCAGACGTCTAATTATAGTATCAGACGTCTTACAGGACGTCTGATTTTTCCTATGGTCGTCTAATATTGCAGGACATCCTTAACTGACTCTATTGGATCAAAAGAAGGACGTCTGATATTATGTCATAAGACGTCTGATTAGTTCATTGGACGTCTAATGAATGGTGCATTCGTTCCTGTTATCATCGGATCCAAACAGGGTTCTAGGTTTAGAGGATCAGACGTCGTTACGGACGTCTGAGGACATTACCAGACGTCTGGAAACCTAAATACTCTTCCTTGCTACTTCTGCCAAAAGATTATGTGGCCGTAGACAGATACGCACAGAAAAACATGGCCAACGGTTCAAAGGCAGACGTCTGGAAGTGTGTAAAGACGTCTGGAAATTGTTTTTGCCGACAAAAAGTCTAACGGTTGGTATGAGGATGTCTGGGTAAAGAATCAGACGTCTGTGAACGGTTATCGACGTCTGAAAGTGAAGTCCTTCGACTGATGTTAATGAGGAGATGAACAAAGGCAGAAATATTTGAAATTAGACGTCTGATACACATGTCAGACGTCTGGACTTGTTCATGGACGTCTGATAAAAGTATAAGTGTTGGGTTTTTGTTTCTAATTTATCCTAAGTGTAGAGAGCCTAAGTTAGCTATTTATAGGTTATGTTTGGGGGCTCTTTACAATATTTCTAGACTCAAATAAGATGAAAATTACAACCTTTGAAAGTTTACATGAAAAAAGCCTAAGACCTAATACCTATGCTACTCGTCTTCACGCTTTTAATCTCCCGTCTTGGAAAGCTTTTTGAAATCCTGCAAATATGTTATTATAGAGAGAAAACAATATGCTACGCTTTATTTATTATTTCATTTTCTACATTTTGTAAAATCATCAAAGTATTATATATGAGTAGTTGAACTAACAATCTCCCCCTTTTTGATGATTTTCAAAATATAGCTGTAGGTTCCTCTTTCTTCCCCCTAAAGGTTGTACTTGATAGCCTTTATCTATTTAAGAAGGTTGTTTTTATATTATTCCTTAATTTCTTACCTACATTCTTCTCCCCCTTTTTGAATATCATCATGAAGGGTTGTTAAAGGGAGTTGAAATCCAAACTACAAGAGTGATATCTACAAAGTAGAGTGCATGAGTAAAACTGCATGTTTAAAAGATGACAAGGCATTAAGGAAAATTTATTAGGAATAGAAATATTTAAGCATGGACTAGCTATTTGTTCCCAAAAATATTAAGTACAGGGTCAAGGCCTCTTAATACAAACTTAGAATAAAAGACAGAAAAATAGAAGTACTAAAACTATTCTTCTTGATCTTGGCGGCGGCGGCGACGAGCGGGTCCTTGTCCTATCTGCAAATTTTGAACATCTGATCTAAGTTCGTCGATGTCGCGGCGCATGCTTCCCATGTAGGTGTACATCTCGCCGGTTCGACGCAGCAGGAGGGAGATGCCGGAGGAGAGGGAATCTGTGGCTGGATCCCATGCTTCATCAAAGCTCGAGCGGGGAGCTTCTATTTGAAGGGGCCGTGGTTCATGGAAGTCTGGAAAGGGTGGAAGGGGCTCTTCTTCCATGGGTTCGTCGGCGGGCTCAAGATGTTCTCTAAGTATATGCATCTTGGCGGCTGTGGCCCGGTTGTAAGGCTCAATTTTCTTGTCAACTGCTTGGTCAGTTATGGAAATCCGATGGGATGAAAAGATTTTGGATAGAATAGACCCAAACGGAAGTGATGCCCCATGGTCCTCATTCATGACGCGAACAATGAGGCGGCAATAATTGAAAGGAATATGACGAACGGCCGCAAAAAGGAGAGCCTTGTGTTGGCGTGAGATGTAATCAAAACCTCCTGATTTGTTTAGGAGGTCCCACCCAAAAATGCGAGAGAGTAGACGTGGAAGGGGTTTGAGATTTTTGCACGGTAGAGTGCCAAGGTTTTCAACATATTTTTCCGGGAGAACTAACTCTTGATTGATGATTTCTGGGTCGTATTGCCTCAGAATGTCATTGAAATCATTTCCCTCATTGGGGATGGCTAGAAGGTCAGAGATAGTTTCGGATGTGATGTGTATTTCACGACCAAATAGGCGGGTATGGAGTTCAAGTTCATCGTTGCTGTAGTCCTCAACGATGTTGGCATAAAAGAGACGGCAAAGATCAGGGAACACACCAAGAGTTCCAATGCCGGAGTGGAATTGACGGTCAAAATATTGGAAAAGATGGAGAGTTTGGAAGTGTTCCCGAAGGTTCAAATGGGAAAAATCATTTCAAACAATAAAACGAGGGCATTTAACTTTGGCATTCGCGAAACGACGAAATCGCTGCCTAGCGATGTCACCCCGCAATTGATCTGCCAAATAAGTGGAAGAGGAACTGGAAGATCCCTCAACTTGCTTCCTACGGGGAGGCATATTTGGTGGAATGGGTGGTTAGGTTTAGGAAAAAAATGAGTGGTGTGTTGAGGATAGAATACCTGCAAAAAAGAAACAACCATTCAACCAAACAACATTCACCCAAAACATAGTTTCAAACACTGCAATCATCATGAAAAAATATGTGGCAGTATGCCTTGAGGCAATACAACCTGCCATGTAGTTGTGGCAATATACCTTTGGATGCAAGCCACTAAAATGTCGGCTTGATCCTCATGAGGTAATACCCTTGCCATGGAAGATGCAGCTAGGGCTAACAGGGTTTTCTTGACCGAGGGTTAGGGTTCTAAGGCTGATAATGATATGAAATGCACATGTAGGTCAAGTGAATCAAGAAGGAGAACTAGATGCTACAGGATGCTGCAAGGTCGTGGGTAAAAGATCATGGAGACGCCCTAGGAGTGGAGAGGATATACCCACGGGAGGAGGGAAGCCTCCAAATGCGCGGTCGAGAGGCAGGGAGGACGCGCGCAGAGGAGCAGCAGTTCCGTCAGTCGTCGAAGAGGCGCGACGGTCGTCTGGCTGCGAGCAGAACTTCGCCAACTGCTGCTGTGGGCCGTCGGGTGTGAGGGAGAGCGGCGCACAGATCTTGTGTGGGGTAGGGATTTTGGACAGGAGAGTGGGACCTTTGCGAAGGGGATCTTATATCCCAAGGTCACGGAGCAAGTCTCCCCCTGAAGTTGGGGAGATTTGCATTTCAAACCGTCCAGAGAAAAGTCGCGACGTGCAGATTTTTCCCCGATCAGACGTCTGGCAACGACGTCAGACGTCGGGATTTGCCAGAGGGATTTTAGCCCATTTCAGGGCGACGTCTGTTTTATTCATCAGACGAAAAATCAGACGACTAATTATAATATAGACGTCTGATTTCTGCAGGAATCCTCCCCAGCAAAAAGATTTATTCTCCAGGTTGTCGTCCGATTTCTTACTCAGATGACAATGAAGACGTCTAAATTTAATATTAGACGTCCGATTTCTGCAGACAGACCTTCCTGGATTTTCGTTTAAAGTTACAGGGTTGTCCGCTTTTCCTGTCAGACGATCCCTACGACGTCTAACCACATATTCAGACGTCCGACAGGCAGTACATGTTCTGTCTCCGAGATAGACGTCTGTCAACACATTTGGACGACATTTCAGACGTCTGTGTGGTGTACCAGACGTCTGATATGACTGTTTTGTTATATAAAATCGTCGTCTGTCCCAGATGTTTAGACGACGAATTTTAATGTATAAGACGTCTGATTATTTAATCAGACGTCTGATTATTTAATCAGACGTCTGATATTGGACAGAGTGTGCATTTGGATGTTTGAATGAAGGCTTGTAACTTAGTGAAATCAAGCTTCAATCTATGCTCATGACAAAAGAGGTTCCATTAAATCACTAAATTCTTCAAATATCACTTAGCTTACATATGCCTAGTTTCCTACGTATATAATTAAAGCGATCATAATTTAAAGGTTTAGTGAAAATATCAGCTAATTGCAGTTCAGTACAAATAAATTCAACTTCGATTTCTCCCTTAAGTACGTTGTCTCTTAGGAAGTGATGTCGAACATCAATATGTTTTGTGCGAGAGTGATGTACGGGATTTTTCGAGAGGTTGATAGCACTAGTATTGTCACATAATATTTTTATCTTATTAAATATCAAGTTAAAATCCTTCAAAGTATTTTTCATCCAAAGCACTTGGGAACATGCTAGTGCAGCGGCTATGTATTCAGCTTCTGTAGTTGATAAAGCTACACTAGATTGTTTCTTTGAGAACCAAGAGACTAGTGATTCGCCTAAGAATTGGCACGTCCCACTAGTACTCTTCCTATCAGTGCGGCTACCTGCGTAGTCCGCATCGCTATATGTAACTAAGTTGAATTGTGGACTCCTAGGGTAGAATAAGCCATAATCAGATGTGTCAACTAGATATCTAAATATTCGTTTTACAGCATTTAGGTGTGATTGTTTAGGATTTGATTGAAACCTAGCGCATAAGCAGGTACTAAACAAAATATCAGGTCTACTGGAAGTTAAATACAGTAAAGATCCAATCATGCTACGATAGAGCTTTTGATCTATGGGCGTACCTGATTCGTCCAAGTCTGAGGAAGTTGTGACACTCATAGGAGTGTTCTTCCCTTTACTTTTGTTCATATCAAATCTCTTCAACATCTCCTTTGTGTATTTAGATTGACACACAAAGGTTCTAATTTCGAGCTGAGTGATTTGCAAGCCCAAGAAAAACTTGAGTTCACCCATCAAACTCATTTCGAATTCTTCCTGCATAATTTCTGAAAACTTTCTACACATAGATTCATTAGTAGCACCAAATATAATATCATCTACATATATTTGAACTAATAAAATGTCTTTTCCTTTTCTTTTAATGAATAATGTGGAATCAGCTTCCCCTATAAATAATTCAAATGCTCCATTCTCGTCTTTATTCATGAAATTCCATCCATAGGAAGTGTCTGCAATCTGTTTCAAAGTTTCATTTAGCACATAATAGAAGATCTAGGCTATATGCCACTTAGGCAGATCGTGGTGTGGATACTTCTGGAGGAGGTTATTATACCTCTCCCAAGTCTCATGAAACTGCTCACCGTTTTGTTGCGTGAAAGAAGTTATAGTATGGCGAAGCGCATTGGTTCGCCCGATTGGGAAGAATTTCTTGAGAAATGCTGTTTGCATCTCTTCCTAAGAATTGATGGTTCTCCCAAGGGTGTGCAACCATTGCGACGCTTTATCCCGCAATGAAAATGGGAACATTTTCATGAGGATAATTGATAACCCGATATTTCTTGGTTTAACCGTTTCAGCTAATCGGGTTAAGTCTTCTAAATGAAGAAAATGATCTTCACTTGCAAGACTATGGAAGTGAAAGTTAATTAGGCCAATTACATTGGGTTTCAATTCAAAATCGTCCCTACCCATGGGGACCCGAATTTATCCTATGGTCTCTGTAGCGGTGGGATCTTGATAAGAGCTAAGAGGCCTATGCTCCTTTCATTCGGGGGGGTTCTGCATTTTCTCCAATGTTTTCCTAATGGCTTCGATCTGCTCATTATACATTTCCATTTGGACTTGGAGGCGGGTTATGGGGTCTACGGCTCCACTACCACCTGGTGGGATTTGAGGGGGGCGATTTCCTCCCTTGGGATTTGGGGATGGGCGTGCAGCAATGTTTGTGGAGGATGACGAATCGATTTCTATCCTTCTAGAATTATCAGACAATTCAAACAATTTAGGGCTTTGTGACCTCCCAAACATGCACTACCGCAGGAAGAATTGGGGAGATAAGGAGGGAAAAGGGGATGAGAGAGATGATGCCGCAAGGGTATACTTGATAACAAATCAAAGCAATCAATGTCCTAACCTCTACAATGTGCCCTTAGACCTAAAGATCTAAGTTGCCTACTATCACAACTTACGTAACCAAATGAGAGTACCAGGAACCATCAGGCCAGATTGAAAGGCCGTTTGCCCCAGCCTTAGACACCCGATAGCACGCGGGAACCCGCACCAGTACGTATGCGCTATACACAGGTAGTTAGACCTCCAATCCTTAATAAGGGTCAAGTTGCTACTAGTTTTATTTAGAGGCTTAGGATCAAGTGCTCCAGGAATGTGAAGGGCGTTGTATACGGGTAATGTCCAAGTGCATTGATTTTATGAGTGTTTAAACCAAGCATGCAACGGGAAAATCTCCCCAAATTGGAGTTTTAGGTGGTGAATGATTTTTAGAATTTCAGCCTTAAGTAGTATGGATTTTAAGATTTCGCTGAGTTACCAATTCAACCAATCTCTGGGTTTTGAGAAAACATAAGTTCTTCTATGTCTAACAAACCCTTCAATGTGAATTAGTTAATGCATGCTAAAATTGCAATGGGCTTCCCTAGATGGAAATTTCTATGTGTGGATGCACGAGTCTATTTTAAGCCAATGTGAAAGGGAGCCAAAGCACTTCAATTCAAGTGTTCCCAATCACCAAAAATGATATTTCACACACAAGGTTCAACCACAAGATAATGTAAAGAAAATTAAAATTTTGGGGTTGAAATATTCAGGATCAAATCTAAGGCACGTGAAAGGTTGTTGTGGGGTTCTAATCAACTCAATTCCAAGTCTCCCCACCAAAAAGGTGATATCGAAAATGTGAATAAATGAGGCATGGAGGGATGTCAATCAATCAATTTAAACTTGCCTCAAAGAACACTTTACACGACGAAAGATCCAAGAATCCAGATTCTTGGATTTTCGCTATGCAAAGTTTGGCGGGAAATCAAGGGGCGGTGGGGGTGATAGCAAACAATCAATCAAGTGATTTTTAATCCACTTGCCCCAAGAAATTCCCAAGAAGTGTTTTTAAGTTTTTTTTTTAGGTGACAAGTTAACCTAAGTTGCTAAGAGAGAGAGACACCTACCTCTTCAGCAATGTGGGCGCAGCTCCAGTGCGGCACCGGTGACTTTACGCTCTTGCTCCCACCTTGGATCTACCCACGTCTCCGACTTCCTTTGCTTGCCTCCTCCTTGCAATCGGTTTACCTTCACACAAGCAAACAAAACACCAGTGAAGAGAAGGGTGTGAGAAGAGAAAATCAAAGGAATGAAGTAGAAACTTACCTCAATTTGCGCCTCCCCGGCAACGGCACCAGAAAAGCGTGGTTGGACTTGAATATGTTGTGTTAATATGGTGAAGTTATCATTGAAGTTATTATAGTGGGTTAACCTAAATTGAGTCTAACCATCTTTCACAAAATTTTTAACCTAGCCTACTTGATTTTATCTTGGTCACTTTTAGGCCTAGGGTCGATCTCAGAGAGGCGGGAATTAAAGGTTAAGGAGTTCTACACTTTTCCTAAAACGTATCTCTTTTTTACGTTTATTATGTTTTTGATTTTTCTATTTAAGATTTTTTTTGTTAATAATATTGTCCTTAAGGCACACCCTCAAAATCAAGTTCTTGGCTTTGAGGCAAATGGTTTTTGGCTTGTAGCCAACTTGAGGTTTCTAAAAATTGGTCCTGTTATTCGCAAGACCGAGTACTTGCAAGACAAGAATTATCTTCTCTTTTACTCTTTTTTTTTTCTTTTTATTAGTAAGAAATAAAGGATAAATAAAAATAAGGTAGGTTGCTGGCAAAAAAAGGAATACTTAACTTAATATATGTATAGATATATAATAGATATAGTATCAATATATATATATATATATATATATATATGTATATATTATATATAAGGGTGGAGGTGGAAGTGGAAATGGAGTGTAGCACGGTATCAAGTAGGTCCACGTCTAGTAAGACGCAACGAACAAGATGGAGTGCCGCGTGGAGTGTGGTGCGGATGTGTTGGAGTGTGTGTGGAGGTGCTTGCTTTGCGCGGATATCGGGGGATACCAGCAAATGGTGCAGATATTCCCGCGATATGATGCGTGGTGGAGTGACTAGTGCACAGGTATACGGGTAGTGCACGTGAGGTGAATATGTGTGTAGGGGAATGTGCATAAGTGGATATATATATATGTGTGTGTGTATATATATATATTTGTGAGGTAAGTGAATGTGTATATATGTATACGTATATGCGTGAGTGTGTATCTGTATGTGTCATGGTGTGTGCATGTGCATCAGTGTGTGTTAGCGTGCGCTGGAGGAGCAGCCATCAGTGTGTGAGAGGGGTGAGTGGTTTAAGATGTCCGGGGGCTGCAACCGTCGTCTGGGCACGCAACACAGAGTGCAGGATCGCACGCGGGTGACTGGCTGGAGGTGGTCGTGAGGAGAGAGAAGGCACGGTGACCGGATAACTGAGAAACAAACCGGTCACCGCATTGTAGCCGTGTGAGGTCGCAGCTACAGTGCAAGGGCAAAAAGGTGACCGGTTGCGCCGCGCGCGGGAAGGTGCGACAGGGCGCGCGGAGAAGGGTAAGGATCGGCAGTGGACGCGCGCAGAGCACGCTGAATGGACGCTTGAGGCGCGCGAAGGCGCGCAGAGGTGGCGGAGCGCACACAGTAGCTGAGCAAGCTTCAGAGCTTGAAGCTCTGCTACTCTAATGGCGGCGGATAGTAACCTGAAAGTGAAAATCAAACAGAGAACAGAAAGCCAAATATGTAAAATAAAAAAAGAAATAAAACAAGAACCCACCATGCCTACCTGCACTCAGCGTTCCTCTTCTCAACTGGTGAGAAGAGGTGCTGTGTATGGAGAGGGAGAGGGGAAGTGAGTGGTCGGCAGGGAGTGGTGTGTGTGGTGCGCAGGGGAGGGTGGAAGTGAGGTGTCTGAGGGTCCCCAAACCTCTGCCAGCGCATGGTGTTTTATAGAGGAACAACATGCACTTCCCCATGTTGGTGGCAAGAGAAGTGGCGAAGAGGGGATGCTGCACCATGCAGTGTAGTTGCACGAGAAAAATAAAAAAAAAGAAATAAGAAATGGTGAAATTGCGATGCCACACTCAAGGAAAATGTTAATTAATATATGGCCAATTATTCACATTCTCCTCCCCTCTCTATGAATGCATGCAGTCGTTTATTTACAAATGCAATTATAGCTACATAAGATGCAATGGTAGTACTAGGGAATAACACAAGATGCCATTTTTACTGGTGTATTTTTGGTGTGCAAACAGATTCTCAATTTGATCGATGTCCCATTCATCGTCAAATCGAGGAGGAAAATCATTCCCCACCGGATCAGAATGAAGTGATTTAAGATATGAATGGGTTCTAGTGGAGTTATGCAGCAGGGACTGGTTGCTGAGGAGCTTAAGAAACCCTTCCTGAGAGGTTTCCTAATCAAGTGGTGCAACTGCTTGGAATTTCCAATCGATGGCCTCAGAATCAAAGTCAAAGAATGGGTCATAGATATTGAGGTCATAAATTGGACTGTAATTTTCTGGAAACAAGGATTCTCCTGAATCAGAATAGGGTTCAAAATCAACATTAGTATAGGAGAATCCAGAAGAATACTGGTGATAAGATTGTTCTGAACCTGAATCAGAATTATGATCACCTTCCCGTGAAAAATCAAAATTAACTGAGTGATCAACCAGAATTGGTCTATCCTAGATTCTGATGCCAAGTTAAAAGAGATTTCACCATCAGGTATAGGCTTGGTTTATGAAAATCTAGGGAAAATCCAATTAAATCCTAGCTCTTCAGATTTCTTTGATTTTGTATCATAAATCGATTTCTCTTTGAATAAATCGTTATGCTCATCTGAGGAATCTGGAGAGATTTCGTCATAAAAAATAAGCTCATCAAAATCTTGATATTTCAATTATGAGATTTCATTCTCTTCATATTGAGCCTTATCGTTATCCCAAATAGGTTCGGATCTAGATTTTAGGTTAAAAATAGGAATTGAGTTACTAGCATTGACATTTAGCTCAATTGAGATATCAGAATTTTGCTCGAGGAAGACCTTACCAAGATAAGGTCTGGGAGTTACATCCTCGAAGAATTCAGAATCAAATTCATTATAGGTGTTTGGACATTCTGTTCAGGTTAAATCAACCTCAAAAGCTTCGATTGTTGGTTCAAAATCAAAAACACCTGTAATGAAATCCTTCCAACCTAAAAGTTGATTTTCGATATCAGGTAATTCCTTATAATCATCATTTAATTCAAATCCGATTGGAGATTCAGCATAGAACCCATCCTCTTGGTACTTGGGATCAGAAAAATCCGAGTTATCCTCAAAATTATCCCAAGATTCATAATCAAGATCTAGGTGGGGGTCTGGATATTTTTCGTCAATCATTTTTTCAAGTTGATCCAACAAATCCCCACGTTGTTTAAAGAAATCTTGGTATTTTTCCCATAATTCCAGATTTGAAAGATATTACATTCCCTCAGTTCTATGAAGTTTTCTTATAACTCTCAATTGTTCCAAGAGGGTCTTTCGGTTCGAACCACATGAAATTTGGGTTGCAATCATCTGAATGTGGTTCATAATTGCATTCACCATATTGGGTTTACTAGCCTGATTTCTGCTAACGGGTTTTGAGGCTCTGAAAAATTCTTCATTGCATCTGATAGCATCCTCAATCATTCGATCCTTCATACTTATACGTGGTTCAGGACTAGTGGCCATTTCCTTAATTTTTCAGGTTGATTTCCAGATGATTGAATCAGGTCAGGTGGTGGATCGGAAAATGAAGGTTCGAATTCAGGTTCAGATTGATCAAAAGATAATCTAACTGGATCAGACACATAAATGACAATCGGGGCTTGACCTCGATTCAGATTAGACTTTAATTGGGGCCTTAAGGTAAGTCTTAAAGACCACCTTCTATGCACGTACTATAGAAAAGATGAGAGGGACTGAAAATGAATAAGACCCAATCAAGGCACCCAAATTAATTGGATGACTATGGCTGATTTGAGGAAAATGGGCCTCTTGATAACAAATCCACCTACTCGAGAATTACTTGGGCAGCCAGAAAGAGAGTCCCGCGAAGACTCCTACTTGATAGAGCACCCCCACGGGTTACAGGGTTCCCCCACCCGACCTTTCTTGTCACTGCGGTTCCAAGTAGACTGGATACGTGTGAATTAAGCCCTATGTCTACCAATTTTAAGGCCTAATTGTGCATGTGCCTTTAATTATCACTTGATTTAGAATTTGATTTCAAATTGTGACCTAATTTTAGGTTGATTGATTCACAATGTGAACCAATTTCACCTGACCTATCCTATGATTAAAGGATGAAATCCAAGTTATCTTACTTGAACCACCCTTGATTTGGTTTGCAGACAGGTTATTAAGCCTCAATTTTAGCGTTCAAGTGATTATAAAACCTAATTTTAGGGTTTGAATTTTTAAATCAATTTAAACAAGGGCTTGGATAACACACAATGCGGGAAGATATTTACTTTATAACATTGCAAATGTGTACTACGAATCAAAACCCTAAAATTTTGAAACCCTAATAGGCTTTAAATGGAGTCCAGTTTAATTTAAATTAAATAGCCTTTAGACTCAATCAAGAAGGTGTTAGTCCAATGGCTCTAATTAATCTCAATAAGTGCCTATTAGGAATAGGAATTAGGGTTTGGGTGTATCAAATCCATAATCAAATATCTTTAATCACAGTTAATTCTTAGATAAGTCAAGAATAACTTGCCACAATTGGTATTTCTAGGAAAAATAAGGCAAGGGTGTGATCCTAGTTTTTTTCTTTCTTCTTTTCTTCTTTTTTTTATCTATATTAAGAAAGAGGGGATTAAGAAGAAAGGAAGAAGATTACCTATCCGTGGAGTGATTGTCCTCTTTAAGCTCTAAACGTAATTTTTTCTCGCAAAAATCACAATTAAAACCAAGCAGATGTATCAGATATCAGATATCAGGAAACAGAAATATTCTAAAAAATAGTGATAATTGCGCATTGCTCCTCGGCAATGGTATCAAAATGCTTACGTGCTCCTATTGTATTTTAAAATTCGTTTGCGTCATAGTATATTCTATAAAAGTGCGTTTACATTTAAATTTATAACTCGAATTAGAAAAGAAATTTGAGGTCGTCTCTGAGAGTAATTAATGTGCAATTACCACTATTTAAATGCCACAGAATTAAACTCAGAAACTAGATGCAGAAAGTTAGCTTTCAATTATGGGCATTCTAGTTTAGTAAAGTTAAAAGAACAAACACTAGGACCATTGAATTTCAAATAACAAAGATGCAATCCACCAATATGTAATTAAGCATGTAAATAATTCATTGAGAAATTAATTTTGCACTCTAACTTCAATAATTGTAGATTGCTTGATTAAGTAAAATAAAGTTATTACGATATAACACTAATAATTCAATATGAGATAATGTAGTGAAAACTCTAAATGCTCAGTAATCAAGACAAATCAGATAATATTCTAAAGATACTACACATTAGTCCCTGGAAATTAAAAAAATTGACTGTCTTGGTTTTTGGTCTCTAAGAATTTATAATTGGGTCCTTGTACCTTGCGAATAGGTCCCTAGGATTTCCTTCTCTTTTAGATAGGTCCCTGCTCTCCTCCTTCCTCTTCCTGTCGTGGACGCACCTGCAGGGTCTTCTCGATGGAGGTTGGTTGCCGACTGGAGGTGCAAGGAAGCTTCAGGGGAAGGCTACAGCGTGTCTCGTGAGGTTCTATGGAGCTTCATGCAAGGATGGTGAGCTTGAAGTGGCCGGAGGAGGTGTGGTGGACGTGGAGAGGGAGGCATCGACGACGGTGGCTGGTGGTGGTTGAAGGAGCTCCTTGTGGCATGAAAATCTTCGATGAGGGTGGCAATGGGTTCTGCATGCCCTCGAGAAACTTCCTGTGAAGCTTGGAAGCTCGCGGACGACTGAAAGTGGTGTTGCGACTAGCGTGGTCTGCGACCGGCAGTGGGTTGTTTGGCCACGTGAAAATTGCGTCAAAGCTCCCAATCAAAGGGTCGAGAAGCTTCGTTGGAGGTTGCTAAAGGTGATGGCGATGTCTATTGGGTGCAACGAGGTCGGAGGAGGGCAGTTGGAGTCGAAGAAGGTGGCGGCGGGTGTGTACGTTCGGCCGGAGTCTAGAGTGGACAAAACCCTCAATAGGTTGAGGGCTTTCGTTGGACGTGGTCGTACGAAGGTGGCAAGGTGGTCAGAAACCGGCAAGGTGGCGTGGAGGACATGGACGGCATTGCTGGAGCATGGCTGGTGTGGTCGTCGTTTGTGAGGAAGACGGTGGAGAGGGTGGAGTTCTTGGGGTCAAAACCTAGATCTAAGACACCTAACCTACTCTAGATGAAGAGAGAAAGAGGAGAGGATACTTGCGAGGAAGAGGAGGTCGAAGGGGGCGGGCGGATGCAAGGAGGGGCGGCTGTCAGAGTTGGAGAAGAAGACGGCGAGGAATATTGGAGCGGTGAGGGGGTAGATGACCATTTCCTTTGATGGGGAGAACGATGATGACGAGGGGAGAAGTCCTCTAACAATTGCGGTGATAGAACGACGGATGAAAAGGATGAGGAGCTCCAAGGTTGGCGTTAATGGCAGCGCTCGAGGAAGGAGGTGATTTACGTTGGCCAAAATGCAACGACTTGCAACGGCGTGAGGCGAGGAAGGTTTATAGCTTGTTGGCGCGCGAGAGGTTGGAGGTTGTGCGAACAACCTCATCGGAGTTGCGTGACTAGCGGAGTCGGAGGTGGAAGGTGAAGTTGTTGGCGGGGTCTATTTTGCAAGAAAATTGAAAGTTAAGGGGGCATTTGTAAGGAAATCAAGAATTAAGGATCAAGATGAAGTCCAAATGAACCTAAATTTTTATGGTAGCATAATTTGACATAAGAAAGTTGATGGTGACTTCAATTTTGAGTTTTGATGTCGTTTGCGTGGTCAATTTATGTTTAGATCCAAAATGTACCAAATACCCGTCTATGATTATGTTTTAAGTCAAAACGAATTCCGATCGTTAAATTGACTATGCCAAACCTTATAAAATATTTTTAATTAATTTTTACAAGGTTTATATTACATTTACTTCCATCAGAATTGTTTTAATTGAAGAAGGGTTGAAATTAGGATTTTTATTAGAATTAAACATTTAATTTGAATGTAAATCCTAAATTACCCAATACCAATCCATTTTTGGGACATTTAAGATAAATTGACATTTAATTAATCATAAGTTTACTCTCCAGCTATTCTGCATTCATATTTATTTGTGAAAATTACAGAATAAACCCTTTTTCTATTAATTCCTCTCTTTTCAACCTTGATTAAGTTATACCCTTGTTACGACCCGGTTCCCGGATCTCTACAGGACCCGAGACCGGCTCACCTCGACTAATCTCAAGACCCAGTCGTCCAACAAGAAATAACTAAAAAGTAGGAAAGTAAATCACATTCACATATGCAATATAACTAAGTAGTAAAAATGTATAAAGCAGTAAAGGAAAGTAAAGCTGCTGTTCCATTATATACCACCAAAACAACAGGACAACAGAAACGAAAGTAAACAGTAGACAACAGTAGCTAAAAGTTTGATACTTACTACAACAGTAAGGGAAATAACAAGTGCTGAAAACTATGGCTGGGCTCGATTGGGTCCAGCACCCTCCGCAGTTGGAAGTCAGGCTGCTCAACTACTGGTCCTGAACAGTGCCATGAAAAGGCAGAGCAGCGAATGCTGAGTAGAGTGGTATCTATACTATCTAAAACAGTAAAAATAATATGTTTAACTTTCTTTTCTATTTATTTTGTTTTATGTGTTCCATTTTCATCCATTTTTCTCAAATACCCAGATATTCTTGATCTAGCATGTTTCTCGTGGGAACGATCTTAATTGCAGTCTTTTTTGAAGAGTAGAAGGTATACGTAATGCTCTCTTGGCTGGGAGAGTCCCCCATGGTAGTCTTATACCCAGTCAACCACCTTGAGGTCACTATCAAGATGTAGTGATGACTGCGGCACGTGTGATAAGCGCACGGGTAGCTACCCTGTACTGACATGCAGTCAGTCATTTCCGCTAGCGGGTACGCCCAAAGTATAGCATGGAACAGTAAGGGCCTTGCCCTCTCAGAACAGGGGTCTCGTCTCTCATAATCAAAAAGGGATCTCGCCCCTCCACAGTCCACGCACCCTTGTCTGACTACCCCTGTTTGCCCAGAGGGCCTAACAAGTCGGTGTAGGATGGCTAGTTGAACCCCGGGTCCCATGGGGTGGCTAGCTCTCTCACTACACTAGTAACTCACCTCGGTACCGCGTACACGAGGGCCAACAAGAGTTGGTGTAGAGTGGCCAATCTTAATCCTGGGTCTCAACCCAAAGGCGGCTAGCTCTGCTCTACACGAAAAGTGGACAATCGCTCTCCTTGGTACCACGTACTTAAGGCCCAGCACACTTCCTGTCTACATTGCAGGTTTTCAACTAACCGCAGGAGTTCTACTCCTAATTTCTCGTAGGGTTCATGCTTATATCTACCTCATTTATTCCGATCCAGATTCCACCATTCACAATTCAGTTCTCATTTATATAGGCAGCTCGTGTTTCCATAATTCAATACATGTCACTGGTGATTTCACAGGTAATTGTTTATAAATTATAGGCAGCTCATCATTATGATACAGACAATTACTAATAGTTTAGCTAAATCATGCATGCAATCACATCATACGACACAAAAGATTCATTCATTCCTCTATCCTAGGATTCATGCCACATCCTAGGATTCCATTCGGCTATTTCCACAAGTACATTCTTATTAAATATTATTAATAGAAGTAAACCACTCTACCAGACAATTCGAGAGTAATGGAGACTCGAACTGCAGACCCAGGCATCTCTGCGAGCCCCAAACACGTGATAGGTCGAAACCCTACACTAAGGAATACATCACAAAAAGAGGGTTCAGAACAATGTATAAAGGTCTCTAGTACGTAGAGAAACTTGCAATGAAACTACAGATACTTCGTTTGCGTAAAACAGATCCCGATTGGATCCCAAATGGGTCAAAAACGTGTCTCCTGTCCAAAATCAGACGTCTGGGAATAAGTCCAGACGCCTTAAAAGGTACAAGAATCTTACTTTAAGTCCCTGCAGTGTTCTCAGATGGCCAGGCCGCCTTTGTAATCGTCTGAAGGTAGTTCCAGACGTCGGACCACGTCTCCGGTCATTTGGAAGCACCTCCGGACGTCTGAAGTTTGGTGATCCAATCAGATGTCCAAAAGTGCGTCGGAGAGCGTTCCACGCTCCTTCCTAAGGCTGCTCCTGCGTACGATAGTTGCAGCCCTCAAATCAAACCCGACATTCACACTGCGGTGAGGCCTGCATGGCCGTAACCGCGAAAAAGAACATACCTTCGCGATAAATGAGCTTTCAGACGTCTGACCTTAACTCCAGACATTCAGGAGCTCCGTCAGTCGTCTGGACTCCACTCTAGATGTTTGATACTGAAAAATTTCCAGTACCAAAACCTGCTCCCAACGCTCTTTGCTGCGTACCTCCTCGCGCCGCCGCAGCTCCAGTTGCTGTAGATGGTCGAGGCCTCCTCCCCGGGATCTCTCCTACACGCGCCCGCGGTGGCCTTGTGAGCTCCACGGAGCTCCCACCGAAGCTTTCTAACTTCGGCCTCCTCCTCCTGTACTTTCCTCACCCTCTCGCTCTCCCTCGTTCGCCTCCTCTCACAGGCTCTGAAGGTGGGGGTGGTGGTGTGTGGAGTGGAGAGGAGGGGAGGGGTTTAAGTAGGTGGAGTGGGGGTTTAGGGTTCGGGCAGGGAGGAAGGGAGAGAAAGGAGCAGAACATTTTGCGCGTCGCCCGTGCACAGAGCACAAAGCGCGCAAAAAAATTTCATTTTCAGACGTCTGGACAGACGTCTGACTGAGACTCCAAACGTCTTAAAAGGTTAAAAGTGTGACCGGTCTTTACAACCCTTCAATGTATTAATTAGGTGAATTTAACCTTAGAACTTAGTTAAATGAGGTTAATTATAGAGAATGATGGCAATGCCATTAGGTTGTATTACATCAGAATCAGCCTCATGAGAGGATATGGTCATATATCGAGCAGGTCGGGTTAGGTTCTATTTTGCAGTTTCCTTTCATCTCTTTGGATTAGCACCTGCATTCGTGGAGAGATGGCGATCGGAGACGCATATCTTTCATATGCGTTATGGAGAGATGGCGATCACACTAGAGGACATCACTATCATCATAGGATTACCTACTAATGCAGACGTTGTCGCAGGTACACTTGCCTTTGTGCAATATGCAGGCTATCCCAATTTAGTGCCTTTCTTTTGAACTTAAAATCATGTAGGCTTATTGATTAGAGGTGTTAATTTGTATTCCTCGAATTTATTGAGGTCATTTTGTTCTTCTTGGTTGCAACCTCCATCTCTGCTCTGCCATAGATATCAGGAGGGAGCATTTAGGAGTTTACTTGTTTGTTACTTGCTTTCCTTATGTCCTATGCTATCTGAATCTCTCTTGTAGACTTTCCACTATCCTCTACTTGAGGAGGATTAGGATTTTCTTGCTAATGATTTGTCTCATTCCAAACCATGTTTTTTCCTTTGTTCTACTGTGTTGGAAAAGGCTTGCTCTGGTTTTTCTTTGGTTTGGAAGTGTTCATCATTGTTCAACTTCAACTAGGTTCTATCATATTGTTAATTCATTTCTTCTGCACAAATGCCACTCATTTTAAATATTTTTTCACCTCTTCTGACACATTGTACATTGTTGAGGGTAGCTTTCCCTTTTCAATAGGAAGAGAATCTCAGCTATGATTTGCCTATGGAAAAGGTAGAATATGTTTGACAATCATCACAGTTCCATGAGTTAAGATCTGATAAACGTCAATTTATCATCATTATTATGCTCTAAAACAGATCTAGCTCTTAGGGTTTTAACTCCACAATCGGGTTTTCAGGCTGCATTTAGGCATTCACTTAGGATAGGTATGCATTGCATTTTATTTTCTTTTTGATACATTTACTTGAGTGTCAGGGATAGATAGAAAGTCAAATCCCGCATACTTTAGCACTTAGGAAGGCAGAAGATGGAGAAGTTCCTATCAGTTGGATCCCAGTTAGATCCAATTTATCCCAGCTGGATCCTAACTCCTTCTAGCTGGATCAACTCATCTTTAGCTCCATCATGCTCATCTCAGTTGTATGGTAGCTCTAGCTAGTTCACCTCAGCTTCATTCAGCTCACCTCAGCTGGATGACAGCTCAAACTAGCTCAAGTCAGTTGATCCTAGCTCCATTCTAGCTCCTCTAGCTTAGAACAGTCCACTGGAACTCAAGCTGACTACGACTAGCTACTGCCATCAACTAGCTAGACCTAGTCAGTTGAAGATGACCTCAACTAGCTCAGGCTAGCTCAAGTCCAGCTCCTAAAGACTGAACTCAGCTCAGCTTACTCAACTCAGCTCAACTTAGTTGAGCTGGGCTACTTGACCTAAGCTAACTAATCCAGCTAGCTAGGTAATCTCTAAGAAGACCAGACCTAGCTTACATCAGCTCATATCAACAGAAGCCAGCTCATCTTAGCTTGGCTTAGTAGTAAGCAAAGAACTAGCAAGCTAAGCTAGCTAAGGTAGCTCCCTGTAGTTCTTTTCAGCAACCACCAACTCCAGTGTAGCTCAAGGCAACTCCCTCCAACTCATCACCTTCAAAACCCTAGCTCCCTCTACCTCTCTACCCTACTCCCTACTAGCTAAGCTAGCTAAGCTTAGCTTAGCTAGTCACCTCCTTGGCATCCCTACATAACCCTTAAACCCACCTACCTAAGCTTCACCAACTAGCCCTAAACCTAGTCCACCTAACCTACTCCTACTCCTACCCATTTTGGTGCCAACCCTAACACACCCCCTCAACCCACCACCACCAGTAAGGGACACCATAAAAGTAGCACCAAAACCCTTCATAACCAACTCCAAGTTGGTGCCACTTTTCCCTCCAAAATCTCCCTCATCACCACCATACACCTACCCTTATAAGCCATCCCTATCCTACACATAACCCGCCTTCTAGAACCTTCCTTGGTGGGGCCAAAATGGAGGCTTCTCTTCATTTTTGGAGCCACCTTTAGGTGCCCTTCCACCACATAACTACCACCTATGCACCCCCCTACTTGGAGCCATTAAACCCCCACCTTAGGATCCCTTAACTACCCAGCAAACCTAATCCTAGCCATCCACATGTCCACTCCAACTATCCCCTTCTCCACTTCTATATATACCCACCTTAACCACCACCTAAATCCCATCTTCTCCCTTAGTTTAGTTTCTACCTACACCACCTACACCTAAGGCAAAGGAAGAAGAGAAGAAGATCGAGGGGGCAACCTACCCGCTCCCTTGGTGCCTTATTCCTCTTTCTTCTTCTCCCTTGTGCCACGCCTAGGAGGAGTTCTTCATCAAAGGGGATGGGCAGGCAAGGAGGAAGGAAGGTTAGGGTGGATGTCCACCCTTGGAGAAAAACACTTGGAGGAAGACCACAAGAAGGAATGAGCAATGAAGCATCTTCTTCAAGTCCGAGAGCTACCGAACTTGGAGCGAAGACCATTCCAAACTTCATTTAGAGGACACCTTTTTCTTCATCTTTATCAGTTTCTTTTGTATTAGCTATGTTTACTTTTATCTTGTTGTAACAAGCATTCCGCTACAAGTACATTTTAATTAGCAATACAAAAGCATATCGTTGCCTTCAATTTCTTGCTTATAGTTTGTAGTACTTTCTTTTGGTATTCTTAGTGCACACACTCTTCTAATTACCCCAGGCGCACTTGCCTAGGGTGAGGTTAGAAGAAAGGATTTCTTTTTGTCACATAGGCGTAGGTTTAGCGTAGTTCATCTTCGCTTTCCAAAAACCCGATTATTTCCAAAACCCTAAAAACAACAAAAATGAAAATCATAAAAGGAAAAGTGTGGATTTGAGAGGCAAGAGAGAGAATCAATTCATGTGATTAACAATTTGGCCTCCTTGGACGACCCTAGATACTCACCCTATCTAGGAATATAAATTGTAAAAGTTGATTGTGAATTTACAAGTTACAACGACACTATTTCACATAATTAACAAATCACGTATTTTTGACATCAAGACCCAATAATGTTGAACTTTAAATCGTAGTTACTGTTTGTTTGCAATAGACTAGATTGTTCTATTTGGTCAACATATAGTCTATATATGTGTTATGTCATTTTATTCACAATGGTTGCATGAATGCTTTGCGGTGATGCATGATTATGGACTTATTTTGCTATTTCTAGTTTCACCAGTAGAATTGACAGAATATTTGTTTTTCTAGTTAATAATTGATATGACATACTAATGCTACATGGCATGGTACTCAATCAACAGGTTTACTTGTATGAAAATAGGTTGGAGTTTCTTTTTTTCTTTTTCTTTTTTGAATGGAATCAAAAAAATGTCACCACATTATCTGGACGTGATTATTTCAGGCACCAGAAGGTTTGGCATTTCAAAATTTGCTTCAAGCTGCTGCTGGCAGTTGTTGCGGCTGCTGCTGGCAGTTGATGCAGCTGTTTCTGCTGGCAGTTGTTGCTGCTCGCTGTTGCTTGCAGCTGATGCTGCTGGTGGAGGAAGACTCACTTAGAGATGAGGTTGGCTGTGTTATTGCTGGTGGAGGAAGAAAAGAACGTGGAAGTAGAGTCAGTTAGGGGACATGTGTCTTACTGGAAATGGTTTTAGGGGCACCCATGTAAAAATAAGGAAATAATATCAGATAGCACGTCCTTTGAAAAAAAATCAATTTGAATTCTTTTGAACTTTTATCAAATAAAAATCAATTTGAGTTCAAGTGATTTGATTTGATTACCAGTCCTCCTAACTGCCATTTTGTTATGCGGTCCTTGATTTGGAGATGTTAGTTGTGCAATTTAATGGATTGTCTGGAGCCAACTGTTTTAGACATGTTTTAAATCTTGCAAACTAGTATTTGTTTTCAATAATCTTTTCAATATGTTGGGTAATTTTTTAATCTTTTTTATTTTAGGTGATACGCGTAGAAATTGGTTAGTCGTGTGCCAATAGTTGCTTGGATGCTAGCCACCAAACTGGGAAGAGTCCCAAATCAACCTACGCTAGTTGAGGCAAAATTTTAGCGAGCTACCGGAAGATGACAAGGAGGAGACTATATGGCAGTATGCACGGGCATACATCTTACACATGCTAGGAGGAATCCTCTTCCTCGACAAGTCTGATACTTTGGTATATTGACTTATTTGCCATTGCTACAAGATTTCGATGCCACTGGGTGATTGAGTTGGGGTTCTACTTGTTTGGCATTCCTATATAGGTTTGTAAAAGTGTTCACTTTCTTTCAAACTCAACTTTTCAATACATAGACTAACTTATAGAATTTGACATTAAAGTGTAGGAATCTTTGTAGGGCTCCCCGCAACGTCATCGGATAGATCGGTGGTTGCCTTATTCTACTGTAGTTGTGGGCATGGAGCGATTCCTGCATATCGCATTGATAGTACACTAGTGACTAGAATTAAATAGGAGGCCACTAGCATGTTGCTGGGCTGTAGGATTCGAGGTTATGGAGCATCCGACGCATGTTGTGCATCCATAGAGATGCTTTTGACATACATGCTCCCAATTAGGTATCACATATTCAAGCCATGTTACTGATATCATATGGTTTGCAAGCTGGTTAATTATGATATGACCCCTCCAATTTGTTTTAGATTGTTTGGAGGTCATATACTGAGGATATTATAGCATAGCTTCCTTAGTACTACTTTGACAGCCTAGATATTTGGCATGTAGTGTGCCACTGGTGCACTTCCATATGGTGGAGCATTACTAGTCAGGTCGAGTTTTGCACCAGTTCGGTGGTCGCCAGGGTCCCCCATCAGATTGGGACACGGATAATTCTCTGCATGCCATTAACCTTAGAGGTAAGAAGGATATTGATTGGAGAGCAGAGCATATAATGCACATAGCTGGATGGAATGACAGAGACATTGACTTCAGCATATTGTCCCACCAAATGCTAATGGAGCCATGGTGATAGATGACTACAATTCGTGGTATCATTAAATAACACAGAGATGCATAAGATACCATGGCGAGTTAGTCTAGAGTGAGGTTAGCCCATTACTAATCGTTGCATTATTAAAAATTTATGACATTTTATTATCTTTAAAATTTAACATGTGGTATATTTTCTTTTTTGCTTGAGAGATGGGATTAGCTTATAGGTATTTGCAAGGATAGAGCCAAGATGGTAACTATCAAGTCCATAGCATAGGAGCCAAAGCAGATACTAAAGTTCAACACCTCACGCCAATTTGTTGAACTACCATCCATTGACCCTTTGGATGATTACAACAAGGGTGAGTATGCTGCTATGGACGAGGTGCCTATTGTTGTCCTTGTTCGTGGATGAGGACAACTGTGAAGATGAGGATCAAGACGAGGATAGGCATGTGGGAGGTGAGGAGCTGGCAGATGTGGAGTTGCATAGCATGACGCGGAGCAGCCACAATATCTAGGTATGGATCAGGCACAACATCTTGATGTGGAGCAGACAGGATCATCTGGAGTGGGCACAACATGATGAGGCGGAGCAGACACAGGATCTTGTTGCAGACCTGGCATAGCTTGATGTGGAGTAGGCACAGCATGATGTAGAGCATCCGGAGCACCCTCTTGCAGAGTAGCCACAACTTGATGTAGGGTAGACACAGCATGATGCGGAGCAGGTGCAGCATCCTGGTGTGGAGGATGATGTTCAATTGGTTACTCCCTTAGGATCGATAATAGACACTGTTCTGAATACTCTGCCAGCGCCACAGAAGATACGAGGCGACGACTTTGGAGATGTCACACAAGCCTCATCCTCCCTTATTGGAAATATTTCACCTCGGTCTCCATTATTTGCAAGTCTTGGAGGCTCGCAAATTAAGAATATTGATACACTTTTTCTTTTTGAAATTGATCCACCTTCAGATCGAATGAAGACACATTAGAGGAAGAAGAGAAAGCAGCTATAGGATATCTTCTGATATATTTCCATCTTATGGATTGTATCATATTTGTGTATAATATATGTCTCATTTCTTTTCCAAAACTTATTTGAATGATGCAATACATTTTGACAATCAATGACCAACATATTTATATTTGTTTGTATTGTTGAATATAGTGTGTTATGAAGAGAATTTTCTTATATACCATTTGTATTGTGTGGCATGCATAAATATGTGGGACTCAATTTTATATGGTATAGGTTCCATGGCTGTAAACACATGTCACCAAAAAATGCCATCATCCAGCTTTACATTGTCATGCCCGTTGACGGGCTAAATAGGTATTTTAGAATCGCTTCATTGTAATATAGCTGAAATAACACGAAAATAAGTAATATTTATAACTCGAAAGATCATCAGGAAAGTCCGAGGTCGAATATAGGGTCAAGTATAGCAATTAATCTCAAAGATTACAATAGAATCACAAATATAAGCAATTGATAATGAGAATTTCACTAAAAAATGATGTATCAGTAGAATCAAGTAACAATATGCAAAAAGAAGAGGATAAAATGATGATTTAAATTACCAAATTACCCTACAATGTTAAGCTCACAAGTTATTCAAATATCAGAATCAAGTATATCTCAAATTAAGAACCATAGAATCAATGTATCAGACGACAGAATAGGCGGTCAGATGCCTTAACCAACACCCAATTATAGTGCCCTTAAGAAGCTCAAGGGTGTCTTCTCTTCTTCTTCTCAAGCCTCAGCAGCTACACATAGAGGCAAAGGCCTCTCTTTTTCTCTTCAAGCCTCAAGGAGAGGCACAACATGGAGGCACGAAGGGCCTCCCAGTGACTAAGTGTAGAGAGGGCATGGCTAAGGGCAAAAACCCCCCCTCTCTTTCTCTTTCCTTCTCTTCTTTCTCTCAATAGCCAGGTTATTGGGCAGGTAACTAGATCCTGAATGGGGCCAGACTCGTGTGCATGACCGTGGGTGAGGCGTGAAGGCACGAGGAGGCGCGTGAAGCAGGGACCTGACCCTCGACGTTCTTGGGTGAAGGGGTAGGATCACAAAAACAACTTATACGCCCTCACGAGCTCTCCCACTTCCGATATGGGACTATGTTTAGGTCTTCACTTCGTGCGAACAGAGTGGGGACATCTGATTTGAAGCTGAAGATGCTACCCTTTCGCTTAACTGATGCCTTGGAGCTGGTTCTGGATGCAATTCGTGTCACCTTAAGCTTGATTGGATGAAGAACACTGCTGCAACCTTGAAGAATAGGCTGGAGACAAAGATGGCGACGGCGGAACTTCGGTCAGACCTGAAATAGAAGAATATGGCCTCTCGGCCACGTCAAATAAGCTCAAAAGATTCACCGGATGGCGACGAGTGTGGTAGGGGTAGTTTCATGGAGTTTAGTGGTCGGTGGACTTCTGATGAAGTTGGTGAACACGTGCAGCGAGGAGTGAGTTTGGCAGAGGGCGTGAGAGACCAATAGCCTCAAATAAGTTGGGGCTTTTGGTCTATGAAGAACGGTGGAGGTGTAGAGATCAAAATTGGGTGATTTGGTGGTTTGTAGCAGCCGTGCGAACTCGTCAGAGGTACGTCGGCGAGGTGGAAGACAGAGGTGGATCAGGTGCGTCGGAGGTCGAGATGGAGTTGTGGTGGCACGGTGATGATGAGTAGATGCTAGGGTGTCGAATGAACTAAGTGTTAGAAGAAGAGGAGTGGAGGAGGCACCGGGTTTGGTATGGCCAGCGCTGGAGAAGGAGGTTGCTCTGGTGAGATAGAAAGGCGACGACGGAGGGTTAGGAGGCACCTCGCTAGTATTGCGAGGTGTAGAAAGATGAGGGTAGTTGGATCGACCGCCTATGGTATGTGGGGGTCGGTGAAGAAGCTGGGGGAAGGTCGCTAGAGACAAACTTGGAGAGAGTCGGAAGTAGAGGAAAGAAGATGATTTTGGCTCAAAATTTTGCTAAGGAGGTGAGGAAGGCCATGGGTAGCTTTATAGGCATAAGGGCGAGTCTCCGAGCTTGGAAATAAGCTTGAAGAGCTCGGATTTTGTGGTATTGGTTTAGGAGTTTTCAAGAGTTTGCTCGAGCTTTTGGACGGGTTTGGAAGGTCATGAATAAGCTCAGATGAAAAAGGATCTCGTTAGGAGTCCTTCCATTTTTGGGAGAGATTTGCTGTAGATTCAGGGAGAAAGCCCTGATGGAAACCTTCCATTCATATGGCGGTAGGGATCGTTTTGCGAAGAAGGCGAAGAAGTTGGGGGCTTTTTGTAAGAATTTCAAAAGTTGAGGGGCTTTTTGTAAGAAAAAGACTTAGAACAAGATTAAAATGTAAACTAGGTCAAGATGATCTCAGATTGGGCCCAAATTTTGGTACAAACCTAATTTGGATCCAAGGAATCTAATGGTGAAGTCAGATTTTGGTTTTGACCAAGTTTGACTAGGAATTTATGTAAAAATCCAAATTAGGGGAACTGTCTGTCTGTGACTCTATTTTAGGTCAAAATGGGTTCAGATGATTAAAGCAAGGATACCAAGCCTTATGGAATATTTTTCTATGATTTTTAGAAGGTTTAGATGAATTTTATCCTAATCAGAACCTTAGTTAATTAAGCAAGTTTGTTTTTAGGGTTTCAGATGTCCATTAATTCTTTTTTTTTTTTTTTTTGAAAAGGCGAAGGGTGCTATTGATGACGATAGCAAACTGGAAACAAGTTATTCATGAAAAAGCATGAAGTTACAGGGAGTCACACCACTCTCTAACAATTCTCCAACAGTCCCTTACGATACCCCCAACATTCAACACACCCCCATTAAACATAATTTCATTGCGAGCCTGCCATACACACCACATTACGCCCACCATTTTCACCTGCTCCCTTCCCTTCATCAGGATGGACCGCCACAAATCGTCCCACGTGGGTAGAGCAACTCCACATATGTCCCTCCATAGACGGTCCGTCACCAAACACGAAGAGAAAAAGGTGCATCCTATCATCTAAGGGAAATGTACACAAGGGGCAGTTTTGGGGAGGAGTTCCCATCCTTTTCGACCTCATTTCACAAGTGATAAGACCATCCCAATGACAAAGCCAAAGGAACACTTTGATTTTTAAGGGTATCTTCAATGACCAAATCTTGGTGCAATCCACCTCCTCCCTTGATTGATCAGCGGTCAATGAGGCCATCAACTTTTTGTATGCCTTGGCCGTGGTGAACGACCCATGTTTCCACCTAAACCCATCTTCCCTGTCCACCGGTTGAAACGCCATCAGGTCTGCCAGCAGCCTCTCTTGTTTGGCCTACGTGCGTCAGCCCTCTCGTAAACCAACCCCTGCAATATTTCACCTTCCAGCTGCAGAATCCCAACAATCAGCAACAGGGATGTTGCTGTCTAGAGCTGCAGCATACGCCCGTGGGAACACCTCGTTCAGTCTGCCTAGATTCGACCACTGATCTGTCCAAAACTTGAAATGCCTTCCATCTCCCACAGCTAGGTTCAATTCAGCCATGTTGGCCTACATCGCTTTGCAGACAGAACGCTAAAATGGAGATGGGTGATGAGGAGGGGTCACCCACAACTGAACCTGTGAACTGCCATATGCCTCTAGGACGAGCTAAGGCCAGATCTTCCCTTCAGCATTTGCCAGTTTAACTGCCCATTTCAGTAGAAGGGCATCATTGAATTCCTTGAGAGACCAGATTCCCATCCCACCCTTGGAACGAGGTCTGCAGAGGTGTTGCCACTTCACCGGGTGTAAGAATTTGCCTTCCGCCTTCGCACCTTTCCAAAAGATCCGTTTCCTCATGACATCTAACCTCTTCCAAACCACCTTCAGAGATCTGAACATAGAGAAGGAAAAAATGGGGATAGATGTGATAATCGAATTGAGGAGAATCGGTCTCCCTCCCTTGGACAAAAACCTGCTGCTCCAGCCCTCTAGTTTAGCTGAGACTTTCTCAAACAATATTGCCCACTCACTCTTCTTTAGTTTACCTTCTCTTAATGGCAGCACCAAGTATCTAATTGACAGCGTAGCCAATGGAGTTTGTAGGATGGTTGAGATAGTATCCCTCTCTTGACCTGCCATACCGAAGCAAACCAATGACGACTTCGCTCCATTAAGTCTAAGGCTTGGAATCTCTCTAAAAATGCTCACCAAAGTGGAGAGGGTCTCTGCCTCATCCCTTCCTCCTTCAACAAAAAAAATCATGTCATCGGCATATTGCAGAATTGGTGCCAAAGCCTTGGAGCTGGAAATAGAATATCCCCTCACCAAACCCTCATTGGCCAACATACAAGTAAAATAAGCCAGTGTATCCACAGCTAAGTTAAAGATAAGAGGGGCTAAAGGGCACCCTTGTCGCACTCCGCATCGTGGCTACAGCCAAACCTCGCAAGGTCACCCGTTAACCAATGGTGAAAAGGATGAAGTGACTATGCATATTTTCATCCATTGGGTCAAGAGAGGAGGGAAGCCTTGTCACTTGAAGATCTCCCACAAGTAGGACCATGTAACAGAGTCATATGCTCTACTAAAATCAACCTTCCACATATATGCTTTGCTTTTCCTTTTGTGCCATCCAGCCACCACCTCCTGCGCCATAATGAAAGATTCTTGAAGTGACCTGTTTGGGAGGAACGTCGACTGCACGGGACTGATCAAATCAAATAGTACCCCTCTCAGTCAATTTGCAAGCACTTTGCTAATTATTAGATAGATCAAATTTGAAAGTGCTATGGGTCTAAAATCCGACAACTTCTCTGCCCCACACATCTTTGGTAAAAGAAAAAGATACGACTTATTCAGTCGCTCCACACTTCAAAATTCTCTGTAAAAAAACACTTGAAACCCATCCGGGCCTGGAGAACCTTCAGCATTCAGTCTATGCATAGCATCAATCACCTCCTGTTCGGTAATGGTTCAATCAAAAATTTTGAGATGTCCATTAATCTTGAAATGCATGAAAACTCGTTTCATTCTGCATGGATCCTCTTATTGGACATTAATGACCATTTGATCTTTAATTATCCCTTATAATACCCGTGGTTATTCTGTATTTGTGGAATGCTGTTAATTTTGTAGAAATAACCTTGTATTCTTCTCTTCTTTTTAAAATAGGATAATGTACCCTTAGGACCTTTTGATGGATATGTAGGAACTTTTATCAACCTTATCAGACCAAATTGAGCTACTTATGACTCATTATGGTGTTCCCATCAATGCCACAACCAGCAGCAGTGGTAGATGAGGTGGGGAGTAGGTTCTAGTCAAAGTCGACTTTTGAAGGGTCGAATTTGGTTTAAGTGAAGTCGACTCTTCAAATGTCTACTTTGTGACCCCACCAAATTTTATTTTTCGTAATCGTAATCTATGATTATTTTTTTTTATTGCCATTCGTGCAAATTTTTTTTGAGGAGGCAGAGAGCAAGGGAGAGGTCGGGGATGTCGCATGTGGGGAATGATTCGGGGGCACAGGACTTTTCATCATAGTTTCAAAATCATGACCAAAGATTATTGGTCACGGTCTATCTAAAATCGTGACCAAGGACTTTCGATCACAGATTTTGAAACCGTGAAAAAATGTTTAGTATGAAATTAACCTATTTATCCTTTTTGGTCATGGTTCAACCCAAAATCGTGACTGTATGTTACTTTTGCTCACCGTTTTAGAAACCACGACTAAATAACTGTGACCAAAACTAATTTTTCTAGTAGTGCCAAGGCTAGTCACTATTCACACCACTTGAACGAGGGTGGTATAATCTATTACAACCCACTTCTCTTGTACTTGCTAAGAGAAAAAACAACTCAAGATCTCAGCACGCTGGTCCCAATCAAAGCAGGAAGATAAAATAATATAAAATATAAATCTTATGGAACCTTAAGAAATTAAATTGCAAACTGAGCTTTTCTCAAGGTGTGGAACGACGTGCTTTGAAAGATGAGCCTTGGAAAGGGCACGAAAGTGCACAAGAGCTTTTGAAATGAGAGAGAGAGAGAGTGGAAGCACCGTCACTTTTGAAATGGCTTTTTAAGTTGTGTTTTGAAATGGTTGTCATTTAGTCTTATTTATAAGTAAAATAGAGTCAATTTAGGAAGTTCAGAAAATATCTTTCTATCCATATCGATTGATAAATTTTACTTATTGGTCGATCAATTTGAAGTTTGATTGATTAATAATTTATGTTGGTTAATCAATTGATGAGTGATTAAATTTGCTTTTGATCGATCTATTTTGGTGAAAAATAAATTTGAATTTGAGTTCATTTGGCCTATCAATTTGCCTATATAAATCGATCAATTCTATATTTTTGGTTGATCATTTGTCTCATGTACTCAGTCACAGAAAGATTCGAAATGAATAATTAGCAACTTAAAAATGAGAAACAATTTTTAAGGTTGCTCACAAAATATTATAGACTCAAAAGACTAAAATAAAAATTGCATTGACATTTTTATAAAAGTATTAACTTTTAGGATGATTCGCTTGGATTTACGGAAGTTTGATCCTAAAAGATTAGTCTGCAGTAAAGTGTAATTTTGTTTTATCAAAACAAAGGTCTCAACAACCACAAGTACTAGGTGGAAGGGGTATTGGGAAATTTTTCCATGCCATATAAATAGGCTTAATGTCAATCCCATATAAATATGCTTCATGTAAGCCATGAAGCCCATGTGTCTTGCAACAAAAACAACTCATCTTCCCTCCATTGACCAACCCGATCCCCCACATTTTCTCCTTTGAGCTGCAGTTAAGGTGACGATTTAGGACTCCATTGAAGTTTAAACTTGAAGGTAACTCCATCAACTTGGCCTGTAGGCCCAATCTCCTCCCTAATTCTCCTTTCTTGTTGGGTTTCAAGGGAGAAATGGGAGAATGAAAGGAGAGGAGGGGGTGCTACTATTATGATCGAAGGGATTTGCATGGCCAAAGAGGAAGAAGGAAGATTCAAAGGAGAATCATAGGAAAGGTGCTGCAGTCCTCAAGAATCCACTTAAGGAGAAGAGAATTGGAGAGACAACCTCAAAATCGATTAGGAACATCATCATTCCCTTCTTGGAGATTTTCTATCAATTCCTAAGATTTAGAAACCTCATTACATGTACAATTAAGTTTACCACACAATAACACCACAACACCCTGAATTTGTATTTGCATGTTGAGATCTTAGCATGCAAAGGGTGCTTTGGGATGCATGGTCTAATTAAAAACTAGGATCTTTTTGAAATTTTACCCAAGCTATTGGTTGTAGAATGTTATAAATTGGTTCATTTGATAATATTTAGTGTTATTTAGGGTTTGCTATAAAGTTTGCAGGATCACAATGGCCCTTTGCGGGAGAAGTCTACCTTTAGTGGCCTAGACTTAACATTAGATCCTTTATGAATATGGCTATTTAACACTAAATAGGAAGCATTTTGTTAGGATCAAATGACTCATCCCATAGCATCGCGAAAGCGTAAAAATTAAGGTCATTAAAAATTGACTCGATAAACGGTTGATGCTCGAAAAATTGAATAACAAGAATCAAATAAACAACCTAAACTGGAGCCACGTGGGAAGCACTAACTTCTCATTTTGGGATCCCTGCGAGTATCGAAAAATACCTCTTGAGGTAGCGTAGTATAGCATCCTACGTGTTGTGCCTCATACTATACGTCTTGGCATAGTGAGACTCCCTTCTTCTTGACAGGCTGATGATGTCCTTGGCACTGAGAACAGTCAATCACGTGAGCACGTTGCGAACCCTTGCGAATCCCAAGGAAACCCGTGCCTCTCCTTTAGAAAATCGACAACAAAAGTTTCTTATTTCTTGACTAGCAAGTTTTTGATGTTGAGCAAACTCATTGGATGTCTAGAACACCTTCTAGATGTCTAATGATCATGCTAGATGTCCAGAATGAAGAAGGTTTGCACTCCTCCTCAATTGTGATTTCCCTACTCGGAGGGGGTGAGATCAGCGTGACGTAAAAAATGCGGAATTGAAAAAATACCAATCTCACAAAATAAACAAACACAATGTACACAATAATTTTTAGGTGGAAACCCAAATCGGGTGAAAACCACCACCTAACCCTCTCGAGTTAGGATTTTCCGATCAACCAAGTTGATCAAATCCACTAAACGAATCACTTTAAACGAGGGTGATTCAACCTCAATTACAACCACGCTATAAGTGCGAGGGTAGCATTCCTCAACCCCTTCTCTTCATAAGAAGGATTTTGTCCCATGAAGGAGACGAGAATTCGCAAGGCGAATACCCAACCAAATAACAAAGATAAAGAAACAACAATCCTATAGAGCCAACAAAATAATTTAAACCTAGCTTCTATAGGAATTAGGAAACTCCCCTTTGCAAGGAGTGCGTCGGATCGATGATGCGGGTGCGTAAGCCACGCGATGGCGCAACGTCGCTCTTCGTGAACTACGGCGGGAGAGCGGGTGCGCAAAGGGAATTTAGCTCTCTGGATGATGGAACTTAAGCTTGGAGAGCAAGAGCTTTTCTTGGACACAAAAGAGTAGAAAGTATGTTGCGTAGGTGTATATTGGTGTGCAAAGGCTCCCCTCTATTTATAGAGGCCTTAGGAAGGCTTTGGAAGGTTAGGAAAGCTTCCATAGCCGTTGGGTGCAAAGCCCAAGAGAATCAGGCCGAAATCAGGGACAATGATTGCATTGACAGGGTAATCAGATGTCTAATTCTGGCATCAGACGTCTGGAAGACCACTTTAAGACGTCTGGGAACAACATCAGACGTCTGATTTTAAGCGGGTTTCTTCCTGACTTGAATCAGATCTAAACAGGGTTCTAGTACAAGTCCAGCAGACGACATACAGGACGTCTGGAAACCTATTTTTTCGTGGGAATGAATTTGCAACGGCTAGAAAATCTTTAAGAAGAGATTTTCGGGTCAGTCGAGGCAAAACGGTCAATTATCAGACGTCTGGAAAGGCTTAAGGACGTCTGATAAGGCTCTAATGGTCATATCCTCGAGTGTATGCTAAGACAGCCAACGGTCCACTAATTGGTCGTCTGGCAAAGTCATCAGACGTCTCCTAAGACGTTTGGTCTAAGGTATGGACGTCTGATTTCATCAGACAGAACTAACTATGTCCAGCCTAAATGTTATCGGACGTCTAAATCAACAGTCAGACGTCTTAAAACACATTATCAGACGTCTGATCTTGGAATTAGACGTCTGGAAATGCTGTTTGAACCCTATATTGGTTTTCTAAGTTTTCTACAGAAAACCTAAGTGTCCTAGGGTTGTGCGGGTGTTCCTAGGACTACTGTTAGGGTACTTTGAGGCTCTTTAACATAATGTTCTAAGGAAATAAAGAGTAAGAAAATAACGACAAAAGTACATGAAAGGAATAAAATGGAATTCTATCCTATTCTTCTTGTCCTTCCATCTTCAATCTATCGCTCCTCGCGAATCCCCTCTGTTCTCCATCAAGCTCCTCCAATCCGTCCTGGATGCGAGTTCGAATTCCGTCTAATCACGTCTCCATTTGCAATTGACCTGAAATCTAAGACTTCAAGTGCAAATGTTAAATAACACGTATTTTGTTATCATCAAAATAAATGATTGTGGTGCTCTAGCACCAACACATGCTAGATGTCCAGAATGAAGAAGGTTTGCACTCCTCCTCAATGTTTGAGGACATGATTAGACTTCTAATGGAGAGAAGTTTGATCATTCTACTGGAAGTCTAATCATAAGTTTAGATGTCCAGACTTGAAGGAGGAAGAAGAGGAGGGTGATGGCTCTCCTCTCTCTTTAGTGGAGGATTTGTTGCACACCAAATTAATTGGTTAGGGTTTCTTGCTCTTAACATGAGAGATCTATATAGGGAATCCTTTTATTCCTAATATGATGGGGATCATTGGATCAAATCTAATGGTTGGGATTAAATCCTGATTGAAATTTGCATGATTAACTCTTAACTAATTTATCCAATTTAGATTTTAGTACCCAAATGCATTTATCCAAATCCTTTTGGATCACGACCAAACATATTTGGCTCAATTAAATGCCAAATTAAATGCTATTTAACTCCTTAAATAATATTTGATTTCTTTACAATTAGAATCATCAAAATCATTATTGGTTTCATCACGTTAATAATGAAGCATTTAGAATTTAAGATTTATGACACTACACCTCTTTTAGGTATTCCAAATACTCACACTGAAAGACATTTGTAACCCCAAGGATTAATTCCTAAAGTCATTGTCCTTCCTACCATGGGTTACATATATTCATGTTCCCCTTATATCATTAGGACAAGAACGAAGACCAGTTCCTTTCCAAAATGACTGTCTTCTTCTCTTTCATATATGGGTTTGATCAAGACTTGTATGACCATGCATAGAATTTCATACTTTTCAATATATGTGAAGTGAGCTCGTGTCTTCCAATCCATTGTGTACACTTATAATAGTAGATATGTGAGATCCCTTCGAGAGATCATGTGTCTCCTACACTCATATACACATTAGCTTTCCAGTCTTAACACTAAGGTGGGTGCATCAACCATCGATCCACCAAATATATATATTTAAGTATAAAGACACATATCCATTTCAGGTTAAAGGATACATCTTCTCCTTGATAGTGATAAGAGAAGGACTTTCGCATCTTTGTCTCGTTGAGTCAACTCCTTGACTCAACCATGTAATAACCTGAATCTTCATTTTTATGCAAAGGATGTACATCAAGGGCATCCATCAGGCAATGATCTCTCGAGAAGATTGCCATCTCTTCTTAAACTGGAGACAACTATTAGATATCAAGATGGATCTTGATGACTTATTGAAATCTTCAATACAAACCATTTGGATATTCAATACTTGTTATCAGTATATCCAATATGGCTACAGTACATTCTCCAACTTGTGTTGAGAGACCCAACTAATTACATTAGTGTGTTCGCATGATCTAACACTTAGATCTGAATCACCAATCAAGTGATCCCACTCAGGTTGGCTCATCAAGGGCACACAATTCCAACACATCTAACATTAGGTAATCCCGCTTTGGATGAAATCCAAGTGATTAAGAGTGTTTTAACCCTAATTTGGTCATAGAACTAGTAATTAAGAGGGAAACCCTAATTAGCTTTGGGATTAATTAGGGTCCTAAATAGAGTGGTTGGTGGGTAATTGGTAGAAAGGCCACATTAAAACCTTTATTATGCTTAACCAAGCGTGATGCTCCCTTAATGGGCTAAAATGGATCCTAATTGAATAACTAAGGACTTAACCTTAAATCAAGGGAGTTCATAACCTTATTAAGTGCCAACTTTGAGTGTCTGAATCCTCTAGGGTATAAGAGATACCCTAGTGACCTATTATGTCTACAAGTTAAGAGGCTATTTTTTGAATAAATCCACCTATGAAAGAGAAGTAAAATTGACAAGTAGGTTATATTTAAATTGATCTGCAAATGAGAACACCATTACGTTGTGAACCTAGAGGATCATTGTGTCGGGTCACACACTTAGATCATGTTGGTAGGTTGGCTACTTATTGTTAACTGGAACATGAAGGGTTCTTGGTTACAATCACTTAAAATGAGGTACTTGGATCAATAGTCTGATTAACGCCTACTGATGGATGACGTCAGGTTACTTGGACTTGTGAATAATGATACTCTTTAACAAAGCTTTGCAAGCACCCACCAGTATCGATGATGTTGAGGTACCAAGGGGTGCTAGGGTGAGATCTCATTTGAGATTAGCTAAACAGGGCACACCCAAGGTATCTTGCTCCTTAGGTGTTGTTACGACCCAACCCGGATCTGCTTGGAAATCAAGACAGGCTACATCCTTATCCCAAGATCCATGTTGGTGCAAGAGCACCACGGTCGTTAATTTTGATGATAATAAAACATGTGTTATTTAACATTTGCATTGAGTTTATAAATTTTAGGAAATTGCAAATGGATATAAGTGTGAAGGAGCTCAAGCTCACATCCATGGTGAATTGGAGGAGCTTGATGGAGGAGAAAAAGCTTCACGTGGAGCGAGGGGATGAAGAAAAGAAGAAGAATAGGATAGATGTTTTTAATGTTTTGTACTTTTGTCTTTATATTCTTTGCTCTTTATTATGTCTAGATGTTTGTTAAAGAGCCTCAAAGTTACCAAACAGTAGTCTTAGGAACACATACATAACCATAGGATACTTAGGCTTTTCGTAGAAAACTTAGAAAGCCAAAATAGGTATCAGATAGCCTGATTAGACGTTAAATCTGGAAATCAGATGTCCAAACACTTAGGTTGGACTTAGTGCCTTCGTATGTTGATTTCATACGACCAGCCCTTAGTCCAGATGTCTTAGAAGATGTCTGATGAACTTGCCAAACATCCAACTAGAGAACTGTTGGCTTTATCAGGCTAATCTTAGAAGATTAACTCTTTATCCAACCTACTTTCACTTTCAGACGTCCGTTGTGATCCCTAGATGTCTGATAAGTAGACGTTTGGTCCAAATCACCTTTTGTCAGATGATTATAGTCGTTTAGCCTCAGGAAATCAATTCCCACAGTAAAACCTATTTCCAGATGTCCAGATTTTGTGCCAGACGATTGACTTGTCGTCTGACCAATAAGACCTAGAACCCTGTTTAGATCTGGACAAAAATAGGAAGAAAATCCATCTAGAATTAGACATCTGACCTTAAGTCCAGACGTTTTAAAAGTAATCTTTAGACGACCGTTCTGATCCAACACCGTATAGTTGATCCACCCATCTAGATTAGACGTCCGACCATAAAATCAGATGATGACCTAGATGTCTTATAATAGATCCAGACGTTTGATAACCCTGTCAGAATCATAAATAACCCTGATTTCAGCCTGATTTGCATTGGGATAATTCCCAATGGCTAGAGAAGCCCTCCAACGGCTAGAAGAGGCTTCTAAACCCTTCTTAGGACCTCTATAAGTAGAGGAACACTCTTCCTAACCCAAGACACACCAAGTAACACTACTTCCACACTCTTTTGTGTCATAGAGAAGAAATCATCAAGAAGAGAAGTGATCTTGCTCTCCAAGCCCCAGTCAATAAATCTGAGATCATCATTACTCTACCGAGATCACGACTACGCAGTTTCATCTAAGGGAAATATATTTTTCCTATAGGAGCTAGATTAACATTAATACTTTGTGGCTCTAGAGGTCTATTGTAATTTTTATTTTGTTCTTGCTTGAGTATTCACTTTGTGAATTCCTGTCTTTTTCATGGGACAAAATACTCCTCGTGAAGAGGAGGGGTTTGAGGCACGCTACCCTCGTTTAAGTAGTATTGTTGTAAGAGGTTGTACTACCCTCATTTCAAGTAGCACGTTAGTGGATTTGATCGACTTGGTCGATCAGGAAATCCTAAACCGAGAGGTTTATGTGGTGATTTTTACTCGAGTTTGGGTTTCCACCTAAAAATCATTGTGTACTTGTGATTGCATTCTTTTGTGAAATTGTAATTATATTTTCCGCATTATTTTTCGTATCATGCAAATCTCACCCCCTCCGTTGAACCCACAACCCAATCATCTATCGAGTAATAAACGTAAAACAAATAACATTTCCCACACATGCACCATAGCAAAAAAAATAAACAGAAAGAGGTGAATTAAACCATAGACTAACATCAGTGCAAAGAAAAGAAATAGGGTTCACACCATAGCCATCACTGCTAACATCAATAAGAAGGAGAATAGAAACTAACTAGTTTCAAAGATATGTGCTCATAATAGCCGAAAAAAAAAATTAAGCAATAAGAGCTAAGACTATGGCTGGTTGTGGTTAGGCTCAGCTCGGTCTCCCTCAACAGCCTGTGAAGCTGGTTGCTCACTCCCCTGACCTGGGTATAGTATGGTAGGCGTCAACGAAAAGCTGAGTAGAGTTGGCGAGACTATGAAAAATCATTTAGAAGCTAAGAAGCAGCAAAAAGTGAATAAAGCAGGCATTTAACTTGTTCTTAAAGGAAGAGACATTTAAGTAACTTGTTTTTATTCTTACTTGTTTAATTAACGCACATTATCTCATTAGGTTCTTTCCCACGAGTTGCACTAGGGTTATGTCACCTTTCCTTTTTATTCATATGTCCCTTATCGAGATGATCTTGTTGCGATAATTCTGTAGTGCAAGGCTTGCATGTGGCGCTCTCCTGGTCGAGAGAACACAACGTTTTTGTCCTACACCTAGTCTATCACCCTGGGGTCATTATTGCGGTGTAATGATGACTATGGCGCATGTGATAAATGCACGGGGGGTGATGAGGTGTGGCTTATCATAGCTAAAATGCCCAAGTTAGAAACTAGGTTAAAACACTATCTATTAACACAAGAAATACGTTAAGTGTGAGAATTAAGGAAAATGACCTAAAACACCAATTTTGTGCTAAAAATACATAATTAGGTCAATTTTAAGAGATTTTGTATTTAAATATGTAAATGAATGATCTAAATGCCAATTGAACATAATTTGAACGTGAATAAACAAATCAAAGGTTGAATTAGGTTCTAATATGTTCAATTAATACGTCATAAAAATCTCATTGCAAATTGGACATCGTTTGGACCTTAGGGACCTATTTGAAAGGTGCTGAGGACTGCTTTGCATTAGAAATCCACCACTTATGGGCTCCTTAGCAATTCTTCTACAGTTTCGACCATTGGGCTTTACTACAAATAGCCCAACAGACTTGATGCTCACTCCTCAGCTACTGTTCATCGATGATGAACACAAGCAGCAGTAGCTATCCATTTCATTCATTGTTGATTCAACGGTTGATCTCCATCGCACCTGGTGGCTATGATTTAAATGCTGACGGCATGCCGCCGGTAAGGGGGTTTTTGGAGAGAGGGCATATCGACACAAAGATAGTGTTGATTTGCAGGGAAGCCGTTGGCATGCCGAGGATATCGTCGGCATGCCGACAGTTGCCGACGAAACGGCGGCATGCCGACAGTGGCTGAGCGGTGCTGGGAATGGGAGCGGCGGGAATTTTGGCGGGATGCTGGAAATTTTGGAAGGTTGAGCTGTCAAAAGGGAATAGAGCGCTGGGAAGGGAATCGGAGGTGAGGGAATTTTGGAGGGAACGGTTGGACACACACAGGCGCTGGGAACGGGATCGGGTAGGTAGGCTGGACACACACACACATTGATTTTTTTGTCATATAGCCTAAAATAACCTGTAAATATGTTTCTAATCTCAAAAAACCTGTAAACATGTTTCTAATATCTTGATTTAGTTGTCTTTCAAATCTTAATCATTTCTGTAGGCATGCATCGGCATGCCCTCGGCATGCCACAAAATGTCATTTTTTCGGCCGTCGAAATTGTAGAAATCTGCCATCGAAAAATGGGCATTTCCACGGCATGCCTTTGGTATGTCCCCGAAATGCATACCTACAATTTTATCGGCACGGCGTCGAAATCGGCATTTCGAACCTTGCCTGGTGGAGCCGGTGCACACAACTTCGCTACCACCTCTAGATCACATCCTACGACAGAGGTTTATTTTGAAAACTTCCCATGCTCTCATCTCACTCCATCCACCGTTGATACCCAACATCCATGGCCCGCTATGCCCGGTCATCTAATTCACCTCGTGCCTATATAAGCACTTCCTCAGGTGTTCTGCACCCCTATTAGCTCCATCCCACACCCCTTAAGTTGGTCATTCATCCTCTTCAGCTCCTTCCCACTTCACTCATGCCGCCAGTGACAGGGGTGGCACTGCCCTTCCTCAATTCACTCCTCGCCACTAGGGATGACGTATGCTTGAGGGAGACCTAGAAGCTCCACTAGCGAGCTTTTCATTCGTTGGAGATCCTCCCCTTTCGTCCTCTTCAGCCCCCGGCTGTTAATCCTAGAGAGTCACCTTCATCCTTTAGAGTAGCTTTAATCTCTTTCCTAGTGTAGATTTACAGCTTTCTAGATTAGTTTTATTGCTTTCTAGTGTAGCTTAGATAGTTAGATGTTAAATTCACTGAATGATTGTTTTGAATTAGGAGTAGTTTAGATTTAGTGTTAATTGTCCTCAATCTGTCCTCTCTAATCAATCTTGATCAAAGCGTCAAATTCATCCACTCACAACAATCCATTGCCCTTCCACACCACCTCACGATTGATTCTTATTGTTTTCCTCGCGTTTTAATCATGGTTCACTACACTCATCAGAGTAGTGAGAAGATTTGAAGCTCAGTGGCTTCCAGATCTCCTCATGCGCTAAATCCATTGGAGGACCTTCCATCCATTTCATCTAATCACAAAGGTCCTTCCCTTTGAGCAGATTGCATATAATTCAGTGGATTTGATTGAAACTTATTTTAATGATCAATTGGTGAATTTGAGATTCAAATAGGTTTTAATCCGATCTAATTGAGTGAATTGGGTTTACGAATGTTTAATTGAGCTAAATGTGATTGGATCGAGTGATTTTATTTGGATTTCCATCGTGATTTGATTTTGCGGCCAAATTATAGTGTTGATACTATTTATTGCATCACTAAGGTAGCAATGACCCATGAAATGCAATGCACTGAGTGGAGGCATTTGCAATGATCCATTGTGCTTTAGATGATCACAATGGATCCCTGAACACCAATTAATGGTGTGCAGTTCACATTACTATGGCGACCACATATGAACAACCTACTTAGGCGGTAGATCAAGTGGATGTTGATTTGTTTTAATTAGATATGTAAGAGTTTTATTAGGTTTGAATGATTCTAATGTAGGTTTGAGACTTGCTATGACATAGTTTCAATGCCTAAATTGAGTCTTTCCCCTTCTCTATCTATAGCGTTAGAGGGAGGATTGATTAGGGTTTTCTTTAGTCAATGAGATTTGAATGATGTTTCAGAGAGTTTCAGATCCATTAGGAAACATTTGCAACAATGTAGCATGGATTTTTGATGGTGTAAATTAGATCTGGGATGTTTTCTTTATTGCTTAGGTTTCAGATGAGTTTTAGATTTTAAGCATTCAAATAGTGCTATAATGCCTTGATCAAGATTTAAAGATGTTTTTCATATGATTGTAGGACAGGTTTGAGTGCTTTGATTGATTCCTTGAGTTTTTGAAGACAATGTGATGACAGTAATTGCTGCAACAGTAGCTACATCAGCTGAGTCTAGTCTGGAATCTTAATGCTTTGATCATAGCTTTAAGCTGATTTGAATGATCCGAGGTTTAATGATTTTTCTGGGAAGGAATGTTGACAAAACTACCTGTTTAATCTATCTAAGTAGAGTTTTGAGTGCAGAGTGGGTGGAAGATTTTTTTTCTAAACCTTTATGACAGTAGCAACAACTCAATAGTTGTTGGAACTAGACTGGGTGACATGGAATCCAAGGGTTTTGAACTAATTTTAAATTCTATTGAGTTTTCTGAGGGATGGTAATGATAGCATTTGATGTTAGAAATATTCATGTATTTGTATTTGGATGTAATTTGAAATACAACACTTGTAAATTTGGTTTGAAATCTCTGTCAGTAGCAAATGCTCCTTGTTCTGAGTAGATATAAATGCAGATCTAAAGCAAATTTTGATGTAAATATAAGTGGAATGAGTTTCTGAAGTAGTTTTATATTAGAACAAGGCTTTAGCTACATGAAAAAATTTTACTTGACTTCTAATCTAATCTAATTGCATGAAAGAATTCATTTTCATTCTTTGTCAGTAGTTGATGGATCTGACAATTGTCTAAGATGTAATTGATGCAAATTCAATGGATAGAATCTATTTTGGAGTTCAAACCTGATTTTAAATGTTGTTTGGATGTTTTAATATGTCAATTTATTCTTTTCAGCATCTAAATTGAAGCTTAGAGGCTTAGGTTCATGCTCTAATCCTTTACAAAGCTCTTTTATTGCCTAATTTGTAAATATGAGAAAAATAAAAATAATTGTAAATAAATAAAAGAAAAGTGTCTTGAGTGATATTAGGATGTGTTTTAGGTGTGTGTGAGTTTAGGTTTAGGTTTTGAGTTCATTAGTTAAGAGAACATATCGGTAGAAGTTTAAGTCTTCTCTAGTTTAGAATTAAGAAAAACAACATAAAAACTACAAAAAGAGTATTTCTTATGTTCTTCTCACCTTCTCTCCTCTTCCCTTATCTTTATAAAATGTAAAAAGAAAATAAAAATATGAAAAACTTCAAAAATACCATAAAAATGCCCTTGTATATATTATTTATACTTGAATATAATACTAAGTTATATGCATGTAGTAACTTATATGTATATAAAGTGTATAAATAACTTATATATCAATTTTATTTACTTAGGTAGGTATTTATATGAAGTTATATAGTATGCAATAATATAATTAATTAATTATTTATATTATATGTATATAATTCTTATGTATTTATAAATAGCTATGCATATATTTGTAAACATAATTATAACTGTAGATATAACTTAAAGTAATTATAATGTACAGTAATATGTCCTTATATTTATTTTATTTACCTATAAATTGTATATATTATATTCATAAGCTAATTAGTTTTATTATTAAGTTAATATAATTTAAATTAGTAAATTAATAAACTAATGAAAAAAATTATGTTGTGTAGTTTTATACTGTAGTTTAAAGTATTTTCAATATATTTATAGCTTATTTATACTATAGAATAGTATTTATACTGTATATATATGAATATATATAAATCGTGTAATTAAATGTGTATAATTAGAAATAAATGAATAAAAATAAATTAAAAATCTATAATAATAAGTTAATAATGTAAAATAACTAATTTATAAGTCAATTGTACTATTAATTTATTAATTTATAGTTTAATTAAGAAATTAAACCTAATTTAAATATGTATTTTTACCCAACTTTAACCAATTTTTAAATATAATTATATATTTATTTATTGTAAATAAACTATTCTAATAAGGAGCCCTATATATAGGGTACATGTACATATAATTTAATTATAAATTAATTAATTATTTAATCACTTAATTGACACCTAAAAGTGGCTAGAAAACATGCTGGCTCGTCAATTTGGCTCTCGTTCATAGTGCCACATCGTAAACATCAGAGCCACTCACAGAGTATAAAACCAATCGCACAGTTTAGTTTTCTATCTAACATGGTGTGGGATCCTACTTCCAACCATGTTCTTCGAAAATGCACTGAGAGAGATAAGAGACTTACAGGAGAATAGATTTGGAGTCCGTAGTTCGTATGGGCCTAAAATTATACACAAATACACTAAATAAAAATTTGGGCCTATCTGAGAGTGATCGATTCGATCTCGCGAGGTGTTGCTGATTTTGCGAAAAGTGTGTCCACAAATCGAGCTAAAATTGGTGAAGTGCAAGTGTGTTGTGAAAATAATAAGTGTTGACTATAGTATGTGCTACATAATAAGTGTTGTTAATAGCTAAGTGTGATATGCTAGTATATATTAGGTACTAAATATATATTTTTACCTTATTTTGCATATAAGTATTTTTAAGTCTCTTTAGTGATGGTTATAGATGTTAGTATACATTGTATATATATATATGTTAGTATAATAAGTAATATATATTCTTTTTGTGCGTTTATTAAGGCATTATTTATTTATTAATATGCATAATTAACCTAGATTAGTTTAGAATAATTTTTAATACCTTTATACCTATTTATATCTTTGAGGCATTGTCATTGACTTTGATTCATTCATTCTTGTACATAATTAGTTTAGATTAGTTCATTTCTTAATTCATTCATTCATAATTTATTCATTTGTAAATAAACTTAACATTTTTTGAATAAAAGATAATTTTTGGATAATAGAGAGTGATGTATATTAATAACTGATTCCTAGTGAACGACCTGGAATAAATCAGTAAAAATTATATATAAATAAATGACATTCATCTGGATTGCAACACTATACTACAATACGATTAATTAACCATAATTAACAAGCAGTCCAGAAGGAACAACAAGGGCTACCCGCACTAGTATACGGTCAGTCGTTTCCGCTAACGGATACGCACCAACATTACAAACAGAACATAACAAGAGCTACACCCCTCAATAGCTCTATGTACCCTCACCCGACATCCCGGTTGACCCCATATGGGCCCATCGAGAGTCAATGCAGGAAGGTCGTTCCTGCTCTAGGTTCTCACCTAGGGAGGTCAGCTCTCTTCCTACACAATGGGGTAGTCAGCTTTCCTTGGTATGCATGTACTTTAGGGCTCACTCATCCCCACATTAGTACTGACACACTAGTACCCACTTGGTCGGTCATGGCCCACATTCTCATTTTCATTTTATTATCAATCCCAAGATTTCATCACGTTTATGATCATCTCTATTTTTACCTTAGGGTTCAAGAAAATCCCTTAATTGCGTTTTAATAATTTTGATGTCATTAATCTCGGTAATTCATACGTCACCACCAACTAGTTCTTCCATAGGGGTCAAATCCACTCTAAAGATCTTTCGTGCATTGCCATATGCCACCTCTATTTCTCCTTAGAGTTCGATTAAACCTACTTGGTTGCTAATCAAGTCAAGCGTTACAAAAATACCACACTTCAATTTTGTTACAAGAGCATCTAGAATCTTCCTTAGGGTTCAAATAGAAACCTTACTTGATTCTACACTTTTCAAGTATTTCGAGTTCATTATTGCATCAACACACCAACGTCTAAGTTTGCCCTAGGGTTCGCGTAAGCTTCCTAGACCTTGCTAATAGCAAGGCTTCCATAGGGGTTAATTATTTGATGTATGTGATTGTAGGGGTTTAGACTTGACATATATAGCATTACGTGCATTGGTTCTCCAAGTAGATTCGTGGTGTGTTTATGAGGGAAGGAAACAAGGTAATTTTGCAGCAATAACCAATGACCAAGACAGATTAACAGAACCAAACAATCATAAATTTGTAGCACAACCCCAAGCAAGATTGCTTAGCATCAATGCATAGCAACCATCTAGGGTGGTTGGAGGAGTGAAGACCACTCTACCTTGGGATATCAAGAGTATTTGTTCTTAAAAGAAATGTGCACCTAAACTCATGTAAACGAGGGCATTTAATACCAGCATAAAGAGTGTAGATGTAACCACTCTACCTCGACCCTCCGAGTTGCAAACGAGGCGTCGGTGGTTTGCTGCTTTAGTTGGTGTTGGGCCATCCTCTGGGGGTATACCTAGGCCAAACCAAGGACCAAACTAGGTGTTGATGCTTTGATCGAATTTTCAATGGTATAAACATGTGCAAACAGGATCAACAAGGACACTAAAATGTAGAGGACATCGATACCTTTATAACGAGTTCTTTCAAGCATTATTTCGAGGTGATTTGTACCTCGAACTAGCCAAAAAAGACTTCTGGTTCACGTGAACCAACCCGAGCCAATCCGGTCTGACTGGTTCACGTAAACCGGTCTGACGCACCCCCCCGCGCCCCCCCCCCCCCTTCCCCCCCACCCCACGCTGCCACGCGAAATGCGGTGGCTGGTGTGCACCTGAGAGCCGCAGATCGCGACATCGCGTGCTTCTCGCAGCAGTTGGATCGCGTGTTGCGCGAGTTGAAGCGTTGGATGGTGCATCCCCACGCGTATTTGCGTGAGAGCGGGAGCGCAGGGGAGGGGAGTGCGCCTCTCCTCGGGATGTGCGTGCGAGCGGGAGAGCATGCCTCACCTCCTCGCGATGCTTGCGCGAGTGGGAGAGTACCTCTCCTCCTCGCGATGCATGCGTGAGCAGGAGAGTCTCTCCTCCTCAGCTTCAGCCTTGCGTACATCCTCTCTCTTTCTCGTTTGTCGTGGAAAACACACTGTTGAGATCGGCTCCGAGGCTGCGGGAATGAGGCTGTGTGGAGGGGGGTTTAAATAGGGAAGGGTTAAGGTTTTACTCAAAGAAAGATTGTTTCTCGCAAGGGTACCCTATTCAAAACATGGGGGTGCAAAACTTGCAAGACACCACTCCCCTTCAAGAAGAAAATCACACTAAGTCCCTACGTGGATGGGTAAGGTGTAGCAATTGTGGAAAAGCTCTCGAGGATTAAGATAATTCCTTGAAATCATTCGACATTGTAATTAGTGCATAAAATTTGCAAAAAACCCTCGAAGTCCAGAAAAGTACGAAGTGATCCTCAGGTGGTTGTTTTGACATGTGAAACTTGTAGAGACCACCTCAGGAAAATTAAAAATTTCATGATGGTCCCCGAGGTCATTTCTAGTGTGATCCAAACCATATGTCATTCCTACACCAATGAAGATTTGGAATGATCATTGATTGGACCTCGATTGATTTGAATTGAGTTAGCTCTTCAGGATCTCAAGGCATTAACTTGGATAACTCTTAAAAGGCCCAACTTTTCTGATAGTTGTTAGCAACATTCTCATATAGTCACCTTACTTGAGGATCATGAGTACAAGAATTTCTTGCTTGATCAAGGACAGATTTCTTGCGCCATCAAGTGTCAAGATGATGATATGTCCCCATCACCTCTCTTAGAGAGGGATGATTATAAAATAATGACTTGTGAGAATAATTAATAGGATTACTATTGAATTATGGATTTAGGTTGTTGGTTAGCTTATAGCGTAGACACCTATACAGTTCCTTTTTTCTTTTTTTACACTTATAGCTTAGGTTGTTGGATTACTAGGACACTTGACGCATCCCTACTTGTGATGTACTTTTAGGGTAAGATGTCGTGAGGCAATCGCAACTGGATAAGATGGGAGCAGCGTTGATTTTTAGAGGAGGCAAGACAACGCTTCTATTAAGTGCTATGGTGCCTCGAGATGAATATGGCAGAGCTTCAACTTCAAGGGATATGGGTAAACCCACCCCCTTAAGCCACTGTTGGACTTAGTTTCTAAGTTTGTCAATGCGACTTGTCTTCTCCACCAGGCCATATGCTACACAGGTTTTAAACCACATAAAGGCATGGAGTAGTTGTGGTTGGTCTGGCTTTTGTACTTTTTGGGTAGTTTGTCTTTTAGCTCATTTTAGTGTGGTGACCATTGTTGTATTATGCCTATTTTGTTTATCTTCGTAAACATTGCAATTGAGCATTGCTTCTCTTACAAATATTTATTTTAGACTCTGTAGTGGCTCCTATGTAAGTATATGCTACTGGATAATATTAAATCAGAAATGCTAATGTAAATGATATTAGCTAGAATGGTTATATTTTTTGCTAGTAGCAATTATATTTATATCCCTGCAGTTCTCTTTATTTTCTTACCATGCTTTAAGTGCTAAATTTTAGATACTCAAACAATAATCATCAGTAAATGGTATTCAAGATGATAAAAGAAATTAGATTAGTAAATAACCCTAACCACCCTGCTAGGTACGATTTGAATAATCACACTTGTTAACCGAGTTCCCAGTTCGTAGAGAGGTTATGGGACGTGACATCTCTCTCTCTCCTTCTCCCTGCCCCCTTTTTCAATGGATTACATAGTTTCCTTTGAGCCTTTGGGAGATATATAGGAATTTGTTTACCCACAATGTAATGGAGATTATTGAATCACTTCTCATGATTGGGATTGATTCCATTTGACAAATATCAAATAAATCCCTCTAATTAATGAGCCAATTTGGTTTTGAGGCGCAAAATGCATTTAGTGGCAATTCAAACTTTTTAATTCCTTAAATAACATTTGAATGTTTATGATGTCGAACCCCATTGAAATCACTATCAATTTTCTCATGTCAATAGAAAAGAATTCAGGAATGAGGATTTATGGCACTACACCTCTTTTAGGTATTTCATATACTCATGAATCTTTGACATTAGGGAATAATATGACCCCGAGATTTAATCCCATTACCCGACAATCATCCTTCCTAAAGGGCATATTAATTCATATTATCTTAGCATCACTAGGATGAGAATGAAGGTCATATTGTTTCTTCAAAGGATCGTCTACTTCTCTTTTGTGTACGAGTCTAGTCAGGACTCTACAATAATTTGTAGAATTTATCTTAACATGCTTAGAGTGAGCTCATTCCTCCAATCCACTATATACACCTACATAGGAGACCTATGTGATCCCTTAAAGAAATCATGCATCTCTTGTCCCCTTATGTACTTATTAGCTTTCTAATATCAACACAAAGGTAAATGCATTTTCTATTGATTTGCTAGAACTGCATATTCAAGAACAAAGACACACTAATCTTAGTTCAATGGGTATGTCTTCTCCATAATAGTGTTAGAGATGGCATTTAGTTATCTCTTGTTTCTTCATGCCAACTCTCTAACTTGATGTATGTGACATTTCCAAATCCCTATTTGGAACATCAGTCAGGCAATATGTAGTCTCTTGCGAAGATTGTCATCCCTTCTTAGTTTAGAAAGACATGATCAAATTTTATGATAGTTTCTTGATGTCTTATCAGAACCTTTAAATCATTTAGATATTTGAATCAACACATATCGAATATATTCGATCTAGTCAAGTATGTTGTCCTATTCATGCTAAGGAACTTAGTTATGCACCAAAAAAAAATTAATACTTTTATTTAGATGACATGGCATATCAAATGTAACTATACTTTGCATTATTCATATGGTTTGCCAAGGGCACGAATTTGAATATCCTTTCCATCTCTCTCACTCTCCCTCCCTCCCTCCTACACTTTCATGTCCTAGCAAGGAGATAGGTTGAGTTCTCTTGCTTCCACAAAGGAGGTTTCCATAGAGAAGAAGAGGTTTTTCTAAAACTCTAGAACTTGCCTCATTATCAAATCTAGACAACTTGTGACTTGCGACAGGGATTTCAAGTAGACTCATGGTACCTTTATTATACAATGTAACATATTAATCCCCTAATAATTGATTATAGAGGTAGAATCTCTATGTCATGTGGTTAGTGTTACGACCCGATTCCCAAATCCCTACGAGATACGAGAATCGGACCGACTCGACTGATCCCAAGACCCAGTCGTCCAACGAGAAAGTAACCAAGAGAGCAGTAAAATAAATCACATTCACCATGTATATAACTAGCAGTAACAAAAGTACAGCAGTAAAGAAAAGAACTACTACAGTACACACCGCCACAACAGTAGAGAGTTAAACAGGTATATAAACATGATGCTTACAATAAAAGAGTACAGTGGTAACAGAAAATACTCACTACAACAGAAGAAAAGGTATAATAGATACTACTCAAGTAAAACTACTGGGCTCTATTAGGCCCAGCACCCTTTGGCTCTGGCTGCTCAACACCTGATCCTGAAAAGGTGACAAAGGTGACACGTCAGCAAAACGCTGAGTAGAGTGGCAACCAAAAGCTAAGAAAACAGTAACGTGAACAGTAGCTGTTATATTTTTAATCTCTTTCTTTATTTTTCGTTTACTCGTTATTGAGTTATTCCTTAGATCTTTCTCTTGATCTCGAATGTTCCTCGTGGGAACGATCCTGATTGCAGTCTTTTCCGAAAAGTAGAAGTAACACGTGGTGCTCTCCTGGTCGGGAGAGTCCCCCGTGGTGGTCCTACCCTCAGTCAACCACCCCAAGGTCACTGGCAGACTTAACAGTGACTACGGTACGTGCAATAAATTCACGGGTAGTTACCCCGCACTGGCACGCGGTCAGTCATTTCCGTTAACGGGTGCGCCCCAAAGCACAGCACGGAACCAGTATAGGGTAGAGCCCTCTCAGTAATAGGGGTCTAGCCCCTCCACAGTAACCAAACAGGGGTCTTGCCCCTTCCCAGTCCGCGCACCCTCGCCTGACTACCTTGGTTTGCCCAGTGGGCCAAACAAGTCGGTGTGGGAAGGCTAGCAGAACCCTGTGGCCCGTGGGGTGGCTAGTGCTCTTCCTACAATAGTAGCTCTCCCCGGTACTGTCTACGCGAGGGCCAAAAGTCGGTACAAAGTGGCCAGACCTAACCCCGGGTCCCTGGGGCGACTAGCTCTACTCTGCACTAAATAGGGGGGGCAGTCGCCCTCCTTGGTACTCTGTACTCAAGGGCCAGCTCACTTTCCCAATTCTATTCCATTCACTTCTCAGGAGCTCTTGTGTCTGCTCCTGACAGTGCGGAGTCGCCTGTGAATCTGCTCGACTACCTCCTAACTCTGCCAAATCAGCCTGGGGCCAACCTCCCACTTGGTCCCCACCTCAACCCAATTCAAGGGGGACCGTACACCTCCGTCCGTACAAAGCCTTGTAGGGTGCCATGCCGATGCTCGAGTGATAACTGTTATTATATGCAAACTCCACCAGGGGCAAGTGCTCCTCCCAAGAGCCCTTCCAGTTCAGTACACAAGCACGCAAAAGGTCCTCAAGTGTCTGTATCGTGCACTCGGACTGCCCGTTCGTCTAGGGGTGGTATGCTGTACTGAACCTCAACCGCGTCCCCAGGGCCTGCTGAAACTCAGCCCAAAATTGGGACATAAAGCGGGTATCCTGGTTGGATACGATCTCTCGCGGAACTCCGTGTAGACGTACCACGTCGCGGATATACCTCTCTGCCAACTGTGCTGGTCCCAAGGTGACTCAGATCGGCAAGAAACGTGCCGTCTTTGTCAATTTGTCAACGATTACCCAGACTGCGTCATGTCCTCGCTGGGTAACAGGTAAGCCCACCACCAAGTCCATGGTGATGCTCTCCCACTTCCACTCTGGCACTAGAAGTGGCTGTAACGGCCTTACAGGCCTCTGATGCTCGGCCTTCACTTGCTGGGACACTAAACACTGCTGTACGAATTCACCCACATCCCGCTTCATCCCCCTCCACCAAAAGTCACGTCTTAAGTCATGGTACATCTTTGTGTTTCCAGGATGTATGGTGAATTTAGAACCGTGTGTCTCAGTCAGGAGCTCTCTCAACAGCTCCTCGTCTATGGGAATGCACAAACGTCCCCTCATGCGCAGCACCTGGTCTGTAAAAGAGAAGTCCCCAGGGTCTCCTGACAGTACTCAATTATGCAAGGACTGCAAGTATGGGTCGGCCATCTGCCTTGTGATGATGTGCAACGACTTGATTCCCGAATCCCTACGAGACACGAGAATCGGACCGACTCGACTAATCCCAAGACCCAGTCGTCCAACAAGAAAGTAACCAAAAGAGCAGTAAAATAAACCACATTCACCATGTATATAACTAGCAGGAACAAAATATAGTAGTAAAGGAAAGAAACACTACAGTATACACCACCACAACAGTAGAGAAATAAACATGTACATAATAGAAAGCTTACAATAAATAGAGTACAGGGAGTAACAGAAAACTACTCACTACAGCAGAAAGAAAAGTACAGAAGGTACTACAGGTAACTCTACTGGGCTCTACTAGGCCCAGCGCCCTCCGCAGCTGCTGACTCTGGCTGCTCAACACCTGGTCCTGAAAAGGTAACAAGGGTGACACGTCAGCGAAACGCTGAGTAGAGTGGCAACTAAAAGCTAGAAGAAGCAGTAGAGTGGACAGTAGCTGTTATGTTTTTACTTTATTTATATCTTTCCATTTATTTACTGTTGATTTATTTCTCAGATCATTCTCTTGATCTTGAATGTTCCTCGTGGGAACGATCTTGATTGCAGTCTTTTCCGAAAAGTAGAAGTAACACGTGGTGCTTTCCTGGCCGGGAGAGTCCCCCGTGGTGGTCCTACCCTCAGTCAACCACCCCAAGGTCGCTGACAGACGTAACGGTGACTACGGCACGCACGATAGACGCACGGGTAGCTGCCCCGCACTGGCACGCAGTCAGTCGTTTCTGTTAACGGGTGCGACCAAAGCACAGCACGAAACTAGTATAGGGCAGAGCCCTCTCAGTAACAGGGGTCCAGCTCCTCCACAGTAACCAAACAGGGGTTTTGCCCCTCCACAGTCTGCGCACCCTCGCCTGACTACCCTGGTTTGCCCAGTGGGCCTAACAAGTCGGTGTAGGAGAGCTAGCAGAACCCCGGGGCCCGTGGGGTAGCTAGTGCTCTCCCTACACTAGTAGCTCTCCTCGGTACTGTGTACACGAGGGCTAAAAGTCGGTACAAAGTGGCCAGTCCTAACCCCATGTCCCTGGGGCGGCTAGCTCTGCTCTGCACTAAATAGGGGGACAGTTGCTCTCCTTGGTACTCCGTATTCAAGGGCCAGCTCACTTCCCCAATTTTATTCCATTTCCTTTCCAGGAGTTCTACTCCTAATTCCTCATAGGGTTCAAGCTCTTTTAACCCAGCCAATTTAGGTTTCACCGTTCCTGCTTTACGTTCATACAACCCATGTTTTCAGGCATATTTATTCATTCATAACAGGCTGTTGTTAACCAATTTACAGGCAGTTATCATTTCCTTTCTACTTTTCCAATACTGCAATGTTTGTATAATCAACTAGTTTTCCAGTCCTAGGATTCATGCCGTATCCTAGGATCTATCATTCAATCTAGTTTTCCAGTCCTAGGATTCATGCAATGCCCTAGGATCTATCATTCAATCTAATTTCTCAGTCCTAGGATTCATGCAATGCCCTAGACTCTATTAATTGTTTCGTAATTGTATAAATTTTGTTAAATAAATTAAAGGGCCACTCTACCCGCGAAATCGGGAGTACTGGGGGCGTGGTCGGTAATCCCGCATGCCTTCGCAATCCCCAGAGCCGTAACGGAACGGGGACCTCAGTCTGCGCAGTCCTTCAGACGTCCAGAAGCCCGCTGGATCATCTGGCCTTAGTTTCCAGACGTCTAAAGGTCCTATCCGTCGTCTGGTACTGTGGCCAGACGTCTGATTTGTGTGGAAAGGCGAGCCCTCGCACCCTCCCGAGCAACACCTGTCAGACGTCTGGGTCTTCCTCCAGATGTCTTCTATGTTGTCTGGACGAAGGTCCAGACGTCCGATTCTGGGAAATTTTCCCAGAATCAGGACCCTGTCGCTCTCTGCCCGCGACACACGGTCGCACCACGCCACGCCCGCTACTCCCCCGCCGGCAGGCTCTAGCTGCCCCGGCAAGCTCGCACCTCGTGGTCGAGCCTTCTTCTTCCTCCCGCGACACTCCTCCCTCCCACACGCTCGCTGCAGCTGCTGCTGCCGCACCCGCTCGCTCGCTCGTGCTGGCAGAGAGAAGGAGAAGGAGAAGGCGGTGGAGTGAGGGTGAGGGCGGTGCTATATACAGGCAGCGTGGGGAGAGAGAAAAGAGAGAAGCGCAGCATCTGTGGGGAGGGAGAGAAAGAGCAGAACGAAGGCGGCGGGTTCAGTCTGCGCGCGCAGGCGCACAGACGCGAACCCGTACGCCGAGAAAATTTAATACCAGACGTCTGGGAAGGGTTCCAGATGTCTGGCCAGATGTCTGGGCCACTTCCCAGACGTCTTAACGGTGTCAGATGCTGTGTTCGTAACATGATGCGATCTATCAGCTCTGGCCTCGTTTGTTACATCACAGTCACTGCTCCACAGTGCCCCTGTAACTCTAGGGGTCGCCAACTGCCCATCTCCTCCAAGAGGCTCCAACTCTGCACCTGTAAATTGGCCAAGTGTGCGGGTGCCTTCCGGCTCAAGGCATCAGCCACCACGTTGGCCTTTCCCGAGTGGTAGGAAATGTCGTAGTCATAGTCCTTCAGGAGTTCCAACCAACGTCTCTGTCTCATGTTGAGCTCCTCCTGATCAAACAGGTATCTGAGGCTCTTGTGATCTGTGAAAATCTCAAAGGTCTCACCGTACAGGTAGTGCCTCCAGGTCTTCAGCGCGAAGACGACAGCTGCCAGCTCCAGGTCGTGGGTAGGGTAGCTATGCTCATGGGGCTTCAGTTGCCGCGAAGCGTAAGCGACAACGTGACCCCTCTGCATGAGCACACCCCCTAACCCCTTCAAAGAGGTGTCCGTGTACACAACGAACCCGCCACTATTGTCTGGGATAGTGAGCATGGGAGCCGAAGTCAGCCTCTCCTTTAGCTCCTGAAAACACACCTCAGAGGTGTCTGTCCAAGTAAAAGGCACGTCCTTCAGGGTCAGTTGTGTCGTAGGACGTGCAATCTGTGAGAAGCCCCTGATAAACCTCCTGTAGTAGCCTGCTAGTCCCAAGAAACTGCGAATCTCAGTGACCGTACGCGGTCTCTCCCACCTGAGCACTGCCTCGACCTTGGCTGGGTCCACAGCCAAGCCATCCCCGGAGATCACATGACCTAAGAAGGTCACCTCCCTCAACCAGAACTTGCACTTGCTATATTTGGCGTACAGCCTACGTCATCTCAGTGTGTCCAAAATCATCCGCAAGTGCTGTCCATGCTGCGTCTGATCTCGAGAATAGATGAGCACATCATCAATGAATTGGAATCTTGTTTTGTAGGTTTCAGGGATGACTATAACACAAAGGACTGGACCTACAAGCTCAAAGTTGGTCAACTCAAGTTGGGAGAACCAAGGAGTAGACCAAGGAGGAGAACGAGAAGACTGACGAGACGGCGAACAAACGATGGACCCGCCGCACGTCGACTGCCAGACTAGAGATCGGCGCCGATGCCCGAGCCTCCAAGCTACGGATGGGAGCCCCATCCGATGTGGCATCCACCACCACCATTTGGGCCATTTTATTGGCGATGGTAGGTGAGGTAAAAAATTCTTTACCCTATCTTTTTATCATTAGCATTTAGATAGGGGGAGTTAAAAAATTTATGAGCTAATTGTCAATTCTTAAGGGGGAGTTGCAAGTTAGCTAAAATTCCTTTAGTAAGGGGGAGAAAAATAATAGCTATCTTGTTGTTACAAAAAAGGGGAGGACATTACCTTTGTTAAAAGAAATTCATAGAAGAGCATGTTTTAAGGGGGAGTTATAGGAAATTTAAAATCAATCAAACCTTTTTGATAATGTCACAAAGGGGGAGGATTTTTTTTGCATTATTATTTATGATTTTGTCATCATTAAAAAGGGGGAGATTGTTGGTGCTAAAGCACCACGATCGTTTGTTTTGATGATAATAAAACACGTGTCATTGAACATTTGCACTTGGAGTCTTAGAATTTCAGGAAAATTGCAAATGGAGACGTGATTAGACGGAGTTCGAGCTCGCATCTAGGACGAATTGGAGGAGCTTGATGGAGAACAGAGGAGATTCGCGAGGAGCGATATATTGAAGATGGAAGGATAAGAAGAATATGATAGAATTCTGTTTATTTCTTTCATGTACTCTTGTATTTATTTTTCTTGCTCTTTTCTTCTTAGAAAATCTTGTTAAAGAGCCTCAAAGTACCCTAACAGTAGTCCTAGGAACACCGGCACAACCCTAGGACACTTAGGTTTTCTGTGGAGAACTTAGAAAACCAATATAGGGTTTAAACAGCTGTTCCAGACGTCTAATTCCAAAATCAGACGTCTGATAATGTGTTTTAAGACGTCCGACTGTTGATTCAGACGTCTGATAACATTTAAGCTGGACATAGTTAGCTCTGTCTGATGAAATCAGACGTCCAGACCTTAGTCCTGACGTCTTAGAAGACGTCTGATGGACTTGCCAGATGTCCAATTAGTGGACCGTTGGCTGACTTAGCAAACATTGAGTGATATGACCGTTAGAGCCTTATCAGACGTCCTTAAGCCTTTCCAGACGTCTGATAGATGACCGTTTTGCCTCAGCTGACCCAAAATCTCTTCTTAGAGATTTTCTAGCCGTTGCACTCTCTTGGAAATCCATTCCCACGAAAAAGTAGGTTTTCAGACGTCTAGACATAGTACCAGACGTCCTGTATGTCGTCTGATGGACTTGCACTAAAACCCTGTTTAGATCTGATTCAAGTCAGGAAGAAACTTGCCTAAAATCAGACGTCTGATGTTGTTCCCAGACAACTTAAAGTAATCTTCTAGACGTCTGATGCTAGGATCAGACGTCTGATAACCCTGTCAGTGCAATCATTGTTCCTGATTTCGGCCTGATTCTCTTGGGCTTTGCACCCAACGGCTATGGAAGCTTTCCAAAGCCTTCCAAAGACTTCCTAAGGCCTCTATAAATAGAGAGGAACCTCTTGCACACAAATACACCTAGACACACTAAGATACACAAGACACACCAAGAACAAGCATTTCCACTCTCTTGTGTCCAAAAAGAATCTCTTGCTCTCTAAGCTCAAGTTCTACATCTTGAGAGCATCAAGCCTTCGCGCACCCGCTCTCCTGCCGTAGTTCACGAGAGCGACATTGCACCGTCGCGTGGCTCACGCACCCGCGTCATTGATTTGACGCACTCCTTGCAAAGGGGAGTTTCCTAATTCCTATAGAAGCTAGGTTTAAATCTTTGTTGGCTCTATAGGATTATATTTGCCATTTTACTTTGTTATTTGATTGGGTATTCGCTTTGCGAATTCCCGTCTCCTTCGTGGGACAAAATCCTTCTCTTGAAGAGAAGGGGTTGAGGAACGCTACCCTCGCACTTGTAGCGTGGTTGTAATTGAGGTTGAATCACCCTCGTTTAAGTGATTCGTTTAGTGGATTTGATCAACTTGGTTGATCGGAAAATCCTAACTCGAGAGGGTTAGGTGGTGGTTTTCACCCGGTTTGGGTTTCCACTTAAAAATAATTGTGTACCTTGTGCGATTGTTTATTTTGTGAGATTGGTATATATTTTATTCCGCATTTTATTACGTCACCCCCTCTTGATAGGGCCGAAATTCCACAGACTCGACTCCCGCCTCAGCCTGCTGCTCACAGCCGTGTTGCACCGCGCTCGCCTGCTGCCTGAGCTGCAGCAGCACCTCCCCAACGCCACGCTCCCGCTGAGCGCTCGCCGGCCGGCCCTGACTACTCCGGCGAGCTCGCACTCTCGCGCTCTAACTCTTCTCCCTCTCACTGCAACTCCTCCTCCCCGCGCACACACGGCAGTAGCTGCTGCCCTCGCCCTCTCACTCTCACGCTAATAGGAAGAAGAAGAAGATGGTGGAGTGATGGTGAGGGAGAGGAGAGGGGGAGGTATTTGAAGGCACCGTGGGGAGAGAGAGAGGAAGAAAGCTGTGCCTGCAGGACGGGGTGGAAAGAGAGAGAAGAAAAGAGGGCGGCGGTTCAGTCTGCGCGTGCATGCGCGTAGACGCGAAACCGTACGCCAAAAAAATTAATTTCCAGACGTCTGGGAAGGCTTCTAGATGTCTGACCAGATGTCTGGACCAACTCTCAGACGTCTTAAAAGACGTTTGATGCCGGGGTCTTAACAGTTAGAAATAGCAATCATAACTTGTTTGTTGATTTCTTCAGGGTTAAATCCTTATTTTTGAGTTTGGAAAAATTTTAAATGATCCCCTTCACTTTCATGTGCCACATTTTTCAATACTACATAATCTTCCATCATTTGATTGCTTTTCTTAAGAAAAGAAGAAAAATGGGTTTGAACTCTTGCCCTCAGAAGTTCTTCCCTTTTAGAGGGTGTTGACAAAAAATGTGGAGAATAGGAGGGGAGGATCTTAACTTCCTCTCTACTAAATGGGGCAAAAGCTATGCATTGAGAAGTTAAATGTATAATTTTTCTTCAATAGGATAAAATGAGAATTGATTTGATGTTGACCTTTGTAGAGCAATGAAGATAAGGCCTTTATTATTATTTTTGATGATGAGGTTCCATCTTGCGAGGTAGTCCCTAGGAGATCGCAAGTGTTCCAACTCTACGGCCTTCGAGTAAATTCAATGTTGGCAAGATTTGAACCGACAATCCTATTCCCCCAATAGTGGTATAAGAGCCTTATCATTTCTACTCCCCTCTTGATATAGGTAGCATAACATTATTTTTAAGGGTGTGGATGCAAATAACTATATTTCATATTTTCTAGTTGGACACAATATTTTAAAAATCGAATCAAACCGGCGGGTGCAAATAACTATATTTCATATTTTCTAGTTGGACACAATGTTTTAAAAGGCGAATCGAATCGGCCGGTTCAACTTGTTTGGGCAATAAAAGTCAAAATTCGTGTAAACCAATCAAAATCAGGTCGGATGTGCTGGTTTGGTTAAATAAGTCATTTGTTTTAACCATTCTCTTAAGAGCTAAAAAATTACAAAAATAAAAAAAAGTAAAATGCATGTAAACTTTAGAATTTGAAACAAAGATTCAAAGATCTATATGTTTTTCAATGTTAGACTCTCAATTTTAATTGTAACTTTTATTTTTGTTTAGTATTTGATAAAAATATGTCAATTTTCGCATAATTAGAGTTGCAAAATAACTTTTCGTACTACATATCTTCAATGATTTTTTATTGAACACCAGTTCAATTTGGTTGAACTTGGTTGAACCAATACAAACTATTCCAAAAGTCTTACAGTTCAATTTTTTTCAATTTTTTCACATGCTAACATCATGCTGATGCCTTCACTGGTTCAATTAGTACAAATTGCTGGTTGAACCAATAAAAGACTAAACTAGCACCCGATCAATTCAATGACCGATTTAATTTTTAAAACATTGGTTGGATTGTGTAGTTGGTTGAGTTTTTTCTGTGTAAATTGTCCGTTTGTTTTGGGATAGGCAAAGTGTTTTATCCTTTTTTTTATTTTTAGGTTGTTATAGAAAATTATATTCTTTTGTTTTAAACAAAGTCCTTTTTATCTTTTGTTTAGGTTATTGAAGCCTTTTTAACAAAAGGGGGGGCCGGGACATGTAAAAAAAAAGATAGAGTTGAATAAAAAAAAAAATTCATCCCTTCCCTTGTGGTGCATCCTCCTTTGCCTTCCCCATCACCAATTGCATCTTTTTGCCTTTCCCCTGCCAAAATCTTACGTGACTTGGCATATTTCCCTTCTTCTTCTTACCTTCCATCACTTTCTTCATCCCCCATTCTTCCTCCGGCTGCATCACTTCTGCACTATTTTCTAACGTACTCCATATTGGCTTATCACGTAGCTGCAGTTCCATGTCTTTGGGAACTGTCACTTGGCTTTACCGTCTGAGATATTCAGAATTGATTATGGGTTGGCATGGTAGAGTTTTTTACTCAATTGTGGGAGACAAATGGCATGAATGTGCAGCTGTTTCTTTTGAAGCATGTGGCTGAAGACGATAAGCGTAGACTTTGCCAATCATGCATGCTTTGTTGTTATTACCATCTTACTTCAAAATCCAAGAAATCCAGAGGAATTGCGACCAACCCAAGCCCGATTCGCAATCCAAGTAGATGTTGTTGGATGTGAATGTTTAATTGGACCACTTAATAATGCAAAGGAATGTGGGTGTATGTCCCTGATCGATTTAATTAATTTGTCTTCTGCTAAATAAACCATATCCAGATCTTCAATTGGATTCACGGGCTAACTTGAGAGAAATGTTCCTAGTTGGTCCCTATGGAATCCAATTCTCAGCCTCGCCAAGCTTCACCAAAACCTCACATCATCAAGAGGCTGTCTTTAAAGTCGAGTTTTATCCCAAAATTAATAGTCAGAGCGGCATGTAAATTAAGCAAGAAAAACAACCATAATTATTTTATTCTTCACTCACTATCATTCCCACTGACCAAACAACATCGATGAGGGGAGAAAAGCTATAACAAGTTTACAGAAACTGCCATCTTCTTTCTTTCAGAAAGCCATATTCTTATTACTCTGAACTAGTTGTTCTAAGACGAACATATACTACATGTAGAACTCACTCCAGATGTGATTAATGCTCAACTTCTCAAGGAGGACTTCCACTTAAGCACAGCGGCTAGCATCACCAGGACGGTCGTGATTCCACAGGACGAGCCGCCGACACGGTGAATCCAGTAAGGGTCTAGCTTCATGTATCTCCCGTCCAGGAAACAGCTCAAGTTTATCGAGACAACCAGCAGGATAAGCAACAGAGGTAGCAACACAGGGGGCGGTCCACCATTAATGGTGGTTATCTCGGCCTCTACTTCGACAATTGTCTTTGGCTTGCGGTCGATATACAGCGGCGATAGCACGGCGAGCACTGTCAAGCCGATGGCGACGGCCTTTTTGGTGTATGATGGGGATCCGTGCGCCATTGAAGTGAGCAGCGATATGCAATTTAGGAAAGCAGGCTTGTACTGATAAGGAGAGTGATGCAAAGAGATTTGTGAAAAGCATATTTGAAAGTGGCACTATAAAAGAGAGAATAATGTTGGTGGTCTTCCAAGTGAAGCTTGTTTACATTATGTGCATATATTAAGTGGAAGAGAGATAGATGGTGGTAGATGCTAAACTGTTTAGATATAGGAATCAGATGCTTCAACAAAGTGGAGTGCCACTTAATAATTCGGTAGCTGTGGAACACAAGGAATCGAGGATAAAGCAATGGAGGCCTGTTTTCTTTTGATCCCATGAAAATAAATATTTAACAGTATTATAATTTGTTGGATTACCTAGCTAGTTAGTTAGCTTAGGAAGAACTGGGGTGAAAACAAAGGAGGGCATTTGGCACCAAAATTAAATATTTTTTTTATCAAAAATTAAAGAAATACACATTGCAATGCATAAAGTGAGAGAGACAGTTTCAATCTATGTATTTTAACTTTTTATCAATGAAAATATTTTTTATAAATGAAAAATTACTTTTTAATTAAAAAATCACTTCCATAGATAAAAATTACGTTCCAACTAAAAAATTATTTACCATAAATAAAAAGTTAAAATACATGATTATTTTCATTTTCAATCTGATTAAAATCATTTTCAATCACATTAAAGTGCATCGATTATTTTGAAAATAAATATTTATTTTCAACCGTTGAATGTTTATTTTCAATTAATTTTCATTTTCAATCTATTAATTATACATTATAAAATATGTCATTTCCATTCTCGCATCCTTTCCCTTTGCGAGACAAATTCTGCATTAATTGGTGATTTGATTCAGAAGTCACCGTCGAGCGCGTGTCGGCGGGGCAAATGTGGACGTACGCGACTCTGTGCATGCGGGAAATGGCAATTTTTGATTAGCATTGTCACTGATTGACACGTGCATCGGTACCGAACTTTCGACAGAAATGCACGCCCCTTTTAAATAATCTATAGCATGCGACCAATTATATTGGCTATAATATTCCTTTCATCAGAAAAGAAAGTCTGCTTTATTAATGGATCCCTTACAATTCGATATATTATTAGCAAGACAATATGAAATGGTTGGAAATTGATCGGATATACTTCGTTGGTTTCAGATCGCCAAAGTTCCCATACCAAGAAAGGCCAGATGTTAAAGGTAAGAATTGAAATTGATTTCCTTCGTAGTGACTCCCTACTTTTTACAAAGGAATAGCGAAGAAAAAATGATTTCAAAATTAAAAAAATCATAAAGAGAAGAAAATAAAATAATATTCTTAACACTTTCCCGCAAGTTAAAACATAACCATCTATTAAGTAAAGATTTTAAAGTATTTTAATAAACATTAGTTTGGTCTTTTTAAAATAATTTTTTTTTTAATTAAATTTCTAATGTAATGACAATCTACCTTCTCATGTTTGACCCTCTAATGAGATATAAAATTATTATAATAATATGAAGTACAAATTTATTGACACATTGTATCAAAATTCTATGGAAACATGAAGATCATGAAGTATAGTAGGAATCCACATCCTTTCAACCATTGCATATGCCATGACCAAACATTCTAATTCAGTATTAGGTATGAAAATTAGCACCTACCTCTTGCTTCTCCATGAGACTGGATTTCCAATAACATATATGTAGAAACATGTGATGGATTTCCTATTCTTAGGATATTCTACATAATCTACATCAAAATATGCTATAATCTTGAGTAATGCGCTCCTTGTAAACAATAGACCTTTCACTAGAGATGAGTTTAAGTATTAGAGAATCGTGATTGCTGTAGCACAATGCACCTTGGTAGGCTTATTTCTAGATTGGCTAATTTCTCTCACAGCTACAAAGATTTTTGAGTGAAGGGCTTGTTTTTTATTTGACCTAGCTTTCAAGGCAACCCTATAAGATGATTTCATTGGGTGTCGACCTTTCATTGGGTGTTCTCATCCAAGACAAAGGTCATGAAAGTAATAGAAATGAATATAGGGGATTTAGCCAAGTTCACTTACAAAATGTGGGCTATAGGGGTTTGTTAGGAGCAATCCCAACAGTGGTATCAAAGCCTTGGTCGATCCATTTTTCTCAAAAAAAATTTAGATTTTAGGGTTTTTGATTCGTACAGTAAAATATACAGTAATCGATCGACCATTTGCAAAGCTAGTCGATCGGCTACTAAGGGTCAAAACCTTGACATTAGATGTCTGGGAGTTTTGGCTTGATATTAAGAAGCAAGTTGACAGGTTGGTGAACCCTCGATCGGCACTGTAGTAGCCAGTTGATCAATCATATGACCAGCTGACAGACTACAAAGGAATTGGTTTCTAATAAGTAGCGATGTGTGATGCTGTAGCCGGTCAACCATTTTGGAAAATAAGTCAATTAGTTACACAGTAACCACTCGATGGATTTATGATATTTTCATATATATTTAATTAATTATGCCTAACTAATGCTAATCTGAGGGTTGATTAAGGTAGAATGAATTTAGTTAGGTCAATTTAGTCATATAGGTGCATTTAAATATTGCATAATTTTGGATTTTTCTGTAATTTTTCCCAAACTTATTTATGGTGCCTTGACGTCTTTGTTTTATTATGTGTAGGTACCATTTTGAGCTTTGGAAACTATATTTTCATGTTTGAGCTCACTTATGCAGAAGAGGATAAGCCTATTTAGTTGACCAAACCTATTTAGCAATTAGGTTAGCCTATTTAGAGACCAAAATTTTCCCAACATAGGACCCACCCACCTAGTCTAATTAGCAAGCTAATTGGGTCAACATAGGACTTATTTGAAAACCTATTTATGTTGCCTAAATCCACCTATTTAGATCCTAAAAGCCAAAACAACCTTATCTTATCCTTTTACTTAATACTTAGCAAAAACCCTTTAGGACCCTTAGATGCTTATCCTATGGCCTCTATTTAGATCTTATCCTAAGACTTTTCCTAATGCACTAAAGTGCATATCCTTTCCCTCCTTTAAATCCAACCATCCATCATCTTTCCTAATAAATCCTAGCCTTCCATCCTATTCCAACAAAAACAACCTACTAGATTAGATCTTAGCCTTTGATCCTAAACCTATTCAATCCTAGCCCTCCATCTAAAACCTAGGAAACTCTATAAATACGATCCTACACCCTTCCCTTCCATTAAGTCTCCTTAGTTAGAATAATCCACCATCTTACCACCTTCTTGCTCTCAACTCTACGTCCAAACTTTGCTGCAATCTCTGGTGGCCGTCCTCCTTTGCTTCTTCCTCACCTCATCCCCATGGTGGATACTGCAACGGACCATGCTTCATCTCATCTCCTTCTGTTTCTCTAGTTCTAGTAGGTATTATGTTATAGTTGTAATATTGACATATTTCTAGTAGTAATAAAAGCTTAGTTTTCATCTATATTATTTGCAAATCCTACTTCTCACCCCCTCCTCTATAATTGCCTGATTCATGTTCCTTTTTGTCATCTTCGTCTTTATAAAGAAAAATACCAAAAAAAAAAAAGTATTAGTTTGTGTTTTCTTGCATCTAGGTTAGATCAATCCTATGCCTCCCTGTGTTCGATCTAGGACTCACCAAGATCTCGATTATTTTTATTTCTGTTCTCAAAAAAATTACACTACAATGAACGTTTTATTACTTAGCAGTTTCTTAGGATTAGTTTCCTAACTGATTAATCGATTACTGAAGGATGGGATCCTAACTTGCCCTTGTTGTAGCCGGTCAACAACTAATCGACTGGTCAATGCTATCGAGTTGCTTCTGGATGCATTTTAGACCCTATTTCAAATTGGATTCGATGCAACCATTGCAGCAAAAACCTAATATGGTTGGTAATGAACATTCATTTGTTTTTGTAGGATTTTGTTTGTGATTAAATGATGCCCTAATTGTGGATGTAATCTGCCTAGAAATTTAGGCACGTAGAGATTTCAAAATTCAAATAGGCCAAAAGACTAATTTGGAAAATTAATTTAAGAATTAATTAGATTAATTACTGATTTTAAGAGATTATCAAATCAATAGGATATTGATACATTTCACAAGTTCGTAAACTAGGGTTACATATTAGTAAAATAACAAAACACACTCACTTGATTAATTAGTAATCAATAAGAGAAGACAATCGCATCCCTTAAGCATGTGATGTTACGGGTGTGTTTTTCCTTTGTATGCCAGTTTTATTTTGTTGTTTGATGGTTTGATTGTGGAATGTGATGATGTGATCATCTAGTTGGCTTATAGTGTGCAGCGATTGTGAGCGTGTTGAGTTATTTTTCATGTAATCCCTTTGGTTTGTGAAATTTTTACATTTGATGTAATTTTTGTGGAATGTTGTATGATTGTGATTTTGATGCATGGGATGTGATCTCAAACACATAATCATAGGGAAAGATTAGAATATGATTCTAATTTTAGTCTAGGTCGAGATTAGTTAATTTAACAGGATTAAATTGGACTTTTCTCAAAACAAGACCTAGTCAAAATTCCTAGTAGGACTAGTTCCCTCAATTTACAAAATGCGTCAACGAATTAGTCATGGTAATGATGATTCATGGTCCCTGATAAGGTTAGGAAATTGTAACCATGAGGCTATGCCAATGGGTGAGATACCCCTCAGGACAGCATTGGCATAGCATGCATGTGGAGCAAGTGCACTCATTTCTTGAAAGGGATGGGCTGTATGTGTGTCTCTTAGGTGTAGTTTATAGACCCATTATTAGGTGTGTAATGTCCTAAAATCTAGGACCTGAGTCATTTCAAAGTGTTTCGGGTCACTTCGAACCTGTAGTCTGTAGACACGATCGCGGTTTGGTGCAAGTACATGCACATCTTAAAAAATGCCAAAAACGCATAATTTAAGTCAACCCCTAGTAAAACCTCATCAAAAGGGTGCCATGTATGGCAATGTTGGATTCCTCCTATCGTAGGCTTTCCAACGACACTTGTTTTGTGCAAAGCTAAGGTTTATAGCTTAAGTTATGACCAAAACAAGTCAAAATGACCTAAATGTAAGGTAAACCTAACCTAAGGGGCATTTGCGGTATTTCACCCCACTAATCCTAACTCTATAGAGATTTTGGGTCTATAAATAGGTCCCCTTGGACCTGGGTTCGTCATTAATCCCTAAAGCCACTTAGAGTTGAAGAGAAAGAGAGAGGAAAGAAGTAGAAAATCAATTAGGTTTTCTAATTAGGATTCGTAGGGACATGTTCGTAATTTTGAGAAGTCTAAGCTTCCCACCGCAAAACTCACGATGGTGGTGGCAACGCATAGCATGGTGGGAGCGTGCAGTGAGCGTGTGACACGTGGCATGCGGAGGGGGCATTTGTGCGTGTGCCTTCGCGTGAAGAGATCGCGTGGGGAGGTTTTGGTTGCGAGTGAGCGGGCGCAGGTGAGATACGCTTGAGGGCGTGAGCACCAATCAGGCGCTGACACGGGTCAACAGGTGGACCAGCGATTGGTCTGACTGAACTAGTTGGTTCAGCGACCCCTTCGCGCTATTTCGAGGGGTTTGAGGCCTTCCCAACCTCGGAATTTGATAAATAAGGTACCGTTGAAATTGTCTCAACGTGTACTTTGCGTTGGTGCTATTTATTTTCATTTTGACCACTTTTTCATTAGTGAAAAATCAGAAACGTGCCTAAGTGTCTCGACCCTATTTTTGGTCCGTGAAAATTAGGAGTTGTCCTTGGTGCGTACATGGATTACGAGGCAGGTGTAGTGTTCGTTCCTAGATCCTGTGTACATGGTTCAGTCACTGTGACCCTCCAGTGACACTAGGTAGAGTAGTTTACTCTTCTTTTGATTCCGTCTCGTTTCTGGGTAACCGTGAGCTCGTCTAGTGAGGTTCTTCACACATATTGGATAGTTGGCATGTGTTCCTCTTTTGCAGAGTTCGGGACCGTTTCTAAAGTTGTATTCTGATTTTTTTTTTGAAACTGAAAGGAAAGCTATTGTGTTACGATAGCAATCCAGGAGGGCATTTTATTGTTCAGTAAAAAGGAGAATAACGAAAGTTACAAATCAGATCCCCATCTAGGTATGGGGGACCAGTACTCATTTACAATTTGCTCACAACATACTGGTCTCTCCTGAAATAACCTCTCATTTCTCGCCACCACATGCACTAAAGTGCTGCAGCCATGCGCACGTGCTGCCTCCCAGAAATTAAAAAACTGTGCCACAAAGAATCCCATGGAGGGAGCGGCTCCTGGCAAATTCTCCTCCATATCACATCAGTAATCAGACAAGAAGAAAATATGTGGTTGAGACTGTCAGTGTGCATTCCACATAAATGACACTCATGAAGAGCTGCACCCATCCTCTTGTGCCTCAGGTCACCTGTAATCAAGCCCTCCCTTCTGCATAGCCAAAGGAAAATTTGTACCTTAAGGGGGATCTTCAAGAGCCAAAGTTTCCTATCAATGTGATCACTTCCTAGATTTCTGCCATCATCCATAATTCTTCCATAAGCACGCTGAGTCGTATAGATTCCTTCCCATGCATAACTATGTTCCATGCCAGGTTTGGGTTTGAAACATTGTAGGTCTGAATTCAGATTCAGTCTCTCTTTCCACAGTCGGGTCCCCTCCCTGATGGAGTCGGCCTCGTTCAATTGCCAACACCCATTTGCTTCTGACCAGTAGCAGCTCACAGTGCCATCCTTATCCATCGCTGTTGAAAATACCCTCGGGTAAGACTCCTTTAAAGGGCCCAGTGGGGACCACTTTTCATTCTAGAAATTGAATGTTTTGCCATCTCCAAGCACGGGCTGCAATAGGTGCCAATTGCTCTTACGAGCCTGGATAACAGAGTGCCAGAACGGTGAGGGATGGAACTGGCATAATCTCCTCAAAGCACTGTTGGACTGATCATAGCTATCTCTAATTAATTCAGTCCATGGCTTCTCTTCCCCATTAAGAATTTTTATAGCCCATTTGATTAATAAGGCCTCATTGAACTCTTTCAACGCTTTAATTCCCAACCTACCTCTTTCCCTGGGACGACAAAGTTGCTCCCACTTAAGTGGTTGCATAAATCAACCTTCGTGTTTAGCACCCTTCCAAAAGAACCTCTTTCACATTAGATCTATGCTCTTCCAGATAGACTTTGGAGCTTTGAAGAGGGAGAAGTAAAAGACAGGGATAGAGGTAATAACAGAGTTCAATAAGGTGAGTCTACCACCCTTAGACAAGAACCTGCTATTCCACCCTTCCAATTTGACTGAAATTTTATCAAAGAGAATGTTCCAGTCACATTTCTTCATTTTGGAACTTCTTAGGGGCAGCCCTAAGTACCTAATGGGCAGGTTAGTACATGGAGTCCCCAAGATAGCAGAAATAGCTTCTTGCTCTTGCTCACTTAGACCAAAGCATACCAGATTAGACTTCTCCCTATTTAATTTCAGACCTAAAATGTCGCCAAAAATATTAACCATATGGCCTAATGCACGGGCTTCACCCTTTGTCTCCTCAACGAAAAAAACTGTATCATTCGCATACTGGAGTATAGGGGCCATAGCTCTCCTTCTGGATAAGGAGTATCCTCTAATAATACCCACCTCAGAGAGTTTGCAAGCATATCTTTCCAGACCATCAACAGCAAGGTTAAAAACCAATGGAGCTAACTGGCATCCTTGCCTAACACCACACTGTGGCTGAATCGAAGCCCCACAAGGCTTCCCATTGATCAAGGGAATGAAAGAAGTAGTTGTAATATACCACTTCATCCATTGAATCAAGAGGGGGGGAACCCTCTTCTCTTGAATACCTCCCACAAATAGGACCATGAAATAGAATCATAGGCCTTTCGAAAATCATCTTTCCACATAGAGGCTTTACATTTCCTCTTGTGCCCACCACACACCATCTCCTAGGCCATGATAAATGACTCTTGCAGAGATCTGTTGTGGGGGAAGGCTGACTGGACTGGATGAATCAAGTCTTGCAAGAAGGACCTCAGCCTATTTGCCAAAATCTTGCTCACCACCAAATAGATGGAGTTCGAGAGAGCTATAGGTCTGAAATCTTGGAATTTCTCTGCTCCTTGTGTCTTTAGCAGCGGGAATAGAAAGGACTTGTTGATCTTATCAAATCCAGAGTTTCCCCCCTCAAAATCCTTGATAACGTCCATCACCTATTTACCAACCATGCCTCACATCTCCTTATAGAAAAAGACTTGGATACCATCAGGACCAGGAGAGCCTTCATTGTTCAAGTCTTTAATGGCATCCATAGTTTCTTTCTCAGTGATGGTTGCCATCAATCTAGATGCTTGTTCCTCAGAGACTCTAGGTGAATCACTCGCTGCCATTCTCCATAGGCCTCTACCTGCTACCCGTGAAGAGTCTCTAAAGTATTTGATGGCCTCAGCTCGAATATCTGGCATAGAGGAAATTCTCTGACCGTCCTTTATTATGGAGGAAATTAAATTGATCCTTCTATGAGAGCTGGCAGCTAAGTGGAAAAATTTGGTGTTGGTGTCCCCCTCTTTAAGCCAAAGTTGTCTGGATCTTTCCCTCCAATCCATCTCCAGTTTTAAATCCTCCTCCGCCCCCACACCCTGCCACATTATCCTAGCATCAAGCTCTTGATCGGTTAGAGGGTCATTTGCTTCATTTGCATCGTGGCCTTGAATTTGCATCAGTGCCTCAAGGCGCCTTTGATGTCTCACAGTGGACACTGTAACTCTACACTCCTTTAGCATTGTGCGCATAGCAGCTAGCTTGGATGCAAGTTTGATAGTGGCCGACCCATCCACATGCTTGGCCTTCTACCATACCTCAAGCATCTCACGGAATCTTGGCTCTCTCAACCATGATCTTCTGAACTTGAAATATGAGCCAATGTGCACTTGCTCCACTATCCCAAACCAGGGGTGTGTGGTCAGAAAAAGGGTGTTCCAACCCAGACACAGAGGACAACTGAACCTGTCCAACAGCCCAGCATTACCAAAGAATCTATCAATTTTTCACATGAGGCCGTTACCATTTCTCGAAGTGAATTAAGTTCCAGAGGAGGGATATTCACTCAAGCCAAGAGTCTGAACCGTCAGTTGGAACCCAATGGATGCACTGTCCACCATGTCACCCTCCTCATCAAAACACAATTAAAGTCTCCACCCACAAGCCACACAGACCCATTTACATAATCTGTAGCTGCGCTCCAATCCTCCCACATCTCCTGCCTTGTAGAGGCATCACAAGGGCCGTAGACCCCCTATAATGTAAAAGTCCCTATCACCCTGACTCCTTTTGTATTTACAAGTCATCATATGTATGGCTCTAAAAACTTCTAGCATTTGCAGAGCATTTTTCCTCCACCACAAAACAATGCCTCCTGACCTACCATGTGAATCGAGCATCACACATTCAGCCACACCTCCATTCTTCATATTAGCCCAAGCCCTGTCTCCCTCACTCTCTATGTGTGTCTCTTGAATGATAGCACAGTCTATCTCCTACTCCCTCAGATATCTCGAGAGAGAAGCCCTCCGGCTTTTGTCGCGTAGCCCACACACATTCCAAGAAAGGATCCTCATTGTGCCTCATGGGTGCCCTCCTTTTTGGAGTTCGGGGCCTTTCCAACCTTCATAATAGCTGCAATGGTATTTTCATCAAGTTTCATCGTGGTGTTTTGTCACCTCTGCCTGAGCTTATACGGAGATCTACCCACACCAATCTTGGATGTTGACCCTGCACCAAATTTCAGTCCCTCTATTGCTGGCAAGCTAGGCTACATTCTCATGGAATTGGCGAAGATCTCTTGCAGTACATGCTGATCATATCTGTCTGCCATTGGTGTAGCAGTAGCCATTTCCTTTGCCGCAGCTTCTTCTACCAGTGCCACTTCCATCCCTTCCTCCTTCTCCACCAGGTGGTGATGATCCTTACATTTTTTAGGCTTAGGCACCTCATCAGGGGTCACACGGCTCGGCTGTTGAGAGACTGCCTAAGCATTCACAACCTCCGCATAAGATGCTTTCTTCTGATCGAATCCCCCATCAGTAACATCCATTGTAAAGCACAAGATCAATAGCCATGAACTCCCCCCACAGTAGAGGATAAGCTTCTTTAGCACAGAGCCTGCCTTGAACACATCAACCAAAACATTCAAAACCTAGCCATCACCCTCTAGTAGACCAATCTTGGCATCTTCGACCGATGTAGCAAACCCTGCTATCATGGTTGCCACCACCTCTTTTGATCTCAGGTGTAATGGTAGGCTCCTAATTCCCAGCTTCCCTAATCTAGAACCTACTCTCTGGGGCAGTCGCTCAAGGAACCATCGAAGGGGGAAACCAGCCTCCAAATCACCATCAGTCCATCAAAAGCACTCGAGCAAAATCGCAATCATTCTACATCTATCATCCCCAAACGAAAACACACAAAATGTGTAGGGGAGAGAGACGCGATCTTCCAACCATTAGTCGACAAGGATAGCGAGCTTAACATCTGATGGATCTTTTTCAGGGAAGGGTTGGCCATCATCACCTCCCCGACTAGAGCCCCTCGCAGCACAAGCTCAGTCGTCCTGATGTCTTCACTCATAGGGATTTCCACATCCACCGTATGCCCCCCATGGGTAGGTGGAGGCGGAGGTGGAGGTGGCAACACCCCAAACTTTGTTGCCCTATTGTGCATGCCAGCCCTTCCCCTCGATTGTCCATGGGTAGTCATGCAAGAGTCTCGTTTATCGCCATGCCCCCCACACACCAAGCAAACCAGGGGGTAGCGGCACACCGCTGCCATATGCCCTCGACGTTGACACCAGAAACACACAATTTCCTTGTTACCCCACGGCCTATCTTCGTAAGCTCGACTTCTACCTATCCCCCTTCTTCCAATAGCCACTGGACCTCTTCTTTCCTTCCACCTCCAAGCCCTAGATCTCCAGGTTGCCCATCCTTCATTACCAATGATCCTCTCTCCTGTCGCCCTAGGGTCGACCTCCATCCTCCTCCTCACAGAGGCACCAATTTTTCTTTGTATGCTGATTTTAGGCACTTGAATGTGAATTAATTGGATTCTATGTGAATAATTAAAGATTGAATGATCCCATGTACCCTTATTATTGCATGCGTAAAATGGACTCTGATTTACGTAAAACAAGTTCCATTGTGTTTGTTAATTAATAAGCAATATGAGACCACTTTCATAAATTCGAAACTACTTGTAAATAGATAATTTGGAGAATAACGTGAATGTTTGGTAAATATGAAATTAATAAGCATAATGGTTAGTATGATTAGGTATAATAACAATTAATGATATAGTTATCTAGACTTGAGGAATTAAATCAATATGATGGTTTAGTCAAGATTCAGAGGATGGATAACTGGTTTTAGCCCTAGCACTCATCGGATTTGGCTATAGCTTTGGTCTCTTTAGACTGATTTTGGATTGGTATAGGGAATTGTTGGCCTCCCTACCACTCTTTGGTTAGGCTTAGCAACCAACTGGGATAGCGGGATGCATGGGTCGAGGTTTGGAGTGGTTTTCTTTCTCGGTTGATGGGTGAATCATTGATTGTTTGTGGTTCAGCGTACATAGCGCTTGTATCTGTTCATGCTACATAATGTAGCCACCACCCTTTTCCACAATGACCCTAGGGTGACAGAGTATGGTGACTCAATGGGTATAAGCCGTCTTCTCAACCAAGAGGGTGGCTTATACTGGTATTGACCCTTAGGAATTACATGAGATCATCTCGTGCCTCAAGACGTCAATTGACGGATTGTGAACTGTAATAACGTGGGCTTAAATGCATAAATGGAATTGGATAAGTAATAATTCATAAATGAAATAATTGCTGATATAGTGCCCCCTTTCTTTACTCTTGTCATTGTAGCCACTTTATTGTAATTGCTATGCTCTACTTAGTTTTTACTGATATGTTTCTTGGGTTTCGTACTTAGGTGTTGTTGATTAGTTGGGTGTAGTAGCTACCGTTGGTCTCTCTACTGCGGGACTGGGTCCTACTTTAGAAGGCAATCCATTCTGAGCTAGTGGCTCTTTAGCTTTGTTCTTTCTTCACTATTAGACTTTTAATTCCTGTCTTTTGGTGATTGTACTAGCACTTAAGCACTCTTTACCTTTCTGCTTTCTGTGGTGGATTTGATTATATTGTCAGCACTTTATTTATTTCTTTTCATTTAATGCATTATGAATGAATGCTTGGCTATTGATGTTCAATGACCGTGTGCTGTGTGACTGTGATCTTGTGGTTGGAATGTGTCGGTCGTTAGCACATGGCGACTCAGGTTTCATTGAATTGTGGGAATCGGGTTGTCACAAGGTGCATTCAAGGGCTCACATATGTAGTCGCAAGCATGCTTAGTGGTAGTCAATGCGCATGGTATATGGTACACCAAAGGACCAAATCATTCGAACAAGCAAGTTGGACTTGCGAAGTGAAAAGTGTTCCCACTTCTCTCATTGGGATTTTGTATGCAGAATCTACGTAACATAATCTCAACGGAAAAGAAAGTCTAGTCATGCTTATGCCATTAGGGTCAACATGTCTCTTAGTTTAAGTGTTAAAGAGGGAAAGACATTCAAATTTGATGTAGTTGGCACCTTTGTTTGAAAAATCCCAAAACAAGGTTTTTGTCATTAAAATGGAATTTAATGAAAAGGCTTTTCAAAATTCTTTTTAGATGATGAACCTCAATCCACTCAATGGCTCACTCGAAAAGAACAAATTGATGGGCTCTAACTATATGAATTGGATTCTTAACCTCGAGCTAGTTCTCACCACTAATTGCATAGAGTATGTGATCAAGTAGAACAAGTACGAAGCACCCAAGAATGCTTAGGAGAGGGAGTTCAATGTGAATTGGGATAAGGATAATACACTCACTCGGTGCTGTGTCCTTGGTTCGCTGTCCAATGTGCTTTAGAATTAACATGAGGAGATATAGACTGCCACTAAGATCTTGATTAGCCTGAAGGAGTGGTTTGAAGTTGTGAACCAAACTCAACACTACAATGTGCTTAGGGAGTCACTTTCATGCAAGATGAAGGTAAGGACTTCAATAAGGGAGATTTTTCTAAAGATGTATGGACATATTTCAGAGCTCCAAAGGTTGGGGATGAAGATCGATGGTGAGACACTCACGAATATCATCTTGCAATCTCGTCTAGGCTCCTTTACCAACTTCATCGACTCATTTCACATGAGATAGATAAAGATGACCCATGCTAAACCCATCTCCTTACTTAAGTCTGCTCTTACTTAAGTCCTCTAAGGATCATTAAGTAGGAGAACCCAGTTGAGGCAATGGTTGCCAAGAGTAGTGGGACGTTCAAGTAAAAAAAAGTAGGGCGAAGGAAAAGGTTCCCGAAGGAAGAGAAATGTTTATCTCATTCAGCACTCCTTTCTTCTTCCAAGAAGAGGAAGGACAAGGTAGTAGATGTGTGCCACTACTACAAAAAACATGGCCACCAGAAACGAAACTGTCCGGAGTACATGAAGTCCTTGGGGAAGGGAAAGGCAAGGTCAATGCAGATATGGAATCACTTCTCATCATAGAAACCAACTTGCTCGTTGAACGAGTTGAAAGTTGGGTTGTGGATTCTAGAGAATTTGTTCACGTTTGCAATTTGTTGCATGTGTTTCAAGTGATTAGAAGATTTAAGAAGGGAGAAGTGTAGATCATGATGGGATCGAGTCAGTGGTTGCAGCGGAAGCCATAGGGATCTGCAGACTCAAAATGCCCAACGAGCACATTCTAGTTTTGAGAGATTGTCTCTTTCTACCTTTCATCAAGGGGAACTGGTGTCGGACCCGAATAGGTTGTTAATATGATGATTTTATTGTTGAAGTGTATATAGTGGTTAACCTAAATCGAACCTAACCATCTCTTTACAAAATTTTTAACCTGGCCTAATTGATTTTATCTTAGTTACTTTTAGGCCCAAGGTCGAACTCAGGGTAGTGGGGTACAAGTCAAGTTTCTACGCCTTTCCTATAGCGAATCTCTTCCGTTCGTTTATTGTGTTTTTGTTTTTTTTCTATTTAGATTTTTTTTGGTAATCTTTGTCCTTGAGGCACAACCTCAAAATTGAGTTCTTGGCTTTTAGCCAAAATAGGGTTCCAAAATGGGTCTTGCTATTCACAAGATGGAGTACCTGCAAGTCGAAGATTATCTTTTCTCTTTTATATATATATTTTTTATCTTTTTACTAGCAGGAACGCGAAACAGAAATAAAGTAAATATAGTATATATATATATATATATATAGGTATATATTATATATGTATAAAGGGGTGGGGGTGGAGGTAGAGATAGAGTGTAGCACGGTGTCGAGTCAGTCGTCGTCTAGAGAGACGCAACCAACAGGACGAAGTGCCGCGTGTAAGGTGTAGGATGGATGGTGGAAGATGAATGCGAACACGCTTTTTGTACGCGTGTATCGGGGAATATCAGCAACTGGTGCAGATATTCCCACGATGCCACTTATGGTAAATAATGTGAAAAAATATATATATATGTATGTAAATATATCTATATATATATATGGTTATAAATATATAGGTATATATATGTAGTTATATATAAATATATGTATATAAATGTATGTATATATATCAGTATATATATATATATATATATATATATAGATATATATGTATATATATGTACATGTATATGTATATATATAAGTATATATATATATGTATATGTATATGTATATGTATATGTATATATATAAGTATATATATATATGTATATGTATATGTATATATATAAGTATATATATATATATATATATATGTATGTATGTATACTAATACATAAGTATATAGGTACTACTATATGTATAAATATGAGTATATATATATATATATGTATATCAATATATCAATATATATATGTATACGTATGTATATATATGTATATAATAGTGTATAGGTGTGTGTGTGTGTGGAAGTGTGAGTGTATATGTGTGTGAGTGTCGGTAAAGAGAGTGTTGTGAGAGAGAGAGAGAGAGAGGGCAGGAGAGATGGCGCTGCTGGAGTTAAGGCGTCTGGAGCTTCCACTCAACGTCTGATGGCTTCACGAGCGCGCAGGCGCGTATGCGCGCAGAGAGGCGCGCGCTCGAGGGAGTGGCCACACACAGAGGAGGCCACAGCGCACCACGCTGCGTGGAGAGTAGGCGCTGGCGCTCGCAGGTGCACGCGGTGAAGGAAGTGGGCGAAGGCAGGTGCTGGGAGAGGGCTGGCGCATGCAGACGTACTCGGGCGACGCGGGCGGAGACGCACAGGCGGGCGCGCGCACGGGAGAACGGTGATAGCGGCGCGCCGGGTGACCGGTAAAGTGAGAAGCTCACCGGTCACCCCACTGTAGCCACAGTGTCGCGCAGACTGGCGTGAACAGTGGCTACAGTGGTCCGACGAGCCGCGTGAATGGGAGCTGCAGGTGTTGTGAGTGTGGCCAGCTCGATGCGCGCGGCGGAGTGGCTTCGGCTGGTGGCTTGCGGGCGGAAGGTTGCGACAGAGTGCGCGGAGAAGGTTGTTGGCATCCGCGGTGGAGGGTGAGGGTGACTTGCTGCTTGCATGGAGGCTTGCGAGTGCTGGCAGGGGTGCGGTGAAGCGTGGCCGGCCGTTGCAGTGGCACGCGGTGGTCGGTTGTGGAAGAGAGAGCGCGACTATAGTGCGAATGAGCAGGAGGTGAGCGCGCCTACAGGCGCGCGTGGAAAGGCGAGGGCGGCCTGCTGCTGTAGGGTGTGCGGTGGCCGGTTAAGCTTCACAGCTTGAAGCTTGCGACAATGGCTGAAATGGCGTGAAGGTGAAAACAGGGAAGAAGGCCACCACGCCCACCGGATCTTTGAAGAGCTGGGCGGTGGTGGTTTCACGGTGGTGGGTGCTCACCACAGTGAAGACTCCTTTCCGCCAGGTGTCTCCTCAGAGGAGGAGGGTTGGCGTGTGGAGGGATAGGGTGGAGATGGTGGCCTGGAAAGAGAAGAAGCTGTGGTATTTGTGGCTGGGGACTAGGCTCTTTGCAAAGAAGGAGCCGTGGTCTTTTATAAAGGAAGAAGTCATGGCTAGTGCATGGCATGGCAGGGAACGGCTGCATGCGGCTGCAGGGAGAGGCCTGCTGCAGAGCATGGCGCGAGAAGGTGAGGCCATGCATAGCAGCCGTGGGAAGCATTTCGAAATCAAGTGGAAACAAAAATAAAGATGGGAATTTTGTGAAGCAGCACTTGAGGAAAATGTAATTGCGAGGTCATTTTATTTCACTCTCCTCCCCTCTTAATTCAATGCATGCATACATGTATTTTTACAATGCAACTATGGAGACCTATTATGCATTGGTAATGCTAGGAAATAGCACAAGACGACACAATTGCAGGCGTATTTTTGCGATGCAATCAGGAACCCTTTCATCTTTAAACTTGGTAGATTTAGATATGCATTTCATTTTGAGCAAACTCTTATTATAAGTCATTGTAAAAAAGATATTGCTTTTGGTTCCATTTTTCCTGGTGATTTGTATCTGCTAGATGATTGTATGTTTTGAACACTTCTGATGTTGTGATTAAGAATCAAACACCATCTATGCATGCGAAGGATAATGTAGACAGATCCATTGTGATCTGGAATCAAAGATTGGGACATGTGTCTATTGATAGGTGATGGCATCGCCATCACCCATTATATCTAACTTAATTTGGCTAAGTTCTATATTTAAATTCACCTAATTAACACACTAAAAGGGTATAACTCAATCAGGACAAAGAGGAATTAATAGAAAAAAGGGGTTAATTTTACAATTTTCACAAACAATTATAAATGCAGAATAGCTAGAGGGTAAACTTATGTTTAATTAAAGGTCAATTGAGCTTAAATGTCGTAAAAGTGAGTTGATACTGAGAAATTTACGATTTTCATTCAAATTAAGTATTAATCCTTAATTAAATTGGTTAATTTTGACCCTGCTTCAATTAAAATAGTTTTGATGGAAATAAATGTAATTTTAACCTCCTAAAAATCAATTAAAAATATTTTATAAGATTTGAAGTAGTCAATTTGATAATCAGCACTTATTTTGACCTAAAATAGAAATGTAGGTGGGTATTTGGTACATTTTGGGTTAAATGATAAATTGATATCAAAACCCAAAATTGAAGTCACCATCAACTTCCTTTTGTCCAAATTAGGCTACTATAAAAATTTGGGCTTATTTGGACTTCATCTGGACTTAGTTTATAATTTGACCCTTGAAACTTCAAAGACCCCCCTATCTTTCAAGTTTCCTTGCAAAGACCCCCCTAGCTACCCCCTTAGCTTCATCATATTCTTCACACAATGGTCCCTACTAGCACCTTCACCTTCAGCAGCCATGGCGTGTGAATTGGCGGGATTCGCGCGTGATTTCCCGTCGACTCTCTCCACCTTTCCCAGCAAGACTTGGCGAAGTTCTTCAACGATTCCTGCATCCACCGACGTTCGTTTCACCACCATTGGTCGCGACGGCTGACCACAATCATCAGTCAAAGTTGGAGTGGTTAGTGTGAGTTGTTTGCGAGTTTTTCTCGCAACAACCAGCCGTCACTAGCACCAGAGCGCATTTATAAGGGGTTTTGCATGTCCTCCGAGTTTCCTTGTCTCATCCTGGCGCAAGAAACCACCTCCTCCTTCTTGATAGGATCTAAATAGAGGAATATCTATGTGCACAAACACTCAAGCACAATATTAGTAATAACAAGAAAGATTTGCACAATCAATTCAAACCATAAAGGACACAAAATGTATAGTGGTTCCCCTCTCTTGGGTACTCCACTACCTAAGCTTCCCAGCTTAGGGTTTTTTAACTCGATTCCTTCAACCCTGAGAGAATCAATTTACTAAATGAGGTCATTAATGAGTTACCTCAACTCAAGTACAAGAGATGGGTTTGTTACAACCCAACGAGCAAATGCTCAAGAACAAATATATAACTAGTGTAAGACAAATAAAATCTTACAACAAAATAACTATGCCTCTCAACAATAATATAAAATTAATACCAATTTGAGAACCTAGAATAAACGTGAATGCCTTGACAATGTGTGAAGAAATCACGTCGATGTGCTTGCAAATTCGTAGAGAGATTGAGAGCAGCAAACTATTCCTTCTCTTGAAAATATTATGAAAATATGAAATATAGCTCTAGAATTTTTCTTCTCTATTTCTTATGTGCAAACTAAGGGTCCAAGTGTTTATTTATAGAGTTAGGACCTTAGTGGGTCGTCTATTAGACGTTGGGGTTTAAATCCTAACGTTCATATAGCCAAAATTAAGTTTTTAATCGTTCAGTTTTGAGCCAACAACTACTTGGTACCGGTACTAAGGTATTGGTACCGATACTCGTTGCTTCCAGATTTGGGTTTCAAACACTTAATACAAATCTGTAACCCACTTTTACCGATATTGACCATTAGTACCAGTACTGATCATGAGTATCAATACTTGCAGGGTACAGGTTTGTTTCTATGAAAAAACCCAAATTTGTAACTCACATGTACGGGTACTAAACTTTAGTACCTTTTTTAAGTGATTTAATCAATTACGTTCTGTGAAAATGATAGCAATATTAATCCTAATTTATTTCTAATTATTTTTACGATTTAAGTTATATTCCTTTGTTAAGAGGCATACATTCTATAAATAAAAAAATCTAAACTAAAAGGTCAAAGATGATCTTCTCCTCCTCGACTCATCCTTGTCATCTTGCCTCCTCCATGGCATGATCTTTTTCTTCTCACCATCATGCCTCCATCATTTCCTGTTTACCTTGCTTCTTCACCTAAATTTGAAAAATACTTAATGGCAAACATTATTCCATAATAATTTTGTTAACACCAAAACAAGATGTGGAACGAGGTTCCAACACTTCTTCCTTCTTCGCGCCATTGACGACAACTAGGAGCACCTCCAACCTTCGTATTCACTACTGTTCCCTACCAACCGGGCATCAGATCTTCTTCCCCACTCCTTGCCGGAGCTTCCCGTCAAGCTTGGGCCTTCGATACCCCTTCGTCACTCCAAACTCCTCCTCCACCTCGGGCATTCTCCTCCCACACCCTCCATCCTCCTCTCGTCCTCTTAGGGTTTAGGGTTTAGGTTCTCTCCTTTCTTCTCCTCCCCCCATGGACTAGTTTAGACCTCCTTAGAGTTAGATTCAACCCCAACCCCTCCCTCATTCCCATCGTCTTCTCCATGGGCGGCAAGCCTCCAGTAGATGCTCCGGCGACACCATACGAAACCACAAAGCTGCCTTGCTCCTCACCAACCACCCACGTAGCTCTACCATCCCTCCACAACCAAAAGCCCTAAGCAATTGAGGGATTCAACCACTTGATGCGTCTACCTGACACCCACGTCGGCTGCCATGTTCCCTACCTTCGTCGACCCATCGCCACACTTTTTACAACCAATAGCCACCACAACCACCTTCCCTAAAGCGCGGCGAAGCTCCTCGTCCCTTAGGTGTGGAGTTTCGACGCCTTTAGCACCAAACCACTACCACCGGCCACACCCATCTTCCTCGACGATGCCGAACACTCTCCAGCCATCCGTGAGCCTCCAAGCTTTGCGGGAAGCTTCCCCAAGGCACAAGGAACATTTTTCCCTCTCCACGGGGTTGTTTCATGCATGGACGAGCTCCAACCAACTTGCCAGATTCTCGCCGCCCTCTTTAACTCTGGTGACGTCATCCGCAACCAATAGCCACCGCCAATTGTCGCTACGCCACCGCCGTTAAGTCGGCAACGCCTCGCTGACTCTTCTCCGCCCTTCATCGGTGCTAGAAGTTGACCGGAGCTCCATTCCGACGTATCTCTGGCGAGGTCCGGCCGGCCGGCCAATAAGAAGAAAGCTAGGGACTTGGATGAAAGAAAATAAAAATTTTGGGGGCCTAATTGCAGACTCACAGGGACTAAAGCGAAAAAAAAATCCAGGGACTAAATTGTGAAGGGGAAAAGTCAGCAGGGACCTAAACGCATGTATCCAAGGACTTAAATGTGAGAAAATCAACCTTTCCATGGATCGATTTGTTAATTTTGAATGATTAGGCTTACTATTTGGTTCTGAATGAGTTTATTACAATATCTTGGCTAAATATTTCTGATGATCAACTATTAGTGCTCAATTTGATTCTCCCTTAATTATGGTATTTTATTAAACATCATTCGGTCATTGTACTTGAAATTAAATTTAATCACTTTATTTTGTAAAACCAAGTGCGGTCTTGAACTTGTGCATTTTAATATTAACATCTTATAAAAGTTTAGTTGTGAAACCTTAAATAGTGGTATTTGCGCAATTCTTACTCCCAGAGATGGCCTTGAATTTTTTGTTAATTTGAGAATTATAAAATTTTAATGTTAATTCTCTTTGGTCACCTATACTACAACATACAATTTTGAAATACAATCGAAGCACCTTAACAATAGGAACAATAGACTCATCAAGGATGGACCCTTGGATTCTCTAAAGGTCCAACCCTTACCTACCGACAAGCATTGTATTCACAAGAAAATGTCCCAACCTCCCTTTCCTAGAAAGGGGGTCAAATGTAAGGACTCACTGGACCTCATACATACTGATGTATGTGGACCATTTCATACTGCAACTAGGAATGGTCAACAATATTTCATGAGGTTTAGTGATGACTATTCAAAGTATGGATTTATTTACCTGATGCGTCACAAGTCTAAAACCTTTGAAAAGTTCAAAGAATATCAGGCATTGCTTGAGAACCAAACAGGCAAATGAATCAAGTCAATTTGGTCAAATCAGGGACGTGAATACCTTTCTGAGGAATTCAAAGAATACCTAAAGGAGAAACAAATCATCTTTGAACTTACACCCCCTGGTACTCCATAATTAAATGGCATATCTAAAAGATGCAATCAAACCTTGTTGGACATGGTGTAGTCCATGATGAGAAAGCAGAACTACCACTTTATTTTTGGCGATATGCACCAGAAACAACGACATACATTTTGAATAGGATTCCAACCAAATCTATTCCTAAAACTCCACTTTAGATGTGGCATGGGAAGAAACTAAGTGTTGGACACTTGAAGGTTTGGGGTTGTATGACTCATGTTAAGAACATGAATCATAACAAATTGAAATCTTGCACTACTAACTACTACTTCATTGGGTATCCAAAAGATGGCTCAAGCCATTGCTTTTATGACCTTGAGGCCCACAAGGTATTTATTTCTAGAATTGCAAAATTCCTGAAGGATGAGTTCCTTAAAGGCCAAGATAATAATGAAGGGAACTTATTGAGTTTGATGAGACCAATGAAGTCCCCATCCCAAAGGACAAAGATTCACCAGAATCTAGTGATGCTCCCATTTCTCCTAGAAAGAGTTCTAGGGTGGTGCATCCGCTTGAACAATATGGATTCCACATCTTAGAATAGTCAGAGATTGATCCATCCACATATAATGAGGCAATGAAGGATCATGATATAGACAGGTGGAGGCTAGTAATGCAATTTAAAATAGACTCCATGCACAAGAATGATGTATGGAACCTCATGGATCGTCCTGACAACTAAAACCCATTGAGTGTAAATAGATCTACAAGAGAAAAAGGGGTCTGGATGAGAAGGTAGAGATCTTCAAAGCATGGCTTTGGCCAAGGGCTACACGTAAAAAGAAGGGGTTGACTATGAGGAATCCTTTTCTTCTGTTGCCATGCTTAAATCCATTCAGATATTGCTAACCATGGCTGTGCACCATGACTATGACATCTAGCAAATGGATGTCAAGCAACTTTCCTCAATGGTTTCCTCGAGGAGGACATCTACATGAAATAACCTGAGGGTTTCTAAGTAGATGGTGGGGAAAGAAAGGTGTGCAAGCTAAAGAAGTCCATTTATGGACTTAAGCAGGCTTCACACAGCTGGTACATCTGGTTTAATGAAACCATAAAGAGTTATAGATTCCATTAGAGCGTGGATGAACCTTGTGTTTACAAGAAGGCCAGTAGGAGTGCTATCACTTTTCTAGTCTTATATGGACGACATTCTACTAATTAGGAATGATGTAGGAATGTTATCTCGTGTTAAGCTCTAGTTATCCCAGAGCTTCAAGATTAAATATCTCAAGGATTCCACTTATATCTTGGTCTGAAGATGTTCGGAAATAAAGAGACAAGGATACTGGGATTGTCACAGTAGGGATACATAACCAAGGTCTTGAAGAGATTCTGCATGATAACTTCAAGAAGGGTTTTCTCCCTATTAAACTTGGCATTTACTTATCAAAGGGAATGTCTCCCTAAATTGTTGAGGAGAAGAAAGCCATGGGTGGATGTCCATATGCTTTCGCAGTGGGTAGCCTGGTATATGTCATGCTTTATACACGACCAAACATCTGTGTAACGACCCGATTCTCGAATCCCTACGAGACATGAGAATTGGACCGACTCGACTAATCCCAAGACCCAGTCGTCCAACGAGAAAGTAACCAAAAGAGCAGTAAAATAAACCACATTCACCATGTATATAACTAGCAGTAACAAAATATAGCAGTAAAGGAAAGAACCATTACAGTATGCACCACCACAACAGTAGAGAAATAAACATAAATATAAACATGAAGTTTACATTAAAGAGGATACAAGGAGTAACAGAAAACTACTCACTACTGCGGAAAGAAGGTACGGAAAGTACTATGGTAGCCCTACTGGACCCTACTAGGCCCAGCTCCCTCTGCAGCCGCTGACTCTAGCTGCTCAACACCTGGTCCTGAAAAGGTAACAAGAGTGACACGTTAGCGAAACGCTGAGTAGAGTGGCAACTATAAGCTAGAAGAAGCAGTAGAGTGGACAGTAGTTGTTATATTTTTTTACTTTCTTCTTTTATACTTTTCCATTTATTCACTATTGATTTACTTCTCAGATCCTTCTCTTGATCTTGAATGTTCCTCGTGGGAACGATCTTGATTGCAGTCTTTCCCGAAAAGTAGAAGTAACACGTGGTGCTCTCCTGGCCGGGAGAGTCCCCCGTGGTGGTCCTACCCTCAGTCAACCACCCCAAGGTCGCTGACAGACGTAACGGTGACTACGGCACGCACGATAGATGCACGGGTAGCTACCCCGCACTGGCATGCGGTCAGTCGTTTCCATTAACGGGTGCGCCCAAAGCCCAGCACGGAACCAGTATAGGGTAGAGCCCTCTCAGTAACAGGGGTCCAGCCCCTCCACAATAACCAAACAGGGGTCTCGCCCCTCCACAGTCTGCGCAACCTCGCCTGACTACCCTAGTTTGCCTAGTGGGCCTAACAAGTCGGTGTAGGAGAGCTAGCAGAACCCTAGGGCCCGTGGGGCAGCTAGTGCTCTCCCTACACTAGTTGCTCTCCTCGGTACTGTGTACACGAGGGCCAAAAGTCGGTACAAGGTGGCCAGTCCTAACCCCGGGTCCCTGGGGTGGCTAGCTCCGCTCTACACTAAATAGGGGGATGGTCGCTCTCCTTGGTACTCCGTACTCAAGGGCCAGTTCACTTCCCCAATTCTATTCCATTCCCTTTCCAGGAGTTCTACTCCTAATTCCCTGTAGGGTTCAAGCTCTTTTAATTCAGCCAATTTAAGTTTCACCGTTCCAGCTTTACATTCATACAATCCATGTTCTCAATCATACTTATTCATTCATAACAGGCAGCTGTTAACCAATTTACAGGGAGTTATTATTTCCTTTGTACTTTTCCAAGACTGCAATGGTTGTATATTCAACTAGTTTTCCAGTCCTAGGATTCATGCCGTACCCTAGGATCTATCATTCAATCTAGTTTTCCAGTCCTAGAATTCATGCAATGCCCTAGGATCTATCATTCAATCTAATTTCTCAGTCCTAGGGTTCATGCGATGCCCTAGACTCTATTAATTGTTTCATAATTGTACAAATTTTGTTAAATAAATTAAAGGGCCACTCTACCAGCGAAACCGTAAGTACTGGGGACGTGGTCGGTAATCCCGCGCACCTCCGCAATTCCCAAGACTGCAATGGAACGGGGTCCTAACACAAGGATCAATCACAAGGAGTTTCTCAAAATAGTATACAATTACTCTAAACGGATAGCGGAATTAATTCTGGAAAGAATGCAACTCGAAATGCGGAAAACAGACTCCGAACGGGCCCTAAACGGGTCAAAAACGACGAATCTGTCCAAAATCAGACGTCTGGAAGAGGATCAGGTCGTACCTCAGTCTGCGCAGTCCTTCAGACATCCAAAAGCCCATTGGAACGTCTGGCCTTGGTTTCCAGACGTCCGATTGTCACCCCGGACATCTAGAGGTTCTCTCCGTCGTCTGGCACTGTAGCCAGACGTCTAATTCACGTGGGATGGCAAGCCCTCGTGCCCTCCCAAGCAGAACCTGCGCACACACTCCTGCTCTCAGTACGACGAAACGCAGAAGAAATCGCGGTGAACAGTTGTATGGCCATACACGCGAAAGAAAGAGAAGGCAAGAAATATCTTACTTGTCAGACGTCTAGACCGTCCTGCAGACGTCTTCGGCGTCGTATGGACGTAAGTCCAGACGTCTGATTCTGGAAAATTTTCCAGAACCAATGCTCGATCTGCTCTCCGCCCGCGACGCGCGGCCACACCGCGCCCTGTCTGCCTGCTGCCCGAGCTGGAGCAGCTCCTCCGTGCTACGCCACGCTTGCCGTCCTCCCACCAGCCGGCTCTAGCAGCCCCGGCAAGCTCGCACCTTCACGGTCGAGCTTCTACTTCCTCTCGCAACAGCTTCTCTCCCCACAAGCTCGCAGCAGCCGCTTTGCCGCTCTCTCTCGCTCGCGCTCTCGCTAGTAGGGAGAAGGAGAAGATGGGTGGAAGGGAGTGGGGTGGCGTGAGGGAGAGGAAGGGTATATGTAGGCACGAGGGGGGCTCTGCAAGTCGGCGGGGGAAGAAAGAAAGAGAAGAGGGCGGCTGGGAAGGCGTCCAGACGTCTGTTCAGACGTCTGGGCCAACTCCCAGACGTCTTAAAGCGGTCTTGGTGCCTCAGGTCTTAACAATCTGTCAAGTAGTAGGAGTGGTAAACCGTTACCGATCCAACCTAGGACAGCTGGATTGCTGTCAAGAAAATTCTCAAATACCTGAGAAAAACTAAGGATTATCTCTTAGTCTTTGGAGATGGGGATCTCCAAGTGTTAGGGTACACAGACTCCAACTTCCAATCAGATGTTGACAATAGAAAGTCTACGTTAGGGTTCATTTTCCTATTGCATGGTGGTTTTGTGAGATGGAGAAGCAAGAAGCAGGATACCACGGCTGATTTAACAACTTAAACTGAATGCATCGTTGCATCAGATGCAACGAAGGAAACAGTGTGGTTATGCAAGTTCATAGTCAAACTTGGCATCGTTCCCTCAATGTAGTCACCAATCCCATTGTTATGCATCAACACGGGTGTCATTGTACATGCGAAGGAGCCTCGCTCTCACTAGAAGAGAAAGTATATTGAGAGAAAGTACCACATCATTCAGGAGAATGCCAAGCATGGAGATGTGATCATCATGAAGGTGGCCTCCACGAATAACATTCCTGATTCGCTAACCAAGGCCTTGACTAGAGAGTCATTTGATTGGCATGATAGCAGTATGGGGATGAAGGAGGTTTTGAAATGGCTTCGAGGGCAAGCTAGAATCTATTGGATTTTGTATGCGCTGAGCAAGCCATCTAAGTTTTTGTAATACAGTTACATTTCATCTGAATAAAGAATTTGGTTATTTTCCATTTAAATGATTAATAATAATCTAATTTATGTTCCTATCATGCTTAATCTAGGGTTAGTTCCTAAGTAAAAATAATCATTTAGTCTATAAGTACTGCATATCATGCATTTAGGCATAATTAGGCCATGCATTCCTTTTGTATATAATTTATACTTGTTATGATATTCTATTAATAATGCAGGGACTGAGCAAGAAGAAACAAAGTTGAGAAGCTGCAAATCACTTGTTGGAGGAAAAGGAATTATTTAGAAACTAGATAAAGAAGAAATAATGAATGCTCAAGGAAAAATAAAGACAAACAAAAAGGAATAAAGACAAGGAGGACACATGACAACCTTTCAACCTTCCTATCCTTTCAAAGCCAAGACAACCTATTCCAAAATTAGCCTTGCCCTAAGCCTCCTAATGACCTCCTACCACCCTCCATCTTTCATCCAATGGCCACTAGGAAACCACCTATTTCTAGTAAACAAAACGCACTTCATCTCCACCATCTACTCTTCATCCAATGGCCCTCACCTACATTCTATTTTTAGTAAAACCACACATGCCCCATTTCACACCCTTAGATCTCCATCCTATGGCTTAGTTCAAACTTCGGTAACCAAACACAATATAGACCCTTCATCTAATCCTATGGCTCAATCACATTAATTTGCACTATCTATAAAAAGGCCTAGGATCCCACCACCTTCTTCCTTTAGGTTTCCATTAGATTTTCACTACCTTACCACCTAGTGGCCATCCACCTCTCCTCTCTACTCCTCCACATCAAGTGCTCCTCTCACCTTCCTCTCTTCAGCTCTCTCTTCAAGCTACCTCCGAATGGCCACAGCTTCCTGTGGACCATTGCTCCACGACTTCCTCTTCCTTATCTCTTTCTTTACTTTATTGTTCTTTCATTCTTACTCATTATAATAGATAGCTTTTATTAATGAAGACATTTTTTGCCTTAGTCCTCACCTTCTCTCATTTTTATATTTGATAGATCCATTATGTCACCACCCTTTCTTATTATATAAAATATTAAAAAAATGATATAGATCTAAAAAAAGGACTAAAAGAAATAAGTGATAGACCCGTGCAAATAAGTTCGTTGTTTTTACCTTCCTGTATTCGAGCTGAACCTCTTATTGTAGTTAGGTGATTTTGTTGATAGCTAGAAATCCATGCTACAATGATTTTGATATCATTTAAAAGCAAGTTTTTATGCCTATCAATGATTTGGGATCCCTTGGTATGATTTGATAATTATACAAGAGGGGGGTGAATTTCATAATTAAATATTCAGAGAAAAATATGGCAATCACAGCAATTCAACCACAATTAACACCAAGATTTATAGTAGATACCCAAACAGGGAAAACCTCTACCTAGTGTTCCCCAACTAGGATTTTCCTCTTACTCTCCAAGCTAGAAAATTCACTAACCTTCACTACTTAAACCGAGGGTACCGAGCCTTAATTACATAAACTCCTTATATAACCCACAAGAAGGCCTTTTGTTGTTCACTCACTAAAAGAATAGGTAGCCAATAACCCTTGCACCCAAGTTATAATAAACATGAGATAATAAAATTGATACAAGTCTTATTGAGCCAATGTACAAATACTTAATGAAATGTAGTAGGACAAAGAAATATTCTTTTAAATTTCCCTTTGAAGATAAATATATAACTTAGTGCATGGGAAATAGAATTTGATATAAAGGATACTCATGAAAACCAAACTTAAAAAAAAAAAATTCTTTTGATTCTTCCTTTTAGTGGAAAACGAATTTAGTACTTAGGAAGTGGATTTAGAGAATGTCTAAAATATAAATTGCTTGAGAAATTACTTCAAAGATATAAGCATTTTGATTCTAGCATTGAGAAATTCTTTTGATCAAAATGCAAGGAACTAGAGTTGTGGAATCTTCTGAGGCACAAAGTTGACTTGAAGAATTCTTCTTTTTAGCCTTTGGAATACAACTTCTCAAGAGTATATGTAGGAGAGTTGTGTGGAAATGAAGGAACCCATGCTATTTAGAGTATTTTTAGAGTATTTATAGATTGAGGTATGGGAAGTTAGGAACAACTTGGTAACTAATTGAAAGCTATATCAATCATAATGATAACTAATCATGTGCCAAAATTCAGATATAACTACTTGGAAACACAATTAATCCAATTAGTTAATTGATTAATAAATTCTGCTCTATTTTTGAAAAACTGCAAAAAAATATGTTCTGCAAAATTAATCGATTAATTCTGCAATATGTAGAAACTCATTTAGGTAGTTATTTTGAAAGTTTTCTTTTTATGAAATGACGCATATGACTGTAACCATCTTTTTCATATGTCAAATTGTTTGAATCTTGTAACAACCTTCCAAAGAATGTAACCATAATTCTAGAAAATTTAATTATTATTTTTGATATATTTAAAAACATTTTATACATTTTTTTATTATAACTATTTTATAACAATTTCATATGCATATGTTGGTTTTAAAAAATTGCTTTTAGGTACTTAATAATAAATTGGCGTATGTGTGTGCATTGGCTCTTAATATAAGATCTAGAGAATTTATAAAAACTCAAGATAAATGTTGGAGAGACTTTGAATCATCAAATACTATCTTCTTAGATTTTCTCTTTTCTTCAATGAACTTCTTCAATCATCATCATCGAAGCATTCTAACATCATCATTGAAGAATTCTATCATGGTTGTTTGATGAATATCTAAAGTTGCAAACAACTTCACAATAAAATATGATTTTGCATAAAACATCAAAGTAAATAAGATTAGTACCTAAGTATTATCAATCTCCCCATTTTTAATGTTTTTGTCAAAATATAAGGTCATTTTGGGAAAGTGAATTTATCTTATTTATAACTCCCCCTATCAAACACAATATAGCATTCATATGAAGCATACATTTTTCTCCCCGTTTTTGGCATAAAACATTAAAAAGCATAGAGTTAAAGTGCATTCATGAAAAGATAAGCACAATGTTGAATTACATGCCATAGATGATGAGAGAAGAAAGTGTCCATAACAAGCATCCATAAAGTTCAACATCAAGTAACCATAAGGTTCATAGCAACATCCAAGAATTATCTTTAAAAGCCTCTTCAACATTTTTAGGTTCTATTTGAGATACAAATGCATTAAAAGAAAAGTTATTTAATTGACCTCATGCTTTAACTATATCATTGATTTCTCTAAGCACAAGATCTTTTAGATGATTTTTATAAAATTTCGAATCATTTGGAAGACTATGTATATTATTTTCTTTGACGTTAGATACATCAAGAAAATGATTTTCATCATCTTCACTATCATCGTTTCGATTTTGATTAAGGATTGGGGAATCTTCATCAAATTTTACATGAAGAGTTTCTTCCACCGTTAATGTATTTTTATTAAATACATGATAAGCTTTGCTTTTAGTAGAATAACTAATAAATATTCATTCTTCTCATTTAGAATCAAATTTATCTAAGTTTTCTTTGGTGTTACGAATGTAACATTTACTTCTAAAAACTTTAAAGTAACTTATTTTAGGCTTTATATCAAAGTATAATTCATAAGAGGTAAGAGGTTTTATTTGTTAATGGTCTAATAAGTACTCTATTTCCAACCAAAATTTGAACCTTTTCCTGTCTCCTAAGACAGACTTGAATAAACGCCAATTATCTACCAAGGCACGCACCACAGATGACCAGAAAGGAGATGGCTTATGGGGATTTAGGCGGTTCTTCTCATCATTGGCCACCACATAGCTATCCTGGATGATATCTGTCCACATTTTTTTTTCTCGTTGAAGCAGTCGAATAGCCCATTTCAATAACAGGGCATCATTAATTTCTTTGAGAGACCTGATTCCCATGCCATCATACTTCTTTGGCGAACGAATTGAGTCCCACTTTACAGGTTGGAGGAAAGCACCTTGATGAGATGCCCCTTTCCAGAAGAACCTCTAGTGCATCATGTCAAGTTTTTCCCAAATTGATTTTGGGGTTCTAAGGACTGAAAAGAAAAAGATTGAAATGGATGTGATGACTGAATTCAGTAAAATATACCTCCCTCCTTTCGATAAGTAGCAACAACTCCAGCCCTCTAATTTCGTAGCCACCTTTTCATATAGAAAGGACCAATCTGCTTTCCTCAGTTTTGTGCACTTCAGAGGTAAGCCCAGGTATTTGACAGGCAGTGATATAACTGGCGTGCCCAGGATGGTGGAGATGTCATTTTGGTCTATGACGTTCATACCAAAGAAAACCAAGGAGGACTTACTTCCATTAAGCACCCTCTTGCTTTTTCTGCTCCTACTGATAAAAATGCTGTGGTATATGACTAGTGGGACACGGCCTCTGAGAATTGGTCATTGAACAACGAGATGGGGAATGGTCATGAAACAAGAACACGAGCAGAAAATGAACATCTTATGTAGGAACTTGCTGCGTTCAAACCCACACCTGAGGAATGTGACATATACAAATGGGAGGGAACGTTCTCTTTAGTGGCTGCCTATGATAAGCTTGTCAATTCATCTAGGATGGATGAAGTTGATGAGATTGGGAAAAAGCTATGGAAATTGAAGGTACCATTGAAGGTACAAATTTTTTTGTGGTTATGCAGAAGAGATGGCCTGATAATGGGAGATTTGAGGCATAGGAGAATGGGCACCCCCATAACGGGAGATTTGAGGCATAGGAGAATGGGCACCCCCACTCAATTCTGCCATTTGTGTGGGATGCATAATGACTCCAGCATTCATAACTTTTCCACTTGCATGATTATAGATTGTGTTTGGAGGAAGGTGTGTAGGGAAACTATTCCCACGTGGGAGAGTCTTTGGAGTTCCTTCTTGAGGGGGAATAAGCCATATTTGCCCATGGTGGCAATACTATGGTCGGTATGGAGAGCTAGAAATGAGAGTTTATTTCAGGCGAGTCCAGTGAATGTGGATAATATTGTCAATAATTGCTGGAATCTCATACACCAATGGGGTTCACTCATGTAATTTTTTGCTATCTTTTAATCAATAAAAGCTCTCCTGGATTGCTATCGGTGATTCGATAGCATTCCTTTTCATTTCAAAAAAAAAAAGTACTCATTTAATACATAACATGTTGTATTTGTTGCTTATGCCCAAAAATATCTAGGTAATCTAGATTCTATAAGCAAAGTACGAGCACATTCTTGTAGAGTTCTATTTTTACATTCTATTATGCCATTTTGTTGTGGTGCACGAGGAAAAGAAAAATCTGTTTGATTCTATGTTCTTCACAAAATGAAAAGAATAGTTGATTTTCAAATTTGCCTCCGTGATCAGAACGTATTCAAATAATCAAATATCCTTTCTCGCTTTGTACTCTTTTAGAAAATAATTTGAAATAATCAAAGGCCTGATCTTTATGTTTTAAGAAATATACCCAAGTAAATCTTGAATAATCATCAATCAAAACTAAGTAGTACTTACAATCATTTAAACTACCAACTTTTGTTGGACTAAATAAGTCTAAATTTATTAGTTGAAATTACATCCTTATTTTTAAATGTACTTCTATGAATTTTGCTTAATGTACAAGCATCACATATTGAATGTGCTTTAAACTTTTTGTTTGGTAATCTCTTAACAATATCAAACTTAGCTAATTTATTTAGATATTTGTAATGAAGATATCCTAATCTTCTATGCCATAAAGAAATTTTATCATTTAATGTAATTAAATAATCAAAAGTATTATTTTTATCTATTATAACAACATAAATGTCTTTACATCTTTTCCCTTCTAATAATACTTCTTTAGTGATTTCATCAATAATTTAAAAAATTTTAGAATTGAACACAACTTCAAAACCTTTATCATATATTTGACTTACACTTAATAGATTATATTTAAGACCTTTTACTAACACAACATTACTAAAAGAGGAATTACCTTTTCCAATAGTTTCAATACCAACTATTTTTCCTTTATGATTGTTTCCAAATGTAACCATACCTCCATCCTTGTGTATAGATCTTAATTGTTTGTCATGTGCATGTTTTCTTGGTCCCAGATTTGTTAGTCTCGTTCCATATCTTTTATGGAATGGCAGATGAATCTTTCTTTCCATTTTGGCTAGAAAATGATTATAGATGAAACTGAAAAATGAGAAAAACCAAGACCATTTTTATTATTTTTAAGTCTTTGAAAAGCAAGAAGTTTATCAAGGTTCTCTTTACCCTTTATAAACTTGCTAAGATCATTTACAACTTGCTCGGATTTATTTTTCAAAATAGAAATATCAATTTCAAAATCTAAAATTTTATCTTTCAAAGAATGAATCACGCATTTGAGAGTAGTGTTTTCATCATTAAGATTTTTATTTCTAGCAATGCATTCTTTACTCTCATAATTAAGCACTCTATATGAATCATAAAGTTCATAAAATGCTTCAAGTAATTCTTTAAAAGAAAAACCATGTATCTCATTTTCTAAGGCCATTAAGCCAAAACATGATGTTTTCTCAATTGTTGAAGTATCATCTTCATCTTCACTTGAGCTTGATTCAGAATCATTCCAAGCTGCTTGTAAGGCTTTCTTTTTCTTGAATTTCTTTGGAAACTTTTTTGAAGATGCATCTTCTTTATAAAATTTTCTTTCTTGAGAACAGGATAATCCTTTTTCATATGTCCTACCTTTTTACAGTTGTAACATGTAATAGAATTAATCTTCTTTCTTTTCTTCCTTCTTCTTCTTGAAATTGTTCTATTTTCAAGAATTTCCTAAACTTCTTAGATAGTAAGGCAATATCATCATCATCATCACAAGATGAATCTTCACTTTCATCGTCAACTTGAAAGGCTAATAACTTCTTTTTTAGCTCTTCAATCTTTTTCTTTTGCATGATTTTCCTTTCATAAGCCATTAGATTGCCAATAAGTTGTTCCAGATCTAAATCTTCAACTTCATTTGCCTCCTCAATAGTAGTCACCTTAGAATCAAATACATTTGTAAGTGAACGTAGGATTTTACCTTCTAGTTCACCTCTTACAAAGTTTTTACCCAAGGCTGTGAGATTGTTGATAATATCAATGAAGTATACATAACCTTAATTATTTCTCCTTCCTGCATTTCAAATTTTCAAACTCAATAGTAACATAATTTTTGAATTCTTTACCTTGCTTGTTCCTTCATGAGTAATTTGGAGTGTTCTCCAAATCTCATGAGTTGTAGTGCACTGAGTTATCCTGTTGAATTCTTTAAGACTAAGAGCACAATAAAGTGCATTCATACCCTTAGAGTTTCGCATTAACTATTTCTTTTGATCACCAGTGTAGTTTCCTTCTTCAGGCTTTACAGGCTTGTTAAAAGGATTTTCTACTGCTAATGCGTTCTCGTCGAGTTTTAGAAATGCGTCGTAGTATAGCAACAAAAATGAGTCAACACTTAAATTTATAGTGCTTGAAAAATGTGAGTTCCGAGGTCATTTGTAAGGAGCAAATAATGTGCAATTCAACCACTAAAAAAGAGCATAATAATCTGATTAAAAAATAAATATGATATGCAATGATTACAACTCTCAAAAGAGATAAAAAAACTTGAATTCTCAATGTCAAACTCAAAGATGCGTAAGTGTTAACAAGGCCAAAAAGATGTGTTTATCAACTAGGCTTACGCTAGCCTCTACACTTAACCAATTTCCCAGGAAAAAGGCCTGTGTGAACATAAGGCCATAATCAGACGTCCGAAAAGGACCATAAATGTTTTAAATGTTAATTTTGGATCTAAGTCTGGATGTCTGTGCCTAGATCTGTTAGAGAAAAACCCCCCCTTTTCCTTTGTCCCAACCTCTTTCCTTCTCTCTCTAATCAGATCCTTCTCGGACCCGATTTAGGCCAAACCTGGTTCAACCCAAACCCACCTGGGCGTGCGTGGGTAGGCGAGGGCACGTGTGTATGTGCACATGGGTAAGGGTTAGGGGACCTGGCCCCTTGTGATCATGGGCGAAGAGGATATGCATGCAAAACGTTAAGTAGCCATTTCCAAATTAAGATTCCACGATGTGGGACTATCTTCTCTTTTTCTTTGCTTGCAGTCGGGCTGATGCTGCTTGCAATTGGAGTTGCTGCTATCGTTCCTTCATTCCATTGAGGGCCCAGAGATGCTCCTAGAGGTGGCCTACGCCGATTGGCGGTGGTGGTGAGGTGGATGCTAGGTGGACGATGGCTGTCGAAGATGAGGAAGATGACAGCAACGACAACAACCCTACAAGAAGAATACGACATCACGGCCCAAGTTAGATAGATGGGAAGCTTCGCCGGATGGAGGGGAAAGTGCTGGTGGTTGTGATTGGGTGCGAGGTGCAATATGGTAGCCAGACGATGAAGATGAACAGAGGTTCGATGAGTGTGGTCAGAGGTGGTGATGGAGGTTGTGTAAGGCGTAATTAGGTTGGGCGAAATTGTCATGGAGGTTAGGCAAAGCTTTCGCCTAGTTTAGTTGAGACAGAGAATGAATGAGGTTCGTCAATGATGATGATGATGGAGGTGATTGCCGGAGTCGGAGACGATGAGGGAGTGGTTGAACGGAGCTATGGAGTTGCCTAAAGCTAATTGGAGGGGTGATGAGAAGAAGCCCTAACCTAATTGGACGGAAGGAGGAGAGGTACCTGTCGGAGGTACACTGGCAAGGAGGAAGATGAGGAGACAGCTGGAGTGATTAATGGTAAACTAGGGGTTGAAGCATCGCATGAAGCTCCGTGGAGTAGTAAAGGAGAAAAACCCTCTGCCTGTTGTATGTGGTATAGGATGAAGAAGGAGGATGGAGGAGCTTCGTGGTGGGTTCCTTTCACTGGCAAGGGGGAAGGAGAAGAGGGATTTTCCAGCAAAATTCCACACAAGGTTAACTTATAAATGTGCTTCCCTTTTTATAGAGTCGAACACTAGTTCAAGCCAAGAATGCTTCAATTGGCAAGTGTTCCTGACTGACTATTAAACCTAACTTTCTCGAGGTGACTAGCAACAATTTTGGCCACATCAGATCTCCAAATAGGGTTCAAACGATTGGCCATGATCTGATTGTCAATCCCACCAAGTTTGGTGGGATTTGACAAGATTTGGGTGTTCAATTTCTTTTTTGAAACTCACCAAGCTTTGGGTTGAAGATGTTGTTCAAACCATGAAGGAGAGGAAGAAGGTAGCAAGGGTCTCTTTGCAAAAATGATGACAAGCTGGGGGCTTGTTTGTAAGGAAAATGTAGAACTTAGGGGGCCATGTGTACTGATAGAAATTTGTGAGCTAAAATGCAAACTAGGTCAAGATGGACTCTAATTGGACTCAAATTTTTGGGTTAACCTAATTTGGATCCAAGGAATCTAATGGTGACCTTATATTTAGGTTTTGACCATGTTTGATTGGGTAAATTACACAAAATCCCACAACAAGGCAAATTCCTACCTAAGTCTCTATTTTTGGTCAAAATGAATTCTGTTGGTCAAAGCGAAGGTTACAAACCTCATAGAATATTTTTCAATAATTTTTTGAAGGTTTGGATTTCATTTATTTCTGCTAGGATCCTTTCAATTGAAGTTAGCTTGTTAGTTAGGGTTTTCATGTAATAAAATAGTCTTTAGAATGCAAAAAACCTTGATTTAGTCAGCTCAAGCCCACTTCTTAGAAAATTAATCTCATTTGACCTTGAATTAAGCCCCGATTAACCCTTTAGTTAATCTACATTTGTGATTAGGTGTTAAAATAGTAGAATTAATTTATTTTCTCTTCTTTTTCTTAGATTCAATTCAGAACAGAATTACGATCCTCTGACGAATATTAAGGAACATTTATTACTGTAGTTAGGCTAAATTAGGCTTATTAACGCCAATGATAGTGATACCATTATGCCTCCATACCTAACTTTTGCTAATCCTTAGCAAAATCCTATGGAATAGACTTGATCTCTAGACTAGATTTTACCATCAGGATGCCTGCATGTGATATCTCTATAGAAATCAGATTGAAATATCAACTCTAGGCCAAGAGGTACTCAAGTACCAACCAAGATTCAGACCTAACCAGCCTCAGCTTTGGATCCGCAACGAAGGTTTCTAAGGCCCCATAATCTACCCAGAGGTTCGTTGACCCCAGTAGTTAAAACACCCCTGTGTGCATGCAGCAAGGTCCAGGTCCAATTTGCTAGTGCACTTTTGAGAAGAGAGAGATGTATTTTTGAGAGTTTTCTTTCGTTTGTTTGTAGATTCCTCTAGATCCAACATTAGATTAGCCCTAAACATAGTTTGTATCGGATTCCTCATCCCTATCATCAATCCTTGAAGGGTCACTAGCTTTCGATGCTTTGTGATAGTACCGCCCATGGCACCCTCGGAACCCTGGCTTTTGACACTTAGTGATAGTGTCGCCCATGACGTTCTGTAGCTAAATCCAAATTCTGGCAATTGACATTTCGAGCTAATGCCACTTATGGCATTTGAGCCAACACAAGGTGCTTACGTACCTCCGGTAGGATATGTAGATATCCTAGGAGACAAGTGATAAATCCATATTTATATACATAATTTATGCCTAACTATTGTTAGTTTAAGAGTAAAATATTTACATTGCATTAGATTTGATTATATTAGTCACATTATAGTATTTTGTAAATATTACATTTTTAGAGGTATAATTATAATTTTTGCTGCTACTTATATCTAGTGCCTTGATATTTTTTTTTATGTGTGCACCACTAAGTATGAAATTGATTGGAGCTTTACAGAGAGAAGAAGTTATTTTGATGGGGTTGAACCAATTTCCTATACCAAAATCCAAACCCAGAACCAATTAGTCTTAACTTATTTAGAAACCCAATTCCCATACCCACCTATGTTTACCAAAGCTACCAAATAAATTCACATGCAAGCCTTTACTCAACACCTTATCCACCAAATATCCTTGCATTACGTAACCAAATGTCTCCTCCAAACCTACCTATGTGACCTTTTCTCTTGTCCCTTCACATTCTAATCCCAACGAAACCCCTCTCCAACTTCCACCGAATATCCCCTCCAACAAAACAAATCCCACACCCAATCCTCTCCTAATCCTATTCCTACATTTCCACCGTACTCCTCTGACTTTTCTTTCCCAACAAAAAAGACCTACGTAACCTATTCCCTCCAACCGAAATTCTATTTTTAGTCACCCATAATCCACGCCACAAAAAAAAAAAAAATTTCCACCCCTTATTTAATCCTACATAGAGCCTCTCCACAAATATCTCTCGCTCTCTAAATCCACCGTATCATTTTCTCCCTGCGGCTCCTGCTCTTTTTCCTCTCTCGATCTCTCCTGTCCCTCTCTAATCCACGCACGTCCATCGCCTCGTGCTTCTTTTCTCTCTCCCCAATCACATGCTTGATATGCATACATCTGATTAACTTAAAATATCTATTAATGCATATTCTTAGTGTCACATTAATATCATACATTATAAATAGTGTGACGTGGGTGTGACGCATGTGTTTAAAAGAGTCGTTATAGTTTGCGCTCGCAACGTCGGTTTTAAAATGAAGAAATGGATATAAGTCCGAGTGTCGATCTCAGGGAGGCGTGAAAATCGGATTTTTCTTGTCACTTAATGTCACGAAAATTGCGGGATTTTGCTTGTGAAAAGGTGGGGTGAAAAGCAAGTGAGAGAGAGAGAATAGGGTTAGAATTTCTTCATTCACATCATGCACTTCAAATATAAAAGAAAGCAGGCAACTGAATAGAAAACAACTTCATTTAACATGCAACTTTAGTTCATAATTACAACACTAGATGAATGCTTGAACATAAGTAAAGCTAAAGATGGAAAGAGAGAGAGAGAGAAGACGGCGAGGCAGCCACGGCAGTGGAGAGGGCTCCGTCGGCGGCTCGTCGTCTCCGGCAATTACAAAGAGGGCTAATGGTAGCTAGGAGGGGAATAGAGCACTTGCAAGTGGAGTGAATTCTTCCCATGGGTAGTTGGAAGGGGTTTAAATAGGAAGAAGGGCTTTCCAATTGAATAAGGGATTTTAGCGACGTCCGGGACGTCGCTAAAACCCTTCCCAAAATGTCGATGAAGGCCCCTGCCCATCGGTCACTCGCGGGGCACTGTGCTTCTTCGCGCCTGATCCGCGTATGCATGTCGTAAGCCGTCTGATTGAAGATCGGCCGACTGAGATCGCTTGTGGGGCGCGCGCTTGGATTGCGCCCACGCCCCCGCATCATCGCAGGCATCGGCTTTGGATGTGCGAGATTGAGCCACGTCGCTCCATCCGCATCGTCCGTTGCTGATCGGGCGGTTCAATTTCTTGCAGCGCGTCTTCGGCTTGCAATTTCCACGCAGCGCGCTTCGAACCCGTGCCGACTGCATGGGTGTGAGGCGTTCGCCCGCTGTGCTACGCCTGCTGCTTTGTCTCGGTGAGGGCGGGCGCGCGGGTGGCTCTCAGCCGTTCGATCAAAGATCGAATGCTAAGATTCATCCTCTAGGTGAAGGCAGACGCAGGCAGCGGTAGAGATGCGGTGATTGGGAGCCACGTGGCGTGCTGTGGGCCGTTGATCATCAGATCAATGGTCAGAACTTCTTGGGCCTATTGTAGGAGCTCCGGATGTCGGATTTGGCCGATCTCGAGTCCGTTGGACTCCATTCTGAAAGTTCCCTACTTGGAGGGGTGACGTAAAATATGCGGAAATAAAAATATAAAGCAATCTCACAAAAATCAATCGCACAATGTACACAGGTATTTTTAGGTGGAAACCCAAACCGGGAGAAAACCACCACCTAACCCTCTCGAGTTAGGATTTTCCGATCAACCAAGTTGATCAAAATCCACTAAACGAATCACTTTGAACGAGGGTGATTCAACCTCAATACAACCACGCTACAAGTACGAGGGTAGCATTCCTCAACCCCTTCTCTCCACGAGAAGGATTTTGTCCCACGAAGGAGACGGGAATTCGCAAAGCGAATACCCAACCAAAATACAAAGATAAAATAAAATAACAGTCCTATAGAGCCAACGAAATTAAACCTAGCTTCTATAGGAAATAGGAAACTCCCCTTTGCAAGGAGTGCGTCGACGATGACGCGGTGCGTGTGCCACGCGATGGCGCTACGTAGCTCTCGTGAACAACAGCGGGAGAGCGGGCGCGCAAACTCTTTGATGCTCTCAAGATGTAGAACTTGAGCTTGGAGAGCAAGAACTTCTTGGACACAAGAGTGTGAAAATGTGTAGCTAAGTGTATCCAAGTGTATTTCTAAGTGTCTCTTATGTGTTTTTGTGTTGCAAAGGCTCCCCTCTATTTATAGAGGCCTTAGGAAGGCTTTGGAAGGCTTAGAAAAGCTTCCATAGCCGTTGGGTGCAAAGCCCAAGAGAATCAGGCCGAAATCAGGACAATGATTGCATTTGACAGGGTTATCAGACGTCTAACTCTGGCATCAGACGTCTGGAAGGCCACTTTAAGACGTCTGATTTAAAGGTCAGACGTCTGATTCTTTGCGGGTTTCTCCCTGACTTGAATCAGATCTAAACAGGGTTTTTTTGCAAGTCCATCAGACGACATACAGGACGTCTGGCACTAAGTATGGACGTCTGGAAACCTACTTTTACTGTGGGAATTGATTTCCAAACGTTGCAACGGCTAGAAAATCTCTGAGAAAAGATTTTGGGTCAGCCGAGGCAAAACAGTCATTTATCAGACGTCTGGTAAGTCCTATGGATGTCTGATAAGGCTCTAACGGTCATAATCTTGAGTGTTTTCTAAGGCTGCCAACGGTCCACTAATTGGACGTCTGGCAAAGTCATCAGACGTCTCCTAAGATGTCTGGTATAAGGTCTGGACGTCTGATTTCATCAGACAGAACTAACTATGTCCAGCCTAACAGTTATCAGACGTCTGAAACAACAGTCAGACGTCTTAAAATACTTTATCAGACGTCTGATTTTGGGATTAGACGTCTGGAAATGCTGTTTGAGCCCTATATTGGTTTTCTAAGTATTCTACAGGAAACCTAAGTATCCTAGGGTTGTGCAGGTGTTCCTAGGACTACTTTTAGGGTACTTTGAGGCTCTTTAACATAATGTTCTAAGGAATCAAAAAGAGCAAGAAAATAAATACAAGAGATACATGAAAGGATAAAAAAGAATCTATCCTATTCTTCTTGTCTTCCTTCTCCAATCTTTCGCTCCACGCGAACCTCCTCTATTTTCCGTCAAGCTCCTCCAATCCGTCCTGGATGCGAGCTCGAACTCCGTCTAAACACGTCCACATTTGCAATTGACCTGAAATCTAGGACTCAAATTGCAAATGTTAAATAACACGTGTTTTGTTATCATCAAAACAAATGATCGTGGTGCTCTAGCACCAACACATTCGTCGCTCTGAATCCATCCGTGTGGTTCGATTGCTCATCTGAGGCCTGTTTTGACATGTACTCATACAAATGGCTATTAATACTATTTTATAAGCAATCTTGATGTATGATGCATGCAATGCTCTCATTCTATTTATGATGTGCTATTTGTGCATTTTGTTCTTAAGATGGATCCCATTTAACAGAATTATCACCTCACGATGCAATGTTATCATACCCCCATGCTTACTCCTTGCTAGTCCCTAGCAAGGTTTATTCTAGCCTTTATTTCTAGTTAGAATTTAAGAACTACTTAGACACTTTGTCACTTGTCAATAGGAGGAAATATACTAAGGTCTTAATCTACAAAGACTAAGTAGTGCCTGGGTGCCTGCCAAAATACGAATCGCCTAAATCCTTGCTTTCATGTACGTAAATATATAAATATATATTTTTTCTCATTTTTAGATTTTTTTTTTTTGAATTAGGAGTGGGTTGGTAACTTTTTACGGCTACCCAACCCACCCTAAACTCAGACAAAACTTTAAGTGCTAAGCATCTTGGTGTGAAGATCGTGATAGACTCACTCAACATTAATTTAGACAGACTCTGGGTTTCTACAGCCCTAGGTGACTAGAAGAGGAAGTGTTTTGCCTGAAGTTGTATTTGTTTGATTGGTAGTTTTCTCCCTACGCTTGTTTTAATTGGGGTCAACACAAGGATTTTTCCAATGTATATCTCCCCGGCTTGCTCTACTTCCCCGCTTCTTCCTTAAGTGTTTTGGTTCTTTTTGTGCATTTACTGAGTTGGGCTCTGGACAACCGACCAATGGGCTGTTACCCACGATCACTTGCTAGCCATACTTGTGCGGTGAAGTGTGGTTTATTTTGTTTTCTTTTTTTCTCCTTTTTTTTTATTTGGTTGGTGGCTTCCCTGATCTCAATTTTTCCTAAAGGCAATGAAGAAGTTGTCCCTTGGCTGGGCTTTGGACAACCTGCCAATGGGCTGTTACCCACGACAACTTGCCAGCTATACCACTCTAGAGAGTTCATTAGCTACCCAATTTCTGTCAGAATCTCCGAGGAGTGAGTCTATGCAAAATGTGTGCAGATGCTTAGACTCAAAGTCTTTCTGAGTTAGGGGGTGAGTTGATAAGTCGTATACTTATCACCTTATTTAGTTAGTGGATTCGAGTATCTTAAGGTTGCAAGGATTTGAAGCTAAATCCATATTTTAATGAACACCAGGGCTGATTAAGCTTGAAGGCCTGAAAAGTCTAAGTGTTCAAGTTCTTTCCATATTATTTCCCACTATTGACAAATTTCTAATGCCTAAGTTTTTCTTCCTAAATTCATTTTTTTTTAAATTTAATTTTATTCTATTTAGACTGATTAAATGAGCTCAGGATCATGCAATTTGTCACCCTCCCCTATGCTTAAGTTGGACAATGTCCTCATTGGCAAATACATGGATGCAACAGGGGTTCGAAAAGATATTACCTGAGTGACGTAGAATATCGGATCAGTCTGAATCCTCTGGGTTGCCTACCAGGAAGCGTTGAGTTTAACGCCTCCAGCTGGGCGGTACTTCGTGTCATCCCTCAATGAGGGTGACACTCTCCTTTGGGGGAACCTGGGCTAAGAAGTGTTTCAATCTTTGGCCATTGACCGTAAAAGTGTGCCCAGTGTTCGGATCAGTGATTTCAACCGCCCCATTGGAGTGAGGCTTGACCACCCTAAATGGTCCTGTCCACTTTGACCTGAGCTTCCCTGGAAAGAGTTTTAGGCGGGCATTGAAAAGCCAGACTTGCTGGTTAGGCTTAAAGGTCTTTCTATGGATGAGTCGGTCGTGGACAGCTTTCATTTTCTCCTTATACAGTCGACTGTTCTCAAAGGCATCCCAACAAATTTCTTCGAGCTCAGAGAGTTGGAGCGTCCTCTACGCACCGGCTAACTGGGAATCCATGTTACACTGCTTGATGGCCCAATAAGCCTGGTGTTCCAATTCGACAGGAAGGTGGCAAGCTTTGCCAAAGACCAGGCGATAAGACGACATGCCTATCGGGGTCTTGAAAGCGGTCCTGTATGCCCACAGGGCATCATCCAGTCGTGTAGACTAGTCTTTCCTGTCAGGTCTCACAGTTTTTTGTAGAATGTTCTTGATTTGTCTATTTGAGACCTCGGTCTGCCCATTTGTTTGCGGATGATACGGGGTAGCAATGTGGTGGTTAACCCCGTATTTTCTAGTAGGGCACGGAATTGGGAGTGAATAAAATGACTTCCACCATCACTGATCATGGCCTTTGGTATTCCAAATTAGGAAAAGATGTTCTGTTTAACAAAGTCCATGACAGTTTTATGATCGCATCGGCGGGTGGCGACGGCTTCAATCCATTTAGAAACATAGTCTACCGAGACTAGGATGTACTCAAAGTCGTTGGATGGTGGAAAGGGGCCCATAAAATCAATACCCCAAACGTCGAAGATTTCGACAATCAAAATGGGCTGGAGGGACATCATATCTTTTCTGGTCATGGTCCCCAGTGTTTGGCAATGTGAGCAAGTCTTGGCAAAGTTGTGTGCATCCTTAAATAGGGAAGGCCAGTAAAATTCGGACTGTAGAACCTTCGCAACCGTTTTCTTTCCAGAGAAGTGGCCACCACAAGCTTGGTCATGACAAAAAGATAGCACACTTTGAACTTCGTTCTTGGGGATACACCTCCTAATTATCTAGTCGGCACAGAGGCGAAACAGCATGGGATCATCCCAGAAATAGTGCTTGGCCTCGGCCAAGAACCTGTCTCGTTACTGTCTGGACCAACTGTGCGGGGTTTGTCCTACAACCAGGTAGTTGACATAGTCAGCATACCAAGGCAGTTTCTTGTCTTGCACAACCAAAATGTGTTCATCGGGGAAGGTGTCGGATAAGTGGTCTGGGTGAAGTCTGGACAAGTGGTCAGCCACCATATTCTTTGATCCGGCTTTGTCGCGGATTTCCAGGTCAAATTCTTGCAAGAGCAGGATCCATCTGATGAGCCTGGGCTCCGCGTCCTTGTTAGCCAACAGGTGCCGGATGGCTGAATGGTCAGTATGGATGGTCACATGGGATCCCGGCAGGTAGGGTCGGAACTTCTCAAGTCTGAAAACTACAGCGAGCAATTCTTTCTCTGTGACCATATAATTTCGTTGGGCCTCGTCCAATGTCTTGATCGCGTAGTAGATCAGCACAGGTTTCTTGTCTTGTCTTTGTCGCAGGACAGCGCCCATGGCAAAATCTGATGCATCACACATAATCTCAAAGTCCTAGGACCAATCCGGGGGCTGAAGTACAGGTGCTGTGGAAACTAAGTCCTGGAGGGTGTGGTAAGCTTGGATGCAATCAGAGGTCATGTGAAATATGGCATCGTTGGCCAGAAGGTTGGTTAAGGGTTTGGAAAGCTTAGAGAAGTCTTTGATGAACCTTCGGTAGAAGCCAACATGTCCCAGGAATGAACGGATTTGCCAGACTGAGCTAGGCGGAGGAAGTTTGGAAATCAAACCAACCTTAGCCCAATCTACCTCAATGCCCCTATGCGATACAATGTGACCGAAGACGATTCCTTCTTGAACCATAAAATGGCTCTTTTCCCAACTTAACACCAAATTAACCTTGATACATCATTTCAGGATTTTCTCCAAGTTGCTCAAATAGTGGTCGAATGAATTTCCAAATACAGAGAAATCATCCATAAAGACCTCTAGGTATTCACCCACCATTTCTGAAAAAATGACTAGCATGCAGTGATGAAAGGTAGCAGGTGCGTTGCATAACCCGAACGGCATACGACATAATGCAAACGTGCCGTACGGGCAAGTGAATGTGGTCTTCTCTCAATCTTCAAGAGCAATTGCAACTTGGTTATATCCTGAATATCCATCCAGGAAGGAAAAATACTTTTGCCTTACCAATCTTTCAAGGATCTGGTCAATGAATGGCAAGTGGAAATGATCTTTCTTGGTTGCTTCATTGAGCTTCCTGTAATCAATACACACCCGCCATGCGGTGGTGGTGCGGGTGGGGATGGATTCGCCATGCTCATTGGTAACAACGGTGAGCCCGGCATTCTTTGGAACCACTTGAGTGGGGCTCACCTAGGGGCCGTTAGAGATGGGATAGATGATGTCGGCGTCAAGCCACTTGATAATTTCTTTCTTAACGACCTCCCCCATATTTGGGTTTAACCGTCTCTGCATCTGGCAGGAAGGTCGTGCCCCGTCTTCCAGGTAAATCTTATGAGTGCAATAGGAGGGGCTAATTCCTCTCAAGTCTAAAATGGTCCATCCAATGGCGGCCCGATGTTTTGAAAGGGTCACGGTCAACCTGAGTTCCTAATCTTTGGTTAGATGAGAGTTAATAACCACAGGGAAGGTTTGGTCAGGTCCCAGGAAGACATACTTGAGATTCTCAGGTAATGGCTTTAGTTCAGGTGCGGGTGGAACAACAGTCGATGGGAAAGGGAAAGGTGGGAGTTTATCAACATCAATCTCCTCAAATGGTGTTGTTTGATGGTAATCAACCCTATAGAGGTCCATGGGCAGCGATGGTGATGGGTCAGAATAGTCGTTACATGATTGGTGGTCTGAGATAGAACTAAGGGTGAGGCATTCCTCGAACAAAGGTTCCACGGGATCATGTTTCTCAACACAATCGCAATCAAAAGACTTGGTCACCTGGAAGATATCCAACTGCATTTTCTTATCTCCGAAGGCGATTTCCATACATCCTGTGTCACAATCGATGTTTTCCTTAGCCGTAGCTAAGAAAGGTCTGCCTAAGATTATGGGTGCTTTCCGTAGTTTTTCAGGGACTTCCATGTCGAGCACCAAGAAGTCGATAGGAAAATAGAAGTCCTTGACCTGCACAATCACATCCTCGACAACCCCCTTCGGGGTCTTCACAGATCTATCAGCCAGCTGGATGGTGACAGGTGTGGGTGTCAACTCTCCGAAACCAAATTGGTGGTACAGGGTTGTTGGAATCAGATTGATGGAAGCACCTAAGTCCAGGAGCGCTCTATCAAATGTCATGTCCCCAATATTGCAGGATATCAGGGGTGCTCCTGGGTCAGTTCGCTTGAGCGGAAGGTTGCTTGATATTACGGAACTTGCTTGCTCAGAGAGCACAACCTTCCTAGGTGCCTGAGGTCTTGGCTTACGTTTGGGTGTACAGGCATCCTTTAAAAACTAGGCGTAAGCCGGGATGTGCTTAACGGCTTCGAGGAGCGGAATATTAATCTGAACCTGCTTAAAGATCCCCAAAAGCTCCTCAATTTCTACAACACTTTTCTTCTTCTTGATTGTCTCCAAGGCCTCAGGGTAGGGTGTTTGAATATGTATAGGATCTATTTCTGGGTGCTTGGGTTTTTCCAGTGCCTCTTCTGAGTCGGGTATTTCAGCTGGTGAAGTCTCGGGAAGAGTCGACCATTTGGGATCTTGGGTTTTGGTGCCACTTCTCAAGGTAACCGCATTCGCAGAGGCATTGGGACCATGGGTTGATCCTTGAAAAGATGAAGATGAAGAAGCACCAAACCCAGGGGGTGTTTGTGGGGCTGGCTGGACCATGTGAACCTGCCCGAAATTGCCCTAGAACCCTTGCAATTTAGGGCCTCTGTTGATTACGTTTCACGGGTTCGGTTGTGGTTGGGAAGGTAGGGATCCTTGTTGTTTACAACCCAATAGTTGGCTTAACTGTCCCTTTACTAAGGCCATTTCCTCTTGATATTTCTGGTTCATTTCAGCCATCATCTTTATCAGGGTGTCCATTTGGTTCTGCGGGGGAGGGGCCGCCCTATTTTGATTATATGGGGGTCTAACTAGTGGTCCTTGCAGATAGGGGGCAAGTTTAGCTACTGGTTTGGCCTGGGCTGGTTCTGGAATTGAGGTTGTTTCTGGTTTGTTCAACCAAAGTTGGGGTGATTACACCAGCCAGTGTTGTAAGTGTTGGAGAAAGGGTCAGGTTTAGCATAACCTTGGACAGCTTGTACATCTTCAAGGATAGCAGATGTTGATGGGGAGGGAAGAGAGTAATCAAGGGTTGAGGGAGCAAAGGTCCCTCCCTGGAACATGGTCAGGGGTTGTTCCAGGTTCAATTGGCTTAAGGGCTAGACCAGGTCAACATTATGAGCTCCCTTTGTTTGGGAGCAGGTCTGTAATGGGTTCCTAGTCTGGCTTAGTTGCTCATCAATCTTTTTATCCACCAATTCCACTCGATCTAGTTTCTTGGCAATGATGTTCATGTCAACCATTCCAAAATTTGCTTGTACCTCATAAATCCCACCACGGGGTTGACTGGATTGGTTAAACTGGGTCATGGAGGCATTGTTGAACGAATTTTTGCTCATAGACTCAAAGAGCTCAAACGTGCTCTCCTCATCTTTGTTCAGGAAGTTCCCCCTGCATGAGGCATCGATGAAGTTTCGTAGGTTGCTGTCCAGACCGTAGTAGAGGATCTGGGCCAATTGCCACCTTGGTACTTCGTGGTGTGGGCATTTCCTCAAGAGTTCATTAAATCTTTTCCACTCCTCATGGAACTGTTCCCCACCCTAGAGTGTAAAGGTAGTAATGGCTCTTTTGAGGGCATTGGTCTTTCCTATGGGGAAGAATTTCTTTAGAAATGAATGCCTCAGTTCTTCCTAGGTGGTGATGGGTCTACCTAGGGTTCTAAGCCAGTGAGATGCCTTGTCTCTCAGTGAGAAGGGGAACATCTTAAACAGAACAATGTCAAGGCTAATGTTCCTAGGCTTCACAGTTCGAGCTATCCAATCAAGATCCTGTAGGTGTTGGAAGGGGTCCTCATTTGAGCTTCCATGGATGTGGCTCTGAATCAGACTTAAGACATTTGGTTTTAGCTCAAAATCATCTCCCCTTTCAGGGATCCTAAGGTGCGGCTCGACTCAAATAGCAGAAGGATTGTAGAAGTCGCGGAGGGGCCTAGGTTGGTCCTGGAATGGTGGTAGATCAGGTGGTGGTTGCCCTTGTGGGCCCTGGAAGGGTGGTGGTGGTTGCCCTTGTGGGTTCTGCAACTGGTGTATGGCTTGCATGATAGTGTGGACCTATTGCTGCTGAAGCCGATGGTTTGCGTTAATTTGGGCTTGGATGATGGCCATAGTGTCTGGTGGGGGTTGGTCCTCAACCTCATCTACCCTAGGTTCAGCCATGTTTCTAGCAGAATCAAGTCGCCTGGATTCCCGTCCCAAAACAAACAACTCAGGATGCAGTGAGTGTCTCTCGTGCATACCTAGAGAAGAACAGGAGGGGATGCGAAGTGCGATAGATGCGAGAAGTGTGTGTTCAACCAAGCAAACAAGCCTAGTCCTTATGGTGGATTCCTTAGGGGACCTAGAAATCTCCAAAAGGGTGATTAAGTCCATAAACACTGGACTCCCCTTCCCAAAGCTAATCTGGCCAGGTTGATTATGAGGGGATTGTAGGGAAGGTTCTTCCTTTAGCTTGCGCCACCGGTTCCATAGACCCCACAACTGCGGTCGTTTGACACTGCCCCGCAGCCTAGTCACCAGATTCTACTAAGGGAATGAAAGCCAAGTGCCCAACGAACAAAACCCCTCCTCTCAAGACTTAACCCAGTCCTGCCTAGGGCACATCTACTCTGTTTTAAAAGGGATGGGATAGTGCTTGTGCTAGGGTTATGTGATGAGGCGTTGATTGGGGTAGTGCCTCTTAGTTTTCCACTTTCAGTGTGTGTGCTCCTATCAAAACATGGTTTTCAAGCAAGGATTTTTTAAGATGTGGTGTCTTTTAATGTTTTATCCTTACTTTAGTGTCTATTAGGATTGACGTGTCTTAATGTTTTCAGACAAGTTTCAGTAGGCACGTCAAGTTTTGCACACAATTTAGTGAAAGTAGATTTTCTTTTGTTGTGTAGAGGCTCTAAAACCCTAATGTACTCATCCTAGTGATCATGCAGCTTCTATTGGATGAGTCGATTTTAGGGTTTAGTGGTGCGGCCCAAGTCAGTTCAAGGTGGCATCGCAAACACCACTCAAAAAGAAAGAAGAACACTCCAAGAATTTATTTAGAATGTTAGAGTTGTAGTTTCTCCCTACCAGGAGGCGGTGACGTAATACAATGCGGAAATATAATATGAACAATCTCACAAAAATTCAATCACACAATGTGCACAATTATTTTTAGGTGGAAACCCAAATCGGGTGAAAACCACCACCTAACCCTCTCGAGTTAGGATTTTCCGATCTACCAAGTTGATCAAATCCACTAAACGAATCACTTAAATGAGGGTGATTCAACCTCAATTACAACCACGCTACAAGTGCGAGGGTAACGTTCCTCAACCCCTTCTCTTCACGAGAAGGATTTTGTCCCACGAAGGAGACGGGAATTCGCAAAGCGAATACCCAACCAAATAACAAAGATAAAATAACAAATATAGTCCTATAGAGCCAACAAAGATTTAAACCTAGCTTCTATAGGAATTAGGAAACTCTCCTTTGCAAGGAGTGCGTCGAATTGATGACGCGGGTGCAAGAGCCACGCGACGGCGCAACGTCGCACTCGTGAACTACGGCGGGAGAGCGGGTGCGCAAAGGCTTGATGCTCTCAAGATGTAGAACTTGAGCTTGGAGAGAAAGAGCTTATTTTTGGACACAAAAGAGTGGAAATGCTTATTCTTGGTGTGTCTAGGTGTGTCTTTGTGTGCAAGAGGTTCCTCTCTATTTATAGAGGCCTTAGGAAAGCTTTGGAAGGCTTTGGAAAGCTTCCATAGCCGTTGGGTGCAAAGCCCAAGAGAATCAGGCCGAAATCAGGAACAATGATTGCACTGACAGGGTTTTCAGAAGTCTGATCCTGGCACCAGACGTCTGGGAAACCAGTTTAAGATGTCTGAAAATAAGGTCAGACGTCTGATTTTAGGCGGGTTTCTTCCTGACTTGAATCAAATCTAAACAGGGTTCTAGTACAGGTCCATCAGACGACATACAGTATGTCTGGAACTATGTTTGGACGTCTGGAAACCTACTTTTTCTACTGGAATGGATTTCCAACAGTTGCAACGGCTAGAAAATATCTGAGAAGAGATTTTGGGTCAGCCGAGGTAAAACAGTCATCTATCAGACATCTGGAAAGGCTTAAGGACGTCTGATAAGGCTCTAACGGTCATATCCTTCAGTTTTTGCTAAGCTAGCCAACGGTCCACTAATTGGACATCTGGCAAAGTCACCATACGTCTTCTAAGACGTCTGGACAGAGGTCTAGACGTCTGATTTCATCAGATAGAGCTAACAAGTCCAGCCTAAATGTTATCAGACGTCTGAATCAACAGTCAGACGTCTTAAAACACATTATCAGACATCTGATTTTGGAATTAGACATCTGAAAAAGTAGTTTGAACCCTATATTGGTTTTCTAAGTTCTCTACAGAAAACCTAAGTATCCTAGGGTTGTGCAAGTGTTTCTAGGACTACTGTTAGGGTACTTTGAGGCTCTTTAACATGATGTTCTAAGGAACAAAAAGAGCAAAGAAATAAAGAGAAGAGTACATGAAAGAAATAAACAGAATTCTATCTTATTCTTCTTGTCCTTCCATCTTCAATCTATCGCTCCTCGCGAATCTTCTCTGTTCTCCATCAAGCTCCTCCAATCCGTCCTGGATGCGAGCTCGAACTCCGTCTAAACACGTCTCCATTTTGCAATTGACCTGAAATCTAAGACTCCAAGTGCAAATGTTAAATGACACATGTTTTGTTATCTTCAAAACAAACGATCGCGGTGCTCTAGCACCAACAATCTCCCCCTTTTTGATGATGACAAAATCATAAATAATAATGCAAAAAAATCCTCCCCCTTTTTGACATTATCAAAAAGGTTTGATTGATTTTAAATTTCCTATAACTTCCCCTTAAAACATGCTCTTCTATGAATTTCTTTTAACAAAAGTAATGTCCTCCCCCTTTTTGTAACAACAAGAAAGCTGTTATTTTTCTCCCCCTTACTAAAGCAAATTTAGTTAACTTACATCTCCCCTTTAAAAATGGACAATTAGCTCATAATTTTTTTAAGTTCCCCTATCTAAATGCTAATAAAAAGATGGGGTAAAGAATTTTTACCTCCCCTACCATGGCCAATAAAATGGCCTAAATGGTGGTGGTGGATGCCACATCGGATGGGGCTCCCATCCGTAGCTTGGAGGCCCGGGCATTGGCGCCGGTCTCCAGTCTGGTGGTCGACATGCGGCGGGTCCATCGTTTGTTCGCCGTCTCGTCGGTCTTCTTGTTCTCCTCCTTGGTCTACTCCTTGGTTCTCCCAACTTGAGTTGACCAGCCTTGAGCTTGCAGGTCCAGTCCTTTGTGTTGTAGTTATCCCTGAAACCTATAAAACAAGATTCCAATTTTTTCTTGGGTCTCCAAGTGAGCTTGGATCCGGATCTGTTAGCGGGTCTCCTTGACGGAGATCCTTTCTCAACCTTAGGATTATAAAAATTATCTACTTTGTTGATTAATTTGTTAGAGTTTTCCCTAAAATATGCAATTTCTTTTTCTATAATATGCATCTTAGTATTTAAATCAGAAATTTCTAATTTTAAACTATCATTTTCTTCAATCAATTTAGTATTTTCATTGATTAAATTTTTATTTTCTAATAACAGATTATTATCCTTAGGACTAGAGCTGCTTTCTAGGTCCTTAAGTTTTATTTCTAATCTTTCATTTTCACTTCTAAGAAAACTAAGATTCTTTTTCATGCTATTGTTTTCTATTTTTAGTGATTTACTAACTTCAAAAAGCTCATTAAAAGCGTCTTGCAAATCAGGGTTTACCTCATTGTCGGAGTCGCTTTCGCTGTCGATGTCCCTTTCTCCGATTGCCATGAAACCCATGCAAGCGGTTTCATTCTTTTTCTCTGGATCTTCTTCCGAGCTCGTCTCCTCATGAGTGCCTTCTAACCTCCTCCATATCTCGTGGGCGGTGGTGCACTCTTGAATTCGTTTGAATTCCTTCGGACTCAATGTGCAATACAAGGCATTCATTGCCTTTGCGTTGAGGTTGAGATTCCGAACCTGATCTTCTGAGTAACCTCTTGTGGGTTTCTTGGGAATCACAAATGCGGATTCGTATTTTTCCCACACCTAGAAGTCGTAGGCCTGCAACCACATAGTCATACGATATTTCCAATAAACGAAATCTATACCTGCAAAGTATGGTGGTCACGAGGTATCGTGTCCTTCGGTGCACACGAACACTTTTCCCTCCATATCTGGACCCTCGTCGGTTTGTAATGCCGATAACGCGAGACCTGCTCTGATACCAATTGTAGTTTCTCCCTACCAGGAGGGGGTGACGTAATAAAATGCGGAATATAATATAAACAATCTCACAAAAATTCAATCACACAATGTGCACAATTATTTTTAGGTGGAAACCCAAATCGGGTAAAAACCACCACCTAACCGTCTCAAGTTAGGATTTTCCGATCAACCAAGTTGATCAAATCCACTAAACGAATCACTTAAACGAGGGTGATTTAACCTCAATTACAACCACGCTACAAGTGCGAGGGTAGCGTTCCTCAACCCCTTCTCTTCACGAGAAGGATTTTATCCTAAGAAGGAGACGGGAATTCACAAAGTGAATACCCAACCAAATAACAAAGATAAAATAACAAATATAGTCCTATAGAGCCAACAAGGATTTAAGCCTAACTTCTACAGGAATTAGGAAACTCCCCTTTGCAAGGAGTGCGTCGAATCGATGACGCGGGTGCGTGAGCCATGCGAGGCGCAACGTCGCTCTCGTGAACTACGGCGGGAGAGCGGGTGCGTAAAGGCTTGATGCTCTCAAGATGTAGAACTTGAGCTTGGAGAGAAAGAGCTTGTTTTTGGACACAAAAGAGTGGAAATGCTTGTTCTTGGTGTGTCTAGGTGTGTCTTTGTGTGCAAGAGGTTCCTCTCTATTTATAGAGGCCTTAGGAAAGCTTTGGAAGGCTTTGGAAAGCTTCCATAGCCATTGGGTGCAAAGCCCAAGAGAATCAGGCTAAAATCAGGAGCAATGATTGCACTGACAGGGTTATCAGACGTCTGATTCTGGCATCAGATGTCTGGGAAACCAGTTTAAGACGTCTGAAAATAAGGTCAGACGTCTGATTTTAGTCGGGTTTCTTCCAGACTTGAATCAGATCTAAACAGGGTTCTAGTGCAGGTCCATCAGACGACATACAGGATGTCTGGAACTATGTCTGGACGTCTGGAAACCTACTTTTTCTACGGGAATGGATTTCCAAGAGTTGCAACGGCTAGAAAATCTCTGAGAAGAGATTTTGGGTCAGCCGAGGCAAAATGGTCATCTATCAGACGTCTGGAAAGGCTTAAGGACGTCTGATAAGGCTCTAACGGTCATATCCTTCAGTATTTGCTAAGTCAGCCAATGGTCCACTAATTGGACATTTGGCAAAGTCACCAGACGTCTTCTAAGACGTCTGGACAGAGGTCTAGACGTCTGATTTCATCAGATAGAGCTAACAAGTCTAGCCTAAATGTTATCAGACGTCTGAATCAACAGTCAGACGTCTTAAAACACATTATCAGACATCTGATTTTGGAATTAGACGTCTGAAAAAGTAGTTTGAACCCTATATTGGTTTTCTAAGTTCTCTACAAAAAACCTAAGTATCCTAGGGTTGTGCAGGTGTTCCTAGGACTACTGTTAGGGTACTTTGAGGCTCTTTAACATGATGTTCTAAGGAACAAAAAGAGCAAAGAAATAAAGACAAGAGTACATGAAAGAAATAAACAGAATTCTATCCTATTCTTCTTGTCCTTCCATCTTCAATCTATCGCTCCTCGCGAATCTTCTCTGTTCTCCGTCAAGCTCCTCCAATCCGTCCTGGATGCGAGCTCGAACTCCGTCTAAACACGTCTCCATTTTGCAATTAACCTGAAATCTAAGACTCCAAGTGCAAATGTTAAATGACATGTGTTTTGTTATCATCAAAACAAACGATCGCGGTGCTCTAGCACCAACAAGAGTGTATTTTTTGTTGGGTGATGTGTTAAGGATTTGGGTTAGGTAATCAAGCACCACACCAATTTTTTTCAATTTTACAATATTTTTAGATTTTTAAGCAAGCAGACAACCATGAGTGAAGAAATACTCACGACCAGTCCTTGTTGCGCTTACTCCCTCATTATCGTCACGAGTTGCACTGCTTCGCATTCCAAGCATTAAATTCCTTCAACCATCAAGTAGAAGGAGACAAGGCGTTAGACGATGTGAGCAAGGATGTAAAATGGAAGTGACAAAACAAATCCGTTGCCTCCTCAGCAACGACGCCAAAAACTGACGTGGGCGTGACGCGTGTGTTTAAAAGAGTCGTTATAGCTTGCGCTTGCAATGTCGATTTTAAAATGAAGAAATGGATATGAGTCCGAGTGTCGATCTAAGGGAGGCGTGAAAATTGGATTTTTCTTGTCACTTAATGTCATGAAAATAGTGGGATTTTGCTTGAGAAAAGGTGCAGGTGAAAAGCAAGTCAGAGAGGGAGAGAGAGAGAGAGAGAGAGAGAGAGAGAATAGGGTTAGAATTTCTTCATTCACAGCATGCACTTCAAACATAAAAGAGAGCAGGCAATTGAATAGAAAACAATTTCATTTAACATGCAACTTTAATTCATAATTACTCCACTAGATGAATGCTTGAACATAAGTAAAGTAAAGCTAAAGAAGGAAAGAGAGAGAGAAGACGGCGAGGCAGCCACGGCGGTGGAGGGGGCTCCATCGACGGTTCGTCGTCTTTGGCGATTACAAAGAGGGCTAATGGTAGCTAGGAGGGGAGTAGAACACTTGCAAGTGGAGTGAATGCTTCCCATGGGTAGTTGGAAGGGGTTTAAATAGGAAGAAGGGCTTTCCAAATGAAGAAGGGGTTTTAGGGACGTCCGGGACGTCGCTAAAACCCTTCCCAAAATGTCGGTGAAGGCCCCTACCCATCAGTCACTCGCGGGGCACTGTGCTTCTTCGTGCCTGATCCTCATGCGAGCGTCGTAAGCCGTCCGATCGAAGATTGGACGGCTGAGATCTCTTGTGGGGCACATGCCTGGATCACACCAACGCCTCCCGCGTCATCACGGGTGTCAACTTTGGACGTGCGAGATTGTGCTGCGTCACTCCATCCGTGCCGTCCGCTGCTGATTGGGCGGTTCAATTTCTCGCAATGCATCTTTGCCTCGCAATTTTCGCGCAGCGCGCTTCGAACCCGCTCCAGCTGCACGGGTGTGAGGCGTTCACCCGTTGTGCTACGCCCGCTACTTTGTCACGGTGAGGGCAGGCACGTGGGCAGCTCTCAGTCGTTCGATCGAAGATCAACAGCTGAGATTCATCCTCCAGGTGAAGGCAGATGTGGGCAGTGGTAGAGATGCGGTGATTGGGTGCCACATGGCACGCTGTGGGCCGTTGATCATCAAATCAACAGTCAGAACTTCTTGGGCCCATTGCATGAGCTCCGAATGTCGGATTTGGCCGATTTCGAGTCCGTTGGACTCTATTCGTCGCTCTGAATCCATCTGTGCAGCCTGATTGCTCATCTGAGGCATGTTTTGACAAGTACTCATACAAATGGCCATTAATATTATTTTATGAGCAATCTTGATGTATGATGCATGCAATGCTCCCATTCTATTTATGATGTGTTATTTTTGCATTTTGTTCTTAAGATATACCCCATTTAACAAAATTATCACCCCACGATGCAGTATTATCATAGTGCATAACAAGCATAATCATGCATTTAGACCAAAGTGTATAAATTGTACAGTAATTATCTCCTTTTTATGGTCAAGGATAGAGCGACTTTTTATCGGGGCCTCGGATCGAAGATCCAACCATACGAATCTGATCAGGGTGATGATTGGAGTTCAACAACTCCAAGATCGCCCTAATCGGACATCCGTAGCACTAGATAGAGATCGAGGAACCCTAAAGATCATGGGCCAAGATGGTGTTAATCCACACCTCAGACGACAAATCCATCTGCATGGATGGATTCGGATCGACGATCGCAGCATAACAGCACGAAAATCGATCCAATTCAACACTCGTGGCACCGTCTATAATACTCAGAAGATGGACAGCCAAGATGGCACCACGTGGTGCCATCTCACCCGCCCAACCGGCCCCAAGGACCCGCAGCTGCCTTTCTTTCTTCACCTGCCCACTCGATCTCGATTGTTGGATGCTCATCTAATGGTCATGAAACCACATGCTAAATTCCTCTAGGCGACTCAAAGCCTCTCATAGCGTAGCGATCGAGCACGCTATGCGAGACGCAGGTCGCGCGTTCGAATCCGTTGTGCCTTAAATTGAAACGGGCGAGCAGAGCCGCATGATGTGGATTGAACAGCGTTGCGCGAGTGATAGCACCCACGCGCGATCAGACACACGGTGCTGACGCTTGATCGCACGCAGGCAGGGATGGTTTAAGTTGTTCGATCTCTTGATCGAACAGCTGTAAGTGCGCGGACGTGTGCGTGCGTTGTGCGATGCAGAGGCAAGGAGGCGTGTGGCACACGCACACGAAGACCCATATTAATGATTTTTAAATTAAAATGTCCAAAATGCCCCCACTCCTTGCAACTATAAAAGAAGACCCCCTCTATACAAATTTCTCATCCCTTCCTTCTCTTTTCTCCCTCTCCAAAGCTCAAGAGAAGCTTGTCCCACACCTGGGATGCTCCTCAAGAGATAAAATCAATTTTTCGCCCCCATTCTGGAAGCAGATCCCGTGACGATGACGACAGCTACCTCGTTCTCGTTCCTCCTGCTTCAACCTCCTTCTCACTCCGTTCCTCGTCTTCCAGGCGTTGTCTCGTCCAGCTCGTCCTCCAAGCGATCGTCGAGGAGGATAACTTCTCTCTCCCATTCCTTTTCCCTGCTTTCTAGAGTAGAATTTTCCTGCTTTCTAGTTGTAATAGTTTTTCTGCTTTCTTAGATGTACAAACATTTTGCAATTTCAAGTGGATGTTTTCTCTCTCTCTCTTTCTCTGATTGTTTATATTGATTCCATTGCTTTGTAATTACTCTGCTCTTTAAATAAAAACAAAAAAATATAATTGCGAATTTTGATCAACGTAGCTCCCTGAGTTCGACCCAGGATTTCTATTCCGATATAAATTCTATTTGTTGAACCCGAGTTCTTCGCTATTCAAACTACAATAACAGGTTTTCAAAACCAAATCTGATAGCATAGTCCTCCGATGATCAACAATGCTCCCCACTTCTCTCGTTCTCCCCTCACGGTCACCACGACCTCCCCACTTCTTTTCTCCTATCTTCTCCATCTCCCGTGTTCCCTCTCTCTCCCTCTAGTTCCCACTCACCCTACGACGCCCGTGCGATATCTACCGCTCCTCTTCTCTTCTTCCTCACGTAAATCGCGACCACAGCACCCACCACACCTTGAGCTCCACAGCTCGTCGTTGACCATGAAGCCTGGCATTACACCAGTGACCGCACACTTTCGATGAGCATTGCACCACCCTTAACCACGACATCTCTTCTCTGACTCTTTGCCTTCGTGCGTAACTTCACCGACCGTTGACGGCACTCTCCACCCCCATCACGACATCGTCGGACTTTTATCTGAGATTTTTTTTCTTCCTCCTCTTGTTGTTCTATGTTATTCTAACTTTCTAGTAGTAATTAAGTTTTTATTTGCATTTACATGTTCACTTCGTATTTGTCTCTGTGTTTGTTTTATTTACTTGCTTTTATTATATATAAAAAATAAAATAAAATAAAATAAAAAAATAAAATATATATTGAATTGGTCAAGTTGGAAAGTTTCTAGATATCCCTACCTCCCTGTGAGACAACCCATACTCCCGACATTATTCTTGTAATTTTCGAAGATGATTTTTATAAATTTAAAGCGACGTGTTTTCGCACCTACGATGACATATTTATCATTATCACGATTTCGCGATCAACAAGCATTGAGGAGATGATATTGTATAACACATCTTCGAGGGGAGTATTTTATTCCTCTTCGCGGTGGGAACTTATCCAAATCAACGTGTGTCTTCGAGCCGCTCCTAAGTCAATTTTTCAAGAAATTTTTTGGAATAGAATACTTTATGACATTATTTTCATTAAGTGCACTAAATTAGACCGATGTGTGAATTTTGGGTGCTTAGGTTACCAAGTCCTGCAAATCAAAGGGCAAATAACAGGGTCGAATACTCCCTAAGCCTTGGACTTAATACATTAGCCTCGCAACTCCCTCAACCTTTTGAGGAATAGTCTAAATCTTAACAAATATGTGATTGCTTAAGCCCAAAACAGGCCCAAGAGGCTTAAAGTCAGATCCCTCACTAATCTCCTTTTCCTTAGCACTTTAGGACTTAATCCATCATCTGATCCAGCCTAGAATTAGGTAGGTTCCATCTTCAGACACTAGGACTAATACAATTTTTCTTTTTGCTTCGTTTTCGCTACTTTTACCCAAACCAGATTTTCAATTCAGCTCACATGTTTTTCCTCTCCTTTCATCCTTTTTTTTCGTATGAAACCCCCTTAACAGAATCGAATTTCATTGCGTTTTGCACTTTGATACCCCCCCATGCCTAAGATTTGCAATGTTCTTATTATAAATTAGGTGGGTTCGAGTTCAACTTAGTTCGTACTTTAGAACAAATTCAGATTAGTGGGTAAATGGGTCAGGATGACTGTTGCGTATGATTTCAAGCTCCAATACGAATATCGGAGCTAAAGTCAGTTATTCTAAGGAATGAACCCTAAAGTGTAATATGAATTCAGCTAAAAAATGGGTAAGAAGGGTCTTGCGTTTTCAAATGACAAGTTACCTCCCATTTAGCGCTAAGTTTAATGCCATAATCTGGGTGCAATGTGGTTCATGGTGAATGGATATCAAAAGATTCAGCAGCCAAATTTGAATCAGCAAGTTTGAGGAATGGTTTCAGTCTTTGACCATTCACTACAAAAGGGTCAGAGTCTTGGCTGAGTTCTCTAATTTTTACATCTCCATTTCCAAAGGTCCTTTGGACTAAAAAGGGTCCGGTCCATTTTGATCTTAGTTTCCCTGGGAAGAGTTTGAGTCGGGAATCAAAGAGAAGCACTTTCTAACTAGGATAGAAAGATTTCCGTGATATGTGCTTGTCATGAAAGGCCTTGATCCATTCTTTGTAGATACACAAGTGCTCGTACACATCATTGCATAACTCATCGATCTCTCTCATCTACAACCGGCTGTGGCTTCCAGCCTCCTTGAGATACAAATTGCACTTCCGTACTGCGCAGTGGCTTTATGCTCCATCTCTATAGAAAGGTGACATGCCTTCCCAAACATGAGTTTGAAGGGAGACATTCCTTGTTGGGTTTTATGGGTGATCCTATAGGCCCATAATGCTTCCAGAAGTAGAGTAGACTAGTCCTTTTTGTCAAGTCAAACAGTGACCTATAGAATTTTCTTATTATTCTGATTGGAGAGCTTAACCAATCCATTAGTCTGAGGGTGATACGGAGTCAAAATACGATGCGACACCCAATACTTTTTCATTAGGGACTGGAAGTGCACATTCACGAAGTTGGTCCCTCCATCAGAGATTAAGCGCACGGGACATTGAACCGAAAGAAGATATTCTCATGAATGAATTTGATCACAACTTTGTGATCATTGGTTTGGGTCGGAACGACTTCGATCCATTTGGACACGTAGTCCACCACGAGAAGAATATACTAGAAGCTGTTCGAATTTGGGAAGGGACCTATGAAATCAATCCCCCATATGTCGAAAATCTCGCACACTAGAATTGGGTGCAAGGGCATCATGTTGCGGTGGCTCATGTTGCCTAAGGTTTGGCAACAAGTGCATGCCCTATAATAATTGTGTGTGTCTTTGAAGAGTGTGGGCCAATAGAAGTCACACTAGAGGATTTACGCTGTGGTTTTATGCCTAGAGAAGTGGCCACCACAAGCCTGGTCATGGCAAAATGATAAAATGTCATTGACCTCGGAGTCCAGAATGCATCTCCGAATGATTTGATCGGCACTGATGCATAAGAGATATGGATCTTCCCAGGCATAGTATTTGGCATCTAAAATCAATTTGTCTTTTTTGGCTTTTGGCCAATCAAACGAAATCTGATATGATACCAAATAATTAACTATATCAGCATACCAAGAAGTCCAATATCAATGGTCAGGAGGTACTCATTCGGAAAGTTCTCAGTAATAGGTTCGGAAGCGTCAATAATTAAACAAGGGAGGTGGGACAAATGGTTAGCTACCATGTTCTACTTTCTCGCCTTATCACATATCTCGAGGTCAAATTCTTGTAAGAGCAAGATCCATCGAATTAGCCTTGATTTCGCATCCTTTTTTGAGAGTAAGTGCCTCACCAGAGTGTGTTCCGAGTAAATGATGACATGGTAACCTAGGATGTATGATCTAAATTTCTCCAGGCCGAATACCACTGCTAGCAATTCTTTCTCCATAATTATGTAATTACACTGAGCACCATCCAAGGTCTAGTTGGAGTAGTATATTGCCACTGATTTCCCATCGATTTTCTACCTAAGCACTGCTCCTGCGTAGTCAGATGCATCGCAGATGATCTCGAAAGGTTGAGACCAGTCAGGAGATTGTAAGATAGTAGCCTAGGTTACTTGGTCACGTGGAATCTCAAAGGCATGAATACACTCATGTGTCATCTCGAAAGGAGTGTCCTTCGAGAGAAGATTCATCAAGGGACGTGCAATTTTAGAGAAATCACATATAAATCATTGATAGAAACCGACGTGCCCTAGAAATGATTGGATATCTTTGACTAAGGAAGGCACAGGTAATTTGGAAATTAAATTCACCTTGGCTTGGTCAACTTGGATACCTTTTTCAGATACGAGGTGTCCAAGTACGATGGCTTCAGGAATCATAAAGTGGCTCTTTTCCCAGGAAAGAACCAGATTCACATTGATACATCGCTTGAGGATCTGAACTAAGTGTAGAAGGCAATCATCAAATGTTTGATCAAAAATCGAGAAGTCGTCCATGAAGACTTCAAGGTATTTACCCACCATATCGGAGAATATGGCTAGCATGCATCGCTAAAAAGTGGCCAGCGCATTGCATAACCCAAATGGCATCCTACGAAATGCGTATGTACCGTAGGGGCAGGTAAAGGTGGTTTTCTCTTGATCTTCAGGATGAATTGTCACTTGGTTATATCTAGAGTAGCCATCTAGAAAATAGAAAATTCAATTTCCCACTAGTTTTTCGAGGATCTGGTCAATGAACGGGAGTGGGAAATGGTCTTTCTTTGTGGAGGAATTCAGTTTCCAATAGTCAATACAGACTCTTCATGAGTTTGCAATTCATGTCGGGATTGTTTCTCCGAATGTAGTTATAATCACAATGAGCCTTGCCTTTTTAGGCATAACTTGGATGGGACCCACCCAACGGTTATCAAAGATGGGGTCTACGATTCCTGCATCAAGCCATTTGATGATCTCCTTTTTCATGACCTCCTAGAGATTTCGGTTAATTCTCTACTTCTCGTGAGAAGGTCGTGTTCCCTCTTCGGTATAAATACGATGAGTTCAATACGAGGGACTTATTCCAGTCAGGTCATCCAGAGTCCAACCAATGGCTCTACGATGTTGCTAGAGGACAAAAATCAACTTTGTTTCTTGATCAGAGGTGAGTTGTGAGTTGATAATCATAGGAAACGTTTGATTCTAACCTAAAAACATATATTTCAAATGATTTGGGAGAGGTTTCAACTCCAATACTAGGTTATCAGCAGTAGGTAGGGGTTCGAGGTTAGCCTCAAAAGCTAAGGTGGAAGCTAGAGATAGATTCAGATAAGATTCAAGCTCCCTAATTTATGGGTCAAGCTCTTCTTGTGATTGAGGTTCTTGGAGAATTGGGTTCACCTCGGGACTTGGATCGTCAACTAGAGAACTTATGTCACAAACGTCTTCAATTGCCCCACAGTTTATTCTTTTTTGGGCCTTAAAAATATCTATCCTCAATGTTTTGTCCCTGAATTTTAACTCAATCTGGCCCTCTTCGCAATTGATATTTACCCTAGCAGTCACTAGGAATGGTCTCCCCAAGATGATCGGTGTATGTCTTAGATTTTTAGGAGTATCCATATCCAGGACTATGAAATCCATTGGGAAATAAAAATCTCGTACCTTAACTAGAACATCTTCGAGAACTCCTCGTGATGACTTGATTAATCTGTCGGGTAACTGCAGAGTCACCTCAGTTGGTTTGGGCTCAGTCTCCTCAAAATGGTCTAGTAGGGAGGTGGGAATCAGGTTTATGGAGGCTCCTAGATCTAATAAAGCTCGATTTAACTCTAAATTCCCTATCTTGTAGGAGATCAAAGGGGTACCAAGATCCTTTGCCTTTTACAGGAGTTTACTTAAAATTATAGAGTTTACTTGCTCTGATAGTAAAATCAGACTCCTGTCTTTATTTCGTGGCTTACACTTTGGTGTACACAAATCCTTCAAAAATCATGCATAAGCCAGTACGTGGCGGATCGCATCCATTAAAGGAATGCTTATTTGGACTTGCTCAAAGAGCTTGACCAAATCCTCCTCATGTGCCACAAGTTTGGATTTCTTGTTTCCTTTAGCTAAAACCTCTGGAAATGGAATGTCTGTAGGTTTCTCCAAGGTTGGTTCAGGCTCTAGGTCTGGGGTGGGATTGTCCAACCTTGAACTACTTGGAATAGGTTGATTAGGATAAGGTGGCTCTTGAGTCGTCTTGCCACTACGAGTAGTGACAGAATTTAAACCTGCCTAGTTTGGATCAGGAGTTGGAGTTGGTAGGGGAGGAGGTTGCTGCTGATATCCCAAGTATGAAGTTAAAGCCTTCGACCCATCAGGTGGAGGTGCAGGTGGGGCCTGATAGACAATGTGCTTAGCCCCTAATTTGGGTTCACAATGTGTCTCTGGTGCAGCACATTGTTTGGATTAGGCAGAGGTTGGGAAGGGAGTGCGCCAGACTGGTGAGTCCCAGCCATCTGTGCAAGTTGGTTGTAAACCTTTGTAATTTCCACATTATGCTGCCCCTCCATGACATCATTGGTCTTCTACATATCAACTAGAGTTTGCAAAATAAGGCTTATCTAGTCTTCCTTACTAGGCTTGATTTGAAAGTTCGGGTTGGGCCTAGGATGAGCAGGTTGATATGGACGTGGATTTTGTGGTTGGGGTTGGAATTGAGGTCTAGAGTTCTAATTATTTTTCGACCAGGGAAAATTTGGATGATTACTCCATCCAGGGTTGTAAGAGTTGGAGAATGGATCATTCTAGATGGCGTGGAGCTCCTTGTAGGGTTGAGTATCTCCGAGTGATCAAGGTACGGGGGATTCAGAGATCCCCTAACCAAAGTAGGATGGTTCAGAGTTTCCTTTGAACTAGGATCAGATGGGGGTGGATAGGCATCCGTCCCCTGATATGAGTGGTGGTGAATGTTATGCATGACCTCCCTCCCTGTGGGCGGATGCGCATACGTGTTTTGCTGAGAATAAATGACCTTTTGGAGTTGGCAAGTTAAATCGTCCAACTTCATCTTGATAATGGAGACCTTATCCAATCGACTGGCCACTAACTCCAGATCGACAGATGCGGATTGGTCTCGTGTCTCATGTGTCCCTCTGATGTTTGTCAATGCGTGAGTAGTTGTTCAGTTGAACATACCCATAGACTCATTGTTTGTGGAGTTCTTGCAAATGTTTTCTAGAATCTCCCAAATGATGTCTTCATCTTTACCCATGAAGTTGCCTCCACAGGCTGCTTCAACAAATAATCGGATATCTTCACAGATTCCCTAGTAAAAAGACTGGACCTGTTCCCATTTAGGAACTCCGTGATGAGGGCATTTCCGCATGAGATCCAAAAAGCGATCCCATGCCTTATGAAGTGATTCCCCCACATTCTGTATGAGATGTGTGATTTGGTGCCTCAGGGCATTCGTGCGTCCAACTAGGAAGAATTTCTTAAGGAATTCTGCTTGTAAACCTTCTCATGTGTTGATCGGTTGAGTCAAAGACTGACACCAATGGGTAGCCTTATCCTTCAAAGAGAAGGGGAACATCTTCATGAGAAATGTGTTTCGATTTTGAACAGTTGGCCTGAGAGTCTGGGCCAAATGTTTTAACTCTTGAAAGTGTTGGAAAGGGTCTTCAGAGACCAATCCATGAAAGTGGGGGATCACATTGATGATATTCGACTTCAATTATGTTTCAAGTCCCCCAACAGGAATCTGCATCCTGAGTTCTATGGCAACAGCAATGGGATTATAACAATCCCGCATCTGTGGACATGCTCAAGGATTGGCTAGTGCATGGATCAAATCAATAAGAGTTTGCAACTAGTCTTTTAGGTTTTGAATCTCAACACCTCCTTCAGGATCTTGATTCTCCATGGAAGCGGAGGATGAAGAACTGGGTTCAGATGTAGATGGATTAGAAGAGATATCAAATGGATAAAAAATGAACCCAAACAAGTTGGTCGATGTTTGACCCCAATGAGAATGAATCGCTAATGGAGGTCTTAAGACTGGTCTTAAAGACCTCCTCCCGTACATGCACTATAGAATCATATGAGGGACTGGAAATGTTTTGGACCCAATCAAGGCACCCAAAAAGATTGAATGACTAAGTCTATTTGAGGTAGATGTACATCTAGATCAAAAATCCACACACCCGAGTATTACTTGGGCAACTAGGAAGGGAGAGTCTCGCAAGGACCCCTACATGGTAGAGCGTCCCCACGAGTTATAGAGTTTCCCCCACCCGACCTTCCTTGTCACCGCGATTCCATGTAGATCGAAATGTATGAATTGAGACCTAAGTCTACCAATTTTAAACATGATTTGTGCCTTGAATTTCACTTGAATTTAGACTTGATTCAAATTGCAACCTAATTTGGAGGTTGGTTGATTCACAAAATGAAGCAACTTCACCTGACCTGCCCTAAAATTTAGGACGGAATTCAGGTTAAGTCACCTAAATCACCTTGTTTTGGTTTTGCAATAGGTTATTAGATTTCAACTTTTAAGATTCAAGTGATCTTAGAGCCTAACTTTTAGGATTTTGATGATTAACAAATTCAAATTGGGCTTTAGGTGGCACACAATGAGGAAAGATTTATTTCCCTTTTAGCAGGCAAATATGTGTGCTAATTCTTGAAGCCCTAGTGTGGAAACCCTAATTGGCTCTATTCCCAAGTCCAATTGATTCCAAAGATGGCACCTCGGGCTCATAAATGAAGGTGAATTGCCTAAGATGGTTAATATTCCTAATAAGTGCAAGTATCAGGGTTGGGGATCATTAATCAAATCTGATCACAATCAACAACTCAGAAAAAACTCTTGCCTTTAATGATGATTACTAGAAAAGTAAGGCAGGTTTGATTACTAATTCTGCTTCTTTCCTTTTTTCCTTTTCCCAAAAGAGGAGTGGATTATGGGAGATAGAAAAAGTGATTACTTGCACTTGGTGTGGTTGCTCGAGCAGATGATCTTCAGTGATAATTCACCTTGCAACAACACAACAAAATAGATATAGCCTATTAGAATCCAAATCAAAATGAAATGACTACTGGTTAATTGCGCGTTCCTCCTTGGCAACGGTCCCAAAATGCTAACGCATTCTTGTCGAGTTTTAAAAATGCATCTAGTATAGCAACAAAAATGAGTCAACAGTTAAATTTATAGTGCTCGAAAAGCATGAGTTCCGAGGTCGTTCGCAGTGAGCAAATAATGTACAATTCAATCACTAAAAATGAGAATAATAATCTGATTCAAAAATAAATATGATATGTAATGATTACAACTCTCAAAATAGATAAAAAAAGCTTGAATTCTCAATGTCAAACTCAAAGATGCATAGGTGTTAATAAGGCCAAAAAGATATGCTTATCAACTATGCTCATGCTAGCTTCTACACTTAACCAATTTCCCAAGCCAAAGTCCTATGTGAACATAAGGCCACAATCAGATGTCCAAAGAGGACCACAGACATCTTAAATGTCAATTTTGGATCTAGGTCTGGATGTCTGTGCCTAGATTTGTCATAGCAAAGCCCCCCCTTTTCCTTCAGCCCAACCTCTTTCCTTCTCTCTCTAATTGTATCCTTCTGGGACTCGGTTCAGGCCAAACTTGGTTCAGCCTAGATCCTCCCGGGCGTGTGTGGGTGAGAGAGGGCATGTGTGTACATGCGTATGGGTAAGGGTTAGGGGACCCGACCCCTTGTGATCATGGGTGAAGAGGCTATGCAGGAAAAACTTTAAGTAGCTGTTTCTAAATTAAGATCCTACAATGTGGGACTATCTTATCTTTTTCTTTGCTTGAAAGCAGGCTAATGCTGCTTGCAATTGGATTTGCTAATATCATTCCTTCATTCAATTGAGGACCCAAAGATGCTCCTGGAGGTGGCTTGTGGCGATTGGCGGTGTGGTGAGGTGCATGCTTGGTGAAAGGTGGCTTCCAGAGATGAGGAAGACGACGATGACGACAATAACCCTGCAAAAAGAATACGACCTTGCACCGAAGTCAAATAGTTGGGAAGCTTCGCTGGACAGAGGCAAAGGTGCTGGTGGTCATGATTGGGTGCGAGGTGCAATGTGGTGGCTGGATCGTGAAGATGAGCGGCAGTCCGAAGAATGTGGTCAGAGGTGGTGATGGAGGGTGTGTAAGGTGTAATTAAGTCAGGAGAAATTGTCATGGAGGTGAGGCGAAGCTTTCGCCTAGTTTAATTGAGGTGGAGGAGAGCGGATGAGGTTCGGCGATGACGGCAGTGATGGAGGTGATTGTCGGAGTTGGAGATGATGAAGTGGTCGAACGGAGCTATGGAGTTTCCTAAAGCTAATCAGAGGGGTGATAAGAAGAAGCCCTAACCTAATTGGATGGAAGGAGGAGGAGAGTTACCTTCCAGAGATATGTCGACAGGGAGGAAGATGGCAGAGACGGTCGGAGAGATTGATGGTGAATTAGGGGTTGAAGCTTCACACAATGCTTCATGGAGTAAGGGAGAAAAACCCTCTACCTATTGTATGTGGTAGAGGGTGAAGGAGGATGGAGGAGCTCCGAGGTGGGTTCCTTTCGCAGGCAAGGAGGAAGGAGAAGAGGAATTTTTCGATGAAATTTTGCATGAGGTTGACTTGTAAATGTGTTCCCCTTTTTATAGAGTCGAATACCATTGCAGTTAAGCCAAGAATGCTTCAATTAGCAAGTGTTCCTAACCGACTATTCAACCTAGCTTTCTCTAGGCCGCCAGTGACAATTCCAACCACATCAGATCTCCAAACAGGGTTCAAACGATCAGCCATGATCTGATTGTCAATCCCACCAAGTTTGGTGGGATTTGACCAGGATTTGGGTGTTCAATTCCTTCTTTGAAACTCACCAAGCTTTGGGTTGAAGATGTTGTTCAATCCATGGAGAAGAAGGAGAAGGCGGCAGGGGTCTCTCTGCAAAAATGATGAAAGCTAGGGGCTTCTTTGTAAGGAAACCATAGAACTTAGGGGGCCATGTAAACTAAATAGAAAGTTATGGGCTAAAATGCAAATTAGGTCAAGATAGACTATGACTTAAATTTTGGGGTTAACCTAATTTGGACCCAAAGAATCTAATGGTGACCTTAGATTTGGGTTTTGACCATGTTTGACTGGGTAAATTACACAGAAGCCCACAACAAGGCAAATTCCCACCTAAGTCTATTTTTGGTCAAAATGGGTTCCATTAGTCAAAGCGAAGGTTCAAAACCTCATAGAATATTTTTTGAATGATTTTTAGGAGGTTTAGATTTCATTTATTTCTACTAGGACCCTTTTAATTGAAGTGATGTTGTTAATTAGGGTTTTCATATAATAAAAGTCTTTAGAATGTAGAAAACCCTGATTTAGTCAGTTCAAGCCCACTTCTTGAGAAATTAAGCCCATTTAACGTTGAATTAAGCCCTGATTAACCCCTTTGTTAATATGCATTTGTGATTAGGTGTTAAAATAGAAGAATTAACTTATTTTCTCTTCTCTTTCTCAGATTCAATTCAAAATGGAATTATGACCTTCTGACGAATATTAAGGAGCATTTATTATTGTGGTTTGGCTAAATTAGGCTTATTAACACCAATGATGGTGCTACCATCATCTACCATATCCCATATGCATGACATAGTATCGAGATTGCGAAAATATTTTCATGTGTTGCTTCCAATATGTATAGTTTCTTCCATCAAACAATGGTGACCTAGAAGTGGAATAGCTGTTGTTGCTATTAGTGGCCACAATTTCTTTACCTGCCATGGATCTTCTTCACATGAAAGTTACTTCAGAAAAATGTCAAACATAGGCTCTGATACCAAATGACAATTATATAAGAGGAGGGGTGAATTGTATAATTAAATATTCAGATAAAAATATGGCAATCACAATAATTCAATCACAATTAACACCAAGATTTATAGAGGAAACTCAAATAGAAAAAACCTTTACATAGTTCCTCAACTAGAATTTTTCTCTTGCTTTCCAAGATAGAAAATCTACTAACCTTCACTACTTAAAATGAGGGTAGTGAGCCTCAATTACATAAACTCCTTCTTGTACAACCCACAAGAAGGCATTTTGTTCTACACTCACTAGAAGAACGAGAAGGCAACAACCCTATTATCCAAGTGACAATAAATAGGAGATAATAAAATTGATACAAGTTCTATTAAGCCAATGTATAAGTACTTAATCAAATGTAATAGAACATAGAAATATTCTTTTAAATTTTCCTTTGAAAATAAATATAACTTAATGCAAGGGAAATAGAATTTGATATAAAAGATATGGGTGAAAACCAAACTTTAAAAAAAAAATTCTCTTGAATCTTCCTTTTAATGGAAAACGATTTTAGTGCTTAGGAAGTGGACTTAGAGAATGCCTAAAATATAAATTGCTTGAGAAATGACTTCAAAGTTATAAGTGTTTTGATTCTAGCAATGAGAAATTCTTTTGATCAAAATGCTTCCAAGAAATAATGTGCATGTTTAAAGTAAGATAAAATAGATTACAAATTGACAAAATACTCCCTTGTACTTAGTAATCAAAACAAGTTGGTGCAGAAAGAAAGTAGAGTTGTGGAATCTTTTAAGGCACAAAGCTAGTGTGAAGAATGTTTCTTTGTAGGCTTTGGAGTACAACTTCTCAAGACTATAATTGCATGTAGAATGTAGGAGAGTTGTGTGGAAATGAACCCATGTAGAGTATTTATAGAATGAGATATGAGAGTTAGGAACAACTTGGTAACTAATTGGAAGTTATAATTAACCATGTGCCAAAATTCAGATATAATTACCTGGAAACTCAATTAATCAATTAGTTAATCGATTAATAAACTCTATTCTGTTTTTGAAAAATTGCAGAAAACATGTTGTGCAAAATTAATCAATTAGTTAATCGATTAATTCTGCAACCCATAGAAACTCATTTAGGTAGTTATTTTGGAAGTTTTCTTCTACTAAAAGGGTGCATATAACCTTATAACCATCTTTTTCACATGTTAAATTGTTTGAATCTTTTAACTAACCTTCTAGAGAATGTAATCATCATTCTAGAAGATTTAATTATTATTTATGATACATTTATAAACATTTTATACATATTTATAACTATTTTATAAAAATTTTATACACATATGTTGGCTTTAAAAAATTGTGTTTAGGTACTTAATAATTAATGTGTGTGTGTGCATTTTCTCTTAACATAAGATCTAAAGAATTTGTAAAAACTCAAAATGAAATGTTGGAGAGACTTTGCATCATCAAATACTATCTTCATAGATCTTTTCTTTTCTTCAATCATCATCATTGAAGCTTTCTAACATCATCATTTAAGCCTTCTATCATAATTATTTGGTGAATATCTAAAGTTGCAAACAACTTTATAATAAAATATGATTTTACAAAAAACATCACAATAAATAAGATTAGTACTTAATTACTAACATGATTAGGGTTACCTACTTGGCCAGATTGAACAACCAGATGTGTATTACTTTAGAGACTTAAAACGATTTATAGGATCCCATAGCACATCAAGAAACCATCTAATTCAATCAAATGTTTTCGGTCTAAGTTGGGATGACAACCTTCTCTAAAGGTCGTTGGTTAATAAATATTCTCGAATGGAAATTTAAGAATTGTCACGTCGGTAAAGTTGAGTTAACTTGATGAGATAGGAGATAGTGGAAGTCCTTTGCTAATGCTCTCATGGAGAAGGCGTATCCTTAGACCTGAGATAGGTATGTACCTCTATTCACGAACACATACATTTAGCAGACCAATAGGTTGATGCACCCACCTTGGTGTTGACACCAGAAAGCTAGTGTGTGTGGGAAGGGACAAGAGACATGTGATTTCTTGCAGGGATCACACAAATTTGTTACATAGGTATATGTAATTGATTGGAGGCATGAGTTTACTCCCATATATTGGGAATGACAAATTCCACATGTGGTCTCATAGTCAAACTCAAGGCATGAAGAGAAGATGATAGACTTTTGGAAAAGGTTATGATCTTTTTTCTAATCCCAGTGATACAAGGAGATATCAAGAATAATATTATCCATGGAGGAATGATAGCTGCCTAATAGGACTAGACTTTAGCATAGTATTTTCCTTTGAGTGTGAAGGATTTACAAGTATTTGGAATACTTGAGGAGGAAATGTGCTAAAATTCCATCTATTCTATGGGTCATTGTTGGAGTGATGAAACCAATAATGATATCAATGGATTCCTAGTTGAAGAGAAAATTATTTGTAGCTTAATGAGCTAAGTTACATTTAATTTGGCAATTAATTACACTTAATTTGATTTAATACAAAATTCAAGTGTTAAATTGCAATTAATTTAGTTTGGATACTTGATCCAAACTTCCCAAATTTTATTTTAGGCAAATGATGCAATTATCAATTAGGATTACATCCCATCCATTGGATGGAGATCTAATAGATCCCATCAATTTAGGAATTAGGATGCAATCCCTATAAATAACACGAAAACCTACCTTTCCATTCAATCAATTAGTTGATTGAAATAAACCAAAATCCACCAAAAGGAGCACAGTTGACAGCCACAAGGAAAAGCAAACAACACACTTTGTCGCAATACAGTTGGTTGACCAATATTCTTTTTGGTCAGTGTCGACAGTTGTAGCCAGTCGACTAGTTGCTAAGCTAGTTGATCGCCTACTGAAAGCCCGCACATACAAGCCTTCCTATTTTGCATCCTCCCCACTATCCTTTAGTAGCCAGTCAACCGATGCTCTAGGGTGCTGACCTGCTACTACTGTAGTGGCTGCTACAAAATTTCAAGAAGCTATTCTTGAGATTCATCTTGGATTTTGATGTGATTGTTGCCTCGATTCGTGAAGGAGTTTGCCTACATCTAGTGGAGTTGATCTTCCACGACACAAGGGCCTCATCCGCTCATCGAGGAGGATCAAAGGGTCTCTCGCAAGACTTATTTGATAAGGTGTTGTTTTACACCACCTCAAGGTATAATCCCTCAAGTCATGGGATCCTGGAACCGGGGGCAATTAGTTCCTCCCATGTGGTTCCTGTTCTGGACGTTTATGGTTTCATTTACTTAATCATTCTATGGCATCGAATTGATCAAGTTTGCAAAAACACTTTTGAAATGCCTATACATGTTCCTCATGTTGTTTACACTTCCACGATGCCACAACATTATTAGGAACAATCCCAAAAGTGGATTGATAATATATTTTCCTTCCACTGCATAAGACATCTTTAATTGAATCTGTGCTCAATTTGTGTGCATTGCACACACATGTTGTTTTCTTTCTCTTAGCTTTTTGAGTTGACATCTGCTTTACAAGGAGATGTCAGAAAATCATGCATTGACTTTTCATCTTATTATAATCTACCAAGGACTATGTTCTAGAAATCTTCAAGTTGATTATTGAAAATAATTTTCAATCAAATTTTCATATTCCAATTTCTAGTTATTATTGTCTCATCTTATGAGCACAACGGTTATTTGTATATGATACTATAGCAATGCACCCATTAACCCTTACATGACTTTGAGCATCATTGCGATTTGATTGCATTCATGACACCTTATGGATTATTCAAGTTTAGATGCCTATTTGGATCATAATTGGACTTCAGCTTATAGCCTTCACCTAATCCTTCATGTTATGATCCTCAAGGATTCATCATATGAAGGTGGATCACTTTCAAACTCTTTTGAGACACAAGATCCAAAATTTCCATGTGTGGGTTTTGCTATCTTGAAACTTGTTTCAAGTAGTTGAGTATATTTGTCAAAGTTGATTCCCTCCAAATTTGGTCATATCTCTTGATCAAGTTCTAACAACCTTTCAAGATTCCCTATTTCTGTTGATCTAATTCTCATTCCAAGTATCTATCCTTATGGAATCCAATATTCCATAAGCCAAATACTTAATGAGAATTATCATATAGGAGACAATTAGGAGAAAATGAACCTAACGGAGCATCTTAGACTTAGTGGCTAAGGGCAAGGGGGAACTTCAAATTGGACTCAGAAACAAATAGAATTTAGGGGTAAAACTCCCAACATAAGAAAGGGTCACCTAACTAATGAAATAACCAGTTAAAGGCATAAAGGGAAGAAAATCTTGACTTGACAAGGTTTTTCTTCTCACTAGTGTAACTATTAAGAAGAGTGGGGGTAAATGATAATGCCAAGTTCTCCTTGATGTTCCATAAGATTCAATTAAGAAAAATACAAGAAAAACAAACCCTAGGAGAAGTTGAAAATGAACTCAACCAAAAAGGACCCCAAGAAAGCAACTTGGAATGCTTAAACCCTCATATTAGGGAAGGTAAAAAGAGTGAATTACTAAAGAAAGGGAGGTTAAGGAAGAACAATAGGGAGAGAGGGGGAGGGCATCAATGAGTTAAGGAATGAAGTAGGGAGGAATAAGATGTGCTAGCAAGCATTGAAACTTTCATGTTCTGCCTTCCCTTAAGGTGAGAAAGAAGTAAGCAAAACCCAATCTATTGATTCATTTGACTAGTTAATGCATTCAAGGGACTTAAAACCAGGAAATGATCCCAAATGGCAAAGATCGACCAAGAACGATCAATAATTTGCCTTGTCCAAGTTGTGTGTACCATCTACAGACTCATACTAGGTTGAAGTAAGGTTCATATATGGTATACATGCAACTTGGACAAGGCAAACCTAGCTTATAAATGACTTATGCCAAATCAAGAAAAAAATCTCCATGCATCTTGTGAATCAAAGTGAGCATTAGGTATCCTATGGGGTTCCAATATAAAGTCCCATGGATGAATGACTAAGGACATAGGAGGAAGGATGCATTCCCCCAAGGATGTAGTTCTAGATAAAAGGTGTGCATGGCTAAAAATCAAGTGCATCTTGTAATTGCCTTTTTATTTTTTAGTACACATACACTACTTTGTTGGAAGACTTCAAATCCAATTACCTAACACTAGAAATAGAGACATGGAATTGGGTAGAAAGAGAGGGAGACAGAGAGTGAAAAAAGAGAAACAAAAGACGTATGCACAAGGGGGGAGAAGAAACAACCAAAAAACCAATAATGAGAGAAAGTGACAAGTAGGATTGAGAGGGACGAGACGATGTAGGAAAGAGAGCCAAAGCTAGGGAATATTAATATGTGGGCTTTTTAAATAACTTTTGTACCAAAATGATGATGATCCAAACAAATCACTTATAAATCCATGCACTTGGAATGCTTCTGCATTACATCACTTAAAGTTGTTGGTTGAGATGGAATAATCTTAAATCCTGGAATAAGACAAAAAAGTCCATCCATCACTTAAAGAGACCATTATCCCAACTAGAATCCATGTTACATTGGGCTCATTAACGTCCAACCCATAAGGGTAAACATGTAGTTTTACTTATCCTAATTGGAATAAGGAATGTACTTTTCTATATATATATATATATCTAATTAAATTGGGAATAGGATTATTTCGAAACAACAAAAACCATAAATAGGAGCATGTGGCGCTATTCACGTCATCCGAAACACGGTCTCTTTGACCAAATTTGTTATGACCCTGGCATCAAACGTCGTTTAAGACGTCTGGGAATTGGTCTAGACGTCTGGTCAGACATCTGGAAGCCTTCCCAGATATCTGGAATTTAATTTTTTCGGCGTACGGGTTCACGTCTGCGCGCATGCACGCGCAGACTGAACCGCTACCCTCCTTCTCTTTCCTTCCTCCCTGCAGGTGCAACCACTTTTTTTTCTCTCTCTCCCCATGGCAGCCTTCAAATACCCCCCTCTCCTCTCCCTCACCCTCACTCCACCACCCTCTTCTTCTTCCTGTCAGCGAGAGAGGGCAGCAGCAGCTGCTGCTGTGAGTTCATGGGGAGGAGGGGCTGCTACGAGAGGGAGAGAGCTAGATCGTGAGGGTGCGAGCTAGATCGTGAGGGTGCGAGCTCGCTGGAGCAGCTAGGGCCGGCCAGCGGGTGCGCAGTGGAAGCGTGGTGTTGGGAAGGAGCTGCTGCAACTCAGGTAGCAGGCAAGTGTGGCGTGGCACGGCCGTGCGCTGCAGGCAGAGGGCGAGGAGGTCCTGATTCTGGGAAAATTTCCTAGAATCAGACGTCTGGACATACGTCCAGACGACACTGGAGATGTCTGGAGGAAGGTCCAGACATCTGAAAGGTACAATATTTTTCCATCCTTCTTATTTTCGCGTGTACGGCCATGCAACCATCCTGCCAAGGAGTTCTGCCTCATTTCGTGTTGAGGACGATCGCGTGTGCGTGCAAGTCTCGTTTGGGAAGGTGCAAGGGCATGCCCTCCCACACAGATCGGACGTCTGGGCACAACACCAGACGACGGAGAGGGTCTCCAGATGTCCGGAGTGACAGTCGGACGTTTGGAAACTAAATCCAGATGGTTCAGCAGGATTCTAGAGTCTGAAGGATAGCGCAGGATCAAGGTATGACCTGAGCCATCGTTTAAGACGTCTGGAAGATGTTCCAGACATCTGATTTTGGGCAGACTTGTTATTTTTGACCCGTTTAGGGTCCGTTCGAAGTCATTTTTCCGCGTTTCAAGTTTCGTTCTTCTCAGATTTAGTTCCTCTACCTGTTTACAGTATTTGTATCCTGTTATGAGTAGCTCCTTGTAATTGATCCTTGTTTTAGGACCCCATTCCGTTGCAGCTCTGGGGTTGCAGAGGCGTGCGGGCTTGCCGATCACGCCCCCAGTACTCCCGATTTTGCGGGTAGAGTGGCCCCTTTAATTATTTATCAAAAATTATGCACTTGTGAAATAATTAATAGATTCTAGGGTATTGCATGAATCCTAGGACTGAGAAACTAGATTGAATGATAGATCCTAGGGTATTGCATGAATCCTAGGACTGAAAAACTAGATTGAATGATAGATCCTAGGATATGGTATGAATCCTAGGACTGGAAAACTAGATTGAATATATATTGCAGTCTTGGAAAAGTAGAAAGGAAAACGATAACTGCCTGTAATCGGTTAACAGTTGCCTGTTTTTGAATGGATAATTACTGTTGAGAACATGGGCTATATGAATATAAAGTTGAAATGATGAAACCTAAATTGGCTGAGTTAAAGAAAAAAAAAATGAGCATGAACCCTACGGGGAATTAGGAGTAGAGCTCCTGCGAAGTGAATGGAATAGAATTGGGGAAGTGAGCTGGCCCTTGAGTACGGAGTACCAAGGAGAGTGACTGTCCCCTGGTTTAGTACAGAGCGGAGCTAGTCACCCCAGGGACCCAGGGTTAGGTCTGGCTACTTTGTACCGACTTTTGGCCCTCATGTACACAGTACCGAGGAGAGCTACTAGTGTAGGGAGAGCACTAGCTACCCCACGGGCCCCGGGGTTCTGCTAGCCCTCCTACACCGACTTGTTAGGCCCACTGGGTAAACCAGGGTAGTCAGGCGAGGGTGCGCATACTGTGGAGGGGCAAGACCCCTGTTTGGTTACTGTGGAGGGGCTGGACCCCTGTTACTGAGAGGGCTCTGCCCTATACTGGTTTCGTGTTGTGCTTTGGGGCGTACCCGTTAACGGAAAAGACTGACCGCGTGCCAGTGCGGGATAGTTACCCGTGCATTTATCGCACGTGCCGTAGTCATCGTTACGTCTATCAGTGACCTTAGGATGGTTGACTGAGGGTAGGACCACCACGGGGGACTCCCCTGCCAGGAGAGCACCACGTGTTACTTCTACTTTTCGGAAAAGACTGCAATCAAGATCGTTCCCACGAGGAGCATTCGAGATCAAGAGAAAGATCTGAGGAATAACTCAATAACGAGTAAATGGAAAATAAAGAAAGAGATTAAAAATATAACAGCTACTGCCCACGTCACTGTTTTCTTAGCTTTTGGTTGGCACTCTACTCAGCGTTTCGCTGACGTGTCACCTTTGTCACCTTTTCAGGACCAGATGTTGAGCAGCCAGAGCCGGCGGCTGCAGAGGGTGCTAGGCCTAGTAGGGCCCAGTAGTTTTTACTTGTGAGGTACCCACTATACCTTTCCTTCTGTTGTAGTGAGTAGTTTCTATTACCACCGTACTATTTTATTGTAAGCATCATGTTTATGTACCTGTTTATTTCTTTACTATTGTGGTGGTGTATACTGTAGTAGCTCTTTTCTTTACTGCTGTATTTTGTTACTGCTAGTTATATACATGGTGAATGTGGGTTATTTTACTGCTCTTTTAGTTACTTTTTTGTTGGACGACTGGGTTTTGGGATTAGTCGAGTCGGTCCGTTTCTCGTGTCTCGTAGGGATTCGGGAATTGGGTCGTAACAAAATTCAAGAAGGGGAAGGGGAGAGAGAGAGAAAGAAGAGAGAAAATACAAACATTGTGAGGAAAAAAAATTTGAAGCCCATGCAGAGCGATGCAAGTGGCAGTTCCACTGCGGTTGGTTGCTACAACTTAACAGGATCAGGTTCTACATCCAGGAGAACTTTGGTGGAAAAAGTGTCTGAAGCCCAATCAAACATGGCATTGTCCCTATTTCATTACGCCCCACAACCTCCCAACCAGTCGGGAACTAGGTTGATAGGTGTGATGGATTAGGTCCCAGTTAACTAGGGTGGCTAGGGTTGCAAGTAGCCTAATCTTTTATTACTGAATTAATTGCCAACTATTAGTTCACTAGACTTCGCATAAATATATGGCATAAGCAGCATGGAAAAATGGAAAGAAAAACTTTAGGTAGCAATTACAAAAAGGCACAAGCATAAAGCATAAATAAACCCACTAGCCATATATATATATAATTGCTTCATAACAAGTCTACCACTTAATACTTACAAGAGTCATCTTAATTGTTCAAAATAAATATTTACAACAAAATCGGGGCTTGACTGTGATATTTACAATTACAAAAAGGACCTACAACAGTAACTACAACAAGAAACTAGAACAACTTATCAACATCCACCAAAAAGTGCCCATGCCCACAATCATCTAATCCTCCATGTCACAGTATGGATGGAAACCTACGTAACATATTGCATGATGTATAAGATAGGCAATTGTGATGAACTCCAAGATAAGATCCTACAATGGTTTAGGAGGTGGATCCACCCAAGCCCTTAGAAATTGAAAGTTTACCATCGCCATCTCCCAGTGCCACAGTACCTGATAAAAGCACTACCATGCTCACTACTCCAAGAATTAATGTTGATCCCACAACAATCTAAACCCACTTCCTCATGATGACATCCTACCCTGGAAGTAGGTCACAAAGAAGCCTTTCGGCCCATGGAAGACTACTCTATGGACATGGTGACTATGAAACTTGAGATGAAGACCTAGGAGCACTATGCCGGGCACCTTTACACTCCATGCATGCTCCAAGGTGACGAACCTAGGTTAAACAAGCCAAGAACCAAGTCTCATACATGTTAGAACATATTTTTGAATTTTAACATGTGAAATAGTATCCAAAAGAGGTTTTGGGACTCATCAACGTGTAGTACTCATCGAGAAGATTTCAACTGTACCGTATTTGCAAAAATGGGATTGTTAGAACCTTGAACCGGTCAGAAAAGTCAAAGGGGAAGGGGGCAGAGAGAGAGAGAGAATACATTATGAGGAAAAAAATTTTGGAAGCCCATGCAAAGCGATTCAAGTGGCAGTTCCACTGCAGTTGGTTGCTACAACTTAATAGGATCATGTTCTACATCTAGGAGAACTTCGGTGGAAAGTGTCTGAAGCCTAATCAAACATGGTATTGTCCCTATTTCGTCACGCCCCACAACCTCCCAGCCAATGGGGAACTAGGTTGATAGGTGTGATGGATTAGGTCCCAGTTAACTAAGATGGTTAGGGTTGCAAGTAGCTTAGTCTTTTATTACTGAATTAATTGCCAACTATTAGTTCACAAGAGTTCACATAAATATATGGCATAAGCAGCATGGCAAAATGGAAAGAAAAAATTAGGTACCAATTATAAAACCCACTATCCATATATATATATCCATATATATATATATATATATATATATATATATATATATATATATATATATATATATATATGTAATTGCTTCATAACAAGTCTAGCACTTAATACTTATAAGAGTCATCTAAATTGTTCAAAATAAATATTTCCAACAAAAGCGGGGTCTGACCGTGGTATTTACAATTACAAAAATGGCCTACAATAGTAACTACAACAAGAAACTAGAACCACTTATCAACATCCACCAAAAAGAGTCCATGCCCACAATCATCTAATCCTCCATGTCCTAGCATGGATGGAAACCTACATAACATATTGCCTAATGTATAAGATAGGCAACTGTGATGAACTCCAAGATAAGATCCTGTAATGGTTTAGGGGGTGGGTCCACCCAGGCCCTTGGAAATTGAAGGTCTACCATCGCCCTATCCCAGTGCCATAGTACCTGATAAAAGCACTACCATGCTCGATCCAGGAAGCAATGTTGATCCCACGACATTCGAAACCCACTACATCATGATGTTGTCTGATAAGTCCACTTTAGTGTATTTAAATTAAGCCTAAGAGCATTTAATTCGGAGTTGGGAATAGACGTCGAGAACACATTACATTGGAAAATTCGTTAAGCTCGTAAATTGTCATTTATGCATGTTATTTAATTGGGGTACTCCATTTGCATATGTTCTTAATACACATTTGTATACTAATTTCTTTACGTATATATATTTTTTGCAGCATTAATTGAGAATCCAATTGGGTATACCCTTTTGGCATCTTGGATTTTCGCTAAAAAAAAGGGAAGACAATAGAGAAAGAGATCAACAGTTTTTTAGAGATTCCCATATCTCTATATTTTTGGAAGGAGGTGGTGGACTGCGAGCCTACACCTCCTTCCCGTGACTCTCCATGAGACATCCTCGACCAACCACATCACCTCGAACCACCACCATGGTCAGTGGTGACAGCACTGACGCCACCACCGTTCTTCACTCTTGTTCATGACCGTGCCATCCTCACCACCGCAAGCCACCATCTACTTCATGACGTTCACAGATGTGTTTGCATAAAACCGTTCATTGTAGTTCGCTTATGACGTCAATTTTAAATAAAGAATCGGAGGTGAGTCCAAGTGTCGAACACAGAGAAGCAACAATTAGATCAAATACTCGCTTTCGTGTCACGTAAATATGTCGTTTGTGTGCTTGAAAATCGATTTAGAAAATGAGAGAGAGAAAGAGAGATAGAGAGAGAGAGAGAAAAGGGTTAGAGAACCATATCATAAGATCAATGTGCCAACAATTTCTTATCAAATGTGTAATCAAACATAATGTAGATGAATGCTTTAACAAAATCAAGACATGAACTACACTACAAAATAAAATAACACTAAGACAAGGAAGAAGAACACGTCGAGATAGCCATAGTGGTGGAGGGGCTTCGGTCAGTGGCTCGGTGGCTTCAGGACCTTGCTTGGAAAATCTAGAAGGTGGTGGTATTTCGTGGGTGGAAGCTTGGTGCAAATGGGAGGGGTAGGACCCTTTTTATAAGTGAAAAGAGGGCTCAAATTCAAATATGGGTCTTTAATGACAGCTACAAGCATCACAAAGGCCCTTGTAGCTGTCACTGAAGACGCACTGGCTACTTATGCCCCGCTGGCGAGTGCCTCGTGCTCCTTGTCGCACGCGTGTGCGCTGGCGCACGCTGGTCCACGCACATATGCCCGTGCATGCTGCTCCATGTGCACGTGCACGCTGCTACCCGCGTTGCTACGCTGCCTTGCTCTCGCATGCTCACTACTGCACTGCCCCTTCACACGCGCTGCGTGCCTTGTGCTGCTAGGGGTGTGAGGGGAGGCCTGGATGGTGCCACGTGGCACCATCTGGGCCCTCTATCTTCTTTCTATTGTAGAGGGTGCCACGATACTCAGATCGAGATGATTCCCACACCGCCGAACTGCGATCATTGCTTCAGATCCATCCGTATGGTCGAATTTTTCATCCAAGGCCCATAAGGATGTCGCATTGCCCCTTGGCCATTGATCTTTCTCGGGCTTGTTGTGGGAGCTACGGAGGTTGGATCGAAGTGATTTCGAGTCCGTTGGACTCCATTCGTCGATTTGGATCCATCCGTACGATCTGATCGCTCATCTGAGACTTGTTTCAAAATGTTCTTGTGCACATGGTCATTAAACATTGATTCTAAGCGATCTTTAACATGAAATAATGCAGAAAGCATGCAATGCTCCCAAACCCACTATAATTTGACATTATTGCACAAGTACCGTCTAATTGATAATATTAACACTGAACATTGTAGAGTCATTCATTCACCAACCTCCTCCACCTGTGCACAACTTCTTCTTCATCTTCAACTGCTACCACCACCAAAGGAACCCATCACCATGCCTTCATCCGCCTCGCCACAACAACCATGCCCAGTCACCGTTCTTCACTCCATCAACGTCATCATTCATGCCTCGGACACCACCAACTTGTCCACACCCTCAGACACACCTCCAACAAACTACGCACGCATGTGGGAATTGAGATCGTCAGCGACCTTCCTCCACGCGACTGGCTGACTCTGGCCACCTCCGTTGACGCCGTCACCTCCATTGGCTTCCCCTCACTTCGGCCAGCCTCCATCGAGCTTCTCACTGACTGCCGCAACCTTAAGAGTGAGCACGATCAAAGGGACAAGATCCTCTGGTTTGGGTCACATTAAAATTTACATTTCATGCTATCGTGGTTTTTTTTTATTTGATTAGTTTATTGAGGTGGAATTGTGGCATAACCCTTGCACTCTTGCGTTAATGCTTGACTCTTTATTATCACCTTATTTCGCACTGGATTTTGATATGGATTTCACATCTATGATCGGGAACGATACGTATCTGTGATTTTTTTTGCATTTGTGCCTTCTTATGATACGACCTGAAGTTGTGGTTAAATTTTAGTATATTTCTATTAATTTTTTATTGAGGATTTTCCACCACACGATTTACTATGACATATTATTTCTTGATATTATTTGTTAAAGCGAAAATTATCTCGATCAAATGGTGTCATTCTGGGGAGGCAACATATGCAATAGGTTTACGTGATTATATTTCTAATTCATTCTAAGGTGCACATTGATTTGACTATTCTCTAGTTTTCTGTGCGAGGAATCTGAAGAGTAGAGATGACAAGTGCAGCTGAGCCATGGCATCGACTGATGTGCACACATCTAATTTTCCTAAAATGACTATTTATGCATGTTCCTAGTATCATAAAAGCATTCAACATTATAAATATTACATAGCATGCATCATTTTACACTTAGAATAGATTGTACAAATTATAGCTTAATTTTTCCTTTTTGTGGTTAGGGGATAGGGTGACATCATTTCGTGGCATCGGATTGAAGGTCCAACCATATGGATTTGATCAGGTTGACGATTGGAGTCCAACACCTTCAAGATCGCCTCGATCGGACTTTCGTAGCATCAGATGCAGTCCGAGGAAGATCTATGGTCAAAGGGCAAATTGGTGAAAATTTAGACCTCAGATGACAAATCCAACTGCACGGATGGGTTCTGATCGACGATTGCAGCCCAACAATGCAAAAATCAGTCTAATTCGACATCTGTGGAACCATCTACAAGCCAAAGAAGATGGACAGCTAGGATGGTGCCTACTAAGAATGCATGAGAGATATGCCTTCAACGATTTAGCGAAGGGGCCTTGGTGGGCTTGGATGGTTGGGATGGTGCCATGTGGCACCATCCCAACCATCCAAGCCCACCAAGGCCCCTTCGCTAAATCGTTGAAGGCATATCTCTCATGCATTCTTAGTCGTTGATCCACGATCCAACAGTTGAGATCCATCCCAGCCACGCCCATTCACTTCTAAAGAGCGAGGCCAAGAAACGATCTCGACCATTGGATTGAGATCCAATGGCCAAGAGAGCACGTGGAGAAAATTCAAGAACTCAACACTGAGGCGAGGGTAGCACAGCAGTCAAAGTTCTTATGCATAGCGCATGGCGCCCGTTCGAGGCGCGCTCTACGGATTAAATCCGTTGAAGGCGAGCACTGACGGAATTTGGCCATCAGATGCATGTGAGTGGCTAAGGAGGTGATAACATGGTGCAACAAGACACGCGTGATCCACATGTGTGTGATGACGTACCAATAGACGCATTGAGGAGCGACTGTGAAGCGCGGCTAAGGGCATCTCTCAACCCTCTGACCTTGATCCAACGGTGATCAGAGGGGCTACGTCTCCTCTTAACCGATGAAGAGGAAGTGGTGGAGGCGCAATCTGGGCTGCACGATCTTAATCGGACAGCTGCGATCGGACCACGCCTTAAACGGTTGAAGGTGAAGAGCGCATGACATGGCTGTGTGTAGGCGCTCAGATCAGAGATGGACGATCCTCCTTGCACGTACACTTTAGCAACGTGTAGCCTATAGCAACATGCACAAGTGTCACTAAAGGCCCTACATTTATTTTAAAGGCCTCAAAAAGACCCTTTTGCCCCCATGACTACACCTATAAATAGCCTACCCCTCTTACACATTTCTTCATCCATTCCTCTCTTCTCTTACCCTCTCCAAAGCTCTAAGGAGCTAGTCCCAAAGTCAAGATGCTCTGCTAGCGTAAAGAAGCAAAATTTTGTCCATCTTCTCATCCCCTTCGTGGAGCATCCTGTAGTTGTCTTCTCACCACCATTCAAGAAGTAGATCTCACTGCGATATCACCCTGCTTTGTCCCCAGTCCTCCAACTTCGTCCTCCCTCATCCAACCTCGCACCACCATCTTCCAAGCGCTCTGTCAACGCGGCTCATCCTCCAAGTGGCTGTCAAGGAGGATTTTCTCATCCCTATCTTTTTAGGGATTTCTAGTGTAGATTTCAATTTCCAATTAGCGTAATGGACATGGTTGTATTCTTATGAAATATTTGTTCTCTCTCTCTCTCCCTCTTTCTTTGTATTATTCTCTCTTTTCTATTATTTATTCTTTAAGTAGAATATCTAGCGTAGATTAATTTTAACCAACTACTCTACTTCATAAAAATAGAAACACGGGCTTTAAATCAAATGTTTGCTTCCCCGTATTCGACCCTGGACTCACCAGAGTTTCAATTAAATTTATCTGATAGTAGATTGTTACGCACTACGACGATGAGTTTTTAACTCCAACTTTTTGTGTACGAAATCTAACTAATCATCGACTTTGAGCGACACCCACACGCATAGAGGATAGAGAGAGAAAGAGACCTAGATCTCATTTTCACAGGAGATTCTCCTTTGTTGTTGATTTGATTACATTTCAGTCTTCTTACCTTTGTAGGATCCGGGCTACTTTTCAGAGGTTTGTCCCCACTTTCTTTAGCAACTAGGGTTATTTATCAATGGTGTGAACGATTAGGTTGTTGCTTGTTTGCTTTTTAAAAAGAAAAAAAATAATAAAAAAAACTATCCAGCTGCCTGTTTAGAAGTTGCATACCCTTAGGTGCATGCATTTAGGAGTGATTGAGCAGCACGTTAAATCTATTTCTTTGCATTGCGTCCATTATTTGCACGGAGATTGATGGAGTCAGGTATACTTTTCTAACTTTGCATTTAGCTCCTGTTCACGCATTGCATTTGGGCTAAATTTCATGACCACCAAACTGATTGAATTTACCTAATTTAGTGGTTGCCTAATTGAAATTGGGACTGCTAATCAGTTCAGCCTTAAAAATAAAATCACATTTCATCTGATCAAAGGGACTTATGTGCGACTCTTTACGAAAAAAAATTAACTTTCGATGTGATGTACACTTCTTACACTGAGCATGCATTATAGGCATTGCACTTGGTCTCGGTCCCTTAAGGCTATTGGCATTATAGGCATTGCACTAGGGTGACTTTCTGTCCCCATTCCGGTCTAAGGGAACGAAGAAGCTTCCCTTGAAGCTCCCCCTTGATGAAATCTTCCCTAAGGCTTTCAAGTTATTTACAATGAGAGTGAACCTAGTGTTCATCTCACTTAAAGATTCGTTAGATTTCATTGAAAAGGACTCAAACTCTTGTGAAAGTAAATTTATTTTAGAAGTTTTTACCTTAGAGGTACCTTCGTGAGTTACCTCAAGTGTGTGCCAAATCTTGTATGCGGTGGCACATTGCGAGATTTTGTTGAACTCCTCCGAGCTGAGCGTGCAATACAACGCATTCATTGTTTTCGCGTTGAGAGAGAGCTCCCGAATCTACTGCTGCGAGTATCCTGCGGTGGGTTTTTGTGGAATGTCGAAGGGGGTCTCGCACCTGGCCCAAATTGTGAAATCGGTGGCTTGAAGCCATGTCTTCATCCGCAGCTTCCAGTAAGGGTAGTTGCTCCAGTCGAAGAACGGCAGACGAGTCGTAGACTGGCCCTCGGAAATCCTACCCGCGGAACTGCTTCCCTCCATAGATCTTCTTGCTGGGTTGTTACGCCGAAACAGCAAGACCTGCTCTGATACCAATTGTGGATTCGTCCCTAGCAGGAGGGGTGACGTAATAATTGCGGAAATAAAATATAAATAATCTCACAAAATATCAATCACACGAGTACACAATTATTTTTAGGTGGAAACCCAAACTGGGTGAAAACCACCACCTAACCCTCTCGAGTTAGGATTTTCCGATCAACCAAGTTGATCAAAATCCACTAACCGAATCACTTTAAACGAGGGTGATTCAACCTCAATTACAACCACGCTACAAGTGCGAGGGTAGCGTTCCTCAACCCCTTCTCTCCACGAGAAGGATTTTGTCCCACGAAGGAGACGGGAATTCGCAAAGCGAATACCCAACCAAATAACAAAGATTAAAATAAACAACAATCCTATAAAGCCAACAAAGTAATTTTAAACCTAGGCTTCTATAGGAATTAAGAAACTCCCCTTTACAAGGAATGTGTCGGCGACGCGGATGCGTGAACAACACGACGGCGCTACGTCGCTCTCGTGAACTATGGCGGGAGAGCGGGTGCGCAAAGCTTGATGCTCTTAAGATGTAGAACTTGAGCTTTGAGAGCAAAAGAGACACAAAATGGTAGAAAGTATGTTGCTTGGGTGTGTCTTATGTTTCTAGGTGTGTGTTGGTGTGCAAGAGCTTCCCCTCTATTTATAGAGGCCTTAGGAAGGCTTTGGATGGCTTAGGAAAGGCTCCATAGCCGTTGGGTGCAAAGCCCAAGTGAATCAACCCGAAATCAGGAACAATCATTCACTGACAGGGTAATCAGACGTCTAATTATGGCATCAGACGTCTGGAAGACCACTTTAAGACGTCTGATTTCAAGGTCAGACGTCTGATTTTGTGCGGGTTCCTTCCTGACTTGAATCAGATCTAAACAGGATTCTAGCGCAAGTCCATCAGACGACATACAGGACATCTGGCACTATGTCTGGACGTCTGGAAACTTACTTTTTCGTGGGAATGGATTTGCAATGGCTAGAAAATCTCTGAGAAGAGATTTTCGGGTCAGTCGAGGCAAAACGGTCAATTATCAGACGTCTGGAATGGCTTAAGGACGTCTGATAAGGCTCTAACGGTCATATCCTTGAGCGTATGCTAGGAGAGCCAACGGTCCACTAATTGGACGTCTGGCAAAGTCATCAAACGTCTCCTAAGATGTCTGGTCTAAGGTCTGGACGTCTGATTTCATCAGACAGAACTAATTATGTCCAGCCTAAATGTTATCAGACGTCTGAATCAACCGTCAGACATCTTAAAACACTTTATCAGACTTTTGATTTAGGAATTAGACGTCTGGAAACTCTGTTTGAACCCTACATTGGTTTTCTAAGTTCTCTACAGAAAACCTAAGTATCCTAGGGTTGTGCCGGTGTTCCTAGGACTATTGTTAGGGTACTTTGAGGCTCTTTAACATCATGTTCTAAGGAAATAAAGAGCAAGAAAATAAAGACAAAAGTACATGAAAGGAATAAATAGAATTCTATCCTATTCTTCTTGTCCTTCCATCTTCAATCTATCGCTCCTCGCGAATCTCCTCTGTTCTCCATCAAGCTCCTCCAATCCGTCCTGGATGCGAGCTCGAATTCCGTCTAATCACGTTTACATTTGCAATTGACCTGAAATCTAAGACTCCAAGTGCAAATGTTAAATAACACATGTTTTGTTATCATCAAAACAAATGATTGTGGTGCTCTAGCACCAACAGGAGGATAAGGGAAATTGGCACTCAGTCCATACTTAAGGAAGTGTAGGCGATCAGCATACCAATCCTGATGGGATTTCTTATACCAACGGCTTATGCCATCATTGGTGTGGTTGTACACACCACACTTGACGAACAATCCCAGGTTCGTCCCTATGTTCGACCCAGAATTCCTTTAGAGTTTCGGTAAAATTTATCTGTTGACGGTTTTTCTCGCAAATCACACTACAATGATGAGTTTTTCCAAACTCAAATCTATTTGCGACGATTCTCCGCTTCAACATTTTGGCGCCATTGCCGGGGAGGCGACACTCTTTGATTTTTCGCATTTTCCCTTCTTACTTATCTTTTACCTCACCTTTTTCCTTTCTTATTGTGATTGCAGGTACTCTCTCGAAATAGGCAAAAGTGGTAGATTGGAGTCAAGTGCTGTTGAAGGGTCTGTAAGTTTATCCCCTCCTCCCCACCCACTAGATTTCATTCCATTACTTAATAACACAAATCCTAATCAACCTAGGAGCTTACATAAACTCTAAAGGTAGTTTTGATTGTTTGTTTGTCACCTCCACCTGCCTCACCCTCCGCATATAAAGAAAAATTTAAAAAAATCTCATAGAGGTACACAACCTCTTTTGATTTTTCATACTCAACCGGTAACCCGATCTTTAGGACTGGTACACTCATCAACACATAATTGAGTAGAAATCAGATTAGGTAATCACTTGTGTGCCTAATTAAGTGGTGCATTAGGATAATTGTTTGAGTTGTTTGGGTCACACTACTTCAACTAAAAATAATTCATCAAGTAGCTGCCACATAGGTTCAACCTTAAGGAATTTACCAGGCACTCCACAATCTTTTATGCTCTAAAGCAAAACATCTTCACCTGTGCTTTCAAAACCTGGTGTGCCAACTGAACTTGATTGAATATACCTAAAGTTGAATCCTAAAAGCTACTAAGCAAGATTTAAACCCTAAAATTCACCACATCCAAAAAAATAATCTTGCTTGAAAACCATTGATTGTGCATACACACATAATCAATCATTAAGGTTACAACCCAGATAAAGGGCCCATCATATTCCAAAACACATTCAAACCTAACCCTAATTAAAATAGAGTAGATGTTGGCCTTAAGGATTGGACTCGCTCTTTGGAGCCTAGATCGATATTATTTTCGATTAGTCTGTTTCTATTGTTCAATCTGATCTCTAGCTAGGGGAGCAGAATTAAATGATCATGGTTGGGGGGTACATTAGGAACCAGAGGCATAAGTCAAAGGAAGAACATTCTCCCCAGCCCCTCCCTCTAACTGGTTGGATTGACTGGAAAGAAGTAGATCAAATCGTTTCTTCATCTCAAGACGAGTTCTAGGAGTTTGTAGGTCTTTAGGCTAGCCCACTTAAGGATAGGTTTGATTGTTTATATTGTAGGGCGCATTTCTTCCTCCCGTCTGTCATGGATCCTTCCACATCTTATTCGCACTTCCACTCCTACCCTCCTACCACTACTTATTCCCAAGATGATTATTATTCCAACTAGACATGTTCTCATCCATCTTCTAGTTGGGATAATCTTGATTGGGGATACAGTTCCGGACCTCCGTGTTCAAGGTCTAACCCTGGACACCATGATCTTGATTCTTATCCTTCTCTGAGTTACATCGATTATAGATCACCGCCCTCATTTGGACAACCTAATATGATCTACAATCAAGAAGGATATGTTGATCCTTACCCTTCCCCAGATTACACTGCATATAGGTCATCACCTCCTTATGGACAACCCGAAATTACCTATTATCAGGGAAGGTATCAAGAACCTCAATTTGTTGACTCCCCTACACTGAACCCAAACCCAGCCAACCCTAAACCAAACCATTTGATTCATGTTAACCAGGTTCAAGATAAGGTTTTGGCTAACTTAAGGAATACCATTCAATCTTTAGAAGCTTATCCAACACCTTGCATTGAAGAATTGGAGCCCCTGATTAAAATGATTGACGATCTTAATAAGTATTTATTATATTGGCTCCAAGATGTTAAGGATAAAGGCCAGGGTGAGTTTTTACTTAGGAGGTTATCGAAATTGAGGATGAGATTTGTGCTTGCTCTAGTCCGATCTTGGGAGGATTCCCAAGATGAACCCGTGATAGGAGAGCCAATGTCAGAATCCACTCAGGCACCTGTAGGGGGACACGTCTTACGAGACCAAGGTTGACTAAGTTGTTCTAGAGCAATCAAATAATGATGAATTGATTTCTTCACCTGAGATCTTTGAGCCAGGATACGAGGAAACGTATGTCTCCATGGAACAAAAAGTGATTGATGATTTTGAGGCATACATTAATGCAGATTTAGAATTCTTTGATTCTAAAGATGAAGAATCATTATGCGAAGTCTCACCTGAGTTTATAGCACAGGATTTTAGTGAGACGATTGGGCCTGAGGAATTCGATAAATCATTTGATGCCCATAAAATTAAGGAACTTGATCCTGTTGGGGTTCAAATGGTGGATTCAGATCCTGATTTCATGAAGGATTCAATTCAAAGCCCATTTCTCAATTACACCCCTTTGAGAATATTGATGATTTTGTTTGTTACCCCAAACTAAGGAGGTAACAACAAATCTTGGACATGGACATTTTAGATGAGGTGATTAATATGCAGGAGGTCCCAAAATTCAAAATTCTGATTATGGAAGATAGGAGTTAGGAAATGAAGATTTGGGAAGCTAATTCTGGAGGAAGCAGAAGACCGAGTCTAAGGGTGCCTATTTGTCTAAAACTACCAACCATTCACTAGGACCCTTATTCTGAGGATGTGCAACCCAAGCACAAATTCATTTATTATCCTTTTGAGCTTAATCTCTCTGTTATCCAACTTTTTGGACTTGGGTTGCATCCTTACAAATCGTAGGCCCGACCCCACTTCATACTGGTCTCAGGTTTTGGATAATTTTTATCCAGAACCTTAGATATACTCGACCATGGGGTATGAGTCTGCACCACAATCTGGTCCACATTTGTGGACATCCGCTAGCAGGTCCTGGGGTGAATCTTTTTATTCTGATTCTAACCTACACCTGTGAATTCTTTATTTCTTCCTTTTTGTATAGTGTGCCAAGCTGAAGGTACTAAATTCAGCACGTATACAGTTTCTTTTCATTTCGGAGCCGACCTATTATTCATGTAATTCAGGTGCTTTCTACTCTACTCCACTTAGTTTCATGTCTTTTTAATACAATGAGGACATTGCATTAGATAGGCATCAGGGGGTGGATATTCATCTCTGAATTATTTCGTCAACGCCTTAGATTCTTTTTCTTTTCTTTTTATTTATTAAAATAAATAAATAAAAAAATTTTGTGGAATTAGGAAAGAGAACTTGGGCTTTAGAAAATTTTCAATGTTAGAGAATAAAATTGTATAACTTGAACACTTAGATCCTTCAAGTCCTCGGACTTAATCAGCCCGGGTGTCCACAAAAATGTGGACTTGTTTATCAAGTCCTCGCCATTCTAAATTCAAATTTTAATTGGTTAAATAAGTTGGGGTGATAAGTACACGGCTTATCAACCTGCCCTTTGATTTGAGGGGATTTTAAGTCTAAGCATCTACACATTATTTGCACTGACTCGCTTTTCGATGATTTTTACAGAAATTGGGTAGCTAATGAACCTTCTAGGGTGGTATGGCTGGCAAGTTATTGTGGGTAACTGCCCATTGGTAGGTTGTCCATAGCCTAATCACATGACTATTCTTTTCCTGTTGCTTTTAGGTAAATCTTAGATCAGGGAAGCCACCTACTTAGAAAAAAAAAAAAGAAAGAAAAGGGGAAAAGAAAAGAAAAAAAAGAAATAAGCCACACTTCACTGCACGAGTATGGCTGGCAAGTTACTATGGGTAACAACCCATTGGTAGGTTGTCCAGAACCCAGCTCAAGAAATGCACGTATAATTCCAAAACAATTAAGAAGAAGCGGAGAAGTAGGATAAGCCGGGGAGATATACACTGGGTTCACCTTTGTGTTGACTCCATAAAAATATAAGTAAGGAGAAAGCTACCGATCGAATAGATACACCTTTAGGTAGAATTTCTTTTCAAGGTCACTTAGGGGCGTAGAAACCCGAAGTCCATTCTAATAGTAGATCAGTGAGTCTATCACATTTCATTAGAACTTAGGGTTCTCTTCGAGTCTTGGGTGGGTTGGGTGGCCGTAGAAAGCTGCTTCGAAACCCTAAACTCAAAAATCCAAAAAAATTAGAAAAGAAGAAAAAGATTCTTCTTTGAATAAGGCGAGGGCTTGAGGCGGTCTACATTTTGGCAGACACTCGGGCGCTGCGGTGTCTCTGTAGTTCAGGTTCTTGGTTGAAACTCATAAGAGTTTAAAAATAAGTATTGCTTAAGAAATAGGACCTAATTTTCTTATAAATAGCATGTAGTTTTGCTAAGGACTAACAAAAGATAGGCATGGGGGTGTGATGTAAACATATTTATATCACATAAACCATCTATTTTTGCGCATTCTTAGGCATATAGTTGCATTATACATTATAAATATTGCATAACATACATCATCATACATTTAGGATAGATTGTATAAAATTTAGGTTAATTCTCCTTTTTATGGTCAGGTGATAGGGCGACATTTAATCGAGGCTTCGAATTGAAGATCTAATCGTACGGATTTGATCAGGTCTACAATTAGAGTTCAATGACTCCAAGGTCACCCTGATTGGACTTTCGTAGCATCAGATATAATCGGAGGAAGATCAGAGACCAAGGGCCAAGATGGTGTAAATCCTCATTTCAGATGGCAAATCCAATTGCACGGATGGGTTCGAATCGATGATCGCAGCCCAACAGCACAAAAATTGGTCCAATCTGATATTCGTGGCACCATCTACAAGTCACAGAAGATGGATGGTCAAGATGGTGCCACGTGGCACCTAAAGGCTCGCTCGCATCTCTCTCTCCTCAACCGATCATTTGATCTCAGCCGTTGGATCAAGATCCAATGGCTGAGAAGGGCCAGCACTTAATTCCTCTATGCGACACAAAGGGGGGCGTGGCATGTTGGTCACGCACCTGTGGGCGAAGCACAAGTCGCAAGATCGACCTTCACCTTGCCTTAAATCGAGCACAAGCGTGGGCGCGGTCAAATTGGGCCGTCGGATTGCAGATGAGTGGTGGCAAGAGGGCCACATGGCGTGCCTAGATGCGAGGAGCCTCGCACGCGCGATCAGACACACCTCTTTATGCGTGATCGCACGTGGGGGGCGTTATGAAAGTGCGGCGCGATGCAATCTCAACCGTTGATTGCAAGATCGGACGGCTGAGATCACGCGATTGTGCGTAAGGCATTTATGCGTAGAGGAGGATGCGGTGGGCACACGCACGGAGTTTTAGCCACATTTAGGCTTTAGTGACGAATAAATTCGTCACTAAAGACCTATTCATTTAATGTTTAACAATGAAATGACCTAATTGCCCCCTCCAATCTACACCTATAAAAGGCCCGACGACCCCCATACTTTCTTCATCCCTTCCTCTCTTCTCTCACCCCCTCCAAAGCTCTAAGAGCTTGTCCCAAACCCTGGATGCTCCTCTTGAGTTAAAAATATAATTTTTCCACCTTCTTATCTCATTCGTGGAACATTCTGTGGTGGTCCTCTCACCACCATTCGGGAAGTAGATCCCGCTGCGACGTCGCCCTGCCCCGTCCTCCGTCATCCGTCGTCGTTCTCCTTTGTCCCACATCTCACCATCTTCGTCTGGGTGCTCCATCAACGTGGCTCGTCCTCTAAGCAACAGTCGAAGAGGGTAACTTCTCTCCACCTTCTTTTTATTGCTTTCTAGAGTAGATTCATCGCTTTCTAGTTGTAAGGTTTCCCGCTTTCTACTGTAGTGGTTAGTTGTAATAGACATCATTCTGTGATTATGAAATCCATGTTTATTCTATCTTTATGTTGTCTTTATTTGTAATATTCTCTCTCTCTTCTATTCATTATTCTTTAAGTAAATAGCTAGTTTAGATTCAATTTGACCAGTTAATCTGCTTTATGACAATAAAACAAACGTAATTTTTAATCAAACGTCTGCCTCCCTATGTTCGACCTAGAAGTCCTTTTGAGTTTCGGTAAAATTTATCTATTGACGATTTTTCTCGCAAATCGTACTGCAACGACGAGTTTTTCCAAATTCAAATCTATTTGCGATGATTCTTTGCTTCAACAGGGTGTAGGGGCTGAGCTGGTGTCCATTGCTGGGATTGGCTCTGGGGAGGGTGTAGGGGCTGAGCTGGTGTCCGCTGTTGGGACTGGCTCTGGGGAGGGTGTAAGGGTTGAGTTGGTGTCCACTGCTGAGACTAGCTTTGGCTAGGGTATAGGGGTTGAGCTGGTGTCCGCTGCTGAGACTAGCGCTGGGGAGGGTGTAGGGACTAAGCTGGTGTCCACTACTGGGACTGGCTCTGGGGAGGGTGTAGGGGCTGAGCTGGTGTCCACTGCTGAGACTAGCTCTGGGGAGGGTGTAAGGGCTGAACTCGTGTCTGCTGTTGGGACTGGCTCTAGGGAGGGTGTAGGGGCTGAGCTGGTGCTCGCTACTGAGACTAGCTCTGGGGAGGGTGTAGGGGCTGGGCTCGTGTCTGCTACTAGGACTAGCTCTGGGGTGGGTGTAGGGGCTGGGACTGACTCAGGGGAGGGTGTAAGGGCTGAGGGTGTGCGTGCCTAGGTGGAAGCTGAGAGTGAGGCTGTGTATTTTGTTGAGGTCTATGCTGAGGCCTAGATTTTGCAAGAGTATGAGGTGGGATCATGGCATATCCAGTATGAGATCGAAGTCGAGTCTGAGGTAGTGGTGAAGTCTGAAGATTAGGCATGTGGGAAGGCAACTGGAGTTGATGGTCATGCTATGAGTGGGGTTGAGGATCATGTTGGGGCTCAGGGTGGGTGTTGATGCCACCCTCGTGTCCTTGGTCTTAGTCATCTGGCTCAAATGAAGAGTCATCATTGCACATATCAAGACGACGCTTTTTGTATGCCATCAACTTCTTAGGTGCCATTTACAGATTAAAAAAAATTATTAATTACAAAAGGTACAATACAAGGATGATTACATCATCAAATATATTTTTCAAAAGATAAATTTTGATAAAGTGAATAAGCACATCTTCTAAATGGAAGATACTATTAAATTCTCCAAATTTTAGGGCTGCTGAATGTGACCAATTTATTTACTCCAACTTGATGCCACTATATGTAGAAAATTTCACTTTGATTATTCCAATAGAATAATTTTAGTTTGATTATACTTCATGCCACTATGTATAGAACGCACAAACTTGAAAATAGAAAGCTTACTCTTATATGATTCATTAAAAAAAAAATCATAACTTTGGTTACAGGAAATAAGAGAGGAGCTATAAATTATAAAAGGATGATGTCATATTTTTTATATAGTCAACTGTGATGAAAGAAGTATGTCAAAGCAAGTAAAAGATCAACCCAGTACAATAAGAAAACCTGCAATGGAGAAAATATATAAAAAAATTGTTAAGAATGAAATAGTTAAACTCTAGAAAATAGCTTAATTGAAAACGTTTACCTCAAATATCAATATCCATTGCACCATGACCTATTTCTCCATCTTGTACCACATCTTGGTATGCTTCAGAATCAAAGTGTGGACCTTATCATGTTGTATATCATAATAATCATGCGGCATTGTTCTTATTGGTTCTACCCAGCCATTCCTACTATTATCAGGCACGTAAAAAACTTCAACTTAACAAGCTAATGCAAATGACTCAGATGCTTGAAGAATTGTACGATCCTTATTCAAACTTATGAAACTAGTTTCTTTGTCCACTTTAACACCATATCTGCTATTAAAAATATCAAACCAGTCACACTTAAATAAGACGACTCTGTGATCATGACTACAGCTTATTTCCACAATCTCTTTGATTTTCCCATAGTAATAATCACAACCAATTTGTATGCCATCACATTTCATAATAGCGCCTGAATGTTGTGTCGCCTTCAAATCATCAACCGATTGCACTCTAAATCTGAACCCATTTATTATATATCTAGAGTGATAATGTGCATGACTTAAAGGTTTGTTCATCATTAATCAAAATCTTCTATCCATTGCGGATCATTATTTTGTTTCATTTCTTACACATGAGTTCTGAACCAGTCAATAAAGTCTTCTTCACATATAGAAATATGCAAAGATTGTTGAAATTCATCGTAAAAATCTGGAATCTACTTTAATATATATATATGAGCTAATCGTCGATCATGTTCAGACATTGGTTTGAATTCCATTTGTATGATTGGCCTTCCTCGGATATCAAATACAGAAAAATAATCTTCCACATTTTCACTATTTCGTCTATCATCATTCCTTTCCAATCGATTGAATTGATTATCTGAACCATCCATATGCATCACACAAAAGTTGATGCATTCTTCTACAAGATACCCTTCGACAATTGAACCTTTTGGCTTAGCCTTATTGAAGACGTAGTCTTTTAATTTGTCAAGAAGCGCTCAACTGGATACATCCACCTATACTAAACTGGTCTAGCAATCCTTGCTTCATTCTCTAGGTGGAGTATAAGATGTACCATAACATCAAAAAATGCAGGAGGGAAAATATGCTCCATCTTGCATAGTGTGATCACAATTTGCTTGTCCCAATAGTCTAACAATTGAGAATCCAATGTCTTTGAATATATAATTTTGAAGAATCAGCTTATCTCCATCACAGAGTTAACCACTGGTTGAGGAAGCACTCCACGAACTACTAACGGGAACAAGATTTGCATCTAAACATGGCAATCATGACTCTTTAACCCACTTGCCTTCTTTAATGCTTCATTTACACATGTAAAAAGTTGTGACGAGAATCCATCTAGAACCTTGATATTTTTTAGAAAAGATAATATTTTTAGTCGTTGCTCATCCTTCAAAGTATATAATGCCTTAGGAAAGTCATAACTGCCATCATCTTTATGATTTACATGCAACTCAAGATGAATGCTCAACATCTTCAAATCATTATGGGTCTTCAATGTGTCTTTTGGACTATCCGTTAAGTTTAGCATATCTAAAATGTTATCCATAACATTCTTCTCAATATGCATTACATCAAGATTGTGACGAACTGTGAGATATTGCCAATAAGATAGCTCCATGAAGAATATTCTCTTCTTTTTAAATCCAGAATTACGTAATTCTTTAAGATCTTTCTGAAATAGACAACCCAATTGGATATTACCAATCTGTTATAACTTCTCCATTATTTTGTATCCTGACAACTTGATTGTATCTGTTAGAAAATTTTTTAGATTCTTGGATGAATAGTGGCATGGTTTACCATCAAATTTGTCTTTAAACTTAGATTGTCGCCATCTATGTTCAATTGGTAGGAATCTACAATGCCCTAAATAACATAATTTATTGCTTTTAGGTAAACGCAAGTAATGAGTATCATCCATACATATAGGACATGCCAACTTGCCTTTAGTGCTCCAATTAGATAAATTTGCATAAGCTGGAAAATTATAAATAATCCATAAAGGTGCTGCATGCATCTTAAAAAATTATTTTCTAGTTGCATCATATGTTTCAATCATGTTATACCATAGCAATTGCAACTCATCGATGAGTGGTTGCATGTAAACATCGATTGCATTTCCTGGTGCCTTTTTACCAGGGATCAGAAGTGTCAACAACATAAACAAAGATCTCATACACATCCATAGCGGCAAATTATATGTAAAGATCACCACTGGCCATATTGAATATGACGAATGCATATTTTTAAAAGGATTGAATCCATCACTTGCAAGATCAAGCCTAACATTACGTGTTTCCTCTGCAAATAGAGTATGTTATCAAATGCAGCCTACTCGTCAGAATCTATCAGATGATGCATAAGTCCATCTTGTGATTTTTTATTATAATGTCATGTCATCTACTTTGCAGTTTTACTCGACATGAAAAGATGCTGTAGCCTAGGAATCAAAGGAAAGTAATGCAATACCTTCCTTGATTATTTCTTCTATCGTGTATTTGAACTGGTCTTTTCTTCATATCTTCCTTCTCCACATTGCAGACAACTATTCAAGCATGCATTTTCTTTAGTGTACAGCATACAGTCATTCTTACAAGTATCAATCTTTTCACACTTCAAGCCAAGTACGCGAAACTATTTTTTCTCATCATACCATGATCGAGAAAAATCTTTGGGATTATTTAACAACCCTTCTATGAACTTAAGGACATCAGACATTAACTTAGATGTTACCTTATTTATCACTTTAATTTGAAACATTCTCAAAAGAAATGACAACCTTGACATGGAATTAATTCCAGGAGCAATGGGTTCCTTTACTGCTGTTGACTGACGGATGACTACGCGTTTGCAATTGGATTTGAAAATCCGTCGTAGTTCAAGTCGCGAAGAAATCCATTTAACAAATAAAATTTATACCAAAAAATCTATAAAGAAATTTCGGGTCGAACACAGGGAGGCTACATAGATCAAAATTCGCAATTATATTTTTGTGTTTTTGTTTAAAGGGCAAAATAATCACAATGGAAGCAATATAGACAATAAGAGAGAGCGAGAGAAAGAACAATCACTTGATATTGCATAATGTTTTTACAACTAAGAAAGCGAGAAATGCTTACACTAGAAAGCGAGAAATTATTATAACTAGAAAGCAAGAAAATTCTACTCTAGAAAGCAATAAAAAGAATAGGAGAGAGAAGTTATCCTCCTCGATGATTGCTTGGAGGACGAGCTGGACAGGACAACGCCTGGAAGACGAGGAACGGAGTGGGAAGAAGGTGGACGAAGCAGGAGGAACGGGAACGAAGCAGCACATCGTCGTCGTTGCGGGATCCGCTTTAGGAATGGGGGCGAAAACTTGGTTTTAGCTCTTGAGGAGCATCCCGGGTGTGGGACAAGCTTCTCTTAAGCTTTGGAGAGGGAGAGAGGAGAAGGAAGGGATGATTCAAATGGAGAGAATATGGGCTTCTTTTATAAGCTTTTAGAGAGGGCTAAAATGGTCATTTTAGACCATTAGATCATGTGTTCATGGCCCATTCTTCCTGCTTTCACGTCTGCACATTGAAGAGCACGTCTTGCGCAACATTTCCCACATTCCTGGCAAGGAGGACAATAGCCATTAGATTTGAATCCCACGCCTGTGAATGATCTTCAATCGAGCCACTCCATCTTCATCAGATGACGGTGAGTTTTCCTAGACGTCTTAAATCATCGCTGCATTTCTCACGTGAAGGTTTCACTCGCTGGGTTGTGCTTGGATACTTTAGCTCACCCGTAAGTGTACGCTGAGGACCACGTACACTTACGCGTTCACACCGAGGGTCAAATTGCACGTCATCTGATGGCTTTGATCTGAGATGTTCAATCTCTATATCAGACGACCCAATTTATGATTTGAGGAGTTCTCTTGATCTGTGGAGAGGAGCTTGCAGAAAGGAGCCAAGCTCGCAACCTGAGGCTCTGAAGGGCTTTATCCACTGTGCTATGCGCGTGGATAGTCAAGAAGAGCATCTTATGCCATTTAATCCTGACCGTTGGATCTTGATTCAACAGTTGAGATCAAATGTGAAATTCTTCTCACTCGAAGCGCTACTTGAGGGAAATGACGTTGTCAATTCTTGGCCGTGGATGAAGAAGTGGGGCTGCGAGCGAATTGAAGGGTCTGGATGGTGCCACGTGGCACCATCTAAGCCATCATCTTTTCTGTCTTGTAGATGATGCCACGGATTCGGATTGGATCGATTTTCACGTCATTAGGCTGCGATCGTCAATCCGAACCCATTTGTGCGGTCAGATTTGTCATCTGAGGCATGGATTAACACCATCTTGGCCCTTGATCTCTAGGGTTCCCTGTTCTCTATCTGATGTTACGGATGTCTGATCAAGGCGATCTTGGAGTCATTGAACTCCAATCATCGCCCTAATCAGATCCGTATGGTTGGATCTTTGATCCGAGGCCCCGATTAATAAGTTGCCCTGTTCCTGGCCATAAAAAGGAGACGATTACTATACAATTTATACAACTTAATCTAAATGCATGATTATTCATGTTATGCACTATTTACAATGTATAATGCTAATGTGACACTAAGAACATGCATTAATAGACATTTTAGGTTAATTAGATGTATGCACATCACACCCCCATGCCTATCTTTTGCTAGTCCCTAGCAAAAACTACATGCTGTTTATAAAAGAATTAGGTTGAATTACTCGGGCACAAATCATTTTCAACATTAAGAAATTTTTACTTAGGACTTGAACTTTCAAAGACACAACAGTGCTCGAGTATCTGCTAAAATGCAAACCGCCTCAAGCCCTCACCTTATTCAAAGAACCCTTTTTCTCCTTTTCTTCTTTTCTAATTTTTTTGGATTTTGGAGTTTAGGGTTATAGAGTGGCTTTCTAAGGCCACTCAACCCACCCAAGATTTGATGAGAACCCTAAGTTCTAAGCATCTTTTTGTGAATGTGATAGACTCATTGATCGGCAATCAGAATGGACTTCGGGTTTCTACACCCTTAGGTGACCTTAAAAAGAGAGTTCTGCCTAAAGGTGTATCTCTACGACTGGTAGCTTTCTCCCTACTTTTATTTTTTTATGGGGTCAACACAAGGGTGAATCTAGTGTATATCTCCCCGGCTTATTCTACTTCTCTTCTTCCTAAGTGTTTTTGGAATTTTTAGTGCATTTCTTCAGCTGGGTTCTGGATAATCGGTTGATGAGCTGTTCCCACCAACAACTTGCCAGCCATACTCGTGAGACGAAGTGTGGCTTATTTCTTTTTGTTTCTTTGCTCCTTTTTCTTTTCTTTTTTTATTTTTAAGTAGGTGGCTTCCTTAGTCTAAGATTTACCTGAAGGCAGCAAGAAGAGAGTGGTCCAATGACTAGGCTCTGGACAACCTACCTATGGGCTGTTACCCACAATAACTTGCCAGCCATATCACCCTAGAAGGTTTATTGGCTACCCAATTTTCGTTAAAACCTCCAAACAACTAGTCAGTGACGAATAGTGTGTAGATGCTTAGACTTAAAGTTCCCTCAAATCAGAGGGCGGATCGATAAGTCGTGTACTTATCACCCAAACTTATTGAATCAAATTAAGATAGAATTCAAGATGGTGAAGACTCGAAAAACAAATCCACATTTTAGTGGATACCCAGGCTGATTAAGCCCAAAGACTTGAAGGGTCTTAGTGTTTAGATCCTATTGTAATATTTCTTAAGATTGAAAGTTCCTGATGTCCAAGTATTCCTTTCTAATTCAATTATTTATTTATTTATGTATATATAAGAAGACAGATAGAATTTACAAAAATTCCACAGAGCTAACAGAATGATTCAAAAATGAATCCACCCCCTATGCCTAGCTGATGAAATGTCCGCATTGAGAATAAAAGACATGAAAGGAAGGGTAGAGTGCAGAAGATATCACCTGAATATGATGCTCGGGTCAGCTCTGAGTCAGACTGTATAATTGCTGAGTTTAATGTCGTCAGCTAGGTGAAGTCCAGCCAAAGAAGTCACAACATGGCTAGTGCAACTGTGTCTGAGACGGGTTTTGGAGTAGTTCGATTAATAACAGGCTTCAAACATTGACCGTTGACTTTGAATGAATTACCCGTCTTCGGGTCAGAGATCTGAACAGCTCTGTTTGGAAATATCTGATCGATAATGAACGGGCCATTCCATTTCGACCTAAGTTTGCCAGGAAAGAGCTTAAGTCGACAATCGAATAGCTAGACCTTTTGGTTCGGCTCAATGCTCTTGCGGGAAATCAATTGGTCATGAAGAGCTTTGGTCTGAGCCTTGTAGATCTTGGCATTCTCATACGCATCATTTCTAAGCTCCTCCAACTCAGATAGTTGGAGTTTCCTAGTCTTCCCAGCTAAACTCAGATCTAAATTGCACTACTTGATTACCCAGAATGCCCTATGTTCAATTTCTACGTGTAAATGGCATGCCTTTCCATATGCCAGACGAAATGCAGACATGCCGATGGGAATTTTATATGCCATTCAGTAGGCCCAAAGAGCGTCCTCAAGCTTTTGAGTCCAATCTTTGCGATCAAGCCTAACCGTTTTCTGCAGAATATTCTTGATCTCCCGATTGGAGATCTCGGCCTGTCCATTCGTCTGGGGATGGTAAGGTGTGGAGATTCTATGATTAACCCCGTATTTTGCCAGCAAATTATGGAACTGGGCATTAGTGAAATGAGTGCCACCATCACTGATGATGGCCCTTAGAATCCCGAACCTACTGAAGATGTTCCTCTTGACAAAATTGATGACCACATTGTGGTCATTGGTTCGGGTGGGAATCGCCTTGACCCATTTGGACACGTAATCAACAACGACGAGAATGTACTGATGTCCAAATGAAGGGAGGAAGGGTCCCATGAAATCAATGCCCCAAATGTCGAAGATTTCGACGGGAAGAATCGGGTTTAGAGGCATCATATCTCTCTTGGTTATGCTCCCAAGTGTCTAGCATCGGGAACATGACCTCGAGAAATCTTGGGCATCCTTGATTAAAGACGGCCAATAGAATCCAGATTACAAAATTTTTGCAGCCGTCTTTTTCCCGGAGAAGTGTCTACCATACGCAGATGCATGGCAGAACTCGAGTATACTCTTGAATTCGTTCTCCAGAATGCATCGGCGAATAATTTGATCAGAGTCGATGCGGTACAGTTCAGGGTCCTCCCAGAAGTAATATTTAGCCTCAGATTTGAGTCTATCCCATTGTTGCTTGGTCTAATCTTGGGGGATTTGACCAATGGCCAAATAATTAACGATGTTAGCAAACCACGGGATTTAGACACCTGAAACTGTAAGGATGGTTTCGTCCGAAAAAGTATCAGCAATTGGAATGTCCGGATGAGAAGAATCACTCAAAAGTCTCGACAGATGATCCACCACCACATTCTATACCCCGGATTTATCCTTGCTTTCAAGATCAAATTCTTGAAGTAGAAGAATCCAACGAATAAGCCGGGGTTTGGCATCCTTTTTGGCCAAGAGATGTCTCAAGGCCGAGTGGTCGGTATATATGATGACATGAGACGCTAAGAGATAAGCCCTGAATTTCTCCAAAGCAAATACTACGGCTAGTAATTCCTTCTCAGTAATAGTGTAATTCCTCTGGGCCTCATCCAGAGTTTTACTACCATAATAGATGACAGAGAGCTTCCTATCAACTTTCTGACCCAAAACAGCCCCGACTGCGTAATCAGAAGCGTCGATCATGATCTCAAAAGGGGCTATCCAAATTGGTGGTTGCAACACCAGAGCACAAGTGACTGCCATTTTAAGAAAATCAAATGCCTTACAGCATGATTCGTCGAAATCAAATGGCATTTCTTTAGCGAGAAGATTACTCAGAGGATGAGCAACCTTCAAAAAGTCCTTGATAAATCTCCTGTAAAATCCCACATGACCAAGAAATGATCGAATTTGTTTGACAGATGTGGGAGGAGGAAGTTTAGCGATAGCATCAACCTTAGCTTTATTCACTTCGATTCCCCGTTCAGAGATTACATAACCCAAGACGATGCCTTCATGTGTCATGAAATGACTCTTTTCCCAGCTAAGGACCAATCTTGTTTTGATGCATCGTTTAAGAATCATTTCAAGATTAGCTAGACAAGAGTCAAACGATTCTCCAAAAATAGAGAAATCATCCATGAAGACTTCCATAAACTCTCCCACCATGTCAGAGAATATGGCCAGCATACACCTTTGAAAAGTCGTAGGTTCATTGCATAAGCCGAATGGCATCTTACGGAAAGCAAAGGTTCCATAGGGACAGGTGAAAGTCATTTTTTCCTGATCCTCGGGATGGATAGGAACTTGGTTGTATCCCGCGTCACCATCAAGGAAACAGAAGTACTTCTGCCCGGCTAATCTTTCCAAGATTTGATCAATGAAGGGCAAAGAAAATGATCCTTTTTCATGGCAGTGTTCAACTTCCTATAATCGATACAAACCCTCCAAGAGGAAGCTGAACGAGTTGTGACAGATTCTCCTTTCTCGTTAGTCACAACGGTAATCCCCACTTTCTTGGGAACAATCTGCATAGGACTTACCCAAGGACTATCAGAGATCGGATAAATGATTCCTGCATCGAGCCACTTAATAATCTCCTTCTTGACCACTTCTCGCATATTTGGATTTAATCTCCTCTACATCTGGCGAGAAGGGCGGGATCCATCTTCCAAAATATTCTGTGATTGCAATAAGATGGCTTGATCCCCCTAAGGTCATGAATGGTCCAACCAATTGCCTCCTTGTGTTCCTTTAGGATCTTAATCAGTTTAATCTCCTGCTCCTTTGTTAATTTAAGATTGATAATCACAGGAAGCATCTTATGTGGTCCTAAAAACTGATATTTCAGATTCTCAGGCAATGGTTTTAGTTCAAGCTGGGGCGGGTTGATGATTGAAGGTAAGGAAGATGCTGATGAAGACTCATCAAGAGGAAGAGATTGAGAGTGAACAAGATCAATAACCTCTTCAGAAGATGGTGGGTCTGCCATAGAGGGTTGCAGGTCCAATTCATCATCAGAGGAGGAACTTTCAAATGCAAAAACCATCATACAAGTCTCAATATTCACATTATCGTCCTCAAGTTCCTCAATAAATTCACAATCCTCGAATTTATAAAGATAACACATCATGCATATATGTGAGATATACATACATTAATGCATTTGAAAGAGCAGGTATATTAATACAATTTTTCCTACCCTTTCAACTTGTACCCTAAGGATTATATTTCTTATTGTTTGCCATCAAGTGCATCTAAGGTTGTGCAAGTGTGGATATCTATAAATTGCATAAATAAATACTAACAAAGAAAAGAACAGTTAGACATTGTATTATAAACATTCACAATCATAACAATTGCAATCGACAAAATCCTTCTCCCACAAAAAAAAGAGTTTTTCAGAAATCCCCATAAAAGTGTTAACTTAGAATCATATCTATTTTCAAGTTGCTAGGTACTAGGTGTTTAACAACAAACAAGATAGTTATGGTTCCTAATGCTTCACTAATCAAGGAATAATGTTGACCATCTTTAGAAATTTTTGCAAAGAATAGTGATGATTATTGGCTAGCTACTACCAAGAATGGAATAAAAACGCATGAGTACAAAAACATGTATGAATCCCACACCCTTATAGAGAAATAAACTGTTGGTTTACAAACTTGTAAAGACATTGAAACACTAAGAGCAACAACCTATTAGTCTCGGTGCATTCAAGTTGAGTTTTGTCATTCATGGGGTTAAAGGACTTGTAAATGTGACAAATGATATATTATCTCTAATACATTTCTCTGAAGAATAGGATTATTGTAACGTGTCTTTTGATAGGCATATACATTTGAAGGTATATATGTCTTTTGTAATGTCCCCATAGGCATATATGAAATTATTTTTGATGAAAATAGTAGCATTTAGATAGAAAACTTAGTGGAGGAAATGATATATTACAATATAAAAGTTAGGTGGTCATTTTTTAGTCAATTTTAAAGATCACTATAACCAAGTCTAGCATGTTTACAACTTTCATATATCAAAATTAGTAAAATATTTTAGTTATCTTTGCCATTAATAATGACTAAATGACTCCTAGGTAGATATCACTCATCACTATATTTCCATTCCAAAGGATGCACATGAATCAAGAAAGATCTTTGAGTCTATGACCCATCCTATTTAAGGCTATCTTGTGGGATTTGAATTATTGTTAGAGATTGAACTATATTGTCAAATGAACTCACTCATAAATAAGCCCTTGTTTATAACTTAGAACCTTGGGCCCACCACTGCTTCGTGATGGTGAGAGCAAAGTAAGGGGAAAAATTACCATCTTGTCTCTCGAATGCACTAATGGAAACCCAACTCCCTTTTACCAATGTTAGGAATTCCCACTGGTTAACCTTTGACGTCAAGGGCAATTAAGAACATCTTGTTAGTCAATTTGAAGTAGATTCGATCAAGATCTGCTTGTTAAAAGGATAATTTATATGGATTCTTATTTAGAATAATATGGCAATTTGACCTAAATTAAAACATCAAAGATTGCTTAACCCTCTGATGCGTAACACCTCCCATGATAGTTTGCCTATCCACATTGAGCCACCAGTTTGCCTAACTCAACCTATCCTACTCAGCCTAGCTAATGATGCTCCTCTCTTCCACCCTCTCTTCCTGACATCTACTATTCTATAGGAATAATATAAATGTAGCAATAACATTCATAAACTTTCAAAAGTTCATGATGTACATTAGGGAAAGAAAACAAAGGAAACCAGTTGTTTTATTTTAATTGACCAAAAAAATCCAATCAAATCAAGAAGTATTTGAATTGTATCAAATGATAGGATAATTTTTTGAGAATATTGGACACTTGGCTCATATTACGTGAACTTTAGGGAAAATTGTATTCAACCCTTATAGGCAAGGCCAATTTTTCATTTGCATCCAATACATGATTGCAAGACAGCTACCCTATATCCCTCTTACCCTTAGACCAATGTTCTTTCTCCTTTCCCATGAAGTAAAATGAAATGATTGTTCTTCACAGAGAAAAGAACCCAATAAACATAATATAAATGCCATTGTTTAGACTCTGTACATCAAATAGCTTAAAGAGTAAAAATACAAGGTCCGATTCAGGGTTTGTATTTGAAGTCAATTCCCTTCTCATTTTTGTGCCTTTCATCAGGATCGAAACCCTTGAACATTCCACTCTAGTGCACCACCACCATAATCAAGCAAACAAAGAGATTATTCTGGAATAATACTTTCTTGACCAGGGATGGTTTTTGTACAGGCACACCTTAAACCAAAAGAGATTGAAGCAGGCATTGGAGAATACAGCAAATATTTTGAAATATTACTTTCTTGAATCTTTAGGATGGGAAAAGACAATAACCTGGTATGCATAAGATATAAGGAGTGCTTATATCCACCGTGGAAGCAAGAACGAGATGATGTTGTAGTCCTTGGAGGTGAGGTGTTGCAGCTGTCATGAGAGGGGAGGGACTTGGCAGAGGGAAGAGGTCGATGGGAGGGAGGCGGTGGAGTCGAGGGGGGAGGGGAGGCACTGCTGTTGCCACCACCGCCATCGAGGGGGAAGGGGAGGCGCCACTGTTGTCGCCACCATCGTCAAGGTGCTGCTGTTGTGTCAGGAAAGGGAAGGGCGGAGGTGATGCCGTTGGGGATTAGGGGAGTCAGGAGAGGGATGGGGAAGGTGATGTCATCGGGGATTGGGGAGAGGGAAGGGGAAAGTTGGCGGCATTCGAGAGGAAATTCGGGAGAGGGCGAGAAGGAATGGGAAATTTTTGAAGGGAAGGCTACGGTCATGGTTCCACTTGGAACCGTCACCAAAGGGAAGGCTACGGTCATGGTTCCACTTGGAACCGTCACCAAAGGGAAGGCTATGGTCACTGTTCCACTTGGAACCGTCACCAAAGCCTTTTGTCATGGTTCTTAAACTTGTGACAAAAGGTTATAATAGAAAATAAATCTCACTCTCCCACAATGGTCACGGTTTTGAGTGGAACCGTCACCATAAGTTATTTTTGGTCACATTATCCAAAAACGTCACCAAATACCCATAACCAATTCTCATTTTTCTAGTAGTGGCTACCTCCTTCCCTCCTCTTTGGCCTCGTCGATGCCCTCTACCTTAACCGCTAGGCCGCGTCGCTCCACCACCCACCGTCGCCCTCCTTCTCCTCATCGCAACTCCACCATCACCACTGCACAACCTCTCTTCCTCTTAGCCACCTCCATGGCCACCAACTACCCACCACCTTTCCCCTTTTCCTCTTCTCCTCTCCATGTCGATCACCTGCAGCCACCATCAACAGCCAACCACGCCTTCTGTGTCAACGACAATCACTACTGCCACCATCCCCCCCGTCTCCTTCGCAAAGCTCTTCCCCGATCCTCTTCATCTACATTCATCTCTCTCTCTTTTATGCTTTACATTTTATGTTTCTAATTACCATAGAAAAGATAGTATTTAGTTATTATGAATGTTTCTATGTGTTTGCAAGTCATTTTGTGATGCCTAAATTTGTATCAGTCTAATCCACATAACTTATTACCTTGTTTAATGAAGTAGAATTTATTTTGAAAAAGCCGGTCATGATTGCTTTGTTTTTAATTTTTGGTGTGGTCTTGTCTACATGATTTTCTAAGTTTTAAATCTCACTTAGTTTGTTAACAATTTTTTTAATTAGTTGGATAGATGTATGTTTATTTTCATTGAATAGAAGTCTAAGGTCAAGTTTTTATAAACACGTAATTTAGTCTATGTTGAAATATGTTTTAATGTTTGTATTCTTTTAACTTGTCAAGTCTCCTTTTAATTAGTCGTCAAGTTAATTTCCATAAACATTAATAACCTTTGTTATCTCATAGGGAATAGTTAAGGCAACATTAGATTTCAATTAAGTTCTAGGTTAACTATTATTTTCTCTTAAATTGCATAACTAAGCTTATCAACCTAACTAAGAATTGTTTTAGAGCCTACCAGCGAAACGACTCAAACTCACTAAATTACTCATAGTTCGATATAAATTTTAAACTTGACGTTCTTATTGCACTACAACGACGTAATTTTAACTATAGCGATTCAAGCACGTCACGTTTATGGCGCCATTGCCGGGGAGGCGTTAAAACGTAATTAGGTTGTTAGTTTTATTTCAAAAATCAAAAATTAAAAAAAATGTTAATTATCCTTGCTAGTGTTTTTGTTATTTCCTCGCATTTCTTTTTAGTTTGATCCGTCGCTAACTTAGTTTATTTTCTTTGGTACGAGGAACTTGGTGTACTCGGTGGATTCGCCACGTTCATCTTCCTGGTGGCCCTAAGGTGAAGGAATCCAAAACCAAGCTGGAGTATTTTAGATTTTAAGATTTTAGGAATAGCTTTAGAATTTTATTTTTATTTTAGAATTGATGTACTAGGCTTAGTGTGAGTGAGAGATTATTTTGGTTTTGGACATGGCCTTTATTATTTTTCTCCCTTTTGCTTAGTTAGTAGTGGATTAGTAATTAATTAAGTAATTAAAAGGTTAGTTAGATTTTATTTTGTTTGTGCTTTAAAAAAAAAGAAAACTTACACATAAAAATTGCATTTTAACCCTAGAAGCTGCCTATTTTGGACAATCACACTAGGGACTGCATAACTGCCTTTAGTTTTAATTTTCTGCGACCTACATAAAATTTGTAGAGTGCTAGAGGCAGGTACACTTTCTAAACCCGCTCAAATACATGTTCATGCACTTTTATTCTTCGCATGCATAGAATTTAATAAATGAATTAAGTTGTAACTTTGTTTGTTTAAAAATCAATAAAAAGTGAAAATTCAAAAATAAAATAAAAACTAAATAAGGATTAAAACCCTAAAAATCACCTCAATTTTTGTTTAAAGAACTTGTTTGCCTCGTGTTTGTTTTTATTTTTGTGGTTTGTACACTTGTTTGTGAATGGCACAGGCACGCATATAAGGCACTAGAGCCTCTCATTTAGGTTTTTTTTTTTTTAGGCATATCGTAGGTCAATAAGGAAAATAATGTAATTTGTTCTTTTTGTTTTATCACCTTGCTTAATTTAGATTAATTAATTTACCTCCTTAATTTATCGCGTTAGTTGTTTGTATTGTGTTTTTGTATTGCATTTTTCTTTTGTATGCTTGGTCATAGATCTTTATTTCCTAATTTAGTAGAGCCATTAATTAAAGAACCACGTAGGACTAAAAATAAACAAATTGATACCTAAGAAATCCTAAACCAATTGCTGCAGCAATTATAACAATAATTTTTGGAAATGCAACAAGAACAACAAGAATTATATTACAGGTTTCAACCTGTTAATCAACAAAGACACTTAAGGGAATTTTATGATCCCTCAAGTCAAATCCCTGAACCTTTTATCCATATTCCAAAAGTTTTTGATGATTTTGAAATAAAACCCTCCACCATAGCCTTATAATCTCATTTTTATGGGCATAGCAAAGAGAACCCTTTTCTACACTTAGATGAATTAGAGACTATTAACAAAACTATGAGAAACAGAACTCTAAGTGAGGATGCCCTAATGATGAGATTGTTTCCATTCTCATTAAATGATAAGGCTAAATTCTAGTATCCAAATATAGGAAAATCGATAAACACTTGGTTCGCACTTCGATCTGAATTCCTTAAGAAGTACTTTCCTATAGGTAAAGCCAATGCTATGAGGAGAGCCATTACTAGTTTCACTCAGCAACATAGTGAACATCTCCACGAAGCTCGGGAGAGACTTAAGGAGCTTCTTAGGAAGTGCCCACACCATGGAATTCCTTGTTGGTAGATAGTTCAAATATTCTACCATGGTTTTAATTAACAACTTAGGTATAATGTTGATGTTGCCTGTGGTGGGAATTTCCTAAGTCAGGGAGAAGATGAAGCTTATGAATTGTTTGAAAACATGAGTGAGAACTCCCTTAACCATGCTTCAATGGATGCTTTTGATAAGACAAATTCTAAAGGAGGAATTCATGAGATACGAAACACCATAGAATGGGAGATGATCAACAAAAGGTTAGACAAGGTTGATATTTTAGTAAAAGAATGTGAGAGTCAAAGATCTAACCTCAAATCCCATGCATGTGAAGTTCAACCCTCTTTTGCCCCTCCTTACCAAGAACCAATGCCCATGTATAATTCTAATGTCCAAACTTCAACCTTAGATTTGCCTTCATCTTCCTACACTAAATTAGAAGATGCTCTATCTCTTAGGGTAACTTTAGGCAAGAAAATAATCCATATTCCAACACCTATAACCTAGGTTGGCAGAATCACCCTAATTTTTCTTGGAGGAACCAAGGGTATGAACCTAACTAAATGTCCCAACCTAAACTCAATTCAGCTCCATTTCCAAATAACAACTACCAAAATAGAGTTACCCAAGATTCCCAATCATTTAGAAGTGAGTTTGACAAGAAAATAGGAGATATGCAGCAGTTAATGTTACAACTTGTCAACACTCAACAACAATTGATGAATGAAATTAGGGATGAGAGAAATCAAAGAAAAGATAACCGACCCCTTGGAGTTTTACCTGCTCAACCAGAGCCTAACCTCAGAAATTTACCTAACCAAACCCTCCATCTGGATTCAATAGGATCCAACCCCAAATCCCTCCACTTAACCTTATTCCAAACATTCCTAGACAACAACAACCTCAAAATAGAGATAATAATCCTCAAGCTAATGCAAATGTGTTACGACCCGGTTCACAAGACCGAACCGACTCGACTGATCCCAAAACCCAGTCGTCCAACGAGAAAGTAACCAAAAAGCAGGAAAGTAAATCATTCACTATGCTAAGCAACTAACAGTAACAAAAGTACAGCAGTAAAGAAGTAACAACTGCTACAGTACATATCACCACCACAACAGTAGAAAGTAACAAGTACAAGAGTCTACTCACTACTACAAAAGGAGTACAACAAAGAACCACAGCTACTGGGCTCTACTGGGTCCAGCACCCTCTGCAGCCATAGGCTCTGGCTTCTCAACACCTGGACCTGAAAAGGGTTATGAGTACACAAAGTTAACGAACGCTGAGTAGAGTGGCAACCAACTAACTAAAGCAATAAAAGTGGATAGGTAGCTGTTGTTTTTCAATTATTTTCTTTAACTAATTTTTCTTTTTCACCACTTGGTTTATTTATCAAGTCACTTTCTTGATCTCGAATGTTCCTCGTGGGAATGATCTTGATTGCAGTCTTTTCCGAGGAGTAGAAGGAACATGTGGTGCTCTCCTGGCCGGGAGAGTCCCCCGTGGTGATCCTACACCCAGTCAACCACCCTAAGGTCACGGACAGACATAACGGTGACTACGATACACGCGATAAGCGCTTGGGTAGCTACCCCGCACTGGCACACAGTCAGTCGTTTCTGTTAGCAGGTGCGCCCAAAGAATAGCACGGAACCAGTATAGGACCTAGCCCTCTCAGTAACAGGGGCTAGGCCCTAAGAATCAAACAAGGGTCTCACCAGTAAACCCAGGAGTATTGGGGGCTTGAACGGCAGGCTCACATGCCTCAACAAGCCCCGAACCTACAACGGAATGAAGTCCGATAATAAGGAACAAACACAAAGGAATTATCAGAACAGCATGGAAAGCCATTTGACAAGTAGAGGAACTCACAAGGAATACAACGGTATCTTAATTGCATAAAACAGAACTCAAACGGACCCTAAACGAGTCAAAAATAGGGTTTCTATCTCAAATCAGACATCTGGAACAACTTCCAGACGTCTTAAAAGTGCCCAATATCATACTTAAGTCTCTGCACCAATCCTCAGACATCCAGGAACTCTTCTGGATCATCTGGACTCAACTCCAGACGTCCAACCACCTCTCCAGACTTCTGGAAGAGCTTCCCGTCGTCTGGTACATCACCCAAACGTCTGAAATGCATGGGAGGACGTGTCTTGCACCTTCCCGAAGCGAATCCTACACGAAACCATGCAATCTTCTTGAAAGGGGCATGCAACAGGGTATCAGCGGAGCGGCCTGCATGGCCGTATCCGCAAAGAGGACGTACCTTTGCGGAGCCCTCTCCTCAGACGTTTAGAACCACCTCCAGACGTCTGCACCGTCGTCTAGAGGTCACTCCAGACGTCTGATTCTAGGAAAAACCCAGAACCAGAACCTGCTTCCACTGCTCTCGCGTCGCACGTGGCCGCGCCGCACCCCATCACCTGTAGCTCTGGCTGCAGCAGTGTCGGGGAGGACCTCCCTGATGCACTCCTCCACCTCGCGCACGCGCCACTATGGTTGTGCGCTCACCGATGAGCTCCCACGTGAGCTCGCGAGCTCACCTCCTCCTCTCCTTCTCACGTCGCTCCTCCTCTACGCCACTCTCGCTTGCTTTGGGGAAGAAGAGAGGAAGGTGGCTGGTGGCTGAGAAGTGAGGAGAACGAGAGAGGAGGAGGGAGTTTTATAAGGCTGGGGTTAGGGTTTGCTTGGAGGCGGGGGAAGAGAGAGACGAAGGAAAAATGAGAGGGTACTGTCTGCACGCAGCACGCGAGCAGACGTGAGCTCGTACACAAAGATTTTGATTTCCAGACGTCTGACCAAACGTCGACCCACAGTCCAGACGTCTTAAAAGGCTCAAACAGCACGGATCTTAACATCATAACAAACTTCAAGGAAGTTTCATCCCTGAAACTTGAGCTAGCTAAGGTGTGGAAAAAGGAACAATATACGCATAACAAACTTAAAGAGGATCGAAGCCAGTCTAAAAAGACGTACCCTCAAAAAGATCCAGGTACCACTCTCGCATCGCCACCTCAAGCTCCCAGGTAGCCTCCTCGTACCCCTGGCTCCTCCACAAGACCTTCACCAGGGGTACCTGCTTTCGTCTCAAACTCCAGACGACTCTATCTAGTATCTGCACTGGTCTCTCAGGGTAGGTCAGGTCGTCACCCACCTCGACACTCTTGTGGCTCAGAACGTGACTGGGATCAGCGATGTACTTCCTGAGGTTGGACACGTGGAATACATTGTGCGCACCAGAAAGCTGGGGAGGAAGGGCAAGCCTGTAAGCAACGGGTCCTACCCACTCTAGGACCTCAAAGGGCCCCACAAACCTCGACGCGAGCTTCCCTTTCACCCTAAAACGCTGCAGGCCCTTCATGGGCGAAACGTGTAGAAAGACGTGATCCCCAACCTCGAACTGCACCTCTCTGCACTTTCGATCGGCATAACTCTTCTGTATGCTCGTAACAGTGCGAAGTCATCTGTGAATCTGCTCAACCACCTCCTGACTCTGCCGGATCAGCCTGGGGCCAACCTCCCACTTGGTCCCCACCTCAACCCAACTCAAAGGTGCAGTACACCTCCGTCCATACAGAGCCTCGTAGGGTGCCATGCCGATGCTCGAGTGATAACTGTTATTATATGCAAACTCTGCCAGGGGCAAGTGCTCCTCCCAAGAGCCCCTCTAGTCTAGTACGCAGGCACGCAAAAAGTCCTCAAGCATCTGTATCGTACACTCTGACTGCCCGTCCGTCTAGGGGTGGCATGCTATACTGAACCTCAACCGTGTCCCCAAAGCCTGCTGAAACTCAGCCTAAAATTGGGACGTAAAACGGGTATCCCGATCGGATATAATCTCGTGCGGAACTCCGTGCAAACGTACCACGTTGCGAATATACCTCTCCGCCAATTGTGCTGGTCCCAAGGTGACTCGGATCGGCAAGAAACGTGTCGTCTTCGTCAATCTATCTACAATCACCCAGACTGCGTCGTGTCCTCACTGGGTAACGGGCAAGCCCACCACCAAGTCCATGGTGATGCTCTCCCACTTCCACTCTGGCACTGGAAGTGGCTGCAACGGCCTTGCAGGCCTTTGATGCTCGGCCTTCACCTGCTTGCACACCAAACATTGCTACACGAACTCACCTACATCCCGCTTCATCCCTCTCCACCAAAAATCACGTCTCAGATCATGATACATCTTCGTGTTTCCGGGATGTATGGTGAACCTGGAACCGTGTGCCTCAGTCAGAAGCTCTCTCAGCAACTCCTCGTCTCTGGGAATGAACAAACATCCCCTCATGCACAGTATCTCATCAGTAAAGGAGAAGTCTCCAGGGTCCCCTGACAGTACTCTGTCTCGCAATGACTGCAGGTACGGATCTGTCATCTGCCCTGTAATGATGCTGTCTATCAGCTCTGGTCTCGTCTACCGTGTCACCGTCACTGCCCCACAGTGCCCTTATAACTCTAAGGGTCTCCAACTGCCCAACTCCTCCATTAGTCTCCAACTCTGTGCCTGTAAACTAGCCAAGTGGGCGGGTGCCTTCCGGCTCAAGGCGTCAGCCACCACGTTGGCCTTCCCGGGATGGTAGGAGATGCTACAGTCATAGTCCTTCAGGAGCTCTAACCAACATCTCTATCTCATGTTAAGCTCCTTCTGATCAAACAAATACCTAAGGCTCTTATGGTCCGTGAATATCTCAAAAGTCTCACCGTATAGGTAGTGCCTCCATGTCTTCAGTGTGAAGATGACAACTGCCAGCTCTAGGCTGTGGGTAGGGTAGCTATGCTCAAGGGGCTTCAGTTGCCGCGAAGCATAAGCGACAACATGACCCCGCTGCATGAGCACACCCCCTAACCCCTACAAAGAAGCGTCCGTGTACACAACGAAACCGCCACTACTGTCTGTGATGGTAAGCATAGGAGCCGAAGTCAGCCTCTCCTTCAACTCCTGAAAACACGCCTCACAAGTGTCTGTCCAAGAAAAGGGCACATCCTTCCGGGTCAACTGTGTCATAGGACATGCAATCTTCGAGAAACCCCTGATAAACCGCCGGTAGTAACTTGCCAGTCCCAAGAAACTGCGAATCTCTGTCACTGTACGTGGTCTCTCCCACCTGAGCACTGCCTCTACCTTGGCTGGATCTATAGCCAGGCCATCTCCTGAAATCACATGACCTAAGAAGGTCACCTGCCTCAACCAGAACTCGCACTTGCTGTATTTGGCATACAGCCTACGTCGTCTCAACGTGTCCAAAACCATCCGCAAGTGCTGTCCATGCTGCACCTGGTCCCGCGAGTAAATGAGCACATCATCAATAAACACCACCACAAAATGATCTAGATATGGTTTGAACACCCGGTTCATCAAATCCATGAAAGCAGCAGGGGAGTTGGTCAGCCCAAACGGCATGACCAAAAACTCGTAGTGTCCGTACCGGGCGCGGAAAGCTGTCTTGGAGACGTCGGTCTCCTTGATCCTCAACTGGTGGTAGCTAGACCTCAAGTCTATCTTGGAGAAAATCGTGGCACCTCACAACTGGTCAAACAAATCATCAATCCCCAGCAGCGGATACCTGTTCTTGATGGTGATCCTATTCAGCTGTTTGTAGTCCACACAAAGGCGTAGGGTACCATCCTTCTTCTTCACAAATAACACCGAGGCTCCCCACGGAGATGCACTGGGCCTCACAAAGCCCTTCTCCAATAGGTCTGGCAACTGGGACTTGAGCTCTTGCAGCTCAAGTGGTTCCATCCTGTAAGGTGCTGTAGAAATGGGGCTGGTCCCTGGTATCAGTGAGATCTTGAACTCAACCTCACGCTCAGGTGGTAGTCCTGGAAACTCCTCTAGAAACACGTTGAGGTACTCTCTGACCATTGGGATGCTCTGAAAGTCTGCCACAGGGCTGGGCTCTGCCACTACACAAGCCAGAAAGCCTTCACACCCCTGGCCCAAAAGTCTCGCCACCCAAAGTGTAGAAATGCACCTGAAGCCTCCGTCCACCGACTATCCATGAAACTCGAAAGAAGGTATCTCCGGTATGGAGAAGACAATCTTCCTCTCAAAACAGTCCACCAAAGCATGGTAAGCGGACAGCCAACCCATCCCCAAAATCACGCCAAAGTCCTCCATTGGTATCACAATCAGGTCAGCGGGGAGGTTGTGTCCCCCAACACTGACCTCACAGTCTGTGTAAACCTCCTCAGCTACAAACAACTGACCACCCAGACCTTTGATCACAAAAGGATCCTCTAACAACACGCAGTCCTATCCCAAACTGACAGCAAAACTAGCAGTAACAAACGAGTGCGTGGCACCGGAATAAAAAAGTGTGTAAACTATTTTGTCGGAAATTGTAACCATACCTACCACCACTGAACCTGAAGCTTTGGAATCTCTGTGTGTCAGGACGTTGATATGCCCCTCAGCTCTTGGTGTGGAAGAAGCAGCCATACTCTACATCGGACGGGTAGCCGCTGGTCGGTACCCTCCCCGTGACTGCTGTCCTCCCCCACGTGACTGGGAACCATGGCCTCCTGCTCCTCCTCCAACACTCGGTGCGGGGAGCATCTGTTAACCTCCAGCCCTAGATGGCCAGTCCCTCCTGATGTGGCCCGGCTGGCAACACTGGTAGCAAAGGGGAACTCGACTCCCACCCTCGATAGGTCCCTACTGACGGCTAGGCGGGGGTCCAATGCTGGCAGCTGGCCCCTGTAGGGGGCCCCCAAAGGGTACTGATGGCCCCGCAAAGTGTGACGACTCTTCTGCGGGTGCCGCGTGCCTCCTCTTTCACCGGCCCTGTGAGCAGTCTGACTGGTAGGGCCTCTTTCGTCCGCTATCGGTGTCACGTGCGACCGGGTTGGTCTCCTCATAGGTCGTGGTTTCCTCCACCACTCTCGAGAATGTGGGCAGCTTCAAGGGTTTGACATACCCCCGAATGGCAGGTCGGAGCCCCTCAGTGAACCTCCACAGGCGCTCCTCCTCAGTAGCCACATCTGTCGCAGCGAAATGAGACAGCTCCAGAAAACACGTACGATACGCGTTGACAGTCATCGTCCCCTGGTGGAGAGTGTGGAATTCCCGCCTCCTCTGATCCTGCCACATCTACGGGAAGTACTACTCATAGAAGAGGGTCACAAACCGGTCCCACGTCGGCTCTATCCCCTCATGGCCTCTGACTGCCCTCCACCACCTGTGTACCGCGCTCTCCAACTGGTACATTGCAAAGGCCACGCGACACTCCACAGGGGGGCGAAGGGTGTCAAGTACCTTCTTGATTTGCTCTAACTAGTCCTCTGCCTCAGTCGAGTCCTCATCCCCCTTGAAGGAGGGGGGTTTCAGCTTCCGGAATTGTCCGAAAAGCTCGTAATGTCACTGAAGTGAGGAAACGGGCACGTCTCTAGGCAGGGAGAGCTCGTGCTCGGAAGTGTCAGAGTGCGGTAGGGGCGGTGGAGGACCACCTCCTCCCCCACATCCAATGTTGCGTCTATCTCGTGGTCCCACAGAGGACTCCCCCTCCACGTCCCCAAGGAGAGGCACCTGTGGAGGCGGGTGGAGCTCCTCTCGTACTATCTCGCGTATCAACTGGGCGAGGTCCTGGGCCTGAATGCCCAGAAAAAGTGGCTGGTCCACTGAAACGTCAGGCTCAACACGTTAGCCCTCCGACCTCGTCTACGGCCGTGTCCGCGGCTCGCCTCAATGACTCCACATCGAGGCATCTCCTACAAGGAGACACGAACAACATAACATGAAGACATCAATTTCAATGGACATTCAGCAAAAGAACCTCAAAACAGATGTCAAAAGGTACGTTGTGGTGGTTACTCTAGTTGCAAGCACATGCATTGGTTATTCTCAAGTAAGTTGGTTCACTTCTCAGGATGACCTTTCTCTAATACCATCTTATTACGACCCGGTTCACAAGACTGGACCGACTCAACTGATCTCAAGATCCAGTCGTCCAATGAGAAAGTAACCAAAAAGCAGGAAAGTAAACCACATTCACTATGCTAAGCAACTAATAGTAACAAAAGTACAGCAGTAAAGAAGTAAAAACTACTATAGTACATATCACCACCACAATAGTAGAAAGTAACAAGTACAGGAACATAAAGTACAGAACGTAAAAGTACAAGAGTCTACTCACTACTACAAAAGTAGTACAACAAAGAACCACAGCTACTAGGCTCTACTGGGCTCAGCACCCTCTGCAGCTGTAGGCTTTGGCTACTCAACACCTAGACCTGAAAAGGGTTATGAGTACACAAAGTCAGCGAATGCTAAGTAGAGTGGCAACCAACTAACTAAAGCAGTAAAAGTGGATAGGTAGCCATTGTTTTTCAATTATTTTCTTTAACTAATTATTCTTTTTCACCACTCGGTTTATGTTACGAACGCGTGCCCCAGACGTCTTTTAAGACGTCTGGGAGGTGACCCAGACGTCGGACCAGACGTCTGGGATCAAATCCAGACGTCTGACCAGACGTCTGTGATCGTTTCCAGACGTCTTGAAAATAGTTTTTTTTCGCACGAAAGATTCGTCTGCGCGCCTGTGCTCGCAGACTCGCGATTCCCCTCTCTCTCTCTTTTTCCCTCTCTCTCAACGGCTGCAGACCTGCCACGCTCTCTCCCCCTCCTCCTCGCGCGGCCTTAAAAGGCCACGCCTCCCCTCCCATCTCCACCGTCTCCTCCTTCTTCTCCTTCAGCCAGTGAGCGTGCGTGAGCGCGAGGGCGGCAGCGGCGGCCGCAGTGAGCGCGGAGGAGGTGTGGCGTGCGAGAGCGAAGCTCTACCGTGAGGGCGAGCTCGCCGGAGTGGCTTGGCCGGCCGGCGGAGGGCGCAGGGGGCGCGGAGCGACGCGGAGAGGGACCTGCTGCGGTCTGAGCAGCAGACGCGCGAGGTACGACGCGGGCGGCGTCGCAACCGGAGGCCGAGTAGCGCCCTGATTCTGGAAAAATTTCCAGAATCAGACATCTGGGTTGATAGTCAGACGGCGAGGGCGACGTCTGGAAGCTCATACAGACGTCTTAAAGGTGAGTATTCCGCCTTCTTCTTCCTTCCTATCGACTGACCGTACTGAGGAGGCAGTTGGCTGTGTGCAGGTTCGCTGATTCGCCATCCTTTGCAAATCAGACGTCTGGAAGTTGTACCAGACGGCGGGAGTGACCTCCAGACGTCCGGGGTGACCATCGGACGTCTGGGAGCTAGGCCAGACGTCCCCGCAGACTTCTGGATGTCTGGGAAACCACGCTGAACAGGTAATTCTCTGATCCACTGTTTAAGACGTCTGGAAGAAGTTCCAGACGTCTGATTTTGTAAAGTATCGTCTTTTTCGACCCGTTTAGGGCCCGTTCGGGCTCCGTTTTCCGCGATTCTAGTTGCGCTCTTTTCAGAATTAATTCCTCTACCCATCTACAGTAGCTATACATTATTTTGAGACACTCCTTGTGTTTGATCCTTGTGATAGGACCTCGTTCAGTTGCAGTCTTGGGAGTCGCGGAGGCACGCGGGATTCCCGATCACGTCCCATTACTCCCGTTGTACCTGGTAGAGTGGCTTAAGTTATTAAAATCTGTTAAAGTATGGAACCTTAACTAGAATCTAGGACATTGCATGAATCCTAGGAATGAGAAATGTATGGAATGATAGCTCCTAGGTGTTGCATGAATCCTAGGGCTGGAAAATTAGATTGTATGATAGATCCTAGGATATGGCATGAATCCTAGGATGGAAAACTAGCGGAATGTATAATACTGCAGTCTTGGAAAAATGAAAAGGAATATAAAGTTGCCTGTAAATTGAATTAACAGCTGCCTGTTATGAATAAAGAAACGTGGGTGAGAACATGGATTGTAAGAATGTGAAACTGGAAAGTGAAACCTGGATGTTTGAGTTAAAAGGATGGAACCCTACGGGGAATTAGGAGTGGAACTCCTGGAAAGCGAAAGGAATGAAACTGAGATGTTGTTCATACTGTCTCTTGGGTACGCAGTACCAAGGGAAGTACCTGTACCTATTTAGTGCAGAGTGGGACCAGCCACCCCAGGGACCCGGGTTAGGATTGGCCGCTCTGTACCGACTTGCTGGCCCTCGTGTACGTAGTACCGAGGAGAGCTACTAGTGTTAGGAGAGTACTAGCTACCCCACGGGCCCCAGGGTTCTGCTAGCCTCCTTCACCGACTTGTTAGGCCCACTGGGGCAAACCAGGGTAGTCAGGCGAGGGTGCGCGGACTGTGGAGGGGCAAGGCCCCGGTTTGGTTACTGTGGAGGGGTTGGACCCCGTGTTACTGAGAGGGCTCTGCCCTGTACTGGTTCCGTGCTGTGCTTTGGGCGCACCCGTTAACGGAAACGACTGACCGCGTGCCAGTACGGGTTAGCTACCTGTGCGTTTATCGCGCGTGCCGTAGTCACCGTTACGCCTGTCAGTGACCTTGGGGTGGTTGACTGAGGGTAGGATCACCACAGGGGACTCTCTCGGCCAGGAGAGCACCACGTGCTACTTCTACTTTTTGGAAAAGACTGCAATCAAGATCGTTCCTACGAGGAACATTCGAGATCAAGTAAAAGATCTGAGGAATACATGAAATAGTGAGACAATTGAAAAATGTAAATAAAGAAAGTAATAGAACATAACAGCTACTGTACGCTCTACTGTTGTCTTAGTTTTAGTTGCCACTCTACTCAGCGTTTTGCTGACGTGTTACTCTCATTACCTTTTTCAGGACCAGGTGTTGAGTAGCCAGGGTCAGCGGCTGCAGAGGACGCTGGGCTGAGTAGGGTCCAGTAGAGTTTACCACAGTCTTTTGTACCTCTTTTGTTTCTGTTATAGTGAGTAGTTCTTGTTTCCGCTGTACCTTCTTTACCTGCAGTTCGTGTTATATGATAAATGTTGTTCTACTGTTGTGGTGGTATTTACTGTAGTAGTTTCTTTCCTTACTGCTGTACTTTCTTACTGTTAGTTATATTCATGCTGAATGTGGTTTATTTTACTGCTCTTTTGGTTACTTCCTCGTTGGACGACTAGGTCTTGGGATTAGTCGAGTCGGTCCGGTTCTCGTGTCTCGTAGGGACTCGGGAATCAGGTCGTTACAGTGTATTTATCAGGTCTCTTTCTTGATCTTGAATGTTCCTCGTGGGAACAATCTTGATTGCAGTCTTTTCCGAGGAGTAGAAGGCACACGTGATACTCTCCTGGCCGGGAGAGTCCCCCATGGTGATCCTACACCCAGTCAACCACCCCAAGGTCACGGACAGATGTAATGGTGACTACAGCACGCGCGATAAGCGCACGAGTAGCGACCCCGCACTGGCTTGCGATCAGTCGTTTCCGTTTGCGGGTGTGCCCAAAGTACAGCACGGAACCAATATAGGGCCTAGCTCTCTCAGTAATAGGGGTCCAGCCCCTAAGAACCAAATAGGGGTCTCGCCCCTCCACAGTCCGCGCACCCTTGCCTGACTACCCTAGTTTGCGCAGTGGGCCTAAGTCGATGTAGGGCGGTTAGCTGAACCCCAGGTCCTGTGGGGTGGCTAGCTCTCTCCCTACACTAGTAGCTATCCGCGGTAACGTGTACGTGAGGGCCAAGAAGTCGGTACAGAGTGGCCAATCTAACCCCGGGTCCCAACCCAAGGGCGGCTAGCTCCGCTCTGCACTAAACGGTGGGGACAGTCACTCTCCTTGATACTCCATACTCAAGGGCCAGCTTATTTCCCCACTCACATTTCCAGATCCATTCCATTTATTTCCAGGAGCTCTACTCCTAATTCCCCGTAGGGTTCATGCTTATATTCCTCATGCCAAGCCATACCAAGTTTCATCATTTCTATTTCCATTCTCAGGTTATACATATGCAACTCGTATTGCTATCATTCACATTTCCATATACAGGTTATACACAGGTAGCTCGTATTCCCATCATTCACATTACCATTCTCAATTTATATACATGCAGCTCATATTATGTCATTTAATGTATACAATAGGAAATTTACATGCAACAGTTAGCTAGCACAAGTACTTCATATTTCACAGGCAACTGTTATTCATTTACAGGCAATTGTTATCATTCTATCTACTCATTCAAGACTGCAATTCAATCATCCAATACAGACATTTCAAGTGTTTCTTGTCCTCGGATTCATGCCATATCCTAGGTTCTAATCATTTATTCCACACATGCATTTAGGTTATAATTAAATTAGGGGGAAGCCACTCTACCAGTAAACCCAAGAGTATTGGGGGCTTGAACGGCAGGCTCACATGCCTCAACAAGCCCCGAACCAGCAACAAAACGAAGTCCTATAATAAGGAACAAACACAAGGGAACTATTAGAACAGCATGGAAGGCCTTTTGACAAGTAGAGGAACTCACAAGGAACACAACGGTATCTTAATTGCATAAAACAAAACTCAAACGGATCCTAAACGGGTCAAAAATAGGGTTTCTATCTCAAATCAGACATCTGGAACAACTTCCATACATCTTAAAAGTGTCCAGTATCATACCTAAGTCTCTGCGCCAATCCTCAGACATCCAGGAACTCTTCTGGACCGTCTGGACTCAGCTCCAGACATTCGACCACCTCTCCAGACGTATGGAAGAGCTTCCCGTCGTTTGGTACGTCGCCCAGATGTCCGAAATGCGTGGGAGGGTGTGTCCCGTGCCTTCCTAAAGTGAATCCTTCACGAAACCACGCAATCTTCTCAAAAAGGGCATGCAATAGGGTATCGACGGAGTAGCCTGCATGGCCGTATCCGCAAAGAGGGTGTACCTTCGTGAAGCCCTCTCCTCAGACATCTGGAACCACCTCCATACATCTGCGCCGTCGTCTAGAGGTCACTCCAGACGTCTGATTCTGGGAAAAACCCAAAACCAGAACCTGTTTCCGCTGCTCTCGCACTGCGCATGGCCTCGCCGTACCCCCTCACCTGCAGCTCTGGTTGCAGCAACGTTGGGGAGGATCTCCCCGATGCACTCCTCCGCCTCGCGCACGCACCACTCCTACCGTGCGCTCACCAGTGAGCTCCCACGCGAGCTCGCGAGCTCACCTCCTCCTCTCCTTCTTACGCCAGTCCTCCTCTCCTTCTCACGCCGCTCCTCCTCTATGCCACTCTCGCGCTCTCGCTTGCTCTGGGGAAGAAGAGAGGAAGGTGGCTGGTGGCTGAGAAGTGAGGAGAATGAGAGAGGAGGAGGGGGTTTTATAAGGCTGGGGTTAGGGTTTGCTTGGAGGTGGGGGAAGAGAGAGAAGGAGGAAGAATGAGAGGGTACTTTCTGCGCACAGCACGCACGCAAACGCGAGCTCATACCCGAAGATTTTGATTTCCAGACGTCTGAGTCACAGTCCAGACGTCTTAAAAGGCTCAAACAGCATGGGTCTTAACAAAATGCTATTACACTTAGGAGTGGTAAGATTACTAAGGAGCTAGCTCATCCCCAAACTCCAACTAATAAAGAAACTTGGGGTGATCCTTGGTCTCCTATCAGCCATGCCCCCCTTTGTGTCGCATAGAGGAATTAAGTGCTGGCCCTTCTCAGCCGTTGGATCTTGATCCAACGACTGAGATCAAACAATCGGTTGAGGAGAGAAAGATGGCGAGTGGGCCTCTGGCTGGTTTGGGTGGCTAAGATGGTGCCACATGGCGCCATCTTGGCCGTCCATTTTCTGTGACTTGTAGATGGAGCCACGGATGTTGGATTTGACCAATTTTCACGCTGTTGGGCTGCGATCATCGATTCGAACCCATCTGTGCGGTCAGATTTGTCATCTGAAGTGAGGATTTAAATCATCTTGGCCCTTGATCTCTGATCTTCCTCGGATTATGTCTGATGCTATGGAAGTCCAATCAGGGCGATCTTGGAGTTGTTGAACTCTGATCATCACCCTGATCAAATCCGTATAGTTGGATCTTCAATCCGAGGCCCCAATTAAATGTCGCACTATCACCTAACCATAAAAAGGAGAAATTAACCTAAATTTTATACAATCTATCCTAAATGCATGATGGTGCATGTTATACAATATTCATAACGTATGATGCAACTATGTGCCTAAGAACGTGCAAAAATAGACGATTTATGTGATATAAATATGTTTACATCACACCCTCACCAGAGCCAATCCCAGCAACAAACAGCAACTCTACCCCTACACCCTCTTTAGAGTCGATCCCAGCAAGGAGCACCAACTTAGCCCTTACATCCTACCCAGAGCTAGTCTCTGCATCGGATACCAGCTCAGCCTCTACACCCTCCCCAAAGTCGATCCCAGCAGTTGACACCAGCTCATCCCCTACACCCTCCCTAAAGTCTATCCCAACAGTAGGCACCATCTTAGTTCGTAGACCCTCCTCAGGTCCAGTCACATAGCCAATCTCAGCAGAATAGTCAGCCACAGAGTCAGTCACAGTGCCAATCTCAGGAGCAGAGTCAAGCAAGATCTAATGGTATATAAATTCTCACATTAATTTTCTTTGATATTAATTCTTTATAACAATTTTATTTTGACTATTTGTTTACTGAAGGTATAAAATCAAACCCAAGGGGTAAGACAAGGAATTTGGAATTGAGAAAATTAACTAAAGGGACTTGAATAACGGTTGAAGTAAATTGTAGCGAAAGATGTTCACGTTACTCACCCTTTAATAGCAGAATCCCTACACTTGTGAGACTATTGATACCCCCATGCTATCTTGATTGGAGGCAGGTTCCTCAGCATCATAAGAATGAGTTCATTCATGAGTTAGGGGTATTAATATGATATTGTTATTATGTCATTCATTTGGTTTACTTAAAATCCTTTATCTAATTATTCATTATAATATAAAATGCATGTGACGTATGACTGGGGAACAAATCCAATGATGACTACATATATTCTCCAAGCAGCAGGGAGGGCACTTCGTAGTTGGAGAGAAGAGCCAAGTAAGACATAGGTATAGATATAGAATTCATAATAACGCAATAACATAACTATTTACTTTTAGGTGTTGCTAACTTTTCTGTATATATAAATAGTCCTTTATTGGTAAGAATTAGGAGGATGCATTGAGAGACATGCCACCAGGAGTACAAGCTGGTCATTGGGTGGAGTGCTATGAATATTGGGATCAGGAAAACATGAAGGTAATTAATATTTTATATTAATTACTTCTATTCTAAAAGCAAAATGATTAAGTACCAATTTCAATAATTTGTTGTTATAGGAGCAAGCTAAGAAAAATAAAGCTAATAGGGAAAAAGCTTCCACTGCAACGCACTGCTTGGGACGGATGAGCATAGATACCTTGAGGGATAATTATGTAAGTACAATTTCACCAGCTTAATTGATGATATAAAAATTATTGATTATAATATCTATTATAAAACTTACAAGTTAGGAGACTTAAATAAGAGAAGCTAAAATTTAGGATAACTTAATTGATAACCACATCTTAAATATGCAGTTAGATACCCATAATGGTGTACAACTTGATCGTGTTTCGATCTATGAGAGGAGTCATGCAAGTCTACTACTGATGGCCCCCATGTTTCGATTGATCCATTATATCAAGAGGGACATGTAAGCTCGTTGAAACAAGTAATGAATAACTTAGTGATAAACATTTAGGAGAACTTACCACAAGCTCAACTATGTGTAGGGTCTCATGATGGAGTTGATGCATCCTTCTAGTGATGATATGGATGAGTAATCAGAGACTGGCCCATTACAACCTATGACAACAGAGCAAGCATTTAGGACAGTTACGCCCCCCAAGCATGGTGGTTTTGTTCGTAGTGCTGGTGCAAGTGAGACAGTTACTAGTTGGTATGGAAGAAAGGGATCGAGGGGTTTAGAGAGGTTGCAACAGTTATAGACATAGGTGGAGAACTTTTAAGAGAAACTAGATGATGTTAAGTCAAAGTTGGACAAGACAAATGATATACTAGAATGACAGAGACATGAAGCACAACAACAACGGGAGCAGATGCAGTCACAGTTTCAGGCAATCTTAACTGCATTAGGACGAGGTGGTGCAGATCATTCTTCTTTTCACTTCCCACCTCATCCACTTGATGATGACTACGGAGGTTCTGAAACAGGTGGCATAGAAGCGATTACATAGTTGCCTGGATTTTTTTTATTTTCACATGTCTAGTTTTATGTATACATTTCAAAACTTGTGATATATACATGTGTTTTATTTATGAATGAGTATCATGCATGTGGTGAATGATGGAATATATATATGAATGGTAGAATATATAATTGCATTTGTGGTATATGAATGTGGGAAATAATGATATGAGTATGTTTGCATTTGTGGTATATGAATTTGAGAAATAATGATATGAGTATGTTTGCATTTGTGGTGAATGTATGAGGCAGGTTAACATGTTTCTTTGTAAAGTATATCTGTTAACATGTATGATAATAGATGCTGAGGAGAAATGGTTGATCATTCCGCACAGCCACCAATGGGACCATTGAAAACAATGAAGGCGAAGGTGTTGGAAGCTTTCACAGTGTTAGTAGCACCAACAGCAGTAGTGGACTCTGGTAATTATTCTAAAATTAGCAATAAAGAGCTCAGGTATTAGATCTACCTACCCTTTTTTCCTTCTTTCACCCTTTTTTGTTTATCGTTGACTTGTGGTGTTGTTCTTTTTTTTTCGATTATCAATTGATGATAGAATTCTAATTTCTACACTGCTAATGGTAGTGCCTTAGATCAACAAAGGCAAAAAACTAAGATGTTTCATTAACTGTAAAATTTTGGGTCTTAGCAGGTATTATATATATTTGCTTCTTTGCCATCTTTATTTCAAAAAGAGTCGCCTTTCCAGATGCAGCAGCAGAGCAGATGCAGATGCAATAGCAGTAGGTGGCGATGAAGCATTATGTATCTTGTGTATCTTGTACAGCAGCAGCAGTAGCTATCATTTATTATTGTAAATCACATTTGTGTACCTTGTGCAAGGGAGGGGTGTGGTGGCAATGAAGCAGCAACAACAAAACACTGCCATGTGATGCAACAGCAGTAGCATATATGAAATTGAAGGAGGAGCCAAGATCTAGATAGTATCAATTATTGTGGATAGTGTCAATTTATTATTGAAGGGCTATTTTAGTTGGCCACATGACATGATATTGGCTACCTTCAGTTTGTATTGTTAGTATCCGTGAATGTTTATGTGCTAGTCTTTGTTTTTTGAATCATATCTCAGGCTAGAACATTAGGAAATTGGTCAAGGATGGTGTTATCATCAGGAAGCCCCAGAAGATCCATTCTCGCTCCCGTGCAAGGAGGGCTTTGGGGGTGGGCATTTACTTCTTCAACATGTATGAAGTTATGATTTTCATTGTGGTTTGGGAAAAGTTTCCTTATGTGGTTTTTACCAGCTTTCACTGTCAATATCGATCCTTTGATGATTTTTGTGGAGTGATAATTGAACTCATTTTGAAAATAGAAATTGATAGCAAAGCTGACTTTTTTTTTTATTCTTGATCCATAATGAACAGAAACTTCTGATATGATGCAAAAGCTTTCTTTGGATTCACAGACAAAGAGCAATGATGCTCCAGATGCTACAAAGAAGGTGTGTCCCTGTTTACGTATGTGCTTGTATAATTTGAAATTGGTTTTGTTGTTTGTTAATGAAAATTGAAAAGCATTTTGAATTGCATATATTGGTAAATGTTGAGCCATCACTTTGACATGTTATTCAGGCTTCTGGTGCTCAACATGAACCAGAAGTTCCAAGCTGGCAACTGCCTTCTTCTGAGCGATCTGCCACACCAGTGATGCCAGGTTTCCTGGATCCAAGCATGTGCTATGCTAATGGACATGTTGCTCCAGCTTATTATTATGGAGGTTTGTATTGCCAATTCTTTCATATAATTTGGTGCATATATAAATCAAGTATTGGGTAAATCCATATGGTGATCTTTCTATGGGTTCTCTTCAATAATCAATACAATGCTCCTAAATAACAAGAATGTATTACAGGATCATGCACTTCTTAAGATCAAGAATGATTGAAGTTACCCTTCCTAAATGACAACATATGGCAGAATCATTCACATCTTCATGTGAAGAAATATTGGAAGTTCATATAGTATACATGCATACATTTGATTCTTGGCATTTCAGTGAGCTATCTACCTTTGCTTTTGTTTTCGAATCCTCTACTGCACTATACATTCTATTTCCCAAACCATTCTCCTCATGTTATTCCTTTGATTTGTGATGACTTAGTTAACGAGTGGGAGGAGTATCCTCGATATTTAAGCCTTGGCATTGAGATGTCACCGCACGTAAGTCTCTTGCTTTTTGTTATTTTTCTTATGTGCTTTTGTCTGCTAATTGTGCATGCTGTGGCTATTTGGGATGTTATTTTAAATTTAGTTTTTTTTTAATGAGGAATTGCCTGCTTTCTAGTTGCCTTTTTTATCTTTTTTATGTTTATTTGATTCAGCTGCTACTTGAATGAGCTTCTTTTGCACTTAGGTATGCATGAAGAATGCAATTTGCAAGGAGCTTAATCAAACAAATTTGGTCTTATAAATTACCTATTTTTTGTGAATTGGAAGGTGCCTTGGAATGTACAGAAGATGTCTGTGGCAGAAATGAAGATGTTAAGATGGATGTGTGGTCATACAAGAAAGGACCGTATTTCAAATGAATTTATTAGAAACAGGGTTAGGGTGGCACCGATAGAGGATAAAATGAGAGAGGCCCGTCTAAGATGGTTTGGACATTTACAAAGAAGGCCACTAGATGCTCCAGTTAGGAGATGTGAGAAGTTGGAGGCTGAACCCGCTAAGAGGGGGTGAGGAAGACCAAACAAGTGTTGGAAGGAAACTATTAAGTATGACCTCAATTACTGTAATTTAAGTCCTAAAATGGCTGAAAATCGATCTGTGTGGAGGCAAAGAATCCATATAGCCGATCCCACTTAGTGTGGGAAAAGGCTTGGTTGTTGTTGGAAGGTGCCTTGGATTCCTTTTATCCTTGTTTTGCTTAGAAAACTGAATACAAATTCATTTTGATGGAGAAGTTTTTTCTTAGAAGACAATTTACTTGTTTCTATGTGATTTTCAGGAGTGCTATGCATTATTTACTTCATAATAGAGTGATATGGGCATGGGTTCATCTAGATGGCCGAGCATGGTGGTTTTGTTCGTAGTGTTGGTGCGAGTGAGACTGTTACTAGTTGGTATGGAAGAAAGGGAACAGGGTCATCCATTAATTATTTTGATTTCAACCATTTTTCTGACATCGGAAAAAAATGAGTGCCTTGGGATTTGTGAGTGATATCTGAAAAGAAGGTTGTGGACTCAAGCTTGGGTAGCTGTCTTTAAGGCCCTTTAAGGGTTGTGTAGCTTGACATTACTTAAATCTTTTCCTTATTGGTAGGATTTCATGAAGGTTTTCTTTCTCTAAAGAAATCAGATGCTATTCTTTCCATTTTTGTGTTTCTATTTTAATCAAAATGTATTGTTAGAGTTTGCTTTTTAGTTTCACTTTTAATGTAATCTCATTAAGATGGAAACTTCTACCTTTTTGCAACTAATCGTGCAAAATGTAATGGTTAATTGAAAGCCTTAATGTTAATATATCATGACTTTTGCTTTTCGAAGAAAAATATCATTCCTTTTAGATGGTTAATGGCAACATGAAATTTGAGGCTATCTGCTTGTACATGGTGGATGTCTTGCTTGAGTAGTGCAAGGCTATCTGTTTGTACATGGTGGATGTCTTGCTTGAGTAGTGTTTGATATTGTTACTCGATTGGTAGGGAGTTTATGGAGACATGTACCATGGATATATTTATGCCATGTATGGTGCATATGCTCCAGGTTCTGGAGTCCCAGCCATGGGGCATGATGGTCAACTATATAGCCCTCAACATTACCAATACACTGGTGCATACTATCAGCAAAATGCACCTGTCTATCAAACTAATGCATCCAACAAGCCTCCTCCTCAGTCTGATGTTGCTACTTCTGCTTCTTCTAAGAACCCTCAGGTACCAGTTCGTAAGGTAAAAGCCAACTCTAATGTAATTACTAGCACAAATGCTGGCAATGGATAATTGTCAAGTAAGCCAATCCAGATAAACTCCATGCCAAAGGGCTCACATAATAGGGTCTCAATGCCAAGAGTAGTTCCCCCTAGTTACCATGATCAGAGGTTTGGGTATGAAGCGATGTATTCACCTATTCATTGGCTGGATAATTCACTTATGTCTGACCTACAGCAACATCTTCCTACAACAAGTGCTGCTATCCCAAGTAATAATTCACATGCGGGAAATGTGACAACGTCAAGAAACACAAATGTTCATCCTCTCCCTCTCATGGTAAGTTACTGTTATTTCTATTATTTTATTATAGTGACTCTTAGCAGTTATTCCTGAAGCAATTGCAACCCATCAGGGGAAAAAATCAAGACAACTGATGTGGGCAGTTGTATGTGGCATTCTGGCAATATATTATGGCCAATTGTATAGCATTCTGCAGTTAATTAAATTCTGGCCTTTCTTTTTTGTATTGCTTTTTGAGAAGATATATTTTTGTTTTTTCTGGGCATTATTTTGCTGGTATATGTGTAATGTTATCCACTTTGCAAATTTTCTCTATGCATGGGCATGCTTGCACAAGTGCATGTATATGTGATGATGGTGGGTGCATGTTCTTGGATGGCCTGGGCATCAAGCACTCTGTATAAAGGAGGGCATTTTTAACCATATTTAAAATAGTTTGTTTTTTAACCTTATTTTATCTAGGGTTCACATCCTTTGGGACCTGTATCTGGAATAGGTTTACCTAGCCCTGGTTATGCTAGAACACACTCAAACAACCAATTGTATGGTTAGTATGGTAACACACCGACAAACAAGTAGCCATTTGGATCTTATGGCAGTGGTTTGCAGTTGAATGACCCGGGTTGGCTGACTACAAATGGCAAGTACAATGCCCGGGGCCGAGGCATGGGATTTTATGGCTATAGTAATGAGAGCATGGAGGTTTTAAATGAGGTGCACAGAGGTCCAAGATCTGGTCGCTTTAAGAATGGCCAGAAGAGTCAGGGTCCTAATGTTGTCCTTGCTGTTAAGGGCCAGAGTCTACCCTCTATTACTAGTGGCGAAGATTCCAGTTTACATCCCGATAAGGACCAGTATAATCGGGAAGACTTCGTAGACAACTACCCAGATGCAAAATTTTTTGTTATCAAGTCATATAGTGAGGATGACATCCACAAGAGTATCAAATATGGTGTCTGGGCCAGTACACCTAATGGCAACAAGAAGCTTGATGATGCATACAAGGGAGCTCAGGAGAAAGATGGCCACTATCCTGTATTCCGCTTTTTCCCTGTATGTCAGTGAAAATGTCTCTTAAAGCCCCCTATTTTTTGTATTGGCATAAAAGATAAGGATTGATCAGAATCATGGTGATTTCTTTTTTCAGGTTAACTCTAGTGGGCAATTTATTGGTGTTGCCGAGATGGTGGGGTCAGTTTATTTTAACAAAATAGTTGATTACTGGCAGTAGGATAAGTGGAATGGTTGCTTCTCAGTCAAGTGGCATATTGTGAAGGATGTGCCAAACAGTACTCTCAAGCATATTATTTTGGAAAACAATGAGAATAAGCCTGTGACAAACAGGAGGTATACTTTCATGAAGCACCAAATAGATTCCAGTCACCATGTTCTTTTAGTAAAGGTCATTCTAATCGCAATTTTCTGTTCTAGATCGACAGGTGAGACTTGATCAAGGTAATCAAATTCTCAAGTTGTTTAAGGATCATGTTAGCAAGACATCAGTTCTTGATGACTTTGGATTTTATGATACTTGCCAGAAGATCATGCAAGCTAGAAGGGTAAAGCAACAGTTCCAGAAGCAGGTAATCTTGATTGGATGAGCTTCCAAGTATCTGAACTAATTAAAAATTGAAGTGGTAGATTGTATTTACCTTTTTCTAGGTTAGATTCGTGTTGTTTAAAAGTAACAGCTATGTTTGGCAGCAAGACAAGTTGTACTGGTGGGTGGGGTATACTTGTATGGTTGGATAAGTAATGCATGTTGCGTGTGGACTAAATGCGATCGTTATAGTAGTGAAAGAGATCATCTTATTTATTTTTTTATATTAGAATTTGGAAAAATTTTTGGTAGAGAATATTACATTAGAAGGTACCTTGTATCCAGATAATCCCACCAACAGGGTTACACCGCAACGAAATTTCCCTTTAGAACATTGATGGATTTTAGTTTCAACCCGTTGTCGGTGATTAATTGTTTGTAACGTCTCTGAACAGGTTTGGGATGGAAAGGCTGTGCCAACACTTGCCAACATCAATATCAATGATGTTGCAAATGCAAAGCAAAAGCTGCACAAGCCTTGGGAGCCAGCTCCAGTTGATGGAACTGCCAGTTGAGTAAATAAGCTGGATGGTGGAAGGCAAGCAATGCATCTAATTGATTCTAGTTTCTATATCATGTGGTAGGTCTTGCTATGCTTTGGAAAGTTGAGCCTATTAGACCTACTACCATGCCTTCCACTTGCCTGATCAACGAATGTGGTAGGTCTTAATTGATTCTAGTTTCTATTAGATTGCCTTCTACTTGATGTCTCTTAACCTATTAGACCTACTACCATTGATTCTAGGTATATTTGGTGATCCAAAAGGAAGAATTATAAGTAACATCAAAAAAGAGACAATTGCATTTCAATTCTTCTACCTTCTCTGTACAAGTTCTTATGCAATGTGAGTTCTTGATGTGCTTTTGGTTTATTTTGCCAAGTTTAGTTTTAGATTCCTACTACGTCGAGGGGTCGCTTTCTAACCCCACATTTTTGAGAGCTGGTGGCAAGCACTGAAATAGATCCAAAGCATACTGCTGGATAGCATGGGTCTGGACACAGTAAACCTGAGCAAGCTGCTCCACATCAAGAAAGCAGTCAAAAGTGGCTCTTAAGCAACAGTTGTTAAGCAACGGCTGTTCACTTAGTCGTGGTGGTGCGTCGTCAGGTTTCTATTTTTAAGTTTTGTTGAGTTCAGTCGTTTGCATGCTTAGATGCTTCACTTTCAAATGTATTTTACCATACAGTATAAAGATTTGATAGCAAGTAACTGCAAATGAAATATACTGACAACAAGGTTCTTTTCTTCCGCATTCCATATAGAAGGTTTTAGAAAGCAAAATAGCTCATATCAACCCCATATTGATATTAAAGTATTCATTTCAGGGAAAAATACTAACCGGAGCAATGATAGGCTTGGCTATAGCTGGAGGAGTGAGCACTGCTGATGAAGCTACCTTTTGGTACCACTCTGCATTTCAGAACATGGTGCCCATCCTTTTAATTGCTTGCTGATTGGAAGCACTTTTCCATGTGAACTACGATAAGATGCATTGACAAGCCATTATGTGTGATTTAGCTGTGTTCACTCGTTCAATTTACTGGTGCAGTGGCTGGCTGTTTGATGCTACCAAGCTTTTAAACCCAGTTTTTGCACTGTTAGATGTTGAAACTGCTCACAAGGTTGGAATAATTGCTGCATCACGTGGACTTACTCCAAAAGAGAAGAGCCCTCATCCACCACTTCTAGAGAAGAAGGTGTGGGGACGGAAATTCTCTAATCCCATAGGACTTGCTGCTGGATTCGATAAAAATGCTGTGGTTGTTGAAGGTTTATTAGGTCTGGGGTTTGGCTTTGTAGAAGTTGGCTCAGTTACTCCAATGCCACAAGAGGGCAACCCAAAGCCACGTGTCTTCAGGTTGCGTCCAGAGGGGTAAGTGAGGTGCCCTTTCGTTGTTCTTGGATATCAACAGCATTTGATTGAATTACTCAATGATTTTTCCAAATTGAAGTCTGAAGAGTTGATGATCATGTATTTTCAATACAGAGCTGTCATCAACCAATGTGGTTTCAACAGTGAAGGTATTGTTGTGGTTGCAAAAAGATTGGGTGCTCAACATGGTAAAAGGAAAATGGAAGAAACTTCCAACTCGGGTTCTGGGGATGAAGTAAAACAAGGTGGAAAGGCTGGCCCAAGCATTCTTGGAGTCAACCTTGGAAAGAACAAGACAAGTGAAGATGCTGCATCAAATTATGTTCAAGGAGTTCATACGCTATCCCAGTTTGCAGATTATCTGGTAAATAATTTTATCAGTAGTTCCTTTTCCAAAAAAAAACAAATTGTCAGTAGTTTTCCAATGCAAATTTAAATTTATTTTATTGTTTTTACGGATATGATAATCATGCAATTTTTTCTAGGTTAATTTAAATTTTTTTTTGAAACATTTGTACAGCACCTATCTTCTTGGTGAGCTTCTTTGTTATGGTACCTTGCTCAACATGCAACTAGTAATTTTGCCCGCAGGATGTCATGTTTTTTTGAAAGAAGGAGGATGTCAACTCACCCTCTATAATTATCAAACACATGCTTCAGGATCATCACTATTCCAATGCAAATGGTGAGAACCTCTGATATTATGTTTTCTGTAGAACCCACCTATCTGAGCTGAAATTTATTTGGAAGATCATCTGAATTCTCCTCTTTCTTTCATTTTGGCTTGTATCACTGAGATCAACACATATTGCAGTATATAGATGTGCAGAAACAATTTGAGTATGTGCTGATGTTGAGAGAAATATCTTACATCCTTGGAGATTATGCTCTATTAAACTAAATATGACCAAATCTAGTTACGTTTTTAACTGCTATATCGATTGCAGAACTTGATTTTTTTTTCCTCCTTGACTGTAGTTGGAAGCGGAATCCAATAATAAGAAATTGGCCATCAACTTCTGCGTCAGAGCAACCTACCCTCACGTAAGTTTATTGTACTTTTCAAATGGGTGTGTTTTCTTTCTTTCGTGCTTGTTTCCTAGTGGTGGGGAGGATCAACTGTGAAATTAACTTCTTGTTGTCAGCACGGAGTTCACTATCAATCCGAAGCTTGTGAAGACTCATTTTAGGATGACTCATGGAGGAGCATCTCCCAATGAAGTTGAAGACAAGCAAACAGAGATCCAAAATATGATCACACGGTTATATATCTGGAACTTTGTCAAACAATGTAACGTCAACTTTTCCTATATCTCTTGACTACACTTGGTTGAATCCAATGCCATTGGACTGGATTTTGGTCAATAGCATCCATGACTGAATACTGGGTTTCATCTTTCTGACCATACTTTACACAGGTGTTTTTTTTTTTTTTTTAAAGGAACTTTACGCAGGTGTTGTGGATGCACATTGCCTTTTAAGCCATTTTTTTAACTCGCCCACAAAGACTACACAATTATTCTTGTTAGCTATATTGTAGACAATTCAAAACACTGAATACACGGTGCTGACCTTTATTAATTTGGTTTTTGAACAACAGTATGGCTGCTTTCATTCTGAGCTCTGGAACTAAAGGTGAATATGGCCATCTTTGATGCTGGAAATTTCGACGTCACATAATTTGCCCGAGTTCTTTCATTGAAAGAGACTGGAGTTCGATCTTCTGATAAAGCTATTTGATTGCAGGGAAGAGGTATAGTTTGCCCAACGCAAGGATAATGATTCACCAATCGATGGGTGAAATGCAGGGCACACAAACGGAGGCGCTGATCCAGGTAAGTCAAGACTTCTGCTGTTCATAATAACTTATAAGGAAATTGGTATTCTGGGAAAAAAGAAAGATTTTTGACACCTGTCAAATCTCTAATATGCCTTAAGTGACATCTTCTTACTGCTATCGCTACATCATCTTTTATCTACAAATTCTCTACTCTCATCACGAAGTTGCTGGGAATTCAAGGAGGTAACCTTCCATGCATCACAGCAGTTGTCGTTGCATTGGCAACAGCATTCCCTGAGCAGCTTAGCAGCCTTGCTCCAGCTGGAGAGGTTGCTGCATTGATTTTAATGCAGGTAGTTCTTTTATGAGCTACTTGAATCTTGCCTACCCTTTAATACAAATCTAAGCTGTTAAATTCTGCTTATCTGCTAATATTCTGCAAGATTATCAGAGTTCTAGTCTTGGAGTTGATTGCATTAATTTCTTTGTCCTGTTTATTCTATACAAGATGAAACATGGACTGTTAACTCATTCTTTCATATTCGCATTGATACGAGGATTTACACAGTTCAAATTTCATCTTGATTTTGTTATGGAATTTAAGGAATTTTGAAAGTTCTTGATTGAATTTATGTAAGAAACCCTTTTTTACATTAAGTAAAATATGTAGAAGTAAAAAAAATTCGTCTTGTGACACATTATGGGATTAGAGTAAGCAACAAAAACAACATCAAGTTCTCTACTTTTTCATAACAAGATGGCAAGGTAATCCAGGAACTTGTTGCCTCCTTTTAATGTGTATGGCCCAAGTCTCCTTGCTCAGTTATTGGTTATTGAAGTCAATTACTTTGCAAGAAGGAAGCAATATATTGATCCCAGTGTTCTAATTAATTTCTGATGTTGCACTAGTGATAGGGTTAGTAAATGTTACTTTGTAAACTATTTCCTTGCTGATTGCTTTCATCTTTAAAACAGGTATTCTTTGCTGTAGTTGGAGCAAATGGGAGCATTTGGAATGTCATAAACACAACATCCGGTATCTTTGCATTTGAACTAATACAACTGATTGTTCACCTGGTGATTATCCTTGGAGTCGGTAAATTGTTAGGCTTGGATAAGAAGCTACTTCTCATGGCATCAAATGCCAATGTTGGTGGACCCACTACTGCTTGTGGGATGGCAACAGCTAAAGGTTGGAGTTCTATGGTTGTTCCTGGGATCTTAAATGGCATTTTTGGAATCTCAATAGCTACTTTTCTTGGCATTGGGTTTAGCTTTTCAGTTCTTAGATACATGCAAATGGTTCTGAGGTAGAGTAGCTCATGACAGATCGGATAAGGTAATTCCAGAACTACTCTTTTTATTGCACATGTTCTTTTTGGTGGAATTCCCTCATAGGCAAGCGACAATTTTTCATCGGACTTGATTGGTAAACTCATGGATGCAAGTTGTGCCATGGCCATGTTGGGAATTCCTCTGCTGTATTGCATGTGAGAGGTTGGGGATTTTTGGGTGTGGTGGTGTTTGTGAGTTGCATTGGTGGAGGTTGCAAGGATGTTGCCGATCTCTCTCTCTCCCTCTCATTTGTGACAATTTAGGTAGTGTGGTCTGTTCTTAAGTAGTAGCTGAAGTGATGCTAATTTTAGATCAGTAGAGGAAGATCTGTGTTTTTCTACTTTGCAAGTCAAAATCTGGGTGCATGAGGTTTTCATTCCTTGGTAAAAATTCTGAATTTTTAATGTTTATGAAATGACAGATCACAGTTCAAAGAATGCAAGATGATGCCAATGGAAGGTACGAAGTAGCAAACATGGGGAGGCGGCGGCCTTTTATTATTTGTTAGGATTTAATGGACTGGAAGATAAATCTCACCCAGATGCTTAGTCATGCAGAGAAAGCCAGGAAAAGGGGATTAGTCAGCAGAAGCAAACACTGCATCATCAATTGAGCAATGGCGATAATTCAGAAGCAGATCGGGCTTCCAATGGAAATAATGCCACGGCAGTAAGTCTTTGGATTAATGTGTAATGGTAATTTGTTTATTCCAAATGGTTATTTTAAATTCTCAATGCTCAGTTGGCTTGAACTACTGGGTCAAATTTCTGGAAGTGAATAAATGCTAACCCATTTCTGGTTGAGATTACTCTAACTTACACCTAAGTCGTAGTAATGCTGGTGGAAATCCATCAAATAATGCTCAAATAATAATTTACAGTTAAATACTGGTGTTTTGGGTATTTCTTATGGTAAGCCATTTTATCCATATAGCGTGCTGCTTTCAGACAACAAACAAACCAGTTTATTCATTTCATTTAATAGATTTATTTGTGCTGTATATAATTTTGACAGAAATGCCTGTCAACATTTGTGTGTCTACTTAAATCCTAATGTTTGAAGAAAAACTGCAGGATGAATTATCACTCAATGGTCAAGCGCAACTGAAGTTTCATTCCGCAAGAGCCATGGTCGTGCATGCTGAATCGGCAGAAAACATGACCAAAGCCCAGCGCTTCGATGCAAGATCAGCGATCTCTGCGGAAAGTGGTTCAGAGAGAAATACCCCAAGAGGTGCCCAATCAAGAAATATTAAGTTCGAAAAGGCACCTCATGGTTTCTTATCACTGCTACGAAATTATGTCTCTCTTCAAAAAATGTCTAATTCCTTCGACGTGGTTAATGCCAATGGAGACCGTTGGGGTTCAAATACTGAATGGTCCCTAAGTTCAGCTCCCAACGAAAGTTTAGATGGTTCGACAAACAGTTCAGAGGATACTGGATCGAGGGATTGTATTTAGGAACCAGATACAGTGGAGAATCTTAGAAATGACGTTGTTAGTTTGGCTCGACAAGTAGAGGTGTCTGAGCTGGAGTTGCAGGCTTTAAGAAAGCAAGTTGTTGAGGAGCGAAGGCAAGGAAATGATCTCTCCAAAGAGGTTTGTCTCCTAAGAGAGGAGCGGGATTCGCTCAGGAGAAATGTGAATTACTCAAAGCTTCCCACTATGACATTGGCAAAAAAAGGGTAAGCAGTTTGCAGGATGGTGAAGTTCCAAGATCCATCTTAGAGGAAACAAAGCTTGAATTAGATCATGAAAGAAGTCTTAATGCTACTCTAAGTTTACAGCTGCAGAAAATGCATGATTCTAACTCAAAGTTGATTTTGCGGTAAAAGATCTGGAAGAACTCTTGGAGAAGAAATCAAGAGAAACTATCTGTTGTAAGTGTCAGCAAGTACTTGAAATGCCTGTCAAAGTGGAACTCGGCAAGGCTCTCTCGCCACTGAGACAAATGAATGGATTGCCATTCAGAGAGGAGGAAACAAATGAAGCATTGGTTGGCACACATTCTGAACATGAGGAAGATGAACTTCAAGTGCTTGTCAAGGATAGCAATGATCCTATGATGGCATTTTCTTCGGAACAAAGGATTGCTGACCTTAAAGCAGAGATAGAGTTGTACAAGAAAGACCGTGATGACATCGAAATGCAAATGGAACAGCTCGCTCTAGACTACGAGATTCTCAAGCAGGGAAATCACGATATCGCTACGAAATACGCGCAGTCCCAGCTGCGAGAACAACTTCGCATGCAATATGAGTGTTCAGCTCATGTTTCAATTATTAATGACCTCGAAGCCCAAGTTGCGAACCTGGAGAAAGAACTTGGAAGGCAGGAGGCTATGTTTGAGGAAGATCTTGCAAGCATTACAAAAGCCAAAATTGAACAGGAACAGTGGTCGATTCAAGCAGAAGCAAAACTGCAAAAAACCAAACAAAATTACACTGCCACAGCGGAGAGGCTTCAGGATCAATTCAGAGAGCTTTCGTCACAAATGTCAACTACATTTGTTTCAAATGAGAAGCTGGTGATGAAAGCAATGATGGATGCTCGCGAGCTACGTCTACAAAAAATGCACCTGGAGCAGTTGCTGGATAAAGGAAGAGAAGAGATAGCATCAACTAAAAGCCAATTTAAGCTTCAACTCAAGGAGCTATTGAACCAAGTACATTTGAAAACAAACGAATCAGATGGGCTGCAGTTGAAACTTAAGGAGAAAAGTGAGGAGCTGGAGAATCATCGGAATCTTCAGCAGGCAAGAGAGAAAGACTTGTCAGATAAGACATTGTCACTGAAAGCTGAGATAGATAAATTGTCAACAGAAAAACACAAGCTCTCCAAGCAAATTAATGGGGAGTTAAAAATGACCAGTGAAATAGAAAGTTTGAAGAAAATGGTTGAAGAACGAGAGAAGCTCCTCCAAGATAAGACCAAAGAGAGAGACGAACTATCTTGGCAGCTTGAGAGTGCAAGAGGTGATTTGAAAAAGTCCTGAGAGGAGCAAGAGAACCTGGAGCAGTCAATCGAAGAGAAGGAACTGGACATAAGAAATTTGAGATCCGATCTGGAGATTCTCAGAGCACAGTATAATGGCCTGACAAAGTCCTTCTTGGAGGGCCAAATGGAGAAAGAAAACCTTCCTGAGCAGGTTCGGCACCTGAAGAGATGCAAATCTTCTTCTATCGAGGTATAATACTTGTTAAACTTTGATTGTAATGGTAGATGAACGGAATGGTACTAATTTTCCCATAAGAAAAGGTGTTCTTTCAATAAAAACATAGACCTCGGTCAAGGTAAACAAAATTAGCATGTAGCCATGTGACTTAAAGCAAGACATGTGCGTAGGTGCAGTTTCCAGGCAAGATGCTCCTGCTGCATCTCTACATGTCCCCATGTGAGTTGATTATATTAAGCATTAAGTACCTCTATAGAAAATCATGCTTTCAAGGATTTACCTTTCTTATCTAATGTTTATTTTATGCTGTTGTACATATGGGCAAATACATGATTGTTCAAACTTTTCTGCCCTACATTAGCTTAGTTGTAGAACGTTGTCTCTTTCATGATCACTTTAAATGCATGTAATTTTGGTTAACATATGCTATTTTTTCTGCCATAGATTAGCCATCAAAAGTTGCTTGTGTTTGTCATGACCTCTAGGATGACAGTGGTGCAAACTTCAGGAAGGAAAGAGCAGACGTGGTGGATGTGCTACAACCTAAGAGTAGAGAAGGTCCTCACAAAGATCCAACTGCAAGGTAAGTTCTAAATACTAGCAGGAATCTTTGTGTTCATCATTCCCTATTTGAGTGACTAATTGCATTGAATGGTATATAATTTAAGTTATATAGTTACATCTTTTACAATTATTGAGGTATGACTGAGGCTTTCCTTCCTGCCACTGGATTTGTTCAAGTGGTCAAGGCCTCTGTTTGTTATCATTGAGGCCTTGGAATTGAAATTCGGCATTATTAGCCAAGGTAAAAGGTTGCAGGGTAAGCACGAAATGTTTCAATAGCTTTACCAGTTCTCATGACAAAGGAGGTTTTATCGCACTTGCATGTATAATGAGGCCTGCTTCAAGACTGGTTTGCTTGATAAGGACAGATTTGTGCACATTAATATTTTTGTTTTAAGAGACCTTTAGTAATAGTTGGTTAACCGTCACTAAAGGTAACCTTTGGTCACGGTTTAGCCAGGGTAAAAGGTTGCAAGGTAAGCACGAAATGTTTCAATAGTTTTACCAGTTCTCATGACAAAGGGGGTTTTATCTCACTTGCATGTATAATGAGGCCTGCTTCAAGACTGGTTTGCTTGATAAGGACAAGATTTGTGCACATTAATATTTTTATTTTAAGAGAACTTTGATGATAGTTGGTTAACCATCACCAAAGGTAACCTTTGGTCATGGTGGCCCCTTTAGTGATGGTTAAGGAACCATGACCAAAGGAACCCTCTTTCTTCCACACCAAACTTTGGTCATGGTTATTAACCATGACTAGAGCTCTCTCTTTGGTCACGGTTCTACAACTGTGACTAAAAGTATTTGGTCACGGCTTTACAACTGTGGCTAAAATTATTTAGTCACAGTTTCTAAGCAAGACCAAAGCTGTTGAACCTAGCTAACATTGGGGGCTTCGGTGACGGATTTATGTGGAACCGTGACCAAAGCTCTCCAGCTTTGGTAACGATTTTGTGTGGAACCGTCACCAAAGCCTTTAGTCACGGTTTTGGGTGGAACCGTCACCAAAGACCCTTCCGCCACACAACTTTTGCTATCGCTAATTGGTGATGGTTATAAGCCATTTGGTCACAATTTTTAGTCGTGACCAAAACCCTTTTTTGTTGTAGTGAGCAGTGGCGATTGCGGCTTGCGTGGATGTCGGCGAGGAAGGAGTAGAAGAGACGAGGGGGACGATGCCAGCGCTGGAGGTGATGGAGAGCATTAATGAGGAGGAAGAGGAGAGGGCATTGGTGGCGTTGGAGGTGTTGTAGCCAGCAATGGGTAGAGGAAAGGGAAAAGGAGAGGAGGAAGGAGTAGATTGAGAGGGAGAGAGAGATCGGTTGAGAGTGGGAGGGGGTGAGTTGCCACTAATGGTGTTGGTGTTGGTGTTGATGTTGCTGCAGCTGATGGTGATGGAGGAAGGTGGGTGGCAATGGTGTTGGGTTGTGTGGAGAAGAGAAGAGGAAAGGGAAAAGGAGAGGAAGGAAGAGAATAAGAAGAAGAGTGAGTTAGGGTTCGTGAGAGAGATTAGAGGAGGAGGGGGAAAGGGTGCAGTCCTGGCGACGTGAGGCTATTGATGGTGGTGTTGTGAGGTTGTAGAGGATGTGGGTGAGGGGAAGAGGAAGAAGAAGAAAGGTGGTTATCAGTGGAGAAAATGGGGAAGAGGAGGGAGGTGTGCTACTTATCCTTTTCGGTGGGAGAATGAGAGGGAGAAAAAAAAAGAAGAGGAAGAGAGATGGTTACGAGAGAAAATGGGAGGGGAGGTTATGTAGATGTGGGTGTGTGCATGGGCGTGGGAGGTGAATGAGAGATTTTCGCTTAAGAAAATAAGTTGTCGAAGTAGAAATTGAGCGGTGAAAAATCAAACATCAATAATTAACATAAATTACTCACAAAAGAGCGGGTCGTATCCACAGGGAGGTGTAAGCTAATAAATTCACCAATGTTTCTAGTATATCATTCGACTATGTTGTATAAGGCAAAAATGATGTAAAAATCAATTTGGTGATAAGTTGTAGCATCAAATGAGGTTAAAGATGGATTGAATAAGCATTCACATGAAATATAAAGTATCAGAGGAGTACACATGAAAATGCTACATAATATTAAATATTAAATCCGAAAATTCCTTCCCTTCAATCATCTTCATTTAACTTAATGGGGGCTCCCCTGTAACAAAATAGGGGATGTGCTCCCCGTTGGCCGTGCACACGGAGGAGGGCGCGGCTGCAAGCGAGACTCGTCAAAGGAGTTGGGACAATGGAGAGCAACGCTCTGGTGGTGGAACAGCAGTGTACGGTGGTTGAAGATGCCATCGGCGAAGATGAAGGCCAGCCACTATGGCGGCAGCTTGCCGGCGCGTGCGGGCTGTCATGGGCGGTTCTGAGGGTGTGGCTGCCCTCTTGGCGGTCAAGGCGAGGTCGTTGGCATCGAAGGTGCGAAGCTTCGAGGCCTGTGGTCATGGCTGTGTGGAGAGGTGACCGGCGGAAGTTTGGGTTCCTCTTTGTTGACCGTTGATGGAGAAGAAGAGGAAGACGAAACAAAGAAGAGGAGAGGGTGGGTGGAGACTGTGGTGTTGTTGGTTGATGCGTGGAAAAGACGGATGGAGTTGGGTTGTTTTGAGGGAGATGGTGGACAGTGGAGAGATGTGGCGTTGGGTTGGTTTTGGCGGTGGTGAAGAAGGTGGTAGATGATAGGCGCAGATGCCGTGGTGGTCATGTGCTGTCACCACACGACCCTCGCGGTGGAGCTTGCAGGGAAGATGGAGCTTGCTTCAGATCACGGTGCATGCCATGTCCATGGTGTAGGTAGGGATCACGATGGCAGAGATGGGAGGAAGATGATCCCCCAGGGGGTGGTGAACGTTCTCTGTGGATGGTCGGCCTCCTTTTTAAAACGTCTTCGTCTGTTTTCCTTCGGTCGCAAAGTTCTCTAACCACTCGCGAAGATTGCGAGTGGTTGGAACGACAGATGAACACTGGCCGGTCTTTAACAAACGTCTGAACTTATCACCAGACGTTTTAAAAAGTGTAAAATCAAAGAGCTTGTGCCGATAGTTCCCAGACGTCTATCTTTATCTCCAGACGTCTTAAAGACGCAGAATGAACGTTTGATTCTTATTCCTAGCCTACATCCAACCATATAAAATATGTTATTATATCATATGTTATTAAATGTAAAATTGATGCATAAAGTTATATGCAGACTAAGATGAATTACCATATAACTCCTAATCAATTAGAAACTATGAACAGATAATTAAAGAATACTTAGGCCAAATAATGGTCCACTAAAGTGGACTTATCAAATACCCCTATACCTAAGTTTTGCTAGTCCCTAGCAAAAAGTGAAAAACAATGGAAGTAACAAAAAAATTTCTTTTTTTCTTATTCCAAAAATTTAGAAATCCAGATAAATGTGAAGTGATAGTAGCCTAGGTAACGGATCCAAGTGAAAAGCCAACTTACATTTGAAATTCATACTTAACCCTTGATAAAATTCTACCGTGATAGGCAACTACTTCCCTCGGGGATAAAGCAGAAAATGATCTATAATTTGACCCCAGCTTTTTGGCTTAGGTAGGAGTTACTGAGTTGAATGAATTTATATTTGGTGGCTCACACTCATCTGGTGCTACATGTAGTCTAGTACTGTAAGCTCTAAATCTCTAAACTATCAAATGAGTCAACCCAGAGAGAGGCTAGAAACTGTGCTCTCTTTGTGTTCCCTTGCGCTCACTCACTCTCTCTTTTCTTTTTCTTTTTCTTCTTTCTTTTCTGAGATCACATATCTTACCAGATTTTGTAAATGTACTCAATGTTTGGTGGCCTCACATGGCATTCACACTTCAACTAAAGTCCTAATAACTCTACAACTAAGTTAGAAGTCCTCAACAGGTATTCAGATGATTAGAAATATTAAAAAGTAGGTATGAGTCATATTTGGATCGCAATAGGTGTTTCTGTTGCCTCAAAAAAAAAATCGACACATGATGAAAAATGACTCAAAGATAAAACTATAAACTTGAACTCTTTCTTTTTTTTTCTCTTCTATTTTCTTTTCATATAGATATATATTCTTCTTTTCTTTTTTTTTTATAACTCTAACATAAAATGATGCAACTTTTATTCATGAGGCGTTACTAGGGAAAATGATGATCAAGAGGATATGGTGTGGCTTATTTGGTGAAAGTGCCTATTCTCGACACTGAAAAGGAATTGATAGGACAAGCATATTTCTGACCTTTGACACTATTACCCTCCTTCAGCTGAGGACTCTATAAAGGATGGTCGTAACCATCCATCATAGTCATAGTTTTATTAGAACTCAATCTCTATGTATCTGCCTTATTTGGTGACTCTCGAGAATTCACACAATATTTGCACGCAAGAATAGAGAGCGAAAAGCTATGCCTAACTCTGAGATATCATCATCTAATTATCCAGAACTTAAAAGTCATTGCACTAGACTTAGCGTACCAGTAGTCTCTGTACTTTCTTCTCACAAATATTAGGTGGATCTAATAGAAGATAGTATGCCTGACTTCCTTCAAACTATCCAAGCATTCAACAGACTAAAAATGCTTATTAGTTTTCTACAAAGATCTATTACCCAATCTACATGAAAGTGAAGTAACTGTACTAAATTCTAAACTTGAAAATAATCTAAGAAGAAAATCTTCAAAGACACCTCCTTAATAAAGATGTTTTGCTAAGGCTAACCAATTCAGTTCAAGAAAATAAAAGAATTTTTTTCTTTAATGCACCTAACCTAAATGCATGAATACTGCCTAAAAAATTGTAAAATGCACCCTCCCATACCTAAATCCTACAATGTCCTCATTGTAAAATTAAAATAGGGGGAGAAAAGAAGGAAATCACCTGATGAAGGTGTTATTCTGGATGTTGGATTGCCTCCCAACAAGCACTGCATTTTCTGTCGACAGCCAGACTTAGAGGGAACCTGTAAGTCTGGTTCCAAACAGAAAAAACAAAGCCCCAAAAATATGCGTAAAAGCGTAGGCCTAAAGAACAAGTAGCCCCGGATGTTGGCAAGCTGATGATGCAGTGTTATCCCAAATGCTCGCCAGAAGACATGATAGCAAACAATCTCGCAAGCTACCTGGAGAGGTCTAGGAAAAAGAGTAATAGAAGAAGGGACATCTTGAAACATGAGTTGAGGATAATAAGGATCCTCTAAAGTAGGAAGGGTTTTAAATGATATAATCATAAGTACATCAAACCCTTGAATGGAGAGAGTAAAAGTACAAGCATCAATCCAAACTCACCATTTCACTCAAGGATGTACTGGCTTGATATGCTCCCCAAAAAGAATATATGTGAGCAGAGACCTGAGCCAAGGATTAGGTAAAGAATCTATAGGTTGCTTGAGTGATTGGGTGGTAATTATTAAGTCTAAAGAGGGCTTAGTCTGTTTATGTTCCATTCCCAATAAGAATTCTTCTTCCACATCCTTACATAACTTCATTGTTTCATGAACCTCCAACTGCTTCTCTACAATAGATGAGTCATGTCTAGAATTCATTATCTCATTATCATTAGTAAACTTATGATCAACAAGCTTTGACGACAGTTGGGTTTCCTGGGAAGTAGCAAAATCATAATTATCATCAAGTCCATCCCCGAGTTCTTTCTCGTCAATTACATCCTTTCTGGGGGCTTTGTATGCTACTTCATTATCCTTAATATCTTTAGGAGGATGTTCATTCTCAATGTTATGGAGAAGGCCTATATCACTCAATTTGTTGTTTTGCTCGGGGCATAAATCCTCAATTGATACATATTGTCCCAAGAGTCTCTCTTAGGCTTCTCAATCTTGTGTTCGTCCTCCTCCAACATCAACTCTATATCTTCCTGATTTTGTGGAGGATGCTTTCCAAAATCAAAAGTAGGAAGGAATCCAGATTTCACCAAATCATTAATATCCTCGGGGGGTAAGTCCTCAAATAACACATAATCCCCTCGAGATTCCCTCCAAACTCTAAGTCCGGGTTCCTCTATTGGGTTATCATTCTCCTCTACAATAGACTCTTTGTATCCCTTAGACCAAAATTAATCCAATTCATCCTTCATTCCCTTAGGGTCACCTTCATTGGGCACATGTAAATCCTCAGAATGCTAAATGGTAGGTGTTGGTTCCCTTAGTGGAGGGTCAGGATTAGGCTCACTAAGGGTAAAATGAGGTTCCACCACATGATTAATAGGGGAAGTGGCATGAACAATACGACCTTAACCCAAGGTATCAAGGGTAAGAAAAATACTATCAGTGGAATCAAGGTCATCGAGTGCTACCATCTTCCCTTTCTTTTGACTCCAATATATCTCGGATGGATAATCAATAAGATAATTCTCCTCTAGTAGCTGTCTCATGGGGAGAGTCTAAGTGATAGCTACTCAAAATGGGATCCCTATTATCCGTTGTTTCCTTAGAATCTTTTTGATGATCACGGTTGTACGAGTAGGGATCAGAATCAATAGTAAGAGAGTAGCTAAGCTGACGAATTTACTCATTCAATTATTGACTATTCCTCAACATCTCTCCCATAAACTCCATTTTTTTTTGTTGGTTTTGAATTTCTATCATAAAAGAGGAGAGGCTACTGTCAGATTGGGGAGGATAGTCAGTCTCAGGCTCTAGTTGTCTAAGGGTATCAGTCCAACCTTGATGAGAAAAATCATGAAGGGTGAGAGGGTTGGGTGTTTGCAAACTGGAAAATTCTGCTCTTAGGCTCTACTCAAAAGTGGGAGTTATCGAGCTAGTACTCCCAGGATAGGAATATGATTAATCCCATGAATTGTCATTGTACCCATCAAAGGATGGATATGCTTGGGGCATGGGATCCTAATTAAAAGATGGGAAGTATTTGAAAGTTTTCCGGCCCTACCAGGAGGGGGTGACGTAATAAATGTGGAAATAAAATATAAAGCAATCTCGAAAAGACAATCACACAATGTACACAAATGTTTTTTAGGTGGAAACCCAAACCGGGTGAAAACCACCACCTAACCCTCTCGAGTTAGGATTTTCCGATCAACCTAGTTGATCAAATCCACTAACCGAATCACTTTAAAACGAGGGTGATTCAACCTCAGTACAATCACGCTACAAGTACGAGGGTAGCGTTCCTCAACCCCTTCTCTCCACGAGAAGGATTTTGTCCCACGAAGGAGACGGGAATTCGCAAAGCGAATACCCAACTAAAAGACAAAGATAAAATAAAACAAGTAATCCTATAGAGCCAACAAAGGAATTATAAACCTAGCTTCTATAGGAAATGGGATGCTTCCCTTTGAAAGGAGTGCGTCGACGATGCGGATGCGTGTACCACGCGACGGCGCAACGTCGCTCTCGTGAACAACGGCGGGAGAGCGGGTGCGCAAAGGTTTGATGCTCTCAAGGGAATGGAGCTTAAGCTTAGAGAGCAAGATCTTTTCTGGACGCAAAAGAGTGTGAAAGTGTGTAGCTAAGTGTATCCAAGTGTGTATCTTGTGTCTTTCTTAGTGTGTATCTTGTGTTGCAAAGGTTCCCCTCTATTTATAGAGGCCTTAGGAAGGCTTTGGAAGGCTTAGGAAAGGTTCTATAGCCGTTGGGAACAAAGCCCAAGAGAATCAGGCTGAAATCAGGACAATGATTACATTTGACAGGGTTATCAGACGTCTAACTCTGGCATCAGACGTCTGGAAGGCCACTTTAAGACGTCTGATTCCAAGGTTAGACGTCTGATTTTGGGCGGGTCTCTCCCTGACTTGGATCAGATCTAAACAGGGTTTTTGCGCAAGTCCATCAGACGACATACAGGACGTCTGGAACTATGTCTGGACGTTTGGAAACCTACTTCTACTGTGGGAATTGATTTCCAAACGTTGCAACGGCTAGAAAATCTCTGAGAAGAGATTTTGGGTCAGCCGAGGCAAAACGGTCATTTATCAAACGTCTGGAAAAGCCTAAGGACGTCTGATAAGGCTCTAACGGTCATAATCTTGAGTGCCTGCTAAGCTAGCCAACGGTCCACTATCTGGACGTCTGGCAAGTCCATCAGACGTCTCCTAAGACGTCTGGTATAATGTCTGGACATCTGATTTCATCAGACAGTACTAGCTATCCCAGCCTAACAGATATCAGACGTCTGAAACAACAGTCAGACGTCTGATTTGGGAATTAGACGTTTGGAAGTGCTGTTTGAACCCTATACTGGTTTTCTAAGTATTCTACAGAAAACCTAAGTATCCTAGGGTTGTGCCGGTGTTCCTAGGACTACTGTTAGGGTTCTTTGAGGCTCTTTAACATAATTTTCTAAGGAAAATAAAAAGAGCAAGAAAATAAAGACAAGAGATACAAGAAAGGATTAAAAAGAATCTATCCTATTCTTCTTGTCTTCTATCTTCAATCTGTCACTCCATGCGAACCTCCTCTGTTTTCCGTCAAGCTCCTCTAATCCATCCTGGATGCGAGCTCGAACTCCGTCTAAACACGTCCACATTTGCAATTTACCTGAAATCTAGGACTCAAATTGCAAATGTTAAATAACACATGTTTTGTTATCATCAAAACAAATGATCGTGGTGCTCTAGCACCAACAGTATTGACCCTGATAATCTAAATGATAGGAGTAAGGGTGATCCATTTCTTTAAGCCAAATAGATTTAACTCTCTTAGGACTAAGAAGAAATCAGAATAAACGCAGAAACTTCCTAGAGAGTTCTACCACTGTCAAAATAAATGCAAATATAGTGGAATTTGTTTTTAGTAGATTCTAGGTCTTAGAATTAAGTGTTCAATTGGTGGCCAAACAAGTTTTGCAAGAGTTACGCTTCCTAGGTCAACCTTCGTTGGTGCCTACAACCTACTCGCAAGGGATGGAAGTCTCGAATCAAGCCCACTCATGAGGAACCAAAGTAACTTAGTGGATAGACTTGTTGATTTTCGACTAACTTCCCTTGTGGTGCAAAGAGGAGAGGTAGAAATTTATCTAGTGACCTTACGTATAATGTGCATAGTGTCTAAGGTGTGCAACACACGTATGCATTTCGTGTTTTAAAATCCCGCAATCAAGTCCTTTCTCACGCAATTAAAGTCACTAATTTTAAGGTCCAACCTCTTAAAAGTCCCAATTTCTTAAAGTAACCACTGACTTAATTAGATTCAAACACTTTTAGTAGTCTTAGATTTAAGTCCAATGCGGATGCATGATAGGTAATTGATGCTCAAGAAGAGACGTACCTTACTCCAACTCTCTTCAATGTAAAATGTCTGCAATGCAAAAATATAAACTATATGTTGTTCATTCAATCCTTGATGATCCCCCTATAAATATGCAACTTCTAGCCGGCAGTTCAATTTTAAAAAAATAAATAAATGAGCAATCAAAAGAACTAACTAACTAAGAATAAACCCTAAAATCTAAAGAATCGGGAACACTCTCCTAAAAACTAGCCCCAAATTACAAGGGCGAGAAAACGTATAATTAAACTAAATCTTAAGAGCCTACTCTAAAAAGCTAGATCAGAAATCTAAAAGGTAGAATCCTCCTAGATGTTTCTCCATGTGTCTTCAGGTGCGTGGGATCAAGGCCCACAAACTCCTATTGTCATCCTCCAGGTGGCGTCAAGGTCCACCAAATGTATCGTCTCTACTGCGTGCTCCTCCTCCTCCTCAAGAATGTACCTTACACAGAATAATAGAGAATAGTCAGAAATAAACTAGGTGAACCTATTGCGTCTGTTGCCTCCCCGACAACGGCGCCATTTGAACGAGCGATTTTTGCTTAAGAAAATAAGTTGTTGAAGTAGAAATTGAGCGGTGAAAAATCAATCGTTGATAATTAAAATAAACCACTCACAGGAGAGCGGGTCGTATCCATGGGGAGGCGTAAACTAATAAATTCACCAATGTTTCTAGTATGTTATTCGACTATGTTGTACAAGGCAAAACTGATGTAAAAATCAATTTGGTGATAAGTTATAGCATCAAACGAGGTTAAAGAAGGCTTGAATAAGCATTCACATGAAATATAAAGAATCAGAGGAACACACATGCAAATGCTACATAATATAAAATATTAAATCCAAAAATTCCTTCCCTTCAATCATCTTCATTTAACTTAATGGGGGCTCTCTTGTAGCAAAACAAGGGATGTGCTCTCCCTTGGCCGTGCACACAGAGGAGGGTGTGGCTGCTGGCGAGACTCGTCGGAGGAGTTAGGACGGCGGAGAGGAACGCTCCGGTGGTGGAACGGCAGCATGTGGTGGTCAGAGATGCCGCCGACGACAAGGAAGGCCGACCGTGGTGGCAACAACTCGCCGATGCGCGCAGGCTATCGTGGGCAGTTCTGAGGGCGTGGCTGCCCTCGTGGGGCCGAGGGAAGGTCGTTGGCATCGAATGTGTGAAGCTTTGAGGCCCATGGTCGTGGTTGCGTGGAGAGGTGACCAGCGGAAGTTTGGGTTCCTCTTTGTTGGCCGTTGATGGGGAAGAAGAAGAGGAAGAGGAAACAAAGAAGAGAGGGTGGGTGGAGACTATGGTGTTGTTGGCTGATGCGTGGAAAGGACAAATGGAGTTGGGTTGTTTTGAGGGAGATGGTGGACAGTGGAGAGATGTGGCATTGGGTTGGTTTTAGCAGTGGTGAAGAAGGTGGTAGATGATAGGCGTGGGTGTCATGGTGGCCATGTGCTGTTATCGCACGACCCTCACGGTGGAGCTTGCAGTGAAGATGGAGCCTGCTTCAGATCATGGTGCACGCCATGTCCATGGTGTAGGCAAGGATCATGGTGGCGGAGATGGGAGGAAGATGATCCCCCAGGGGGCGGTGAAGGTTCTCTACGGATGGCTGGCCTCCTTTTTACAAAAGGTCTTCGTCTGTTTTCCTTCGGTCGCAAAGTTCGCTAACCACTCGCGAAGATTACGAGTGGTTGGAACAGTAGATGAACACTGGCCGGTCTTTATTAGATGTCTGAACTTATCACCAGATGTCTTAAAAAGTGTAAAATCAAGGAACTTGTGCTGGCAGTTCCGAGATGTCCATCCTTATCTCCAGACATCTTATGGATGCAGAATAAACATTTGATTCTTATTCCTATCCTGCATCCGACCATATAGAATATGTTATTATATCATACGTTATTAAATGTAAAATTGACGCACAAAGTTATATGCAGACTAAGATGAATTACCATATAACTCTTAATCGATTAGAGACTACGAACAGATAATTAAAGAGTACTTAGGTCAAATAATAATCCACTAAAGTAAACTTATCATGAGGGAGTGGTGGGATGTTTAAGTAAGGAATTTAAAATATATGAGAAATGGAAAAAAGGATTACGTGAATTAAAATTAGGTGGGATGAAATGTTGAATTAAAAATATAAAAATGGATTTAGAATGGGGTTAAAATGGGAATGAGTTAAGCTAAATAAGAATGTGGCTAGCTTAATTAATTAAGATTGAGACAATTTAAAGGATTCAAGTAGACCTTCACTAATTACTGTAGCCAAAATCAAATTGAAATTAAAATAGGTAGGAATAAAAAATAGGCTCCTCCTCACCACGCCATTATAATAATACGATTCCTTTAAACTTGCATTACATAGAATAAATATGTAAAAATATATAAACATGCATAATTTAATGTTACTTAGATTCATTGTATGTGGAAATATTAATTAAGCTATTAGCCCTATTATTGCATTAATTACTTTTATTAAGCTCTAAAGCTGCATTAAAATTAACTAATTATACTATGCGAATGTATTTTCATTAGCTATAGGCACTATTCTCCTTATCAGTGCAGACCCTCCTATTTCACTTTGTGGTGGTGGTATTATCCTGTGACTAAGTGTTTTGATACTTTATGGGAGGAACAAAGGGGTAATTAAGAGGCACCGCATACACATTGCCTCATGGAAGGGTTTGCTCTACTTGCATCCCTTAGTTCTGTCCTTGGAGTAACTTCTCACTAGATCACTTGAGAATATCATTGAAGCAAGGTGTAGGTTTTAGGGCACTCGAAGGTTGGCTTAGGTCGCATAACTGATTGAATAACTTGTTTGGCCATCTATGTCAACTAATTATACCTCAGCCTTTTTCAAAACAAAGTGGGTCAGGATCTTACGTGGCCCTTTCCTTTTATACCACTTAAATGGGAATAGAGGGACATCGCCTTGACCCTAATCAACTGATCTGTGAAGTTGGCTTGGGGGTTGCATCTACTCAATTGGTAAGAACTTGAATTGCGTGTGGTAGATATTGCATGCTTGGTAGACGCTCTCTCGAGGGTAGTTTAGTATTTGATCCTGAGCCAAAGAGAATCCTTAGGAGAGCCCACCAAAGAGCAAGGAGAGAAGAGATGGCTGATCCAGGAGCAACTCAACAAAGGACTCTGAGAGACTATTTCATTTTAACCAACCAACTAGCTCAAGCATTGAGAAGACCAGTAGGGGATAATCCATATGAGATTAAGAGTGGTACCATATCCTAGCCCTCCTTTTATGGTAGTACTAGGGAGGACCCCTACTGGCATTTAGAGGAATTCACTGAAGGTCTGTTACACAGTGAAACTTCAAAACTTTACTAATGAAGCTCTGATGAGAACCCTCTTTCCTTTCTCCCTTAAAGACAAGGTGAAACACTGGTATCATACCTTAGATGCGAGGGTGAATGATTGGAATGGCTTTAAGGGAGAATTCATGAAGAAATACTTCCAATGAGCAAAACCAACCACTTCAGGAGGGAAATCATGTGTTTTACTTAGTTAGATGGGGAGCAATTCCATGGGACTTAGGAGCGCTTCAATGACCTGATTCGGTTATGCCCCTATCATCAAGTCCCTAAATGGAAATTGGTAGAAAGGGTCTATGCTGGACTATCTGATAGGCATAGGCAAACAATGGATACAGTTTGTGCTGGAACCTTTCTTACCAAAATGAAGGATGAGGCTTGGACATTATTTGAGTCACTAAGTGATAATTCTATCCACTTGACCTAAACCTATCAGGATAGAAAACCATCCATCCTCCAAAAGAAAGCAGAAGCTAATGAAGCTGGGACTACTCAGAATTTAGCCTTTCAAATTGTTGAACAAGAACTTTGAAAGACTCATGTTAAACCTCAGCACATTCCCGCAATCAGCTCCCCAAGTCCAGGCTATTTCTAAATGCTCCATTTGCCAAAGCACTCTTCACGCCATTGTTGAGTGTCATTTGGCTAATCAATTCCCCGACTTAGTTCAAGCAAACCTAAATGTTGCCCAAGGGTTTCGTCCACCTCCTAGGAACAATCCTTTTGGAAACACGTACAATCCTGGATGGAGAAACCATCCTAATTTCTCATGGAAGCAAGGTGAAGCTTCCAACTCGGGGAACTCAAGAGCCCAACCCACCCAACCCTTTCAGGCACAACAATTCCAACCTCTTCCTCAGCCTAACAATTTTGAGTTAGATGACCTTAAAGCAATGATGAAGGCCATGCAAGAAAGCCAGAATATGATCATTCAATCTCAGAATAAGGTAATCCAAGAAATGCAATATCAAATTGGCTACCTTGTTGAGGCTGTTAGGCAACGTAATCCTGGAAAATTGCCCAACTCTTCTAAGGAGAATCCTCAGGGTAAAGGGCCCTTTATAAGGGATGCTAAGGCTATAACCGTTCTGAAGAGTAGAAAAAAAAAATTCCAAACCTAAAATCACTCCTACAGGCACCCTTCCAACTCGACATCGACTTACACATCCATCGAGGAAGAGCAACTCAACTGATTGGAACACCATCATGAGCCCTAACTAGCTCATTTTGACCCAATGAAGAGAATAAATGCTCCTACATAACCAACTGAAGGTCATAAGTTATTGCATAACCTTTCTGAGAGAAACATAAGAAACAAGGGGTAAAACTATAATTTTACTAATGTAGTACAACCACAGATTTTTTCAAGGGCTAAACAAAGGTTAAATGGTCTTAATAAAATAACAAGTGGGTTGGATTCGATAGAAAAGTGTTTGTGTGTGTTCTGTAAATTAAATGACTTCTTGAAACCCTAAAAACAGACCCACTTGATTAACCAAGGTTTTGATCAGGATAAAATTTACTTAAACCCTCTAAAAATCATAGAAAAATATTCTCTAGGGTTTAGTACCTTCAATTTGGCTATTAGAACCCATCTTGACCTAGAATGGGATCTTAAACATATATTTGCCCTAATTTGGGTCTTTTCACAAATTTACCAGTTAAACGTGGTCAAACCCAAAATCTAACTTCACCATTGGATTCATTAGGTCTAAATTAGGCTTATACCAAAATTTGGACCCAAGATGAGTTTGCCTTGACCTAGTTTGCAAAAAGGTTCAGGCTAATTACATTTCTACCCCTAACTTTCAAAAACCCTTGCTAACAGCCCCCTAACTTTCTCGTCATCTTCACAAGTAGGTCCCTCCGCCATTATCGTGGAGGAAACCTATTCCGACAGCCTTAAACTTGGAAGTTTTCCTTGATTGCTTGGAGGATCTCTTCCAAAATTGGAAGGAAGATCCTCTGAGAAATCTCCATCAGTATGAACCCATCCTTGAGATCTGATTCCCTCCCAATCTCTCATGCGAATGCATGAAAGATGTGGCTATCTCAACAACTTCCATCGCCAGCGGCCTTCCAATCCTAAGAAGCTTGCTTCCCAAGCCCTAACTGACCTCCAGAGCTCTATTTAAAGAAGCCCAAATCGCCCCGACTCCTTCATGCTCGATTTCGGCTGCAAATACCCCTAATTCCTCTCTTCCCCTCACGGCCGCAGGCTCCTCGATGTCCAGCAACCTTCCCTACTCCTCCTCATCGTCTAACCGCCATACCTGCGACAGATCCATCCTCCCTGACTTCGTCCGCGTCTCGCCGTACCTGCAGGCGCTACTCTCTCTTCGTCCTCACCGATCCCACCTCACCGGAGCTGCCTTCGTCTTCGACGTTGGCCACACCAGACCTGATGCCTTCGCTCACCCCCTTTGTCCCTTGACCTCCCAGCTAAGTTCCCTCTCACCTCTACTTTCTTTCCGCATTTATTCCACTTCAAATCGACCACTGCCGCCCCTCGCATCTTCATCTCATTCATCTCCGACCACCAACTCCAGCGAGGCCATCCCACCTCCACAGGCCATCACAACCCTCGCCGACAAGCCCACAACCTCTGCCTCACTTCACTGATCACTTCCCCTCACTCCACTCACCACGCCACTCACCCAAACACCTCCCCGAACACACCCACTCACTCTCGCACACAGTGTGCCCTAGGCACGCACTCACAGGCACCCCTGAGCCACGCCAACACTCCCAGCACCTTCGCCGTGCTCCAGCGAACCTCCCTGAATGATTTAACGTGGCCGCGAGGCCGTTCTTGTGTTTTCAGGTTCAGGCCCCATCCACCATTAGCAAACGAGCTTGAAGCTCGCTCGAAGCCGCTCCAGGTGCTGCCGCTCTTGGCCTTGCTATCCCAGGTTGCACGGAATTCCCTCGTGCACACATCCAGGCTCTCAATTCTAGTCGAAAACCTCCATAGCTGCTACAATTGAGAGGGCCACTACAGATGCGCGGAAGACAGGTGGGACATTTAGGCCCAACCTCGAAAGTGACAAGGCGCCTGCACCCAAATAAAGTGAAAAAGTGCAGAAGGATGTTCGCCTCCAACACTGAGGGTGAGGTCCTCCTCCCCCCTTCACCGGACTCGTCCGCGACACTGCCCACGCAAACCTGGCCGACCTGACTACCTGCCTGACTTCACTCCTCACTCACCACACACGCCGGTGAGCCTGGACCCGGGTATGCGATAGGTCCGATTACCCAACCAGCTGAGGCTCTGGGAGAGCAACACTGAAATAGAAAGAGAGAAGGAGAGAGGAGAGCTGCGCGGGGTTAGGGGGGTTTTTGCTCTGAGAGGATTGGCTCCAACACTTAGCCAATTTAGAGGAAGAAGAGGAGGTCAGGCAGAAGAAGAGAAGAAGAGAAAGAGAAGGACCTCAAAGAAGAGAAGGCCAAAGGCAGAGAAAGAAGAAGAGGAGGCCAGAAGAAGAAGAAAGGCTAAAGTCAGAGTAGGAGGAAGCCAAGGCAAAAGGAAGAAGAAGCAAAGGGAAAAGTAGAAGAAAAAGAAGAAAGAAAAGAAGAAGGATCAGACACTTTAAGTCGTCTGATTCCTTCATCAGATGACAGATCATTGGCTTACATTGCATATTCATACATTGAATTATTTGGTGATATTGTAGGAGTATTTGGTGATCTACATCACCATTTTACTCCCATATTTTTGCACTCTGATACTGATATTATTGCATACTCTTTTAATTCTGAATTGTGATCTTGATTTCTAAATATCAATTTGCTCCCTATGTTCGACCTCGGAAATCTTTTCGAGTAATAAAATTGTATTTGTTTTCAAAGCGATTTCGACTATACTGTAACGCGATTATCTTAAAACATCGATCTCGCTTTCGATTAAACATCAATCCCTCCTCGCTGGAAATCATCCATCTGGAGGATGCTGTCACCATTCCACCTATATCCCACCATGACAACCCCTCCACCCAGAGGTTGAGAGTGCCCTTCCTTGAGCACTTATCTGCCCCTGAGTCATCTTTTGCTAGCTTATGTGCAGCCGAAGGTAGGATGAAAGAGATTATGGGGACATACAAGTAAGTTCATATCAACTTGCCTTTGTTGGATGCTGTCAAGCATATTCCATCATATGCTAGACTTTTGAAGGACTTATGCACACAAAAGAGAAAATCACAAAAACAGGTCCAGGCTAAGGTCGTCCTGTTCGACCTAATCAGCTTAGTCCTACAACAAGGTACACTCCCCAAAATGAAGGACCTAGGAGCCCCATATATTTCTATGGTCATTGGAGACCAACGCATTGATGAGGCTCTCCTCAATCTGGGTGCAGGCGTTAATATATTGCTGAGCTCGATCTATGAGCTATTAGGAGGAGGTGAGTTGAAGCCTAGTCCTGTTATCCTCTAAGTAGCGGATAGATCACTTAAGACACCATGCGGGCTTTTAGAAGATGTCCTGGTGAAGGTGGACTTCTTTCCCATTGAATTTTGGATATTAGACACTAACCCATCCAACATGCCCACCAGACCTTCGATTATCTTAGGGTATCCCTTTTTTGCCACTGCCAATGCCTCCATCAATTGTAAATCAGGGGCGCTCAAGATGAGCTTTGGGAACCAGAAAATCCAACTGAATGTGTTTGATGCCTATAAACAGCCTGGATTGGAGGATTGTTCCCAAATCGAGGTGATTGATGAGATTGTAGAGGAGACGACACAAGCTCTTTTTGTCATGATCCCCTCCAAATGGACATCTCTGAAGACCATACGCCGACTCCTAAAGAAGGAGACAGAGTTATGCCTGAATTAGTAGAGCTGCTAGGTGTCAAGGCTGAGTCCCTCTCCCTGCCATGGACAATCAAGGTAGATCTGCTACCGAAGGTGGGGACATTGAACCTAATTCCCTTGCTTCAGAAAGCTCTCGACTTGGAGCTTAAACCACTCCCAGAGTCCCTCAAGTACACTTTCCTTGGCCCTAATGATATGCTCCCTGTCATCATCTCGACTGCTCTATCTGAGATGCAGGAGGGGGCCTTGATTGAATGTCTAAAATGACACAAGTAAGCCATTGCTTGGACCATAACTAATATCAATGGGGTTGACTCAATACTTTGCATGCATCACATTTACACGGATGACTCGTGAAACCTTTCTGAGATATAAATAGACGGTTAAACCCCAACAGGCAGGAAGTGGTGAAGGAGATTTTAAATTGGTTGGATGCTGAGATAATTTATCCCATCTTTGATAGTAAATGGGTCAGTCCTATTCACAAGGTACCTAAAAAGGTGGGATTCACTGTTGAGACAAATGAGAAAGCGGAGAAAGTCACCAGACCCACAATTGGCGGGAGGGTTTGCATAGATTACCGTCGCCTAAACACCGCAACCCAAAAAGACCACTTCCCTTTGCCATTTATTGATTAGATACTGAAGAAATTGGCAGGTAATAAATATTTCTGTTTTCTTGATGGATATTCTGGGTACAATCAGATTGCCGTCTTTCTAGATGACTAGGAGCATACTACTTTCATGAGTCCTTATGGCATAGTTGTCTACCTCCGTATGCCATTTGGACTATGTAATGCTCTGGAAACATTCTAATGGTGTATGATGTCCATCTTTTTAGACATGATTGACGAGTTCGTAAAGGTTTTCATGGATAAATTTTCCATCTATGACTCGTCATTTGACCACTATCTCTCACATTTAGAAAAAGTTCTCACCCGCTACAAAAAGGCAAGATTGGTGCTTAGCTGGGAGAAAATTCATTTCATGGTTCAGCAGGGCATTGTTCTTGGGCATGTAGTGTCTGAGTGAGGCTTAGAAGTAAATAAAGCCAAGGTTGAGTCCATTTCCAAGCTTCCACCACCCACCAATGTCAAGCAAATCCGATCATTCCTGGGCCATGCAGGGTTTTATAAGTGCTTCACTAAAGACTTTTGCAAGATTTCTAGGCCACTTTGTGACTTACTGGAGAAGGGCACTGCCTTCGTTTTTTATGCAAAGTGTGCTAAGGCCTTCCACATCTTGAAGGAGGCCCCCATAACTGCACCTATCCAGTGAGCACCTGATTGGATCCTCCCACTTGAGTTGATGTACGATGTCTCGAATTTTGTCATAGGAGCAATCCTTGGTCAGAGGGTTGATAAAAAGCTCATATGTTGTATTATGCTAGCAAGACCCTTACTGGTTCATAGCAAAACTACACTGTGATAGAGAAAGAACTCCTTGCGATAGTTTTTGCTCTGGAGAAGTTTAGGTCATATCTTTTGGGGTCTAATGTTGTGTATACTGATCATCCTGCCTTGAAACATTTGCTTGCTATGAAAGACACCAAACGTAGACTTATTAGATGGATTCTATTACTACAGGAGTTCAACCTTGATATCCGTAACAAGAAAGGGGTTGAGAATGTAGTAGCAGATCATTTATTCATGTAACGAACCGATTTCCCGAGTCCCTACGAGACACGAGAACCGGACCGACTCGACTAATCCCAAGACCTAGTCGTCCAACGAGGAAGTAACCAAAAGAGCAGTAAAATAAACCACATACAACATGAAGTATAACTAGCAGTAACAAAATACAGCAGTAAGAAAAAGAACTACTACAGCATGTACCACCACAATAGTAGAACAACATTTAACATAGCAAGAACAACGAGTAAAGAAAAGTACAGAGAGTAATAAAAACTACTCACTACAATGTAAACAAAAGGGGTACCAAAGAACAGTGGTAACTCTACTGGACCCTACTCGGCCCAGCGTCCTCTGCAGCTGCTGACCCTGGCTGCTCAACACCTAGTCCTGAAAAGTAACGAGTGTAACACGTCAGCGAAACGCTGAGTAGAGTGGCAGCTAAACTAAAGAAGCAGTAAGGTGTACAGAAGTTGTTTTATTTTCTTTCTTCCTTTATTTACGTCTTTCTATTGTTTCACAATTTATCTATTTCTCAGATCCTTCACTTGATCTCGAATGTTCCTCGTGGGAACGATCTTGATTGCAGTCTTTTCCGAACAGTAAAAGTAGCAGGTGGTGCTCTCCTGGCCGGGAGAGTCCCCCGTGGTGATCCTACTCTCAGTCAACCACCCCAAGGTCATGGACAGACGTAGCAGTGACTATGGCACGCGCGATAAACGCATAGGTAGCTAACCCGCACTGGCACGCGGTCAGTCGTTTCCGTTAACGGGTGCGCCCAAAGCACAGCACGGAACTAGTACAAGGCAGAGCCCTCTCAGTAACAGGGGTCCAACCCCTCCACAGTAACCAAACAGGGGCCTTGCCCCTCCACAGTCCGCGCACCCTCGCCTGACTACCCTGGTTTGCCCAATGGGCCTAACAAGTCGGTGTAGGTGAGCTAGCAGAACCCCGGGGCCCGTGAGGTAGCTAGTACTCGCCCTACACTAGTAGCTCTCCTCGGTACTACGTACACGAGGGCCAGCAAGTCGGTACAAAGTGGCCAGACCTAACCCCGGGTCCCTGGGTCGGCTAGCTCCGCTCTGCAATAAACAGGGGGACAGTCGCTCTCCTTGGTACTCCATACTCAAGGGCCAGCTCACTTCCCCAATTCTATTCCATTCACTTTCCATGAGTTCTACTCCTAATTCCCCATAGGGTTCCAGCTCTTTCAACTCAGCACATTCAGGTTTCACCTTTCCAGTTTCACGTTCATACATCCCATATTCTCAATCATGTTCATTTATTCATAATAGGCATTTGTTAAACCAATTTACAGGAAGCTATTTGTTCCTTTCCATTTTTCCAAGACTGCAGTATTCGTATATTCCACTAGTTTTCCCATCCTAGGATTCATGCCATACCCTAGGATCTATCATACAATCTAGTTTTCCAGCCCTAGGATTCATACAACACCCTAGGATCTACCATTCATTCTAGTTTCTCATTCCTAGGATTCATGCAATGTCCTAGGTTCTATTTATGGTTCCATAATTTAACAGATTATACTAATAAACTTAAAAGTCACTCTACCAGTTACAACAGGAGTACTGGGGGCGTGGTCGGGAATCCCGCGTGCCTCCGCAACCCCCGAGACTTCAATGGAACGGGGTCCTATCACAAGGATCAAACACAAGGAGTTTCTCAAAACAGTATCTAATCCCTGTAGACGGGTAGAAGATTTTATTCTGAAAAGGACGCAACTCAAAATGCGGAAAACGGACTCCGAACGGGCCCTAAACGGGTCGAAAATGACGAAATAGTGCAAAATCAGACGTCTGAAACTTCTTCCAGACGTCTTAAAAATGGGGATCAGATGGTACCTTGTCCTGCGTAGTCTCTCAGACGTCTAAAAGCCTGCGGGGGCGTCTGGCCTAGTTCCCAGACGTCCGATGGTCACCCCGGACGTCTGGAAGTCCCTCCAGTCGTCTGGCACCGCTGCCAGACGTCTGATTTGTGTTGGATGCGAATCTCAGAACCTGCACATACTCACTCATCGTTCTCAGTACGGACGGTCACAGAAAAGGAAGAAGACGAAAAATAACTTACTTTCCAGATGTCTGGATAGTCCTCCGGACGTCTTAACCGTCGTCTGGTTGGAAGACCAGATGTCTGATTCTGGAAAAGCTTCCAGAACCAGAGCGCTACTCGCCCTCCGCCCGTGACGCACGGTCGCGCCGCGCCTCGTCCGCCTGCTGCTCGAGCTGTAGCAGACCTCCCGCATCACTCCGTGCCCGCTACGCCCCCGCCGGCTGGCTCTAGCAGCCCCGGCAAGCTCAAACCCTCACGGCCGAGCGCCTCCTCCCTCGCGCAACACCTCCTCCCGCACTCGCCGCGGCTGCCGCCATCGCCGCTTGCTCTCACTCGCACTCGCTGGAAGAAGAAGAAGGAGGAGTGGAGGTGATGAGAGTGAGGGAGAGGGCGAGGCTTTTTAAAGCCGCGCGGGGAGAGAGAGAGAGCGAGACAGACTGCTGTCGCAGGAGGAGAGAGGGAAAAAGGGAGAGGTGCAGCGGTTGCGGGTCTGCGCGCGCCTGCGCGCAGACGCAGCCCCGCGTGCCACCTAAATAAAATCCCAGACGTATGGAAGGGTTCCAGACGTCTGGCCAGATGTCTGGGCCACCTCCCAGACGTCTTAAAAAAATGTCTTGGAGTGCGTTCGTAACAATATAACAAACTCAAAGGAAGTTTGGTCCCCGAAACTTGTGCTAACTAGGGTGCGGGAAAAACGTCATAATAACCGTAACAAACTCAAAGGGGACCGAAGCCGGTCCGAAAAGACGTACCCGCGAAGAGTTCCGGGCACCGCTCCCGCATTGCCGCCTCAGGCTCCCAGGTAGCCTCTTCGTACCGCTGGCTCCTCCACAAAACCTTCACCATGGGTACTTGCTTTCGTCTCAAACTGTGGACGGCTCGATCAAGAATCTTCACTGGCCGCTCGGGATAGGTCAGGTCGTCGCCCACCTCGACGCTCTCGTGACGCAGTACGTGGCTGGGATCGGCTACGTACTTCCGGAGGTTGGACACGTGGAACACGTCGTGCACACTAGAAAGCTGGGGAGGGAGGGCAAGCCTGTAAGCAACGGGTCCAACCCGCTCTAGGACCTCAAAGGGCCCCACAAACCTCGGCGCGAGCTTCCCTCTCACCGCAAACCGCTGCAGGCCCTTCATAGGCGAAACACGAAGAAAGATGTGATCCCCAACCTCGAACTGCACCTCTCTGCGTTTCCGATCCGCGTAGCTCTTCTGTTAGCTCCTGACAGTGCGGAGTCGCCTGGGGATCTACTCGACTACCTCCTGACTCTGCCGGATCAACCTGGGGCCAACCTCCCACTTGGTCCCCACCTCAACCCAACTCAAGGGTGCCGTACACCTCCGTCCGTACAGAGCCTCGTAGGGAGCCATGCCGATGCTCGAGTGATAGCTGTTGTTGTATGTAAACTCTGCCAAGGGTAGGTGCTCCTCCCAAGAGCCCCTCTAGTCCAGTACACATGCACGCAAAAGGTTCTCAAGTGTCTGTATCGTGCGCTCAGACTGCCCGTCCGTCTGGGGGTGGTAAGCTGTACTAAACCTCAACCGCTTCCCCAGGGCTTGCTGAAACTCAGCCCAAAACTGGAACGTAAAGCAGGTATCCCGGTCGGATACGATCTCCTGCGAAACTCCGTGTAGTCGTACCACGTCACGGATATACCTCTCTGCCAACTGTGCTGGTCCCAAAGTGACTCGGATCGGCAAGAATCGTGCCGTCTTCGTCAGTCTATCCACAATTACCCAAACTGCGTCGTGTCCTCGCTGGGTAACAGGTAAACCCACCACCAAGTCCATGGTGATGCTCTCCCACTTCCACTCTGGCACTGGAAGCGACTGTAGCGGCCCTGCAGGCCTCTGATGCTCGGCTTTCACCTGCTGACACACTAAGCACTGCTGCACGAATTCACCCACATCCCGCTTCATCCCCCTCCACCAAAACTCGCTTCTCAAGTCGTGGTACATCTTCGTGTTTCCGGGATGTATGGTGAATCTGGAACCGTGTGCCTCAGTCAGGAGCTCTCTCAACAACCCCTCGTCCCTAGGAACGCACAACCGTCCCCTCAGGCGTAGCACCTAGTCTGTGAAAGAGAAGTCCCCTGGGTCTCCTGACAGTACTCTGTCGCGCAAGGATTGCAAGTACGGATCGGCCATCTGTCCTGTGATGATGCGGTCTATCAGCTCTGGCCTAGTCTGTCGTGTCACAGTCACTGCCCCATAGTGCCCCCGTAACTCCAGGGGTCGCCAACTGCCCACCTCCTCCAAGAGGCTCCAACTATGTAACTGTAAGCTGACCAAGTGTGCGGGCGCCTTCCGGCTCAAGGCGTCAGCCACCACATTGGCCTTGCCCGGGTGATAGGAAATGCTGCAGTCGTAGTCCTTCAGGAGCTCCAACCAACGTCTCTGTCTCATGTTGAGCTCCTTCTGATCAAAAAGGTATTTGAGGCTCTTGTGATCTGTGAAAATCTCGAAGGTCTCACCGTACAAGTAGTGCCTCCAGGTCTTCAGTGCGAAGACGACAGCTGCCAACTCTAGGTCGTGGGTAGGGTAGGTATGCTCATGGGGCTTCAATTGCCGCAAAGCGTAAGAGACAGCGTGACCCCTCTGCATGAGCACACCTCATAACCCCTGCAAGGAGGCGTCCGTGTACACAACGAACCCGCCACTACTGTCAGGGATGGTGAGCACGGGAGCCGAGGTCAACCTCTCCTTCAGCTCCTGAAAACACGCCTCACAGGCGTCCGTCCAAGTGCAGGGCACATCCTTCCGGGTCAACTGTGTTATGGGACGCGCGATCTGTGAAAAACCTCTGACGAATCGTCTGTAGTAGCCTGCCAGTCCCAGGAAACTACGAATCTCAGTGACTGAACGCGGTCTCTCCTACCTGAGCACTGCCTCAACCTTGGCTGGGTCCACCGCCAAGCCGTCTCCAGAGATCACATGACCTAAGAAGGTTACCTCCCTCAACCAGAACTCGCACTTGCTGTATTTGGCGTACAGCCTACGTCGTCTCAGTGTGTCCAGAACCATCCGCAAGTGCTGTCCGTGCTGCGTCTGATCTCGAGAATAGATGAGTACATCATCAATGAATACCACCACGAACTGGTCCAAGTACAGTCTAAACACCCGGTTCATCAGGTCCATGAAAGCAGCGGGGGCATTGGTCAGCCCAAACGGCATGACCAAAAACTCGTAGTGTCCGTACCGGGTGCGGAAAGCTGTCTTGGAGACGTCTGCCTCCCTGATCCTCAATTGGTGGTATCCAGACCTCAAGTCGATCTTGGAGAACACCGTGGCACCCCGCAACTAGTCAAACAAGTCGTCGATCCTCGGAAGCGGATATTTGTTCTTGATGGTGACCCTATTTAGCTGTCGGTAGTCCACACAAAGGCGTAGGGTACCATCCTTCTTCTTCACAAACAGTACCGGGACTCCCCAGGGAGACGCACTGGGCCTCACGAAACCCTTCTCCAAAAGGTCCTGCAACTGAGACTTGAGCTCTCGTAGCTCAAGCGGTGCCATCCTGTATGGCACGGTGGAGATGGGGCTGGTCCCTGGTACTAGCGAGATCTCAAACTTGATCTCGCGCTCGGGCGGTAGTCCTGGTAACTCGTCTGAAAACACGTCAGGGTACTCTCTGACCACCGGGATGCTCTGGAAGTCTGCCACAGGGCTGGGCTCTGCCACCACACAAGCTAGGAAGCCTTCACATTCCTGGCTCAAAACTCTCGCCGCCCGAAGTGTCGAAATGCACCTGAAGCCTCCGTCCACTGGCTGTCTATGAAACTCGAAAGAAGGCAACTCCGGCATGGAGAAGACAATCTTCCTCTCAAAACAGTCTACCAAGGCGTGGTAAGCGGACAGCCAGTCCATCCCCAGAATTACGCCAAAGTCCTCCATCTGTATCATAATCAGGTCAGCTGGCAGGCTATGTCCCCCGACGCTGACCTCGCAATTCTTCTACACCTCCTCAGGTACAAACAACTGACCACTCGGGCCTCTGATTACTAACGGATTTTCTAACAGCGTATAGTCCTGGCCCAAACTAATGGCGAAACTGGCTGCGACAAACGAGTGCGTAGCGCCGGAATCGAAAAGTGTGTAAACGAGTCTGCCGGAAACTGAAACCATACCTATCACAACTGAGCCCGAAGCTCTGGCATCCCTGTGTGTCAGGGCGTTGATACGCCCCTCAGCTCTAGGTGCAGACGAAGCAGCCACACTTTGCATCGGACGGGCAGGTGCAAGCCGGTACCCTCCTCGTGGCTGCTGTCCTCCTCTCGCCTGGGAACCGCGGCCTCCTGCACGCCCTCCAGTGCTCTGCGCGGGAAGTATCTGCTGACCTCTTGCCCTAGACGGGCAGTCCCTCCTTATGTGGCCCGGCTGGCCACACTGGTAACAGAGGGGAACCCGACTCCCACCCTCAGTGGGTCCCTGCTATCGGCTGGGCGAGGGTCCGGTGCTGGCGACTGGCCCCTGTCGAGGGCCCCCAAAGGCCACTGATGGCCCTGTAAAACGTGATGGCTCTCCTGCGGACGCCACGTGTCTCCTCTCTTGCCGGCCCTGTGAAAAGTCTGGCTGAAAGGGCCTCTTCCGCCTGCCGTCAGTGTCTCGCGCGGACGGGTTGGTCTCCTCGTAAGTCATGGCTACCTCCACCACCCTCGAAAACGTAGGCAGCTTCAGGGGTTTGACATACCCCAGAATCGCAGGCCGGAGCCCCTCGGTGAACCTCCAAAGGCGCTCCTCCTCAGTAGCTACCGCTGTCGCTGCAAAGCGGGATAGCTCCAGGAAACGCATGCGGTACGTGCTCACGGTCATCGTCCCTTGGCGGAGAACGTGGAATTCCCGCCTCCTCTGGTCCTGCCACGTCTGGGGAAAGTACTGCTCATAGAAGAGGGTGACGAACTGGTCCCAGGTCGGCTCGTCCCTCTCCTGTCCCCAGACCGCCCTCCACCACCTGTGTGCCTCACTCTCCAGCTGGTACGTGGCAAAGGCCACGCGACACTCCACCGGGGGGCGAAGGGTGTCGAAAATCTTCTCCAGCTGCTCGAGCCAGTCCTCTGCCTCGGTCGGGTCCTCATCCCCCTTGAAGGAGGGGGGCTTCAGCTTCCGGAACTGCCCGAAGAGCTCGGAGTGGCGCTGTTGTGGGGATGCTGGTGCACCTCCAGGCAACGGTGCCTCGTGCACAGAAGTATAGGAGGAAGGTGGGGGCTGCGGCAGCCCATCCCCTCCCCCATGTCCAACACCGCGTCCGTCGGGTGGTCCCACAGAGGACTCCCCCTCCGCAGCCCCAAGGTGAGGTGCTCGGGCGATGGGTGGAGCTCCTCTCTCACAATATCCCGTATTAGCTGGGCGAGGTCCTAGGCCTGGACGCTCGGGAGTAGTGGCTGGTCCACTAAGGCTTCGGCAACGGCACGCCCACCTCGTCGACCTCGTCCTCGGCCGCGCCCACGGCCTACCTCACCAGTCCCGCGACGAGGCATCTCCTGCAAGGAGACGCGAAACAAAACGGAACACGTCACTATGGAACGATACCTAACGGAAACGTCTAAGAGCTCATGTCAAAAGATATGCTGTGGTGGCTACTCTAGTTATAGACATGTGAATTGGTTATTTTCTAGTCAGTTGATTCACTTCTCGGGACGACCTTGCTCTGATACCATCTTGTAACGACCCGATTTCCCGAGTCCCTACGAGACAAGAGAACAGGACCGACTCGACTAATCCCAAGACCTAGTCGTCCAACGAGGAAGTAACCAAAAGAGCAGTAAAATAAACCACATTCAACATGAAGTATAACTAGCAGTAACAAAATACAGCAGTAAGAAAAAGAACTACTACAGCATGTACCACCACAATAGTAGAACAACATTTAACAAAATAAGAACTACGAGTAAAGAAAAGTACAGAGAGTAACAAAAACTACTCACTACAGTGTAAACAAAAGGGGTACAAAAGAACAGTGGTAACTCTACTAGACCCTACTCGGCCCAGCGTCCTCTGCAGCCGCTGACCCTGGCTGCTCAACACCTGGTCCTGAAAAGTAACGAGTGTAACACGTCAGCGAAACGCTGAGTAGACTGGCAGCTAAACTAAAGAAGTAGTAAGGTGTACAGTAGCTATTTTATTTTCTTTCTTCCTTTATTTACGTCTTTCTATTGTTTCACAATTTATCTATTTCTCAGATCCTTCACTTGATCTCGAATGTTCCTCGTGGGAACGATCTTGATTGCAGTCTTTTCCGAACAGTAGAAGTAGCAGGTGGTGCTCTCCTGGCCGGGAGAGTCCCCCGTGGTGATCCTACTCTCAGTCAACCACCCCAAGGTCACGGACAGACGTAACGGTGACTATGGCATGCACGATAAACGCACAGGTAGCTAATCCGCATTGGCACGCGGTCAGTCGTTTCCGTTAACGGGTGCGCCCAAAGTATAGCACGGAACCAGTACAGGGCAGAGCCCTCTCAGTAACAGGGGTCCAGCCCCTCCACAGTTACAAAACAGGGGCCTTGCCCCTCCACAGTCCGCGCACCCTCGCCCGACTACCCTGGTTTGCCCAGTGGGCCTAACAAGTCGGTGTAGGTGAGCTAGCAGAACCCCAGGGCCCGTGGGGTAGCTAGTACTCGCCCTACACTAGTAGCTCTCCTCGGTACTGCGTACACGAGGGCCAGCAAGTCGGTACAAAGTGGCCAGACCTAACCCCGGGTCCCTGGGTCGGCTAGCTCCGCTCTGCACTAAACAGGGGGACAGTCGCTCTCCTTGGTACTCCATACTCAAGGGCCAGTTCACTTCCCCAATTCTATTCCATTCACTTTCCAGGAGTTCTACTCCTAATTCCCCGTAGGGTTCCAGCTCTTTCAACTCAGCACATTCAGGTTTCACCTTTCCAGTTTCACGTTCATACATCCCATATTCTCAATCATGTTCATTTACTCATAACAGGCAGCTGTTAAACCAATTTATAGGCAGCTATTTGTTCCTTTCCATTTTTCCAAGACTGCAGTATTCGTATATTCCACTAGTTTTCCCATCCTAGGATTCATGCCATACCCTAGGATCTATCATACAATCTAGTTTTCCAGCCCTAGGATTCATGCAACACCTTAGGATCTACCATTCATTCTAGTTTCTCATTCCTAGGATTCATGCAATGTCCTAGGTTCTATTTATGGTTCCATAATTTAACAGATTATACTAATAAACTTAAAAGCTACTCTACCAGTTACAACAGGAGTACTGGGGGCGTGGTCGGGAATCCCGCGTGCCTCCGCAACCCTCGAGACTGCAATGGAACGGGGTCCTATCACAAGGATCAAACACAAGGAGTTTCTCAAAACAGTATCTAATCCCTGTAGATGGGTAGAAGATTTTATTCCGAAAAGGACGCAACTTGAAATGAGGAAAACGGACTCCGAACGGGCCCTAAACGGGTCAAAAACAACGAAACAGTGCAAAATCAGACGTCTGAAACTTCTTCCAGATGTCTTAAAAATGGGGATCAGATGGTACCTTGTCCTGCGTAATCTCTCAGACGTCCAGAAGCCTACGTGGGCGTCTGGCCTAGTTCCCAGACGTCCGATGGTCACCCCGGACGTCTGGAAGTCCCTCCAGTCGTCTGGCACCGCTGCCAGACATCTGATTCGCGTTGGATGCGAATCTCAGAACCTGCTCGTACCCACTCATTGTTCTCAGTACGGACGATCGCAGAAAAGGAAGAAGATAAAAAATAACTTACTTGCCAGACGTTTGGATAGTCCTCCAGACGTCTTAACCATCGTCTGGTTGGAAGACCAGACGTCTGATTCTGGAAAAGCTTCCAGAACCAGAGTGCTACTCGACCTCCGCCCGCGACACACGGCCGCGCCGCGCCTCGTCCACCTGCTGCTCGAGCTGCAGTAAACCTCCCGCGTCACTCTGTGCCCGCTGTGCCCCCGCCGGCCGGCTCTAGCAGCCTCGGTAAGCTCGAACCCTCATGGCCGAGCACCTCCTCCCGCACTCGCCGCAGCTGCCGCCGCCACCACTTGCTCGCGCTCGCACTCGCTGGAAGAAGGAGGAGGAGCGGAGGTGATGAGAGTGAGGGAGAGGGTGAGGCTTTTTAGAGCCTCGCGGGGAGAGAGAGAGAGAGCGAGATAGACTGCGATCGCAGGAGGAGAGAGGGAAAAAGGGAGAGGTGCGGCGGTTGAGGGTATACGCGCGCCTGCGCGCAGACGCAGCCCCGCGTGCCACCCAAATAAAATCCCAGACGTCTGGAAGGGGTTCCAGACGTCTGGCCAGACGTCTGGGCCACCTCCCAGACGTCTTAAAAAAATGTCTTGGAGTGCGTTCGTAACAATTCAAGATCCTAGTTGAGGCTTCAACCCCGTTAGGAGACATTTATGACACCTTTCCAAACGAAATTGTGATGGCGGTACACTCGACGACCTCGTGGTATGCTGATGTCGTGAACTACTTGGTCACTAGCGAGACCCACAACATGTGGAATAAGTAAAAGCGAGATCGATTTCTCGTTGAGACGAAGCATTATCACGAGGAGGACCCTAAGTTCTTTAGAATAGGTGGTGACCAAGACTTTCGTAGGTGTGTTCCTGAGTAGAAGCAGCTGAGTGTTCTAAAATTTTGTCACACACTGCACTGTGGAGGACACTATAGTGCTAAGAAGACTGCTTATAACTTTCTCTAGTCTAGTTTCTAGTGGCCCTCACTATTCAAAGATACTCATACTTATGTGGGGGTATGTCTTCATTGTCAACATATTGGAACGATCGGGAAATGGGATGAGATTCCCCAGCAACCTATTCTTTCAGTCGAGATATTCGACATTTGAGGCATAGATTTCATGTGCCTCTCCCCATTGTCCCATGACTATGAATATATCCCCATGACAGCTGATTATGTGTCAAAATGGATGAGGCTATTCTGACTAGGACCACCGATCACTCGGTGGTCCTGAATTTTGTTAAGGCCAATATCATTTTCCATTTTGGCTACAAAAGGATAATCATTAATGATGGAGACCGCATTTTAGGAATGCTCACTTCACCCATCTACTCAAAAGTCTTGGTGTCACCCACAAGGTGGCCACCCCGTATCATCTGCAGACGAGTGAACAGGTTGAGGTGTCCAATAGGGAGATCAAAAGAATTCTTGAGAAAACTGTAAGACCCAACAAGAAAGATTGGTCGAAGAAATTAAATGATGCACTATGGGCTTACAAAACTGCTTATAAGACCCCCTTAGGTATGTCTGCCTTTCATATAGTGTATGACAAAGCCTACCATCTGCCTGTTGAGATTGACCATAGGGCTTACTGGGCTATCAAGAATGTCAACATAATTCTTGAGAAAGCAAGCAAAGTACGCTTATTAGAACTGATTGAGCTTGAAGAGTTGAGGAATGAATTCTATGAGACTGCTCAAGCTTAGAAAGAGTGCACGAAGATATTTTATGATAAACACATCCTCCAAAAAACCTTTGAGCCCAACCAATGGATCTGGCTGTTCAATTCTAGACTCAAGCTATTCCCTAGGAAACATAAGTCCCGTTGGGATAGCCCGCACACTATCACATAGGTGTTCCCTCATGGTGCTATGAAGATCCAAAATCCCTCATCTAGTGAGACTTTCATGGTAAATGGCCAACGTTTGAAATCGTATGTTACTCTTTTTGATGGCCAGGTTTTGGACATCTACAGGTTGAAGGAGCCTTAGCTCCAATCACTCTCTTCCTCAAGTAATATCTTTCCTTGCTTTTTTACTTTCCAATGAGGATATTGTTAGATCTGGGCAAGGGGGTATAACCTGAGGTTGTACATAGCATTTATACATATTTTGCATGCAGTAGTTAGGGCATTCGTAGTTATATATTGCATAAAAAAAATGAAAGGAGAGGAAATCTTTTTGAGCTAAATGGCAAGTTTATATTGAGGAGGAAAACACAGGAAGAAAAGGAGGAAAAGTAAAAATTATGGTAGTCCCAGCAGTTGGGTACGGAACAAACCTAAATTCTGAGCTGGATTAGATAATAAATTAAGTCTTGAAGTGCTAAAGAGAAGGAGATAAGTGAGGGATACCGACTTTAGGCCTCTTGGGCTGTTTGGGCTTAAACATTCATGTGTTTGTTAAGATCTGGACTATTTCTCAAGAAGTTGAGGGAGTTGCAAAGCTGATGTATTAAGTCCAAGGCTTAGGGACCATTCAACCTCATTATCTGTCCTTTGGTTTGCGGGACTTAGTAACCTAAGCATCAACATCTCACACACTGGTCTGGTTCAGTGAGCTTAATGAAGATTAATGCCAAAAAGTGGTTTGCTTTGAAGAAGGAAATGGTTTCTAGAATATCTGACTTAGGTGCAGCTTGGAAATATAAGTTAATTAGAGGAGTTCCCACCGCAGAGAGGAGTAAATATTCCCCTTGAGGATGCGTTATAACATATCATCTCATCAACGCTTGTCTCCTATGATATTTAAATATCCTACCAGAGGCATGTAAGCGCCTTGTGCTACTTTAGGTGTCATGGGCGGTATTATCCCGAAATGTTGACTGCCAGGGCCTGGATTAGCTACAAAATGCCATGGGCAGCACTATCACGAAGTGTCAATTGCCAGGGTTCTAAGGGTTGTCATGGGCGGTGCTATCCCGAAGCATCCATTGCCAAGGACCCTTCAAGGATTGATAATGGGGATGATGAATCTGATACAGACCATGTTGAGAAATAATGCGATGTGGGATTTAGGGGAATCACAAAAAAATTACAACAAAGAGAAAAAACCTTAAAAATATCTATCTCTCTCTTCTGAAAAAATACACTGGCAAGTTGAACTTGGACCTTGCTGCACGAACACACAAGTGTTTTAACCGCTAAGGTCAACGAACCTTTGGGCAGATTCTAAGGTGTTACGACCCGATTCCCGAATCCCTACGAGACACGAGAATCGGACCGACTCGACTGATCCCAAGACCTAGTCGTCCAACAAGAAAGTAATCAAAAAGCAGCAAAATAAACCACATTCACCATACAAGCAACTAAAAGTAACAAAGTACAGCAGTAAAGAAGTAACTACTACAGCACACACCACCACAATAGTATAGAATTAAAAACAGGTACAGGAATATGAAGTTTACAATAAACGAGTACAAAGGTGCAACAAAATACTCACTATTACAGAAAATGGGTACAACAAAAGTACAACACTGGGCTCTACTAGGCCCAGCACCCTCCTCAACCGTAGGCTCTGGCTGCTCAACACCTGGACCTGAAAAAGGTGGTAAGTACGACACGTCAGCGAAACGCTGAGTAGAGTGACAACCATCTAACTAAGAGAAATTATAAAGGTGGACAGGTAGCTGTTGTTTTCAATTTCTTTCTTTATTCAACTAATTATTCTTTCTTTCATCACTTGATTTATTTATCAAGTCTTTTTCTTGATCTCGAATGTTCCTCGTAGGAACGATCTTGATTACAATCTTTTCCGAAGAGTAGAAGTAGCACGTGGTGCTCTCCTGGCCGGGAGAGTCCCCCGTGGTGGTCCTACCCTCAGTCAACCACCCCAAGGTCGCTGATAGACGTAACGGTGACTACTGCACACGCAATAAACGCACGGGTAGCTACCCTGCACTGACACGCTGTCAGTCATTTCCGTTAACGGGTGCGCCCAAAGCACAACACTGAACCAGTATAGGACAGAGCCCTCTCAGTAACAGGGGTCTAGCCCCTCCACAATAACCAAACAAGGGTCTCATCCCTCCACAGTCCGCGCACCCTCGCCTGATTACCCTGGTTTGCCCAGTGGGCCTAACAAGTGGTGTAGGACGGCTAGTTGAACCCCGAGCCCTGTAGGGTGGCTAGCTTTCTCCCTACACTAGTAGCTCTCCCAGATACTGTGCACGCGAGGGCCAAAAGTCGGTATAAAGTGGCCAGACCTAACCCCGGGTCTCAACCCTAAGACAGCTAGCTCCACTCTGCACTAAGAGGTAACTTGTGCTTCCCTTGGTACCACGTACCCAAGAGACAACATACTTTCCCATTAACTTTTCCAGTTCCATTCTATTTATTTCCAGGAGCTCTACTCCTAATTCCCGTAGGGTTCATGCTCATGTTTCTCAGGCCAAGCCATACTAGGTTTCATCATTCAGGTTTATTCGCATATAGCATGTGTTTCCAACATTCAATCTTTCTTTTCCAATTTATATACAAGCAGCTCATATTTAATTTCAACCAACAGAAATTACAAGTAGCAGTTACTAACAACGGTACTCTACATTTCACAGGCAGCTGTTGTCCAATTCTAGGCAATTATTATTCCATTTACTCATTTCAAGACTGCATTTCAGGCATTTAATACAATCATTCCATGTTTCTAGTCCTAGGATTCATGCCATACCCTAGGATCTATCATTTATTCCAGATATACATTTATGTTTGTAATTAACTAAGGGAAGCCACTCTACCCGCAAAACCGAGAGTAATGGGGGCTCCATCGGCAGGTCCGCGTGCCTCCGCAACCCCCAAATCCGGAATGGAACAAGGTCCTAACACAACGATCAACCACAAGAAACCACTCAGAATATGATAAAAAGCACTCCAACAAGTAGAGGAACTTATACGAAGAACGGAAATTGGACCTCGAACGGACCCTAAACGGGTCAAAAACGACAACTCTGATGCAAATCAGACGTCTGGAACATCTTCCAGATGTCTTAAAAGGAGTCCAGATCCATACCTCACTTTGTGTTGCTCCTCAGACGTCCAGGGATTGTGTTGAACCGTCGGGACCTAGTTCCAGACGTCCGACTATCCCTCCGGACGTCTGGAGACGCTCTCCGCCGTCTGGTGACTCGCCCAGACGTCTGAACCGCATGGGAGGGCATGTCCCGTGCCTTCTCGAAGCGAAACCTGCACGCATACGTAGAATCTCTCAACACGGCACTCAACAGACATCCGCAAAAGGAAGCATAGGAGGCAAAACGTACCTCTCAATCATCTGGAGCTTCCTCCAGACGTCGTCCACGTCGTCTGGATGTAGGTCCAGATGTCTGATTCTGAGAAAAATCCTAGAATCAGAACCTCCTTCATCTTCTTCTTGCTACGTGCGACCTCGCCGTACAGCCGCTTGTCCGTTGCTCCAGCTGCAGCAGCGTCAGGGGAACGTCCCCGACACACACTCCACCTCGCGCACGTTGACCGGCCTCGAGCTGCTCCTGCGAGCTCTCTCTCTCACGACTCACGCACTCTCTTCTCTTCCCTCTCGCTGCTCCTCTCCTCTCCGCCGCTGCACTCAGCTGCTGTTATGACCCCGGCATCAAACACCGTTTAATACGTCTAGGAGTTGGTCCAGAGACCTGCTCAGATGTCTAGAAGCCTTCCCAGACGTTTGGAAATTATTTTTTTCGGCGTACGAGTTCGCATCTGCGTGCATGCGCGCGCAGACTAAACCGCCGCCCTCCTTTCTTCTCTCTCTTTTCTCTCCGTCTTGTAGGTGCAGCCTTCCTTCTCTCTCTCCCCCACGACACCTTCAAATTCTCCCCCTCTCCTCTCCCTCACCCTCACTCCACCGCCTTCTTCTCCTTCTCCTTCCTGTTAGCGTGAGAGTGAGCAAGCGGGGCAGCAGCTGCTGCCGAGAGTGCGCGGGGAGGAGGGGCTGCAGCGAGAGGGGGAAGGGTTAGAGCGCGAGGGTGCGAGCTCGCCGGAGTAGCCAGGGTCGGCCGGCGGGTGTGCAGCAGGAGCGTGTCGCTGGGGAGGAGCTGCTGCAGCAGGCGAGCGCGGCACGACCGTGCGCAGCGGGCGGAGGGCGAGGAGGTCCTGATTCTGGGAAAATTTGCCAGAATGAGACGTCTGGACCTACGTCCAGACGACACGAGAGTCGTCTGGAGGACGGTCCATACATCCGAAAGGTACGCTATTTTCCTTCCCTTCTTTCGCGTGTACGGCCATGCAGCCGTTCCGCTGAGGGATTCTGCCTCATTTCATGTTGAGGACGGTCGCGTATGCATGCAGGTCTCATTCGGGAAGGTGCAAGGGCACGCCCTCCCACACAGATCGGACGTCTGGGCACAGCACCAGACGACGGGGCACAGCACCAGACGACGGAGAGGGTCTCCAGATGTCTGGGGTGACAGTCGGACATCTGGAAACTAAGTCCAGACGGTTCAGCGGGATTCTGGACGTCTAAAGGACCGCGCAGGATCAAGGTATGACCTGAGCCATCGTTCAACACGTCTAGAAGATGTTCCAGACATCTGATTTTGGGCAAACTTGTCGTTTTTTACCCATTTTGGGTCCGTTCGAAGTCTGTTTTTCACGTTTCAAGTTTCGTTCTTCTCAGATTTAGTTCCTCCACCTGTTTACAGTATTTGTATCCTGTTCTGAGTAGCTTCTTGTAATTAATCCTTGTGTTAGGACCCTATTCCGTTGCGGCTCTAGGGGTTGCGGAGGCGTGCGGGCTTGCCGATCACGCCCCCAGTACTCCCAGTTTTGCAAGTCGAGTGGCTCCCTTTAATTATTTACCAACATTTATGCACTTGTGAGATAATTAATAGATTCTAAGGTGTGGCATGAACCCTAAGATTGGAAAACTAGATTGAACGATAGATCCTAGGGAATGGCATGAATCCTAGGATTGGAAAACTAGATTGAATAATAGATCCTAGGGTGTGACATGAATCCTAGGAATAGAAACACCAAAATGAATGTCGTGAAATTATAAATTGCAGTCTTGGAAAAGTAGAAAGAAAAATGATAATTGCCTGTAATTGGATAACAGTTGCTTGTTATGGATGGTTATTAACTGTTGAGAATATGAGCCATATGAACATAAAGCTGAAATGATGAAACCTAAATTGGCTTAGTGAAAGAAATATGAGCATGAACCCTACGGGGAATTAGGAGTAGAGCTCCTGAGAGGTGAATGGAATAGAATTGGGGAAGTGAGCTGGCCCTTGAGTACGGAGTACTAAGGAGAGCGATTGTCCCCCTGTTTAGTGCAGAGCGGAGCTAGCTGCCCCAGGGACCCGAGGTTAGGTCTGGCCACTTTATACCGACTTTTGGCCCTCGTGTACACAGTACCAAGGAGAGCTACTAGTGTAGGGAGAGCACTAGCCACCCCACGGGCCCCGGGGTTCTGCTAGCCCTCCTACACCGACTTGTTAGGCCCACTGGGCAAACCAGGGTAGTCAGGCGAGGGTGCGCAGACTGTGAAGGGGCAAGACCCCTGTTTGGTTACTGTGGAGGGGCTGGACCTCTGTTACTGAGAGGGCTCTGCCATATACTGGTTCCGTGCTGTGCTTTGGGACGCACACGTTAACGGAAACGACTGACCATGCGCCAGTGCGGGGTAGCTACCCATGCATTTATCGCGCGTGCCGTAGTCACCGTTACATTTGTCAGCGACCTTGGGGTGGTTGACTGAGGGTAGGACCACCACGGGGGACTCTCCCGGCCATGAGAGCACCACGTGTTACTTCTACTTTTCGGAAAAGACTGCAATAAAGATCGTTCCCACGAGGAACATTCGAGATTAAGAGAAAGATCTGAGGAATAATTCAATAATGAGTAAATGGAAAAAAATAAAGAAAGAGATTAAAAATATAACAACAACTGTTCACCTTACTGTTTTTCTTAGCTTTTGGTTGCCACTCTACTCAGCGTTCCGCTGACGTGTCACCTTTGTTACCTTATCAGAACCAGGTGTTGAGCAGCCAGAGCCGGCGGCTGCAGAGGGTGCTGAGCCTAGTAGAGCTCAGTAGTTTTACCTATGTAATACCTACTGTACCTTTCCTTCTGTTGTAGTGAGCATTTTCTGTTACCACTGTACTCTTTTATTATAAGCATCATGTTTATGTACCTGTTTATTTCTTTACTGTTGTGGTGGTGTGTACTGTAGTAGTTCTTTTCTTTACTGCTGTACTTTTGTTACTACTATTTATATACATGGTGAATGTGGTTTATTTTACTGCTCTTTTGGTTACTTTCTCGTTGGGCGACTGGGTCTTGGGATCAGTCGAGTCGGTTTGATTCTCATGTCTCGTAGGGATTTGGGAATCGGGTCGTAATAGCTGTAGCTGTCACGCTCGCTCTCACTCTCGCTCTTGCACTGGAGGAAGGAGAAGACGGATGGGGTGGGGTGGTGAACGAGGGAGAGGGGAGAGGAGTATTTGTAGGCACGGGGGGGGGGGGGGGGCAGCTCTGCATGTCGACGAGGGAAGAAGAAAGAGAAGAAGGCGGCTGGGGCTCAGTCTGCGCTCGGCACGCGCATAGACTCACGGTCGTATGCACGTAAAAATTGATTTCCAGACGTCTGGACCAACTCCCAGACGTCTTAAAAGGGTTTTGGTGGCACGGGTCTTAACATAAGGCCTTAGAATCCTTTCTTGCAGACCCAAGGCTGAGGTTGGTCAGTTTCGTATCTTGATTGGTACTTGAGTACCTTTAGGCCTAAGGTTGGTATTTCGATCTAGTCTTTAGAGGTGCGGCACGATAAAGCATCCTGATAATAAAATCTAGCCTAGAGACCTAGCTTGATTCATATGATTTTGCTCGGAACTAGCAAAACTTAGGTTTGAGGACGTTTAATAAGTCTACTTTAGTGGATTTAAATTAAGCCTAAGAGCATTTAATTTGGAATTAAGAATAAATGTGGAGCACACATTAATTGGAAAATTCGTTAAGCTTGTAAATTGTCATTTATGTATATTTATTTAATTGAGGTACTCCATTTATATATGTTCCTAATACACATTTGTATACTGATACCAAGTGGGTATACCCTTTTGGCATCTTGGATTTTTCCCGGAAAAAAGGAAAGACAAGAGAGATCGGTAAATTTTTTAGAGAATCCCATTTCGGATTAATTGTACCTAATTCCCAATACCTACGTACTCTCTCTCATTCTCTCTCTCTCCCCTCGAACTTGGAAACCACCCACTGCCTCTCTCTCTTGCTCTCTCTCCCTTAATTTTGCAATCAATCCCAACCCCTCTCGGTTAGGAAGGACAATTCACGCATGCACACCCTTTAAAAAAAAAACCCACAAGCGAAGGCCATGGCTGGAACTCTCTTCCTTTCTATCAGAGCATACCGCCTTCACCTCCAACTCTCTCCCTCCACGCACGATAGGAGGGGAAGGACTTAAGCCATCCAACCCCTCCACCAGATGTCCAGAAGAGGCACCCCCTCCACGACTGTGAGCTTGCGCCTCCTCAAATGCACCACACCCATGACGCCTCCTTCTCGTGACTCTCCGTGCAATGTCCTCGACCAACCACATCACCGCGAACCACCACCGTGGTCGATGGTGACAGCGCTGACGCCACCACCGTTCTCCGCTCTTGTTCACGACCGCACCACCCTCATCACTGCGAGCCACCATCTACTTCACCAACCTTCGCCTGCGCACAACTTCATCTTCAGCTACTACCACGACCGAAGGAACCCATCACCGTGCCTTCATCTGCCTCACCACAGCAGCCATGTCCAGCCACCGTTCTCTGTTCCGTCAATGTCATCAGCCGCGCCACGACACCATCAACCCGTCCACGCCCTCAGACACGCCTCCAACAAACCACGCACGCACGTGGGAAATGGGACCGTCGGCGACCTTCCTCCGCGCGACCAGCCGGCTTTGGCCACCTCCATTGACACCGTCACCTCCATTGGCTTCCCCTCACTCCGGCCGACCTTCACCGAGCTTCTCGCCGACCATTACGGCCTCAAGAGTGGGCACAATCAAAGGGTCAAGATTCTCTGTTTAAAATTTGTATTTCATGCCATTGTGATTTTTTTTTTTGGATTTTATTAGTTTATTGAGGTGACATCGTGGCATAACCCTTGCACTCTTGCGTTATTACTTGACTCTTTCTTATTACCTTATTTTGTATTAGATTTTGATATGTATTTCACATCTATGACCAGGAATGGTATGTATCTGTGATTTTCTTGCACTGTGGTACGACTTGAAGTTATGGTTAAATTTAAGTATATTTTTATTAATTTTTTATTAAGAATTTTCTACCACACGATTTACTACGATGCATTATTTTTTGATATTATCTGTTAAAGTGAAAATTGTCTCGATCACGATCCAGCCCTCGAAGTAGGTCACAAAAAAGCCTTTTGTCCCATGGAAGACTACCCTATGGACATGGCGACTATGAAATTTGAGATGAAGATCTAGAAGCACTGTCCTGGGCACCTTTACATTCCGTGCATGCTCTGAGGTGAAGAACCTAGGTTGGACGAGCTAAGAATCAAGTCTCATACATGTTAGAATATATTTTTGAATTTTAACATGTGAAATAGTATTCAAAAGAGGTTTTGGGACTCATCAATGCATGGTACCCATCGAGAAGATTTTGACTATACCTTATTTACAAAAAAACAAAGTTCGTCAGGGCCTTAAGCTGGTCAAAAAAATCAAAGGAGTTCTCGAACCAAGCCAATTCACTTAAACTAGCACCAACCCGCCTTCAACATTCTCCCGACACTTGTTAGGCCCGAATTCACTGACCGTGCACCCCCGAGATTGCCTTTTGCTCATAGGATGTCTGCCGCAGGTCATGTGCACACACTTCCCCCTACAATGGGCCACTTATGCCTCTCCTTCCCCACGCATGCACACCTGCCCATGCTTCTCCTCTCTCACAAGTACCCAGTCAACTCCAACACCAGTCCCGTTAATGAGTAGCCACCACGTCAAGTGGAGCCCTATGTGCCAATGCTTTGTACGGGGTGCAAAAGCACCTTATGCTGTCTCCCTACCTCGGTTTCTCACTCTTTCTGTTTCTTTTTCTCTGTTCCTGCATCTTTTTTCTCTCTCTTATTTTTCTCAATAGTCATGTCACCAGAGATAATAATTTCTCCCTATATATTGGTTTAATTATGACTCAAATTTGTTTGTTTTATCTTTGACATAACTTAAACTACACATCTTAGATTCGTGTGAAACAAGAATCATTGGAAAGCTTGCTATGAAAGCAATCTAACAATACTAAATATGACCCATTTTGGAAGAGTTTGACTAAGGTTTGATTGAAGCACATGATTTTTACATTTTACGAGGTGTTTTGACCAACCCGACCCCAACAAGTATCAATAGGTCAAAAACGACGCGATCTACTCTAAAACAAATAAGAACTTTGATTTTGGGGCATTACAAAGATGAGTGTATCTTTATTGATTGCACAACCCAAAGCAAAGCTTATCTAGTGTTCAACAAGAGAATGGTAAATGTGGAAGAAGCTCTACATGTCAAGTTTGACGACAATCCTTTCATGGGTAATAACCAAGATGAACTAGTAGACAATAATGATGAGGGTCTACCCTATATATTTGTATCACACATAAAGGAACAAAATATACATAACTTGTTGGAAGAGTGGAACTTTCACAAGGATCACCCAAAAGAACAAATCATTGGAGAGATTAATGAAAGAGTAAAAACAAGATCTCAAACCATCTTTGTTTTTAGTTTTTTTGTTTCTCAACTTGAACCTAAAATTGTTGAACAAGCTTGTTCATATCCTTCTTGGATACCTACCATGCAAGAAGGGCTAAACCAAGTTTAAAGAAATCAATGATGGCAATTAGTTCCTAAACCAAGTGGTCACTCTATTATAAGGAATGAATGAGTATTTAGAAATAAGACTAATGAAGATGACCAAGTAGTAAGAAATAAGGTAAAACTTGTTGCACAAGGGTATAATCAATAAGAAGATATAAATTATGATGAAACCTATGCACCTATAGCAATACTTGAATCAATTTGAATACTTCTAGCATTTCCTTTGCATTTAGGTCTTAAGCTCTATCAAATGGATGCAAAACATGCTTTTCAACATGATTTTACAAAAGAGCAAGTATATGTTAAACAACCCTCTTGGTTCATAAATTAAGAGCATCTTCATTTTGTGTATAAGCTTGATAAAGCACTTTGTGGCCTCAAGCAAACACCAAGAGCTTCATATGAATGTTTGGAAAATTATCTCATTAAATCTAGATTCTTAATGAGAAAAGTTGATTCAACACTTTTCATTAAGAAACAAGACAAAGATCTACTTGTTTGGATCTCTATAGATGATATTATATTTGGTGCTACTAATGAATTACTTTGTTAAGATTTCTCTAAGATTATGTGGAAAGAACTCGATATGAGCATGATGGGCAAGTTGAAGTATTTTCTTGGTTTGCAAATACATCAACTACAAGATGGAACCTTCACAACCCAAACGAAGTACACATTGGACACATTGAAGATGTTTGGCATGGAAAACTCTAAAGGAAAGAGCACTACAATGGGGGAAAATGTAAATATGGACATGGACAAAAATCATAAGTATATCAAACTATCTATCGAGTTATGATTGGATCTTTACTTTATCTTACCTCTAGTCAACCTAATATCATGTTTAGTACTTGTTTGTGTGCTCCTTTTCAATCTTCTCCTAAAGGATCTCATTTACTTGCAGTAAAAAGAATTACTAAGTACCTAACAAAAACTAATGACCATGGTTTGTTTTACTCCAGGACACCAACCTTTGAATTACTAGCATATAGTAATGCTGATTATACTGGTAGTATAACTGATAGAAAATGCACAAGTGGAACATATCAATTCTTGGGCAACACACTTGTCTCTTGGTTTTCCAAGAAACAAATTTGTGTTTCTCTTTCAACTACCAAGGATGAATATATCTCGATGGCCTTGGTTTATTCTCAAGTGATTTCAGTGAAACAAATTCTATCTAATCTAGGTTTAAAGTATGATCAAATTAGAATTCTTTGTGATAACACTAGTGCTATAAACCTTTCCAAAAATCTAATACATTCAAGAACTAAACATATAGAAGTGAGACATCACTTCATGCGAGATAATGTTCTCAAAGGAGAGATTGAGTTAGAATTCATCAATACTTAAGATCAACCTGCAGGTATTTTTACCAAACCACTTAGCTTAGAAAGATTCAACCATACTAGAAGGCATCTAGGAATCTACAAGTTAAAAGACTTAAAAATCTAGAGAAATGAGGTTTTCCCTTTGTCTGAAAAGCCATCTTAGACTTCTACTTTTCTAAAACCTGCTTAATTAATTGTTGCTTGAAATCATCGAATATCTGATTGCTTTTATCTTAATCTTTACAAGCATTTGCTTTTTGTTATAATTCATGATCTATTCACTCCAACTATTGCTTTTCAAAGTGTCTTCTCAAATTCTTTGAATGTTTAATATTCATTCATTAATAATCCATTAATCTAGGTGTTTGTCTAATCCTTTGGACGTTTGAAACCATGATTCTAGGCATCTGATCCTATTGCCAGATGCTTGCTTTTGGTACGACTATGAAGATATTCACTTGGAATTTGAACCTTTTTTTTTTCACCCACTCCTCTTTATTGCCTTGGCAACTTTTGATGAGCTTTGAAAAGGTGCCACCCCATTAATCAATCTATAAAAGCATACCTTAGTTATTATGAGGCCACCTCTTCACAACCTTATAAAATCCACTTTTTCTTCATCTCATTCTCCTCTTCTCCATTCTTCTTCTACCTTCAGCACCTCTCACAATTGGCTATCTGATCTTCTTCTCTAGAGATCTAGAGGCTCACCGGACATCTAGAAAAGAGTGCCGAGCTAGGTCAAGGAGAAAGACAAAGGGGGAACACTCTTGGTCTAGGTATGTCCTCTTCACATCTTTTAACCTCATTTTTAAGCATGTTTATTGACTTCTAAACTTATAAGAATGTATTTTTGGCTTGTGTTTCCTAAGGGTGTACACTAGTCGAGTTCAACCCAAACCCAACCGAACTCAACCTGAATGGGTTAGGTTAAGGGTTATAATGGGTTGGGTTGGGATGAGATTTTTCTAACTCGATAAAAAATGAGTTGGGTTAGGTTAGTTAAACTTAAAGCTTCCCAATTATAAACCAAGTAGCCACCAAAGCCCATCCATGCCCCCCCGCACGTCCTACTCCCACCTCTCTTATGTCTCAAAGTCGAAATTCCCACACCCTTATCCCAAATTCCATCCATGGTCCGATTTTTTTTACCTATTTTATTTGCTTTTTTTTTTTAAGATAAAAGTTATTTATGAGTTTAACATGTTTTGTTATTTAGTATGAAAGACATAGAAAATACATAGAAGATAAATAAAAGTTTTGAGTCTTTTGATTAGTCAACAACCCGCCCAACCTGACCCAACCCAACCTGATTTTTGTGAGTTGGGTTCAGCTCAGTAGCGTAACGGGTTGGGTTAGGGTAGAAAAATCTCAACTCGAAAATTGTGGGTTGAGTTTGGGTTGAGTCTCAACTCAACCCAACCCGACTCATGCACACCCCTAGTGTTTCATCTCCAGATGCATCTTTGATCTTCTCATCCTCAAATATATTGTATATCTTGTCTTTATATTAATCAATATTTTGACCATATGATTTTTTTTTATTTTCAAAATACTTGATATTTCATTCTATTCGTCTATTATTTCGACCATCTCATTTCTATTGTCTTTGAACCATATGTGATTCTAATCACCTAATGTTCTTATCGGATGTTTGATGACCTTTCAAATGTCTGATTGGTCGCTCGGACATCTGATTTTCCCTAGCTCTCTTGATTTTTGCCTTTATTGATTCCTTTCTCTAAACACCCATAACTATGGCCCCTAAGAAGAAACAAAAGAGTGTTGGCCCTAGCCAATAGTAAGAAGATATGGAATTACTCAATGTTATGGACCAATTTTGCATTATTAGAAAGGCTTCCCAAAAGTTGAATAATTTTTGAAAAATTAAAAGTTAGGATGAGTAGACCAATTGTTTAGGATGATTTTTCTGAGTTTGAACTTCTTGATCTCTTCAAAGCCCAAGGAATAGATTACTTCCTTGATGAAGAGTTTTATCCCAGTGGCAAGCTACAAGATGTATTTCCCAAATTAGTCAAGTTATTTCATGCCAACCTATCTAATGAATCCACCACCGATAAAGCCATCCTAAAACCCTTGGTCTTTAATGTTGCTTTTACCATAACAAATGACGTCATCTCCACACTCATTGGTTGCACCAATGATGGTGTCCATAGGAGGGACATTGCTAAGGAGGTAGACTTCAAGATCGTTACCCAAAGTCTTGTTAGGGAGGATATCTATTTTGAAGAAATCAAACTCGAGTCTAAGTTTCTTAAGACCATCCCTTTCCTTCTTGCTAGGTTTATTTCTTGGAATCTTTATAGAAAATCGAGATCTTTTGATCATGTATCCAAGGAACTTGCTTACATTCTTTATGACATAATGAATCACACTAAGTTGAATTGGTGTTTTCATGTTATGGACTCCCTTATGACTACTCACTATGTACACCTTCCCCTAGGTGCCCTCATCTCCCACATGCTTTTTGTTACGACCTGGTTCCCGAATCCCTACAGGACACGATACCGGACCGACTCGACTGATCCCAAGACCCAGTCATCCAACAAGAAAGTAACCAAAAAGCAATAAAATAAACCACATTCACCATGCAAGCAACTAACAGTAACAAAAGTATAGCAGTAAAGAAGTAAACTACAGTACACCCCACCACAACAGTAGAAAATTAAATAGGTACAAGAATATAAAGTTCACAATAAAGAGTACAGAAGGGTAACAACTACTCACTACACAAGAAACGGAGTACAATAGAAAGCTACAACTATCGGGCTCTACTGGGTCCAGCACCGTCTGCAGCCATAGGCTCTAGCTGCTCAACACCTGGACCTGAAAAAGGTTATGAGTACACGAAATCAGCGAACGCTGAGTAGAGTGGCAACCAGCTAACTAAAATAGTAAAAGTGAATAGGTATCTATTGTTTTGCAATTCTTTCTTTCTTTAACTAATTATTCTTTCTTTCATCACTCGATTTATTTATCAGGTCTCTTTCTTAATCTCGAATGTTCCTCGTGGGAACAATCTTGATTGAAGTCTTTTCCGAAAGAGTAGAAGTAGCACATGGTGCTCTCCAGGCCAGGAGAGTTCCCCGTGGTGGTCCTACACTCAGTCAACCCCCCCAAGGTCACTGACAGACGTAACGGTGACTACGGCACGCGCGATAAATGCACGGGTAGCTACCCCGCACTGGCACGCGGTCAGTCATTTCCGTCAACGGGTGCGCCCAAAGCACAACACGGAACCAGTATAGGGAATAGCCCTCTCAGTAATAGGGGTCTAGCCCCTAAGAACCAAATAGGGCTCTCGCCCCTCCACAGTCCGGGCACCCTCGCCTGAGTACCTTGGTTTTCCCAGTGGGCCTAACAAGTCGGTGTAGGGCGGCTAACTGAACCCCAGGCCCAGTGGGGTGGATAACTCTCTCCCTACACTAGTGGCTCTCCCCGGTACTGTGTACACGAGGGCCACCGAGTCAATACAAAGTGGCCAATCCTAACCCCAGGTCCCAACCCTAGGGCGGCTAGCTCCACTCTGCACTAAGCAGGGGGACAGTCACTCCCCTTGGTACTTCGTATTCAAGGGCCAGCTCACTTCCCCATTCACATTTCCAGTTCCATTCCATTTATTTCCAGGAGCTCTACTCCTAATTCCCCATAGGGTTCATGCTCATGTTTCTCAGGCCAAGCCATACCAGGTTTCATCATTTCTATTTCCATTTCTCAGGTTCTACAGGTGTAACATGTAACTTTATTGTTCACGTTCCAGGTTTATTCGTAGGTAACTTGTGTTTCCAACATTCAATCTTCCATTTCCAGTCATGTACATGCATCTCATATTATGGCATTTAATGTAAACAACAGGAATTTACACGCAACAGTTTGCTAACACAAGTACTTTACATTTCACAGGCAGCTGTGATTCAGTTACAGGCAGTTGTTATTAATCTATCTACTTATCCAAGACTACAATCCATACATCCCATACAAATATTTCAGTATTTCTAGTCTTAGGATTCATGCCAGACCCTAGGATCTAACATTCATTCCACATATGCATTCATGTTTGTAATTAAACTAGGGGAAGCCACTCTACCAGTAAACCCAGGAGTAATGGGGGCTTGATCGGTAGGTCCACGTGCCTTAGCAAACCCCAAATCCGCAACGGAACGAGATCCTATTACAAGGATCAATCACAACAAACCACTCAGAATAGGATAAAAAGTATTCCAACAAGTAGAGGAACTTATACGAAGAACGGAATCTTAATTGTGGAAATTGGACCTCAAACGGACCCTAAACAGGTCAAAACAGTAATTCTGATTCATATCAGACATCTGGAACACCTTCTAGACGTCTTAAAAGAGTCGAGAACCATACCTCAACACCTGCGCCACTCCTCAGATGTCCAGGAACTCTGCTGGACCGTCTGGACCCAGTTCCAGATGTCCGACAACCTCTCCGGACGTTTGAAAACACTTCCCGCCGTCTGGTGCCTCTCCTAGATGTCTGAACTATGTGGGAGAGCGTGTCCTGCGCCTTCCCGAAGCGAATCCTGCATGCAGCGACGCAAATCTCCTCAATATGGTACAGAACAGTACCTCGGCGGAACGGCCTGCATGGCTGCATCCGCAAGGAAGGTGTACGTTGCGGGATTTATCTTTCAGTCGTCTGGAACCTCCACCAAACGTCGTCTGCGTCGTTTGGATGTCTTTCCAGACGTCTGATTCTGGGAAAATCCGAGAACCAAAAGCTACCTTCGCCTTCTCATGCCGCGCGCGGCCACGCCGCGCCCTCTCGCCTGCTGCTCTGGCTGTAGCAGTGTCGGGGAGAACCTCCCCGACGCACCTCTCTGCCTCGCGTACGCCTGACCAGCTGTGAGCTCTCCGGCGAGCTCCCTCACGAACTCGTGCACGTGCTCTCCTCCCTTCCCCTCGCTGCTCCTCCTCTCCTCCCACGCCACTTACGCCCACTCCTCGCTACTCGTTGCTCGCTGCTCTCGCTGGAGGAAGAAGAAGGGTGGTTGAAGGTGAGGTGAACGAGGGTGAGGAGGGGGTTTAAGTAGGTGCGGGGTTTAGGGTTGCATCGGTGAGAAGAGAGAGGAGAGAAGAAAATGAGGCTGCGTACTGTCTGCGCGCAGCACGCGCGTAGATGCGAGGACATACATGAAAATTTTAATTTCCAGACATCTGGGAAGGTGTCCAGACGTCTGACCCAAGTCCCAAACGTCCTAAAGGGCTTTAACAACACGAATCTTAATAACATAACAAACTCAAAGGAAGTTTCGTCCTCCGAAACTTGAGCTAGCTAGGGTGCGGAAAAAGAATAACACACGCATAACAAACCCAAAGAGGACTGAAGCTGGTCTAAAAAGACGCACCCTCAAAGAGCTCTGGGAACCTCTCTCGCATCACCGCCTTAGGCTCCCAGGTAGCCTCCTCGTACCGCTGGCTCCTCCATAAGACCTTCACCAAGGGTACCTGCTTCCGTCTCAGACTCCGAATGGCTCTATCTAGTATCTGCACTGGCCGCTCGGGGTAGGTCAGGTCGTCATCCACCTCAACGCTCTCGTGGCTCAGAATGTGACTAGGATCGGCGACGTACTTCCTGAGGTTGGACACGTGGAACACGTCGTGCACACCAGAAAGCTGGGGAGGAAGGGCAAGCCTGTAAGCAACGGGTCCAACCCACTCTAGAACCTCAAAGGGCCCCATAAACCTCGGTGCGAGCTTCCCTTTCACCCCAAAACACTGCAGGCCCTTCATGGGCGAAACGCGAAGGAAGACGTGATCCCCAACCTCAAACTGCACCTCTCTGCGTTTCCGATCTACATAGCTCTTCTGCCTACTCCTGACAGCGCGGAGTCACCTGTGAATCTGCTCAATCACCTCCTGACTCTGTCGGATCATCCTGGGACCAACCTCCCACTTGGTCCCCACCTCAACCCAACTCAAGGGTGCAGTACACCTCCGTCCATACAGAGCCTCGTAGGGAGCCATGCCGATGCTCGAGTGATAGCTATTATTATATGCAAACTCCGCCAGAGGCAAGTGCTCCTCCCAAGAGCCCTTCCAGTCCAGTACACAGGCACGTAAAAGATCCTCAAGCATCTGTATCATGCGCTCTGACTGTCCGTCCGTCTGGGGGTGGTATGCTGTACTGAACCTCAACCGTGTCCCCAAGGCCTACTGAAACTCAGCCCAAAACTGGGACGAGAAGTGGGTATCCCAATCGGATACAATCTCCCGTGGAACTTCATGCAGACGTACCACGTCGAGGATATACCTCTTTGCCATCTGTGCTGGTCCCAAAGTGACTCGGATCGGCAAGAAACGCACCGTCTTCATTAATCTGTCTACAATCACCTAGACTGTGTCGTGTCCTCGCTGGGTAACGGGCAAGCCCACCACCAAGTCCATAGTAATGCTCTCCCACTTCCACTCTGGCACTGGAAGTGGCTGCAACGGCCCTGCAGGCCTCTGATGCTCGGCCTTCACCTACTAGCACACTAAACACTATTGCATGAATTCACCTACATCCTGCTTCATTCCCCTCCACCAAAATTCGTATCTTAGATCATGATACATTTTTGTGTTCTCGGGATGTATGGTGAACCTAGAACCATGTGCCTCAATCAAGAGCTCTCTCAACAGCTCCTCGTCCCTGGGAATGCACAAACGCCCCCTCATGTGCAACACCTCGTCTGTAAAGGAGAAGTCTCCAGGGTCTACTGACAGTACTCTGTCACACAATGACTGCAAGTATAGATCAGCCATCTGTCTTGTGTTGATGCGGTCTATCAACCCTGGCCTCGTCTGTCGTGTCACAGTCACTGCCCCACAGCGACCCAGTAACTCTAGGGGTCGCCAATTGGCCATCTCCTCCATGAGTCTCCAACTCTATGCCTGTAAACTAGCCAAGTGAGCGGGCGCCTTCCGACTCAAGGCATCAGCCACCACGTTGGCCTTCCTCAGATGGTAGGAAATGCTACAATCATAGTCCTTCAGGAGCTCTAACCAACGTCTCTGTCTCATGTTGAGCTCCTTCTGATCAAACAAGTATCTGAGGCTCTTATGATCTGTGAAAATCTCAAAAGTCTCACCGTACAGGTAGTGCCTCCAAGTCTTCAGCGCGAAGACGACAGCAGCTAGCTCCAAGTCGTGGGTAGGGTAGCTATGCTCATGGGGCTTCAGTTGCCGCGAAGCGTAAGCGACAACGTGACCCCGCTGCATGAGCACACCCCCTAACCCCTACAAAGAAGCGTCCGTGTACACAACGAAACCACCACCGTTGTCTGGGATGGTAAGCATGGGAGCCGAAGTCAGCCTCTCCTTCAGCTCCTGAAAACACGCCTCACAAGCATCTGTCCAAGAAAAGGGCACGTCCTTCTGGGTCAGCTATGTCATAGGACATGCAATCTGCAAGAAACCCCTGATAAATCGCCTGTAGTAGCCTACCAGTCCCAAGAAACTGCGGATCTCTGTCATTGTACGCGGTCTGTCCCACCTAAGCACTGCCTCAACCTTGGCTGGGTCCACAGCCAAGCCATCCCCGAAAATCACATGGCCTAAAAAGGTCACCTCCCTTAACCAGAACTCGCATTTGCTGTATTTGACGTACAACCTACGTCGTCTCAGTGTGTTCAGAATCATCCGCAAGTGTTGTCCGTGCTGCGCCTGATCCCGAGAGTAGATGAGCACATCATCAATAAATACCACCACAAACTGATCCAGATACAGTCTGAACACCTGGTTCATCAAATCCATGAAGGCAGCGAGGGCGTTGGTCAGCCCAAATGGCATGACCAAAAACTCATAGTATCCATACCGGGTGCGGAAAGCTGTCTTGGCGACGTCTGTCTCCTTGATCCTCAACTAGTGGTAGTCAGACCTCAAGTCTATCTTGGAGAATACTATGGCACCTCGTAACTGGTCAAACAAGTCATCAATCCTTGGCAACGGATACCTGTTCTTGATGGTAACCCTATTCAGCTGTCTGTAATCCACACAAAGGTGTAGGGTACCATCCTTCTTCTTCACAAACAATACCGGGGCTCCCCACGGAGACGCACTGGGCCTCACAAAGTCCTTCTCTAGAAGGTCCTGTAGCTAGGACTTGAGCTCTCACAGCTCAAGTGGTGCCATCCTGTAAGGCACTGTAGAAATGGGGCTGGTCCCTAGTACCAATGAGATCTCAAACTCGATCTCACGCTCAGGCGGTAGTCCTGGCAACTCCTCTGGGAACATGTCGGGGTACTCTCTGACCACCGGGATACTCTGAAAGTCTGCCACAGGGCTGGGCTCTGCCACTACACAAGCCAGAAAGCCCTCACACCCCTGGCCCAAAAGTCTCGCCACCCGAAGTGCAGAAATGCACTTGAAGCCTCTGTCCACTGGCTGTCCGTGAAACTCGAAAGAAGGCAACTAAGTTATGGAGAAGACAATCTTCCTATCAAAACAATCCACCAAGGCGTAGTAAGCGGACAGCCAATCCATCCCCAGAATCACACCAAAGTCCTCCATCGGTATCACAATCAGATTGATGGGGAGGCTGTGTCCCCCAACACTGACCTCACATCCTATGCAAACCTCCTCAACTACAAACAGCTGACCACTCGGACCTCTGATCACAAACGAATCATCTAACAACATACAGTCCTGCCCCAAAAGGACAGCAAAACTAGCATCGATAAATGAGTGCGTGGCACCAGAATCAAAAAGTGTATAAACTAGTCTGCCGGAAACTGTAACCATACCTGCCACCACTGATCCTGAAGCTCTGGCGTCTCAGTGTGTCAGGGCGTTGATATGCCCCTCAACCCTAGGTGCGGACGAAGCAGCTACACTCTACGTTGGACGGGTAGCCGCTGGCCGGTACCCTCCCAGCAACTGCTATCCTCCCCCACACACCTAGGAACCTCGGCCTCCTACTCGTCCTCCAGTGCTCGACGCGGGGAGCATCTGCTGACCTCCAGCGCTAGATGGGCAGTCCCTCTTAATGTGGCCCGATTGGCCACACTAGTAGCAAAGGGGAACTCGACTCCAACCCTCAGTAGGTCCCTGCTGACGGCTGGGTGGGGGTCCGGTGCTGACAGCTGGCCCCTGTCGGGGGCCCCCAAAGGCCACTAACGACCCCGCAAAGCATGATGGCTCTCCTGTGGGTGCCGCGTGCCTCCTCTCTCGCCAGCCCTGTGAGTAGTCTGGCTGGTAGGGCCTCTTCCGTCTGCTGTCAATGTCACGTGCGGACGGGTTGGTCTCCTCATATGTCATAGCTGCCTCCACCACCCTAGAGAACGTAGGCAGCTTCAGGGGTTTGACATACCCCCGAATAGCAGGCTGGAGCCCCTCGATGAACCTCCACAGGTGCTCCTCCTCTGTAGCCACAGCTGTCGCGACGAAACGAGACAACTCTAGAAAACACATGCGATACGCGCTCACGGTCATCGTCTCCTGGCAGAGAGTGTGGAACTCCCGCCTCCTCTGGTCCTGCCACGTCTGAGGGAAATACTGCTGGCAGAAGAGGCTGACAAACTGGTCCCAAGTTGGCTCGTCCCTCTCTTGACCCCTGACCGCCCTCCACCACCTGTGTGCCGCACTCTCCAACTGGTATGTGGCAAAGGCCACGCGGCGCTCCACAGGGGGGCGAAGGGTGTCAAACACCTTCTCGGTATGCTCGAGCCAGTCCTTCGCCTCGGTCGGGTCCTCATCCCCCTTGAAGGAGGGGGGCTTCAGCTTCCGGAACTGTCCGAAAAGATCATAATGGCACTGAAGGGGAGACACCGGTATGCCTCCTGATAAGGAGGCCTCGTGCTCTGAAGTGCCGGAAGAGGGTGGGTGCGGTGGAGGGACACCCCCTCCCCCACGTCCAGCGCGATGTCCATCTCGCGATCCCACAGAGGACACCCCCTCCGCAGGCCCAGGGAGAGGCGCTCGTGGCGGCGGGTGAAGCTCCACTCGTACGATCTCCCGTATCAGCTGGGCGAGGTCCTGGGCCTGAACGCCCGGAAGTAGTGGCTGGTCCACTGAGACGTCGGGCTTAACGCACCCGCCCCTCCGACCTCATCCTTGGCCGCGTCTGCGGCCCACCTCGCTAACTCCACGTCGAGGCATCTCTTGCAAGGAGATGCAAACACAGAACAGAAAAGACGTCAATTCCATAGACATTCAACAAAGGACACTCAGGATAGGTGTCAAAAGGTACGTTGTTGTGGTTACTCTAGTCACAAGCACATGAATTGGTTATTTTCCAACTTGTTGGTTCACTTCTCGGGACGACCTTGCTCTGACACCATATTATTACGACCCGGTTCCCAAATCCCTACAGGACACGAGACCAGACCGTCTCGACTGATCCCAAGATCCAGTCATCCAACCAGAAAATAACCAAAAAGAAGTAAAATAAACCACATTCACCATGCAAGCAACTAACAGTAACAAAAGTACAGCAGTAAAGAAGTAAACTACAGTACACCCCACCACAACAGTAGAAAATTAAATACGTACAAGAATATAAAGTTTACAATAAAAGAGTACAGAAGGGTAACAACTACTCACTACACAAGAAACGGAGTACACCAGAAAGCTACAACTACTGGGCTCTACTGGGTCCAGCACCCTCTGCAGCCATAGTCTCTGGCTGCACAACACCTGGACTTGAAAAAGGTTATGAGTACAGGAAATCAGCGAACGCTGAGTAGAGTGGCAACCAGCTAACTAAAACAATAAAAGTGAACAAGTAGCTGTTGTTTTGCAATTCTTTCTTTCTTTAACTAATTATTCTTTATTTCATCACTTGGTTTATTTATCAGGCCTCTTTCTTGATCTCGAATGTTCCTCGTGGGAACGATCTTGATTGCAGTCTTTTCCGAAGAGTAGAAGTAGCACGTGGTGCTCTCCTGGCCGGGAGAGTCCCCCGTGGTGGTCTTACACTCAGTCAACCACCCCAAGGTCACTAATAGACGTAACGGTGACTACGGCACGCGCGATAAACACACGGGTAGCTACCCTGCACTGGCACACGGTCAGTCGTTTCCGTTAACGGGTGCGCCCAAAGCACAGCACAGAACCAGTATAGGGCATAGCCATCTCAGTAACAGGGGTCTAGCACCTAAGAACCAAACAGGAGTCTCGCCCCTCCACAGTCCACGCACCCTCGCCTGACTACCTTGGTTTTCCCAGTGGGCCTAACAAGTCGGTGTAGGGCAGCTAGCTGAACCCTGGGCCCCATGGGGTGGCTAGCTCTCTCCCTACACTAGTAGCTCTCCTTGGTACTGTGTACACGAGGGCCACCGAGTCAGTACAAAGTGGCCAATCCTAACCCCGGGTCCCAACCCTAGGGCGGCTAGCTCCGCTCTGCACTAAGCAAGGGGACAGTCGCTCTCCTTGGTACTTCGTATTCAAGGGCCAGTTCACTTCCCCATTCACATTTCCAGTTCCATTCCATTTATTTCCAGGAGCTCTACTCCTAATTCCCCGTAGGGTTCATGCTCATGTTTCTTAGGCCAAGCCATACCAGGTTTCATCATTTCTATTTCCATTTCTCAGGTTCTACAGGTGTAACATCTAACTTTATTGTTCACGTTCCAGGTTTATTCGTAAGTAGCTCATGTTTCCAACATTCAATCTTCCATTTCCAGTCATGTACATGAATCTCATATTATGGCATTTAATGTAAACAACAGGAATTTACATGCAACAGTTTGCTAACACAAGTACTTTACATTTCACAAGCAGCTGTGATTCAGTTACAGGCAGTTGTTATTAATCTATCTACTCATCCAAGACTACAATCCATACATCCCATACAAATATTTCAGTATTTCTAGTCCTAGGATTCATGCCAGACCCTAGGATCTAACATTCATTCCACATATGCATTCATGTTTGTAATTAAACTAGGGGAAGCCACTCTACCAGTAAACCCAGGAGTAATGGGGGCTTGATCAGCAGGTCCACGTGCCTTAGAAAACCCCAAATCCGCAACGGAATGAGGTCCTATCACAAGGATCAATCACAACAAATCACTCAGAATAGGATAAAAAGTATTCCAACAAGTAGAGGAACTTATATGAAGAACAACGGAATCTTAATTACGGAAATTGGACCTCAAACGGACCCTAAACAGGTCAAAACAGTAATTCTAATTCATACCAGACATCTGGAGCACCTTCCAGACATCTTAAAAGAGTCCAGAACCATACCTCAACTCCTGCGCCACTCCTCAGACGTCCAGGAACTCTGCTGGATCGTTTGGACCTAGTTCCAGACGTCCGACAACCTCTCCAGATGTCTGGAAACACTTCCCGCAGTCTGGTGCTTCTCCCAGACGTCTGAACTGCGTGGGAGGGCATGTCCCACGCCTTTCCGAAGCGAATCCTACACGCAACGATGTAAATCTCCTCAATATGGCACGAAACAGTACCTCGACGGAACGGCCTACATGGTCGTATCCACAAGGAAGGTGTACGTCGTGGGATTTACCTTTTAGTCGTCTGGAACCTCCTCCAGACGTCGTCTACGTCGTCTGGATGTCGATCCAGACGTCTGATTCTAGGAAAATCCCAGAACCAGAAGGTAGCTTCGCCTTCTCGTGCCACGTGCATCCACGCCGCTCCCGCTTGCCCGCTGCTCTGGCTGCAGCAGTGTCGGGGAGAACCTCCCTGACGCACCTCTCCGCCTCGCACACGCCTGACCGGCCGTGAGCTCTCCGGCGAGCTCCCTCGCCATCTCGCGTGCGTGTTCTCCTCCCTTCCCCTCGCTACTCCTCTCCTCCCACGCCGCTCACGCCCGCTCCTTGCTACTCGCCTCTCCCCGCTCCCGCTGGAGGAAGAAGGGTGGCTGAAGGTGAGGTGAACGAGGGAGAGGAGGGGGGTTTAAGTAGGCACGGGGTTTAGGGTTGCGTCGACGAGAAGAGAGAGAAGGAGAGAAGAAAATGAGGCTACGTACTGGTTGCATGCAGCACGTGCGTAGACGCGAGGACGTACACGAAAAATTTAATTTCCAGACGTCTGACCCAAGTCCCAGACGTCTTAAAGGGCTTTAACAGCACAGGTCTTAATACTTTTGCACTTTAGTCTTAACCTCAGGAAACAATATGTTGATGAATCTGTGAAGAAGCTTGATAGGAACACTCTTCTTCTTATGGGGATTACGAGGGGTAATGGTGAGGAAAATCAAGGGGCAAATCAAGAGGGGGATCTTCCAACATTCTCTAGTCCCTCAATCATCTCAAGCTCTCTTTTTGCTTCCACATGCTGATACCTATTCTTATAATAATACATCTTGAGGGTATATATGGGAAAGTGTGCAAGCAAACCAAGATTTAAGGGTCAGAGTTTTATGAAACTATTGTACATGTACTTCAACCTTTATGGAGGCATTAATTTTATTATGAGGCAATGGAGATCCCAATTCTAGGCCTTAACTCCAGGATTATTTATTTTAGCCCTTGTAGGTTGGCCCTCTTCTTGATTTTTCTTTTTCAACCCTGGTTGGGAACCTTTGAGAAATTGTTCCTTATGATGGATGACCCTAACAAATTAAGTTAAGGGGCCTTTGGTGTGAGAGTTTAGTTAATGGACTTTTTCTTAAAGTAATGTTTTGGGTGGAGAGGATTTCTCAGCAAATTTTCCACCCATCTAAAATAAGGTTTTGGTTTGTGGGGTAAGCCAAAGGCAACCCAAATTATTGCACTGAGATCACCCTCACCACCACCATACGTGACATCTCCATTCCTCACCATCGACCTACCCATCTCCCTCTCCTCACGCCGACCAACCCCCCCTGTTCCGCTCTTCTCTCCTACCTGCTGGTTGTCCATCGCCGCCACCCACAGCTACTGCCACTGCTACACCCTACTGCTACTGTACCCACTCTCGCGCACAGGCGTGCAAGCTGCAGGTACTCTTGCTGCTCGTTACAATGGTCACTGTTAATGGTGGTGTTGCTAAAATCGAAGTCGATGGAGAGGATTAGGGCCCCATTAAGGCCTCGCATATGGTGAGTGTCTCCCTCTTGTTCTCTTTTTCAATCCATAGCTTTAGGTTGTTCTAACCTTGGGGATTTGCGGGTTTTTAATGCTTTGAAGACATGGTTGGTGCTTATTTAATTAAAGGCATGCCCTATGGTTGGTGCTTATTTAATTGGAAATGTTCCTTGAATGCTAAATATTATGTGAAAATGAGACCCAAGTTGTTGGGAACAAGGAAGGGATTTAGAATGGTCACGTGAAGTTATCCTCGTTTATAATTGGGTTCTGGAGCCACCCAATACTGGTACTAAAGATTAGTACTTGTACTAGATGACTATTCCAAACCAATGTGGTATGTAGATCAGGGGTTTTAAGTGCCTTGTATCGATACTAATTGATTAGTACTAGTACAGGCTCCCAACCTAGGCTTGAAGAGCTTGCAAGTTAAGGGACTGGAAGTGCCCAATACTAGTGTTAAGTAACTAGTATCAATACTGGACATTTTCCCAAGCCTAAATGGTTTATAAATAAAGATCTGGGGGTGACAGTATTAGTCCTGAGAGTCAATACCGGTACTAACACTATTAGATGGCTAGTGAGTTATAGACACCCAGGACCAATACTGAATACCAATATCGGTACTAGTGCCTTGGAATTTTATGATGCAACTATGAAGCTTGCCTTGTCTATCAATAGAAAAGGGGAGAAACCTAACCTAAGTCGGGATACTAAAAATAAGAATTTCAAAACTCTAACTATCCCTAATTATCGGCAAGTGAGCGACGCATCTAAATCCCTAAAGATACATATTAAAAGCTGAAGTGTAGCCGGCTAAACCTAAAGTGAAATTCTAAATACCGAATCTTGTTGGCTCTTATACAAGTCTAAGGGAAGGCTTGGATCCTAAGGTTTGAGGTCAAACCCTAAGTGATCCACTAGGTCCCTAGGGTTCCATTCTTGAAACAAATTTGAAATGGATTGAAAAACAAGTTGGTCAACTAGGTATGCTCATAGGGTTGCACCCACTGACTTGGTGAACCAGGGGTTCACTACTCAGGTTGGAAACCCGTGATTATGTGGTGACTAGAGGCTACCTGATATCTACCTCAAAACACGAGTGGATCCCGAGTATAGTGGCGAGCCAAGTGTCGTCGTCGAAGTAAGGTACTTGGAAGTACCTGAATTTGACTCAATGTTGAGGTACTCATAGGTCTAGGCTCAGTAGGCGCCTGCATGCACACCGGAAAGACGTCGGGGTACTTAGTACTTGTAGCTAAAGGCTCATTAGGTACCCACATGTACGAAAGGTGCCAAGGTATCGTGGGGGGCTTGGTTGAGATCTCATCCAATGGAGGATTGAGAGGGCACACCCAGAGACCACTTCTAACAAGAGGATTGGTGTGACTCAACAATTCTATCCAACCTTGAGACATATGATCTGGAATGATCCATGACTGGACCTTACGAGACATGAATTGAATCTGTTCTTATTCATCGTCACAAGGCATTGGCCTGAGTAACTCCCAAGAGGTCCAACTCTTTTGACTGAGGTCAGCTACATTCTCAATACATCAAGAACGGGTATGCCTTTCACAAGGGTCACCATCCCTGTTAACCTTTCCTTTGCCTAGGGAGAGACTACTAGGCTAGGATCTAAGGCAAGGATGTGTCTCAATCTCCTCTATTAGAAAGGAATGATTTCTAGAATCTGACTCCTAAGGCGAGTGAGAGAATGAATCATTAATGAATAACAATGAAATTAAATCAAGGGTAAATGGGAAATGGCTTTTAGTTGGCCTAAAGTGCAAAAACTCATACGCTACCTCCCTCTGCTTCAGTTTTACATGTGGTTTTTGTCCCTATTGAGCCTCTTGGCTCATCCCCACATTTGTGACCCATTTTCAAGTACTGTCGCTATGGTGCAGGCAACATGTGACGCTAGGTTTAGGCCCAGGAGGACCTGGGCGAATGATAGAGTACTGTTCCTATCTTCTTTTTTGGTAGGCCCTTAGTAAGAAAGGAAATTAGCGTTGTCAGGTCTCTTTTGTTTAAATTTGTAGCGAGGTGGCTTCTGTTATGTAAAGGCTTGTAAATATAAACAATGGAATTTTGTATATGTTATGTTGATAAGCAGTGGACAATATGGTATATTTTTAATTAATTCTGTGGATGCATGTGACAATGCGCAACAGTATTTCAATGTTTTATGTTCATTGTTTCTCGTATTTTACCGCTTGTGGTTGTAAGGTGTGCCCACTTGTTTTCTATGGCTTTTACTTAGCTCTATGTATGGATTGTGGGGTGTACCCCACCCTTTTAAATTGCGGTATGCATGCGCAGGTGCTTATTACATATATAGATTTTGGGGAGCATTGAATCAACAAGGAAAATTCTGTCAGATTTTTAGTAAGTTTCGACCCTATGATTATTTTAAAATCGTTAATCCCTATGATATACCTAATTAATTGGACTACGAATTATAACCTGAGTCAACTAGTAGCTAAGACCTTAACACCCACACACTTGATAATCCACTCTCGATTTGATGGGAGGATTATCGGGGCATAACCCAAGAGGCCTTCCAATTCAATGAGATGGAGCTTCAACTTAAAAGGAAACATGAAGACCATGACTTTCTCTGGAGCTTCACCAACCAATATTTCTTGCACATGATGGGGTTTGAAAAAAGAATAAAAAATGTAGAGATGGAATTCAAGTAGGGCAAGACAAGGATGCGAAGGACGATGGAGGATTGGCTTGGCTTGGCTTGGCTTGGATTTCTCTTTCATTAGCATTCTATTTAATTAGTCTAGCCTACTTGGCACCTCTAGTTTTATTTTCTTATGAACTTTTCTTTAGCTTGTAACCTTAAAAATATTTCTTTCCTTGCTAGCTTGTATGGTTTGAACATTTCTTGTTGAACTCTATGCTTGATTTGGTTATGTTTTGAATCTTTTCTTTCAATTATGCTTCACATTTGCTTTCTTCATGATTCCTTGTTTTGGAAATGACAAAAAGGAGATAATAGATGCTTTGTGATAGGGAGAAAATTAAAAGCATCGGAAAACTCATTGTTAGTAAAAGTATGTTTTGTCATTATAAAAAAAGGGGAAGAATGTTGATAATACTAGTTGGAAATGCATGTTTTTTGATAATGGCAAATTACACTTTTATAAATGCTTTGAGGACTAACAACCATCGTAGGAAGAATGAAAGAGTAGAGCTTGAATGGGAACATGGAAAAAGAAGAACCATGTGTGAAGAAAAGCTAATGGATATGAAGTATTGTAACAAGTTCGTCTTTTATTGTTGTAATTTCCTTTATTTTTGTAGAATGTAAAAGTACCTCAAAAATCTTCTTCAAACCCATATAAAATCTAACAAATTGATTTTTAAAAGATTTCGTGAGGAGAAGATGGCATTTAAAAATCAATCTGTTAGATTCTTCACACACCTAAACTTTCTTCCTAAACGTTTACTTTTTCTTAATAGATTTTATTTCCACAAAATTTGACCATATTCTCTCTCACTTCACTTAACATTTCACCTTATATTAAAATCCTTCAAAAAATTAAGATTTCTAGATTTGTCTTTCAAACGTCTTATGGTTTCTTAATTATCAATGTTCAATTTTTTAAAACTCCACCAATCACCAAAACTTGATTAGCTGTTTAATGACAAAATCAATTTCTCCTTTGAAAATAGGAGATGTCAGAGTATCCTTTCTAGACGTCTTCCTACTCTTTTAAGAATTCCTTGGATCCCTTTTTGTTGAAAGTTAGTAATTTGCTCAAGCTCTAACTTGGGTGATTCAGACATCTCAATTGACACTTAGACATCTAAAAATCTCAATTTAGATGTCTATCACTTTAATTTAGATGTTCCTAGATCCAATTTTTGTCTCTAGTACTCTTGTATTTTCTGTAACCTTTTAGATGACTTGCCCTAAAAGTAAATTGATGGTAACACAATCATTAGTGTTAATGAGCTTAAATTAGCCTAACTACTACTGTAATAAATGTCTTAAATATTCATCAGAAAGTCATAACTCTGTTCTGAAGAGAATCTAAGAAGAAGAAAAGAAAATGGGTTAATTCTACTATTTTAACATGTCGTCACTGTTGAGCGGTAAATCATCGTAGTTTAGGAGAGAATCGCATCATAGTATAGCGATGAAAATCGAATCGACATTTAAATTTATAAGTGCTCGAAAAATGTGAGTTTCGATGTCATTCGCAAGGAGCAAAATTGGAATTCAACCACTGATCGAAAGATGTAAATATGAGCACAATAATCAATAATCACAAGGAGAATATATGCAATGAATAATCAACTAAAAATATATTCAATAAGTAGCCAACTTGTATCTCAAGATAATAATCAAAAATATGATGAAAGCCTAGAAAGTGGTGGTTGAAACCACTAATTTATCGGTTAACACTTAGGATTATTCTCTCAATTCAAGCTTAATATCCTTTCAACACTTAACCAATCAGTACTCAAGTAGAGCATCAATCCTTCGACAAATCTCATTCAAATCAAACTCTTCATCTCTTCTTCAAGTCAAGCGTCCGTGTGTGCCTACAGATAGCTTAAGTAGCACATCCAACTCTTTCAAGAGCAAAACCCGCCCCCTTTCTCTCTCTCACAAATCTTCTTTTCAGTGTTGTAAAAGTCGGTAGTTGATATTTAGTCAGTCAAGTTACTGACCAAAGAGTATACGGTATGCGGGGGAATAGCCAGAGAGTATTCAGTCGGGCATCATATATATATATATATATCAAGAAGTAAAATATATCATTATATAAAAGTAAACATATTCAAGTTCAAGATTATAAAATAAGTTAGAAAATACAAACAATGTCAAATTCGTTACAAATTTAATAATTAAACCAATATATAAATCATTATAAATACATTATCAACCGCAGAGTAACATAAACTAAGAATTAATATATACTTGAATCAAATACATCCATCGATGGAAGGTTTTTGCTTGATCGAAGTGGAGCCTTAGTTGAAAATAAACGATTTTAGGGCAGTGGTCGGGGGAGGGGGGTTGAGTGGGGTTTTATTTGACCTAAAAAAAAAAATATACCTACATACCTTTTTTTTCCTCTATGCAAAAATCGACCTACTACTCAGTCGACTACATTGACTACTGGCTGAGTAGTCAGTGTTGCCGACTATAGGACCTTAGATCTTGATCAATCAAAAGCTCTTGATCTTAAGAGCAATCCCTCCAAATTTGGAGGGATTTAAAGTAGATTTGAGAGAGATTTTGCCAATCAAAGAGTCGGTAGGTTGGGTTCTTTTCCCATTGTTGGCCGCATTTAGGAATCAATGAGGAAGAAGGCGGCAGGGGGCTCTTTGTGAAGATGAAGAGAAAGATAAGATCATTTACCCAAGGAAAGTTGAAACATATGGGTCTAGATGTGAAAAATAGAGATTTTAAGGGTAGAAATGCAAACTAGGTCAAGATGGATTCTGATTGGGCCCAATTTTGCTGTTAACCTAATTTGGATCAAAGGAATCTAGTAGTGAACTTAGATTTTGGTTTTGACTATGTTTGACTGGGTAAATTGCATAGAAGGCCAAATTAGGGCAAATTCTCACCTGAATCTCTGTTTTTTATCAAAATGGGTTCAGATGGTCAAAGTAAAGGTACCAAACCTCTTAAAACATTTTTTAATGATTTTAGGAGGTTTAGATTGAATTTATCTCGACTAGAACTCTTTTAATTTGAGTATGGCTGATAATTAGGGTTTTGTATTATTTTAATCCTTGAATGAAACCCTGATTTAGTCAATATGATCCCACTTCATGATCTTTTAGGTTCATTTCACCTTGAATTAACCCCTACTCAATGTGCATTTGTGATGGGATGGTAAAATGGCAGATTAACCCTATTTTTCTATCTTTTTCTCAAACTAGTTCAGTACAGAATTACGATCCTCAGGTGATCATTTAGGAGCATTTATTACTTGATTCTGACTAATTTAAGTTAGTTATGATGAATGATGGTGTTACCGTCAATCACTAATACAGATTAACTAAGGAGTTAATTGGGGGTTAATTTAAGGTCAAATGATCTTAAAAGACCAAGTGTGGGCTTGCACTAATCAAATCAGGGTTTAAAGTATTTTGAGGATTAAAATATTACTCAAAATCCTAATTATTAGTGTCACTCAAATTGAAAGGGTTATGTTAGAGATAAATTCACCTCCTAAAAATCCTTGAAAAATATTCTAAGAGGCTTGGTACCTCCTCTTTGACCATCAGAACCTGTTTTGATAAAAAACAGAGATTCAGACGGGAATTTACCTTGATTTGAGCTTCTATGCAATTTACTCAGTCAAACGTGGTCAAAATCCAAACCTAAGTTCACCACTAAATTCCTTGGGTCCAAATTAGGTTAACACCAAAATTTAGGCCCAATCAAAGTCTATCTTGACCTAGTTTGCATTTCTGCCCTTAAAATCTTTGTTTTTCACATCTAGACTCCTAAGTTCCATGTTTTATTACATATAAACTCCTAACTTTCTCATATTCTTCACAAATGGGTCCCTACCACCTTAGATTTCGGAGTTTTCTAAACCAGGAGCAATAACCCATGGCCGTAATCATTCAATCATGAAGATCTCCATCAGATCTTCACCAAATTCCTCCAAATTTGGAGGGATTAGTGTTCAAACCATGAGGAATCTGTGGAACAAGGTCTTGGATCCTATTTTGGAGGGAGAAGCCCCAACGAGCTCAAGATTTCCAAATATGAAACCTAATCCATGGAACAAGGTCTTAGATCCTATGTGTGAATTACTCTTAATTGAGGCCCTAATTATCCTTTATATAAGCTCTACTATGTTCCTAAGTCAAAATAAGGCAGGTTTAGGCCAAGACATGCCTCTTCCCTTCTTCCTCGGTCGCCTTCGACCTAAGCTCCAGTGATCGCCTCGCTCCCCTTCCTCTGGCCACCCAACCATCAAATTGGGTGGCCCAAATGCTTCCTCACATTCATCCGCACCTAGCATACCAAAACTAGGGCACCTTCTCCCATCGTCATCGTCATTCCCCTTCACCGGAGAAGTTCATCTCCTTCGTGTCCGACAAGTCACGCCGACGCAAATTCCTCCCTCCTTCCTCCACTAAATTAGGTTTCTACCTTCCCCTTACCTCCTAGATTAGGTTTAGACCCTTAATTTTTAGATTCACCTGCTCTCATCCCCAATCCCACTTCTTCTCTGCCTCTGGTCATGACTTCGGCGAGTTCACACCACTGCTACACTTTATGACATACCACACCACCACCACCACTACCTTCCATACCTCCTATAGATCAAAAGCTCTAACAAAATTGGGAGCTTCGAGCACTCCAGCACCTCCACAAACAACCCACCACTCTGTTGTCAATTCTAACTCTGTCCCACCACCTCTCGTTTCTGTTCATCAAATTTCCACCACCATTGTGCTCCTCACACCATGGCGATGCATCTAAGCTTTCTAATTGGGGCAATAAGCCCACATTATGTATTTTAGATCTTCAATGGCTCGAGCCGCAACCACTCCGCCGCCATTCGTCGTCCATTCATCATCTTCACTGCAACCACTTTGAGGAGTTGCGGAACACACTCACGAAGACACTTAGGTCTTCAATTGAGCGAAGCAACACAACAGCACCATCAATTGATTTGGAGCTTCACTATTGCATGCACGAAGAAAAGAGAGGTTGGTTTTGTCCTGAAATTACACTAGAGGGGGGGTGAATAGTGAATTTGAAAAATAATTGCTAAATAAAATTCAATTGCAGAAATGGAGGCACAAGATTTTTAGGTGGAAATCCAAACCGGGTGAAACCACCACCTAAGCCAATCCCTTGACTTAAGATTTACGATCACAAAGTGATTAATCCACTAACCACACTACTTCAACGAGAGTAGTGTACCTTAGTTACAAAACCCACCTCTGATCCCTAAACGGAGGTTTCTCCCTTCATAATGAAGAGATGGGGATTCGACAAGTCGGATACCCAACTACAACAAGCATATGAAAATAAAAAATAAAATGCACCCTATAAAGCACCCCAAAAATAAGTATAATTAGCTTATCCACTAAGGGTGAGAGAAACTCCCTAAAAATGAGATTATGAAGCACAAAGGGAATGATGGTTTGCCTTAAATAGAGTAGTTGCATAACACAAGGGCAATGAAAGCAATGGAGCAAGTGAGCAAATGATTATCTATGTGAATTATCTCTCCTAAGGTGTGTTTTACATAAGGGGGTTATGTGGTATTTATAGGCAAGTTTAGAACCTTCAAGAAGGCTTGGGATAAGGCTCCTAGCCATTGGAGGCAAGTCTCAAGGGATTGGGATGAAATCCAACTCAAATCAGAGTAATTATGATTCTGACAGCAGGATCAAACATCTGATTTTGAGTCAGGTGTCTAACAGATGCCTGATTTAAGGAGTCAGAGTTACTATTTTTATTTGATCGAAACAAGGTTTTAGGCCAGACGTCTGGACAAAAAATTGAATGTCTAATTTTATGTGGGTTTGTTCCTATTTTGACCAGATCTAAACAGGGTTTTAAATGTTAAGGCTCAGACGTCAGTGTGGATGTCTGTTCAATAGTCTAGACGTTTGAAAAGAGATTGCTAACTTGCTTTGGAAATCAAAAAAGCAAGATTTGTTTTCTGACAAATCTTCGCAAAGGATACAACTAACAGTCCATCATTGGACGTCTGGACATATGTTCACATGTCTAAAACTAAATTTAACCATTAAGTTTAAATAATGCTAAAGGAAAATTTAAGCGGGGTTCAACAGTTAGCTTAAAGGACGTCTAATGCACTTATTGGACGTCTGACTAAGCCTATGGACGTCTGATTTATGGTTGCATCGGCTGGAGCCTAAGTGTTCAGAATGTTAAAGTAAGGCTATAGGTAATTGGCCATCTGAGGTCATGATCAGACTACTTAAGTTTGAATATCAGACGTCTGACAAGTGTTTTGGACGTCTGATATATGTTTTGTGACTTGGTTTTTGTTTCTAATTTTTCCTAAGTGTAGAGAGCCTAAGTTAGCTATGTGTATGTTGCATTTGGGGGTTCTTTACAACCTTTCTATATTCATATAAAAAGATTACAACCTTTTGAAATATACAATAAAAGCCTACTACCTACGACAAAGTACGTCTTCACGCTCTTGATAATCTGACTTTGAAAATTCACGAGACCTGCAAGGATGTTATGACAGAGAAAAAATACGCTATTTTCAATTTTTATTTATTTTACTTTGTTTTGTAAAATCATCAAATTAGTATTTATGAGGGGTTGAACTAACAATCGTCCCCTTTTTGATGATTTTCAAAATATATCTTAGGATCTTATTTTCTCCCCCTAAATATTGTACTTAGTGATCTATGCCAAACTTGATTAAGTTTTTAGTTAATTTTCATGATCTCAAGTTTTTCTCCCACTTTTTGAATGCCATTAAGAAGGGTTTCTAAATGGGTTGAACTAGATTAAAATAAGTATACAATAGGCAAATATCATGAGCACAACATGTTTTTATAAATGAATATAGAAAAATGCATGCTAGATATATAAACAAAGTGTTTTTACAAAGTTGAAATAGAGCATGAAAGAGAAATAGCTAGGGAAATGTATGTGCCCTAATCAAAACAAACTATTGCTCCCATTAGAAACATAAGTATGGGTTCAAGGCCACTTAATACATGCCAAAATGAAAAAAACAAGAAAGAAACACAAGAAACAACAATAGCTATAACTAAGAGTCGAGCTAGTCCTCTTGATCTTGGCGGCAGTGGTGTCGAGCAAGTCCGTGTCCCATTTGTAGGTTGCGGACGTCGATGTGGGCTCACTGATTTCACGGCGCATGTAGGTGTACATCTCACCAGTGCATCACATCAAGAGAGAAATGCCCGCGGAGATGGAATCCGTGTCGAGATCCCACATCTCCTCAAAGTTAGATCTGGGAGCTTCTATTTGGAGAGGGCACTCAGCATAGACATCTGAAAAAAGTAGGAGTGGTCCTTCATCAGCTGGCTCTTCTTCCTGGTGAAGATGTTCCCTAAGGATGTGCATCTTGCCAGCGATGGCCCAATTATAGGGCTCAACCTTTTTATCGACTGCCTGATCCTCAATGGGAATGCTACGACTAGCAAAGTGCTTAGAGAGAATGGACCCAAAAGGTAAAGTATCTCCATGATCATCATTCTTTACACGGACTATGAGGCGACAGAAGTTGAAAGGGATGTGACGAACGGTGGCAAAAAGGAGCGCTTTGTGTTGGCGTGAAATGTAATCAAAGCTGCCCAATTTGTTGAGAAGATCCCAACCAAAGATATGAGAGAGCAACCAAGGAAGGGGCTTAAGGTTCTTGCATGGGAGAGTCCCAAGGTTCTCTTCATACTTCTTAGGCAAAAGGAGTTCTTGGTTGATGACTTTTGAGTCATATTGAGTCAGAATGTCATCAAAGTCATTTCCCATATTAGGGATGTTCAGAAGTTTAGAGATGGAATCATATGTGATATGAATGTTGCGACTAAAAAGAGGAGTATAGCGTTTAAGTTCATCGTTGCTATAATCCTCAATGATGTTAACATAAAATAAGCGGACAAGATTCGAGAACACGCCAATAGTTCCAACACCGGAGTGGAATTGACAGTTAAAATAGGTGAACAAATTGAGAGTATCAAAATGTTCCCAGAGGTTTAAGTGTGTAAAGTCATTATTCCACACCATAAATCTAGGACTCTTGACCTTAGGGTTTGCATAACGACGAAACCGCTGTCGAGAGGTGTCACTTTGTAACTGGTCAGCTCAATAGGTGGATGTGGTAGAGGAAGAGCCTTCAGCTTGCTTCCTACGAGGAGGCATTTTGGTTAGGGTGGGTGGGATGGGTGTATGGATAGGAAAGAGAGGTACCTGCAACACAAGATACATTTCATTCAAGCATTGTGCAACAAAAAACCACCTCAACCATATACATAAAAAACATGGTATGGCAGTATGCCTTTAGGCAATATAACCTGCCATAATCATTGTGGCAATATACCATTAGATTCAAGCCACTTAGGGATGACTTGAATCATGTGCAGTAATACCCTTGCCATTCATAACAACCAAGATAACATTCCACCATATATGAGGAGCATTGATGCCCAAAGTAAGCCCCACGCCCTAGGTCTTGAGCCTAGGGTTTGAGCTTCTAGGGCAAGAGAGACTAGGTCCACGATTCAATCCACATTAGGTGTAGTACCAAGAGTCATGGTTGAGATATCAAGAACAAAATGCTAAGAGTCATGGCTGAACAAATGGATCATTCAAAAACCTCTCAAAACATCAAATAGAAAGGGGCAAGGAGGTTGTACTTATGGTGGAGCTTCCCCTAACGCAAGGAGGACACGCACGGAAGTGGGCAGCTAGGTCGATGGTCGATGGAGTGGCTGCACGGTTGTCTAGCGGCGAGGGTAGCAGCAACAGGTGCCTTGGTCGTGGTTGATGTCTATGGTTTTAAGGATTTAGGGGTTTTGGGTTAGGTCGAGTGGGGCCACGGGAAGGAGCAGCTTTTATACCCTAAGGGGTTGAGTATGTCTCCCCCTGAAGTTGGGGAGAATTTCATCTCAAAACCAACCTAGGAGCAAGCACGATTCTGCATTTTCCACCATTATCAGACATCTGATGGAGTCATCAGACGTTGGGATTTTGAATTTGGGATTTTAACCCTTTCTATTTCGTTGTTTGATTTTTTGCTCAGACGACCAACACAACGTTTAATCCAACATTTCAGTGTCCGATCTCTGCAGATAGAGTTTCTTGGAAAGTGTCCAAAGCTATAGCTTGTAGTCTAATTTTTAGCCTCAGATGACGTCCCAGATGTCGGAACATGACATCATACGTTCAATTTTTGAATCCAGTAACTCCTGACTTCTGACCCTGATGCTAATTCGTCGTCTAACTAAATTGATCAGACGACATAGGAAGACGTCTGGCCTTGGTGCTTGACGTTTGAAAAACACTTTTTCAGAAATTTTTAAGTTTTATCTCAGTTAATCAGGTCGACGTTTGTACATATACCCAAACATCGATTTTTCAAACATAAGATGTCAGGATGTGTCATCAAACGTTTGATATTGCACAAATTTGTGCATTTGATTTTTGAACTAAGTTTGAAGGACCTCTGACTTGATGAAGTCACAACTCCTTCAATGCTCATAACAAACAAAATTCCATTAAGTCATTAAGTTCTTCAAATATCGATTAGCTTACATATGCTTAGTTTTCTACGTATCGAATTAAATCGATCAGAGTTCAAAGGTTTAGCAAAAATATCAGCTAATTGCAACTCAGTACAAATAAATTCAACCTCCATTTCTCCCTTAAGTACAATATTCCTCAAAAAATGATGTCGAACATTAATATGTTTTGTACAGGAGTGATGTATGGAATTTTTCGAAAGGTTAATAGCACTAGTATTATCACATAATATTTTTATCTTATTAAATATCAAATTGAAATATTTCAAAGTATTTTTCATCCATAACACTTGGGAACATGCTAGAGCGGCGACTATATACTCAGCCTTCGTGGTTGATAGGGCTACACTAGATTATTTCTTTGAGAACCAAGAGACTAGTAATTTGCCCAAAAATTGGCACGTCACACTAGTACTCTTCCTATCAATGAGACTACCTACATAGTCCGCATCGCTATATCTAACTAGGTTGAAATGTGTACTCCTAAGTTAAAATAAATCATATTCAACTGTGTCAACTAGATATTTAAATATGCATTTAACTACATTTAAATGTGATTATTTGGGGTTTGATTGAAACCTAGCACATAAGCAAGTACTAAATAAAATGTCAAGTCTACTAGAAGTTAGATACAACAAACTACTAATCATGCTATGATAAGGTTTTTGATCTACAGGCATACTTGACTTGTCCAAGTCCAGGGAGGTTGTGACACTCATAGGAGTGTTCATCCCTTTGCTTTCCTCCATCTCAAATCTTTTCAGCATCTCCTTTGTGTATTTTGATTGACACACAAAGGTCCCGAATTCGAGTTGAGTGATTTGTAAACCCAACAAAAACTTGAGTTCACCCATCAAACTCATTTTGAATTCTTCCTGCATAATCTTAGAAAACTTTCTATGCATTGATTCATTAGTAGCATCGAAAAGAATATTATCTACATATATATGAACTAATAAAATATTTTTTCTTTTCTTTTAATGAATAAAGTAGAATCAGCTTCTCCTACAGAGAAGTTTGCACTCAAAACTAGGAGTCTTTGAGTCTCATACCAATCTCTAGGAGCTTATTTTAACCAATATAATGTCTTGTTTAATTTGTAGACAAAATCACGTTTATCATGCGACTCAAAACTAGGAGGTTGTTTTACAAAAACTTCCTCCTTATTGAATATGTTAAGAAAAGCACTCTTAACGTCCATTTGAAAGAACTTGAAGCCAAGGAAGGTGGCATAAGTTAGAAGCATGTGAATTGATTCGAGTCAAGCTACGGGAGCATAGGTCTCATCAAAATCAATCCCTTCTTAGTTATAGCCTTGTGCTAGAAATCTAGCCTTGTTTCAAATAACTATACTGGACTCATCCAACTTGTTCCAGAATACCCATTTGGTTCATATTACCGTTTGCCCTTCGGGCTTAGGCACTAGGTCCCAATCTTCATTCTTTTGGAATTGGTTGAGTTCCTCCTTCATAGCTATCATCCAAGGTTCATCGGAACACGCTTCCTCGACACTCTTCTATTCAACTTTAGATACAAAGGCGGAAAGATTGAAAGAACAACTAAAACGAGATCGGGATTTAACGTCATCGGAAATACTTCCAATGAGTTGGCTTTCGGGATGATCCCTTTGAAATATCCAATCTTTTAGAAGATTATGGATATTAGAGTTTGGAATGTTAGACACATCAATAGAAGAATCATCCTCATCTTCCACTTTGACTCAGTCAATAAAAGAAGAGTAGGGTGATTCATCGAAGGAAACACGAAGGGTTTCCTCCTTTACTAATATGATCTTATTAAAAACTCGATATGCCTTACTACATGACGAATAACAATAAAAATGGATTTTTCAACTTTGGCATCAAATTTATCTAAATTAAATGGGATATTTAAAACAAAATAATGGCATCCAAAAACTTCAAAATAACTAATCTTGGGTACTTTTCCATAATATAGTTCAAAACAAGCTTTTCTCAACCTGGATCGAATGAAAATGCGATTTAACACGTAACAAGTCGTGTTAACCACCTCGGCCCAAAATCACTTTGGTAACCCGAAGTCTATAAGCAATGTTCAAGCACACTCTTGAAGAGTACGATTCTTTCTCTCAACAACCCTATTTTGTTGAGGTGTTTGAGGGAAAGAGAACTCATGAGCAATACCATAGTCTTAACAAAAATCATCAAACAAGAAATTTTCAAACTTGCCCCAATGATTACTACGAATTCAAGTGATTTGGTAGCCTTTTTCAATTTGAACCTTCCTACAAAAAATAGAAAAGACAGAAAACACTCCATCTTTGGATCTCAAGATAGAGACCCATGAAAACCTTAAAAAAAATCTACAATTACAAGGCAATATTTACATACACCAAGACTCATATCTTGTTGGTCCAAACAATTCTAAGTGAAGTAATTTTAATGGTCTTAATGTGGATATTACTTCTTTATTTCTAAAGTTAGATTTCATGATCTTACCTAGTTTACATGAATCACACATAAGATCATCGACAGATTTTCCTTTAGGAAGACCTCGAACTAATTCATGTTTAGCTAACTTTTGGACTAGCCTCATATGAACATGTCCTAGTCTTCTATGCAATATATTCAATTCATTGTTAGCTACAAAACATTCATAAGTGCTATCTTTATCAAATTCAACAATATAAATGTCTTTAAACCTAGTTCTAGTCTTCTATGCCATTTATTCAATTCATTGTTTAGCTACAAGACATTCATAAGTGCTATCTTTATCAAATTCAACAATATAAATATCTTTAAACCTAGTTCCATTAAGAAGGGTTTCATTAGTTGATGCATGCATAATTTCAAATATTTTAAAATTAAAAACTACCGTATATCCCTTATCACAAATTTGACTAACACTTAACAAATTTGTTTTAATCCTTTTACTAAAGAGACATTTGAGATAGGGGATAGAGGGTTACCTATTTTACCAAGGCCAATAATATGGACCTTGTGGTTATTGGCAAATATAACCATTCCTCCATCCGTAAGTTGGAGGTCCAAAAATAGGTGCTTGTCCCTCGTTATGAGCTTGAAACATCCGAAGTCCATCACCTATCAGCCTCCTTGATGGTGGCAATCTCCTCATCATCCTTCTCGTAAGTCTTTTCGTTCCTATAAAAAACCTCCTTTGATAACTTCGTGTTCTTTAGGACTTTCTAGTTTGAGTTGTCCATCCTTCATTTTATAGATCCAGTTTTGACATTATAATGTCCTTTGAAGCCTACAAAACAAAGTGCAAGTTGTCTCTTCGGTATCTATTGTAATGTAGATTTGTATTTGTTAGTGGTCCTCTTTAGATGAGGATCCTTTTTCAATTCATTTTGACTAGTTTCATAATAGCCTAGTCCAAATTTACTTGAGGAAGGTTTTTGATCGATAATAAGTTTGTCAAAGTTATCCTTTCCTTTTGTAAATCTGGCTAAGTCCTCAAGCAACTGATTTGATTTTTCTTTGAGATGATTTATCTCTATTTTTATTATATCTAGTTTATCTTCTAGTCCTCTAATTTCTAATCTAAGTCATTTTCATTCTTTTTCAGAGAGTTTGATTTTTCAAGAACATGAATCTTGTTAAGTAAAAAAAAAAATTCTTCTCTATCTAGGAATTTTTGTTCTCTCATGGCTGTATATAAATCCTTCGTTAAAGATTCCCTTTCAATCATTAGGTTTCCTATTTGCATATTTAAAGCTGTAATTTCTTTAGTGAAAATTAGGTTCTTCTCTTTAAGGTCATTGATTAATTCCTTACTCTAAGTTTTCTACTTTTAGTGCTTTGCTTTTAGACTTTGTTTCTTTAAAATCTAGATATAATAAATCAAATGCATCTTGCAACTCATCTAAAGAATAGGAATTTACCTCGGGTTCCTCAGACTTGGATTTGGATGTGTCATTGGTTACCATGAGTTCCAAGCAAGCCATTTCTTCATTTGTCTCCTCTTTTTCTTCTTCGGAGGTGGAGTCATCTCAAGTTGTTTGGAATGCTTTCTTCTTGAATGGCTTAGGCTTGGAGAACTTTTTGTAGTCAGAAGGCTTCTTTTCTTTCTTCTCATCATCCTTGTTGAGCAAGGGGCACTCCTTCCTTATGTGGCCTCTCTTCTTGCAATTGTAGAAAACTAGAGGTTCTTCTTCCCTTTTCTTTCCATTGGTCTCTCTTCTATTTCTGAGAAACTTTTTAAATCTTTTAGCTAATAAAATAAATTCTTCGTCATCGGTACTTACCTCATCGTCCGATGTTGCCTTAAATGCTAAGGTCTTCTTCTTCAGCTCCGATGTGATGGACTATTTCTTTTGGTCCATCTTTGTCCCATAAGCCATTAGATTCCCAAGTAGATTCTCCATGTCTAGATCCTCTACTTGGTTGGCTTCTTCTATCACCGTGACATTTTGCTTCCATTCGGGCCCAAGGGAGCGAAGGAGCTTGGCTTGAAGCTCCCCCTTAATAAATGTCTTCCCTAGAGACTTGAGGTTATTCACGATTAACTTGAATCGAGTGTACATGTCCCCAAGTCGCTCATTTTCCTTCATAGTGAAGGCTTCGAATTCATATGATAAATCATTAATCTTAAACGATTTAAATCTAGACGTACCTTCGTGAGTTACCTCTAAGGTTCTCCAGATTTCGTGTGCGGTTGTACATTGACTAATGCGATTGAACTCCTCCAAGCTAAGTACGCAATAGAGTGAGTTGATTGCCTTAACATTCAACCTGAGGTGATGAATCTCCTCCACTATATATCCCCTCTTTGGTTTGTTGGGAATGTCATATGTGGATGCGCACTTCTCCCAGACAGAGCAATGCGAATCTGAATATGGCATTCCCAACAAACTAGAGACGAGATAGATGGAGAAGTCATTGGCTTGAAGCTATATTTTCATTCTCAGCTTCGAATATATGTAATTGATTCCTTCAAAGAGAGGTGGTTGAGTAGTGGACTGCCCTTCCAATCTGTTGGTGCTTACTACTCTCCCCTTCATAGGATCTTCCGTGGATGTTGCTCCTAAAAGTGGAAACCTGCTCTGATACCAAATGAAATTGTACTTGAGGGGAGGTGAATAGTGAATTTGAAAAATAATTGCTAAATAAAATTCAATCACAAAAATGGAGGCACAAGATTTTTAGGTGGAAATCCAAATCGAGTGAAACCCACCACCTAAGCCAATCCCTTGACTTAGGATTTACGATCATAAAGTGATCAATCCACTGATGGGAACACCATCATGAGCCATAACTAGCTCATTTTGACCCAATTGAGTTAGTAGATGCTCCTACATAACCAACTAAAGGTCGTAATTCATTGCATAACCATTCTGAGAGAAAAATAAGAAACTAGGGTTAAAACTGTAATTTTACCAGCTTATCATGAATGCAGTATAACCACGGGTTTTCTCAAGGGCTGAATAAAGGTTATATGTCCTAATAAGATAACAAGTTGGTTAGATCAGACAGAAAAGGGTTTGCATTTGTTCAAAGAATTAAATGACTTTTGAAACCCTAAAAACAGACCCACTTAATTAACCAAGGTTCTGGTCAAGATAAAATTCACTTAAACCCTCTAAAATCATAGAAAAATATTCTCTAAGGCTTAGTACCTTCAATTTGGCCATCAAAACCCATCTTGACCTAAAATGGGTCTCAGACAGATATCTGCCCTAATTTAGGTTTTTACATAAATTACCCAATCGAACGTGACCAAAACCAAAATCCAACTTCACCATTGGATTCCTTAGGTTCAAATTAGGTTTGTACCAAAATTTGGACCAAAGGAGAGCTTGTCTTGACCTAGTTTGCAAAAAGGTCATGTATGATTACATTTATACCCTCAACTTTCAAAAATCCTTGCATTCAGCTCCCTAACTTCTTCATCGTCTTCACAATTAGGTCCCTCCACCATTATCGCGGAGGAAACATGCTCTAACAACCTTCATCTTGGGATTTCTCCCTGATTAATTGATGAATCCCTTCCAAAATTGGAAGGAAGATTCAACAAGTAATTTCCTTCAATCTAAGCCCATCCATTTGCTCCAGATCTTTCCCAATCTCTCATGTGAATGCATGAGAGATTTGGATATCAAGAAGTTTCCTTCTCCAGTGAGTTTTTAAAGCTTGGGAAGCTTGCATCCCAAGCTCAAAACTTCTTCTTGAGACCTATAAAAGACTCCTCAGGGTTCAACCGTTCTCCTCAGCTTGAAATTGGGCCGAAACTCCCCCTTTTCCTCTCTCCTCTTCGGCCGCAAAACTCCACAAGCTCTGGCAGTCTCTCTTCGACCCCTCTCGTCGTCCAACCACAAAACCAATGGCGGATTCACCTTCCTCACTGTCTTTTGCGCCGCAATACCAGTCGTCACTGTCCTTTCCCCATCTTCGCCGCCGTCCCTCCTACGGAGGTTTGTCTTCCTCTCATCCGGCAACCACACCGACGTGGGAATCTCCTTCCTTTCATCCATTAGAGTAGTTAGTTAGGTTTAGTTAGACTCGTAGGTTAGTTTCCCACTTTCTATTTCTCAATTCAACCCCTCGACTACACCATTCACCCTCTTCGTTCTCCACTCTGGCCACTCCTCTGGCGAGGTGTTCCCACCACTACGCACCTCCATTCACCTCGCCGACCACCCTACAACCTCCACTGCACCTTCTCGCTCATTTCCCCTCACTCCATTCGCTCCATCATCCACCCAAACACCTTCCCGAACAGACCCACTCTCACCGGCCACAACCGCATCCGTCCGACCACCACAGCCACTCGCACAACACACCACTACCACCGTCACATTCGCCGTGCCACGGCGATCCTGCTGAGCATTCTGACGTGGCCATAAGGCCCCTTTTCTTGATTTCAGGTACCAGGCCAAAACCTACCATTGACATCGAGCTTCAAGCAAGCTTCAAGTTGTTCCAGGGTGCTTCCACTCCAGGGGATACCTCCAGGTTGTGCGGAATTGAGGCTTGCAGAAGTCCAAGTCTTCACCCGAGGGCTTCAGTAGCCGCAGCCTCATCAATTCGACTGGATACCTTGCGTTGCGCTGCACGGAAGAAAGGTGGGACATTTAGTCCCACCTCGAATATGAAGAGGCACCTTTAGCTGCATAAATTGAATAACTGAATGGGGTTGTTTGCCTCCAATCACTAAGGGTGAGGTCCTCCTACACCTTCACCCGGCCTCGTCCGCGGCATGCCCCCGCAGACCTGGTCGACCCGATAACCCGCCTGACTTGCACTCCTCGCTCACCACCACATGCCGGTGAGCCTGGACTCGGGTATGCGCTAGGTCCGATTACCCGACCGACCATGGCTCTGGGAGGGCGAGACTGAAATAGAAAGAGAAGAGAGGAGAGTTACGCAGGGGAAGGAGGGATTTTGCTCTGAGAAGTTTGGCTCCGACACTTAGCTGGATTCAGAAGGTAGAAAGGCTAGAGAAGAAGAAAGCTTGAGGAAGAAGAGAAGAAGTGAAGAAGAGAAGGATTGCAGGGTTAAAAGCAAAAGAAGAAAAGAAGAGATAAAGGCCTAAGGAAGAAGAAGAAGTGAAGGCCTAAGTTGAAGGCCTGAGAAGAATAGAAGAAGGAGCAAAGTAGTAGAGAAGAAGAAGAAGAAAGGAAGAATCAGAGAAAGAGAAGAAAAAAAGAAGAGGCACGCAGACAAAAGAAAAAGAAGTACTATAGCAAACGTCATTTAAGACGTCTAATTGCAAAATCAGACGTCTGATTTCATACTCCCTCCTTTAGTAGATTTGAGTAATTATTCTATGTATTAGACTTATAATTGGTAATTCAAAACACCATTATTTTGTCTAAAATTCTTGTTACTCTTCATATACTCATATGCTCTACATTGCAAATTAGTTTTTGAATAGTATTTTGTGTTCAAATTATATTAATTGTTGAGATTAGTGTGTGAATTTCATTTGCTCCATGTGTTCGACCTCGGAATCTTTTCGAATAATAAAAATTGTATTTGTTTTCAAAGCGATTTCGACTATATTACAATGCTTCATTTTAAAACAACGATATCGCCTTGTAAACATCCACTAACCACACTACTTCAACGAGGGTAGTGTACCTCAATTACGAAACCCACCTCTGATCCTTAAATGAAGGTTTCTCCCTTTACAATGAAGAAACCAGGATCCGACAGGTCGAATACCCAACTACAACAGGTATATGAAAATAAAAAATAAAATGCACCCCATAGAGCACCCTAGAAATATGTATAATTAGTTTATCTACTAAGGGTGAAAGGAACTCTCTAAAGATGAGATTATGGAGCACAAAAGGAGTGATGGTTTGCCCCAAACAAAGTGAGAAAGTGATTATCTATGTGAATTATCTCTCACAAGGTGTGTTTTTCCTAAGGGGGGTTATGTGGTATTTATAGGTAAGTTTAGAACCTTCAAGAAGGCTTAGGAGAGGGCTCCTAGCCGTTGGAGGCAAGTCCTAAGGGATTGGGATGAAATCCAACTCAAATCAGAGTAATTATGATTCTCACAGCAAGTTCAAACGTCTGATTTTTGGGTCAGACATCTTATCAGACGTTTGACTATATTTATGGACGTCTGATTTGAGTCAGAGTTACTATTTTTATTGGATCGAAAGAGGGTTCTAGGCCAGATGTTTGGTGCACTATTTTAAGATGTCTAGATAGAAAATTGGACGTCTAATTTTATGTGGGTTTGTTCCCATTTTGACTAGATTTAAACAGGGTTCTAGATGTTAAGACTCAGACGTTAATGTGGACCTCTGTTCAATGGTCTAGACGTTTGAAAAGTGCTTACTAACTTGCTTCGGAAATTAGAAAAGCGAGATTTGTTTTCTAATAAATCTTCGCAAAGGATACGACTAACGGTCCATCATTGGACATCTGGAGACATGTCCAGACATCTAAAAGTGTATTTAACTGTTGAGTTTAAAGAACGCTAAAGGAAAATTTAAGTGGGGTTCAACAGTTGGCTCAAAGGACGTCTGATGCACTTATTGGACGTCTAACTAAGCCTACGGATGTATGATTTAAGGTTACATCAACTGGAGCCTAAGTGTTCAAAATGTTAAGGCAAGGCTATAGGTAATTGCTTATCTGAGGTCCTGATCAAATGACTTAAGTTTGAATATTTGACTCCTGACAGGTGTTTTGGAGGTCTAATATGTGTTTTGTGACTTGATTTTTGTTTCTAATTTCTCCTAAGTGTAGAGAGCCTAAGTTAGCTATGTGTATGTTACATTTGGGGGCTTTTTACAACCTTGCTAGACTGAAATAAAAAGAAGATTGAACCTTTTGAAATATACAATAAAAGCCTAAGACCTACGACAAAGTATGTCTTTACGCTCTTGATAATCTGACTTTGAAAATTCACGAGACCTGCAATGATGTTATGATAGAGAAAAAATATGCTATTTCCAATTTTTATTTCTTTTATTTTATTTTGTAATTCATCAAAATATTATTTATAAGGGGTTGAACTAACATGTCCCACATTGGAACATTATGATTTGGAATTTGATACACAAGGAATTGTGTCTGTAGGCTATTTGCCTTCGACACGAGGGTCAAGTCCCCTTCGCACGAACCTAAGCATGGTCCACGCTCACCCACACCTTGCGAGTTGGACCCCCCTATGCGCTGAACCAGAATTGGGTTTATGAACAAAGCCTAGGTTTGGAGAGAGAAAGAGGAGAGCTTTGTGAGAAAGAAAGGGGGGGTTTTTGCCTTAGAAGTCATTGGGTCGTGATCTCACTTGATAAAAAGCTAAGACTTAAAGTTAAGGCGTCTGGTGCCTTTGAGAGACATATGATATTGAGCTTTGAGTTGAGAGAAGAGCCTAAGTTTTAAAGGGGTACATTGGTGGTTTCAACCACCATTCTTTTTGCTACTTCTTTATTATTTTTGTTCTCTAACTTTGACATACAATTTGCAATTCATTGAGTATATTTTTCATAGATATTGAGTTTTGTTTGAATATTGGATTGGTGTTTGATTTGCGATTACATTTGCTCCCTACGAACGACCTCGGAAACTCACACTTTTCGAGCTTTACAAATTTTAAGTGTTGACTTAGTTTTCTTCGACTATACTATGACGTGTATTTCACTAAACCACAACGATTCCCGCACATTTTGGTGCCGTTGCCGAGGAGCAACGCGCATTTCAATCACTAATTGCACTTATTCTGACTTGATTCTAACTTACTATATCTGTTTTGTTGTGTTTTTGGGAGGTGAACCAGAGATTGAAGATCGATCGCTCGAGCAACCACACCAGGGGCAAGTAACTCTTCCCTCTTCCATAATCCCCTCATCTCTTGGAAAGATTGAAAAATAAATTAATTAGGATCAACTTACCTTACTTAGTAATCATCGTTCAGGTTTTCAGATTTAATTTGTCTGATTGATTAAGAGATCCCCATCCTGATACTTGCACCTATTAGGGACATAAGGTTCTTGGGCTATTCTCCTCCTTGATTGAGCCCAACGTGCCATCTTTGGAAGAAATTGGACTTAGAAATAGAGCCAAACTAGGGTTCCACATTAGGGTTTTAAGGACTAGTACACATTTTCTTGCTTAAAAAGGAAATATATTCCCTCATTGTGTGCTACCCAAACCCTTCTTTGAATTCATCTAATCAAGTAGACCATAAAATCAAGGCTCTATAATCACTTGGATCATTAAAATTTGGGACTTAATAACCTGTTTGAGAACCAATTCAGGGTAATTTGGGTGTTTTTGTCGAAACCTCATCCTCTACTTTAGGGCAGGTTAGGTGAAGTTGGTTCACTTGGTGAATCAACCAACCTCCAAATTAGGTCACAAATCAAATCAACTCTAAACTCAAGTGAAATTCAAGGCACAAACAAGATTAAAATTGGTAGACTTAAGTCTCAGCTCATACATTCCAGTCTACTTAGAATCGCGGTGACAAGGAAGGTCGAGTGGTGGAAACCCTGTAACCCGTGAAGATGCTCTACCGTGTAGGGGTCTTTGCAGGACTCTCCCTTCCTGGCTACCCAAGTAATTCACAGGTGGGTGAGTTTCTGATCCAGAGGTCCATCTACCTCGAACTATTTTAGTCACCTAGCCTTTATGGGTGCATTGATTGAGTCCAAGACACATTCTGTCCCTCATCTGATTCTGTGGTGCATGTACGAAAAGAAGTCCTTAAGATCGGTCTTGAGACCTCCACTAGCAATTCACTCTCATCGGGGTCAAGCCTCGACTTAATTGTCTACGTTCCCTTACAATCAGATCGAAATATCCTCTGATCATTCCATATTTAAGCCTAGTTCTCCATCCTCTGCTTCCATGGAGAATCAAGATCTTAAAGGAGGAGGCCAGGTGCCAGACTTTCAAAGCCAATTACAAAATCTCACGGATCTACTCCATGCATTCATGAATCCTCGACCACGTCCGCAGATGCGAGATCACTACAATCCTGTGGCCATAGCTATCGAACTTAGGGTGCAAATCCCGGCTAGTGCACCAAATACTGAATTGAGGCTAAATCTTATTAGTGCGATCCCCAAATTTCTTGCATTAAACTCCGAAGATCCTTTCTAGCACATCAAACAACTGAAACATCTAGCCCAAACTTTTGAACCATCTATTCAAAACCGGGACATCTTTCTCATGAAGATGTTTTCCTTCTCTCTTATGGACAAGGCTGCCCATTGGTATCAATTCTTGACTTGACCAATCACACATTTCACACAGAATGTGGAAGAACCATTTCATGAGGCATGGGATTGCTTTTTGGATTTCATGTGGAAATGCCCTCATCATGGAGTTCCTAAATAGGAATAAGTCCAGTCTTTTTACCAAGGACTTCGTGAGTACATTAAATTTTTTGTTAATGCAACCTGCGGTGGTAACATTATGGGTCAACATGAAGACACCATTTGCGAGATTTTCGAAAACATGTGCATGAACTCCATAAACAATGACTTTATGGGTGTGTTTGACCAGAAGACTACCTGTGCATTGACAAACATGCGAGGGGCACACGAAACACGAGACCATCTGCATCTATCGACCTAGAGTTGGTGGCCAATCATCTGGATAAGGTCTCTATTATCGAGAAGAAGGTAGATGAATTGGCTCACCATCTGCAGAGAGCCACCTCTTAGCAGCAAAACACATATACACATCCGCCCTCAGGTAGGGAGACTGGTGACGTTTCCCAACCGCGGCTAGTCCTTGTTTGTTTTAATACTTATTACAGTAATGTCGTTGTGGTATAAAATAAGACAGCTACGGTTGTCGTTACCATTAAAATTTTACTCGAAAATAGTTTCCCGAGGTCGAACTCAGGGAACTACTGGAATTCTAGAAGTACAATGTTTCTTTATTACAAAAATAAGAGAGAGAGAGAGGGAGAAATAGATTTCTGTCTTTTGGCTTTTTCTTCTTCTCTTCTTTCTCTCTTTGCTTGTCTTCTTCTTCTCTTCTTTCTCTTCTCTTTATCTTTACGGGTCTTCTTCCTTGGCTCTAATTGCCTTCAGTTCCTCTTCTTCTGCTTGTCTTCTAGTTCTTTTCTTCTTCAGTTCTTCTTCTTTTTCTTGTCATTATCTTCTTTCTTCCTTCTCTTTTCTTTCTCAGTTGCAGAGCCTTTTCTTTTCTTTTTCTTCTTCTCTGCTTTATCTCCTCTGAGGCTTTATCCGTCGTCTGATATCGCAATCAGACGACTTAAACGGTGATCCACTACAGTGCTTCCCCTCTCTTTTCTTCCTTCGCTGCTTCTTCTTCCGCTCCTCTTCTTCTTCCTTGGTCTTCTACCTTGCTCAGCTGCAAGGCTTCTTCAGAGCTTCTTCTTCCACTCCTCTTCTTCTTCTTCCTGCGGCTAAGTGGTGAGGCCTTCTTCCTTCGCGCCTTGTCCCTGCGCAAGGCACAGCAAAACCTATCCCTTCCCTCTACCCGCACGTCTCTCTCTCTCTGTAAACCGCTCACAGGAAGCTCTCCCAGAGCCGGGTTAACGGGTCGGGCTGCGTAACCGGGACCAGGCGCACCGGCGTGGGTGGTGCGCGAGGAGTGCAGGGTAGTGTCGGGTCGGATCCGCCAGGTCCGCGTGGCGTGGGTCGCGGATGAGGCGGGCAAGTGGACGAGGGGACCTCACCTCGTGTTCTGAGGCACTTAGGTAGAAACACAAAATCAATTTAAATGGGTGCGGCGCTTCGAAATCTTACGATGTGGGACTAAACTTCGTCCCTTCTCGCACACGCCCGCAGGAAGAATCGCGACCTTGCCTCAACAGATGTGTCCTCGCTTCCCTTCGTGTGCCAGCTGCCTGCCTTCACCTGGGTCTTTCCAATTCACCTTGGCTGGAGTCCTGCTGCTTCGGGGCCTGGAGCTCACTTGGAAGCTCCTTGCTTCGTCGCCAATGGCAGCCGGGGCTGAAACTCTGCCTAACACAAACAGGGCCTCTCGGCCTAATCAGACCACAGGGAAACCTTCGCCGTGGCAAGGCGAAGGTAGTGCGGGGTGCAGCAGGTCACGGGGTGGTGTCTGGCGGCAGCCCTAGGTCGGACTGCAACCGGAAAAATGGGTTTGATCGGGGGAGTGTTGTGGAGGTGTGTGTTGGTGCTAGAGCACCACGATCATTTGTTTTGATGATAACAAAACACGTGTCATTTAACATTTGCACTTTGAGTCCTAGATTTCAGATCAATCGCAAATGGATACGTGATTAGATGGAATTCGAGCTCGCATCCAGGACGGATTGGACGAGCTTGATGGAAAACAGAAGAGATTCGCGAGGAGCGATAGATTAAAGATGGAAGGAAATGAAGAATAGGATAGATTTCCTTCTCTTATACTAGTTGTATTTTTCGTTTCTTTTGTTGCTCTTTATTTCCTTAGATTCATGTTAAAGAGCCTCAAAGTACCCTAACAGTAGTCCTAGGAACACCGGCACAACCCTAGGATACTTAGGTTTTCTGTAGAACACTTAGAAAACCAATATAGGGTTCAAACAGAGTTTACAGACGTCTAATTCCCAAATCAGACGTCCGATAAAGTATTTTAAGACGTCTGACTGTTGTTTCAGACGTCTGATAACTATTAGGCTGGACATAGTTATTTCTGTCTGATGAAATCAGACGTCCAGAACTTAGACCAAACGTCTTAGGAGACGTCTGATGGATTTGCCAGACGTCCAATTAGTGGACCGTTGTCTGGCTTAGCAAACACTCAAGATTATGACCGTTAGAGCCTTATCAGACATCCTTAGGCCTTTCCAGACATCTGATAACTGACCGTTTTTCCTCGGCTGACCCAAAATCTCTTCTCAGAGATTTTCTAGCCGTTGCAACATTTGGAAAATCCATTCTGTAACGAGCGCGTGCCCCAGACGTCTTTTAAGACGTCTGGGATCACATCCAGACGTCTGACCAGACGTCCGGGATAGTTTACAGACGTCTGGCGAACAGTTATGCTCGCACGGCATATTCGTCTGCGCGCCTGTGCGCGCAGACCTGCGATCCTGCATCTTTCTCTGCGGCTGCAGGCGACTGCGACCGCCTCTCTCTCCTCTCCGCGCGGCGTTAAAAGGGGGGGGGCGCGCCTCCCCTCCCGTCTCCACCATCTTCCTCCTTCTCTCCTGCCTGTGCGCGAGAGCGAGCGGACGCGAGGGTGCAGCGGCAGTGGCAGCCGCAGTAGGCGCGGAGGAGCTGCGGCGTGCGAGGGCGGGGCTCTGCCGTGAGGGCGAGCTCGCTGGGAGCGGCTTGGCCGGCCGGCGGAGGGCGCAGGGGGCGCAGAGCGTCGCGGAGAGGGACCTGCTGCGGGCGGAGCAGCGTACGCGCGAGGTGCGACGCGGGCGGCGTCGCGAGCGGAGGCCGAGCAAGGTTCTGATTCTGGAAAAATTTCCAGAATCAGACGTCTGGATTGATATCCAGACGGCAAGGTCGACGTCTGTGAGATCATACAGACGTCTGAAAGGTGAGTTTCCGCTTTCTTCTTCTTTTGTCGACTGACCGTACTGAGGGAGGGGGGTTGGCTGTGCGCAGGTGTTCTGATTCGTCATCCTTTGCGAATCAGACGTCTGGAAGTTGTACCAGACGGCGGGAGTGACCTCCAGACGTCCGTAGTGACCATCGGACGTCTGGGATCTAGGAGAGACGTCCCCACAGACTTCTGGACGTCCGGGGAACCAAGCCGAACAGGTAATTCTCTGATCCACCGTTTAAGACGTCTGGAAGGAGTTCCAGACGTCTGATTTTGCACAGTATCGTCTTTCTCGACCCGTTTAGGGCCCGTTTGGGCTCCGTTTTCCGCGATTCGAGTTGCGTTCGTTTCAGAATTTATTCCTCTACCCGCCTACAGTAGCTATACACTGTTTTGAGACACTCCTTGTGTTTGATCCTTGTGATAGGACCTCGTTCGGTTGCAGTCTTGAGAGTCGCGGAGGCGCGCGGGATTCCCGACCACGCCCCCATTACTCCCGTTGTACCTGGTAGAGTGGTTTTAAGTATTAATAAAATCTGTTAAAGTATGGAACCATAACTAGAACCTAGGGCATTGCATGAATCCTAGGAATGAGAAATATATGGAATGATAGCTCCTAGGTGTTGCATGAATCCTAGGGCCGGAAAACTAGATTGTATGATAGATCCTAGGATATGGCATGAATCCTAGGATGGAAAAACTAGTGGAATGTATATTACTGCAGTCTTGGAAAAATGGAAAGGAATATATAAGCTGCCTGTGAATTTAATTAACAGCTGCCTGTTATGAACAAAGAAACATGTTTGAGATCATGGAAATTGAGAACGTGAATCTGGAAAGTGAAACATATGATGTTCTGAGATAAAGGGCTGGAACCCTACGGGGAATTAGGAGTGGAACTCCTGGAAAGAAAAGGAATGGAACTGAGATGTAGTTTGTACTGTCTCTTGGGTACGCAGTACCAAGGGAAGTACCTGTACCTGTTTTAGTGCAGAGTGGGGCCAGCCGCCCCAGGGACCCGAGCCGCCCCAGGGACCCGGGGTTAGGCTTGGCCGCTCTGTACCGACTTGTTGGCCCTCGTGTACGTAGTACCGAGGAGAGCTAGTAGTGTTAGGAGAGTACTAGCTACCCCACGGGCCCCGGGGTTCTGCTAGCCTCCTTCACCGACTTGTTAGGCCCACTAGGGCAAACCAGGGTAGTCAGGCGAGGGTGCGCGGACTGTGGAGGGGCAAGGCCCCGGTTTGGTTACTGTGGAGGGGTTGGACCCCTGTTACTGAGAGGGCTCTGCCCTGGTTCCGTGCTGTGCTTTGGGCGCACCCGTTAACGGAAACGACTGACCGCGTGCCAGTACGGGCTAGCTACCTGTGCGTTTATCGCGCGTGCTGTAGTCACCGTTACGTCTGTCAGTGACCTTGGGGTGGTTGACTGAGGGTAGGATCACCACGGGGGACTCTCCCGGCCAGGAGAGCACCACGTGCTACTTCTACTTTTGGAAAAGACTGCAATCAAGATCGTCCCACGAGGACATCCGAGATCAAGTAAAGGATCTGAGAAGTAAATGAAATAGTGAGAAAAATTGAAAGATGTAAATAAAGGAAGTAATAGAACATAACAGCTACTGTACACTCTACTGTTGCCTTTAGTTAGTTGCCACTCTACTCAGCGTTTTGCTGACGTGTTACACTCGTTACCTTTTTCAGGACCAGGTGTTGAGCAGCCAGGATCGGCGGCTGCAGAGGACGCTGGGCCGAGTAGGGTCCAGTAGAGTTACCACAGCTTTGTACCTTCTTTTTGTTTCTGTTCTAGTGAGTAGTTTTGTTTCCGCTGTACCTTCTTTACCTGCAGTTTTTGTTATATGATAAATGTTGTTTTACTGTTGTGGTGGTGCCTACTGTAGTAGTTTCTTTCCTTACTGCTGTACTTTCTTACTGTTAGTTATATTCATGCTGAATGTGGTTTATTTTACTGTCTTTTGGTTACTTCCTCGTTGGACGACTGGGTCTTGGGATTAGTCGAGTCGGTCCGGTTCTCGTGTCTCGTAGGGACTCGGGAACCGGGTCGTTACAAGATGGTATCAGAGCAAGGTCGTCCCGAGAAGTGAATCAACTGACTGGAAAATAACCAATTCACATGTTTATAGCTAGAGTAGCCACCACAACATATCTCTTGACATGAGCTCTTAGAAGTGTTGTTAGGTACCGTCCGTTTTGACGTTTCCGTTTTGTTTCGCGTCTCCTTGCAGGAGATGCCTCGTCGTGGGACTGGCGAGACTGGCCGCGGGCGCGGCCGAGGGCGAGGTCGGCGAGGTGGACGTGCTGTCGTTGACGTCTCGGTGGACAAGCCACCACTCCCTGGCATCCAGGCCCAGGACCTCGGCAGACTGATACGGGATATTGTACGAGAGGAGCTCCACCCACCGCCCCGAGCACCTCCTCCTGGGGTTGCAGAGGGGGAGTCCTCTGTGGGGCCACGCGACGGACGTGGCGCTGGACACGAGGGAGGGGATGGGCCCCTGCCGCCCCCACCTTCCTCCGACACTTCTGTACACGAGGCACCTTCGCCTGGAGGTGCACCAGCACCTCCCCTACAGCACCACTTCGAGCTTTTCGGACAGTTCCGGAAGCTGAAGCCCCCCTCCTTCAAGGGGGATGAGGACCCGACCGAGGCAGAGGACTGGCTTGAGCAGCTGGAGAAGATCTTCGACACCCTTCGCCCCCCGGTGGAGTGCCGCGTGGCCTTTGCCACGTACCAGCTGGAGAGTGCGGCACACCGGTGGTGGAGGGCGGTCCGGGGACAGGAGAGGGACGAGCCGACGTGGGACCAGTTCGTCACCCTCTTCTGCGAGCAGTACTTTCCCCAGACGTGGCATTTCTTTGTTGGCTCTATAGGTCTTGTTTATTTTATCTTTGTTATTTGGTTGGGTATTCGCTTTGCGAATTCCCGTCTCCTTCGCGAGACAAAATCCTTCTCGTGGAGAGAAGGGGTTGAGGTACGCTACCCTCGTTTAAGTAGCGTGGTTGTATTGAGGTTGAATCACCCTCATTTAAAGTGATTCGGTTTAGTGGATTTTGATCAACTTGGTTGATCGGAAAATCCTAACTCGAGAGGGTTAGGTGGTGGTTTTCACCCGGTTTGGGTTTCCACTTAAAAATACTTTGTGTACTTTGTGTGATTGCATTTTGTGAAGATTGTTTATTTTATTTCCGCAACTATTACGTCACCCCCTCCAAGAAGGGAACCTTCAGTGTGGAGTGGCAGTGGAGGGGTGGGGGTGTTGGGTGGAGTGAGGTGGAGCTTTTGGGACAGCTGGCGAGTTGTGTGGAGCGGCGGATTAACGGGGGCAACTCGCCGGAGGGTTGCCGGAGGGATGGAAGATGATGGTGGTCGGGCGCAGTCGAGGGGTAATCAACTGAAATGAAGTGGGGAAAAGAAAGAGGAGACAAAGGGAAATAACAGTAACCTACCTACAGGGAAGAAGGGGGCCGGAGCAGGGCGGCAGTCGTATCGACTGTCGCCGGAGAAGAAACACCCAGAGAGAGCGGCAGCGAGGAAGAGGGCAGGGAGGCGCGCGCTTGGTACGGCACGACGTGGGAAGATCAGGCGAAGGTGGCTCTGCTACTGGTATTGCAGTAGAGTAACAAGACGAAGGAGGAGGAGCCGCCGGAGCTGGTGGGTTCCTGTCGGAGTGGGGAGAGAGGAAGGGTTGGGGTTTTCTCTGTCAAGACCAAGCTACCCGAATCGGCTGGCGACGCTGGTCTTTATAAAGGCAGTGGCGGAGGGGTGGACGTAGGGAGGCGACGTGCCTCCCTTGCTGGAGAATGGCCGGAGGTGTGACCCATACCTTCTGCGCATTCACACGGAAGGTGTGGGCGTCGTCAGGCGGCATGGCGGTGTCCCTACGATAGCAGACGCCGCAGGGAACACCAGGTTCAATTTGCAGGACATCCCCCTCACCTTGCGCGGCGCCATGCTCCGCGCAAAGTCGCCGGAGCATGGCGCTGCGCAGAGACTTGCAGGAGGGACCTAAAAGCAAAGAACGACGAATAAATTAGGGGCCAAAATGCAAGTGTTTCAAAAGTTGAGGGTCAAAAAGTAATAGATGAGGACCAAATTGCAAAGTCGGTCAAGAAGGTCTCTTCTTAGGCTCAAGTTTTTATGCATGACTAAATTGGACCTAAGGATTTTAATGGTGAATTTTGTTTCTAGGTCAGCCTTGTTTGACAGCCAATTTACGTAAGAACCCAAATTAAATCATTAATTGGGCATGGTTCTTAATGTAGGTCAAAATGGGTTTCTAATGCCAAATTGAAGGTTCTAAACCCTAGAGATTATTTTTCTATGAATTTTAGAGGGCTTAGTCGATTTTTACCCTACCTCGAACCTCGTGAATTGAAATGGATATGTTTTAGGGTTACAGAATGTCATTTAATTCCTTGGAGTTGCTGTAGCCCTTGTTGGATCAGATCATCCCACTTTCCTTCTTATTAGGTTAGTTTGACCTATGTTTGGACCCTGAGTTACCCTGTTTGCAGATTGTGTTGGTGAAATTACATTTTTACCCCTTATGACTTGTTTTCTTCTTAAACTCAAAATTCTCTAAGTCAAGCCTTTCTTTGAGTTATGTAGGAGCTTTTTCTCGCATATCTAAGTTAGATTGTGCTAATTAGGGTTCATGATGAGGTTCTTATCAGAGACAGTGCATAACATTCACCATCATGCTTATTAAGGGATGGATGCATATCCAATCCCATCTGATCCTGGTTTCGGAGGAAACTCTGAACCATCATACTCTAGTTGGGGGATCTCTGAACCTTCATACTCTGATTACTCTAGAGCTCCTCAGACTTGCGAGGATCTCCACGTCATCCAGAATGATCCATTCTCTAAGTCATATAACCCTAGGTGGTGCAATCATCCAAATTCACAGGATCAGGAAATAATCAAAAGTCGAGACCTCAATTCCAACCTCGACCACATGCTTCACAATCGTATCAGCCCGCTCAGCCTAGGCCCAACCCGAATTTCCAAACCAGGTCTACCAAGGAAGATCAAATGAGATTGATTTTGCAGACCTTGGCTGATATGCAAAAGTCTAACGTGGCTATACAAAAACAACACAAGGCGGAAATCACAGAGGTTTGCAATCAACTCGCACGGATGGTTGAGACTCACCAACCTGGTGCAATTCCTTCCCAACTTCTGCCGAATCCAAATAACATGTCAAACCAAAGGTATATTATGAACCCAAATCAGGGCCAAGCTCATTATGTCTATCAGGCCCCTTCCGCACCTCCACTTGACGGGATGGAGGCTTCCACATCACACTCGGGATATCAGCAACAACCACCACTCTTGCCAACTCCGAATCCAAACCAGGCAGGCCTAAACATCGTCACTACGAATGCTGGCAAAACTACTCAAAACCCACCTTATCCTAGTCACTCCAATCCTGGCAGTTCAAAACCCACACCTAGGATGGTTATCCAAGACACACCAATTCCAGATCTAATGCTTGAACTAATCGTAGAGGAACCAATAGAGATTCTATTTCTCGAGGCCTTAACCAAAGGAAATAAGAAACCCAAACCCATGGCATTTGAGGAAGACTTGGTCAAGCTCTTTGAACAAGTTCAAATAAGCATTCCCTTGATGGATGCAATCTGCCGCGTACCGGCCTACGCACGATTTCTGAAGGACTTATGTACATCGAAGCATAAGCCCTCGAAACGAAGATAGGAGTCCAATTGTGTTATTTTAGCAAGCCAGCTCTTTAATTTTGAGTAAACTCTCATAGAAAGTGAAAGATCCTAGCACCCCTCTGATCTCCTGTAAGATAGGGAACCTAGCGTTTGATCAAGCTTTATTGGATTTAGGACCCTCCATAAACCTAATCCCTACCTCCCTACTAGATCACTTTGAGGAAATCAAGCTCAAACTCACTAAGGTGACTCTATAGCTGGCTGACAGATCAATAAAGTCACTTAAAGGAGTTCTCGAGGATGTTCTAGTGAGGATACGAGATTTCTACCTCCCGATGGACTTCATTGTATTAGACATGAATACTCCTGAAAATTTGAGATATGCACCGATAATCTTAGGGAGACCGTTTCTAGCTACAGCTAGAGCGAATATCAATTGCGAAGAGGGCTAGATCGAGTTAAAATTCAAGAATAAGACGTTGGGGATCGATATCTTTGAGGCCTAGAAAGGAATAAACTGTGGGGCAATCGAAGAAGTCTAGAACATAAGTTCCCTAGTTGAGGACAGGATACCCGAGGTGAACCCAATTCTCTATGAACCTCAACCACAAGGAGATCTTGACCCAAAGATCGAGGAGCCCGAGGCTGATCTAGATTTATCCCTAGCTTCCACCTTGTCTTCTGAGGCCAATCCCAAACCCCCACCTATTGCTGATAACCCGGTGCTTGAATTAAAGCCCCTCCCGTATCATCTGAAATACGTGTTTCTGGGTTTGAATCAGATATTTCCTATGATTATCAACTCTTAACTCACTCCTGATCAGGAAACAAAGTTGATTTCTGTCCTCCAGTAGCATTGAAGAGCTATTGGATTGACTCTAGATGTCCTGACTGAAATAAGTCCTCCGTATTGCATGCATCATATCTATACCGAAGAGGGCTCACGACCTTCTCGCGAGATGCAGAGAAGACTAAACCTGAATCTCCAGGAGGTCATGAAAAAGGAAATTATCAAGTGGCTTGATGTAGGAATTATCTATCCTATCTCTGATTGCCGCTGGGTGAGTCCCATCCAAGTTGTGCCTAAAAAGGTAGGGCTCATCGTGATTACGACTGAATCTGGAGAAACCATCCTGACTCGAATTACAAACTCGTGGAAAGTCTATATAGACTATCGGAAACTGATTACCACCTCGAAGAAAGACCATTCCCTCTCCCGTTCATTGATTAGATTCTCGAGAAACTGGCAAGAAATCGATTTTTCTATTTCCTGGATGGGTACTTCGGATATAACCAAGTGTCAATTCATCACGAATATCAGGAAAAAACCACCTTTACCACCCCCTATGGTACCTACACGCTCCACAAGATGCCATTCAGGTTATGCAATGAACTTGCCACCTTTCAGCAGTGCATGCTAGCCATATTCTCTGATATGGTTGGTAAATACCTTGAAGTCTTCATGGTTGACTTCTTGGTATTTGGTTAATCTTTCGATGATTGCCTTCTGCACTTGATTCAAATCCTCCGAAGATGCATCGATGTGGACCTGGTTCTCTCCTGGGAAAAGAGCCATTTCATGGTTCTAGAAGGTATTGTGCTTGGACACCTCGTATCTAAGAAAGGTATCCAAGTGGACTGAGCTAAGGTGAATTTGATCTCCAAATTACTTGTGCCTTCCTCGGTCAAAGATATCCGATCGTTTCTGGGGCACATCAGTTTCTATCGATGATTTGTATCTTATTTCTCAAAAATCGCGTGTCCCTTAATGGATCTTCTTTTAAAGGACACTCCTTTTGAGATGAGTAGTGAGTGCATTCACGCATTCAAAATTCTACGTGACTGAGTTACCAAGCTCCAATCTTACAGTCTCCTGACTGGTCTCAACCCTTCGAGACCCTATGCGATGTGTCTGACTACGCAGTAGGAGCGATGCTAGGGCAGAAAATCGATGGGAAACCAGTGGTAATATATTATGCCACAAGACATTGGACGAGACTCAGAGTAATTACACGATTATAGAGAAAGAGCTGCCAGCTGTAGTATTCGGTCTGGAGAAATTCAGATCATACCTCTTGGGATCCCACACCATCATTTACTCGGATCATACTATAGTGAGACACTTACAAAGAAAGATGTGAAATAGAGATTAATCCGATGGATCTTGCTATTGCAAGAATTCGATCTTGAAATTCGCGATAAGGTGGGAAAGTAGAATGTGGTAGCTGACCATTTGTTTTGCCTTCCTTCTTTGATCATTGATCCTTCCAGACCTATTACTGAACATTTTTCATATGAACATCTCTTGGTTGTTAATGGACTGCCCTGGTTCGCTGATGAAGTGAATTACTTGGTCATTGGGAAAGTTTTGCCTACTAGGCAAACACCCAGTGGGACAAGCTGATTTCCGACACCAAGTACTATGTTTGGGATGATCTCATCTGTTTCACATCGGTAATGACCAAGTAATTTGAAGATGCATTCTCGACAATGAGGTCAATGATGTCATCTCTTTCTGTCATGACCAGGCCTGCAATGGCCATTTCTCTTGGCGTAAAACCGCAGCAAAGACCACCATTGTGGGTTCTTTTGGCCCACTATGTTCAAAGCCGTACAATCCTACTGTAGGGCATGTGCCTTGAATGGGAGATTTTCGCTTGTCAGAAAAATACATCGTCGTAGAATTGTAAATCATGGTGGAAAAATCCCAAAAAAAAATATTTAGCAGTAAAATTAATCACGGTGGTTTAGGTTGTATCCACAGGGAGGAACAGACCAATAAGATCACAGATATGTAATAATCATGTTTGCAGAAATATTCGTCAAATCAATCAATGGATATGCTACTCTGAATGTGAACCCTGACTTTGTAGAGAAGTCAAGGACTATGTACAAAAATTTCATGTCAGAAATCAAAGCTCCAAAATGTGAATAGTTTATGTGCAGTGGCATATCATGTAATTTTCAATTGCATGCAGGCTAAAGTGCAAATCTGAATCCAAATGTGGTGCGCATTCATATGAATCATAAGGGTTGAACAAATACGCAGAAGAATAAGTATAAGGCGACAATTTCACCTCAATTTAATAGCCAACAAAAATGAGAAAAATAAGTTTTGGCAATGGCATGTTTTGTAATTTTTAATGGAACCCGAAGCAGGGGATTACTTTCCCTCATGCATGTGTGGAGTAGAGGTGATGGCGAGCTGCGGGAAGCCCGGAGGAGGTCGACGTTGTTGAGAGCTTCGCATCAAAGGTCACACCGAGGAGAGCAGTGGCCGGCGACAGTTGCGGAGAAGAGGATCGCGCCGGCAGTGGCGGTGGCTCACCGATGTGCGTGGGCCGTAGGAGACGATGCTGTGGGCGTGGCTGAACTCAGTGCGGCATGGTAACTCCGATGGTGTCGGTGCGAAGATTCAAGGCTCGTGGAGGTGGCTACACAAAGGGCATCTACGGTGGACTTTGGGTTCTTTCGTCCCTATTAGCAAAGAAGAAGAGGATGTCGGGCCCGTGGTGGAAAGGTTATGTGTGGGGACGTGCTGCGCACGAGGAAGAGGCTTTGTTTTGCTGCTACAACCTACAACCTACATGAGAGGAGGTTGAGGGGTGCGGGCGACTGCGACTGTGCAGGGCTGTGGTCGCACGCGAGGGATGGCAGGGTCTGGCTACACAGGTTGCGCGCGAGGGCGTGCATGGCCTACTGTTGATGGTCAACACCGGTGGCACGCAATGAGGGTGCAGGCGACGCGAAAGAAGGGAGTGGATGTTGTTGTCTAGACGTCCGGGAAGGCTCTCGGATGACTTGAACGAAGGGGAGCCAGTGGTCACGTGACCTGAGGTAGCAGTTGCTCTGGAGGAGGTGAACGACCGACGAGGTTGCACGCCAACTATTGTTGAGAGGGTGACGTCGGAACATGGTCGAGGAGAATACACGGTGGTCGAGATTGAATGGATTGGTTGAGCGCTCCAATTGGGAGATCAAGAAAATCCTTCAGATCACTGTTCAGCCCGACAGAAAGGATTGGTCCACCCAACTTCCCAAAGCCTTTTGGGCCTATAGGACTACCCATAAGACCCAACTAGGAATGTTTCCATTCAGACTCATGTACTAGAAGGCATGCCACCTCCCTGTAGAGATGGAGCATAAAGTCTACTGGGCAGTTTGAAAATGCAATCTAGATCTCATAAATGCTAGAATCCACCACCGGTTGCAAATGAGCAAGATCAAGGAGCTACGCAATGATGCATACAAGAACTCACGTATCTACAAAGAGCGGATCAAAGCCTTTTAATGAAAAGCACATATTGCAAAAATCTTTTCAACTTGGTCAAAAGGTGCTTCTATTTGATGCCAAGCTTAAGCTCTTCCTAGGAAAGCTGAGATAAAAATGGATTAAACCCTTTCTAGTTCGGAGGATCTTTGGAAACTGAGCTGTTGAAATTAGTGGACTCAGCCATGACTCAAACCCATTTGTTGTGAATGGTCAGAGACTGAAACCATTTCTCGACCTCATCGATTCGAATTTGGTTACTGAATCTTTTAATGTCCATTCTCCCTAAGCTGCATTGCGCCAAGCTGATAGCATTAAACTTAGCACTTAACAGGATGCAACTCGCCATTTGAAAAATCCAAGACCCTTCTTATCCATTTCTAAGCTAAATTCATATTGCACTTTAGGGTTCATCCCTTAAAACAATCGACTCCACCTTCGATATTTGTATTGGAGCCTGAAATCGTCCGCAAGAGTCATCCCGACCCGTTCATCACCCATTCGAACTTGTTCTAATGTACTAAGATGAACTCGAACCCACCTAATTTACAATGAGGACATTGCAAATCTTAGGCATGGGGGAGTATTAAAGTGTAAAACGCTGTGAAATCTAATTCTTTGAAGGGTTTCGTTGAAAAAAAAAATGGAGAAGCTGAAAGGAGGAGAGCTGAATTGAAAGTTCTGAGTTGAGGGAGTAAAAGAGGAGAAAAGAAAAAAAAGAGCAAAAAGAAAAATTGTGTTAGTCTCAATGATTGAGTATGGAACTTACCTAAGTTCTAGACTAGATCGGATGATGAATTAAGACCTGAAAGGTTAAATCTTAGGAGATAAGTGAAGGATACCAACCTTAGGCCTCTTGGGCCTAGTCTAGGGCTTAAATACTCACGTTTTTGTTAAGATTTGGACTATTCCTCAAAAGGTTGAGAAAGTTGCGAGATTGATATATTAAGTCTAAGTCTTAGGAATTATTCAACCATGTTGCCTGCTCTTTGGTTTATAGGACTTGGTAACGTAGGAACCCAAAAATCACACACCGATCTAGTTCAGTGCTCTTAATGAAGACAAATGCTAAAAAGTGTTTTGTTATGAAAATGTTTTCTCGAAATTTGACTTAGGAGCGACTCGAAGATACAAGTTGATTGGTTAAGTTCTCGGCGTGAAGAGGAGGAATGAACACTACTCTCCTTGAAGATGCGTTATAACATGTTGTCTCCTCAGTGCTTGTCTCCTAGGATATCCACATATCCTACTTGGGGCACATAAGCACCTTGTGTTGGTTCAGGTGCCATGGGCGGCATTATCCCGAAATGTCGATTGCTAGGGTCTGAATTTAGCTACAGAATGCCATGAGTGGCACATCCCGAAGTATCGAAAGCCAGTGTTTTAGGGGTTGCCATGGGAGGTGCTATCCCGAAGCATTGATTGCCAGGGATCCTACGATGATTGATAATGAGAATAAGGAATTGGATACAAACCGTATTTAGGGTCAATCTGTTGTTGTATTTAGGAGAATTTAATAAAAAAAAGAAAAGAAAGAAAATTCTCAAAATAAATCTCTCATAAAAAATGCACTGGTAAACTTAACTTAGACTTGCTACACATATGCACAGGTGCTTTACCGCTAGGGTCAACGAACCTCTGGGCAGTTTTTGCAGGCCTTAGAAACCTTCGTGACAGACCCAAGGTTGAGGCTAGTCAGGTCTGGATCTTGGCAAGTACTTGAGTGCCTCTAGGCCTATTGTTTTGATCTAATTTTTAGATATGCGACTCGGTAAGGCATCCTAACAGTTAAAATCCGGCTTAGAGATCTGGTTTGGTCCATAGGATTTTGCCAGGGCCTAACAAAAGTTAGACATGGGGGGGTATGATGGTAGCACCATCATTGGTGTTAATGAGCTTAAATTAGCCTAACTACTATAATAAATGCTCCTAAATATTCATCAGAAGGTCATAACTCTGTTCTAAAGAGAATATGAGGAGACAAGAGAATGGGTTAATTCTGTTGTTTTAACATCTCATCACTAATGCAGATTAACTAAGGGGTTAATCAAAGGTTAGTTCAAGGTCAAATGAACTTACAAGACCAAGAAGTGGGCTTGCACTGATCAAATCAGGGTTTAGCGCATTTTGAGGATTAAAATATTACTGAAAACCTTAATTATCAACCTCACTCAAATTGAAAGGGTTATTGTAGATATACATTCAACCTAAATCTCTTAAAAATCATTAAAAAATATTATAAAAGGTTTGGTACTTTCCCTTTGACCATCGAAACCCATTTTGACCAAAAATAGATATTCAAATGGGAATTTGCCCTCATTTAAGCTTTTGTGCAATATACCTAGTCAAATTGATCAAAACCTAAATCCAAGTTCACCATTAGATTCCTTGGGTCCAAATTAGGTTAACACCAAAATTTAGGCCCAATCAACGTTCATTTTAACCTAGTTTGCATTGTAGCCCTTGAAATCTCTATTTCTTACATCTAAACCCCTAGGTTCCATGTTTTATTGCATACAAACCCCTAACTTTCTAGTCTTCTTCACAAATAGGTCCCTACCGCCTTAGATTTCAGAGTTTCCTAAATCAGGAGTAGCAACCCATGGCCATGATCATTCAATCATGAAGATCTCCATTAGATCTTCACCAAATCCCTTTAAATTTAGAGGGATTGGTGTTTAGACCACGACGAATCCGTGGAACAAGGTCGCAAATCCTATTTTGGAGCGAGAAGCCCCAAGGAGCTTGAGATTTCCAAATATGAAGCCTGCTAAATTCGCAAGTCCTATGTGCGAATTCTTCCTAATTACGACCCAAATCATCCTCTATATAAGCTCTGTTATATTCCTAAGTCAAAATAAACCAGGTTTAGGCCAAGACACACCCCTTCTCTTCTTTCTTGGCCGCCTTCGACTTGACCTCCGACAATCGCCTTGCTCCTCTTCCTCTAGCCACCCAACCATCAAATTGGGTGGTCCAAATGCTTCCTCACATTCATCCACACCTAGTGTACCAAAACTAGGGTGCTTTCCCCCATCGTCGTCGCCATTCCCCTTCACCAGAAAAGTTCATATCCTTCACGTCCAACAAGTCACATTGGCACGAATTCCTCCCTCCTTCCTCCAATAAATTAGGTTTCTACCTTCCTCTTACCTCCAAGATTAGGTTTAGACCCTTAGTTATTAGATTCACCCACTCTCATCCCCAATCCCACTTCTTCTCCGCCTTCGGCAAGTCCATGCCAATGCTACACTTCACGAAATACCACACCACCACCACTACCTTCCATACCTCCCACAGATCAAAAGCCCCAACAAAATTGGGAGCTTCGACCACTCCAGCACCTCCATGAACAACCCACCACTCCGTCGTCAATTCTAACTCCGTTCGACCACCTCTCGCTTCCATTCATCAAATTTCCACCACCACCATGCTCCTCACACCGCAGCGATGCATTGGAGCTTTCTAATTGGGGTATTAAGCCCATATTATGTATTTTAGGTCTTCGCAAACTCGAGCTGCAACCACTCTACCGCCATTTGCCGTCCGTTGATATCTTCACTGCCACTACTTTGAGGAGTTGCAAAACACACTCACAAAGACACCTGGGTCTTCAATTGAGTGAAGCAACGCAGCAGCGCCATCAATTGATCTGGAGCTTAACTGCTGCAAGCGCGAAGTAAAGAGAGGCTAGTTTTGTCCCACATCGGAAGATTATGATTTGGAATTTGATACATAAGGAATCGTGTCTGTAGGCTATTCACCTCCAACACGGGGGTTAGGTCCCCTTCGCATGAACCTAAGCATGGTCCACGCTCACCCATGTCTTGTGAGCTGGACCCCCCTATGCATTGAACTGGAATTGGGTTTTTGAACCGGGCTTGGGTTTGGAGAGAGAAAGAGGCAAGCTTTGTGAGAAAGAAAGGGGGGGTTTGCCTCAGAAGTCATTGGGTTGTGATCTGACTTGATAAAAAGCTAAGTGTTGAACCAAAAGAAGACTTAAAGTTAAGGTGTCTAGTGCCTTTGAGAGATATCTGATATTGAGCTTTGAGTTGAGAGAAGAGCCTAAGTATTAAAGGGGTACATTGGTGGTTTCAACCCCCATTCTTTTTTCTTCTCTATTATTTTTATTCTCTGACTTTGACATGCAATTTTTTAAAACCAAAAGGAAAGCTATTGTCTTACGATAGCAATCCGGGAGGACAATTTATTGATAAATGAGTAAAAAAATTTACAATTCAGATCCCCATCTATGTATGAGGGACCAGCACTCATTTACAATTTGCTCATAGCAAACCAGTCTCTCCTAAAAAAGCCTCTCATTTCTAGCCCTCCACACACACCAGAGAGTTGCAGCCATACGCAGATGCGGCCTCTCCATCACTACAAAATTATGCCACAAGGAGTTCCACGAGGGGAGTGGTTCTTGGCAGGTCCTCCTCCAAATTACATCAATAATCAAGCAAGACGAGAAAATGTGGCTGAGGTTATCAATGTGCATTCCACATAGGTGACATTCATGAAGAGCAGCTCCCATTCTTTTGTGCCTTAGATCACCTGTTATCAAGCCCTCCCTCTTACACAGCCAAAGAAAAATTTACACTTTGAGGGGGATCTTCAAGAGCCATATTTTTTTGTCAATGTAATCATAGCTTCCACCTCTGCCTCCTTCCATAATTTTTCTATATCCACATTGCGTTGTATATATCCCATCCCAAACATAGCTATCATCCACTCTAGGCCTAGGTTTAAATCTTTCCAGGTCTGAAATCAGGTTTCTTCTTTCTTCCCACAGCCGGGTGCCCATCCTAGTGGACTCATCTTCATTCAGCTGCCAGCAGTCCCTATTTTCAGACCAATAGCAAATGACAGTACCTGCTTTGTCTCTTGCTGCAGCAAAGACCCTTGGATAAGCCTCCTTCAGAGAACCCAGCAGAGACCAGTGTTCACTCTAGAAGTTGAAAGCTTTGCCATCTCCTAATATCGACTGCAGCAGGTGCCAATTGTCTTTCAATGCTCAAACCACAGACTTCCAAAAAGGTGATGGTCTGATAGGATACAATCTCTTTAGCGCACTGTTGGACTGACCATATCTATCCTTAACCATTTCAATCCAAGGTTTCTCTTCCCCTTACAGAATTTTAATGGCCCATTTGAGCAGCAATGCCTCATTGAATTCTTTCAAGGATTTGATTCCCAAACCCCCACTTTCCTTGGGTTGACAGATTTGTTCCCATTTTAAAGTTTGCATAAATCTGCCTTCATGCTTAGGGCCTTTCCAGAAGAACCTCTTCCTCATTAAATCCATGCGTTTCCACACAGATTTAGGAGCCTTGAAAATAGAGAAATAGAAGATAGGGATGGAAATAATAACTGAGTTTAGCAGAATGAGTCGGCCACCCTTAGATAAAAATCTACCATTCCATACAGCCAGCTTCATTGAGATCTTGTCAAACAGGCTGTTCCAGTCCCTTTTTTTCATTCTTGAGCATCTCAGTGGTAACATCAGATATCTGATGGGGAGATTAATGCGAGGGGTCCCCAAAGTAGCAGAAATAGCTTCTTGCTCTGTCTCAGTTAATCCAAAACACACCAGATTGGACTTCTCTCTATTCAGACTCAGACCTAAGATGTCCCCAAAAATGTTAACCATATGGCCAAGTGCATGGGCTTCATCTACTGATCCTTCCACAAAAAAGACTGTATCATTCGCATATTGAAGAATAGGAGCTATAGCACGCCTGTTAGAAAGGGAGTATCCTCTGATAATACTTGCCTCAGCAAGTTTGTAAGCATACCTTGCTAAATTATCCACAGCAAGATTAAAAATCAAAGGTGCCAAAGGGCAACCTTGCCTCACCCCACATTGAGGTTGGATCCAGGCCCCACAAGGTTTCCCATTGATCAAGGGAGTGAAAGAAGTAGTTGTAATGCACCTTTTCATCCATTGAATCCAGAGAGAGGGAAATCCTCTTCTCTTTAAAACTTCCCACAAGTAGGGCCATGAAATAGATTCATATGCTTTACGGAAATCAACTTTCCACATAAAGCTCTGCACTTACTTTTTTGCCAACCACACACCATCTCCTGGGCCATGATGAAAGACTCTTGTAAGGATCTGTTAGGAAGGAAAGCAGATTGAACTGGATGAATCACATTCTGCAGGATTGGCCATAGGTTATTTGCCAAAACTTTGCTAATCACCAGATAGATAGAGTTCGAGAGAGCTATGGGTCTGAAGTTCTGAAATGTCTCTACACCTTGTATCTTTGGCAACAAGAAGAGGAAGGACCTGTTAATTTTATCAAAGCCAAAATTTCCCTCCTCAAACTCCTTAATAATATCCATTACCTCTTTGCCCACTACACCCCACATCTCTTTGTAGAAGAAGACTTGGATACCATCAGGACTAGGAGAACCTTCATTATTTAGGTCTTTGATGGCAATCACTGTTTCTTTCTCAGTAATGGTTGCAATCAAGCTAGATACTTGTTCTCCAGATAATTTAGGTAAATCACTCGCTGCCATTGTCCATTGGCCTCTCCCTGCAGCCCTTGATGAATCTCTAAAATACTTGATGGCCTCAGCTCTTATATTTGATATTGATGAGATTCTCTACCCATCCTTGAGTATTGATGAGATTAAGTTGAACCTTCTGCGAGAGCTGGCAGCCAAGTGAAAAAATTTGGTGTTGGCATCTCCCTCTTTAAGCCATAATTGTCTGGAACATTCCCTCCAATCCATCTCCAATTTCAGATCTTCTTCAGCCACCACATCCTGCCACCATCTTCTGGTTTTGAGCTCTTGATCTGTCAATAGGCCAGTAGCCTCTTTTGAATCAAGGCCTTTGATTTCCAGTAAAGCCTCATTGCACCTCTGATGTCTCACAACAGATACAACAGCCCCATATTCCTTTAGCATTTTTCGCATATCAGTCAGCTTGGAAGAAAGCTTGATAGTGGCAGTTCCATCTACATGTTTGGCCCTCCATCATCCTTCAAGCATCTCTCTGAAACCCCATTCTCTCAACCAAGATTTTTTAAACTTGAAATAAGAGTCGGCAAGCACTTGTTCTCCACTATCCCAAACCAAGTGTGTGTGGTTAGAAAAGGGGCATTCCAATCCACACACAGAGGATAATTGAAACATATCCAACAGCCCAGCATTACCAAAGAATCTATCAATTTTGGACATTAGGCCACTACCATTTCTCCATGTGAATTCAGTGCCAGAAGAAAGGTACTCACTCAAGCCTAAAGTTTGAACCATCAGTTGGAATCCAGTGGTTGCACTGTCTATCAAGCCATTTGGTCTGTCAATCCCGATCAGTACACAGTTGACATCTCCTCCTACTACCCAAGCAGCCCCATTCACAAAGTCAGCAGCCACACTCCAGTCCTCCCACAATTCTTGTCTTCTGTAAGGGTCACAGGGGCCATAGACTCCTGTAATGTAGAGGTCACACCCCCCCTGAGTTCGTTCAAACTTACAAGTCAGCATGTGTCTAGCAATAGAGACCTCATCCATTTGTAACACATTTTTCTTCCACCACATAGCAACACCCCCATACCTACCATGTGAATTAAGCGTCACACAGTCATTCACATCCCCAGCCTTCATATCAACCCAAGCCCTATCATCTTCACTTTCTATGTGTGTTTCTTGGATAATGGCACAATCAACCTCCCATTCTCTCATATACCTCAAAAGAGAAGCCCTCCGACTTCTATCGCGCAGCCCACGCACATTCCAGGATAGAATCCTCATTTAGTTTCTTGGGTGCCCCCCTTTTTTGCAATCGAGACTCTGCTAACATTCATCACAGCTGCAATGGCACTTTCATCAATTTTTTGCGAAGTGTTTTGTTTCCTCTGTCTGAGTTTATAAGGGGATCTACCCACACTAGTCTTGGAGATTGTCCCTGAACCAAACTTCAGGCCCTCAGCTGCAGGCAGGCTATTTTACAGATTCAAGGTGTTTACAGAGATCTCTTGTAGCACACAATGATCAAGTGTACCGGCTCTCGGTACACCTACCTTCATATTCTCTGCCATACCACCATCTACCAATGCCACGTCCATCCCATCCTCCTCTTTCTCTGCCATACCACCTTCTACCAAAGCTACATCCATCCCTTCCTCCATTTTCTCTGCCATACCATCCTCTACCAATGCCACTTCCATCTCTTCCTCCATTTCCTCAGTGCGGTGATGGTCCTTGCACTTTTTAGGCTCAGGCACCTCATCAGGTGTCACACGTCTAGGCTGCAATGTTGTTGCCTCAGTTTGTAGCACCTTTGCATAAGATAGATTATTAGGATGTGAACCCCCATCCATACTGTCCACAGAAAAATTCAGGATCAACAATCAAGAGCTCCCCCCACATCAGAGGATCACCTTCTCTGGGATAGAACCTACCTTGAACACATCAACCCAGACATTCATCACACTGCCATCTCCTTCAAGCAGACTAACCTCAGCATCATCTGCCAATGTAGCAAACCCTGCTATCATAGCTTCCACCCCCTCTTTTGATCTTAAATGCAACGGCAAATCCCTAATTCCTAGTTTACCCGATCTTGAGGCTGCTCTTTGGGGTGGTCGTTCAGGCAGTGAGCCATCAAAGAGAGAAACCAACCTCCAAATCACCATCAGTCCACCCAAATCACTCGAGCGAAAATGCAAACACTCTACATCCATCATCCCCAAACCAAAAAGCACAAACCGCGTAGGGGATAGGGACGCAACCTTCCAACCATTAGTCGACAAAGATAAAGAGCTTACCAGCTGATGAACCTTTTCCAAGGATGGGTTGCCCATCATCACCTCTTCAATTAAGGCCCCTCATAGCACCATCTCCGCTACCCTGATGTCCTCGTTCATAGGGATTTCCACATCCACTATGTGTCCCCCATAAGTAAATGGAGGTAAAGGCAGAGGTGGCTGCATTTCAGCCCTCTTCGCCCTATTGCCCATGCTCGTCCTTCCCCTTGGTAGTCCGTTGTTGGCCGTGCAGGTGTCTCGTTTGTGACCATATCCCCGACAAGCCAGACAAACCAGAGGGAAGTGTGGCACACTGACGCCAAATGTCCTCGGCACCGACACCGAAAGCACACGACTTCCCTGTTGCCCCATGGCCTACCACTGTTAGCCCATCCTCTGTCTGCAGCCCTAGCTCCATCAGCCACCGGGAAGCTTCTCTCCTTTCTCCTCCAAGACCTTGATCTCCAAGTCGTCCACCCTCCATCACCATGGATTCTCTCTCCTGTAGCCCTAGGGTTCGCCATCACCTGGCACTTTGACATGCAATTTGCTATTCATTGAGTATATTTTTCATATATATTGAGCTTTGTTTAAATATTGGATTGGTGTTTGATTTGCGATTACATTTGCTTCCTGCGAACGATCTCAGAAACTCATGCTTTTCGAGCTTTACAAATTTTAAGTGTTGACTCAATTTTCGTCGACTATACTACGACGCACATTTTACTAAACCAAGACAATTCCCACACAACATAAATGCATAAATTACCCATTTAAGACATCTAATTCTCTAGTTCAAACATCCCTATGTTGGAGATCAGTTACCGGAAATTATTCGACATTGGACCATCTTTTGAATTATCTACTTCTCAACTTAGGACTTCTTCTAGGAAACAATCAGACGTTTAAATTTTACTTCAGATGTTTGAAATGAAGCATCTATGCAAATTAATAAGACATCTAATTTAGCCCGATTACGTAATTCATGAGCATACTTATTTATGGTCTAATAAGCTTAATTATGTTAGTTTTGTACCATTATTTCTATTAGAATTAGGGCATCTTATATATAATTGCATGCATGCATCCTAGAATTAAGAATGCACAATTGTGCCTAATTATTTCCTTATTATTAATATGGGTCTCTGTTCTATGCAAAGTGTCTAAGCCCAGGTTAAGAGGAAAAGGAAATCATGATTAATTGAGCTCAGCTAAGGAGAAGACAAGAACCTAGCTAAAATCCTAACCCTAATCCCAATTTCAAAATCCTAAACCTAGCCCTAACCTAATCTACAACCCTAATTCCAATCTTAATCTTAACCCTAATCCTAATCCTAACCTTAATTCACCACCACAAAAACCCTAGCCTAAAATACCTAAACCTTAATTTCACCACCTAAAATCCTAACCCTAGTTCCACCTTCTAGAAACCCACCATGTTCCTACACCACCTTATCCCCCTACCATAAAAATCCCATTCCCTCTCTTTCCAAATCCAAGAAATCCATCCAATATTCCAATTAAATCATCTTCCTAGAATCACTCCCTTAATTTCCCCACCAAATTTCAACACTTTCCCAAATCTCTACCCAAATCCCATGCCACCACGTGTTTCCACCTACAAAGAACCCATGCAAACACAACACCACCCAAGCCCCATGCAAACCTTCCCACTTCTCAAATTCTCACACACACACATCACATAATCCTAATCCTACTTTCCATAAATCGAAACCTACTTGCCCTCCAAACAAACCCAATTCGAACGTCCCCCCTCTCTATATATCCCTCCATCACCTCCATTCAAAGGACAATTCTCTCTTCCCCCATCCTCCCATCCATTAGAAACCCTAAGGTCTCCACCATCTCCTCCAACATCCCACGCCCACCACCATCACCACCACCTTCAACAACTCCCATGGCCATCCACCACCTCTCCTACACCTCCAACATCTTCTAACCTCCATCCTTTAGGCCTCCCTCTCCTCTAGATCCTCTTCTCCTTTAGCTTTTCCCCTTTCTCTATCCCGTAGTCTACTTCTTTTCGACCTTCATCTTCTCCACCAACATCTCCATGCCAAGGTGCTCTTCTTCTCTGGTTCCTCCTCACGAGTGCTTCATCTCGGTGGTCTTTGGCAGGCATCTCCACCTTCGCCACAAGTCCTCCATCTTCCTTGACCTTCTACAGCTTGATCCTCTTCTTCTTCTTCTTTTACTCTTTAATTGCTATTGTAGTTGTAGACCTTGATTTATGATTTAATAAAATTCATATTTTTCATGTGCCATCCTCTTGTCTCTTTGCTTTAGTATTGTAGTTATGTTTGGGATATTTTCATTACTTTCATATTTGAAAATCCCAAAAAAATGAGAAAAACTCAAAAAAATATTATTTTCTTTAAATTCGCAACACTCATCCCTATCCAGAATCACATATCCAACTTCAAAAAGCACTCCGCAAATTCCACCCTTCTAAAAATCTCTCAATTTTATCTGTAGGTTTGGTATCAAGTAGGGATTTGCGCTGCAAAATTTTAGGGTCTAATTTATTATTTATGATTTTATAAAATTCTCCACTGATGAGGGGTCTACTTCCAAACAGACACTAAAATTTCAACATGTCAGAATTTTTAGAGAATTTTATATAACTCTCATTTGTGTGAAATAAATTTCAGATGTTTCCTTATTGAATTAGGAATCTTATATAAATTAGGCATAATTTTATGAGGTTGTTAGAGTTAACTTAGTTGCATTTCTTGTACAAGGGCCCAAAACAGTTATTCTACCCTGATTTGAAAACAAAAATCCAAAAAAATAGAAAAGTACCTCCAAAAATTCCAAATACAATTCCAGCATTCTTCACATAAGTTAGGAAGTAATTTGAACCATCCACCTCCCTATGAAACGACTGAGACTCCCATTTCCACTTAAATCATCGACGAATATAAATTTAAAAGGATCACATCTTTTGCGCTACAATGATATAATTAACACTTAGCGAATCATGTGCATTAGTAATTAAGTTTCTTAGTTCTTGTTCAAACAACTTCATTCTAGTTTGAATTATAACAACTCCAAAAGTTTGAACCTGATACCTACCTAAGGTCACCTAAGGCTACATACAACTATCCTAAGCAATTCTCAAGCTTGAACCTTCAAATTCTCTCTATATTGCTCTAAGTACTCATTGTGCTCCTCTCTATTCTTTTGTGTACGCTCCCTCCAGGCTTCACCCTCTTTTAGGTTTGGAAAAATGGACTATACTAATCCTTACATTGTTCCTCTATATTTTCTAAGGCTCAATAGGATTTATTGTAATTTTCTATTATATTTTTTTTTATTGTGTTGGGTGCCTAGGCTATGGGTAACCCATTCTCTCTTGTAGAGAAGGGCAAAAGTCTCCTTAGGGGTTGTCTACAAGGAATTTGTAATATTTTTTATTATTATTTTTCCATTATTTAAGGGGAAAAATCCTATATTGAAAGATCTAGATAGAGATTTTTTCTACAAGGGTTTCCTCTTTAATTCCGATGTTTAATTTATGCAATTGTTTATATTTTTTTCTTTTCACAATGCACCCCCCTCTTGTGTTACTAACATTTGGGTCATGCTCCCTCCTCCAGTTGCAATTACCAAACTTTTCCACCTTTCTTCTCCTCCAACTCCCTTAAGTTCTAAGAAAAGGAGAGATTAAGGTAAAGAATTAAGGGCTAAAGCTAGATCAGTGATTTATCTTCAAGTTTACTTTCCAATTGGCCTTCAAATCCTTCCTTTGGTTGCTGCTTTGATGGAAGAATGGAAAGGAACAAAGGAGGGTCGATGATGGAAGCAAGTGGAGATAGGAGAGGAGTGTTTATTTTGAAGCAAATGGGCATTCCATGCTCATTGGATGGTTTTTATACTCATTAGGATGTTTGCAAAATGATTGATAGATCCACTTTAGTGGATTAGAATTAAAACTAAGTACATTATTATTAGGATAAGAATTCTATCAAAAGCATACACTACATTGATCAAATTAATTAAGCTCTAGAGTTAATATTCACTGCATTTCATTCACGTTATTTGATTATATTATTAGAAGTGCAATTTTAAATGATCATATCCCATCTCAGTGGAGTGCCATCGTAACATTTGATTTGTCCAATAAAAAGGGCAAGAAAATCATAAGAGATTCTCTCTTAAAGCTTGCTTTATTTTTACTCTTATCATTTTTGGCAAGCTTAATTTAAAAAGGAAATAATGGCTCTACTATGTTTGGCAACAATCAAATCAGCAATTACATATTCGTCACCAATTCCCTTCCTTATTTTCCCTCAATCTCTTCCCATTAATCTCTCTCTCATTCTCTGATTCTCTCTTCTCTCTTTATAACAGGGACGCAAAAAGACCTTGGAGGAATCATCTTCCTCCAAGGGAAGGAGCCCCCCCCATCTCCCCGTTCTCTCTCCACAGGCGGAGAACCACCACTGTGCTCCATCGTCCACCAAGGCCAACTCCACAACTGCAAGCCTCCTTCCCACGACCGTGATCGTGTTTCCTTCGACAAGTGTGGTGGCAACACGCTCCTCGACTTCCACCTTGCGAGCCATCGCCGTGCAACCTCAACACCCTTCCCATCTCCCAAAATCGCACTCTCCAGCCCCAACCACGACTACGACAACCGTGATACCGCGAATGGCCGTGTGGTAACAACACATGGCCTTGACACCGTAACAACCTATTAGTGCAAGGGCACCACGATCGTCAATTTTGATAGTAATCAAACACTTGTGTTTTAACATTTGCATTTGAGTTTAAGATTTCAGGATAATTGTAAATGGATACAAGTGTGAAGAAGCTTCAGCTCACATCCATGGTGGATTGGAGAAGCTCGCTAGAGGAGAAGCTACGCGTGGAGCGAGAGCTTGAAGTCATGAAGAATAGAATAGAAGTCTTTTCTATTCTTGTAACTTGTAATCTATTTTCATTTGTTTCTTTTTGCTCTTTATTTTTGTCTAAATTATATGTTAAAGAGCCTCAAAGTAACTAAACTCTAGTCCTAGGAACACCTTCTAAACCCTAGGATACTTAAATAACTCTTAGAGAACTTAAAAAATCAACGTAGGCTTCAGACAGCCTTTATCAGACATCCAATCTGAAAATCAGACATCTGATCTTGGACTTTAAAACGTCTGATTGTTGTATCAAACATTTAAACATTTAGGCTGGACTTAGTGCCTTCTATCTGTTGATTTCAGATGTCCAGCCCTTAGTCCAGACATATTAAAAGACATCTGATGACCTTGCCAAACATCTAATTAGTGGAACGTTGGCTTAGAAATTTGATTGTTGAATAATGACCCTTAATCTTCTATCAGACATCCATAGAGGACCTTAGACATCTGATATATAGACGTTAGCCTTGATTGAGCCAAAATCACTTTGCACAGATCTAATAGCTGTTTATGCCTTAGAAAATCCATTCTTGTAGATAATTAGGTTTCCAGACGTTCAGACTTGGTGACAAATGTTTCAAGAAGGTCTAACGTTCAGACTTTGCACATACCTGTTGTTTGACCACATTTCACAAGAACCCTGTTTAGGTCTAACTTAAGTCAGGAAGGAAACCCGCCTAGAATTAGACGTCTGATATTAAGCCTAGACGTCTTATAAATGTTTTCCAGACGTCTGATATTAGACTTAGACGTCTGATAACACTGTCAACGGTCCCTCTGCAGAGTACTAGTCAACGCTCCCTCCGTAGTTATCGTGATCTTTCTCCAAGCTCTTTTCCCCAAACACTCTCTCCATGCTCTTCGTCTTTCCTCGATGGAGTGTGCATTTCATCTTGAGGGTAAGAAGTATGGGAAATCCACCTGCCTTCATGCGACTAAAGGAATTTCGTATGGAGGGTTTGCTTCTGCAAAAGGTAATGTTGGGTGTCCCAGTTCATTCGGATTCGATCAGTGGATCATAAATGAGCATAGCTTGACTGACCTTGCACCTGTGAGTGTACGAAGTGTACGAAGTGCATTGATAGCGGAACGAGTTAATGACCCTGATTCCAGCCCAATCTACCTTGGGTTTGTTCTCAATGGCTATAGAAGCCTTCCAAGGCCTTCCGAACCCATTTATAAATAGAGGGGGAGGCTCTCCTTTGTGAGATACACCAAGACACTCCAAGCATTTGCATTTTCATATCTTTTGTGTCTAAGAGAAATAGAAGAAGTACTAGCTCTCACAAGCCTTAGTCTACATCTTGAGAGCGTCATCCCAGTCATGCACCCACTCTCCCATTGTTGCATACGAGAGTGCCGTTGTGTCGTCACGTGGTTCACATACTCCACGTCTGTAGCTGACGCACTTCCATCAAATGGAAGTTTCTATTGCCTATAGGATCTTGTTTCATTTACTTTGTAGCTCCATAGGATATTTGTTTTATTGTCTTTGATTGGGTATTCGCATTACGAATTCCCATCTTCCTCGCGAGACAAAATACTCCTCATAAAGAGGAGGGGTTTGAGGTACACTACCCTCGTATAAAGTAGTGTGGTTGTAAGAGATTGTACTACCCTCGTTTAAGTAGTACATTAATGGATTTGATTGACTAAGTCGATCAGGAAATCCTAAGTCGAGAGACTTAGGTGGTGGTTTTTACCTAGGTTCGAGTTTTCACCTAAATATCTTCATGTACTCATGTGATTGTGGTTTTTGTTAGATTGGTTTTATATTTCCTCATTTTTTTATCTATCTTTCTGCAAATCTCACCCCCTCCCGTAGTGGGAAATTACACGACCACCACATGTCCTCATCTTCCTCCCCTCCACTTCATTTGCTCGCACCACCATCCTCTACAAGCTCCACAGCACAACACCACCAACTCCACGCACCACCACCATGTCCATCTCCTTCGTTCTTCTTCCTCTATTTCTCCTCCACCTGAAGAAACCCAACACCATCACCGTGCCCAACTCTTTCTCTCCCTCTCAAATCGAAGCCACCACCATCCAACCACTCCTCAGCCGCCCCTGACCATGCCAGCTAGTGGCCCTCCTCTCGTGCAGCTATGCTCAAGGGAAAAACTCCCTATTGCTACAGTAACCAATCTATTAGTTATTACATTTGTGTGCCATTGCCCAATTATTTGATTTGATTTGAATATTCTAACATAATACGTGGGAATTTGCTACGAACCCCTCATCATTCTCTTTATTCTCATGCTCAGTATGATTGATTTTACTCTCTCGCATTAAAATTGGATGCATTAAATACTCCACGAATTTATTTAGAATTTTGCGATTATGGCTACAAGATATATGTGAATTTATTGGTCTGTTCCTCCCTACGGATACGACCTGACTCTTCGTGGTTAGTTTTTACTGATAAATATTTTTGTTGGAATTTTTCAACCACACGATTTATACTATGACGACGTATTATTTTTCTGACATATCATTTTGCAAGCGAAAAACTCCCGATCAACCATCCCACCCAATAATTTGGGTTATAAAGTGATTTGCAAATTCAAAGTCTATTACAAAGAGCCCTTGAACCAACACATTGTTAGAGCTTGAATAAAGAACTTAAATAATTCTTACTTTAGGAAAATTAGGAGTAAGGGCCTGGATCTCTTATGTAGTTAATGGGCTAATTAAAGTTCTAATTGCTTACTTAATAATGGATTAAGGGCTTGGTAACCTAAACTTGGTCACGGCATCTTTAAAAAGATAAGTAATCCCCTTAAGCTATCAACAAAAGGTTATGTAATGAAAAGATAAGGGGCAGCTTGTAAGAAAATGTAACTTGGAAGACTCTTTAATAATGTATGTTTTTGAGTGGGAGGACCTCTTCATAAATTTCTGAGCCCTTATAAAAGGTTTAAAGGAATTAAAAATAAAAACAAAAATCACTTTTGTCTTCCTCTTCAAGCCTCTCCACTCCATCGGTGGAGAAGAGCACCACCACCTCCACCTTGCTCCACCACTGGCCACCTTCCTCATCGGCCGCCGCTGCCACCACCATTGCTGGAGAGGCCGCCATTGCTACTACCGCTGTTGTGCATAAAGAGGAAGAAGAAAAGAAGAGAAGGAGAAGGAAGAGGAGAAGCTCCTCTCAAGGTAGGGATTTCCCTATTATTGTACCTCTTTTTTGTTTCCTACGATTAAGAGTTGTATCAAGGACTGATTGGCAATGAAATCAGTGATTTGCATGCATGATTTTGGCTGATGTATGTGGTGGTTTCATGTCTTGGTGGGTTATTATGTGGTCATGGGATTTTTCTAGTTAAAGCTTGCCCTAATGTTTAATAAGAGATTTAATTGGTTCTTTGTGTTCCTTGTAAGCGTGGTAGTTGGTGCTCAAGGTTTAATGGGTTTTGGGATGAGTTATGTATGTGATTTGAGGCATGGAAGGTCGATTTTGCATGTCTTCCCTGCTTCTATAGCCTTACCTAATGTTAGGTAAGGGTTACCTAACGTTAGGTGGCTGCTGGAGGGCCTCCTAATGTTAGGTAACAGGTCCCTAATGTCAGGTATCCTGTTGGGGTTGTTAATTGGCTTGAAATTAGGGTTTCTAATAATAAGAGTCCTAAGGAATAATCAAACCTAGTTTATAACCTAATTAGGGGTCTAGTAGGTTCCCTAATAAGATAGGAAATGGTTAAATTGTAGTTAAACCCTAGATGGATTTGGTGTGTCTTTAATTGAGCTTGAAGCTCTCTAAAGGGATTAAAAGCGACTTGAATTGACTAAGTAACAACTTGAACCTCTTATGATGACATTAATGACTCGGTTAGAGTCTAATAAGAGGACATGTTTGGATCCTAAGGTCTTGGGTAAAGACCCTAGGCAATCCTAACACCAGAGGACTGTGCTCCTATGGGAGCTACTCCTAGTAGGAGCTTTGGTGTGGCTCGACAATTCTGCCCAATCCTACGATGATGGTCTAGTTTATTCATGACTACTCCTTGTTGGACATGAACCAAGTTTGCGCTTCATGGTTGCAAGGTGTAGGCTTGGGTAGCTCCCAAGAGGCCCAACTCTTCTGGCTGAGGTCAACAATGTTCTCGATACGTCGAAAGTGGGCATACCTTTCTAGAGAATCAACAGACTTGCTAGCCTCCCCCTAGCGAGGGTGAGACTATTAGGCTGGAATCCAAAGGAAATGATACATCTCAATCTCCTCTGGTAGAAGGATAATTTCCAGAATCTGATCATTGAGGTGAGTGAGAGAATAAATTTTATATTACTAAATAATGGGAAAAAGGGGTAACTTAATTAATGGATTTTGGACCATGGAGGTTGGTCAGCTTAAACTGGGCTTGGGAGTCAAAACCTGGGGTGTTGCGTTGGGTCAGGGATCTAGCCAGTTAGTGAGACTGTACGCTACCCTGTGTTTTTTATTGTGGTACAGTAGTTTGTTCCGTACTGAGTCGGTTGGCTCATCCATACCATACTTTGTGACCTAATTTTAGGTTATTGCCGTCGTGAGTCATCGACGAGCGGGGTTTGCTGCTGCACAAGTTTGACAAGACGTTTGACAGGTAATTTTTATGTTTTGATTCTAAAGTAAATTCCTGTTTAGCGCATATTTAGTTACTTTTTTATTTTATCACTTGTGTCATTCTCCAAATATTTTTCTTCCATTTTTTTGTTAAGTGGAATTTTTTAGCAACTCGACTTAGCTAGGTACAACCCAAATTAAATAGACCAATACCTCTTTTGTTGTCATTCCCCAAAACTCTGACCCTCATTGGGGGCCTGGATTTTTGCGACATGACATTAGGCCTCAATACCCCTTAATCCATTAGTAAGCAATCTAATTAGAATTTAATTGGCCTAATTAGGATTAACAAAATTTAAAACCTTGCATATTTTCTTTGTCTTATTGGTATTTGGATTCTAACAAAATCTAAGTACATAAGCATTATACTCTCATATTTTATAGTCGAATTCTCTGAAGTTGCCTATGGTTTTTTTACCCCTCTCCCTAGAAGAGTTTTCCACAAATTGTGATGTTTTTGTGTATTGCTTTATTTGATTCCATAACTATTATTATATATTGTAGTAATTTATATATTAGGATTTTAGTTCATTATTTCATTCCTTCTCTCCCAACAATCGATATCAAAGCCTTAATTATCGATCTTTTGTTATACAACTATGGAACCAACTATGATAAATCATATGATTTTCTCTTAATGAAGCAAGTGGACTATATGGAAGCCTAGGATGGAAGATCTCTTCTACTTCAGGGAGCAACACAAAAAGGCAATAAGGAAAAGCCAAAGAAGACGAGTGCAGATGAGTGGAAGGCACTCGACCAAAAAGTTCTTAGCTTTACTTGCCATTAATTGGATTATACCATTTATTGTCTTGTTTATGGAGGCTTTATGGAATAAATTGGAAGGTCTTTGTGAGAGAAAAACATGGAAGAATAAGGCTTTCTTGATATGAGAGCTCGTGCATATGAAGTATAGGGATGATTCTTCTATTTTCGAATACCTGAACAATACGAAGAGTATTATTTGTGAGTGTGTGCAGAGGCTAATGGATCAAGTATACACTAAAGGGGGGGTGAATAGTGTAATATCTATTTCTATGAGAATTTAAAAAATCATTTACCACATAACAAAAATTAAATAAGCATAAACCAAAAAGATAACATCTGACTTAGAATGGAAACCCTTTCGAGTAAAAACGACTACCTAAGCCTCCCAGCTTAGGAATTTCTCGATTAGTCGATGCTAGTCAAATCCACTAACATATCACTTGAACGAAGGTGGCACAACCTCTTACAAAATGTCTTCTCTTACACCTAACCAAGAGAAGAAAATGGGACTTCCATGACAACTTGGATTCCCATATCAAAACCAATAGAATATAAAGTAAATAACAATAATTCCTATGCAACCTCAGTAAGATTAGAACAAATTGAGTGTTCTTGAATCGCAAAGGAACGTGCTTTGAATTGCAATAGTTGTAAGCGTAGAGGCACAAAAGCACTAAAGAATATCTATGTTTTACTTTTTGAAAGCTCTTTTGGTGTGTTTAAAGAGGGAGGTCGAAGGTCTTATTTATAGATGATTTTCGACCTGTTTTGGAAATACTAAAAATTCAACTTTGATCAATCAAAATAAGGGTTTGGTCGATCAAAAATACTTTTGGTTGATTAAATAAAAGTATTGATCAATTAAAAGAGGATATTGATCGACTTAATAAATTCAAAGAAAATTTGACCGTTGAAATAATTTGATCAATTAAATAAAATAGATTGATCAATCAAGAGGTAATATGACCATTAGAGATCTTTGATCGATTAAACTAAGGAGTTAGTCAATCAAGATCTGGTCGATCAAAAACTGGTATTGGTCAATCAACAATAGTAATGACTTACATTCAAAAGAGAACGATTTTTGCGAATATAGAAAACTTAGCGTTGTTTTCCTATTGAGGTTCCTTACATAGTTCTAGATTCAATAAAACAGTCTTCAAGTCTTCTTCACATGAAGCGTTTGAATAATCTTGATGAGGACACATCATACTTTGATTTAATTTAACCTGTAATGGTCAATCCTCAATAAAAATATAATTTTGTTATATCAAAACAAAGGTATTAACATTCCCTGTTTTGATGATAACAAAATTATAATTAAGTATGCATGAATATAAAGATGGATGATTAAATTTTTCTCCTTATTAACAAAAAGTTTTAGGCAATTATATTGACAAATAAGTGTTGCTCCCCTTTTTAAAATTTTTATGCAATTCATGACATACTGTTATAAAATTAAAAGAATATAAGCAGGTTTGACTAACATAAGCAACATAATTTCAAATTTCTAAACAATAAGCAAGATATATCAAATTACTAGATGATAGTGCTACGGAGTTCAAATATCAAAGCTATAAAGTACAAGGCAAGATATAAATATAGAGTTCTACAATCCAAAGGTCAAAATATAATGTACTATAATCCAAAACAAGGAAATAAATCTAGAAGAAACTCAGAAGCACCTCGATATCTAATGGAAACTCAACATCAATATCGAAGTCAGTCTAGAGAAAACGAAAGGGAGTTGGTGCTAGGTCTGGCAGTTAAGGAAAAAAGACATCTGCCCCCCAAAACTAGAGAGATATGAATGTCAGTGGATCCGTGCGACGGCTGGACTATCAAATCAGTCTACTAAGTCTATTAGGAAGAGGAGGGTACTGAAGTACTTAGAGGAGGGTCTCTGGTTGCGGACAGTGAGTGGATCTGCTCTTCAAGTTGATCCAAAAACTAACCTTGCCTACTCAGGTATGCAAAAACCTGAGTACCGTGCTCCATCATAACCTGACCTGTCTCTCTGGCGATGCATCATCAGAGGGATGCTATTTGTCACGTCTTGTACCCCCAACGTGTCATATATGGTGAACTGCCTGTCAAGGTAGGAACACTCCGTGTTGAAGAATGAAGGAAAGGGTCTAACAAGAGGTGGGCAATAAGCATCGAAATGCTAGTAGGGAGACTAAGGAGGTGGAGCAAAGGAAGGTCCAGCCTAAGAAGGAGGTTGGGTAGAGGAAGCTGTTGCCTGAGGAGGATCCTGACAAGCCTGCTGATATTCCTGTTCCATCTTGGAGTATGTAAACTCTCCAAAAATGGAAACACGAGATAAATTGCTTATGATTAATGTCCATAGGGACACAAATGCAGGAAGGTGTGGGAGAGAAGGGTTGCAAAAGGAAAGACGCTTGTGGGTTTCCTCTCCATGAAGCTGAGGATGAAATGGTTCCAATTAAATGCCTTATTGGTCATGAAGGCATAGAGGGCCATGAGCATTAGACTTGGATAATTTTTAAAAGAGGTAGATTTAGACATGAAGTTCCAAAGAAATATACAGTTGAGAAACCACGGGAGAGGACAAAAAAAGGATGACTTGGTGGACTTGCCCAAGTCAAAGGATTCGAGAGTCATCAACGTCTCCTTGATGACCTCGGAGGAGGTGTCATGGTGTAACTCAAGATAAGTGGGACCAAAAGAAGGAAAAGCAAAAACCTCAAACAAGAGATTGGCATTAACGAGAACCTCAATGCTGTAGACATTAGAAGTCAACTGAATATCAAAACCTTCACCTATGTTGCGAAGGTTAGAATAAAAGAGATGACAAGCCGTAGGGTCAAAACCCTTGATGCGACTACCCCTCGCACCTGCATAAAACATCCGATCAAAGAGGCAACCTATCCTATGGTAGGTAATTCAATCTCTAAGACTTGGGAAGATGCGTTCAAAATAGTCTAGGTCAATCGGGTGACCTATGTAAGGTGAGAGGCGTGAGTAGAGAGAAAAGTTGTGACGCACCTCGTCATTAATGAAGAATATATCAAAGGTATCATCTCAAGGAGTGGAGGTGGAGGCACGAGATCATTTGGGGCCCATAATCACAATTTTGTTACAGTTTTGATCGATCAAAAAGAACAGGTGGGTCAATCAAAATAAGAATTGGTTGATTAAAAAGACATTTGATCAATCAGAAGGATAATTGGTTGATTAATAAATCAAATTTGATCAATCAAAAAGGGACAAGTAGCAAGTCAAAATAGTAGAGATGTTTTGGTCGATCGGGATTTATTTTGGTCAATCATGGGTGGGTCGATCAACATAAATAAATGGTCGATTAAAATCATTATAGAGGAGTTTGAATATGATAATTTTTGGTCGATCAAGAATATAAGATTGATTGATCAAAACCAGACAGTGTGGAAAAAAAAAAGATCGAAATGGATCAAATGACATAAACACGAAGAATGAATGAAGAACATGAATGAACAACAAGAATAGTGGCTGAAAAAAACACGATCACAAGCAAAACTCATCAAAACAAAATCAAAATAACAAGATGTGATCAAAAAGATAGGGAGAGGAGAGGGATATACCAAGGATTAACAAATATCAATCTACTCGGTAGCAAGGAGGAGGAGGATGATGGACGGTCGGTGGCGACGGCTGTCACCAGAGGAGGGGACATCGATGCTAGAGGGGACGTCGCTGAGGAGGTGACAGTGGTTGGTCGATCAAGGGGTGATCGGGGCCAGCAGCGGCAATGGCCGATAGGTGGTCAGTTGGAGTTTGAGGACCATGGTGGAGGAGGTGGGGGCCTTGTGTGGGGTCTTACGGTTTTGGTTGGTGTAGAGGGTTTCGTTGTGGTAAAAAAGTGTGATAAAAATGTGTTTTTATAGGGAATAGGTAAAGCAAATATGATAGAGGGTAATAAATGATCGAGATCAAGGATTAGAGAGTGATTAGTGATTAAATCAAGTGATTAGATTCACTAAACAAGAATCTCAGTGAGATGAAATCTACTCAAATTTTGTCGATCAAAACACATTTTAGTCAACTAAATTCAATTTTGGTCGATCAAAAAGAAGATTTAATCGATAAAAATTAAATTTCCAGTGGAGGAAAAATTCCTGCCCAAAATTTGATCGATTAAAAGATAGTTTGATCCATCAAAAGTTGAAAATTTTGATGGAAAATTTCCTACCCAAAATTTCAAAACTTAATCAATCAAAATGAATATTTGATCGATCAACAGTTGATCGATCAAGACAATTGTTTGATCGACCAATGACTTGCAAGAGAAAACAACAATCAGCAATCAGAGTTCAACAAGTCTTATTAAGCGTAATTCTCTTCTTATTATTATAAATCTTTCTTTTGCTAAAGGTTTTGTGAAGATATCAGCTAGTTGTTTCTCTGTTTGAATGAATTCTAGAATTATTTCCTTCTTCAGGGAATAATCCCTAAGGAAATGATGTCTGATATCTATATGTTTTGTTCTAGAATGTTGAATAGGATGCTTGGACGAGTTTATTGCACCAGTATTGTCATAGAGGATCCTGGTATTTTCAAAGTTTAGTCCAAAATCTTTAAGTGTTGGTTTCATCTAGAAGATCTGTGAACATGCTAAGAAGGCAGCAATATATTCAGCTTCAGTTGTAGATAGTGAAACACTATTTTGTTTCTTATTGACTCAAGATACTAGGGAATTTTCGAGAAATTGACACGTTCCACTAGTACTCTTGCAATCAATCTAACTTTTCACATAATCAGCATCACAATAGGAGAGTAAGTCAAGAGTATCTGATTTGGGATAGAACAAACCAAGATCTACAGGGTTAAGTCGTTAGCAAATTTCTTGCAAATCTAGGGAAAGAGCATTAGGAAGTACCAAATAGGCCTTTAGATATCTCAAGGGGAGTACCAAAGTAGCTTATGCTTTAGTGATGGCCGACCTATGTTGGTTGGATTCTCAAATGCAAATATAGAAATCGACCTACATATGAGAAAGTCTACATCTAGCTTCATTCTTACTTCTGCATGAGGAGCCCATCAGAGTCACAAAGGTATGTTGCTCCATCAACAACAAAAGTCGACTACATAGCTACTACAAAAGCTTACAAAGAGATGCTATGGACGAAGAAAATCCTTGAAGAGTTAGGATTTCAAGAAGACCACTATTTAGTTCATTGTGGTAGAGAGCTATTTGCTTAAGCAAGAACCTAAGTTTTAACTCAAACTCGAAATAGGTAGATGTGGCTATATCAGAAATTTGCTTGAAAATATGCAATTGAGAGTTGCTAAGGCATTGCTCAAGGACAGACAAGAAGGATGTCGAACAATTAATCGGCATAGACTCAATTTGAGGAGACTAGGCGACATGTCCTTCATGAGCTGGACCTAGAGATTGTTGGGCCCAGTTCCATCCAACCCATAAAGGCAACATGCAGGTTTTAGTAATCCTAGTTGATATAGGGAATATACAAATTTCCTAAATCCAATTCAATTAGGAATAAGATTATTTGGTGGCAACAAAATCTATAAATAGGGGCATGTGGTGTACTTCAGAGATCATCCTGAACACAATCTCTTCAGCCGAATTCAAGAAGAGAAAGGAGGGGAAAAAGGGAAAAAGATGAGGGCCATTTCACGGTGGTTGGTTCGTACAAGTTCATCGGACCGTGTCCTCCAGTAAAGAGAAGTTCGCGAAAAAAAGTGTCAGGAACCCAATTAAACGCAGCATTGTCCATATTTTCTCTGGATCTCATTGATACTTCAATTATCGGAAGCTTTGTACTAACCAATCGTCCATGGTTTTTCACTGCTCCCTGGAAGGCTTTTCCACATGAATTGAGATGCTCTTGTGATTTGCTATACCGGCTTTCGTAATTATTATTATTTGCAGTGGTAATTTATATATTGGGATTCGAACGCATCGATATGTTCCTTCTCCCTCAACCATATTATTATTCATCCCTTTAATACCTTTACAATAAATACCACCTAAAATTTGGTACTACGTCTGTCATAATGTTCGATTCTCGTATCCTGAATCTGGTTGATTACGAAACAAGTTGCCATCCACTGGCATCGACAAAGAGATTTCACGTTGTCAAATAAAGAACAAAAAACAAAAAGCAGAAGACCAACAAGACCAGGAGTATACACAGCTTGCATTGACATGAAGCCAGGTAAGTGACTGAACACTTCCATTGTGGTCCACAATTTTCATACAGAGAACGGTGTTAGTGAACCCCGGCCCCCTACCAATCAAAAATGAACACATACACAGACTATACGTTCTTGCAAAAGCAAAGACACCAACCACCACGCAAGTCACGAGCTTCATCTTCAAGACAACCATTGTTTGTAATTGACTTTCCTTTTATCTTGTTGGGTAAGAAAACTTTTTTGGATAAGCACCAGACAGGATGATCGATCGTTCCTGTATTTACAAGTCTGTGGTTCCTTCCCACAGCTACCAAAAAAATGCCAAGGAGAAGCAAAAGGGTTCCTCCTTAGCTCGAACTACAGACATCACCGATCATCATATCACCAGTTGCCAAGAACACCAGGCGTCACCATATGGTTCAGAAAGAATATTACCTTGAATTCCAATGATTTTGACACCTGGATTCGAGTGCCCATTAAGAAATAAACCTGTGACCTGCAGTTCATGAATTGGCAGAATGAAACATTGCTTTGCCAAAGAGACATCCAAAAATAGAATATGTCCTGTGGAACAACAGCTTATGTAAATATCAAGGAAAATTTGACGGATTATTTTGATATCATCATTGATCTACATGAAGGATCAACTTTAAGTCCTTATCTTTTTACCTTGGTCATGGATGAGTTGACGAAGTATGTCTAAACTAAAATGTCATGGTGTATATTTTTTTGCTAATGACATTGTGTTGGTTGATGAAATAAGAAATAGAGTGAATACAAAACTTGAGCTTTGGAGAGAAACCCTGGAAGATAAAAGATTACGTATAAATGGAACAAAGGTTGAGTATATGGAATACAAATTTAATAGTACAGGAAACAATGAAGGGATTGATGTAAAAATTAAAGAAGAATGCATTCTAATGAAAGATATTTTTAAATACTTGAAATCCATTTTCCAACAAGATGGTGGAATTGATGGAAATGTTACATATATAATTAATGCAGGATAGTTAAAATAAAGAAGACATCTGGTGTTCTCTATAATAAGAGGATTCCTTTAAAAGTCAAAGGAAAATACTATCGAGTTGCGGTAAGACAAACCATGTTGTACGGTTCTAAATACTGAACTATCAATTATAGGCATGTACAAAAAATGTCTGTGACAGAAATGAAGATGTTAAGAGGAATGTGTGATCATACAAGAAAAGATCGTATTTCAAATGAGATTATTAGAAAAAAATTAAGATTACATCGATAGATAATAAAATAAGGTACGTCTAAAATAGTTTGGACATTTACAAAGGTCACTAGATGCTCCAATTAGGAGATGCGAGAAGACGAAAGCTAAACCCACTAAGAGAAGGTGATGAAGACCAAGCATGTGTTGAAAGGAAACTATTAAGCATGACCTCAATTAACTTTAATTTAAGTTCTGAAATGATTGAAAATCGATATGTGTGGAGACAAAGAATCCATATAGTCGACCCCACTTAATATGAAAAAAGATTTGACTGCTATTATATTAAAGAATAGCCAACTCTATTGGAAAGGAAAACATCGTGGCGGAAACACGCACATTTAGATTGCCTCCACCAATCCATTTGACTACAAGTCCAACGTGAAAACTGTCCAAGTCAAAAAGGACGCACGTTGAATGGTCATTAGAACTGATAATCAGATGACAACAGTGAGGATGTTTTACCCAAGTGGACTCAATTGCAAAGAAAACCCCATGCCCCTTATGCCAATTCATAGGGTAGAGAAGGAATTACCTGGGTACATCCAAACAGCTTGAGCACCTTTAGCTTGGTGCAGCTATCAGCAATCAGTCCTAATGCTTCATCACTCATCATCCGGCAAAAAGACAGATCTAACTTATGCAAAGTCGAGGAACACCGACGAGATATTGCCAACGCTGTATGATGAGACACCTGGAGAAAAAAAGAGAAATGGTGGAATACCAGAAAGTACAAAACATCAGGATCTAATCCGCCCAGCGGGATTTATTTGTCGGTACTAGCTCATACTGATCCCAGCACATCATCGGGATTGTTCTATAACTTTCTTTTTTTTTTAAGGGAAGATTGTTCTAGAATAATTTGAATTGATCCGTTCCAATCAAGGTTCAGAGAGTTACTCGATATTCAGTCAGTTGGATTACCACATAGAGAATATGCATACTCGGTTTTGTATTTTCATTTAAAAATACAAAATAATTAATTTACTAGTTAAATTTTATAATATATATCCCAAATATACGAAACATCAAAATTATAATCATAAAACCACCTAAGTAATATAACAAGAACATACTAATTCTAATAACATCTTAAAAAATTGATCTATTTAAAAATCAACCTTATACTCTACTAAGTATACGTATAGTCGGATCAAGCAGTCAAATTGGACCGGTCCCATGATATGCAGTTTGGGAGTCGGGTCACCCACCCATATGTGGCCTAGGTGGCCTTTTTTTATAAACTATGATTTCCGTCAACTACCATAGATCTCTTAGCCAAGGTTTCAGGTGCCCATTTTGACACCATTTTGCCATGCAGAAAAAGGGGCATCCAGAGAGCAATGCCACCAGCGTGCCCCCGGACAGAAAGGCTCTTTTCAGTTCAAATCTCACAAGACAAACTTACAATTTTTTTTCCAAAAAGGCCGACCTAATTATTAAAGTAAAAATTTAGCTATCTACACTATTCTCAAATTGTAGTGTTTCATGGTTTTTAGCATATATTACCACAGAAAAACTAAGATCCAATAGACCACAGTACCAAACTTGAAAGATGTAAGCTTAGGTGGCAATGGAAAGGTTTGTTTTAACAATACTCAACACTTGCATAACAAAAGTATGAAAGTCCACTGACACTAAATTAGTTACGCACAATAGTCAAAGAAAATGAGTTTTCGTAATTATTAAGTCGTCCTTACATCTCTTTATATAAAGAGGTAAGAAAAAAATAATAACATAAATCCAACAAAATAATAAAAATGATTAAATGCATCTCACAATAAATCATAACGTAACATTCATCTTCAAATTGAAGCATATATATCTACAATACTCAGCATGTTTTTACACTTCTCAAACTGAGGGCGAGACGACTTAGTACACATGTTGACAATCTGATCTGTAGGTGCAAGACAAGTAGTACGAAGCATACCCTACTGAATCAAGTTTCTGGTATAATGACAATCTACTTCCACATGTTTGGTTCTCAAATGGAACATGGGATTGTTGCCAATGTATGTTGCATCTCGGTTGTCACAATGCATTTCCATTGACTCCTGAACAGTAACATGAATATCCTGTAACAAGGATCTTATCCATATCTTAACTGCAATATGTGTCATAACACGATACTCACACTCAACACTAGAGCATGAAATTACACTTTGTTTCTTACTCCTCCAGATTACCAAATTTCCGACTACAAAAGTACAGAAGCCAGTGGTAAATCGTCTGTCTCCAACATCTGCATAATTTGCATTTGAGTAGGCAATAACACACATAAGAGCCTTCTTCTGAAATAGAATGCATCTACCTAGACATCCCTTGATATACCTCAATACTAGCATCACAGCCTATCAATGACCATCAGTAAATTTGTCTAAGAACTAACTTATCTTACCCACTGCAAGGCTAATATTTAACCTAGTGATGATCGATATAAGAGATTCCCCACCAACTGTCTATATGCCTTCTTGTCCTCCAGCTTCACGACATCAAAGAGGTGAACTTTAGAATCCATAGAAATATTGCCATCCTTGAATCCTAGCATGCTCGTCTCTTAAAGAATGTCAAGAGCATATTTGCTTTGCGACATAATTATCCCTTGCTTACTTGTGGCAATCTCAATGCCCAAAAAATATCTCAGCTTCCCAATGTCTTTCATAACAAACTGGCATGTCAAGTACACCTAAGAAATATCATCTATATCATCACATGTGAGGATAAGGTCATCCACATACCCAAGTAGAGCCACTATACCACTATTGGTCTTCCTCACAAATAGTAAATGGTCAGACGAGGACCTCTGCATCCCAATTATAGATAAAGCCTCAAACAAGCGCTAAAACCAAATTCGAGAGCTCTGCTTAAGACCATAAATGATCATACGAAGCCTACATACACATTCCCCATGAACTTCAAATCTAGGCGACTGCTCTATATATATATATATATATATATATATATATATATATATATATATATATATATATATATCTCCTCCTGCCAATCTCCATAAAGGAATGCATTTGTGACATCCAACTGATGTAGATGTCATCCATAATGAGCTGCAACAGAAATCAGTATACGAACAATGGAGAGCCAAGCAACTGGAGAGAACGTGTTAAAGAAATCTATCACATAAGTTTAGGTAAATCCTTTGATGACAAGGCGAGACTTATATCGAGAACTAGACCCATCTGGGTTGTATTTCAAGGTAGAGACCCATCTGGCTCCAACAAGGTACGCACCAGAAGGTAAAGTAGTAAGCTCCCAGGTGCTTCTGTCAGTAAGAGCAAACATCTCCATAACTGCCTTCCAATGTGGATGTAGCAGAGCCTGCTGGTAAGAGGTAGGTATCTCAACATTGGAAACTACAGTAGTAAACGCATAAAACCTTGTACACAGACAATAAGCAGACACAACACTCCCAGCAACACAATACTGGGTACAAGACTGTGGAGCCTTTCTAATGGCAAATGAGGATATCCTCATTTGTGGGCATAGAGATAGAACTTAAAGACAATATCAGGATAAGCATCGTCAGTATCCTCAACACATACCTGAGTGGAGGAGAACGATGATGGCTCGGTAAGAATTGAGGGGGTGTGTCCTCTCTATAATTGATAGGAAGCTAATATGTAGCACCCTTAAAGGTTTTATCATCTAGTGGTACAACTCTAAATGTGCCCACAGTCTGCTCTATAGTAGGTACACTACTGCTCTGAACGATCCTCCATGGCTACAAGAGGTACAGACATCGGCACAGACATCTCAACCTCTTTCAACTGATGACCTAAGGTGGAAAAATACAAAATAGATTCATGGAAAGTCACATCCGTACTAATATAGCGCAAGTGGTGTATAGGGCCAAAACACCCATTTCCTTTCTAAGTGCATGAATAACCAAAGAACACACTTAACCGCCCTAGGAGCCAATTTATTATGACTAGGCCCAATGAGGTGTACAAATGCCACACAATCAAAAGTCCTTGGTGGAACAAGAAATAAATCTGAATCAGGATATAGAATGTTCCATGGGATCTGCTCATAAAGTACAGAGAAAGGAAGCTTGTTCATGAAATAAGAAGCATTAAGAACAGCATCTCCCCAGTAGCTATGCAGGACAATATTCTATATCCAGAATATTGCGATGTTTCCTTTCAACAATTCCATTTTGCTATGATGTGTGAAGAAAGGATGTTTGATGTACAATGCCAAGTGGTTTGTTAGTATATATTTTATATTTCTGCTTTTGTTGTTGTATGACTGTTGGGTTTGATTTGCTCCTAATGGACTTTTATGTACTTCCACCCTTTCGGCTCTCTTTATATAAGAGAGCCCTAAGGTTTCTAATAGAATCAAGTCATTTCAACCAATTTGGTATCAAAGCACCAATCCTAGATCATAACTCTAGGTATCCCACCCCTCATAGCCGCCAAAACCTTAACCCTCCCCTCCCTCATGAGTGGCAGCAGCTCAGCGAAACGCTGACGGTGCACTGCAGCATGCACAACGGTGCTACAGCGACATGGGTGAGCCCCAGTGGTGCTCAGGTAGGGCTTGCAGCGGTGCTGCAACAAGGTTGGGGGCTTTCTTGGCCTCTAGCGGCGGCGCAGCAGTGCCGTGAGCCACTGTGGTGGCTCTGCGACGTTTTTCGCAAAATTCCTAGGTCATGGCAGCAGCGCAGCAGCATCATGGGCTTACTCGTGATGACGCTGGGATCTCTTGGAGGTCGATCTGACCTCTGACAGTGGCACAGTAGCCCGCGCTGAGCCTGCGACGGTGCTACAAGAGCACGATGACGGTGCAGCAGCCCATGGTTGAGCTTGCGGTGGTGCTGCAAGTGCACTGCAAGCGACGCTAACCTCTAGCGGCAGCGCTACGGTACTCTGGCGGTGGCGGTTGGCTGATAGAGGCAATTTTCCGTGCTCCAATCCCTATGCAACGATTGAAAAGGGATTTTGTCCTGATCTAGGAACGTAAGCCTGTGATGCAGGTCTGAATTTATCTAACTTCAAATTTGTGGATGATTTTGTGGTGAATATGGATTTCTTCATTATGGAATTCGTTTCATTGGGTGTAATTGATGGATGCCTTTGGATCAGTCTGTTTTATTGATTGATAAGGAGTTGGTTAGCTCCCTTTAGATATGTTGAACACACCGAGAATTGTTGAGTTCATGATGGAGGCCGCTATGGAAGGACTAGTTAGTCTTGACAGAGACCATCGTGTTAAGCAATGTCATCTAAATAGACGAGGAGGCTCTTCTACACGAGGTAAGGGGCGCCGTCGTCGACAGGGTAGCAGGCAGTGGGCCACTGGTATGTTCCCTGACAAGATAGGTCATATTCAAACTGTGACTAAAGCTACCGAACAAGCCGATGAGATTGTTACGAACGAGGATGAGGCTGTGGTGTCTACCACTTTAGATATTGCAGCCCTTCTTTTGCCGATGATGGATGGTTAATTGATTTCGGGGCATCCAGGCATCTTAGTGGAGACGAGGAGTGCTTTCGCATGGTGTGTGATGTTCCTCCAGGATTATTCAAGTAGCTAATGGACATCTTTCTCAGGTCCAAAGCGAGGGGGAGGTTACTATATCCCCCCCTTAAGACTACCTAATATTTTATTTGTTTCCGATTTTCCGATCAGTTTGTTGTCAGTTAGTAGAATTATCAAAGAGCTCAACTGCAGAGCAATCTTTGATGATGTGGGGTATGTTTTCCAGGACAAATTCACAGGGAAAACTATTGGTGGTGGACACGAGGAAGGAGGTGTATACCGCTTAGCTCAGTCTCCATTAGCAGTTGTTGGACAGGCAAATGTGACATACAAGGCAGGAACAACACTTCAGTGGTACCGTCGGTTGGAACATCCCTCTCTAGATCGACTGAGACAAGTTATTCCTCATTATCACCTGCTACTGATCTTTGTGATGCTTGCCAACTAGGCGAGCATCATCATTTCTGTTATTCTTCTAGCACTACGATTGCATCATCTGCATGTTTTGACTTACTCCACATGGACATATGGGGCCCAAGTCGTACTCCAGACAGGCAAGGATTCCGCTTCTATTTGGTGGTTGATGATTTCTCCATACTATCATGGACCTTTTAGCTTTGTAGTAAGTCAGATGTCGGAAATACGATTGAAATGTTAATCAGATCAAGACTCAATTTTCTATAGTTGTAAAGATTGTCAGAACTGACAATGCACTTGAGTTTTACACCAGGAGACTAGCTCAGTTCTATAGCTCTCTTGGCATCATACATCAGACCTCCTACCTACATACATCTCAGCAGAATGGTATGGCAGAAAGGAAACACAGACATCTCTTAGACGTGGCCTGGACATTGTTGATACATCATAATGTTCCATCTTCCTACTAGGGAAACGTTTTGACTGCTTGCTACCTAATCAACAGGATGTCTGGTTCGACCCTTCATGAGCAGATTCCGTACCATACACTATATCCTGAAAGAGATTTATTTGTTGTGCCTCCTCGGGTTTTCGATTGTGTTTCATTTGTTCACATTCTTGGTCCTGGCAAGGATAAGCTTGCTCTCCGTGCGATCAAGTGTGTATTTTTAGGTTATAGTGCCACCCAGAAAGGCTACAAATGTTATGATCCCATTGGTAGGCGACACTATGTTAGCATGGATGTCACGTTTCATGAGGTGCCTTATTTTTCTATAGGGGGCCACCGGATGTCTACTTCAGATTCACCTGCTCCGATGCCCTTTCCCCCTATCCAGTTTGGAGTTATTCCTATTTCGACTCCCCCGTCTCCTACTTCAGATTCCAAGGAGTCCGTGGATAATTTTGAGAAGCTACATGGCCCAATACACATATACAGTAGACTTCACTTAACTTTGCAGAGACCATCTCCATCTACGCCACCAGAATCTCCTGCACAGGTGCATGTTGACTCCACTGAGCTGTCTGTTGATGATGGTCTCACAAGTCATTCTACAGTGCCTGATGCTACTGAGGATCTTCCTATTGCTATTAGGAAGGCTCCACGCTCTTGTGCTTGTTACTACGTTGCAGGTGATCTTCCCAGTGCCCATCTTGGGAAGTCATTTATCCAGTTCACCTTTGCCTTGTCAACTGTAGAGATCCCCACTACCTACCAGCAAGCCATGCTTCATCCAAAATGGCAATCAACTATGGAGGATAAGATGGCTGCACTTCGGGGTCACGGAACCTGGGAGCTTACTCCACTTCCTGACAGAGCTACTGTTGTTGGTTGTGGATGAATATTCACAGTGAAATTCAATCCAGATGGGAGCATTACCAGGTACAAGGCAGGTCTAGTGGCAAAGGGATTCACCCAGATCTATGGGGTGGATTCCTTTGACGCCTTTGCACCAGTTGCCAGACTTCCTACCGTACGGTGTTGGTTGCAGTGACAATTCAGTTAGATTAGGCTCTACATCAGTTGGATGTAAAGAATGCTTTTCTCTATGGGGATCTCCAAGAGAGTCTATATGCAACAGCCACCTGCTTTTGAGGCTAACGGGGAGTGTGTATGCTGATTACAGAAACCATCTATGACTTTAAGCAGAGTCCCAGAACCTGGTTCCAGAGACTATCACAGGTTGTGGAGACAACCAAGTTCAAGAGGTCGACAGTCGACTTTTCTCTTTTTGTTAGGAGGACTGGACAAGGTACGATGGTACTTATTTATGTTGATGACTTGATTGTCACAGTAGATGATGAGCAAGGTATTGCTGAGATTAAGCACATCCTAGGAGAGTAGTTTGTCATGGACTTGGGAGCTCTACGGTACCTTCTCGGTATTAAGGTTGTTCGCAGTAAGGACGTGACCTTATCCCAGAGGAAATATGCTTTGAACATCTTACAGGAGATTAGCATGCTTGGGGCCAATGAGGCCAATATTCCTATGGACCCCAAGATGCCACTATATGATGAAAATACACAGTTGGTGGATAGCAAGCAGTACAGGCAGCTTGCAAGCAAGTTGCTATATCTCACTATTATAAGGCCAGACATCTCATTTGCAGTAGGGAAACTGAGTCAGTTCATGGCCAAGCCAACACGCCAGTACTGGGATGCAGCATTGATGGTGCTCAGATACATCAAGAAGGCTCCTGGGAAGGGTCATCTCTTTTCCAAGGGGTCTTCCATGACCTTGGATACTCTGATGCGGACTATGCTAGATGTCATGTGGATCGTAAATTCACTACTGGGTTCTGCACCTTTCTAGCTAGGAGTTTGATTACATGGAGAAGCAAGAAGCAGAGCATAGTTGCCAGATCTAATGTTGAGTCTGAGTACAGAGCCATGGCTCAGACCACTGCAGAGATGATGTGGATCAAATCCTTGCTTGTTGACTTGCAGATGCAGTTTTCTAGCCCGATGGAGATGAGATGTGATAATAGAACAGCCACCTTTATTGCCAACAACCCAACATTTCATGAGAGGACGAAGCACGTTGAGGTTGACTGTCACTACACCAGAGACATCATTCAGAAGGGGTTGCTTTTTACCACGCCAGTCGCATCTGCGAAGCAGATTGCTGACATCTTTACCAAGCCCTTAGCCAGATCTCTATTTGATTCATGTGTATCTAAGCTAAGCATGATAGATATCTATGCTCTAACTTAAGGGAAAGTATTAGCATATATTTTATATTTCTATTTTTGTTGTTATATGGCTGTTGGGTTTGGTTTGCTCCTCGGGGGCTTTTATGTACTTCTACCCTTTCGGCTCTCTATATAAGAGAACCTTAGGGTTTCTAATAGAATCAAGTCATTTCAACCAATTTGACCCATACAAGGATGCCAAATTCTTAGTACAAAATTCTAAGGCATTATCAGTTTTGTTCTTAATGCACACACCAAACTCAGTTTTCACAAACGTCACAAATTACTGAATAATGGATCCAACCTATGATTTATTCTGCATGAAAAATATCCATGATAAACAAGAGACATCATCCACGAGTAAAAAATAATATCGATAACTCGATCGGCCTGCCACACGGCTAGGACCCCAAACATCACAATGTAATAAATCAAAACAAGTAGACCTATTAGACTGGATAGAAGCTGAAAAACTAGCACGGCGATGCTTCCCCAGCTGACAAGCATCACACTGAATTATCATGGCAGGAGAAAGGTGAGGGATAATCCGATGTAGCTTGTCCAGTGAAGGATGGCCTAGTCGTCTGTGCCACTGCAAGGTACTCCCCGTAGTAGTACTCGTCTGACAGGCTACAGCAACAGGACTCTAAACCAGCCAATATACACCCCCATGGCCACCACCAATCATCCTCCCCATCATGCGGTCCTGCAACATACATCCAACCGCATCAAAAATAACGGGACAATTCAACTACCTAGTAATAGTATTAACAGCCAATAATTGCATTGCGATATCAAACACATAATAAACATCAGAGAGATGCATGGAGGAAGTAACTGACACCTCTCCCTTACCACAGATGGGGACATGCCTACCATCTGCAAGTTGCACTTAGTGATCCTGTGGTACCTTCTGCATATTCCCAAAACACTAGGAATTCCCTGTCAAATGATCTGTAGCACCTGAATCAATCAACCATAAATTATTCATACTTGAAGTGAAGGCATAAGCAGTTGTGCCTGAGGACTGAAGTTGCTCATAGGTCAATTGAACTAGACGTACAACTGCATCATAGTCTGCCTCTGCAAGAGTCACTGCCTCAGCAGACAACTGGAGGTGTAGTCACAGAAACTTGGTTGGCAACTGCAGGCCATCCAAATTTGTTCCAGCACTTGGCCTCCATGTGATCAATTCTCCAACAATAGGAGCAGGTGGTCTTGCCACGACGACCATCAGCACGCCCCTTGCCTTTGCCTCTGAAGGCTCCTATCCATCCACGAGTATTCATAGCTACATGAGCAGAGGAGGTATTCCTAGTAACCCTCTAGCATAGACTGGACTTGCAACCTGCTAAGTCTCCTGTATATCTCCACAATAGGAGGAAGATCAGACAGTGTCAAAATCTGTAAGCATGCAGCATAATAACTATCATTAAGCTCTGCCAGAAACATGTGCAGAGAACTTCCTTCGATCCCTACACATGGCTAAGATACACATGGGCCTGCACGCATTATATTTCTCCAAGAGTCCTTTCATGATGGAAGAATACTGCAATACTATAGATTCTTACTTTAAGTGGCAGAGGTCATAATGGATCTGAAAGACTTGGGTGGAGTTAAGTTCATAAGAATATGCATCTTTCAGACCATGTCACATCTGTTTGGCAGTTTTGCAGTACATGACTTCATCTCCAATGCAGGGTATCACATTATTCAGTATCCAGGCCCTTACCATGTCATCATCTCTGTTTCAAGTAGCATGCTTCTTTGTCTTCTGCTCTAGTGGTGCTTCTAAGACATGTTTCTCATGCCTTTCCACAGTCACAAGGAATGTATGAGACCAACGTGAGTAATTAGTCTCATCAAGCTTCACAATAGGAGTAAGAAACAAATTCTTGTATACTATACTTTCTCTAGTTTGTTCTAACGTAACTCCAAACTCTGACGATGCTAAGGCTATAGTGACAACACACCACAAATACCTACAAACACAAATCTGAATTCTGACAAAAACAATACACACCCCAAAATATGCATCAGTCGGGAAATACATACCCCAAGAAACTCCGCTCACACGCGGTCAACAATCCAAGTGGAACACACCCCAATACATGCATCAACGAGGGAATATACACCCCAAAATAGTAATCAAAATACTAATTTGATCATACCATCCAAGACGAATTTCCCAACACCTTCTGGAAGGTCCTTGCCTTAGAACTCTATCACCAATGTGTTAAGGATCTTCCTAAACCCTGTTACAAGGGAAAACAGAGCCTACAGCCCTCTCCCTACCGTTGAAGGAGACTTGGCAGCAAGGAGAAGGCACCGGAGAAGAGGAGGTCAAACAAACCCTCCTGCAGACAGTGCTGGTCGGCGGCGACACTGCTGTTGGTGCTAGACGACGCTACTGCCAGTGGCAGTGACAATGGAGAAGCTTAGTGGTAGGGTTAGAGTTTTCTTGGTGGATCTTAGTGGAGTTTCCAACTTGACTCTGATACCAAGTTGAAGAAAATGAATTTTCGTAATTACTAAGCCGTCCCTACACCTCTTTATATAGAGAGGTGAGAAAAAAAATAACATAAGTCCAACAAAACAATAAAAAGGACTAAATGCCCCTCACAATAAACCATAACGTAACAACAATCACTATGGATGTCAGGGCTACAAACCCCTCACAACCGACGCCGACCACACACACGTGGACGTACGTAGCGCTGTCGCTGATCGCCTACGCCGCCGCATGCTCGCTGAAGATCCTCACTGCGCCTAGGCCAACACCACCTCACCTCACCGCAACATGTGGATTAGCACCTTGCCATGCGGCTAAGGCCTCACACTCGCCACCACCGTCACGTGGAGGTCGGTGCACCGACATGGAGAGAGAGAGAGAGAGAGAGAGAGAGAGAGATGGGATTTGGTGGTTAGGATTTGGAGGCCTTGGGTGTAGGATAATTAGAGTATCGGTCTAGAACCGCCACACTAACACCATATTGGAGGAAATGAGATAAATCTATTATTAAGCGATACCTCTTCTTATATAATGAAGAGGTGAAAAGTTACCGTATAACACCAGCAAAAAATAAAGAATAACAAAGAACCCCTCATACAAAAAAAAAAAAAGTGCATATGCTAACACACACGACCAGTAGTTGTGGATGCAAATGCCGATTACTTCGTCATCTACGGTTGATCTCTAACTCTCATCTACCACTGTCACTCCAACTGCCTCGATTAAGGGGGAGCCTCTCGTTTGTCGTGACTCCTTCAAGCTGGATGTTGCACACTCCAACTTTGGGGAGGGGGGGGGGATTAGGAAATAAGGATCCAATTAGTTAGGAATTTGATTGTTTTTCTTATTTTAGTCCGTGTTATTTTTAGTAACTTATTATATTTCCTTATTATACCAAACCCTCTCTATATAAAAAGAGATATGGCTTGCTTATTTCAATGAAAAAAGTCCTTCCCTCATTTTCAATTGTTATAGTTTGGAATCAGCCACGTGACAGTAACATGTGGCACTCACTCAACAATCTATGGGGCCTATGTTGGGCACAATGTGTGCTTGAGTCTATGTCTGTGTGGGTTTTCATTTGCAAGCCAAGTTTATTTTATGCGACATGTGGCAAGTTATTTTTCATTGGTTGTTAAGAGTCCAAATTTAGGATTGAGTCAATTTAGGAATAGTCGATTTGATTTGATTTTATTTTAAAAATGGGATTGGAAAATAATAAATTAGTTAGGATTGTAATTAGGATTGGTTCTCTTTAAATAAAGACTAAATCTCATTGTTTTCTTTTGAGTTCCAATAAATAATATTTCCTACTCTAAGAACCCTCCTCTCTCCCCTTCTACATATCTGTAAGCCATCTCTCTCCACCGTCTCTCTTCCACGCATGCCACCTTGAAGAAGGGCCCATAATTCTTCACATGATATCAAAACGGGTCATTCAGGCCTATTAATATCACGCATGTGGACAAACGAGATCTCTCTCCATGTGTGAAATGTGGAGTCATGCCAAAGATCAAGCATCAAGCCAAGATCAAGTTCAAGTTCGAGGCACGTGAACCTCTTATGCACCCAAGAGAGACGAGTAGAGAACATTGGCTTTGGCACGTACAAGAAGAGGCGCAAAGACCACCACAAGTTACAATTATGGCTGATGCAGAGACCCCAATTACCAAGATCCATATTATCCTGGAGAGCGCACCTGAAAAGCACGAGGGAACCAAGGCAAAGAAGTGAGAAGAGAATTACATGGCCTCATTTACATTTGTAGATTTAGAGCTCTAGGCGTTACTTAAGAAAAGAAGACTGTAGCCATAACGACTTTCGACGTTACCAAAGGAGCAACAACTACTACGGTTGCAAAAAGACTCGCAGTTGCCCCAGAAGATGCATTCAATGAAGATCTAGGAAAATACACGAATGTAGATTATGAATTCCATTCGTGGGGTAAGTAGCCTCACATTTTCTACATCATGCAAGTCTTCACCCTCTCTGACATTCAACATGACATGGTAAAGTTTAAAATAAGCCACGTGGTAGTGCCACATGGCACTCAGTCAATAGTCTGTTGGGCCCATGGCACATGTGTGCATGAGTGAGTCTATGCGTGTGTAGGTTTTGATTTGCAAGCCAAGTTTGTTTTATACCACATGTGGCAAGTTATTTTTCATTGGTTGTTAGAGTTCAAATTTAGGATTAAGTCAATTTAGGAATACTTGATTTGATTGAGTTTATTTTAGGAAATAGAATTGGCAAATACTAAATTGGTTGGGATTGTAATTGGAATTAGTTCTCTTTAAATAAAGACCAAATCTCATTGTTTTCTTTTAAGTTTCGGTAAATAATATTTCCGACTCTAAAATCCTTCTACATCTCTACGTGCCATCTCTCTCCACTCTCTTCCACACACGCCACCTTGAAGGAGAAGGGCCCATAATTCTTTACATTGTATCAAAGCAGATCATTTAGGCCTATTGATCTCACACGTGTGGAGAGAAGGAGATCTCTCTCCAATGAAACATGGAGCTGTGCCGAAGGTAAGCCAAGATTAAGTTCAAGTTCGAGGCGCATGAGCCTCTCATGCACACGGAAAAGCCAAAATAGGCCATTCAGCGTACAAAAAGAGGCATAGAGACCACAAGTTACAGTTGTGGCTGACACAAAGGACCGAAGCACCAAGCTCCATGTTATCCTGGAGAGCCCACCTTAAAAATGCAAGGGAACTAAGGCAAAGAAGTGAGAAAAAGAGAATTACAAGGCCTCGTTTACATTCGCAGATTTAGGGAAGCACTGGGTGTTACTCAGGAAAGAAAAGAAGACTACGGTCATCACAACTTTTGAGGTTGCCAAAGAAGCAACGAATACTGAGATTGCAAGGACTCACATTTGCCCCATAAGATGCATTCAATGAAGATTCGAAAGCATACATGGATGCGGATTATGAATTCAATTGATGGGGTGACTAATCTCATAGTTTCTACATCATGCAAGTCTTCACCCGCTCCGATGTTCGACCTGAGGGGGTGTGTTAGAGTTTGAAATAAGTCACGTGGCACTCAGTCAACAATCTGTGGGGCCCATGTTGGGCACATGTATGCGTATAGGAGTTTATGTATGTATGTGTGGGTTTTGATTTGCAAGCTAAGTTTGTTTTATGCCACATGTGACAAGTTATTTTTTTATTAATTATTATAATCCAAATTTAGGATTGATTCAATTTAAAAATAGTTGATTTGATTTGATTGATTTATTTTAAGAAATAGGATTAGCAAATCTTAAATTAATTGTGATTGTAATTGGGATTGATTTTTTTTTAAATAGAAACTAAATCTCATTGTTTTCTTTTAGCTCCAATAAATAATATTTCCTGCCCTAAGAACGCCTCTCCTCTCTCCCCTTCTACATCTTCATGTGCCATCTCTCTCCACCGTCTCTCTCTTCCATGCACACCACCTTGAAGGAGAAGGGCCCATAATTCTTCACACTAATGCATCCAACATTCAGCAACACAAACCTCCTTATTTTCTGCAAGAGTGTACAGACAAGGATACAACTCCAACCGGCAGCACCACGTGACAAAATGTCCTTCCAAATAAGAATTTCCTTTCAAAATGGAAGCATAGATACAAAGTGAGAAGTCACCTTACAAACAATTATCACCATCATGGTTTTAAAAAATTAGCCTTGAGACGCTCAAGGCTTACACCTCAAGACGAGGTGAAAGAAAATCGCCTCAAGGCTATAGCCTCAAGGTTGCAGTGTGAGGCATGAACCTCAATTTGTCAAGGCAGAGCTGGCGGTGAGGCGGAACCAAGGTTATAGCTTCATTTGAAAGTTCACACTTGAAAGTCAAGTGAGTTACATATGACCTAATAAAGCAAATAAAATCATTTTTTAAAATCCTATATCCATCACCTGACCCCAAACAATGGCCATAACCTCTCAAGTCCTAAAAAATCCATCACCCTTAATTGTTGCAAGTCATTCTCCCTTATCATTTTGTCCCCTCTCCATTGCCTATCGTTGCCCCCTTCTCCTTTCAAGTCTCAACCTTACTTTTTGCTACTATTGGTAAGAGTCTTAACTTTTATTGAGTTACACATTACATTTTTTCTTGTTACTTATACCTTTATTTTACCATTTAGTCATATTAAAGTATGTTTGAATGTTTTATCTGGTTAGTTTACATGTTATGTGATCACTAAATTAATTTTTTTTTTAAGAAAGTGTGCAGTAATTGTTTACTTAAATCTTGTTACATGTTTATTATTATTATTCTCTCAAAAAAATATTTTTTATTATTGTTTTGATTTTTTTAGTACTATTATATAACTAGTATTTTGATTTTTTAAAGAATTCAAATGTTGCGTGATACTTATGTATATTTAAATATTGTTATATTAGTTTATATGTGAATGTTGTGTATACTGTGCGGTAATAATATTTAGTAATGGACATTTAAATATTGTGATAGAGCAAAAATAACATGAAAGTATGTTTTTACATTATTTTTTCTTTATTAGCACTTAGCAGTATATATTTGTGTCATTTTTTCTTATTTTCGATCCAAAAACTGAGACTTACACCTCGCCTAATTAAGGCAAACCACCTTGATACCACCTCCATACCTTTCCAAAAACTATGATTGATGTGATTAGGCATTCATTCTCTATCACATTTGAGTTCCAGGGAAGGAATGATGGACTCCTCTTTTAGGTGATTAATGTTTATGGACCTTGTGTCCTTGAAGATAAACCCAACTTTTGGACCGAGCTTCAAGAATAGAACATTAATGCTACCCTAAGCTTTAAGGACCAGCTACATAGCTTATGTGGCAAGAACAGGAACGCTGCTGACTTCATGGATTAGGTCTCTATAGTAGGGGCAATCAAGTTGGGAGGTTCCAAACTATAAATTCTCGTGAAGGGGTTCTAACCATGGTGGGCCCTACTTCAAGCTTGACAAATTTTTTGGTTCCATCACCTTTTATGGGTGCTTCCACCTCAACTCATCGAGAGCTCTCCCAAGATCTTTTTCTTATCACACTCCTTTGTAATGGAACTCTGCTGAAGATATCCACCTTGATACCTACTTCAAATTTGAGAGATCTTAACTGCTAAAGGAGGATTTCAATGGGAAGGTAAAGCAATGGAGAGAGTGACTCATGGAGCCCTCCTGCAGAGGTCTACTACAAAAAGATCCACACTTGTGAGAGAAATTACAGGAGTTTTTTTTTAAAAAAGGGGAAAAGGTGATTATCACATTGATAACCACCATGAATTTCATTAAAAAGGCCTACTGGCCAAAGATTACAACGTTGAAGACAAGAAATTCAGCCAAGAAGAAATACACAAGATAAAATTCTCCACATATGGTGCTTGCCCTTGGAAAACCACCGTGTTCCTCCCAAGCCAAATCGCCTAAACGATGGCAAGGACATTCGCCGTATTTTTCTTTGATCTAAATACAACCGTCCCCTTGAATCTCCTTCCAATCCTAAATGATCTCCAAAAATAATCAAAAGCCAAGGTGCCACTTGCTCAATATTGAAATGACGCCAAATCTGCACGGAGAACAAGCATCCAAAAAAGAGGTGGTCAATGTCTTCATTTGCCCCTAAGCAAAGTGGGTAGGCCTTCTCCCCGCATGACACCCATCTCGCCCTCTACATTCTCATCATGAACCTACCTCTTTGGAGCAGCCACGCAAAGATCTTGACCTTCAAAGCGCAAGAGGATGCTCAAATCAGGGTTTGAAATATCGCAATATATCAGCGATATATCACCGCTATCAATGGGGTTGGGTGGTATCAATACTCCCGAAGTATCTTTTTTCCCGAATATCGGCGATATGTCGCCGATACGGGGAGATATCGCCGATATATCAGGCGATATATTGGCGATATCACCGAGATATCGACGATATAAGAGCTGTTGGCGCTGTATTTGGTGGGTAGGAGGTTTGAAATTTGAATGTTGGGCGGGAGGGCTACTGGACTGGAGACACACACAGTGGCCGGGAGGTGTGAGCTACCTGGACTGTGCTGGGCGAGAGGGCTACTGGCCTAGCCACACACTGGGCGGGAGGTGTGAGTTCACACACACGTAAAAAATCATCGATATCGATGATATATACGTTTTTAGGCATCCTGACGAGATCTATTGTAACATCAATCAAAGCTTAGATAGTGGGAGATAACCGAACCAGAGATATTACAAATAACTAGAGGAAGAGCCACCTAATGGAAGTGAAACATGACCTACATATGGTGACTGCAGAAACCAATAGAAACCTCCTTTGCGACCACAACTAATCATTCGACTTGTCAATAATAATGTCTTGAGACATAAGAGACACGACATTAAACATTGCTTTGCAATTCAACTACTTCGTAATTCTACTAATAGCATTAGACTCAAAAGAAAATTGACAAGAAGCACTCTCTAGTTGTGCTGTGAGGTGCATCTTATACCTTTCCCTGACCTATAATGGGCAAATGCCTCACATTAGCAACTAATATGGTTCTACCAGCTGGAACTAGTTTTAGCCTAAAGAACTGTCTGGCATCATCAAATCTACATCGAGAAGCACCCGAGTCAACCAACCAATTAGTGGCTCACACACACACACGCACACACACACACACACACATGCACATGCACGCACGCGCACACATACACACTCGTAAAAAAATCATCGATATCGGCAATATATCCCTAATATAACACATGCACGGTTTTAGGCATCCTTTCATGATATAGTATTCATAAAAATGTAACCTTTAAATTTTGTGATATTTTGTGATATTTTATGCCTTTCTAAGAGATGTTCCCAAAATTCACCGATATCAACACTATATCCCTTTTTTGACTTGTCGATACGATATCGATATCGATATTTAAAACTTTGACCCAAATCAACCTGCAATCTCTGAAGAGGTCCACATCCCCCCCCCCCCCCCCCCCCCCCCCTCCCCCAAGCCACCGCCCACCAACCTCCTGTAAGCCTCTCTAACAGAAATATCTCCCTCCTACACAAGGGAGTCATAGCGTCCCTCCAAGGTGAAGTCCTGCAGGTCCAACAGCAAAGCCTGAAGATCTTCACATCTCTGATTTGACACAGCACCTACAAACGTCGGGCACTAGAATCCTTGCCAAACATCTGCTACCTTATATCCTTTGCACGTAGCCAGAGCAAACAACCTAGGGAAACAATCATTCAGCCTCTCGCGATCCATCCAGTCATCCTCCTAGAAGCGGAAAGCGTCACCCGTCGCCCCCAGGTGAGAAGAGAAGCACCTCACCATAGGAAGGACACAAGAAAGCCCATGCACAAAATGAGACGAGCCCCCCGGAGGGCCGACGAGGTCCCATACAGTAGAGCCGCCATAGCACCTCTGCATGAGCCTCCCCAAGAGATCGCCCCTCCACTCAAACAACCTATATAAATCAACCTCGTCAGACGGCTGTCGTTCACCTTACCCAAGCTTCTTACTCCCAATCTTCCCTTCCCCACAGGTCTGCAAACCTCCTCCCAAGCCACCAACCTCGCACCACACCCTAGTGCTCCACAGTTGGTCCAGAAAAAATCTCTCATAAGCCCAAAGATTTGTTTCTCCACCTTCTGTGGCAAACGGAAGACTGATGTGAAGTATAAAGACATGGCTACCATTACCGACTTCAAAAGAACCAATCTTCCCCCTCTAGAGAGCATCCTGAAGGCCCACAACGCCAGCCTCCTCTACAGTCTATCCAACAACAGACACCACTCCTACAAAGACATCTTCCTATCTAAAAGAGGAAGGCCCAAGTAGGGGATAGGGAAAGCACCCACCTCTATCTGCAACTCACTACTACATGTGACTACCTCGACCTTTGACATCTGCAGCAGAATGAAGACCGACTTGGAGAAATTTATCACCAAGCCTGACGGCTCATTAAACAGTCAACAACATCCGCAAATGGTGCGCCTCCCGCTTTGCCCCTTCAATGAGGAAGATGGTATCATCAACATACTACAACACAGAGATCTGCACATCCTCTACCAAGGAGAAACCCTTAATAAAGTAGCTTGGGGAAACCCATGCTTAGAAAAAAAAAAAAGATGCTTTGGTTGGCATCTTAAAGACTTAATGGAGTTAGAATTCACAAGAGTTGTCACCTAAAGAAGCTAGATGTTAGCGTGGAATAAAACCACGTGGCAGTAGCAATCGATGAGCCCATGTGGCAGTAGCAAAGTTGGGCCCAACTTGGGCACGTGATGTGTGTATGTTATAGTTTGGTGTGTTTCCCAAGTTTATTCTGTGTCACTTAAGGCAAATTATTTTGTGATTGATTGGTTAGAGTCCTAAGATTGAGTAATTTTACGAATAGTTGAGTTTGTTTAGGAAATAGGATTTGAAATTCCTAAATTAGTTAGGATTGTAATTAGATTTGGTTCTCTTTAAAACCAAAACCCTCTTGTTTTTCTGAGTTGAAATAAAATATTTTCTACATTCAACTCCCTTCTCTCTTCCTCTTCATAGCTGCCGACCTCTCTCTCTCCTCTCTCCACGCATCAACTACAAGGACTCTTCCATGCATCTCAAATCTTTACATGGTATCAAAGCAGGTCATTCGGGCCTATTGATCTCACGCATGTGGAAGAACAGGCAATGTCTCTCTTCATGTGTTTTTGCGTGGAGCCAAGTTGAAGGTCAAGCACCAAGCCAAAGTTCATGTTCGAGGCCTGTAAACCTCTCACGCCCTCAGAAAAGTCAAGCAAACATTGGCTTTGGGGCATTCAAGAAGAGGCATAAAAATCGCAAAGTTGAAGTTCATGAGGCACATGAACCTCTTACATACTAGGGGACACCAAACTATAGCACTTGACTCCTGGACGTACAAGAAGAGGCACGAGACCCCCCAAGTTGCAATTATGACTAGCGCAAAGGTCCCAATCACCAAGCTTCATGTTATCCTAGAAAGCGCACTTGAACATCGCAAGGGAACTAAGGCAAAAAAGTGGGTGAAGGAGAATTATATGGTGTCAATTACATTCGCGATTTTAGAGAAGCTCTGAACATTAATCAAGGAAGAAAAGAAGACAACTGTAACCACAACAATGACTTTCAAGATCATCAAAGAAGCAATGACTACTAAGGTTACAAGGTACTCATAATTGCACCAAACGATACATGCAAAGAAGATCTCGAAGCATATATGGATGTGAATAATCCTATAAAAGTAGAAAAAAAAAAGGAGAGAATGAATCAATCTATTATTCCAATAAACCCTACACCTCTTTATATAGAGGGGTGTGGGAAAGTAACACTACGTGCCTAAGAAGAAAAATAAAATAACAAACAACGTAATAAAAGATAAAACTAAGTAGAGATATGTCAACACTCCCCCTCAAGCTGGAACATAGATGTCAATCATACTCAGCTTGGAACAACATATATCAAAAGCTCCACGTTGCAAAGGTTTTGTGAAAATGTCAGCCGTCTGGTCCTCTGAAGTAACAAATGTATTGCGTAATACTCCCTGTTGTATCAAATATCAAGTGTAGTGAGAATCTACCTCTACATGTTTTGTCCTCTCATGAAACATTGGACCATCAACCATACACCTGGCATGTAAGTAGCAACCCTGTAAGCCGTCTAGTCCTCTACATGTAAGTAGCAACCCTGTTATTATACCGCAACTCCATAGGACCATCAACCTGGACATGTAGACCCCCATAGGGACTTCACCCAAACCATCTCAATGGTAATTTTGGCCATAGCCCAATACTCCAACTCTACACTAGACCTGGAGACAACCCCCTATTTCTTGCTTTTCCAGGTAATTAAATTTCCAGCAACAAAAGTACAGAAGCATGTGGTGGATTTCATGTCAACCATACACCTGGCATAATCAGCATCAGAATATCCAACAATAGTCATGCATAACCCATGTCCAGGCACTTTCTTCAAGTATCTGAGCACCTGCATAATTGCCTACCAATGTAGTTTGGTGGGCTTATCCATAAATTTACTTAGCTTCCTAGCAGCCAAAGCAATAGCTGGTTTAGTGATAGTTAGATACAAAAATTTTCCAGCAAGCTGCCTGTAGGAGTGACTGTCAACCACTCCAGCCTCTTCATCGTATAAATGTGCCTTGGGGTTTATAGGAATATTAGTTGATTTGGATCCCAGCATGCCTGTCTCCTAGAGCACATCAAGAGCATACTTCATTGAGACAGAATTATCCCATCCTTGTTACTTGCAACCCTAATTCCTAGAAAGTAGCGTAGCTACCCCAGATCCTTCATAACAAACTGCTTTGCTCGGAATCTAACTTCTTAATACTAGCTTTGTCATCCCCTGTAATAATAAAATCATCAACATATACTAAGAGAACCACCACACCTCACTCCGTCTTCCTGACAACTACTAAATGATCTAAAGATGATCTCTGCAAGCCCATCTTTTCAACCACCTTTGAAAGCATGTGAAACCATGCTCTTGAACTCTACTTGAGTCCATAAATAGCTTTCTTTAATCGGCATACACACTCCTCTTGAACCTCGAACCTACGGGATTGCTGCATGTATACCTCTTCCTTAAGATCACCATAGGGAAATGCATTTTCGACATCAAACTAATGAAGCCTCCAACTCTTGTAGAAGAAGAATCCAAATTGTAGATAAGCAAGCAACGGAGGAGAAAGTGTCGAAGAAATTCACCCCATATGTCTGGCTGAATTCCCTCACTACCAGGCAAGTCTTATACCTTAAAATAGACCCATCAAGATTGCATTTCAAGGCAAAGACCCATCAACAACCAACAAGTTTGGCACCAGGTGGAAGTGGAGTAAGATCTCATGTCTGACAATTCTACAAGGCAGCCATCTCATCTCCATGACCTTCCGCCATTCCGAATCAAGCATGGCCTGCTGGTAGGTAGCTCATAACTCCGTGGCTGACAAAAACAACCCAAAAGATGTCCCCATCTTATTAGTAGGCACTACCCCTACAACAATATAATATGCACACGAACGTGGTGTCTTTTGAATTGCTATCAGAAGGACATCTTCAGGATTGGCATCACTTGTACCTGCACAATCACCACTAGCTCAAAGTTGGTCAAATGGCTCAACACATACCTGCACACCCCAATATAAATGTGGAACACAATTATGTATTAGTAAGGTACGAGCTACATCCAACAAGTGTCCACGTTTCCTTTCTACTAGACCTTTCTGTTACGAGGTGTGGAGGCAGGAGGTCTAATGCACAATACCATGTGCCATGTAAAAGGTAGGTAGTCGCATAGTTCAAAATTTTAAAGCATTATCTAATCTAACAATTTTGACTTTGCCAATTTAACTGAAATCTTCCAATAAGAAACACCCAATAATCTATCCAACATCAAACTTATAGTTTATCAAAAACAACCATGATAAAGGGGAAAAATCATCCACAACGGCTAGATAGTAGCGAGGATCCTACCAATTAGATATCTAACTAGGGCCCCAAACATCCAAATGTAACAACTCAAAAACAGTAGCGGTACTTGGTCCAATAATGGTTGGAAAAGAAGACCTGTGGTACTTCCCTAGTTGACAAGCATCACAATGTATTCAGTGGCTGGTAACAGATGTGGGATGATGCGTCTAAGCCTGTCCAAGGATGGGTGACCAAGACGATGATACCACTATAAGGCACTCCCAGATGTGAAGCTAGAACCACCCTGACAAGTAGAAGCAAGAGGCATCTAGACTAGGCAATACACAGCCCTCTTCATGTATACCACTAATCGTCCTCCCCATCAGTTTATCCTGAAATATGCAACCAACATCATCAAATATGGCTCTACAATTAAGTTATTTCGTAATCTTACTGACATACAAGAAATTCAAAGATAAATCAGGAACAAAAAAGACACCAGACAGTCACATGATGGAAATAACAGACACCTCCCTATAACCATTAATCTGTGCATGTCTACCATCTACCACCTGTACTATCTTTCCACGTGGCACAATCTATAATCTTTCAAAGCATACTTGATCACCTGATAAACGATGTGATGCACAAGAATCTACCAACCTAGACATATCAATACCTGAAGACGACGTAAAAGCAACAATCCCTTTAGTGGTGGTCGACGCTTGAATCAACTCATGGAGATGTTGAACCATAGCATCATATTCTGCACAAGGAACAGTATCAGACTACTCAGCAGAAGTCACAAAAGCCTAATTGGTTATCGATGGTCTCCCGTGCTTGGCTCAATATGAAGCCTCTATGTGTCCAACCTTCCCACAAAAGATGCAAGTGGTACGGGGCCTCCCAAAATAGCCTCGCCCTCTCCCACGTCCACGCATGGAAAAAGCACCTCTACCTCTAGGTCCAGTAACAGCAACCATGGATGAGACCTATCCAACACTCTCTCCAATCTGATGTAAAGGCACAACAAGCCTACTCAAAAAACTATAGACCTCCTCCTAGGCAGGAAGCTCAGACAATGTAAGAATCTATAAATGGACAGCAGTATAGCCTGGGCCAAGTCCAGGCAAATACAAGTGAACCACGAACTCCTTGTCATAATCCTTCTGAGTAGCACAGGTACATACTAGCCTGCATGCATTATATTTCTCAAAGAGTCCTTTCAAGGCAGAATAATGCAGAGAAAGTAAGCGACCCTCCTACTTCAACTTAAACAACTTATGATAAATCTGGAAGGCCATCGAAGAATTCTTCTCATGAGAGTGTCTCTGAGGCTATCCCACATTTGTTTCATTGTCTTGTAATACATAATTTCATCTCCAATACATCGAATAATGCTATTCATCAACCAAGCACGTACCATAGCACTATCCTTCTTCCACGATGCATTTTTTCCTAGCTTATCAATAGGCTTAGGCTCTAGCAAAATATGTTCCTTATCATGACCCTCCACCGTTACAAGGAATGTTTGAGACCATCTTGGATAATTAATCTCAAGTCTAATTATGGGACCAAAAAATGAACTCTTGTAAGTCATTCTCCAACATGGTATATGATGTGACCTTAAACACTGAAGAAGATGCCATCCTAAACCTCTATGCAGAGAAAATACGCCAAATTAGAGATCTGAAATTAATTTCAGATCATACTAAGTGCTAATATAGGAGATCAGGAAATAAGCATGGATTTCTGAGTAATAAAAGCCCAAAAACCACAATGAAAATTCCCAACAGCCTCTGTAAGATCAGAAACTCTCTGTTAGAGCCAAGATATGGCCTTAACGGTACCTATAGGATTGATAAGAAGTCCTCTTCCACCTACAACACCAACGGTGGCCTAGTGCACCCATTAGCACCAGTGCTACCATGCAAAGGTGGCACCGGTGGGTCCTGATGCCACTAGTGATGCCGCCAATGGCTGTTGGCAACGCTAGTTGGAGAAAGAGAGAGGATTAGGGTTAGGGTGGAAGGGTTTTGGGGCTTGGTTTGGGTGAGATATCAGAACCTAACCTACGACCACGTTGTAATACCAATCTATTGTTCTGATAAACCCTACACCTCTTTATATATAGAGGTGTAGAAAAATAACACTACATGCCCAGAAAGAAAAATAAAATAACATGCAACAAAATAAAAGATAAAACTAATGGGGATACGTCAACAAAAAAAAACATGCAAGCCTTCACCCTCTCTATCTTCGACTTGAGGGGGTGTGTTAGCATGGAACAAGATTCTTAATGCCAATTTCAACGACGTTTCGGTAAATTTCTAAGTGCACATTTTGAAGGCATGCTAAGGGCATGCTATGGAAACACCCGTATTTCAATAATAGATTTCAACGATTTTGATATCCCGAAAATAATCCATTTCAGAGGCACATCGAGAACATGTCAAAGGCATGCTGATGCATGCCGACAAATATGGCATCTCATCTTTTTCCCACACCGCTCCTCACCTCATCTCCTTCCCCAGTATAACCTACCCTTTTACTCCACCACCAACAGACCCTCCACCTTGAGCCTTCTACCACCTCCTCCGTGTGACCCAACAAAGACCCACCACCTCTCCTTTTTCCTTGCGAGGTGCAAACCACAATGCTACCACCATCGAAGTAACCAAACCCACCACTTCGGCCACTGCAACAATAGGCAACAGCTACACCTACACACAAGTAAAGCAGCAACCAGCACGCAGTAGCATGCCCCGAAATAGTCGTGTCAACCGACATCATCGAAATTGTCAACATATCACCAACACCCCTTTATTTCAATACCACTTTTGTATCGATATGGTCCTCCACCCAAAATCCCACATTTCGCTAGCATGCCGATAACTTGATCACCACTATTAGAATGATTAGGATTGTACTGAATTCATATAATTGTGCTAGAAAAACTTGATAAACACTTGAACATTAATCCTATCAAAAAATAATTTTAACATTGAACCATATGATCTAACTATTTAACTCTATAAAATTTGTAGATCAAACAATCATAAAACTAGTTAATCTACCACAAACACATGGATCTGCAAGTGTAATCGTTAAAGACCACAGCAGGATCTAAATCCAATGATTGTAGCTTAAATCTAGCTTAGAGAATAAGAAATAAATACTATTTATCTTTGGAGAAGCTAAATTACCTTAAAATTCTAACAAAATAGAGAGAGAAAACACTTGCAAGAGTTCTTATCACTCCAACAAGCATATGACAACAATAATGGGTAGAAATGAGCTAGTAAGTCGCCTGTCATCCTTAAAATATGCTAATAACTTAAAAATTGTGCATAATACCATCCATTTCACTTATATCGACATATTATTTTGATATTTGACAAAATATCAATGACATTCTTGCATTTTGACATTACACTTATGCCGATATAACCTCAAATTAGATAAATGTCATTTCACCTACATGTCGTGGACACGCCATGGGCATTCACTGGTGTGGAATAAAGCCACGTAGCAACAGCAGTCAAGCCTACGTGGCAATGCCACGTAGTCGATGGGCCCAACTTGGGCACAAAATCTGTGTGCGTGTGTTAGGATTTGGTGTGTTTCCCAAGTTTGTTTTATGCCACTTGTGGCAAATTATTTTGTGATTGATTGGTTAGAGTCCAAATTAGGATTGAGTAATTTTAGGTGTCAAGATTTGCACAAGTTTGGAGCGTGGAGGCTCCTTGCTGTGGGAAAAAACAATCCCACGTGGGAGTTGTTGCATGTTGGACCAAGGAGAGGAGCAATAGCCACTAGCTGCTGATGGTTGCCGACCAATGATGGTGGCTAGCGGCTGTGGAGGGTGGCCGACTACCTTAAGAGAAGAGAGAAGAGAGAAGGAGAGGAGTTTGAGATGCAGAAAATATTATTCCATTAACTCAAAAACAAATACAATAGAAAGACTTTTTTGTAGAAAAGAGAGCATATCCTCTTAAACAAGAAATAAATCATATCTCCTAAATAAGAAAGAACAAATTCCAACTAAAACAAATCTTCTAAACAACTTAACAAATAACCAAACTTACAAACTAAGCAAAAGACCAACCCTAGGACTACTAGGACTCTTGACCGACGTCCCTAGTGGCCTCCTGTCCTACTGCCACATGGCCTTCTTATTCCCAACATTAGGAATAGTTGATTGAATTTGTTTAGGAGATAGGATTTGCAATTCCTAAATTAGTTAGGATTATGATTGGATTTGGTTCTCTTTAAGAGACCGAAACCCACCTGTTTTTCTTTGAGTTGCAATAAAAAATTTTCTACATTCAACAACTCCCTCCTCTCTTCCTCTCCATAGCCATCAACCTCTCTCTCTCTCTCTCTCTCTCTCTCTCTCTCTCTCTCTCTCTCTCCACGCGTCAACTACAAAAGGCTCCTTCACACATCTCAAATCTTCACGGTAGAGAAAGGGCAAAGCTTCACCAAAAAGGTCTAACCAGATGGAAAAGATGAAGTGGCATAGAGATAGAGATTTAGACAACTCTAGTTAACAAAAGACTCCAACAACTTCCTTCATTCCTTTGCCAAAAGTAGGAGGAAGAATTTTGATATACACTATTTCAAATGGACAACAGCTATATACAAGAAATAGGCTATTGGTAGAGCATTTGTTGGCTTTTATCGCCAATTATTTTGTAAGGAGCAAGTCAAGAATTGACAATTAGGTGGATATCAGCCAAGACACCTTAGGGAGGAAGATATGGCTTCATTAACCCATTCATTTTCAAAGAAGTTTGGGAGGTTCTTTGCTCTTTTAGGCAAGAGGGCTTCCCTCAACAGGATGGGTTTCTCGAATTCTTTCTGAAGGAATTTTGGCCAATGGTAAAGGAGAGGTGATTGTAATCTTCAATTCACTCTCAGCTAATGACAACTTCTCCAAGATTAACCACTTTTTCTTATTCTTAACTAACAAGGGTGAAATAGTTGAGACCATTGAGGACTATAGGCTTATAGAACTCTCCAATGTGATGTATTTGTAGGTGGCCAAGACATTGGCCAGTCATCTTTTAAAGGTCATAAACTACCATATAAGACTTGTAGAAGAAAATGAACTTCATATTATTTTCTACAACCCTAGGACACTGCTTATAGATACGAGACCCTAGGGAACAATTACAACACCCCCTTACTTGGGGAGAAAGAAAAGAAACAGTGCCCCCAAACTTGGGGTACAAGAAAGCGTTAAAACACAAAATTACGGTATTAAACAAATACTCTAACATTCCCCCTCAAATTGAAGCATAGAAGTCAATCATGCTCAACTTGAAAACGCATATGTTGAAGATAGCCTGGGGAATTGTCTTGGTGAACACATCGACTACTTGGTTCTCTAACGATATGTGAGTAGTGTGGATGTAACCTTTTTAAATCATGTTCTAGTGTAGTGTGACAGTTTACCTCCATGTACTTTGTCTGCTTGTGAAAAGTTGGGTTCGCGATGAACATAGCTACCTTATCATTACACCTCGACTTCATAGGATCCAAGACAGGAAGTTGTACATCTAAGAGGACCAATCGGACCCATATTAGTTCATGTAAGGCTTGTGCCATGCCACGATACTCGGGTTCCGCATTGGACCTAACTACAACAATTTGCTTCTTACTTCTCCAAGTCACCAAGTTTCCCCATACAAAAGTACAGAAACCAACTCTTGTCCTTTGAGCATCCAACATAATTAGCGTCAGTGTAGGCCATGACACCAAGAGTGTGTCCACAAGAGAAGAGCCCATTTCCTATGGCGGACTTAAGATACCTTAAAATCATCATTGTCGCCTCCCAATGTATCCTCTGAGGCTTGTCCATAAATTGACTCACCTTGCTGAAAGCAAGGGCTATGTCTAAACGTGTCACGATTATGTACAACAACTTCCTACTAGGGCTCTACACTGTTTAGCATTTACCAATGCAGACTCGTCCTCATAGATATGTTGATTGGAGTCCATGGGTATCGAGGCTGGCTTAGCACCAAACATTCCAATCTCCTAAAAAAGATCAAGGATGTACTTGCGTTGAGATAGCACTACTCCTTTGGCATTGCAAGTCATGTCGATATCAAGGAAGTATTTGAGCGGACCCAAATCCTTAGTAACAAAGTATTACTATAGAAAATCCTTGGTGGTAGCTATGCCAACCGTGTCATCCCCCGTCAGAATGATGTCGCCAACGTACACCGACATCACAGCTCGTCCCTATGTTGTCACCCAGACGAACAATGCATGATCAGCCACTAAACTCTTAAACACAATATGCTCTACCACCTTAGACAACTTCTAGAACCACGTTTGCAGGCTCTTCTTAAAGCCATAGATGGCCTTTTGAAGTTTGCACACTCTATGACACTCCCCCTAAAGTTCGAACCCCAAGGGCTGCTGCATGTGGACTTCCTTGTCAAGATTACCATAGAGGAAAGTATTCTTGACATCTAGCTAATGAAGAGCCCAGTCACAGTGAATAGCTACAGAAATAAAAATTCAGATCGTAGGAAGCCTCGCCACTAGGGAAGGCATGTCAAAGTAGTCAATACTGTCTATCTAGGTATAGCCTTTGGTTACCAGCCTTGCCTTGTAGCGCTCAACGAACCCATCTAGCCAATGCTTTACAGTGAAGACCCATCGGTACCCAACAATCTTGGCATCATTTGGAGGATCAACAAGGGTCCATGTACCCCGTGAGCATAGTGCATCCATTTCCTCCTCCATAGCCCCTTTCCACCGTGGATCTCCAAGGGCTAAGTGGTGAGTAGGAGGAATCTGCATTGTAGAGAGAGCAGAGAAGAACTACTAGTGTTTAGGAGATAGCCTAGCCAAGGACACATGTTGGGAAAGAGGATGTAGAGTGCACGACCAAGTCCCCTTCCTCAGTGCGATAAGAAGGTCAAGACCGATATCTTCATCATCATTTGAAGACACCATCTTACGTGGCTCAGAGGAACCAGGAGTATATGTGGCACTATGACTAGGAGCGTCCGTCATTGTAGAGAGAGGTATTACCTCAAGAGCAAGTGAAGGCTCCGGCACTGAAGAGGCTCCTGTCTAAGTCAGTGAGAATAGACCCCCTCGAACAGGCTATTAGGGCAACCATGGGAAGTAGATGGTGGCTCGGGTAGCTTCCTCTAAGAGGTATCTGAGGGTACAGGAAATAGTATAACAGCAACATCCTCGAGTGAAAGAGTGCAAATGTGGGAGCCAAACATAGAGTTGTAAAGAATTGCCTCATGGAAGGTGACATCAGCCCTAACATAGTAGTGTCTCCTTATCGAGTCAAAGCAATGGTATCCCTTCTGTGTTCTTGGATATCCAAAAAAAATACACTTGATGGCTCAGGGAGAAAGCTTGTCTTTGTTGGATCCGTGAAGATGGGCAAAGGCCACGCACCTGAAGACCTTACGCGGCACCCAAAATAATTCACGGTCTAGAAATAAATTGGAATAAGGTACCTACTCGTCAAGAATCATAGACAGCATTTAATTTATGAGGTAGCATGCAATCAACATGACATCTCCCCAGTACCTATCAAGTACATTGTTCAATATCAATAGGATCCTCGCAACATATAGGATGTGTCAGTGCTTCCTTTCTGCTATGACATGTAAGGGCAACTTGTCTAATGGATAATTCCACACTCCCGATAGAAGGTATGCAAGGAGCTAGTGTAAAATTCCAAGGCATTGTCCAATCGAATGATCTTGACCTTTGCCTCAAACTGATTCCTAATCTCCACCAGGAAAGCACGGATCATATCCCTAGCTTGGGACTGGGATTTCAATAGAAAGATCCAAGGCATGAGAAATCATCTACTAACACCAGGTAAAATCTGTGCCCCACGATCTAGGGTTCGACTCAGCCCCTAGATGTCTAGATAGGGTAACTCAAACATGGCATCAAAACTCCTATGTCAGCTCCTTGGCAATGTATTCATGTGATGTTTTTCAAGTTGCCATGCCTCGCATTGGAAAGTGGCTATTGGTGCAATTTGTAGGAAAACCCTTCAAAGTTTATGCAGGAGATAACCAAATCAAAGGTGCCACAAGTAGCTAGAGGTACTTCCTAAAAGAAGAAAGGCATGGCCTGCATAACTGCATAAGGCAACTATAAGAGACAATAAACATTGCCTTCTTCACGGCCATACCCAATAGTGTGATATGTCAAAACATCCTCAAAAATGAGATAGCATCAAATACCGCCCTACAATTCAATTCCTTTGTTATTCTACTGACAGAGAGCAGACTCATAGGAAAATCTAGAGTAAATAGTACATTTTTCAATTTCATGCGAGGAGTCACTTTAACCTCCCCCAAACCTATAATGGGGGAATGTTGCCCATCAACTACCAGTATGGTCCTACCTATCAAAATGATCCTGAGTGTGGAGAACTACCTCACATCTCCCCCTGTTAGGATACACCAGAGTCCATGAGCCAGTTTGCTTCCTCTACCTGAGACAGGCATGTAATCCCCACCTGTGCTCAACAGTAACCACTCTCTTCCCCTCAGACGCATGTGTACCCTTCAGACTATCCCACATTTCCTTAGTCCTCTTGTGGTACATGATCTAAGTAGCTACATGTTGTATTGTGACGTTCATGATCCATGCTTTAACCGTGACATTATCCTTCTTCCAAGTGGCATACTTACTAACCTTCTCAACCGGCTCCGACTCAAGGAGACTATGTTCCTTATCATGATGCTCAAACACATTGAGGATTGATTATAACCATAACACATAATTGGACCCATCAAACTTTGCAATCGAGCCAAAAAGGGGATTCTTGAAGTCTCCTTAACTTCCTTCACCATGAGTGGAAGAATCCACCACTTCCAAGGCTATATCTTCCTTGATCGAAGTCATGGAACCTCAATCAATCAAAAAAACTTGGTTCTAGCTGCAAATATTAGTCACCTCTCTACTTAACTTGTGTCCATATTGCATAAGAACCAGAAAACAAAGTCGAAAATGCCTCTAACAGGCCAAATAGGGAGAGATCTCGCCTTAGCGGTGCTCCGACAGCTGCTGCCAGACTCTAACCGATCACTAACCGGTGGCACGGCTCCATAGAGGTCTAGACAATGCCACCTAAGCCTTAACAACTATGCAAGTAGGTCTTAAGTGGGCTCCTCACGTTCTTCGAGCAAGGGCAGCTTTAGGCGAGTAGTGAGTCACCTACGGCGCTAACGGCGGAGATGGGCCACCAGAGGGTGTCCTGCTAGCAAGGGATGGGTCGGCGACACCCCCCTAGTGGCGATTAGCAGAAGGAGGCGACACCGGTGACAATACGATGAAATCTACAATAGCAATGAAGGAGTTTGAACAAGGGGTTCGAATGAGGGTTCCTTTTGGGATTAGTTTAGGGCACAAATCCAAATGCAAAACCTAGTTTGATTATTGGTGGGAAAGAAAGGTGATGAGAATCGAGAAGGTACAGAGCTCAGGCCTAGGACCGTCACTTTGATATCATGTAGAAGAAAATCAGCTTCATATTATTCTCTACAGTCTTAAGTCTACTTATAAGTACAAAACCCTTGGGAATAATTACAGCACCCCCTTACTTAGGGAGCAAGAAAAGAAATGGTGCTCTTAAACTTGGGGGACAAGAAAGCATCGAAATACAAAATTACAAAATTAAACAAATACTCTAACAAGACCAATGTAGTCTAGTTTTATCAAGGGTCAATCCATTATGAAGAATTACAAAGTAGCCGTAGAGATTTTGTGAACCTGGAAGAGAGAAGACATGGAAGCTTCTTGGAAAGTGGATTTCTCTAAGCCGTATGATAGCCTGGTTTAGAAGTTTCTTTGATTTTCCTTAAGAATAAGGGGGTTCCCACTGCTGTGGTTCATTGGATGAAGACTTGCGTCGCATCTACACCTTGTTATCTTAGTTTAATGGGCTATCAAAGGGGGGTTGGATCCAACTAAGGAGAGGCGTAAGACAAGGATGCCCCTCAGTGCATTATTTCCTGGCAACTGTGTTATGCATTTTGTAGCACAAACGAGATTAAAGGCTTTGACTCTCATTGGGGTAGCATAATGATTCCTTTATTATAGTACGTTGACGACATGATTATCTTTATTTAGGGATCTACCAATGAGGCTCAAAAGATCAATTTACTCCTGGAAGTGTTTGGGAAGCTTCTAGACTTAGCGTAAACCTACAAAAGACGGGTTTTCTTTCTTTTAATGTGACTAAGGAAAGGGTAGCTCAATGCTGGGATATTCTGGGTGTTCAACAGTTGCACACTCCCTTCAAATGCCTGGGTTTCCCACTCACCATGGGTCATATCACTACTTGAAATTGGATCCCTGTTTTCAAGAGGTTGGAGAGGTGCTTTAAGGGGTGGACCTCTTATCTTTTTTTGAGGGGTGGACACTTAATTCTAGTCTCCCATGCCCTCTCTACACTACCCATCTAAAATTTGTCCCTTATGAGGCTATTGATCATTGTTCCGAAGAAGATCAATTCCATTATCCTCCCCATCATGTGTTAAGAGGAGGTATGCAAACCAAAAGAAATGGGATGGTTGGGTGTGCTAAAAATTGTAAGCAATGAATGATGCATTGCTCACTAAGTAGGTCCCTAAGCTTACAGACTGTAATTTATCATTATGGAAGAAAATTATTTGCTATTTATATGGAAATTTGGTTGATTGGGACAAGAAAATGTCCTTGTTATAGGTGCCTCCTTAAATCACAATTGCTCCTCTGCAAGGGTCATTGCTGACATTTATGTTGTTTCGCTGCTCTTACCAGTATCCTTACTATGGTGGCTGACTCATTTATTAACAGATGTTGGATGCCAGCCTCATAGCTATAAAGGCGTTCGCTTAGGTGGGACTAGGTGCCAAGATGGGGTGAAGCCCTAGAGCCACACTAAGCCTTAAGCAAGGCAATTTGCCTGAGGCACTGCCTGGGCTAAAACATTAAGCAAGTCTGCCTGAACAAAATTTATACCATTTCTTTTTTAAAACCCTTTAGGGATTTTAATTTCTTTTTACCCGATCATTGAGTGCTCTCTCCTAGTTAAATACACACACATGCATACATATATGCACATATACATAGATATATACATACACATACATTTACATATATATACATATAAAATGCATATACACATGCACACACACACACACACGTGTGTGTGTGTGTGTGTGTGTGTGTGTGTGTGTGTGTAATAATACATATATATAGTACACATAGCATAGAAATATAAATGTCTACTTACCAAATATGTGCATATGTGATTGGCATCCAAGGACTTCATCGAAAGAGTTTTATAGGAAGAATGCAAACCACACGGGAGATTAATTAGTAACCCAGTTCCACCATTAGGGGTATACATTTGGGGAGGGGATTTAACCCTTGAAGTTGCACTAAATGAATGTTTTTCTTGCTCTTTTTTTTAATGTAATCTGGGTGATCACCCCATTCTTGAGTACATAGCCTGAGGTAATAATTATTTGCTCCTCAAGGAGTGCAACTATCCTCTACGTCGCTTCGCCTCCTAAGCCATGGCCTTGCTACTTGTGTCATCACTTTGTATTCACACTCGATGTTGTCTAGCTAGCAGGATGGTTGGGTGGCTAGCTTTGTCCTTCCTAACAAGTCGCACCAATTAAGCATCTGGCAAGTTAGGTGAGATAGTCATCCAGGGGGTTCAGGCAGACCAATCAAGATAGCCACCCAAGAGGTCTCTAGCAAACCAATCGAGATAATCACCCGGGAGGACTCTGGCAAACCTGTCGAAATGCCTTCCTAGAGTGTCTGGGAGGCACCTTCTCGAGGCGAGCCTAGCAAGTTTGGCATGCGCCTAACCTGGGCTTGGGTTGATCCTCTCCTTGCCCAAATTCAAGGCTTTTTGAGTTTTGTGGGCCTGGTCTGATAGATCGGACTTTTCCTCCCCCATCAGTTGCCCCTACTCTCATAATTCGTTGTGCAGCAACAACCGCTCAACTCAATCGGGGGAGTTAATGCTTTCTTTCTGCATCCCTCACTCCTCTAGGGAAAGGGGGGGTACAAACTTTGGCAATCTGTTAAAAGAAAAACAGCAAGATTGATCCCCATCAAAAGCCCATCTTGAATAGTAGACTTTCATTAGAAGTCTTTCTTGTTGAAGTAACCAAGAAAACACCCTAATCTTCAAGCAAACACCTTAATCTTCAGTCAGCACAATAGCCAACAATCTTGAAGGAAATGATGGTTCTGGCTATTCCGCATACCCCAAGACTTCTTATAGTCATTCCTCACAAAAAAAATCTACCCTCCTCCCACGCCCAATAAATCCACACCATCAGCTGGGTGCACCATACCAACTAAATTCAGCAGATTAAGGAAGTCTTGCAGCCTAGCACTAGACAGAGCGGCCACAAAAGCAAGTCTCCACGTTCCACCCAAGTAGCAGTCCCCCACCTACGGCATCTTTATTTGCAGTCAAAGCAAATAAACACAAGAACGGATCAGAGAGTTGGCCATGGTAGCTTCAAATATCCGTCCACAACCAAAAGCATCCAGCCAAGCCAAGAATCGAACACAGAAATTGCATCACTTTACTACATAAGACAGCCACACCCTTCCAAAATAAAAGGTGAACAATGTGAGACTCCATACCTATCCCAGTCCAAGAAATCATCATAGCAAGAATGAATAACCCTCTTCCACGATGATTTCCCACCAGCCATTAAACGAACCACCTACTTTGATAAAAGTGCCTCATTCATCAAATAAAGATCTAGAATGCCCAAACCATCTATCACACCCATTAAACAACCACTAATTTTGTCACGAGAATATCAAATATTCAAGGATGATAGGTCCAAGTTTCATAATACCTGGCCAACCCAGAAATTGATGGCAAGTACTAAGGGTTGTAAATACAAAATTTATTTGACTTAGGAGCTTCAAATTTACGATGACACAAGCCTAATCTTTTTTTGATGGGAGATTTTTTTTTGAAAAGATTTTTTGACGGGAGATACAAGCTTAATCTTAATAACCCTCAACTGTATACTCAGACATTTGTAACTAGCAAGTATTAGTAAGTGGACCGTGATTATATGACAGGATTGCTAAATGCTTGGATGGCAATTGAGATCAGCAAGCCAATGCCAGGTACATCGATTTTATCTCTAGAAAAAGAAAAAATAACCCTGATTCTATCATTGTAGGCAAAAAATATATGTCAAAAGTGGAAACTCAAAAGACCCAATCAATGGAATAAGAATTTTTAGATTTTAATAAAAATCGATTAATCTAAGTCAAATATGTTTTAATAATTAGACGAACCTTCGTAAGGTTATTCAGCGAAAGCTCAACCAATGAGGCTCCAGATGCCTCTATAAGCGCTGCAACTGCCTCGTCACTGTAGCAAAAGGGAAACATAAATACAAATAAAGTCATGAAAAAACTGCTATATAACCATGTGAAAGCAAAAAGAATTTCATTCACTTACAAAGAAAAGTTTTAATCTCTTTTATGTGAGAGACATGGTAAAGTAGCAGACACCTCCAGACAGAAATACAAAATAAGTACTGAGTACATAGATTCCCACACTTCCCCTCAAGTTGAGGCGGAGATGTTTATAAGAGCCAACTTGTCACACAAGAATAGAAGCCTCTTCTTAGTGAGTGCCTTCGTAAGTTCCACGAGCTGCATCTCAAAAGGAACGTAGGGACTAACAATTTTTCCCTCAAAGACTGCATTCCTTATAAAGTGACGATAGACTTCAATATGCTTAATCCTTTGATGAAATGCTGGATTGGACGCAATGTAGGTAGCCAACTTATTGTCACAATACAGTGGAACATGCATCTATGCAAAAATCCCAAGATCCTTCAACAAGGATGGGTAGAAAAAAATGAATCAATCTATTATTTCAATAAGCCCTACACCTCTTTATGTAGAGAGGTGTGGGCAAATAGCACTACATGTCCAAGAAGAAAAATAAAATAACATAATAAAAGATAAAACTAAGTAGGGGTATGTTAACACTCCCCCTCAAGTTGGAGCATAGATGTTAATCATGCTCAACTTGGAACATGTATCAAAAGCTCCACGTAGCAAAGGCGTCGTGAAGATGTCAGCCGTCTGATTCCGTAAAGCAACAAATGTGGTGTATAATACTCCCCGTTACATCAGATCTCTAGTGAAGTGACAAGCCACCTCTACATGTTTTGTCTTCTCCTAAAATATTGGATTACCGGCAACGTAAGTAGCAACCCTATTATGACGCCGCATCTCCATAGGAACACCAACCTAGACATGTAGATCCCGTAGTAGGGACTTCACCTAAACCATCTCAATGGCAGTTTAGGCCATAACCCGATACTCGGATTCTGCACTAGATCTAGAGACAACCCCTTATTTCTTGCTCTTCCAGGTAACAAGATTTTCAGCAATAGAAATACAAAAGCCTGTGATGAATTTCCTATCAACCATACACCCGACATAATCAGCATCTGAATATCTAACAATACTCATAGGTGCCCCTTTCTGAAAAAGTAACCCACATCTAAGTGCTTTCTTCAAGTATCTGAGCACCTACATAACTGCCTACCAATGTAGTTTAGTGGGCTTATCCATAAATTGACTTAGCTTCCCAATATCCAAAACAATACTTGGTCTAGTGATAATCAGGTACAACAATTTTCCAACAAGCTACCCGTAGGAGTGACTGTCAACCACTTCTACCGCTTCATCGTATAAATGTACCTTGGGGTCCATAGGAATATTAGCTGATTTGGATCATAGCATGCTTGTCTCCTAAAGCACATCAAGAGCATACTTGTGTTAAGATAGAATTATCCCATCCTTCCTTGCGGATTGCAACCTCGATTCCTAGAAAATAGCACGGCTGCCCCAGACCATCATAACAAACTGCTTTGCTAGGAATCTTTTGACTTCTATCATACCAACTTTGTCATCCCCTATAATAATCAAATCATCAACATATACTAAGAGAACCACCACATCTCAATATGTCTTCTTGACAAAAAGTGAATGTTCTTGAGTCCATAAATAGCTTTCTTCAATCTGTATACACACTCCCCTTGAACCTCAAACCTAGGGGACTACTACATGTATACCTCAACCTTAAGATCACTACAGAGGAAGGCATTTTTGACATCAAGCTAATGAAGCCTCCAACTCTTGTAAGCAGCAACCAAAATAAGAATCTGGGTAGACAGGCGAGCAACGAGAGAGAAAGTGTTGAAGAAATCAAAAATAACCATGATAAATAGGAAAAATCATCCACAATGACTAGATAGTAGCGGCGACCCTACCGAACAAGTATCCGACTAAGGCCTCAAACATCCAAATGTAACAACTCAAAAAATAGCAGTAGTACTGTCTAAGCATCACAGTGTATTTCAGTGGCTGGTGATAGCAGTAGTGGCTAGTAGTGGCTGGAAAAAATTTGTGGTGCTTCTCTAGCTGACAAGCATCACATTGTATTTCAGTGGCTTGTGACAAATGTGGGATAATGCATCTGAGCCTATCCAAAGACAGGTGACCAAGACAACGATGCCACTACAAGGCACTCCCAAATTTGAAACTAGAACCACACTGACACATAGTAGCAAGAGGCATCTAGACTAGACAATACATACTCCTCTCTTCATGTCTGCCATTAATCGTCATCCCCATCAGTTTGTCCTGAAATATACAACCAACATCATCATATATGGCTCTACAATTAAGATGTTTCGTAATCTTATTGATAAACAACAAATTCATAGATAAATCAGGAACAAAAAAGGCATTAGGCAGTCGCATGTTATGGTTAACACTCTCCCTTACCATCAATCTGTGCATGTCTGCCATCTGCCACCTATATTGTCTTTCCATGTGGCACAATCTGCAATCTTCCAAAGCATCCATGATCACCAAATAAATGATGTGATGCACCAGAATCTACCAACCAGGACATATCAGTACCTAACGACAAGGCAAAAGCAACAATCCCAATAGTGGTGATCGACTCCTTAGTCAACTGAGAGAGGTGTCGAATCACAACATCATATTCTACACAAGGAACAATGTCAGACTACTCGGCATAAGTCACAGAAGCCTGATCGGCTATCAATGGTCTCCCGTGCTTGGGCCCAAACGAAGCCTCTACATGTCCAACCTTCCCACAAAAGGTGCAAGTGGTACGAGGCCTCCTAGAAAATCCTCATCCTCTCCTCCGTCCATGCGTGGAAGAAACACCTCTACCTCCATGTCCAGTAACATTAACCATGGCTAAAGCCTATCCAATACTCTCTCCAGTCTAAGGTAGAAGCACAACAAGTCTACTTAGACAACTATAAACCTCCTCAAGTGTAGGAAGCTAACACAACGTAAAAATCTGTGAATGGGCAACAGCGTAGTCTAGGCCAAGTCTAGGCAGAAACAAGTGAACCGTAAACTCCTTGTGGTAATCCTTCTAAGTAGCACAAGTACATACTAGCCCACATGCATTATATTTCTTCAAGAGTCCTTTCAAGGTAGAATAATACTGAGAGAGTAAGCGACCTGCTTGCTTCAATTCAAATAACTCATGATGAAGATGGAAGACCATAAAAGAATTCTTCTCATGAGAGTGTCTTTGAAGCTATCCCACATCTGTTTCATTGTCCTATAATACATAATTTCATCTCCAATACGTGGAATAACACTATTCATCAGCCAGGCACATACCATAACATTATCTTTCTTCCATGATGCATTTTTCCCTATCTTATCAGTAAGCTCAGGCTCTAACAAAATATGTTCCTTATCGTGGCCCTTCACCATCAAAGGAATGTCTGCGACCATCTTGGATAATTAGTCTCAAGTCTAATTATGGGACCAAAAAACAAACTCCTGTAAGTCACATTCTCCGACATGGTACCGGATGCCACCTTAGACCCCAAAGAAAATGCCATCCTGAGCCTCCAGACAAAGAAAATACGCCAAAACAAAGATCTAAACCAAGGCTGAAATAAGGAGATTCAGGAAATAAACATAGATTTCCGAGCGATATAAAGCACAAAAACCACATTGAAAATTCTCAACAGCCTCTGTAAGATCAGGACCTCCCTGCTAGAGCCGAGATCCAGTCCCAATAGTACCTACAGGGCTGATGAGAGGTCCTCCCCTTCCACCTACAACACTTGGTGATGGCTTGATGCACCCAGCAGCACCAACATTGCCTTGCAGGGGCAACGCCGATGGTCGCTGGTGCCGCTAGTCGCGCTAACGGTGTCGCTGATGGCTACTAGCGATGGCGTGTGGAGGGAAAAAGGGAGGATTAGGGTTAGGGTGGAAGGGTTTTGGGGCTTAGTTTAGGTAGGATATCAGAACCTAATCTAGGACCACGTTCTGATACTAGTAGGAGAGAATGAATCAATCTATTATTCCAATAAACCATACACCTCTTTATAGAAAGGAGGTGTGGAAAAATAACGCTACATGTTCAGGAAGAAAAATAAAATAACATGGAACATAATAAATAATAAAACTAAGTGGGGATATGTCAACAATACATCACAGATTGTATGAGCCATAGCTTTATACTCCACCCCTGCACTGGAACAAGCAATCACAGCTTGCTTCTTGCTTCGCCATGAAACAAGATTCCCTCCAAGGAAAACAACATAACCTACAGTAGATCTCCTATCATCAACTGCTTTAGCATAATCTGCATCTAAGTATGAGACAATATATGTAGAGCCATTGTTTTGGTAATAAAGGTAATAAAGGCCCTTTCCAGGATTCCCCTTTAAGTATTTTAGTATCAAGCACGCATCACGCCAATTACTGTAAGAGGGTTTCTCTATGTACTAACTGGCTTTATTTACAACAAAGATAATGGCTAAGCGAGTGACTATCAAATGTAGTAGCTTGCTCATTGTGCTCCTGTATCTCGTAACATCCTCAAACAGCGAACCATCCTCAAATAACATATTCTTCTGGTGTTTAACCACAACTCTAGACAGCTTTGTCCTTAGCAATCCTGCCGCCTCTAGAATCTGCAGCATATACTTCCATTGAGATAATGGTAGACCAGTGTCCTGCTATATTGCTTACGTCCCAAGAAAATATCTCAAGTACCCAAGATCCTTTGTAACAAAAGTCTTGTGTAAGAACTCCCTAATCTACTACATGCCTTCTTCATCATCACCGATTAGAATTATATCATCTGCATAAATAGCTAAAACAACTATCACATCTGTATGCCTCCGAATAAAGATTGAATGATTTGATGAAGATTAACTAAAACCCAGTTGTCACCTTCAAACTCAGCCTCTCAAACCAGGCTCTGGGACTTTGTTTGAGGCGATAAATGTCATTTTTCAACCTGCAAACATGCTCCCCCTTAACCTTGTAGCCCGAGAGTTGACACATATAAACCTCCCCTGTGAGATCTCCAGACATGAACACACTGGCTAGTACTTGCCTATTTACTACAATAAATATGATGCAAATAGAGGAGACATATGCCATTGGAGAGAATGTCTCAAAGTAGTCAGCCTCGTAGGTCTAAGTGAAGCCCTTAGCGACTAGGCATGCCTTAAACCTGTCCATAGTACTATTAGCCTGGAACTTAACGGTGTAGACCCATTTGCAGTCAACCAGGGTTGCACTGGGTAAACAAGGTACCAGGTCCCAAGTGCCACATGAAACCAAGGTTGTCATCTCATCATCCATTGCCACTCTCCAATAAGGATCCTATGAAGCCTTAATGTAATCTCAGGGTAGTACAATGCTAGTGAGCACATTAGCAAATTACTGCTAGTCACTACTCAAGTGAGTTGTGGTCGTGTACTTGGAGATTGAATGTCAAGTGCATGATCTACTAGACTTCCAAAGAGCAATAGGAAAATCATCTATATTCTCCTGGTTTATTGGAGACACTCACACTGGACGATCCTCCATGGAGGAATCAGGAGTAATAGGAAGTGGAGTATGCCACTTATGATTGATGAGCTAAGTCAATGCTAGCTCCTTCTGAGAAGAATGGTACTCTAACAAATAAAGTACACTATAGTAACAACATACTGCTCGTATACCAGATCATAGCACATGTACCCTTTCTAGCAACAGAAGTATCCCAAAAGCACACTTCATCGCACGAGGAAGAATGTCCTGTAAGCCAAAGGCCTGAAGAAAGCATGTGCACCCAAATGTATGCAACGGCAGAGGAAAAGATTACTCTAAATCTGGATGTAACACCTGATAGGGAATCTTGCCATGAAGAACTAAAGATGGCACTCTATTCATAAGGTAAGTGGCAGTCAGAACTGCATTCCCCCAAGATTGCTTAGGTACCTTCATGAACACAAGAGTCCTAGCAATATCTAGTATGTGTTAAAGTTTTCAGTCATCAACATCATGCCGCTGTGAAGCATAAGCACATGACATTTGATGGAGTCCCTTTACTTGCAAAGGTTTGAAGATCTAGCTTCATAAACTCTAGTGCATTGTCACTTCTGAAAATTTGTATGGATGATGAGTACCTAGTCTGCACCTCCGCAAAGAATCATTATCTACTCCATCAAAAAGACCCAAGTAAACCGACTATAGTCATCAACGAATATGACAAAGTATCTATGTCCTCCACTAGTAACTCTGACAGGCCCCCACATATCACAATGCACAATACAAAAGGGAGAGGTGCTTACCCCTTCAGTACAACAAGAAAAAAAGCTCCAATGGTGCTTGCCTAACTAACAGACCTCACAGTCAAAGGTGGTAATAGACGCAAGATCTGAGAACATCTGCCGCATCTTGCCCACAGATGGATGACCAAGGCCTTGATGTCACAAGATAGGATATTAAGAAGATACAAGTCATCCTTCTCTATGCTCTCACCAATAATTTCATTAGTTAGTTTATCCCGAAAGTAACAATGCTTGTTATCAAAGATAACTCTACAACAGAGATCTTTACACAATCTACTAACAAACAAAAGATTCATAGGAAACTATGGAGCACAATGTACCTCTATCAACTGCAATGTGGATGATATCTAAACATCACAACCGTAGACACTGGAGAACAAAAGCCATTAGCTACCTTTATTTATGATACACATCTGCCTTAAAATGCTAATATTCCCAGTGAGATAGATTGATGCTCAGTCAATCACCCGTTGTTCATGTGTAGACACAATCTTTCGTATTTTATTTTTGGAAACTGCCACAACTACACTGCAACACAATGACTTCTTGTGCAGCCATACAAGTGCAACCCAACCTCAAACTGATAATATAGTAGTCAAAAGGAAGATCAGTAGGTTCTGGGAGATGATCTCAAGCACAATAAGGGAGATGATCTCGATAAATCATGGTATTGATTATACCATTGATACAGCAGGACAACAGAAACAACACCAGCAATCACCACCAACGGCAACAGATCTAGGTGATACACCAACAGGTCACCATCGCCCAATAGACATCAGCAGATCTTATAGTATGGTAGTCAAAGGAAGATTGTTAGGTTCTGGGAGATGGTCCCAAGCACAATAGGGGAGACAATCCTGAGCACCGGATAAATCATGGTATTGATTATATCCATCGATACAGTAAGAACAACAGAAACAACACCAGCAATCACCACCAACAGCAACAGATCTAGGCGATACACCAACAGGTCACCATCTCCTAACAGACATCAGTAGGTCTTAGCGCACAGCATCAACACAGAACAAATCAAGGCAGCATCAACAACAAATCTGTTGCACAGCAATGCAGCAACAAACGATCAGTACCAACAACAGATCAGATTAGCAACACATCCAATTAACATTAGTAGATCCACAGCCATAGCATCATCAAATCCAATCAGCAGCACATCAATCGAATTGAGAACCAACAGATCCGACATCAGCAATGGATGATTGGGATCCAAGCACGAAATCGACACTAATTAGTCCCACATAGTTTGGGACAAATTGTATGTGATCTAGGTTGCCTATATATATATATATATATATATATATATATATATATATATATATCCCGCAGTTTACCCTTGAGAAGAATACAAAGATACTATACCCATAAAGGTACTTCTTTCGTGGTTTTCTCCCTACTTTTCATGAGTAAGGTTTTCACGTAAACCCAATTATTCTTTATTGATTATGCTTTGATATTGGCAAGATTGACAAGAATGTGGAGCATGGAGGCTCTACTTGGGTGTGGAAAATAGTCCACATGTGGACTATCCATGCATGGTGACCAGAGGCGTAGAGGAGCACCACCGGCTGGCTGGGTGTCCAATAGTGGCTGATGGTCGCCAAGAGGGTGGTTGTCTGTTGGAAGAAGAGAGAGAGAGAGAAAGAGAGAGAGACAAGAAGAGCCTTGGATTGGAAATATTTGTATTACTCAAAATAAAATACAAAGGAATGCTCTCTTTATATAGAGAGAACATATCCCAAAATTTGGAAACAAAAGATCTTATCCCATAAGGAAAAATCTTATCTCTAAACAAGAAAAGAAATCATAAACATTGTTTCCTAAAATCGCATTTACTAAAAATAACCAAACTTGCATCTTAAGCAAAACACCAAAATTAATCCCTTGGACCACAACTGTCGGCCCCTGTAGGCCTTTTATTGCTTGCCATGTGGCACTGCCACGTAGCCCATCTTTTATTCCCAACACTCCCCCTCAAGTCAAAGGCCGCGAGGCCGACAACTTTGTCTTCCACTTCTGAGGCTAAACACCCCATCATTCATCATCTTCGAGAGCCAAGCTCTTGATCTTCGCTTTTGACAAGTCGATAGTTAATCTTCTTGCGACCTCTGGAGTCGTTACTTCTATGGCAACCTCAGTAGCCGTCACGACGGTCGCTGTTGACTTGTCATCTCGCAGAAGAGCACGCAGCTTCTTAAGGTCTTCATGAGTTAGGGAGTCCACACGTGAGGTACTAGTAGCCTCACGTTGTTGTCTCCCAAACCTCTCCCAACACTTGTCATGTGGATGATTATTGCGTCCATAATGTTGGCACTTCAGGTAGACGCAGCCAGGTCCACGTCCACGCCCTCATTCTCGGCTTGCACCAGCTTCTGGAATAGTAAGTGCAAAGCTCTCACCTCCTGGCGTGTCTTCCTCCTCGAAAATCTCCATCTTAAGGAGATAGCAAAAGATGATCTCAAGATCCATCTTCCCTTCTGAAGCAAGGATCTGATCTCGGGCAGTTAGATAATGGAAATGTAATCCTGATAAAAACTTGGCAGACTGCCAGACCGCCTGTCTCCCCCTGCTTGTTGCAACAAAGTGGCTCGTAGATCTCCAATTTCTCAAATAATGCATCCATCTTCTTGTAATATTTGGCCAAGGAAAGATCTCCTTGACTGGCTATCAAGATATGAGTGTAGAGCTCAGTAATACGAGCGTTGTTTGAGATTCGGGCATACCTCTTCTCGAGGGCCGTCCAAATCTCATATGCACTCTTTTTGTAGAGCATATTTAAGGCTATGGACGGATCCATCGAGTTCATGAGCCAGTTCATGACGATGTAGTTCTCCTTCTCGAATTTCTTCTTGTCATCCTTGAATTCTGGTAGCTCCTCAAGGAGAATGCTTAGTTTCTCCTGACCTCCAACAAATATCTTGAAGGCACGAGCCCACAAGCCATAGTCGAAAGCGCCACTTAGCTTGATGGTTGTCCCAGAGACAACCACCTTGCTTTCTCCGCGACCAAGCGTGCCATTTCCAACCGACGTTAATTCTGTCATCTTCTTCTAGTCTTCCTTCTCTGTGTAAGGAGTCAGATTTGTCGATGATGACTTCTTGGATGCGAGAGCCACCGTGTGGTCAAGATACCCACACACACAAGAAAGTCTAGACCGATGGCTCTGATACCATATCAAGATTGACAAGAATGTGGAGCATGGAGGCTCTACTTGGGCGTGGGAAAATAGTCCACGTGTAGACCATCCACGCGTGGTGACCAGAGGCGTAGAGTAGCACCACTAGCTGGCCAGGTGGCCAACGATAGCTGATGGTCGGCCAAGAGGGTGGCCGGCTATTGGAAGAAGAGAGAGAGAGAGAGAGAGAGAGGAGAGGAGGCTTGGATTAGAAATATTTGTATTGCTCAAAATAAAATACAAGGCAAGACTCTTTATATAGAGAGAACATATCCCAACATTTGGAAACAAAAGATCTTATCCCATAAGGAAAGATCTTATCTCTAAACAAGAAAAGAAATCCTAAACATTGTTTCCTAAAACCACATTTACTAAAAACAACCAAACATGCATCTTAAGCAAAACACCAAATTTCACCCCTTGGACCATGACCGCCGACCCATCTTTTATTCCCAACAGATATTATCATTCATTATTATTCCACTTTATTTATTTCTTGGCATAGTGACAGAATGGATTACTCTTAGGTTTTATCATCTTCTATGATTTTGTTCCACGCATGTTTGATTTCGCATGGCGATGTCGAGTACTGATCAAGAAAAAGAAGCCCCTTTGTTGCTACTCCGAGAAATAGTAGCGACATCTTGCTCGTAAGGCATCAACGGCATCAATCTCACGCAAGATAGTGTGTTGAGTTATGTTGTAGTATTGTGAGGGGCTAGTTGTCACTTCTTTTTCTTATTGGACTCATGGTGTTATTTCTCCCTTGTCTCTTTCCATATAAAGAGACATAACAACTGCCTAATAAAATAAGACTTCTTTTTCTCTTCAAATTGATATCAGAGCACCAGATTAGGGATACCACCAAATAAACCCTAACCCTACCTCAAGGCACACCTCCATCGGACGCACCGCCATCACCGGCAACAACGCCGACGCCCCACCACCGTCGCAGCAGCAGCAGCCTCATCCATCACCGCCTTCTGCTACAACCCATCACCGTGGCGTTCTCCTGCGCTGCTATTTGCTATTGTCGATATGTTGCAGCAGCATCGCCTAGGGCTGCGGTAGCCATCATCGTGGCAGCAGCAGTGCCAGCAGACATCTCCTGAGGGTTGTGCAAACCCCACAGAGCTACCTCGCCACCTAGTACGACTGTGACTGTCGCCTGAGCTCCACCTAGCGTAGCTGAGTCCGCCTTCAGTTGTTGTAGGGAGGTTCTTGAGTGTTGTGGAGATGGAGATGTGAAGCAAGAACCTCCCTACAGTTGGTATGACCTCCTTGATCTCTTGATGTGTATTCCCCATTGTGAATGTTTATTTTGGGGTGTGTATTCTCCTGATTGATTGGTTTTTGGGATGTGTATTCCCCAGTGAAATGTTGGAGTTGTCTGTGAATTGTGGAGTGCGTATTCCCCAAGTTGTCGGTGTTTTATCTACTGGTTGGGCTTATTTGTGTGTTTGAAGCCACCATGTCGGCATCAGATGATTCCGAGGTGTCTTCATGATAGAATACAGAGAGCAGGGTGTATAAGAGCCCCTTCTTTGCTCCTATTACAAAATTGGATGAGACCAATTACCCCCGTTGCTCTCAAACCTTCCTTGTCACTGTGGAAGGCCATGATAAGAAGCATGTGCTTCTGAAAGCATCACCTGAACAAAAAATAGAAAAATACTCAACCTGGAATCGAGATGATGATATGGTAAGAGCCTAGATCCCGATTAGCGTTATTACAAAGATTGGTGATGAAGTGATGTATTACAGTTCTGCTAAAGAGATGTGGGACGGTTTGAAGTCGGCTTATTCATATAAGTTGAATTCAACTCAAGTATTTCAGATTCACTATGATTTGTGCCATCTCAAGCAGAAGGAGATGAGTTTGTCTCACTATGAAAGGATTATTAGAGAAATATAATGCATGGAGACCGATGTGTACTTCGTCTACGTGCAGAGATCACAGGAAGGAGTTTGCAGCCCACATGTTCCTTACAGGGCTAAGTGATCACTATTCAACAGCCCATTCTCAGATTTTGGCTCTCTGAGCTCCCGCCTATTGAGGAAATTTACAGGAGGTTGAGTAGGATGCAAATTCAGCCTACTCATGATGCAATTGTTACCTCTACATCTTCGGCTCATGCTACTGTCAGCACTCATGCTGCTTCGACAAAGGGAGAGGCCGAACTAATGGTAATCGCGGCAAGCCAACATGTTCTTACTGTGGCAAGCTTGGCCATGTCGAGGCTAAATGTTGGAATAAGCTGGGCCATCCTACTATGGCCAACCAGGCTTCTGTTACAGCTTCTCCAGGTGTGAGCACTGAGGCAATATCTCTTGCAGAAGCAAACTATGATGCCGTTGTGTAGCAGCTAGCACAGTTGACCCAGGAGCAGCATCAATCCTCCAACACTGCAGCCTATGCATCTGCATCAAGTATGAAAGGATCATGGTTGATTAATTCAGGTGCATCTAATCATTTGACAGGAAATTCCCAGTACTTTAGGGGATTACAAAAGACATCCCAAGAACATTCTGTCCAGCTGGCAGACAGTAGACATGCCCCCATCGGGGGTAAGGGAGGGGTATCCGTTACATCCTCCATGCATCTTAATGATGTATATTATGTGTCGAACATAACAATGCAACTACATCTGTTAGTTTTATTACTAAGCAGTTGAATTGTCATGCTATTTTTGATGCTATCAGATGTACTTTTCAGGGTCGCATGACTGGGAGGACGATTGGTGGTAGCCATGAGGAGGTGTATATCGGCTAGCTCAGAGTCCAGTTGCTGCAACCTGTCAGACAAGTACTACGGGGAGTACCTTGCAGTGGCACAGAAGACTAGGTCATCTTTCCCTCGACAAGCTACGCAGTGTCATACCTCGCTTGTCTCCTGCCATGAAGATTCAGTGTGATGCATGCCAGATGGGGAAGCATCACCGTGCCAGCTTTCCAGCATCTATCCAGTCTACCAGTTCTGCTTGTTTTGATTTATTGCATTGTAATGTTTAGGGTCCTAGCCGTGTAGCAGATCGCCAGAATTTTAGATATTATCTGTTATTTGTGGATGACTTTTCGCTTATCTTGGGTCTTTTTGATGAGGAATAAATCTGAAGTTGACTCGTTGGTTCAGCAATTTGTGATGTTTGTGAAAAATCAATTTGGTGTATGCATTAAGAAAATTAGAACAGATAATGCATTAGAATTCTGCACAAATAAGCTAACTGATTTATATGGATCACTGGGTATTATACATCAGACACCATGTACTCATATGTCACAGCAGATTAGATAGCTGAAAGGAAACACCGTCACATTCTGGATACAGCTAGAGCTTTACTTATCCAGAACAGTGTTCCACATAGATACTGGGGCGATGCGGTTCTTACTGCCTGTTATCTCATTAACAGGCTCCCTTCTTCTGTGTTACATGAGCAGATTCCATGGAATATCTTATATCCTGATGCTGACTTATTTCTTGTGCCACCAAAGACCTTTAGGGGTGTGGCATTTGTACATCTCCTTGGGCCTGGTCGTGACAAATTGGTGCCAAGGATAATTAAGTGTGTATTTTTGGGATACTCACGCACGTAGAAGGGATACAAGTGTTTCGATACCATACACCAAAAACATTATGTGAGTGCAGATGTGACTTTTCATGAGTTACCTCAAGTCATCAGTTGAGAGAGATAGAGATGGCTACTCCTATGCCTGTGCCTCCTATAACATGGGAGGATTTTTCTCAGAGCAGTGGTGTATATACTACCAGTCACACTGTGGGCACTTTCAGACCTGTACCACCGGATGAAAAAACATTTGAGGGTGCTACATATCAGGCTATCAGCTGCCAGTCACTTACAGAGACATGACACACCCCCTCCTCTTCAATTCCTACCGAGCCACCATCATCCTCCATTCAGGTGTGTATTAGGAATACTGATGATTCTTCTGCTCGTGTCTTCAGGATCCCCTTCTTTGCCCACAGATGAGGATATTCCCATTACTATCAGGAAGGCTCCGAGATCCTGTGCACAGTATCGTGTTGCTAGCAATGTGGTTTCTACAGGTTCTCTTGAGTCAGAGTTTCATACTTTTACAGCTGCAATCTCTAGTACGGAGATACCTACTTCCTACCAGCAGGCACTTCTGCATCCACATTGAAAGGTGGCTATGGAAGAGATGTCGGCACTTACTGATAGAGGTACATGGGAGTTGTCTAAGTTGCCTTCAGGTGTGCACTTAGAGCCAGATGAGTATTTGCCCTGAAATACAACTCTGATGGATTTGTTTCTCGGTATAAAGCTCGCCTTGTAGCCAAAGGATTCACCTAGACCTATGAGGTAAGTTTCTTTGACACTTTTTCTCCTGTGGCATGACTCTCCACGGTCCGTATTCTTATCTCAGTTGCAGCCTATTATGGATGGCATCTTCACCAACTCGATGTCAAAAATACCTTTCTATATAGAGATTTGGAGGAGATATACGTGCAGCAGCCACCTAGTTTTGAGGTTTAGAGGGAGTGTGTATGCAAACTTCGTAAGGCCATTTATGGCCTTAAGCAGAGCCCTCGAGACTGATTTCAGCGTTTGTCTGAGACACTCTTTATGATTGGGATGCAGAAATCTTCCTCTAATCATTCTTTGTTTGTTAGGAAGACCAGTACTGGTACAGTGGCTTTGTTGATATATGTTGATGACCTTATTCTTATAGGCGATGATGCAGATAGTATTACTCAGGTGAAGGAGTATCTAGCTCATTAGTTTGTCATGAAGGATCTTGGGAAGCTGAGATATTTTCTGGGCATTGAGATCGCAACAAACAAGGCATAGTGATGTCTCAGAGGAAGTATGCACTTGATATTCTTCAGGAGACAGGCATGCTGGGATCCAAGGAAGTCAACATACCTATGGAGACTAAAGTTCATTTATTTAAGGATAAAGTGAAGCTAAAGGACAAGAAGGTCTATCGGCAGTTTGTTGGAAAGTTACTGTATCTAACCATCACCAGGTCAGACATTAGCCTTGCAGTGGGTAAGCTAAGTCAATTCTTAGACAAGCCCACTGATGTTCACTGGCAGGCGATTATGCAAGTGTTGAAGTACATTAAGGGATGCCCAGGCAAAGGAATTTTATTCCAGAGGAAGAAGGGTCCTATGTCTATGGTAGCTTATTCTAATGCAGATTATACAAGAAACGTGGCAAACAGGCGATCTACTACTAGTTTTTGCACATTTGTGGCTAGAAATTTGGTGACCTGGAAAAGCCAGAAACAGAGTGTTATGTCACACTCTAATGTTGAGTCTGAATACAGGGTTATGGGTCATACTGCAGCTGAGATGATATAAATCAGATCTTTGCTAAGAGATCATGTTGAAATCCAGGAGCCTATGGAGATGCACTGTAATAATCGGGCTGCGACATATATTGCTAATAATCCCATATTTCATGAGAGGACAAAACATGTGAAAGTTGACTATCATTATATCAGAAGCCTAATTCAGCAAGGTTTACTTCGTACTACGTGTCTTGCTTCTACTGACCAGACTGCTGATATTTTTACTAAGCCATTGCCTCGCCCCCAATTTGAGAAGTATAGGAACAAGCTGAGCATGGTGGATATATATGCTCCAACTTGAGAGAGAGTGTTGAGTTACGTTGTAGTATTGTGAGGGGCTAGCTATCACTTCTTTTTCTTGTTGGACTCATGGTGTTATTTCTCCCTTGTCTCTCTTTATATAAAGAGACATAGGGACTACCTAATAAAATAAGACTTCTTTTTCTCTTCCACTTAGTGAGATCGCACAAAGATTGGCTACAACTACTCCAACAACAAAGATGGCGGCACGAAAAAAGGAGCGATCGTCGAGCGAGGCAACAAGAAAAACGAAGAAGGTGATGGCAATGTTGCGACGATGAAGAAGCCTCCAACAAGAAGGTTGACACCTCTAGAGCAACGCATTGATGCTACCTTTCATGGTGAAGCATCATCGAACAAAAAAGAATCAGCGATAGCAGAAGACGACCGAAGCAAGTGGCGATGCTTAGTAGCGCGACGTCCATGGCAATGATCTAACATCCCAAATTCGACGATGATGGCAACAGTAAAACGATAGCATCGATTACAAGGATTTCTCACGCAAGATTGCGAAGAAGAGCACGCGAGATCAAAGCAAGGCAACAACAAGCTTGGCAGCATCGATCTCGTAGAAGATCGCAAGATCTTTGTGGCAACCACTCGATGAAGGTGCAGCGACGAAGAAGCTGAAGAAGGAACATGCGTGGTTTGTTACAACGGGGATGGAGGCGAAGAAGGCAATGAAGCAACATCGACGAAGCTGACAGCACAAACACGATTTTGGGTTCTTTTGAACCTTAAAAGAGATATTTTGGTATTTTTTCCATCTTTACCACTTGTGTTTCTGTTATACCCTTTTTAGGTCACTCCTTATCTTTGCAAAGAAAAAGGGGCAGGAAAGAAAGAAAAAAAAAAGGGGAGAAGACGACAGTACAAAGAAGAGAAAAAAGAGGGAGAAACAAAAAGGAAAAGGAAAATGGAAAATATCAAAAAAATAAAATAAAATAAAATAGAAAAAAAAAATTAAATGATAATGAAAAAGATAAGAGAAGCTCTTCTCTATCTGATTTTCTTCTCTATCTTGTTTTTCTTCGCCTTTACTAGTATGGGAGAAAGGGGGTGTGAGCCTCTTCGTGTACCCCATATGACCCTTTTATTTGAGGTCCTCACATGAGAGAAACTTTTTTTTGGTCCCTGTACGAGAGAAACAAAGAATTCTCATATAGAAGAGACCACTCTCTAGGTCTCCAAATGAGAGACCTCTCTTTGAGTTTCCGTGTGGAAGAGGCTTGCCTCTTGGTCTCAATAAGAAACACTCTTTAGAGTTTTCAAAATGAAAAGCACAGGCACCAGAGCCAGCTTCAGTGATTCATCTACAAACTCCAACCTACACCTGCCTATAAATAAGAAAGAGAATGTAAGGAAGCCGGTGACCCAACAGCATCAGTTGAAGTCTCTTTTGAGTGTAGTGCATTTTGCTTTGTAGGGTGAGGATTTATTTTGTACAAGATAAGCATTCCATGCTCCAGCTTAAGAGGGAGTGTTGAAAGATGAAGAGTTGTTAAGGGTTAATTTATTCCCACATTATGTGGGACAAATTGTGTGTGATCTAGGTTGCCTATGTAAAGCCCATGTATCCCCTAGTTTATTCTTAAGAAGAATCCAAAGATGCTTCGCCCATAGGGGCACTTCTTATGTGATTTTCTCACTGCTCTTCGTGAGTGGGGCAGTGATTTAAATGCCAACGACATGTCGCCGACAAGGCTGTTTTCATAGTAGGGTCATGCCGACACAGATATGATATCGGTTTACAAGTAAACCGTCAGCATGCCGAGGATTTCGCCGACATGCCGACAGTTGCTGATGCATGTCGACGAAACCGATGGTATGCCGAGGAAGATGGGTTGCGTTGGGTGGGAAAAATGGGTTGTTTGGAAATTGGAGCTAGGCGGGAGGGAAAGTTGAATGGATAGGGGCGGGGGGAAATTCGAAATCGCCACCGGAGGGAGCTGGCGGGAGGGAAATTCGAAATCGCCACCGGAGGGAGCTGGCGGGAGGGAAACTTTGAATGGATACGGGCGGGAGGGAAACTTTGAAGGAGAGGGGCGAAACACACACACGTGCGATTTTTTGGACTTTTTTTTTTGTTAAATATGTTCATAAATGATTGTTTTTTTATTACATAATCATTTCTGTTATTTTTGTCGGCATGCATCGGCGTGCCCTCGACATGCCTCCGAAATGTCATTTTTTCGAGTCGTCGAAATCATCGCCATTGAAAAACAAGCATTTCCACAACATGCCTTCATTAGCATGACGTTGAAATCGGTATTTCGAACCTTGAAGTGGGGTTTTCATATAAACCTAAATGTTCTTAATTGGTCATGCTTTGATATTATTGTTCATTATTATTTTGCTTTATTTATTTCTTAACAATTTCACTGTTCAAAGTTTACAAATTATGAATCCAAAAATGAGAGAAAGAAGTAACCTCCCTAATGACATTTTCCAACCAAGCTCATTCCCCATTAAAGAGCATTGCATTACACTGAAGCCAAAGGGACCAAAGGGTCGCAACAACCACAATCTAGTTGCGTGCATTCGACTGGATGCCACCTCGAAAAGAAGACCAAAAATCATTCATAATTGTGACATTCATCCCTTCAAGGTGTAAATTATCCCAACTAACAAAGCAAAGGCCATGACCAAAACAAATTAGGAACATCTTCATCATCCTAATAGCACAAAGAACACATTGTATCAGCATTCTCCACCCACCTACTTCCACGGATCTTCATAACCAAGCAATCACTCCTTAACACAAGGCAAACCTTCACCTTAAAAGGTATCTTCATCCCCTAAAAAAATTAACAATCGCCAATAAGAATATCAACTTTTAAAGGTGATCCCCTTAGGAGTTTGTACACCTTGGATACAGAAAAAGATCCCTCAACCCATAACCGCCGATCAGGAACACCTACAACCAGGTGATGATCCTGCAACAAAGACAAGAGCTACAATGCTTACGTACTAGCATCAAAAAGACTTCCATCAAAAATAGGTGACCAAGAGGGGGAGGTCTTGTCCCAGAACTTGGAAACCACATGGGACCTAAAAGCCACCAAAGCATTCAGACGAATCATCACATCAAACTCCAATTACTCATCCTCGCAGAATCTAAAAATCCTTCCATCACCAAGGACCAAGCAAAAATATCCCAAAACCTATTGTAGAATCGACACTAAAGACCTCCAAAAAAATAGATGCACCCCAAGGAATAGTCATCCTCTCCACAACCAACGAGGATGCTCCATAAGAATCCGAGACAATGCCAAAGAGAATCCTCATTTGCAAAAAGCTTCGCCCCCCCACTTCGCCAACAAAGCATCACTAAAATCTCCAAGGTCCCGAACACCCAACCGACCCTCCTCTTTTAGGCAGCAAATAACATCCCAAGGAACCAACTACAAGAATCTGCCATCATGGCCCGACCCCTTCCAAAAGAAGCATTTTCTCGTAACTTTTAGTGTGGTGATTATCTTCTTGGGCGATCTAAAAATAGAAAGATAGAAAATAGGAATTGCTAAAAGAACTACCTTCAAAAGCACCAACCACCCACCCCTAGAAAGCAACCTCCCACTCCAACCACTCAACCGTTTCCTCATCCTGTCCACCAAGGAAGCCCAATCAACAGCCATAAGTTGTCTCCCTTTCAATGAAAAACCCAACTACTTGAATGGCAAATGGCCTAGCTCAATATGCAAGAAAGAAGAAACTAAGGGCACCACCTTCATAGACATACCAAAAGGTACAAGGCATGATTTACCGACAACACAGTGATCTCACCAAAGACTTTAACCAAAGTTGCAACATTCTCCACTTCCCGACTGCCGCCCTCCACACAGAACAACGTGTCATCCGCATATTGTAATATAGCCGTCAAAACTAAACCACTATCCTGCAACCAGAAACCCACGAGTAGGCCCTTGTCACACACCTTAAAGGCCACAGTGCTAGAGTATCAACATCGACAATGAAGAGCAAAGGAGCTAAAGAGCATCCCCGCCCCACCCCTCACTGTAACTAGAACCAAGAACCATCCGGTCTACACCATTTAATAGCATGGAACAAGAGGTGGTAATGATACATCTCTTCATAACTGCACCCATTACTATGGAAAGTGATCGCCTGAGCATCTCCCAAACATATAACCAAGAAATGAAGTCATAAGCCTTAAAGAAATCCACCTTCCACAGAAAAGCTAACTTCCTAGACCTTCTCCAAACTGCCACCATCTCCTCAACTAGAATAAAAGATTCATGCAAGGACCTCCCCTATAAAAAATACTCTACACAGGACTAATCAAAGCTGTGAGGACCTACCGCAATCTATTAGCAAAGACCTTCACTACTATCAAATAGATTGCATTTGACAAAGCGATCAGGCGAAAATCATCTAGACACTCGACACCTTGTTTCTTCTTCAGTAAGAAAAAAAAAATTAAGAGGAAAAAGGAAGATTACCTGAGAATGGTAATCATCCTAAAATTATATTAAGTGAAAAAGGAACGAACTTACAAATTTTGTAGCTAAAAATCAAAAAAACACTTTACTTTTCTTACAACATTTTCAACTCAACATCTCTCACTCCTGAAAACCTTGCCATTCCTTTGCAACCATATGCTCCAAGTAACTGCAATTGCCTGACACCATCCTGCCATATCAAGATCAATCTAGTCTCTGAAACTTGTCCAAAAGCCATCAAAGTCTATAGTATCAACTGTAGGGAGATTGAACTGTGCCCAAACATCTTTGGAGAAGCCACAGTCAAAGAACAGATGTTGCACATCTTCATCAGAATGTTGGCATGCCGTCGGCAGAGTAGCATCAGGAATGCCAACATTATGCATCAGGAATGTCGGTAACATTATCCATGGAATCCCCATAAGAACCTCAGCATGGTTGGCATGCCGTCGGCATGCTGGCGAAATTGGTGCCCATGTCGAGGTTGCTATTGGTTTTTTTAATTACTTTTGCTATTTTTGTTGGTATGCATCGGCATGCCCACAGCATGCCCTCAGCATGCTCATCGGCATGCCCATCGAAAAATGGACATTTCCATGGCATGCCCACGAAATGCACACTTGGAATTTCATCGGCACGGCATCGAAATCAGCATTTCGAACCTTGAATGTAGCATCAGTGCTACAATAATCTAACCACCCATTTTAGCATCAGTGCTTTATTAAAAGGTAGCAATTGACGAACACCAAGGCCACCATTCTTCTTTGGTTTGCAAACATCCTCCCAAGGGACCAATTGAGCAAATCTCCCCCACAAAATTAGGTCCCTTCTAGAAAAATTTCATCCTAATCATATCAATTTGCTTCAAGATCTTCGTGGCAAGTGAAAATTCAGACAGAAAGAAGACCAAAATGAAAGAGAGGACTGATTTAAGGAGAATCAATCTCCCTCCTCTGGATAATAATCTGCCACTCTACGAGGAAAGCCCACTAGAGAACCTATCAATTAACGTCTTCCAATCAAAAGACATCATCTTACCTTTTAAATGGAGACCCAAATATTTAATAGGCAACCGTACCACCGAAGTCTCAAGAATTGTAGATATATCATTCTCCTCCAAACTCCCCATAGAAAAAGAAACTAAGCTTGATTTGTTCCTATTAATCTTTAACCCAAAAATTTCCGCAAAGATACACACCAAGGATGAAACATGATTTGCCTCCCTTCTCCCCCCTTCAATGAAGAAAGTCGTATCATCAGCATATTGTAGAATAGGAGTAAGTAATCTGCCACCACTGCCAATAGTAAACCCAGAAAAGAGATCTCCACAGTATGCCTTAAAAGCCATCCCAGCAAGGGTGTCAATAGCAATATTAAATAGCATTGGTGCCAAAGGGCAACCCTAATGCACACCCCTCTGTGGTTGTATCCAAGATCCACTAGCCCGTAGGACGATGTGGAAACACATCTCTACATCAAAAGTACCCATTGGTCCGAAAAACCTCTTCTTTTCATGATATCCTACAAATAATTCCATGAGATAGAATCATAGGCCTTTGAAAAATCTACTTTCCAAAGGAAAACCAAACTCCTCCTCCACACCGCCAAAATTTCCTCTACCAAGACATAGGAGTCTTGTAAAGATCTCCCCTTGATAAAAGCATACTGGACCGGTGAAATAATGTCTAGTAAACTATTGCATAACTGATTCGTGAGAATCTTTGCAACCAACAAATAGATAGAATTTGATAATGCAATGGTTCTAAAATCCTCTACTTTTTCCAAACTTGATTTCTTCGATAGCAAGAACAAATAAAATTTATTCAACTTCTCAAAACCCTCATTCCCTCTAACGAACTCCTTGATCGTAGCCACCACATCTATTCCGACAATATCCCAACATTCTTTAAAGAAGATAATCTGCAAACCATCAGGACCAGGGGACCCTTCAGCCTTCAGATCTCGCAAGGCACACAAAATCTCCTCATCAACATCCCTAATGAGTGTGACTTTCGCCTCCTCCCCAACTTCTTCCAACTCTAAGTTTCCCACACACTAATCACCACAAGGCTATTTTTGAGTGAAATCATGAAAATATGATTTGAAAGCCTTCACATATTTGGCCTCTTTTTTTCAAAACATCCTCACCAACCTTTAAAGTATTAATTATGTTCCTCGCACTAGCTGCCAAATGAAAGAATCTTGTGTTGGCATCACCTTCTTTCAACCATAACTGACACAACCTTTGCCTCAAATCCATTTCTTTTTTATGGTCTTCTAACACAATTGCCTGACATCTCATCCTAGCAATCATCAACACTAAGTGATGTCACCTCCTCCTTCCTATCAAAAGAAGAAATCTTCAACAGAGCTTCAATTCTTCTTTCCTCTCTATGTGACTTGAGGTCGCGTTTGAACTCCATCATAGCCTCTTTAACTGCTTTAATTTTGCAAGATAAGGTGTGTATCGCAATAGAACAAGCAATGCTAGTCCATGTGTCCCTGATCAAATCTCTAAAACCTAATTCTTTGAGCCAAAATTTATGAAATTTGAAATATGTTGAAAATCTAGCAACTTCATTACTATGCCATAAAAGGGGTGTGTAGTCAAAGAAAAACTTGTCACAAGCAACCACATCAGCCATCTAAAAAGACTCAACCATAGCAATGTTACAAATAAATCTATCCATACAAGATGCCATGCCACTATCATTCCACCAAGTGAAACGAGTCCCTACAATAGGTAAGTCAATGAGTTCAAGATCCTGCACTACCTGCTGAAATTAGGCCATTGAAGCCTCGCATCTCCTATTAAGTCTATCCTCCGAAAAAAGCATCACATTGAAATCACCTACAATCAACCACAACATCCCCTCCACAACAAATGATGCCTGTCTGAGCTCCTCCCAAAAAGTCACCCTGGAATTGCCATCACAAGGACCATAGACTGTGTAAATGGCAAAGGATAAACCATCAGATTTCCTAGAGAAAATTGCCGTCATCACCCTATCAGCCAAACTAAAGGAATAAAACTCAAGGAAATCCTCATGCCACAACAAAAGCATACTCCCATATCACCACATAAATCTATCTTCAACTAAGGCTTCAAACTATCCAAATGTGTCTCCTGCAAACGAGCAATATCAACTCCCCACTCTAATAAATACCTCCTCAACACAGATTGCCTCATGTCATCCGAAGACCCCAGACATTCCATGTGAGCACATTAACCATTATTATTGATTTTTACACCCCCTTTATGAACCCTTTTTGGCTCCAATAACCTTTGCTACTTGCTGATCCACGTCCTTGCTTTGTCCTCCTTCAGTCATTCTCTTCGTAGCCTTCTTACATTTATAGTAAGCGCTCAGAATACAAGGGGGCGATGGGAGGGCGATGGAGGAATGGGCGATGGGAGAAAGCCTCTCTCCCATCATCTTCGGCGTGTGACCTGCTTCAAATGTAGGGAGAAGGGCCACTGGGCAAAAGATTGCAGGAGTGAAGTGGTTTGCCTTAGGTGTAAGGGGGTTGGTCATTGTCAGGGGTCTTGTAAGATGGCAGGAATGAAGATTCGAACACAGGCGCAACCTCTTCTGCCACCACTGAGTGAACCTCCATCCGTGGAGGTCGAGACTCCATGGTCCGATGAGGTGAAGGTAATCAATTCGCTGCTGGGAACGGCACTAGTAGGGACTTTTCTTACTGGTTCCCCATCTATGGATGTGGTTAAGTTGATGTTACACGGTTGTGGATTGGTATCTCACGATTGGAAGATGGCAACCTACGCTGTGGGGAAGATGCTAGTTTCTAGATTAGTAGACTCGGATATAGCTCACCTGAAATACGAAGTGATGTCTGATGATCATGTTAGTATACAATGGTCATCTCCGAGTATTTATGAGGGCACAACTGAAGAGAGGGTGCCTTTGCACCCCACCATTGTCTTTCGTATCGTTGGTATTCCCTTGAGATGGAGGACGGTGGCTACGGTCTCTTCTATTTGTGAGCCTTTTGCACACATGTGAAGGTGTGGTGATCTTGGTCTCCATGAAGGTGACATTTCAAGCATGACTGTTGAAGGAGAACTATTGATCGGGAAGTCCCTCCCTACTAAGAAAGTATTGAGGTTCGGAGGTTGCGCGTGCGCGGTCTCTTTCACCAAGATTCACAAGGAGGTGGGTGCAATGGTAGGGATGTCAAGGTCGGTGATCAGTGGTCAGCCATACATAAAGGTGATGGTAGCAGGCTACACTACCGTAGGTGGCACGCGTAGCCACGGTGGAGGCATGGCTGTAGCAGGCAATGCCGATGGACAGGTCGGGCAAGGTGGCTGATCAAAGGGCCACGAAGGTCAACAGCGCACCCTCTAATTTTGGAGGGTGGTTGAGAAGCCAATGGAGCTCCACGCGTTATCAACATCTAACTGTTTTAATGCAGGTCCAACACATGGAGTGAGCGCAAACCTATTTCCAAACTTGGTCACATGTCCAAGTTTGGGAGAGGTGGGGGGCGAAACATATCCTTAGCACGTGCAGGTCATTTCCGGATCTGAATTCAGATCCGAGCGTGCTGAGTTGGGCCGACCCTCTTGTGATGATATGGGTTTTCATATGGGTGGGGTACCCTCTACGCCGTGTGTTCATGTGCAGGATGGAGTCAACATAATGTCATCGAAGAGGGCGTTGGAGGCTCGGGCTCGAGCAAGCTTGGAGGGAAAGGCGATAACGCAAGAGGAGATGATCGAAGATGCTTGTGCGACTGCTTGCAGGATAATGGGCATGTCACGCGATCCACAGGTGGACTCCGGACCTAGCTTTGGGTTCAGACACGAAGAGTTTGATGCTAACACACTCTTTCCAGAGGTTGCTGCATTTTCTGTTCCCAAAGGGGTGGAGGTGGCTGCCGCTATGTCTTCTTTTGATCAGGGTCAAGATCGAGTAGTGTCGTTGGCTTTTAGGTCAATTTTTCAAAAGCATCAGTTGGACAAAGACTCTATTCTTATGCCAGTGAGTAGGGAATAGAGGAACTTCTGGAGTAGCACGTGAGACGTGATGTTCAACCGAAGGATGCAAATTCAGTTATGGGGCATGGCAATGTCAAGGAACATTCTATATTGGGGCGATCAGCGTCAAGCAAGTCATCGTCTCATCCCAAAGTAATTTCACAAAAGCACAGACTAGTGTCGAGCTCATGTTACAAGCGAAAGAGGGCGATGAAGAAACCTTCTACGAAGGGGAGAGATGAGGACAAGATGGAGGAGAACAGGGAGGTTGATGCGCAGGTGGCTAGGGTGGTGGGTGTGAAGAGGGTACATAAAGGAGGGGATACACATGTTTCCCTTGTTTAAGGTCCTTACATGGAACATACATGGCCTCAGAGATGTGGGTCGAAGGACAACTCGAGGGATTTGTCAACCCTTCGAAAACTTTTAGCGCCACCCACACCCATAAGGTCATCTAAACCGAGACCCACATCACGACACTACTCAAGCACAGGAACCCTAAAACAAGGGCCTCAACATGCTCTATCATCCGAAGATGTAAGGGGAACCCTCCAAGGTGAACATGAACAGCAGCCCACTCCAGCACCCAGTCCTTGCATGCCCCATTAAAAGCTGAAGGTTCACACCACCACACCTCACCATCGCAAATAATTAGCAATCGAAAGAGAAGGGCCTCCTTCTCTTCCACTCCGCAACCAAGGAGGATCCTCTTCGCGTCAATGGCCACAACCCTGAACTTAGCCAGTCCAAGGCAAAAAAGCCCAGAGCTCTCCACACCGCATCAAGTGACAAATTCCCAACCACCACATCTTCAACCAAAGCACCGTCAAGCAATTTCCTAAGAGACTATGCTGACAAGAACCACAACGCTAAAACCGATGGTGGAAGAGGAAGGTCCCCAGCCACCCATCCACAAACAATCCAGACACTGCCATCCAACCCTAAACCACCCTCCTTTGACCACGCGAGCACTCCCATCAGCAATGTCCGGTCCCTCAGCATCGAATACACACAATAGGATCATAGCAAAACTTTGCAAGGTGTCTTGACCCTTAACATCGTAAGCACTAGACCTTCAACACGCCCCTCTTTTCGAAAAGAACAGCCCTCCTCTGTCGACAACGCCCCTGCTCCACCGACCAACCATCTCCCTCGTGAACTCCTCCATCTCCCACCTCTCCTCCTCCCTCCATCTTCATGGAGCAGCACTCATGACAATAATATTCAACAATCTATATCCTAACAAACAACATTCGAAAGGCAATAATAAGTATTGGGCTTCATGGATAAGTAGAGAAGAAAATAAGTCAACTACTTTTCAGATAAAAGAAAATAAGTAAAGTAGGACAAAGTATGAAGCCATCATTACATAAAATGCATAATAGGCTTCTCATAAAAACTATGCATAGAAGAGAGACAATGATAATAATAACAATAATAATAATCATCACACCAATAGTCATAGTTAAAGTAGAAAATGCAGGAATTAGGAAAGCAATAATCATTATTTGAAGAATCTTGATTTTATAGGTTAAATTATATTCAGCACATACCACTTTAGAGTCTATTCTGCAAAAGATAACAACAATATTTACTACGAGGACCTGAAGTCGTTGCGCTGCAGTAGGAGTTTCTGGAATGAGAGGCAACCACTGGCAAGATATGCAATTGCCTTGTCATTCAGCTTGACAATGTTACGAAGATCAAGGTTGCGCAGCCTTGGGCATTGTTCCCCAATTTGTTTTGTTGATCTGGAAGAAACTTTTCTGCATCAAAGTATTTCAAAATATTTAGAAGGAATTCAAAAGATCTAGCTAGGCATCTTCAGCTGAGTTAATCAGGGTAAAGTACAGCAGACAGAATAAATATTTACAATATTATGAAAAAAGAAAACAAAAACAAAAGGTCAGTTTTCTAATTACAATATGTAAAAAGCATTGCTTATGTTATAAGAAAGAATACACTCACAGGCAACCAGCTAAGCCAAGCTCTTCCAAATGCAAACAACCAGTAACCAGTCCACTGACAAATTTATTATTGACATCTTGCAATCGAGATACGGATATAGCTTGCAATTGCTGCAATTTCTTCAAAGCAGGGAGAATCACAATGCCACTTACATTTTGGCAATCATCCAAAATCAATTCCTTAATTACCCCTTCCAGCTTCTTCAAAAGATCAATTACTCCAGATGATGTGATAAAAGAGCACTGACTCAAATTTATTGAATGCAGAGTAGGTGCAGAACACGCAAGCAACATTAGGCCATCATCAGAGAGACGATAATTGCCAACTAAAGAAACTGAAACTAATTTCGGCAAACTATTTGGAGCACAAGCCAATGAAGAAGACAAGACATCATCAGGTAAGCATCTCCCACAAAGGTCAAGCTGTAGCACCTGATAAACAAGTGCAAGAAAAAGATGGGTCAGAGCTCACCATGGATATATACAGGAAAAGAACATTTTTTTCTTTTTTTTGAGAAACACTTTTAATACACCATGGGATACCATACCCCCACCAATGCCTCCACCCACATCCCCAATCCCCCCCACACACAAAGAAAAAAAAACACACCTGCTAGTGGACCAGCAGCCCACTGTCCCTCTTGCACTTTAGGGAGGTGAGAACAGTGGGAATGGTTGGGTGTAAGAGGAGGTGGAAAGGTGAGTATAGTACCTGGCCTCGTTTTTTCTTTTTCTCATTTTTTGAGAGAGAAAGGAGGTAACCTGGTTGTCATCAGTTTCTAATTACTGTCCCAAAGTCAGTAAAATATAGAGGTCCCCAACATGTTATCAAGTACTTTTAAGCATCCTTCATTTGACAATATTCTTGGATGCTTTCTTGAAACACATTTGCTTTTAGCCTCCAATCACACTTCCCTTACAACAATTAGTGCAAACACTTCTTAATCAGTTGTTGTAAAAAAATGAGATCAGGTGATATTAAGATGCCAGTTCTTATTGATTTCAAGATTTTGGGGTGAGGGAGGGGGATCCTAGACATTTTTAAGGTAAAATCTAGAGAACTTGTATATATGAAAACGAATCACTGTTCGTGGTTTGGAGGAGTTTGTGAATTTTGTTGACATAGGTCTGGTGGATTTTATTCCTACCTCTTTTGTGTATACATGGAGGAACTCGCAGACCAGTAATCAGAATCAATAGGTTCCTGTGCAGTGTGGCAGAGAAGTTCCCACTGGCTGATGTGAAGCCAATGGATAGGCCATTTTCGAATCATACGCCGTTAATGTGGCAGGCGAATGAGGGAAGGCAGTTTGGGACATACTTCAAGTTTAATAAATCTTGGTTGCTAGAAGAAGGGTTTAGGAACTTGGTGGAAGGGAAATAGAGATCATTCCAGCCTGTTGGGTCCACGGCTGTAAAACTGGAGTCCAACTTGCCTCACCTTAGGATCTTCCTGAGTTAAAAGAGAGAGATCAGCGAAGAGCGGAGGAGAAAGAGAAATGGCACTCTAGCAAAAATAGCAAGATTGGATAGAGCCGAAGATGGAGGGGTCCTTTCTGTGGAGGATATGACAGCTAGGGCAACACACTTGCATACAGTCCAAGTGGAAGACAAGAAATTAGAGGTTGAATGGAAGATTAAATCGCATCAAAATGGCTTAAAGAAGGTGATTCCAATACCAACTACTTTCACATGATGGCTTCTGCTAGGAGGGGGAGGAATTGGATTAATAAACTGATGGTGGATGGATCAGTTTTCACGGGTAGGGAGGAGGTTGGTAGAGCAGCTGTGGATTTTTAAAGTTTTCACAAGCAGCAGGATGAGAGTGGAGGTGGATGGGTTCAGAGGTGTAGCACATCAGGGAGGACCAAGCAATGAACCTTGTAGCAAATTTCACTGAAGACAATGTGAGGAAGGCAGTTTGAGGCCTTAATGTAGATGAGTGTCCAGGTTCTGATGGGTTCTCGATGTTCTTTTATAAGGAGTTTTGGTCATTGGTTAAGGATAATGTATTGCAGGTGATGATGTATTTTGCAAGATATAACTTGGGACTCAACAAACTGAACAGGTTCTTCATGTTTTTGTTGACAAAAAAAGAAGAGGCGGAGGCTACTGAGGATTATAGGCCCAGTGCATTGTCTAATGTAATTTATCTCATTGTTGCAAAGGTGTTGACAAACAAATTAAGAGGTGTACTGCAAGATATTATCTCCCCTGTGCAAACGACTTTCATCCCAGGTAGGAACATATTGGACGGATATGTCATCTCTTTGGAGATTCTAGCTTTCTAGGAAAAAAAAAAGAGAGAACGAAGGCATTCATGTGGAAAGTGGACTTCCGCAAAGCGTATGATTCTATACAATGGTCTTTTCTTTGGGCAGCTCTACTAAAGAGGGGTTTCCTCCACAGTGGATTGAATGGATGAAACAATGTGTGACAACATCTTTCTCAGTTTTACTCAATGGAAACCCTGTCGAGGGGTGCATTCACCCCAAAAGGGGGTAAGACTGGGGTGCCCTCTGGCACTGATACTTTTTGTCTTAGTAGTTGATGCTTTGGTGAGGTCCACTAAAAGGGGTATTCTCAAATTTCTCTGTAAGTAATGGGATGACAATCAAAATTTTGCAATACGTGGATGATACTCTTTTATTCGTACAAGGTGTAGGGTTGGAGGTGAGAAGACTATGCTTTCTGTTGGAAATCTTTGGAGAAGCCTCCAGGCTACAAATCAACTTTTCAAAGTCAGCTTTTGTGCCCATTCACATGTCCCCTAACAAGGCTACGTGTTGTGGGGTCGCACTTCAATCTCTTGCCTATTTCCTCTTTTGGGGTTGCCTTGTCTAATAGATGGATAGCCAAGCAAGAATGGGTACCACTGATTGAGAGAATGGAGAAGAGACTACTTAATGGGCTTCAAAGGTCTTCAAAGGTTCTCTCCAAAGGCGGTAGGTTGGTGCTTTTTAAGGCAATGCTAGCCTCTATTCCCTCCCTTTTCCTCTCTGTCTTCAAGTTGCCACTGAAGATTGAGCAAAAGAACACTAAGTTGATGAGAGATTTCTTTTGGACTAACTTTAGCCCACAAGAGGAGGAGCAAGGTCGATAGCTTGAGAGGAGATATGCAGACCAGTGAAGGAGGCGGGACTGGGGGTTAGAGACTTGACCATCATGAATGACAGCTTCCTTGTAAAGTAGATTAGAAGAATTCTTGAGCGTCAGCAGGATCTTCTAGGCCAGGTCTTTAAGGGGTCTTACGGTATAAGGATGGATTGGGCATTGTTGATAAACCCTCCATATGGTGCTTCTCTTTTTCTTCAGGGTGTTGGCTCTGTGGCTCCAAAAGTGCGACGCTTTTTTTCCACTTTTGTTGGTTCGGGAGAAATATTCCGATTCTGGTTGGATGATTAGATGGGAATGTGAAACTAAAGGACAGATGTCCAAGGTTATCTACACCAGCAAGTGACAGGGGGGCTACGATTGTTGATGGTTGGTATGTGTCCAAGTGCTCCATGTTTACGAGGAACTTGTCAAATCAAAGGATCTTGGAACTGCAAGCATTGTTCCAAGAGCTGAAGGGGTATGAACTAGAAGGGGGAACAAATTCTTTTGTTTGGGATGAAGGAGACTTCTCTATAAAGGAAGCCTACCGGAGGTTAAGAAGTTTAGGACTGCCAATGGATATTGACTTAATCAAAGATTGTAGATAGATATAGACAAACAACATGCCCGTTGAAGATCACGATCTTCTAGTTACTTGGGAGGGGCCAGTTAATGATGAGGTTACGAAGAGTGAGATAGGCTCCTGAAGCTGATAGAAGATGCCCACCTTGTAAGGAGGAGGATGAGAACATAGATCACCTCTTCTTTGCTTGTACTTTTGCAATGCAGATGTCGAGGCACTTTAATTTAGGTTGGATTCAACACTCCAACCAAAGGGACTTTTGGACCTCGTTCAAGAGAGATGGACAACAAGCGGGCAACAATGCTTACCAATCCAAGTGGGAGAAAGCTAAGGTCTTTGCGGTGCTCTGGGACATTTGGCTTAGAAGGAATGTGGTGGTCTTCAAGGGGAAGCATCTTTATCTTGAAAATTTCATTACCACTATTTCCTCTTTGATGTTTTTTTTGGGATAAGTACTTATAATTGTTTGGCCACATTTTTGACCTAATTTACCAACTGGATAACCGCCCTTATCCTTTTCAAAAAAAAAAAAAATGAATCACATTACAAAATGAAACACTTATGCCAGAATGTACATTCTTCAAAGATGGTGGGGATTTTCCTTTTAATGTAGCTACTTATACATATTCTCCTAGAGTAATAGCTTTGCTCTAATTAGATCTTAATATCCAACAACTTAGATAAGAAGAGTTTGTAATCATCATTTCTTATTCCAACCAATACATGAGAAAATACCCTCTCAAACCGGCATACTCCTGCAAACCTAGTTTCTAGCAATTATCACACTTAAAAGGCAGCAATACAGAACACATAAATAACAAGGATTATCAGAAAAAATGCAAATAAAACTATGCTAAGAATTAACCTCGACTCAAAAAAAGAAAAAATCCTGCCATGATAAATAAAATGAATTTGTTATTAAGATTTTCCTAAAGCAGAAGAAACTTTCCATTTGTAGAATGAAGAGCCATATCAACATTAATAGATGATTCTTCTTTTGCAGCAGTCTGTCACTGCCACTATTTATCCAGCATTATTCCCAACCTTGAAATGTTGCCCACAACAGTTATCTCGTTTCAGTATCTGCACAGGGTTGAGGACTATTCTATTTGCCCGCATAAAAGACCAAGTTTACCCTACTTCTGGGATTAATATCACTCTTTCAAGCCAGAACATAGGAAAATCATATTCTCAAGTGAACAGTTTTTTGTTGAATCAGACTATGATAAGCACAAACTCCATCTGATATCAGCTAGCAGTAAACCAGATTGAAAGATAGCAAGCATTTCAAAAAAAGGAAAAACAAAAAAACAAACAAGCATCAACAAAGCTTACCTAGCAATAGTGCAAAACCAAGAGCAAGTACAAAACATCAATGTAAACTAATCGTTTTGAGCACTATATTATCATGATATTCTTTTCTCTCTCTCTTTTTTTTTTATTGGGATGATTCATTCATTCTTACAAATGATTTATTCTGTCTTGACCCAAAAATAGTGTAGTGGTGAAGGGCATGGCAGACAGGGTCACACATGCATATACTGGTTGCTGCATAAGTAAGAACCTCTAGATTTTCAGTGTTGCATCCGCGGAAGATCTCCTCAAACTTCTCTTCCACAACCCACGAACAGTCCGGAACATAGACCTCCGTAGGCGAACTGGTCACTAGAACACTCAAGAACCCATAACCCATGGTTCTCAGACCGCAAACCGAAGAAGCGATCAGCTTAAGCAGCGGTCCGGGGACCCCTTGGAGCGATTCGAGATGCTCGGCATTCGCAGCCAGTACCTTCACAGCCAGCTCCCTCAGGGAAGGGGGCACAGCGGGAAAGCCCTCCTTCCTCGTTGGCTTCCACTCGACCTCCACCTTCGGCGCCGCCTTCTCCTTCTGTCCCCTCGCTCTCAACCGCTCCTCGCGCTCCCGAATGAGCTTCATCGCGGTGGAGAAGGGCCCTGGCCAGTCGTCCTCGGCTCGACTTCCTCCACCACGCGCATCCCCTCCTCCTCCTCCTCCTCCTCCTCCTCCTCCTCCTCCTCCTCCGTCTTCTTCTTCATCTTCTTCTCCATCATTGCTGTTGTCATCATCGGCCTCTTCATTTTCTTGTTTGAAGTAGGCGAACCTCGGGGCAGCTTCCAGAGCCAAAGCCCTATCCCTCGCCCTCCGACTGGCCGGGGTTTCCTCATTCACATCCATTCGGAGATCAGCACCGACAACAGAGATCTCGTCTTCTTCCTCGGAGGTGGTTTCTGCCTCTTCGTGGATCTGCACGCCCATCCCTTTCTCCTCCTCGGGGGCGGCGGAGGCCACCGTTCCCTTCTCCTCATCGTCGTCGTCCTCCTCCTCCACCTCCTTTCTACTCCTCTTAGCGGCGGCGGCGGCGGCGGCGGCGGCATGATCCTGATCATTGGGTCTGTCCTCGTGGGCGGTGGCGAGAAGAGCGAGGCGGGAGCTCCGGCGGGGTTGGCCCGAGGGCGGGGCAGAGGAGAGACGTCTGCGCTTGGCGGAGGAGGAAGGGGCCATCGGAGTTGATGTTAGGGTTTGAAGGGAAGGGAATGATGTGATGGTGATGGTCATGTAACTTCTCGGGACCGTAGCACCAGCATCTATCTACTACCTCTCCTCTCCTGCTCCTGCGAAGAGGGGAGGGAGGGAAGTGGTGAACTGACCGACGGGGAGGGAGAAGCGTCCTGCTGCTGCTGCAGCTGCTATTGCTACTGTGGTAGGCGGGGGATGTTGGGGGTTAAGAAAGAAGGCCAGGTCATAGACGGTAGTATTGAATGTGAAGGAAGGTTGTGCGCTTCGGTTTGTGGGGGAGGAGTCCGGTTCACGGCTTCTTCTTTTCCCGCGCAGAACACAGATCACGGGGCGCGACCTCACCCGGAGCGGAACAGGGAGCGGCTTTTTTTTTTCTAAATTTCTCCTCTCAGTTTTAGTTCCAGTCGGGTCATTTGGATATAGAGAACGTCTTTGCAGCGAGTTGTTACCGACCGTTGGTCTCTCTCTCTCTCTCTCTCTCTCTCTCTCTCTCTCTCTCTCTCTCATGCAGGTTCAGAAATGGAGTACAGTATTGTGAATCTAATCCTTACTTAATATATATTCTTTTTACGTAAACAAAGTATTCATATATCATATGATTTATCATTATTAAAATTAATAACAAATCACTTTTATACGAGTGCAAATCACTTAAATTACCTTCGGAATAACTTTGCACCCGTGCAAAATTACTTTACACCGGTGCAATCTTACGTTGTACCGGTGTAAACTCACCTTAGAGTTTAAGGTTAAATACTAAAAACTAAATCCTAAACCATAAGGTGAAAAATCACTTCTCATACGTGAAATTATTTTCTATAAATCTAAATCCCAAACCACAAACCCTAAATCCTAATCCTAACCTCATAGGTCAAAATCATTTTGCATAAGTGAAACCACCCTTAGAATAATTTTATAAAGGTGTAAAATGAGATTACATCGATGCTAAGACACTTTAGAATCACCCAGAATAATTTATCATCAGTGTAAAATAGTTTATCAAAGATGTAAAGTTATTTATCACATGTACATTTTAGTTCAAAGTAGTGTGGTGATTTTTTTGAATGTAGTAGGACCCATCATGTAACAAACTTTACATTCTTTTGCTTCTTTACATTAAATATCAATTATTAAGTGGACTCACGTTCACAACGCTGTTTAAACCATAAGAACATAACCTATAAAGTCTTTGTGTCATTTTTTACGTCATTATTTACATTTTCCTATTTTTTAACTTTTTTTGTATGGAAGATGTATATCCTCTCGAAAATTTTATAGTTTCTCTTATAAAGTTATTTCATTATAGTTATATATCCCTAATGAAAAAAAGTAAAAAATTATATATTTATCTTCCTCCACATTTCCCATATTTTTCAACTCCTTCCTTCGTCCTCCTCCTCCTCCACCTTTTCCTCCTTCCTCCTTCCCCCTCCTCCTCCATAACATGTCCTAGTAGCCTCCTAGCTTGAAAAGTACCCCCAACACCCCGACGTCGCTCTCTTCCTAACTACAACTTGAAGATCACCCTCGGCCCTTGCCCCATCCAGGTCCTCCCAACCAACGATAGCAACCTCCCAACCGAGGAGCATCCCACCCCTGTTGCTCCACCCATCCCATCCGTCCCTCGCCAATTAGTAATGCCAACCCACATGGCTACACCAACCACATCTCCCTCTTCCTCTTCCACATGGCCATTGTCGTAGCCGTTGTCTGCTTCTCCTACAAGGTCATGCTCAATGCCCTCAGTGACATGGGTCTCACCAAGCAAAGGAAAGGGCACTAGCACCTCTGCTTCTAGTTGCCTCCCATCAAGGGCTCCTCCATCCTTGCCATCGCCCTTACCTTCGCCTAGCAAAGGGCCCTCTGTGCATAGCCTTATCTCATGATCACCTTTATCTTTTGATTATGCTTCGCCACCACCATGTTCGAGGGGCTCCTCCTGTGCTTCTCCCTCCCAATAACCAACAGCCTCAAGTTCACCCTTGTCGCTGATCGAGGTCCTGATTAGCAAGAGCCTCAACTCAAAGAAGTAATAGAGCAATCACATAGAAAATTGGCGACTGTGTTTGTTGACATGCTTTCGTCAAGTTTGAAATATGAGTCGTAGTATAATAAACACAAGTGAATTGACATTTAAATTTATATTATCGAAAAAACAAATGTGAGATTGAAGTCGTTCACAAGAAGCAAATATAGTAAATCAATTCATTAATCACAATGTTCAAAAATAATAATAAAGGTAAAATCAATAATCAAAATGATATTCAATAATGAAGCAGTAATGTATCTCAAATGCCAGGGATAAAAACATAAAAAGAAAGAGCTAAAAATGATGGTTTAAACCACCAAATTAACCCTACAATTGAGCACTAATCCCCAATCAAATTTTTGAATAGTAACCCTCAACCACTAATTAGGAATATCCACGTCAGTGTCCACAATAAACAATATCTCCACAATGATCAAACAGTATCAAGCATAAGACTCTGACGCCTTATCACTCAAGCACAAGGCATAGCTCAAGGTTAGCACAAGGAACAAGCCTTGAAATGGCTAAAGTGTTGAGTGAGGGGGCACTAATCTTAAGGCCCGTGTACACGCACCATAAGGCAAAACCACCTCCCACCCTCCTCTGAATCCTCTTTCCTTCTTAATAGGGTAAATAGGTGAACAGTAACAGGTGATCGGGTCGGGTATACAGACCAGGCCCACCGGTAGTGGTGGTGGGCGAGGAGTGAGAGAGTGGTGCGAGGACCTCACCCCCAATGTAGGGCGTAAAGCCCTCGCACAGAATTCAATCTATGTGCCTCTCAGACTTTGAAACACACGATGTGGCACAAAACATCTTCATTTCCTTGTGTGCTTCAGTCGTGTACAGCGGCGTCGAGCTTCGTGACGTGTAGCGGCGTGGCAATCTCATCAGAGGTACGTCGAAGCCGGAGAAGATGAGGGAGGAGCGAGGTGGTCGGCGGTCGAATTGAGGTGCTGAGGGGATAGATAGAATCTAAAGAGGGAGGAGAATAAGGTTATCTATCTAATGGTTGAAGGAGATGAGGAGACCACATCGACGTGACTTGCCAGATGTGGGAGAGACGAACACCTCCGATGATAGATAGGGTGATGAAGAGAGGCGGAGACGGCCTTCGCTTTGGTCAGTGAGAGGCAGAACAGAGGAAGGTGGAGGGCTAGCCAATTTGACTATTGGCTGGTTGGAGGACGATAGGGAAAGAAGGTCATCTTAGCCACAGTGGAGGTGGCCAGATAAGAGAAGAAGTTGGTGTTTTGGCCTAAAGTTGAGCTCGAAAACATGCTGGGATCAAGAGGAGCTTTTATAGAGGCATCCCAGGCTTTCAATTGCAAGGAATCTTGGTGAATTCCATGAAATTGAAGCAAGAGAAACTCCTCTGATTTCGCAATTTCGCTAGGGTTCTTGGGTGTGAGTTAGGAGTTGAGATTAAGTCAAAAAAATTGGTTAACTTCTCTAGATGAATCCCTCCAAGTTTAGAGGGATTTGATCAAGAAACAAGAGAGAAATTCATAATTGAATGATCATTGTTTGGGTTTGAGGTGTCGTTCACACCTCCAATGGTGACAGTGACATTACTGCAAAGATGAAGAGAAAGTTAGGGGCCTTTTTGTAATAAACTTGAAACCTAAGGACTTGAGTATAAGAAATAGAGATTTTAGAGACTAATTTGCAAACTAAGTTAAGATGGATTCTAATTGGGCCCAAATTTTAGTCTTAACCTAATTTGGACCGAATGAATCTAATGGTGAACTTGGATTTGAGTTTTAACCACATTTGACTGGAAAAATTGCATAGAAGCCCAAATCAAGGTAAATTCTTGTCTGAATATCTGTTTTAGGTCAAAACGGGTTTAGATGGTCAAACCAAAGGTACCAAACCTCTTAGAATATTTTTTTATGAATTTTAGGAGATTTGGATTAATCTTATCCTAACCATAACCTCTTCAATTTAAGTGGGGTTGATAAATAGGATTTTTAATACCATTTTGCCCTTGAAATGAGTGAAACTTTGATTCAATCAATGTGGACCTCCTTTTTAGACTTTTATGCTCAATTGACCTTTAATTAACCCCTGAGTGACTGAAACGTCGCGGCAACCGGGTTTGAGGGTTTTGGTTTTGTTATAACGTTGTAGTAAAGCCGGTTATTACCAACATTTCAAATATAAAATTTTTTTTTTTTACTCGGAAAATGAAAGAGTTCCCGAGGTCGAACTCAGGGAGCAAGTCGTATTCTAGAGATATACATGTTTCTTTTACAAAATAAAGAGAGAGGGAAAGAATTTGTTGTGATGTTCTTCTTTCTTTCTCTTTCTTCAGATCTTCTTCTTCTTCTTCCTTAGTTTCTGTCTTGGCCTCTCTTCTTCTTTTTCTGCAGTCTCTTCTGTGAATGTTTCTTCTTCCTTTCTTTCTTCAGATCTCCTTCTTCTTCTTCCTTGGCTGCAGAGCTTCTACCTTCAGCTACTAAGTCTTCCTTTCTTCTTCTTCTGCTTTGGCCGTTGCTCTTCTTTTCTCTCTTTCTTCAGCCTGCCTTCTTTCCTGCGCTGGCTGCTGACCTTCCGTCGTCTGACCCGGTGCTTCGACGACTTAACTGTGCATTTGCTACAGTGCAGCTCCTTCTTCTTCGCCTGCACTTCTTCTTCCGCGGGTCTTCTTCTTCTTCTTTGGCCTGCACACTTCAGAGTTTTTCGTCAAGAGGCAAAACCTACTCTACCCTCCCCCCCCCCCCCCCGCGTCTCTCTTTCTCTCTGAAACCACTCTTGGGAAAGCTCTCCCAGAGCTACCGGGTAATCGGGTTCGGGTCAGGCCCGGGTCCAGGCCCACCGGCGTGCGTGGTGGGCGAGGAGTGCAGGTCAGTCTAAGTCGGGTCGGGTCAGGTCCGCGAGGCGTGAGCGCGGACGAGACCGGGTAACCGGGCGGGTGTAAGGGGACCTCACCCCGTGTACTGAGGCAATGAGGCTAGTGCACGAAATCGATTTAAACAGTGGAACGTGTGTGAGGCTTACCGATGTGGGACTAAACGCAGACCGTTCCTCGCGTGCGCCTGCTGGGAGACCGCGGCTTGGCTTCTGCAGCTGCGGCTTCTATCTGCATAAGTTGCTGGCTGGCTGCCTTCGCACGACGCCCCGTACTCCGCAGCAGCTGGAGACCTGGCGTCCTCAAGCCTGGAGCGCGGGAGAAGCTGCTTTAATGTGCGTCAATGGCAGTCGGACCTCAAAACCTGTCGGACACGAATATGGCCTCGCGGCCTAATCAAACCACTGGGGAACCTTCGCCGTGGCACGGCGAAGGTGAGGAGCTGCGCGGCAGGCCGCAAGGAGGTGTCTGGTGGCAGCCCTGGGTCGGACTGCAACCGGAGGAATGGGTTTGTTCGGGGGAGTGTTACGGAGGTGTGGAGTGGCAGTGGAGGGGTGGGGGGTGCTCAGTGTGATGAGGCGGAGGTGCGGTGAGGGTCGGCGAGCCGTGTGGGTTGCTGAGGTGATGGGAGCGGCTCGCCGGAGGGTGGTCGGAGGCGAAGGGGGTGAAGGTGGTCAGGGTCGGTAGCGGGCTTAATTGAATAAATTGAAAGCGGGGAAAGAAAGAGGAGGAGAAGGGGAGTAGCTCTAGCTTACTTGCAGGGACGAAGGGGGAGGAACAGGGCGACAGTCGTATCGACTGTCGCCGGAGAAGACGATGCTCAGGGAGAGGGGCGGCGGCGAGCAGAGAGCCGGAGAGGCGCCAGCTGGGTGCGGCGTGGCGCAGGAAGAGCGGGGGAGGAAGTCTATGCTGCTGGTATTGCGGCAGAGCGAAGAGGTGGAGGTGGAGGAAACCGCCGGAGCTGGTGAGCGTCTGCCGGAGGAAGAAGAGAAGAAAGTTGGGGATTTTCTCCGTCAGATCCAGGCCCCCTGGTCGATGGAGCAGCGGGGGGTATTTATAGGGATGAAACAGGGAGGAAGGCGGAGGGAGACGACGTGTCTCCCTCGCCGGAGAATAGTCGGAACACGAACCCATACCGTCCGTGCGTTCGCACGGCCGGTATGGTGGGCTACAATGACCAGGGGGGTGCCCCTGCGACGGCTGACGACGCAGGGCACCCCCGGTTTACTTGCCAGGTCCCCCACCTCACCCTGCGCGGCGCCATGCTCCGCGCAAGGTCGCCGGAGCATGGTGCTGGCAGGGTTTTGCAGGAGGGACCTGATTGCAAAGAACGAAGGAGAGTTAGGGGCCAAAATGCGAGGGTTCAAAAGTTGAGGGCCAAAGAGTAAATATATGAGGACCAAAGTGTGAAGTCGGTCAAGGAGGTTTCTTCTTAGGCTCAAGTTTTTATACATGACTAATTAGGACCTAAGGAATCTGATGGTGAATTTCATTTTCATATTAAACCTTGTTTGACCGGTCAATTTGCGCAAAAACCCAAATTAAGTTATTAATTGGGCATGGTTCTCAATGTAGGTCAAAATGGGTTCTAAAGGCCAAATTGAAGGTTCTAAACCCTAGAGATTATTTTTCTATGAATTTTAGAGGGTTTATTCTATTTTTAATTTGCCTCGAACCTTGTGAATTGAAGTGGGTTGTTTTAGGGTTACAGATTATCATTTGGTTCCTTGGAAGTGCTGTAGCCCTTACTAGATCATCTCATCCCACTTTTATTCCTATTAAGCTGCTTTGACCTATGTTTGGGCCCTGAATTACCCTGTATGCAGATTATACTGGTAAAATTGCACTTTTACCCCTTATGACTTGTTTTCTTCTCAAACTCAGGATTCTCTGAGTTAAGCCTTTCCTTGAGATATGTAGGAGCTTTTATCCTTTGTATTGGGTCAAAATGAGCTAGTTATGGCTCATGATGAGGTTCTCATCAGTGACCCAGTGGTTAATCTACATTTGTGATGTGATGTTACAATAGCATAATTAACCATGTTTTCATGTCTTCTCAAATCAGATTAGAATGGAATTGTGGTCCTCAAGCGATCATTTAGGAGCATTTATCTCTTGATTCCAACTAATTCAAGTTAGTTTTGACAAATGATGGCGTTACCATTAGTGTTCCACCAGAAGGGGTGTACATCTGAGGAGAGAGCAATGCTCCCAATATTTCACTATGCTTTCATAGATGGTATAATCGCTCTAGCTTTCTTCTCTCTGATTATGTAGAAAACCAAAGCTCTCTTATCTTGGTATTTATAATACAAAACCACCTCTCGTAAAGGATCTCGCGATCCTCACCGCTTCTCCCGCTACTCGGCTATTAATAGTATTTAAGTGGTTAACTAGTGTGGATCGTTAGTGTCGACGCCAACATAATTATTGTCTCTTCAAATACAATCAATCGGGTCTTAAGCGGGTTGTTGGACCTCGGAATCGAGTCAAATCCTCTAGGATGCTAAGATTCCAGGATCAAGTCGGATCTAATGAACCCATGATCAGCCGAGTCCACCAGGATCCACCTGGATTCTAGGTAATCGAGTAGTCGAGTTTACTAAGACATCAGGCAACTGGATCCCTTAAGTATTGTGCAAAGTTTTAATTTGAGAGCGCTTTTTGTCCCTCATCAAATGCCCCCACTCTCTAGCTAGCCCATGCTGCTGAGAGAGTAGTAAGTATATTAAAACTTCGCATGGATGGTACCCCCAACGATATTCCAGCTAATTTTTTTGAAACATTGAGGATTGCTATCAAGATCTGATAGCAATCCGGAGGGTAGTATATTCCATATCAAAAAAGCAATTACAGATATGAAGCCCAACTATGTATGAGAGACCAGCACTCCTTTACAATATTCTCACATCTCACCGATCTCTCCTGAAAAAGCTTATCATTACGCACCCTCCATACACACCACAACACAGCTGCCATAACCCCCACGGGTCGACCAGGAGTGATGAACCTCTGCCACACTGAATCCCAGGAAGGAAGGGGTTCTAAACAAACCAACCTCCAAATCTTATCCGTGATCAAACAGGAGGAAAAAATGTGTGATGCATTATCAGAGTGAAAACCACAGAGAGAGCATACATTTAGCACAGTCCCCATCCTTCTGTGTCGCAGATCACCAGTGATCAGCCCATCACGTCTGCATAGCCATAGGAAGATCTGAACCTTCAGAGGAACTTTTAGGAGCCAAATCTTTTTATCAATGGGGTCCCATTCCACCTCAGTATTTGCTCTAATAACTTTCTCGTACGCTTGCTTCACTGAAAAACCACCCTGCCAACAGTAAGTATCTGTCCCATTATTCACAAGCTGCAGCTACTGTAGACTCGCCATCGATTTCTGCCTCTCCTCCCACAGACGAGTGCCCTGCCTGCACTATTGTAATTCTTCCAGCCGCCACCATCCTTCTTCCTGAGACCACAGACTGCTAACTATGGTTGCCTTATCTACAGCAGCACCATACACCCTCGGATAAACCTCTTTCAGCAGGCCCAAGTTAGACCACCACTCATTCCATAAGCTGAAGCCTCTGCCATCTCCTAGCTTTGGTTGCAGCAGATGCCAATAGCTGGTGACAGCAGCAATCACTGAACGCCAAAATGGAGACGGCTTCTTCGGCTGAAGCCTCTGCAGACTGCTATTAGATTGCCCATAACAGTCCCTGATCAGATCCTCCATCAATCCCTCCTTGCCATCCAGAATCCTGATGGCCCATTTCAACAACAAGGCTTCATTGAACTCTTTAAGAGCTTTAATTCCCAGCCCCCCGTTCTCCTTAGGTCTGCAGATACAATTCCATCTGATGGGCTGCATGAAATCGCCCTCATGTCCTGCACCCTTCCAGAAAAATCTCTTCCTCATAGTATCCAATCTCTTCCAAATACATTTAGGGGCCTTAAAAATGCTGAAGTAGAAAATCGGTATGGCTGTTATGACTGAATTAAGTAGGATTAATCTTCCACCCTTAGAAAGGAATCTACTACTCCAGCCCTTCAACTTACCAGACACCCTCTCAAAAAGAACATTCCAATCTGATTTTTTCAGTTTTGTGGCCCTCAGAGGTAGACCAAGGTATCTCAATGGCAGTTTAGCACGGGGAGACCCCAAAACACCCTCCAGCGCCCTCTGCTCCTGCTCATTCATGCCAAAGCAAATCAAAATCTATTTATCCTTGTTCAGACATAAACCTGAAATGTCACAAAAAATCTTTACCAGTAGCCCCAGAGCATGTGCCTCACATCTGGATCCCTCGACAAAAAACACTATGTCATCTGCATACTGTAATATGGGGGCCAGGTTTCCCCTGTTAGACAGTGAGTATCCTCTAATGGCACCCACCTCAGCCAGTTTGCAAGCATACCTCGCAAGCCCGTCCACCGCAAGGTTGAAGATCAATGGGGCTAAGGGACACCCTTGTCTAACCCCTGCTGAGGTTGGATCGAAGCTCCACATGGCCTGCCATTGACCAAAGGCGAAAAAGAAGCCGTAGTGATACACCGTTTCATCCATTGGATCCAGAGAGGAGGAAACCTCTTCTTCTAAAAATCTCCCACAAGTACGACCAAGAGATCGAATCATAGGCCTTCTGGAAATCCACTTTCCACATGAATGCCTTGCACTTCCTTCGATGCCAACCACTAACCATTTCCTGAGCCAAAATGAAGGATTCTTGAAGAGATCTGTTGGGCAAGAAGGCAGCTTGCACTGGATCAATCAGATCCTGTAGCATAATTCTCAGCCTATTAGCCAGGGTCTTGTTAATGATAAGATAGATGGAGTTTGAGAGGGAAATCGGCCTGAACTCAGAAAAATGCTCTACTCCCATTAATTTAGGAAAAAGAAATAGGTAGGACTTGTTAATCCTCTCAAAACCCGCATTCCCCACCTCAAATTCTCTGATAACATCCATCACTTCCTTACCCACCACACCCCACATCTCCTTGTAAAAGAAAACCTGTACTCCATCTGGGCCCGGAGAGCCTTCCACATTTAATTCACTGATTGCTTGCAAGGTCTCCTGCTCAGTAATAGGTGCCGTCAAGAGCTTTTCCTGTTCACTCGACACCCTAGGACCCTCATTGCCTGCCATTCTCCAATTCCCCCTCTTAGATGCCCAAGATGCCTCTCTAAAGTAATTGATGGCTTCAGATTTAATCTCCTGATCAGAAGAGACTCTATGTCCATCACACAAAACAGAGGATATAAAATTAACACATCTCCGAGAACTAGCTGCAAGATGAAAAAACTTTATATTGGCATCCCCCTCCCTAAGCCATAGCTGCCTGGATCTCTCCCTCCAATCGATTTCTTGTTTTAGGTCTTCATTAAGAACCACACCTTGCCACATTTTTCTTTCAGCCAACTCATCTTCCGACAACCGATTAGCTTCTTCCTTTGAATCCAGCTCCTGAATTTTTCTCAGAGCTTCCCTTCTCCTCTGACCCCTCAGCAATCCAACAGTAGATCCATACTCTTTCAAGATCATGCGCAAACCAGCCAGCTTGGCTGCCAGCCTGATAGTGGCAGATCCCTGGACCACTTTAGCTCTCCACCAAGAGCTGATCATCTGGTAAAAACCCAATTCAAACAACCACGAGCATTTCATTTTGAAGTAGGATCCAATCTGATTTTCTTCCCCACTATCCCATACCGGCGGGGTATGATCTGAAAAGGGTCGACTCAGCCCACTCACATTCAACAATTGAAATCTAACAAGGATGTCCACATTCCCGAAGAATCTATCCAGCTTGGAAGCCAGCCCCTGCCCATTGCGCCACGTAAATTTCACGCCCGAGGAGGGGTATTCATTCAGCTGCAGGGATTGGACCATCATTTGAAACCCAATACCTGAACTGTCCATGCTGCCATTTGGCCTATCAACCCCTGTCAACACACAATTAAAGTCGCCACCCGTCAGCCACATCCCCCCTGCACCAAATCAGCCACCGCAGACCACTCCTCCCACAGCTCCTGCCTGGCAGCTGCATTACAAGGGCCATAGACACCAGTAATCAAAATATATTCCTGCCCCTGTTGGATCTGGAACTTGCATGACAGCATATGTTTGGCTTTGTGAACCTCCAAACACTAAGCCCACCTCTTCCTCCACCAAATAGCAGTGCCACCCGATCTCCCACTCGCATCCATCTGCACACAGCCATTCGTCCCTGAGGCTTTCAATTCAGACCACAACCTGTCAGAGTTTCCTTCAATATGTGTCTCTTAAATGAGAGCACAATCGATTCCCCATTCTCTCAAATATCTCATCAAGGACGCCCTCCGGCATTTATCGCGCAGCCCACACACGTTCCAAGTGAGTACCCTCATTAGTCCTCATTGGAGCCCTCTCTCCCGAGGGAATGACATTTGCACACTTGCATGACCTTCGCAACCTCATCTTCATCCATCAAAATAATGGCCTTAGATTTTCTCTGCTGCAGACTATACGGTGATCTCCCCTTGCCATTTTTTGCGCGAGATCCCCGTTCACAGTTATGATTTTCTATCTCCTGCAACTCCTGCTGATCCCTTGCAGATTTAGGCTGCACACCCAAAATCCCCTGCTCCTCATTCTCCACATCAACAGGCATTGCTTCCCCTGCCATTATGGGCGATAGTTCTACCGTTTCCTCTCCGCCCATTTCCTCTTTTTCTTCAATCTGAATCCCCCTCTTCTCCCCTTCACAGCAGCCCTTCCCAGCTTCGGCATCCAGAGGTTCATCGCCATGAACCATGCACAGCTCCTGAGTCGTTGCCTCCTCATCAGCTTCAGATCCAGATGACTTAAATTGCCCTGCTACAGTATCCCCCACCACAAATTTCAGCCTCAGCATCCAGGAGCTACCACCACACCTCAAAATCAGATTGTCAGGTATGGATCCAGCGATGAAGAAAACAACCTTCACACTCATCAGACGTCCATTCCCCTCCAGCACTCCAATGTTCACGTCATCTGCCACTGTTGCGAAGCTAGAAATCATTGTCGACACAACCTCCTTAGACCTCAAGTGCAGAGGCAGACCCTCGATCTCTAATTTTCTCGTCTTGTCCCCCACTCTCTAGGGAGGCCTCTCCGGAAACGCTCCGTCAAAAGGAGAGACCAGCCTCCAGATCACTGTGCAGCCTTCGTTACAAGATGTTTGAAACCGCAGCTTCTCGACGTCCCCCAAACCCAACCCAAAGAGAACAAATCGTGTATCTGATAGAAAGGAAATCTGCCACAAGTTGGTCTATAGGGATAAGGAGTTTACCAGGGTGCAAACACTCTCCGTCGACGGTCTTTCAGACATCACCTCTCCCACCAACGCTCCACGCAAGGCCATCTCCGTATCTTTGATGTTCTCCGTCATCGGCACCTCCACATCAACCACAAGCCCCCCCGATTTACGCAGAGCCGGGGGCGGAGGCAGAGTCCGCGCAGCCCTAAAATTCAAATTTCCTGAGGGTGAGAAAGAGCGAGTAGCCCTCGGTCCCCCCCACCCCCTACACGAATCCCTTTTATGACCGAAACCCCCGCATCCCAGGCAGACCATGGGGAGTCGGCAGGTGGCGGCCATGTGTCCCCGCCACCGGCATCGGAAACACAACACCTTGCCGAGCAGCTTTGCGCCTCTTCTACCAGGCCATCTCTCCTCCATCCCCCTACCACCGCAAGTCGCAGACACCCCCCGCTCCCTCCTCCTCCAGCCCTTAGGTCTCCAAATCTGCCAACCATCCCCCACCCTAGTCCCACCCGCTATCGCCCCAAGACTGCCTGCCATCAAGCCCTCCTCCCCGGCTAATTTTAGTCGGAATAGTTATTTGTAGGAGGTGTATAGTTTGGTTTTAAGTGGGCAAAGTGCCATTAACAGTGTGGTATATGTATCATTGTTCATTGGAGGGAATGTAGGCATATCGTCGCCTGAGCTTTTGTCTGCCTTAAGAGTCCAACATCTCGGGAATAAATGCGATGTAAGCATTGCCTTCCGCAAGTAGTGTTCAATCATTGCGGGAACTAATTTATCATTTTGTGTGATAAGGTTAGCATTAATTATCGTAATTATGAGGAATATTTGCCTCAAAAGTGAAGTATCTATTGGAAATGAATCGCGGTGAAATGATACGCTTGCAGGGACATTTAATGTCTACGATGATGGTAGGATTTAATTGGATCGAAATCCTTTCACCCCTGGGTTATCAATAGGGGTGGTAGGGGGCTGTAAATGCTTGACCCCACCCCATGTACTGCGAGCCTCTTGCACACGAAAGCTTCTGCGAACCCTAGCAGCATGATGGTCGTTGTTTACGGAGGAGTAAGGTCACTAGAGTTGCCTCTTCTCTCTACAAAGAAGATGTCGGGCCTTACAGGAAAAGGTGAGTCCACCTCTTCCTTGCCAAGGATATCACCTGAGATGGGGCGATTGTATGATTTTGGTTCATACTTTCGTAGCAAGTCGGCCATTTAAGAGTTTTTGACAGCTCATGCGCTTGGCCATGTTCATTTCCAATAGGCAGGATCCATGACCCGCCTTTATTCTGACTGTGGATAGGATTTTATTATTATTTGTGAATACGCTATAGAAAATGGCCTCCATGTGTCATTAAATCCTTTTTTGACCTCCTTCCATGACTATTATCCGGTTGCTCCCTCTCAGCTTAGCCTTAACTGTTGACTTGTTCTTAATGCCTTTACCGTCATTTGTTTTCACTTAGGAATTCGCGGCTAGGTATGGCTATTCCGTCTACTCCTAAAGTGAAGAAGGGGAAGCCACTGTCTGGAACCTATACTCTTTACAGCCGACGGGCAAAGTAATAGGATAACTGACTTGCTGGATAATCTGAAGGGGTAGGATCTCCATTTTTTCTTTCTCCACAATGTGGAGAAATTTGAAGTTACTAGTAAATGGCGGGGTCTGCTTAAGAAAGATCCCCCACCTAGTGCGCACAAACTTGATCCAGATAAATCTAGTAACGTTGAAAAAATCATGAACTTTGGCCTTGTAGCCCGGTTAAAATTTAGGTAGGCTAATGTGTTGGCGACGCTGTCATGGGTGGCTGATTCTTATCCCACATCGTGTAAATTGGAGGGTAATACCTTTAGATGATATATTTCCCCAAGAATCTAAATAATGTCTTTTTTGTTTTTTCCCTATTTTTGGGTGGTTTGCCCGTCCAGATACTTCGAGGCAACGACCTAGGAGCTTGTCTCATAGTGGGTCGAGGCGGGGGGAATGATGGTAACACTATCATTTGTCTAATAAAATTGAATTAGTTGGAATCAAGAGATAAATTCTCCTAAATGATCGCTTAAGGACCATAATTCCACTCTGATCTGTTTTGAGAAGAAGACATGGAAATATGGTTAATTCTGCAGTTTTAACACACATCACAAATGCAGATTAACCAAGGGATTACTCATGGGTTAATTAAAGGTTAATTTAGCATTAAAGACCAAGAAGTGGGCTTACACTGACTGAATCAGGAATTCACGCATTTCGAGGGTGAAAATAGTTCCAAAAATCCTAATTACCAGCCTCACTTAAATTAAAAAGGTTTTGGTCAGAGTAAAATTAATATGAACCTCCTAAACTTCATATAAAAATATTATAAGAGGTTTGGTACCTTTGGTTTGACCATCTGAACCCATTTTGACCTAGAATAGAGATTCAGACGGGAAATTACCCTGATTTGGGCTTTTGTGCAATTTACCCAGTTAAACGTGGTCAAAACTCAAATCCAAGTTCACCATTAGATGCCTTGGGTCCAAATTAGGTTAACACCAATGTTTGGGTCCAATTAGAGTCCATCTTGACCTAGTTTGCAATTGAATCCTAAGATCTTTATTTCTCACAATTTGACCCCTAGGTTTCGAGGTATTTACAAAAAAACCCCTAATTTTTGTCATCTCCTTCACAAAACAACCCTTGTCTCCATTGAACAAGATGTTTCCTAATCAGAAACCTAACACTTAAATCGTCAATCTTCACGAGGAGATTTCTCCTCCAATTCTGGGTCAAATCCCTTCAAATTTGGAGGGAATGATCCCAAGGAGATTCCCTTTCAAACCCACCAGATCTCTAGCTCTAATTCAAAGGCAAGAGCTTAGGCGAGCTCAAGAAACCTGCAAGAAAATCTAAGCCAAATCACCATGAATTCGTGATGAATCTTCCTAATTGAGCTCAAATCTGAACTCTATATAAGCTCTAGATCATCCCACATTCATTTTGAGTCCGGTTAGGCCACAAATCACCTCATCCTCCTCTTCTTCGGCTGCCTCTGACTGCAACTTCGGCGAGCACCCTCCCCTCCTTCCTCAAGTCAGCCAACGGTCAAATTGACTAGCCTAGTACCTTCACTACCTTCATCTGCTCCTCGCTTACCAACGCAGGAGCCACCTACCCCTCTCTTCCTCATCGTTCATCTCACCAAAGCATTCGTCTTCTCCATGGCCGGCAAGTCACGTCGGTGTGGAACTCCTATCCCCTTCGTTCATAATTAGGTTCTTCTTCCTCTCCTTCTTTAGGGTAGATTCAACCCCTTCCTACTCCAATTCAACCGTCGTTTCACTGATCTCCCACCTCATCTTCTCTGCCTCCTATCGTACCACCGACCACCAAACACCAAACTGCCACCACCCGAATCTTCCTCGCCCTCCACCAAATAAAAGCCCTCAACCTATTAGGCATTTCACTCACTCCAGACCCTGTCGAACACCACACCTCATGCATGCCCTCTCCGACGACGCACGACCACCACACACCTCCTCACACTTCACAAACACCACCATTGCATTCGTCATGCTCTGACGACTCCCTTGAACTTTTTAATTAGGCCGAAAGGCCATTCTATTGTGTTTCAGGTTGCAACCGGAGCTCCTCCATCGCCGTTGATTCTCCACCTCCACCTACTGTGCTTCGGCTGCCATCGTCATCAACACCACCCCCAACTGGAGTGGAACACCTTCGCGAAGCCCTCCAAGCTTCCAATTGGAGAGAAGAACTCCAATAGTAGCTCGAATTGAAGCTGCAATCCATAGCACAACGTGAAGAAGAAGACTTTTTTGTCCCACATCATACGCGTAGAATTTACGAATCAACATAAAAAGAATTCGTGACGTTGCCTTGCTACCTCTTACACAAGAGGTGAGGTCCCCTCACACACTCTCTCACTCCTTGCTCAACACTCACTGCCGGTGAGCTTGGTCCCTATACTTGATTTGATTACTTAAATAGCAACTCGATTAGGAAGAGGAATGGATTCTAAGAAGGGTGGGGCTGGTTTTGCCTCGGGTGCATGCACGTGCCTCGAGATGCATTCCCACACACTCTATACTTAGCAAATTCTAAGGTGTTGAGGCTTTGAAAGTTAAGCCGTCTAACCTTGAGGCCCGACGTTTGATTTCAGCTTGGTTCTGATACTGTGGAGACATTGGCTCCTGAGCTGACGTGGATGAGTGGTTGGAAACACTGTTGAAACATTTGATTTAGTTTGAAATATTGAGATATTGAGTATCCTTGGGTATGTGCTTAATTATGGGAATTAATTGATGATTCAAATCACCATTTTTAGGGTTTTATTATTCTTTTTATCCAATTAATTTTTGAGATACAATTGCTACTATTGAATATATTTTTGATTGATATTCATTGCATATCTTATTGTGAATTATTATGCTCATTGAGACTAGTGTGTGAATTTCACATTTGCTCCCTACAAATGACCTCGAAACTCACAATTGATTTTTGAGCTTATAAATTTAAATGTTGTTGATTCAATTTTCATCACTATACTATAATGCGATATTTTCCTAAATATGATGATTTTTGACACCAGCAAGGAAGCACAAAATAAGCCCACAGAATTAGGCGAGGGGAGTGGATCTTCCCGTCCTAAGGAGGGGAAAACGAAGGAGTCAATGGATAGTGGTTCGGAGGAGGTCCCCCTTAAACACTTGAGGAAGGGGCCCGTTGTGGTGACCTCAGTAAAAGAGGTGGTAGTGCCCGACTCCTCAAGTTCTAGTAGGATTAAAATAACGGATGCATCCTTAGCCCCGCTTGGCAGATGAATAAGCGGAGTGCAACAGGGGTGCAGATGTGTAACAAGGGCGCGGATGCTAGTGGACCCAAGTGGCCGAGGAGGGTTTGGTGTTATAGGCCAACTTTTGGGACGGTAAGAGGGTCGGTGATGGAAGGGACCCAGGAGAGTGGTATACCCAGCTGGGAGAACCTAGCTCAAGTAGGCTCTTCAAGTAGTGCCCACATGTTGGAGAGGCAGGTGGTACAACATTGATGATAACATCATCATCAGCCATATCTAGCTTTAATTAGTTATAATCAATAGATAAATGCTCCTACATAACCGTCAGCAGACCGTAATTCATTGCACATCCATTCTGAGAGATAAACATGAAAATAGGGGTAAAATTACAGTTTTAATAGAATATCCTAAATGAATAATAATCATGGGGTTTCCCAGGGGTTTATTGAAGGTCAAATGGTCATAAATGTCTAATAAGTGGATTTATACAGACATAAATGGATTTTCACGCGTTTTGAGAAGTAAATGACATTTGAAACCCTAAAAATAGACCCGCTTAATTCACTAAGGTTCTCGTCAATATAAAATTTACCTAAACCTTCTAAAAATCATAGAAAAATATTCTATAAGGTTTGGTATGCTTGCTTTGACCATTGGAACCCAATTTGACCTAAAATAGAGTCTCAGACAGATAGTTGCCCTAATTTGGGTTTCTGCGTAAATTACTCAGTCAAATTTAGTCAAAACCTAAATCCGACTTCACCATCAGATTCCTTGGGTCCAAATTAGGTTTGTACCAAAATATGGGCCTAATCAGAGATCATTTTGACCTAGTTTGCATTTTAGTCCAATCTAACTTTTTTTCTTACATACGCACCCCTAGCCTTTTGAATTCCTTACACATGGGTCCCCAACTTTGTCGTCACCTTCACCAAAAGGTCTCTGCCGCCATTGGAACCTTTTGTCCATACATGGAAGGTTTCAATTTGAGTTATCTCATTGAATCTGTGGCGAATCTCTCCCAAAATTGGAAGAACTCCTGACGAGATCCCTTTCCATTTGAGCTCATTCATGGCTTTTCAAATCCATTCAAAAGCTCGTGCGAACCTTTTGAAGGTTCGGGTGTCCTACATGCACATAAACCCCAAGCTTCCAAGCTTTGAAGGACCTTCTATGGCCTATAAAAGAACCCCTAAGGCAAGCCTTACCTACTTAGCGAGGTTTGGGGCCAAAAACCTCCAGCCCCTCTACAACTGAGCTCCGACAAGCTTCTTAACCTCCTTTTTCTGACCATTAGACGGTTAAATCAAGTGGCCTATCATCTTCCTTATATTCCTCTGACGGTGGCTGGCCAAAGCCCCGTCGTCCCATACCTCATTCTTCCTCGCCGTCCCCGTCTGGAGCATTCATCTTCCACGACTCCGCCCTGCCAACACCGGTGCCAATCCTATCCCCCTTTGTCCAATTAGGTTAGGTAGTTAGTTTAGTTAGATCCTTAAGTTAGTTTTCTACCTTCCAAAAGCCCAAAAACAACCCCGACACCGCCTCTCACCATCATCTCTCCCATCTCTGGCCACCCCTCCAGCGAGTCCACCCCACCTCCATAATCCACCAATCAACTCGCCAACACTTCCTACACCTTTGTCGTGTCCACGCGATTAAAACCCCTCAAGAAATTGAGGGGATTACTCGCCCAAACCCTCCACCAATCAAACCCATCTTCATACGCACTTCTCGACTTCGCTACTCTGCCACACACCTCCATAGACCACGAGACTGCCTCCACCACCTTCGCCAAGTCCAGGAGAAGCTCTTGAGCTTTCTAATTGGGGCTTAGTGCATGTATTCTTAATTTCATGTTCATGACCAGAGCACCGTTGCTATCGTCATCATCGCCTTCGTTCTTCGTGTTCTGAGTCACGTAAGCCCTAGGTGCGACACCTAGGACATGCGGGTGACTCCCAGGACCACTTCTAGGTCCTTGATTGAAGCCTTCTCCCAGCAGCTATCTCGATTGGGAGAAGCATCACAGCAGGCACACGTGAAGAGAAGTGGGACTGATTAGTCCCACATCGTAGAGGGAAGAGGCATGACTATCGAATAAATTGAATTTGTGATATGCCCTTATCACCTCAAGACACATGGGGGTGAGGTCCCCGCTCACCCGCACTTAACCCGACCTGACCTAAGCCCTCACTCCTCACTCATCACGCACTGTCGGTGAGCCTAAACCCGGGTACGCTTATCCGAATACCCGATTACCTTGGTTTGAGAGAACGAGAAAGGAGGAAAGGAAAGAGAGAGTGGGGGAGGGTGGGTTTTGCTTTAGAGAGAACTTCTGACACTTAGTTAAGGAAGAAGAAGAGTAGGCTTGAAGAGAGAAGAAAGGCAAAGAAAGGCCGTGCCTAAGGAAGACAGAAGAAGAAAAGGCTAAGGAACAAGAAGAAGACAACAAAAGAAGAAAATCAGAGTACTGTAGCAAATGGCATTTTAAGTCGTCTGATTGTCAAATCAGATTGTTTATTTATTTAACATCAATTATGTAATTGTTATATATGTGCTTAGGCTAATAGTTGATGATTTAAATCACCATTATTTTGGCTTAGTTATCTTTTTGATCTTGAAATACATTGAGCTTCATTGAATACTTAATGTGACAGATTAATATTCATTGAATATCATTATTGTGTTTGATTTCTTGTGCTCATTGACATATTTACCTTGCTCCCTGTGTTTGAATTCCTATTTACTCCCTATGTTTGACCTCGGACTTCATTTCAAGATTTTAGAGCTTATAAATTGTATTTGTTGAGGAGCTATTTAGGAGACTTTACTACAACGAGACACTTTAATTTCCTAAATAGTCGCTTCAACAAACACCTGTAGGATGCCCTAATGTGTGCTAACCGTCCTCGAGGAGGCATGAACTTCAAACATGTCTTCTTCTACTGTATGCGTGTGGTAAGATATTCTCTTCACTCTCTTTGAGGTCTTCTTGCCGGTAGGACGATAAATTTCTAAATCCGACTAATGTCCTATTGATAGGTTGAGACTCTTAGGACTGCCTTTATTCCTGTCAACGGCGATTCAACTAGAAATGTGGACTTTGATGTCCCTTGTGAGGTGGTTAATATGGCTACGAAATGGGCGGTGACTGACGAGTGGATTTTCTCTTTCGAAAATGATGATTAAGAAGATTTATTGTTGTATTTCTAAGTGGTGGAAAATCGACTAATCAAAACAATTAGAATTAAAATTAAACCACTCATAGGAGAGCGGGTCATATCCACAGGGAGGCAATGACCTATTAAGACTTGCTAAATTTGAAAATAATAATGTTCACAATTAGTTTTCCTAAGTAAGCAAGCTAAAAACTCTCCAATTAGGATAACAATGAATGTAATCGCTAAACTTGCATTTCAATGAAAGATGAGGGGGTTCTTATAAAATCACTAGAATATAATATTATTAAATCAAAATTTTCCCTTTTGCAATGGCGGTGAAATGTAATAAGAAATCAAATGCAAAATAGGGGAAAGATTTCCCCTCCATCATGCGCGACGAGGAAGGCTTGGCCGGAGAGGCGAAGCTCGTCGGAGGTCCTTTGGGCTGGGTCGCACTCGATGGCAGTAGCAGCTCAGCAAGTGGCTGGAGACAAGAGAATGGAAGAGAGGTCGACGATGGGTAGTGGCGAGCTGCAGCTCTGTTTGCTGTTGCAGCTCGTGAAGGTGAGGGGACGCGAGTGTGTTGGGCATGCGAGCGTGGATGGAGAGCTTCACACAGGTGAGGCTGATCGGCAAGGGACACACGCGCTACCTGCTGCGCACAGCCAGAGCTGCTGGAGGACGTGCGGCCGCTGGAGGTGCTGGAGGATGCACGCTGCGCGCGGGTGGAGTGGCTGCTTTAGCGCGCACTCTACGCACGCTGGCAAGGGCCGGTGGGCTAGAGGACGTGCGGTTGCTGCTGTGAGCGTTGACGGCGCGCTGCAGGGCGTGCAGGCAGGTGTGTTGTGGGTCGTGCGCTAGGGGCTGGAGCATGGAGGTCGGTGCACGCAGCAAGGGCGTGCGCGCGCCTGCTGTGGTGGAGCTGGAGGGTTGTTGCACAGGGATGGCGAGGGAGCACGCACAGGAGGTTGCACACTGCTGTGTCTGCAGGGCGGAGGTGCAGTGAGGAGGACGTGGGGATGGTTTTGTTCTGAAAACAGAGGAAGAAGAAGAAGAAAAAGAAGAAGATGGTGTTGGTGGTGTGTGGACAGGGAGGGTGATCTGGTAGTTGCACGGTGGTGGCACGAGTCCACCGGCTTGGCGCGGCGAGTTGTCACCTTGCTGGCCCACGGTGTGGTGGAGCTCGACCTTGGAGAGCACGGTGGTGGAGTGGAGTACACGGTGGTGGTGTGGGGCGGTGTCTCCCTGAGCACAGCTGCCTCCTCCTCTCTCTTGTAGTCGCAATTGCCCTGACCAGACCCATCTCTTCTGCTCCTCCATGAATGGGGTCTTGAGTGCAGGCAGCTGGCGAAGAGTGAATGCGCAAGCAGAGGAAGTGGAGCGGTTGCCTGCGGGAAGGAGCAGAATTAATAAAATAAAATATTAGGATTATTTATACACAAATCTTTAAGTTCTATGTTAATTAAAATAATGTAGGTAATGCACCTAATTAATTAACGAGTCAAATGCATGCAATTCTAGGTTAATTCTAAATGCATTTAGATATGGATGCCACACATGAATTATGCACTTAAGCTAAAAATATGAATTAATTTATTTACATCCTAATGTATGCTATCTAAATGTTAAAATTAATTTAATGTCTAGGCACTTAAATACTTAAATAGTCCACAACTATGGGCTAATCAGTGACCGCCAGGCGGAGCAAAGGAACTTTGCCTGCCAGCATGAGAAAGCTATCGTCGCCTGCAATAAGGTGGAGAAGATTGCTGAAGAAGCTACCAAGAAGCTCTAGCTGCAGCGGCTAGCATTTAGCCTGGTATCTTTCCTACAAAAAGAGTTAAAGGAAGCCTGCCTAGTGTTGAGGATAGCCGGAGCTCTTGCCGGGAAGTTTGAAGACACTCTTGGATCCATTCACAAGAGAGATCTTGTGAAGTTGCTCAAGCTAAATGACAGATTGCAATCTTCCTGCAATTGGTTGAAAGGAGAGGTGTAGGTATTGAAGGTCGCCCACTCTTCTGTGGTGGAGGGGAATAAGGCGGCTTTAGAAGATGAGCGCCTCTGCTTAAGTGTAAGCATATATGAGGTCTCCAACATGAAGGCGGCTCATAAAAAGGCAAAGGCAAACTTGTGAGGGGTAAGGGAGGACCTTGTCCACCAGCTTGCAAATGAAAGGGCCAAAAGGATCCTTGAATTGGAGAATGCTCCCATGCTGGAGATGAATCTTGAGGCTGTGATGGATTTCTTCGCCTCTGACCCGTCTATGAAGGAGAGCCGGGACCTGGTCTCAAAGGAGGTCGGGAAGTATACTTTGGCAACGGTGCAAGCCCTCCTGGAGGGTAGTCAAACTACTGCGGAGGAAGTATGTGGTTGGTCTATAGACAAACTTCTTAATTTGATTGCGAAAAGGTTGAAGGTTTGATAGAGGACAAGGCTCCAATATTGCTGCTTGAAGACCAGCCGGGTAGTCCGGCACCTGAAGAAGAGGTGGACAAGTATGGTCTGTCAGAGGTCTTTAAACAACCTTCCCATCCAGTGAGCCTCGTCTATGAAGCTACCTCTCCTCTTCTGACTCCCGAGTAGATCTCTCAGAAGATTCAAAATGAAAAATTATGGTTGTGGTTGTTGTTGGTGTTCTTTTTTTCCCTCTTTTTTTAACTTTTTCTCTTTTTTTTTTTGGGTATTTGATGGGAATGACCCTTATGGAAAATGTAAGACATCCAACAAGAAAAGCAATGAAAGAAAGACCTTTTTCTTTCATTCAATCTTACACATGATACATCCTCAGATTACTGGCATGCCAAGTCTGAGGAATTGACTTGCTACCTAGAGTTTGTAATTTGTAAAAGATGCGTAGACTGTCTTCACAAACTCTATAAGGTCCCTCCCATGGGGCATCGAGCTTTCTACTTGAGTTACTTGGCATAGACGCTTCGCTCTTTCATAGGACCAAGTCCCCTTTAGAGAACTTTTGCCTATGGATCTGCTTGTTGTAAGCGGTTGCAGTCGCCTCCTTATATTGTTGCGACAACTCTGATGCCTTTTCTCTCATTTCTTCTACCAAGTCTAGTGCTAGGCAGACTTGATCGTTGTTAGTGTTGGGGGTCATATAGCTGTGAGCGATATGTAGGAAGGACTGTCTCTATAAGTAGTCGAGCTTCCATGTCATACACCAAACTGAAAGGTGTATGGCCTGTAAAGGTCTTTTGGCAAGTCCTGTAGCCTTGTAACATGTCTGGCAGTTTTTCTGCCCATCTACCCTTTCAAGAATCTAGTCGTTGTTTTAATGCGGCAATGATAGTGCAATCAGTTACCTCCGCCTGTCCATTTTCCTAGGCATGCGCTATGGATGTAAATCATAGGCGGATCTCTCAACTCGCACAAAATTCTTCAAATTTTTTGCAAGCAAATTGGGTGCCATTCTTAGTGACAATTGTTGGTGCAAGGAAACCATGATCGTTGATTTTAATGGTAACAAAACACTTGGTATTTAACATTTGTATTTGAGTTTAAGTTTTTAGGAATAATGCAAATGGAATCAAGTGTGAAGGAGCTCAAGCTCGGTCCATGGCAGATTGGAGGAGCTTGATGGAGGAGAAGAAATGATGGAGCTTCACTTGGAGTGAGAGCTCAAAGATATATGAAGATGAATAGGAGAGATATCTTGTCTCTCATATATTTTGTACTTATTTTGTTCTTTTGCTCTTTATTTTCTTAGATTCATTGTTAAAGAGCCCAAAATAACAAACAGTAGTCCAAGGAACACTTACACTACCCTAGGATACTTATACAATCTTAGAAATCACTTAGAAAACCAAAATAGTAATCAAACAGTCCGATTAGATGTCTAATCTGGACCTCAGACGTCTGATCATGGACTTTAAGATGTCTGACTGTTTTTCCAGATGTCCAAACACCTAAGTTGGAAATTCACTCTTTGTCCATTTATTCTCAGACTTCCAGCCCATAGTCCAAAAGTCTTAGAAGACGTCTGAAGATCTTGATAGACGTCCAACAATAGGACCATTGGATTGTTAGACCATAATCTTGGATGATTAACCTATGATTATATTAATATTACTTTCAGACGTCCGTAGAGCATCGTAGAAGTCTAATAAATAAATGTTAGGCTAGGATCTGACTCAAATCACCTTTTGTCAGACCTAATAGTCATTTAAGCCTCAGGAAATCAATTCCCGTTGAGATTTCTCATTCCAGACATCCTGACCTTTTGCCAAACATCCTATATGTCATCTGACTCTTATAACACTAGAACCTTGTTTCGATCCAGTGAAAATAGGAAGAAAGTCATCTTAGGATTATATGTCTGACTAGTTTCCCAAACATTTTATAATTGACTTCTTAGACATCCATCTTGATCCAACACCGTCTAGATGATCAACTCTTCTAGATCAGACGACCGACCTTTAGATCAGACGAAGACCTTGATGTCTAACCTTAAGTCCAGAAGTTTGATAACCTTGTCAGAATCATAAATGATCATGACTTATTCTCAACGGCTATAAAAGATTTCCAATGCCTTCTAAACCCTTCTTAAGGTCTCTATAAGTAGAGGAGCACCCTTCCTAAACAAAACACACCTTGAGAATACTACTTCCACTCATATTGTGTCCAAGAAGAGATAGAAAACTGATCTTTCTCTCCAAGCCTTAGTCTGCACATCTTGAGAGCACCATCCTAGCTGTGACCTGCTCTCCCACCGACGCATACTAGAGCGCCATTGTACCTTGCATGGTTCACACACACCACGTTGTTAGCCGATGTACTTCCATTAAAGGAAAGTTTCCTTTGTCTATAGTAGCTAGATTAACATATTTACTTTGTGGCTGTATAAGATATTTTGTAAACTGTCTTTGTTTGGATATTCGCTTTGTGAATTTTATCTCCTTCGAGAGACAAAATCTCCTCGTGAAGAGGAGGGGATTTGAGGTATGCTACCCTTATCTAAGTAGCATGGTTGTAAGAGGTTAAGTCACCCTCGTTTAAGTGACTTGGTTAGTGGATTTATTCTATTAGGTAGATCAGGAAATCCTAAACAGAGAGGTTTAGGTGGTGCTTTTTACTTGGGTTTGGGTTTCCACCTAAATATCTTTGTGTACTTGTGAGGTTGCCTTTTGTGTGATTGTTTACATATTATTTCCATACCGTATTTTCATACCACAAATCTCACCCCATCCTTCAGGAATTACATAATAGCACGGGGTATTCCGTATTGGGCTATAATGTTTTTTCTCATAAAGGACACGACCCATTTGGAGTAGTCTACCACCACCAAGATGAAATGCTTCTGAGCCGATGTCGGTGGAAAAGGATCAATGAAATCCATTTCCCATTTTACAAAAGGGATGGGTGACATGATGGGCACCAACTTTCCTGGCGGCACGTGGTGTAGGAAAGCAAATCGCTGGCACTTATCGCATTTCCGCACAAAACTCTCGCAATGCTGCTTCATCTGAGGCTAGAAGTATCCCGATTGAAACAGCCAAGCCAGGAGTGCCTTGTACCCTTCATGGTTGCCACAAATGCCACAATGGGCTTCCTGAAGGACTTGTGATGCCTCCTTTTGCATGAGACAATGCAATAGGGGAATAGAATATCCTCGCTTGTATAATTGTCCACCAATCAAGGTATACCTGGATGCTTTAACGCGAAATGCCTTAGTACGTGGCTCCTTTGAGGGTAACTCGCCTGTATTCAAATATTCTATGATAGGCTTCATCCAAGTTGTGGACTGTTGTATTACAATTGTTCTGGGAAGGAGCACCATTGGCTTGTTCAACGTTTGGAGACATATATCCTCTTCTTATTCTAAGGGGATCGCCGATGCCAGGCAGGCTAAAGCATCTGCTAGAGGGTTGTTGGATCGGGATACCTGATTGATTGAAACGATCTGGAAATCTAACAACTCCTCCTTGACTTTGTCAACATATAGAATCATATTTGAATCCCTAGCTTGGTACTCTCCGTTAGCTTGGTTAGCAACCAACTAGGAATTCGCATATACTTCCAATGATGAAGTGCCCCTTGACTTGGCCACTCGGATACCTACTAACATGGCCTCGTATTCTGCTATGTTGTTAGAGGTAGGAAAAATAAGCTTGCTAGCATATTTATGAGTGGTGCCATCTGGGTTGGTCAAAGCTATACCTGCCCCAGACTGGGCTGCCATAGAAGAGCTGTCCACATATGCTCCACGTAAAATCCCATTTTTTAGAATAATCTCGCCATAGTATAGCACGAAAATACACTACTAGGAAAGGGAGAATTGGTGACGGATATTTGGTGACAGTTTTGGGAACTATCACCAAAAGTAACCTATGGTGACAGTTCCACTCAAAATCGTGACCATAGAGGGAGAGTGAGATTTGCTTTCTGCTTTGGTGATGGTTCCAAGTGGGACCGTGACCATAGGATACCTGTGGTGACGGTTCCAAGTGGAACCGTGACCATACCTTTCTTTTGGTGACGGTTCCACTTGAAACCATCACCATAGCCTTCCCTCGTGAGCGTGCCCTCTCCTGCATATCCCTTTGGTGACGGTTTCAAGTGAAACCGTCACCATAGCCTTCCCTTGCCTACTTGCCCCCTCCTACATTTCTCTTTGGCGACGGTTTCAAATTTTTCACATCCCTCACGCGCACCCTCCTTCGAAATTCCTTGTCGTTGACTTCCCCAAAAACCCAATCCTGCCCCCATCACCTTCTCCCTCCCCTGACTCCCCGACCCCCTCCTCGATGGCGTCAGCCCCCCTGACCATCACCTGCCCCCTTCCCTCTCCCGACGACGGTGCTTGTCCTGATTCCCCTTAAGGTCGCCAGGAGCACCTCGCCTACCCCTCAAGATCACCACCGAAAACCAACTCCCGCTGCCATTACCTTCCCCCTCCCTCGACTGTCCAACTTAATCCCTGATGACGTCACCTCCCCGGACCATCCCCAACCCCCTTCCCTCTCCTGACGAAGGCGCCTCCCCTGACCATCTCCTCCCCAGCAGCACGTCTCCTCCCCCTTAAGACCGCTACCTCTCTCCCTCCCTCATCTTCCCCAGCAACGTACACCTCCATTACCACTGCTACTGCTACAAGTAGGGTTAATCTGCCACTCTTCCTTCATTTTATTTATTTGCTTATTTCATACCTCCTCCTCTAACTCCACTTCTCTTGATTTCCTATTATTATTGTTGTTGCAGTACTTGGTGGAATTATTGGCTATGGGGTGGCTCAACGAGATCTATTGATCTTGGATTGGCTCAAGGGTTTACACGCACGCCAGGTGTTTGATGGTATGTGAACAAGTTTTGAAACTAGGAAGCTTTTTTTGGTCATAAACAACATGCATCTAGGAAGCTTCTTAGATAATCTTATCTACATCATGGCAGTTTTGCCACAGACTAGACCATTATTAGATGGTTAATCCCTCTACCCATGATATGTTTTGTTAGTGTGGAGATGAAGAAGAAGTGGGTGTTTGTTGCTCATGACCACAAGGAAATCCTCTTGTTGCCTTCTTTTTTTTTTTTCTCTCTTCTAGTTTTCTTGAGGTCACATGATGAGTTTCCAATCTTAGGTTGTTACAAGGCTCTATGTGTTTGATTCTTTTATTGCTGCTATTTGGTGGTGTGTGTGTGTGCTTTGAAATATCTCCAAGGGGGGTTGTTAATTGGTGGACGTGGTGGATGGATGTTTCATGTAATTAATGAGGTGTAAAGTATAAAGGAATAAAGTTCCAAATTAACTGCAATGTGCGGGTGGTGGAGGGTGGGGGGGGGGGCGAAAGGCTAAGGGAGATTGTGATGGGAGGAGGGGAGATCTCCATTGGTTGGAGCTGATCCTAGAGGGGAGGAATTTGGGTGGTACCTCCAAAGCTGTTAATGGAAGAGTCAAACATGCGGTCTACTTAAAATGTTATGCCATTGATCCATGGAGAGACAGGAATCGAAGCTTATAGCCTAAAAAAAAAAAGTGTTAGCCATGAGAAATGGAACATTCTGCAAAGAAGTAATTAAAATTGTTAGTGGCCTTTTTAACCATCTCTCGTGAGTTGATAATCATATGTATGGTGACTATGTGCTAAGAGGTGGGTGTCAGGGTGCGATGTCTCTATGAATGGCTATTAAGTTGGGTGGCAGCAAGGAGGTGTATGTAAGGAATATTATTTCAAGCTTGGATACTTATTCTGTTCATTTAACTTGGGGACTGAAGGAAGATGCAGGCGTTGGTGGTCTGCGCCTACAGGTCCATTTGTCATAGAATTAAAAATGAGGCATTATCTTTCACCTCAAGGATAGTTACTGTATAAATGAATAATATATGGTATTAAGGGACATCATATAATTTTTTTTATTCTTACTTTCATCATCTCAAAGTATACTTTACATTTACCTTGACAAATTTTTATTACAAATGAAAACAAAAATTACTTACATCATATCCACTTATATATTGTATCTATTTTCGTTAATCTACCGTAGTACAAATGAAAACAAAAAGAAAGAATAAAATAAGAATTTAATCATCACTTCTATTGTTTACTAATCCATCACATACTTCATCACTTTTAAACCCTACATCTTTCTAAAGTTTGTCTAGTTTTGAACTTTAAACCTTTATTAAGTGAGGCTTTAAGTTTTTTCACTGTTGCATTCGGTAAGAGTTGAGTTTACATAAATGTGACCCAATTGGAGAGGTTTGTAATTATTTTCAAGTTTAGATCCTTTAAAGTGTGTCCCTTCATGTAATTCGAATCTTGGATCTAGGCAACGTCCCTTGGCCGCGTCAATTAGGCTATGGAAGAGCATTTGGGCAGCAGAAGAGAAAAGACAAATTGACTTGGATCTTTTGATATGCATTAGGGTGGACCACGCATCTAATATTCTGTGGGTAAAGGGTATCTGTCTTGCAATCATGTATTGGATGCAAATGAAAAATTGGTCTTGCTTATAAGGTCTGAATATAATTTGTCCTAAAGTTCACGTAATATGATCCAAGTGTCCACTATTCCAAAAAACTTATCCTATCATTTGATACAATTCAAATACTTAATTTGGTTGGGTTTTTTTGGTCAATTAAAACAAAACAACTTGTTTCATTTGTTTTCTTTCCCTAATGTACATCATGAACTTTTGAAAGTTTATGAATGTTATTGCTACATTTATATTATCCTGATAGAATCGTAAATGTTGGGAAGAGAGGGTGGAAGAGAGGAGCATCATTATCCAAGTTGAGTAGGATAAGTTGAGTAAGGTAAACTGGTGGTTCAACTTGGATGGGCAAACTGGAATTGGAGGTGTTACGCTTGAGAGGGTTAAGCAATCTTGGATGTTTTAATTTAGGTCCAGTTGCCATATTATTCTAAATAAGAATCCATATAATCATCCTTTTAACAAGTAGATCTGGACTGAATCTACTTCAAATTGACTAACAAGATATTCCATTCTTGGTAGTAGTACGTTTATAATGCTAGCTTATGTTATTATTGTTCTTTTCTTTGTTAGTATTTATTTATGCAATTTGTAGATATCCACACTTGCACAACCTTAGATGCACTCGATGACAAACAATAAGAAATATAACCCTTAGGGTACAAGTTGAAAGGGTAGGCAAAATTGTATTAATATACCTGGTCATTCAAGACTTATAATTCTATCATACGGACAATGCGTTAATGTATGTGTATCTCACATACATGCATGATGTGTTGTCTTTATAATATGTCATAAGTTTTGATCGTCCTTGGTTCGGTAAAGTTCCGAACTAAGGAGGGTTCTTGAAGATTTGATCACAACTTAGGTATTACTTGTTACATCTACTCTGTGTTTGGAGAAATCTCGGTGATATCTTTATGCTCTTCTCTGGTATACTAACTAAACTTACCTAGGTTTCTTAAGCACCTTAAATTGGGTGTTAAAGGAATCTAGTTGAGGTTAGTCTTGGGGATATGCTGGAGAAGCACCTTAAATTTTATTACAACTTAAGTGTTAAATATCTGATGTTTCTTTATGTAACTTAGTTTCATTGTTTGTAGGTTTATTTGATTATAGGTTTCCATGGATAAGTCTTAGATTGGTTTGAGGATTTCTGATTATTTTCGATATAAGAGCGGAGTGATTTCATTCTTAGACTGGGCATTCCATGAAGATAGGAAGCAATATAGAAGAGGAGACTTCTATGAGAGAATTTGTTGTCCATGCAAAAGTTGTTTGAATGGATTCATGTATGATCGTAACACAGTACTTGAGCATCTAATTTGTACTGGTTGGTGGCCTCACTACACAGTCTGGACCTCGCATGGAGAAGAAATTACTTATCCTTCTATTGATAATGATGTTAAGAATCGCATTGAAGATATTGGAGGTGATAATGTTGCAGAGATGTTACAGGAGATGAGAGCTGCAAATGCTGATAGTCATGAAATGATAATATGTTTGGAGATTGTAATAATTTTTATGATGTACTGAAGGCAGCAGAGGAACTCATTGCTCCTGGAATTAATTCCATGTCAAGGTTGTCATTTCTTTTGAGAATTTTGCAAATTAAAGTGATGAATAAGGCAACATCTAAGTTAATGTCTGATGTCCTTAAGTTCATAGAAGAGTTGTTAAATAATCCCAAAGATTTTCCTCAGTCATGGTATGATGCGAAGAAACAGTTTCGCGTACTTGGCTTGAAGTGTGAAAAGATTGATGCTTGTAAGAATGACTGTATGTTGTACACTAAAGAAAATGCATGCTTGAATAGTTGCCTAGAATGTGGAGAAGGAAGATATGAAGAAAATACTAGTTCAAATGCATGAGGAAAGAAACAATCAAGGAAGGTACTGTGTTACTTTCCTTTGATTCCTAGGCTACAACATCTTTTTATGTCGAGTAAGACTGCAAAGTGGATGACATGGCATCATAATAACAAATCACGAGATGGACTTATGCGTCATCCGACAGAGTTTGACGAGTGGGCTGCATTTGATAACAAACATGCTCTATTTGCAGAGGAAACACGTAATGTTAGGCTTAGTCTTGTAAGTGATGGATTCAATCCTTTCAAAAATATGCATCCATCATATTCAATATGGCCAGTGGTGATATTTACATATAATTTGCCACCATAGATGTGTATGAGATCTTCATTTATGATGCTGACGATTCTCATCCCTGGGAAGAAGGCACCAGGAAATGCAATCGATGTTTACATGCAACTACTCATCGATGAGTTGAAATTGCTATGGTATAATGGGGTTGAAACATATGATGCAGCTAGAGAACAATTTTTTAAGATGCATGCAGCACTGTTGTAGACTATTAATGATTTCCTAGCTTATGGAAATTTATCTGGTTGGAGTACTAAAGACAAGTTGGCATGTCTTGTATGTATGGGTGATACTCATTACTTGCGTTTACCTGAAAGCAAAAAATTGTGTTATTTAGGGCATCGTAGATTCCTACCAATTGAACATAGATGGCGACAATCCAGGTTTAAAGACAAATTTGATGGTAAACCATGCCGCTATTCATCCAAAAATCCAAAAATTTTCGAAGAACAGATACAATCAGGTTGTCAAGATACAAGCTAATGGAGAAGTTACAACAGATTGGTAATATCCGATTGGGTCGTTTATTTCAGAAAGATCTTAAAGACTTACGTAATTCTAGATTTAAAAAGAAAAGCATATTCTTCATGGAGCTCCCTTATTGGCAAGATCTCATGGTTTGTTGCAATCTTAACGTGATGCATATCGAGAAGAATGTTATGAATAATATTTTAGATCTGTTAAACTTAACGGATAGTCTAAAGGACACGTTGAAGTCCTGTACTGATTTGAAGATGTTGGGCATTCGTTCTGAGTTGCACGTAAATCATAAAGATGATGGCAGTTATGACTTTCCTCAGGCATTATATACTTTGAAGGATGAGCAACGACTGAAGATATTTTCTTTTATTAAAAATATCAAGGTTCCAGATAGATTCTCGTCATATCTTTCTACATGTCTAAATGAAGCATTGAAGCAGGTAAGTGGGTTAAAGAGTCATGGTTGCCATGTTTACATGCAGATCTTGTTTCCATTAGCAATTCGTGGAGTGCTTCCTTAACTAGTGGTTGACTTTGTGATGGAGATAAGCCGATTTTTCAAGGTTATATGTTCAAAGATATTGGATTCTCAACAGTTAGACTATTGAGACAAGCAAATTGTGATCACACTGTGCAAGATGGAGCAGCTTTTCCCTTCTGCATTTTTCGATGTCATGGTACATCTTATACTCCACCTAGCGAATGAGGCAAGGATTGCTGGATCAATTCAGTGTAGGTGGATGTATCCAGTTGAACACTTCTTGAAAAAATTGAAAGACTACGTCTTCAATAAGGCTAAGCCAGAAGGTTCAATTGTCGAAGGGTATCTTGTAGAAGAATGCATCAACTTTTGTGCAATGTATATGGATGGTCCAGATAATTGATTCAATCGATTGAAAAGGAATGATGATAGACAAAATGGTGAAAATGTGGAAGATTATTTTTCTGTATTTGATATCCAAGGAAGGCCAATCATACAAACGGAATTTAAACCAATGTCTGAACATGATCGACGATTAGCTCATATATATATATTAAAGTAGATTCTGGATTTTTATGATGAATTTCGACAATCTTTGCACATTTCTAGATGTGAAGAAGACTTCATTGACTGGTTCAGAACTCGTGTGCAAGAAATGAAACAAAACAATAATCCACAATTGATAGAAGATTTTGATGTAATGATGAACATACCTTTAAGTCATGCACGTTATCACTCTGGATATATAATAAATGGGTTCAGATTTAGAGTGCAATCAGTTGATGATGTGAAGGCTACAAAACATTCTGGCGTTATTGTGAAATGTGATGGCATACAAACTGGTTGTGATGGTTACTATGGAAAAATCAAAGAGATTGTGGAAGTCAGTTATAGCCATGATTGCCGAGTCGTGTTATTTAAGTGTGATTGGTTTGATATTTTTAACAGCAGATATGATGTTAAAGTTGACAAAGATACTAGTTTCATAAGTTTGAACAAGGATCGTACAATTCTTCAAGCATCTGAACCGTTTACAATAGCTTGTCAAGTTGAACAAGTTTTTTACGTGCCTGATAATAGTAGAAATGGCTGGATATTACCAATAAGAACAATGCCGCGTGATTATTACGATATAGAACATGATAAGGATCTTGACTTTGATTCTGAAGCATACTAAGATGTGCTACAAGATGGAGGAATAGGTTATGGTGCAATGGATATTGATATTTGAGGTAAAGTTTTCAATTAAGCTATTTTGTAGAGTTTAATTATTTCTTTTTTAAAGTCTTTTTCATATATTTTCTCCCTTGCAAGTTTTCTTATTGTACTGGGTTGATCTTGTACTTTGGCATACTTCTTTCGTTATAGTTGATTATATAAAAAGTATGACATCATCCTTTTATAATTTGTAGCTCCTCTCTTATTTCATGTAACCAAAGTTATGATTTTTTTTTGAATGAATCATATAAGAACAAGCTTTCTATTTTCAAATTTGTGCTTTCTATACATAGTGGCATGAAGTATAACCAAATTGAAATTATTCTATTGGAATAATCAAAGTGAAATTTAATACAAAGTGGCATCAAGTTGGAGTAAATAAGTTGGTCACATTCAGTAGTAAATTTTCTATTGTATTTTCTTTAATTAATAATTTCTTTTTCATCTGTGGATGGCACCTAAGAAGTTGATGGCATACAAAAAGCATTGTCTTGATTCTAGATGTGATGACTCTTCATTTGAGCCAGATGACCAGGTCTAAGGATATGAGGGTGGCATCGACGCCCAGCCTGAGCCCCAACATGAACCTCAACGCCACTCATAGCATGACAATCAACTCCAGTTGCCTTCCCCCATGCCACTACCTCATACTCGACTTCGATCTCATACTCGACATGCTATGATCCCACCTCATACTCTTACAAAATCAAGGCCTCAGTATAAACCTCAACAAAATACATAGCCTCACTCTCAGCATCACCTAGGCACACACACCCTCAGCCCTTAGACCCTCCCCTGAGCCAGTCCCAGCAGCCGACACCAGCTCTGCCCCTACACCCTCCTGATGTGAAATTTGGCGTGATTTGTAAAAGCAGGTTTTTAAAGTTGTTGTAACACGCGAAATCGCATGCGCTTTTAGAATTTATAACCTAGATAGTGGGGTATCTAGGGTTGTCTAAGGAGGCAAGTTTGCAAATCAAAATCCCTTGCTTTAAAGATGGAACTCAACTTTCTTTTTAGTGTTTTATATATATGATTTTTTTTTTTGTTTTGAAATAACGAGAACAAGGTGGGTTTGTTGATAGCAAGAAAATTCTCTATACTAATCACAACACTACTATTATAGTGACAAGTATAACCTCTCCCTAAGCTCACTCTAGGCACGTGGAGGCCTAGAGTAATTAGGGAGAGGGAGTGAAAAAGGTTAAAGAAGAATTCTACAAGACTATGCAACAAAAAGATTAAAGAAGGCAACTTTGATTAAAAGAGAGTGTTTTACGAAACACCCTAGTAGATGAATGCTTCTACTACTAGATAATTGCAACAAAGAAAATAAAACACAAATCTTCCTGAATTGTTGGTGAAGAGGGGAAGCTCCTTGCTCCAAGCTTAGTGGCTCCTAGGCTTGAAAAGGGCTCCTCCTTCTCCTTACTCGAAAATGGTGTCCTCCAAGGTGGAAGCTACCACCTCCAATGTTCTCCTCTATGGGTGGGCGTGTACCACCCTTACTCCTCCTTGCCTAGCCGTCCTCCTAGTGGGGGAGTGCTCCTCCTCCTTGGCGTGGCACAAGGGAGAAGAAAGAAGGGGAAGACGGCACCAAATGGGTGAGTAGGATGCCCCCTTAATCTGCTTCTCTTCTTCTTCTTCCTTGGCCTTGAATTGTGGTGGGTATAATGTGGAATTAAACTAATGGGAGGATGATAAAAAATGTTGGTAGGTGATGGGCATTTATAGGATGGGAAGGGGGTGGTTATGGTGTTTTTTTGGAGGGAAATGAAGAGGTGCTTGGATATTTTTGGAGGGAAAAATGGGAGGGAAATGAAGAGGTGCCCTGGATTTCCCTCCAAAAATACCTTCTAGAAGGTTTTGATTTTGGAGGGAAAAAATGGAGGGTGGAGATGGGTTTTGATGGTAGATGTAGGGTGGTGATGGAAGGGATAGTTGGCACCAAAATAAAGTAGGAGTAGGTGGTCTTTTTGCTGGAGCTTAGGTAGTAGGGTAGTTGGGTAGTAGGTTTTGGTGCCATGGAGGCTGACTAGCTAAGCTAAGCAGCTTAGCTAGTAGGGAGTAGGGTTGGAGGCATTTGGAGCTAGGGTTTTCAGGGAGAAGAGCTGGAGGTAGTCGTCTTGAGTTGCACTGGTGGTGGTGGCTTGGTGGTGGCGCCAACCTGGAGTAGGATAGCTAGCTAGGGTTGAATTGAAGGTGGTGGATGGCCAAGGAGTTGGATGCTAGCTAAGCTAAGCTAAGCTAGCTTAGTTAGCTATGGAGTAAAGGAGTAGGTAATGTGAGCTAGGGTTTGAAGAAAGGAGCTGAGGAGGAGAAGTCTGGAGCTTGAAATGGAGCTGGCAGCTACTGAAGAGGCTGGCATGGAGCTACTCTAGCTGGCTTAGCTTGCTAGTTCTTTGCTAGCTGCTAAGCCAAGCTAAAGTGAGCTGGCTTCTACCATAATGAGCTGAGGTGGGATGGGTCTGGTGCTCCCGGGGAGGATCAAGCTGGTTAAGGCAGCTAAGGTAGCTTAGCTCAACTGAGTTGAGCTAAGCTGAGTCCCCGGGAGCTGGACTTGGGCTTCCTAAGCTGGAATGAAGTCATCTTCAGTTGGTTGGAGTTGAGTGGAGCTGGATGTAGCTGGACCTGAGCTGAGGTGAACTTCAGTCAACTCAGCTGAGCTAACTAGAGCTCCCTGTGGACTAATGGGAGCTGAGATGAGCTAGACTCAGCTAAGTTGAGTTGGATCTGAGCTGACCTGAGCTAGGGTGAGCTAAGATGAGCTCTTTTGAGCTGCCATTCAGCTGAGATGAGCTGAATGGAGCTAGGATGAGCTAACCCTAATTCAGGTGAGCTGAATTCCAGCTATGGTGAGCTGGATCAAGCTGAGTTCCAGCTGGTGAGAGCTTCTCCTTCACCAGTTGCCTTCCTGAGTGCTAGGGTACTAGGGATCTAGCAATCTGTTTATCCCTAACACTCACAAAAACACATTAAAAACACAATAGGAAAATGCAATGCATGCCTAACCTAAATATGCCTAAATGCAACCTAAAAACCCGTTTGCGGAGCATAATCCTAAGAGTTAGGTTTGTTTTAATGCATAAGAATAATGATAAACTGGTGTTTATCGCCTCCCCAGAGTCAGTCCCAACAGCAGACACCAACTTAGCCCCTACACCCTCCCCGGAGCCAATTCCAGCAGCTAACACCAGCTCAGTCCCTACACCCTCCCCAGAGCCAGTCCCAGCAGCGGACACCAGCTTAGCTCCTACACCCTCCCCGGAGCCAGTCCCAGCTACGGACACCAGCTCAGTCCCTACACCCTCCCTAGAGCCAGTCCCAGCAACCGACACCAGCTCAGCACCTACACCCTCCCAGGAGCCAGTCCCAGCTATGGACACCAGCTCAGCCCCTACACCCTCCCTAGAGCTTGTCCCAGCAGCCGACACCAGCTCAGCCCCTACACCCTCCCCAGAGCCAATCCCAGCTACAAACACCAACTCAGCTCCTACACCCTCCCTAGAGCCAGTCCCAGCTACGGACACCAGCTCAGCCCCTACACCCTCCCCAGAGCCAGTCCCAGCAGCCAACACCAGCTCAGCCCCTACACCCTCCCCGGAGCCAATCCTAGTTGCAAACACCAGCTCAGCCCCTACACCCTCCCTAGAGCCATCCCAGCAGCAGACACCAGCTCAACCCATACACCCTCCCTAGAGTCGATCCCAGCAGCAAGCACTATCTTAGCCCTTACACCCTCCCTAGAGTCGATCCCAACAGCAGGCACCATCTCAGTTTGTAGACCCTCCTCAGATCCAGTTATATGGCCAATCTCAGCAGAAAGTCAACCACAGAGTCAGTCTCGGAGCCAATCTTAAGGGCAGAGTCAAGTAGGGTCTAATGGTATATAAATTCTCACATTAATTTTCTTTGATATTAATTCTTTATAACAATTTTATTTTGACTATTTCTTTACTGAAGGTATAAAATCAAAGACAAGGGGAAGGACAAGGAATTTGGAATTGAGAAAATTAACTGAAGGGATTCGAATAACAGTTGATGTAAATTGTAGCGGAAGATGTTCACGTTATGCACCCTTTAATAGCAGGATCCCTACACTTGTGAGACTGTTGATACCCCCATGTTCTTTTGATTGGAGGCAGGTCCCTCAGCAACATAAGGATGAGTTCATTCATGAGCTAGGGGTATTAATATGATATTGTTGTTATGTCATTCATTTGTTTTACTTAAAATCCTTGATCTATTTATTCATTCTAATATAAAATGCAGTTGATGTATGATTGGGGAACAAATCCGATGACGACTGTTTATATTCTACAAGCAGTAGGGAGGGCACTTCGTAGCTGGAGAGAAGAGCTTAAAAGTCAAGTAAGACATAAGCATAGATTTAGAATTCATAATAACACAATTTACTTTTAGGTGTTGCTAACTTTTCTGTATATATAAATAGTTCTTTATTAGTAAGAATTATGAGGATGTACTGAGAGACGTCCCATCAGGAATATAAGCTGGTCATTGGGTGGAGTGCTGCGAATATTGGGTTCAGGAAAACACGAAGGTAATTAGTAATTTATATTAATAACTTCTATTCTAACAGCAAAATGATTAAGTACCAATTTCCATAATTTGCTATTATAGGAGCAAGCTAAGAAAAATAAAGCTAATAGGGCGAAAGCTCCGACTGCAACCCACTGCTTGGGACGGATGAGCATAGATACCTTGAGGGATACTTTTGTAAGTACATTTTGATCGGCTTAATTGATGATAGAAAGCTTATTGATTATAATATCTATTATAAAACTTACAAGTTATGAGATTTAAATAAGAGAAGCTTAAATTTAGGATAACTTAATTCATAACCACATCTCAAATATGCAGTCAGATACCCATAACTGTGTACAACTTGATCATGTTTCGATCTATGAGAGGAGTCATATCAAGTCTAATGCTGATGGCCCCTGTGTTTGGATTGATCAATTATATCAAGAGAGACGTGTAAGCTCATTCAAACAAGTAATGAATAACTTAGTGATAAACATTTAGGAGAACTTACCATAAGCTCAACTATGTGTAGGGTCGCATGATGGAGTTGATGCATCCTTCTAGTGATGATATGGATGAGCAATCGGAGACTGGCCCATTATAGCCTATGACAGCAGAGCAAGCATTTAGGATAGTTATGCCCCCCGAGCATGGTGGTTTTGTTTGTAGTGTTGGTGCGAGTGAGACTATTACCAGTTGGTATGGAAGAAAGGGATGGAGGGGGGGTTCAGAGAGGTTGCAACAATTACAGACACAGGTGGAGACATTTCAAGAGAAACTAAATGATGTTACGTCGAAATTGGACAAGACAAATGATATACTAGAATGATAGAGACATGAAGCACAACAAGAACGAGAGAAGATGCAGGCACAATTTCAAGCAATCTTAAGTGCATTGGGATGAGGTGGTGCAGATCATGCTTCTTTTCACTTCCCACCTCATCCACCTGATGATGACTGTGGAGGTTCTGGAACTGGCGGCATAGAAGCCACTACATAGTTGCTTGGATTTTTTTTTATTTTCACGTCTAGTTTTATGTATACATTTCAAAATATGTGATTTATACATGTGTTTTATTTATGAATGAGTATCATGTATGTGGTGAATGATGGAATATATATATGAATGGTAGAATATATATTTGCACATGTGGTATATGAATGTGGAAAATAATGATATGAGTATGCTTACATTTGTAGTATATGAATTTGGGAGATAACGATATCAGTATGTTTGCATTTGTGGTGAATGTATGAGACAGCTACCATAATAATGATATAAAGAGCTTAGGTATCAGATCTACCTACCATTTGTTCCTTCGTTCACCCTTTTTTGTTTAACTCTGATTTGTGGTGTTGTTCTTTTTGTAGTGATTACCTAATAAGTGAACAACATGAATCCCTAACTGGAAATAAAGATTCAACATAATTCTTGGGATGGGTCGAGGGCTTGCTTATTTGCATGATGAGGGAGCCAACTCCCTAGGCTCGGTACTTTCCATTGCCTTTGTGATCATGTTTTCCAGTAGTTGTGTATGTTGATTAGTCATATTGTGCATTAGTTCACTCTCAAGTAGTGCTAAAGTAATATTCATGCTCGATCTGTTTGATAAAGAAATGCTTAACTATAAACCTGCTCATGTGGTTATTTGACATTTTTCTTTATGCATTTAGCTACCTGCTGGGGTTGCCTTGGCTGGAGATTTGACACATCACCAGGAATGAAAAGGTCAAGACTCGCATTGTGTTGATTATATACCCTATCCTTTGTTAAAAAAATTAAAAATTATGTGTCTCGTTCTAATACCACTAAAATGTATAGCTTCTTTGACACAATGCACATGCATGTTGGGTCTCTGACAGAGTGCAAATCATTTGTGCACTAACTAGCTTTTTTCATTTTACCATGAAGATCTATGATTCAAGTCTATGTAGATTCTATTTATATCACCATTGTTTTCATTTCTCCTTTACTGCTTGTTTGTATGATCCAATATTTGGAGACATTGATGGGCAACATAAAGTTTAATCTTGACCTTAGATTGTTGTGGCCCCCATGCCATGCAAGAGCATCCAACTCTAACCAGTTGGCTTTAGTGGAGAAACCCTATCTATTAATATTAACCACATCTTAATGTCTATGACTCTACATGTAACACTATCTTGTCTCTACATGAACTCTAACCAGTTGGCATGTTCTTGAATTTACGTGAGCACACAGGCTTGTCCATCACTCCAAGAAGAGCAGGATTTATGATGCAAGGTTTAATTTGATCAGAGTTCTCTCTGTTGGTCTCAAATAATTCATGTGTCATTGCAACCTGTAAAACTTAGGTTAGTTTTACAGTTAACCAAGAACCATAACATTATTCTTTTTATTACTTTGAAAAAGGATAGCTCATTAATCTTGAACAGAAGTTAAATATGGATGTTGTTTTAATTTTTCATGACAAAAAGTTGGATGGATCTTTCAACTAGTGTGGGGGATCTTCCTATGAATTTCAAGGGGGTAAGTCTAGGAATGCTTTGATATGGTTAAAGACTTTAAAGTTGGGTGGATCATTTCTAAGAAAACTTTGCGATAAATTCTCTGACATTTCCTCCCCTTCCCCCCAAACATGCAAACACACACAAGAGAGAGGGAGGGAAGCAGAAACTGTGACATTGATGACACAAAATAGATCTGAATGGAGGGAAAAAATTCCTTGTAGTTGTTTGTTACCTCTCTTTTCTTTGTAACTTGACTAGAAAATGCACCCTCCTGTATGTGGTCCTTCTAAGCATATATTTCTTTGAGAAGTTATTAGTTCATTGAAGTGTAAGGGCTAAAGATGAAGAAATGGATAAGTAGTAGTGGTTGAGACTTTTCTTTGCTCAAGTTGAGAATCCCATCATTAATGTATGCCACTCGTAATTTTCTCTACTTTACGTAATTGTTGACTCAATAACCATCTTTCCTTGTTAATTCAAGTCGGAATGGCAATGGAATAGAGGAGTTCAAAGTAGGAAAGCACATTGTTTAGTTGAAGTTCCAATTCCTGACCCAAAGTTACCCTTGACATGGAAGTTGCTTCATTGATGTGTAAGGGCTAGAGTCAGAACTTCAGTTGTGGAGAAGCATGATGCATTACAAGAGGCTTTTAAGAGCTAGACTGCACCTTTTTCTGGGGAAGCTGAATGTAGCATAAAAAGTCTCTTCTACGCCTTCTTCTGTCATCTTATTGTTTTTCTGTATGTTGATTGTTGCAGCATAAGGTGTCACTTCAAGGTATGGTTCTTTGTCCAATGTAGTTGTTTTTGATCTCTTGCTTATTTTTTCTAGAGATTTTTCGTTAGGTTGTTACTGTCCAACTATTTGATGTGATTTTGCTCCATGCATTTAATCGACATAGCCAAGCTTGCCTATTTTTTGTCAGATATGAAAATTTTAATCCCTAACAATTCTAAGCTTCTCTTTATGTAGGTTTAATTGCTAACATAGTTTGGCTAACGGTGATATTTTTCAAGTCTTTCTCTTCCTGTGAGTATCACTTCATTATTTGCTGGGTTGGCAAATGAAGCAAATCATTCTAGAGACTGCAAGTTCACTATCACTTGTTTTCAGTCCTCAGCTTGTCCTTTATATTCTCTTTTTATTGGATCACTTGCTCTGAAGGTTAAATTCATGAAATGGCTTTCTAAAGGGAAACTAAATCATTAAAAGGCGAATCCACTACTCCTCATGCCTATTTGATTAAGGAGTTCTAATCAGACAATGCAAATCGTCACTGGTTAATGGTTCGTTGTGGCTCATTTTTTCAACTTTAGGGGCCCTACAATTTTTGCTAGGGCTTGTTGCTTGTCCTTTATCTTTCCCTACTTGTTGGAAATAGATTGTTTCTACAAGATTTCAAAAAGTAGATCACTTTCTCATTGATGTGGAAGTGAAGGTACAACTGAAGCCTTTTAAGTTGGGTACTTTGAATAATTTGGGTGTGCTTGTTCTTTGTATGAGATCCTACCTCCAAGTGTTATACTTGTTATATCACTGGCAGGGTTAGATTTGTTGAGCACTATTTGTTTGTGATGTAGTAGCAAACCATGGAGAGAGAAGACTTCGTGGCTTAGTTTGTTGAGTTTCAAAATATGGCACCAGTTATCTAATTCAGTAAGGTACTGGGTGTTTAAATCATTATGGAGGCTGTCTGTTGATTGCAGAAAAAGGCTTTGAAGATAAAAGCATTTTGAGCTATATACCATGTCCTGTGTAACTAATGTAAGATTATGAGAATTATTGACTTGATTGCGGTGAACTCAATTCAGTCCTGGACTTTTGCTTTGAATTTATGTAATTCCAAATTTTAAACTCACAGTTCTATTTATTTGAAGGGTAAAGGCAAAAACAAGTTCTATCTATATACCATCTTCCAACTATTTTGCTCCTTCCACTTGTTGCTGGGGAAAAAGTTGCATGGAAGAGTGTGTTGAAGGCTGATCATCTTAACGAGCAATATTCCTCCTTTGGAGATTTTTAAGGGAGAATTTTAAAAAGTTCATCGAACTTGTTTTCCTGAAACATATACTTTTCAGGAATAAGTAGCTATCAAGTTTTGTTTTTGGAGTCTTGTTGGTTACTTTTAGGTTTTGAAACATATAATTTTCATGTTCTTTTATTGTATTCTTCTTGTTTCCCTTTTTAGGTAAAATATCTGCTACCATCTTCATTTGTCTAGGTTTCATTATTATGATTCGTGAGTCTGACTTATGTGAAGGAAGAGAAAGAAGGCTGTCAAGAATGATTCTGGGGAATCAAAAAACTTGCATTTCAAAATAAATCCGGTAAATACACTCAACTCTGTAGCAAAACTAACCGAAGTTTCAGTTGCAGTGAAGAGCGCAAAAGAAGAATAGCTTGTAGAAAATCCTGATGTTGAGGGGATACCCAAGGAACAAAATTTAGGGAAACAACCCACAGATCAAAGTGAAGAGGTGAAGAAAAGCATCGACAACCAATTTAAAGAAACTAGCAATGGAATCATTAGCAATCAATAGCAGCTTGGTGGACAAAGCAGAGGGCAGTATACTATGGAAAACAATAGCCAGACAAATCATCAGAAAATTGGGGAGCTTGGTGGCATGATTTTCCTGTGTAATGCAAAGACAAAACCAAATTGCTTTCGTTACATGGTTTTGGGCTTTCCAGATAGCATGATAGAGCTTGTGATGTCAATAAAGCCTGATTTAAAACTCTTCCTTTATGATTATCATTTTAAGGTTTTGCACTGAATTTATAATGCAGTATCAGCTGGGGGCATGAACTTGAACCTGTAGCTTTCAATGGGGGTTTTCCAGCATAGGTGTTATTATATAGAACTCTTATTAGTTTGTTAATAGCATCTGCACATTGCAAAGCAAGCCATATTCTACCTTAGAAAGTATGCATACATGAGAATTGTAATGCACCTTCCAACCTGTGTTCTGTCCAATTTTGGATTTGGAGCTTTCAGTTCATCCCAATTTCTCCTGTCACGGGCACTGAACACTATCAAACTACTTGTTAATCTATCCAACTTATATTTTATATCTTCTTGAATTTTCTGTTCAAAAACAACTGAAATTGCTATAGGGCCATAGCTTGGTATATCAGCTTTTTATCTTGGTATTTACTGATTCCCACATTTGGCACGTATGAATATAAATGGGGTTAGTTCCTTGAGAAAATGACTGATTCTGTGGTAGAATGATTTTCCAATGCATGCAAGAAAGACATTTAATTTGACATTTTCTCATGTACTAGTTGTAACATTTGCTGTTTGATATAATTTGAGATAATAACCTGTAAACTCATGTAGCTTTGTTATTATCAGGTACGGTTCAAAGTTGACCAAGAGTGTGCACCTCTGCCAATCAGTACCTTGTGTGGTTTATTGTAGAATTCAACTCAATAATGCATTCAATTAACTCTTTACCATAGCTTATATCTCTTTACCATAGCTTATAAGTTGACCAAGAGGTACTGCATGCCAATCAGTACCTCTTCCCAATTATGTTTATCCCTTAAAATTGCTTATATCTATGTCTGCTATTTTATGATATCACCTTTAAGTGAACCTACTGGGCGAACTGGTTTTTCCAGCCTTTGGCTTTTTAATACAACTCCTTATGCCTAAACATCGAAGAAATTGATAGTTGAAGAACAAAGTTTATCCTTGGTGGAAATAATGCTGCAAGTAACCTAGTTGCTGGTGAGAGTTCTGCAACTTTTTGAATCACTCTCGTTAAGGTGTAAGCAAGTTGGTTATAAGTAGAAGTTGCATAAAAAAGGATTTTAGCTTCCCTTTGAGGAGCTGTGACTTTGGTCGTCAATTCTCAGCTCAAATAGAAATTAATTGAATGGAATTATGGAGGGTCTAGATGGAGAAGGTGATTGCAAAAATATGATGAATGACTTGGTGCGACACTATTTTACCAATTTTTAGAGCTTAATCTCTGGTATTTGAAAATTATTCCGGTGGCATCGATTCCTGAGCACACTTTTGATTTGTTGTGTTGCCTGCTAGGTACTAAACTATCTTGTGGTTTCAGGATTTTATATGTAGTCTTATCATATGTGGTACAGGATTGAGAGCATTCAAAGCATCTTTCAAGAAGATGCTAACGCTTACAGTAGTGGCTGCAACTACAACCTTTTCCATAGGTTTCCTGGTGGAAATAATCTGCATTGCCACTTGTAGACTTCTATATGTTGGTAATTATATATGTGTTTGATGATTGAGCTCTGTTTACAGATGCAAGCAATGGTTGTAACCATGATGGTGTGGTCTTTATTTTCTTGGGTGACTTGTCATTGCATTCGTGGGGTTATCGGCTTTAGCTGTTTATTTCTCAACTTGGAGCTTTCACAGTACAAGATGAACTTTCACAGTAAAGTCTCTCTTTGAAAGCTTTAAAATTCTTTTAAGTAAAGGTGAAAAGATCAAAACAAAGCCTAAGACTTAGTTAAATGTATAAAATTTTGAAGATTGCTATCGAACTGAGTATTTCATCTCTAACCTATTTTATTGATCCTTGTCGTTTGTATGGATTTGTTATATACTTCCATATTCCATCTACATTCCATTTTCTTCTCCAGTCAATAACCTTGCTTCCAAGTTGATGTGACAGACTAATTTTGGATTTAGTTATCCTGCTGTTATGGTATACTTCCTTATACCATCTACATTCCCTTTTATTCCTAATTTCTGAGTTTTTTGCTATTTCAAGAACTAATCTAAAGTATCATACATCTGTATTCTTTTCCAGGTTCTGCAAAGCATAATTAAAATCTCCTAAGCATATATAGGGAACTTAATATATTTTTTATTGGTAAAATCGCAGATTAGGTGCAACACCTGTTGATGATTTCTGTTTGGGAGGCAGTTGCACAACTTCAACTAGAACATAGAGTTGCAGTTGACAAGAGTGTACACAGGATCTTTTATGACTACTCTTGATATGGCAGGGTGATACCAGGTTAAATTACTAATTTAATATTTCAATTATTGATCAGTCTTTGGGAAAAGAAATCTTAATTGAAATCCTCTTTTCAATCAAGATAATAATCCAAGGAAATATGCAAGTTTTGGTGGAATCCTATCAAGTTCAGAGTATGGTGAATCAATCTAATGTTTTTTTTTGAAGCAGAAAGGAGAGCTATCGTCCTGCGATAGCAGTCCGGAGTAGTATATTATGTGCAAAGAAGGGAGATTACAAAAAGGATCCCCAAGACTGTATGAGGGACCAGCACTCTCTTACAATATTCTCACAACATACCGGCCTCTCCTGAAAAAGTCTCTCATTCCTTGCCTTCCATACACACCAAATAGAAGCAGCCATGTGGACATGTGGTTTCCCTCTCACCTCAAATCCATGCCACATAGAATCCCAATCTGGTAAAGGCTCTTGACAAATTTTTCTCCAAATGACATCAGTGATAAGGCAAGAAGAGAAGAGGTGATTTACATTATCAGTGCTCATCTCACATAAAAAACACACATGATGATCAGTACCCAATCTTCTGTGGCGTAGATCACTTGTGATTAATCCTTCCCTCCTGCACAGCCAAAGGAAGATTTGTACCTTGAGAGGAATTTTTAACAACCATATCTTCTTATCAATGGAATCATGTCTCCATCCCTCTTCAAAATTTAGCATTCTGTTATACCCAGCTTTGACACTATATATCCCATCCCACAGATATCTGTCCTCTGCTGAAATTTTCAAGGTCTAATAAAAGCCTTCTCTTCTCATCCCATAACCGGGTTGTTCTTCTACTGCTGCTGGATTCCACATCATCCAGAACCCAACTGCTGCTGCTACAAGACTAGATCTTGCTGACCGTAGCATTCTTGTCAGCTGTTGCATCAAAAGCTCTCGGATAGAGCTCCCTCAAGACCCCCAATTCAGACCATTCCTCTTTCCGGAATCTGAAAGACCTGCCATCTCCAAGTGATGGTTGCAGCAGATGGAAGTGATCAGCCAAAGCCTTAGTTACTGATTTCCAGAAAGGTGATGGACGGTTTGGCTGAAGTTTGGAAAATCTGCTGTTGGAAACTCCATATCTATCTCTGATCAGATCAGACCACGGTTTCAGATCACCTTGCAGCAGCTTAACAGCCCATTTGAGCAGCAAGGCATCATTAAAGTGCTGCAAGGACTTGATCCCAAGACCACCCAGCTCCTTAGGATAGCAGATTTGATCCCATTTGAGAGGCTGCAAGAAGCTGCCCTTGTGTCTAGCACCCTTCCAAAAAAATCTCTTCCTCATCACATCCAATCTTTTCCAAATGGATCTTGGTGCTTTGAAAATGGAGAAGTAGAAAACAGGGATGGAGGTGATCACCGAATTGAGCAAGATAAGCCTTCCACCTATGGATAAGAATCTGCTGTGCCAACCATCAAGTTTCATAGAGATCTTGTCAAAAAGGCAATTCCAATCACCTCTCTTCAACCTGGAAAACCTCAAAGGCAGCCCAAGATATCTAATAGGAAGGCTGATGCGGGGAGTCATCTGGATGGTTGCTGAGGCCTCTTTTTCCACCTCAGATAAACCAAAACAAACCAAACCAGACTTGTCCCTATTTAACCTCAGTCCAGAAAGCTCACCAAAGATATCAACCAAGTGATGCAAAGCCAACGCTCCATCCGTGGATCCTTCAACAAAAAAGACAGTATCATCTGCATATTGAAGAATGGGAGCCAGACTGTTCCTGCAAGAGAGTGAATATCCTCTAACAAGACCCACTTTAGAAAGCTTACAAACAAACCAGGCGAAACTGTCAACTGTCAAATTAAATATGAATGGGGCCAGGGGGCATCCTTGCCTGATGCCACATTGAGGCTGGATCCATGCACCACAGGGTTTCCCATTTATTAGAGGGGTAAAGGAGGCCGTGGTAATACATCTCTTAATCCAAGCTATCCAAGTAGGGGGAAAGCCCCTTCTTTTAAGCACATCCCATAAATAAGGCTAGCTGATTGAGTCGTAAGCCCTACGAAAATCAACCTTCCACATGAAGGCCTTGCATCTCCTCATATGCCAGCTGCAAACCATCTCTTGGGCCAATATAAAAGATTCTTGTAGGGATCTACCCGGGAGGAAAGCAGACTGAGCAGGATGGATCAAATCTTGCAGTACAAGCCTCAATCTATTAGCCAGGACCTTTCCGATCACCAGATATAAGGAGTTAGAAAGAGCAATGGGTCTAAATTCCTGGAAAGATTTAGCACCCGGAGTTTTAGGCAAAAGAAACAGATAAGATCTATTAATTCTTTCAAAGTCAAAATTGCCACATTGGAATTCTCTAATTACCCCCATAACCTCTGAGCCCACAATGTCCCATAGTTCTTTGTAGAAGAAAACCTGGATTCCATCATGACCCGGCGATCCTTCACAATTAAGATCATTAATAGCCTTCAATACTTCAGCCTCAGAAATAGATTCAGTCAGGCTGGCCCCTTGATACTCATTAATCCTGGGCAAATCATTTGCTGTCATTCTCCAGTTGCCCCTACCTGCAGCTCTTGAAGATTCCTTGAAGTATCTGACGGCCTCAGTTCTGATATCAGATAAGGAGGTAATTCTCTGCCCCTCTACAACCATTGATGAGATCAGATTTGTTCTCCTCCTAGAGCTAGCAGCCAAATGAAAAAATTTGGTGTTTGCATCCCCCTCACTTAGCCATAGCTGTCTAGATCGCTCCCTCCAATCCATCTATAATTTCACGTCTTCTTCAGTCACCACCCCCTGCCATCTTCTTCTGTCAGCAAGATCAAGTTCAGATAGATGGTCCACAGCTTCCTTGGTATCCAGTTCCTGAATACCCTTCTGATGTCTAAGAACTGAGACAATATCTCCATACTCCTTCAGCATGCCCTTCAGAGCCTTAAGTTTAGAAGCCATTTTGGAGGTGGCTGTACCCTCACCCTGTTATGACCTCCACCAGCTGGCAAGCATGTCTCTGAACCCTATTTCCCTTAGACAAGATCTCCTAAATTTAAAATAGGAACCAGCCACCACTTGCTCACCATTATCCCACATCAAAGGTGTATGGTCAGAAAATGGACGTTCAAGACCACATACAAAAGACATCTGGAAGAGATCTAATAGCTCAGCATTCCCAAAAAATCTGTCAATCTTGGACATGAGCCCATTGCCATTCCGCCAAGTGAATTCAGCCCTCGATGATGGAAATTCGCACATCCCCAAGGCCTGGACTGTCAACTGAAATCCTGTGGAGGAGCTGTCGACCACCCCATTAGGTCTGTCACTCCCCACTAAGGTACAATTAAAATCACCTCCAACAAGCCAAGCCCCCCCACCTACAAATTCTGTAGCCAGATTCCAGTCCTCGCACAGTTCTTGCCTCCTGTTAGGGTCATTTGGCCCATATACACCAGTCATAAAGAAGACACTGTCCCCCTGGCCTCTCGTGAATCTACAGGTCAGAAGGTGCCTAGCCATGGACACCTCCTGTAAGCATAGCATCAGCTTCCTCCACCAAATGGCAATTCCCCCAGATCTGCCAGTGGAATTGACCACTACAAGGTCATTTGCAGATCCTGCCCTCATCTCTTCCCATGCCCTATCAAAGGCACAATCAATGTGTGTCTCCTGAAGAATGGCACAGTCGATTTCCCATTCACGCAGATATCTAATTAGCGACCCCCTCCTACTTCTATCGCGTAGCCCACGCACATTCCAGCTCAAGATCTTCATTAGGTGATCAGGTCTGTCCCCTTCACAGCTGCAGAAGTCCTGCTAACCTTCATCATAGCTGCAACAACAGATTCATCAACCTTTTGTGTGGGAGTGTGCCTTCTTAATCTCAGCTTATAGGGAGGTTTCCAACTCCTAGCTGAAGAAGGAGTCTTTGACTTCGCATGCACAACTTCAGCCACAGGAGAGGAAGTCTGCAAATTCACAGGACTCACAGAGGTGTCCACCATATCTGAGGTAGCATGCTCATTAATCACATTCATAATCATCCCATCATCAGACTCACCCAGATGGGTTTATAGATCCTCACTCACAACTTCATTTGATAAACTCATTTCCTTTCCATCAGCATCCATCACTGCAGCTGCCTCTTGGACCACGGGTACATCATCTACAATGTCCTGAATTTCAGACCTCATCTCCAAAATTCCCAGGACCCCCTTTTCATCTATCAGTTCCCTCTCTCCCGAACATTCTGCCACCACCTTCTGACAGACACCAAGTGGTTGCAGGGAAGGGGCCTTGGACTTCAGCACCTCAGCATAGGAGGGGAGGTCTTGGATTAGAGACACATCAGCCACACCTGCCAGAGCTTCAGTCCTCATCTCTACATCCCCCAGGTTTCCTATCCCATCCCCCAATTCCCTACCTTTAGAACATTCAGCCATCATATCCTGATTAGCACAATTTGGGTGCAAGGGAGGAGTTTTAGATTTCAGCACCATGGCATAAGAGGGGGGACGAAATTTAGAGACGACCTCTTGATCTGCCACAATAAAATTCAGAAGGAGCATCCAAGAACTGCCCCCACATCTGAGGATCAATTTATCAGGAATGGCGCAGCCCTGAAGACCTTCACCCTCACATTCAGACCACTGGCATCCCCTTCAGTCAGCCCAACAGCAGCATCCATGAACACAGATGCAAACCCAGCTATCATGTTTTCCACCACCTTCCTAGATCTCAGATGCAGAGGCAGACCTCTGATCTCAAGAACACCAGACCTGGTGGCTGATCTTTGAGGGGGACATTCAGGCAAAGATCCATCAAAAGGGGATACCAGCCGCCAGATCACTGATAGTCCATCCAAAGAACAAGTCTGAAAGCAGTATCTTTCAACATCTCCCGCACCCACATCAAACAGCACAAATCGTGACGGTGAAATAATCGCAATCTTCCAATCATCAGTTGATAAAGAGAGAGATCTTACCAGTTGTCGAATTCTGCCCATCAATATGGTGCCTCTCATAACTTCTCCAATCAAAGCACTACGTAAAGCCAGTTCCGCTACTTTGACATCATCAGTCAGAGGAACCTCAACATCCAAGGTGCAAGCCTCGACCGTTTCGGGGGTAGGGGCATCTGCAGCTTACCTCGAGACCACGAAGGTGTTGAATAGTCCCTGCCCCCAGAGCCATCACATGTCGCCCGGCAGGCGTCTCGTTTGTGACCAAAACCTCCGCACGCTAGACATAGCAGTGGACGCCAGCAGGTCGCCTCTAGGTGCCCCCGAAGGCAACACTGATAGCAGGTCACCTCCCTTCGACCTCTGCCCCAACCAATTCGAACATCCCTCCTGCCCATGTTCCTAGCACCCACAGGAACACGTAACTCATGCACCTTCCTGCGCCAAGATCGCGGACGCCATACCGCCCATCCATCAGAGTCACCGGCACCGGCGCCGGACCCCCTCAGGCGGCCGGCCATCCAACAACGGCTTTTCCCGCCCAAAGGGAATTCAAATTGTGGGTATGATTATTACTTGATTTATTGACAATCTAATGTTTGTTGTGCTGACTAGATCATTGCTAAGTTGCTACAATTCCTCTTACTACTATTGAACTTAGTATGTTCTTCTTCAGAGCTATTGGTACGTATTCTAGTCAGAGTTGTTACATAAAGTAGGGATTTTAGATAAGAAGCATGGGAAAGTAGTTATTAACCATCTATATCCTGTCAAGCATGCTGTAATTACTTATGATCGATTAATTATTTTGCAACATGCTTAACACAAACTATCTTCTTATGCTTGTATAAGCACTTTTTTTTTTTGGACGAGGTATAAGCACATATTTGTAGACTTGCAATTTATTCTTTGGGATTATTAGTTGAATGCTGTGGGAGCATATGCATGTAAGAAAAGCAATTGCAGCTGGTTACCATCAAATTCTAGCGATGTGTCCAGAAAATACATAGATTCTTAAGTGCACAACTAGTAGCCGCATGGTATTCTTTGTCAATCCTATTTCTTGGTAGCTCAACCAATCAAAACTCTTTAATAATACATTTTTTTTCTATCTGTTTTTTGACGATCCTAGCACCTTTGCTTTCATGAAAAGGATCTCAATCATGGACAATGATTATTTCAGCACCCTCCCCGTATCCTTCTCTCCCTACTCCACCATCCAATCAACATTAGTGGACAGAAGCATCTTTTTTTTTTTTGAGGGGGTTGGTGTGTTTGGTAGTGCATATTTAGTGTTGCCCCAAGAGTTTATAATGCAGTTATTCAAATTTAAAAGTTTAATTAATCAACTTGTAAAAGTTTATTTTCAATAGTAAATTTAAAGGTGCCTATCTTCCATTGGTTTTAGTTTGATGCCTTTGTATTCTCCTAGCTTTCTTTTTTAGAAAGAATGGTCTTCTCTTTTGTGAGCATTTTGTGACAGTACTACCACGAACAAAATCTTATACTTGAGCTCCACATCCAAGGTAGAAAGCTTGATCTATGCCTACTAGTTTGGCTAGAAAGGAACATGTTGGTAAGGAGATAGTTGGTCTCATGTTGAGAATGAATTCTCAGTGCTAATGCTCTCCAGACTCTGCCCATTTTTATCTCTAGATGCTGCCAATCAATACCTTGTGTGGTGACCCTCCTTCATAGCATTCCACTCAGCAATGCAGTAGTAGAGATGCAGTAGAGATGCTCCTCCTTTTCAGTGGTCTATTTCCTAGGTAGATAGATAGATTTTGGATCTTAATAGGTATTATATATATTTTCTTCTTTTCCATCCTTATTCCATAAAGAGTTGCCTTTCCAGATGCAGCAGTAGCAGCAGCAAATGCAGATGCAGCAGCAGTAGTAGCAAATGCAGCAATAGCAGTAGCAGATGTAGATGCAGTAGCAGCAGCAGCAGATGCAGCAATAGCAGCAGCTGATGCTGCTGGAAGTGGAAGCTCTAGTAGTAATTCACCTAAATCTTAAGTTCTATTTTTTTGGATGGATCTCGTTCTTGGCATGAGGTTTTTTGAAAGGATCATTCTTGGCATGCTATCTCTAATTGTAGGTAGTTCAGTCCAGTGTCCTACTAGACATGTTCAGAAGCACCTATGAGGCCATGACAAAGGGCAACCCAACGTGGAATCAGGTACAAGTTCCAAAGTCGAAGCTATACTCATGGGATCCCAAGTCAACTTACATCTGCCAATATTTGCCTTGTTAACAAGCTGCTAAAGGGTAAAGTAAGACCAAAGACAATTCACATTCCTTCAGGGGAGAAACTTTATGTATTTGATGCTGTAATGGTTAGTATGAAACTTTATTCTTAATTCGATGTTGATTTTTAGTTCAAGATAGAAAAGGATATATTTCCCTGATGTATTTTTGGATTTCTGAATTTTATTTGAAGTGCCCTGTTCAGGAAAAAAAACATTTCATTTGAAATGCCCTTTGCATTATGTTGATTATTTACGTGACATCTTGCATTGATTTAGGGACATGATAAAATACCCTGCACACTAAGAATTATATTGCCATTAATGAAATAGTCTCCCCTTCTCTCACAACTTTGCATCTATGTATCCATAAGGGGTGCAACAAATATACTATTAGTTCTTTTTTGAGCCCTGCCAGTTGGAATAGCTCAGTCAATTTTTCCATCTCATCCATCCAGCCATCTTGCTCAGGCCATGCTGTTATACCCTAATAAAACCAAATTGCCTTTGCAAAGGGGCGATTTTTAATCATATGCACCCAATCCTCTTTATCAATTCGACAAAAGGGGCACAATGAGTCTTCAATCTGAAATTTTTTCAATAATGTTCCCTTTAAAGGCAGAGCATCAGTCACTGCTCTCCAAGAGGAATAACTTTGATTTCAGAGTATATCCTTCATATTCCAAACCCTTTTATAATAGGCTATTTGTTTCTCTGTAAGACTAGAGTTGATTCCCTCTTTATTTAGCAAGGTCATATACGCAGACTTAACTGAGAGCTTCCCATTAGGATGTGGTTTCCATATTAGTAAGTCTTGTCCCATGTCTATTGGAGTACTTAAAATTTTTTCTACAGTCTTACAGTCAAAGCTACTGGAAATTTTTTCCTCATTCCAGTTCTAATTTTGTTCATTTATCAAATCTACCGCCTTTAATTCCTGGAGTATACTCTATCTAATCGACTTTTACTCTTCAGCCTTCAACCATGGATCACTCCAAATATTTGTATTCTCCCAATCTCCAACTAACCATAACACATTGCTGAAAAGCATACTCTTTATAGCTGGAAGCACCTTCATGAAGGAAGAATCTGGTGACGTGGGCATATATTCCCAAAAATTACCATCTGGAAAATACTTGCTTCTTATCTGATTTTGTTAAAGACCCTCCTTGGTGCACAATAACCAGCCCATTTTTAGTAAGAAAGCTAAAATTACTTGCCTTACCAAAGAGAATCTTTCTTGATGGTTGGTTAGCTATCACCAATGGTAATTCCTTTGGTCATGATGACCCTTTGGTGATGGTTAGGAAACCGTGACCAAACCAACCTTCTTTCTTCCACGCCACTCTCTGGTCATGGTTATTAACCGTGACCAAAGCTCTCTCTTCTGTTACGGTTCTACATCTATGACTAAAAGTCTTTGGTCACAGTCTTATGCTTCAGTGACGGTTCCACCAAAAACGTCACCAAAGGCTCATGAACAAAGCTGCTGAGCCTATCAACAGTGCGCTTCGGTGACGGTTTTGGGTGGAACCAGCACCGAAGCATAGGGCTTTGGTGACGGTTCCACCTAAAACCGTCACCAAAGCCCCGTGACAGAAGTTATAGAACATAGCTAATGGCGGGCTTCGGTGACGATTTTGGGTGGAACTGTCACCGAAGCTTAGTGATTTGGTGCTGGTTCTACCCAAAACAGTCGCCAAAACCCTGCGGCTTTGGTGACGATTTTGGGTGGAACCGTTACCAAAGCCTTTGGTAACGGTTTTGCGTGGAACCATCAGCAAAGACCCTTCCACAATGCAACTTTTACTATCACTAATTAGTGACGGTTATGAGTCATTTGGTCATGGTTTTTAACCGTGACCAAAACCCTAATTTCTTGTAGTGATACGTCCACAAATAAAATAATGAAACTTGGTAAGTCCCGATCGAATTCAAGAAGGCGAAAATGCGATTCGACTTGATTTCTAGTTTTTCAATCTGTGTTGTGATTTTTGCTAACATAATTTCCTAGACTCTAACCTAATTGCATAATCCGATTTTCAACTTATGAATATTAATCTCACCCGTTCTTTCATTTTCGTGGATAATGAGTGCACTTGTTAATGAGATATAAAATGTAAATATATGTATCTCAATTTCCATAATTTTCGTTATGTTAATACTGTGAATAAGTTCAAAAAAATGTGCAAGTTGTTAGTTCGGATCGGTGTAACCATATGAATTTTTTTTTTCATTTTTATTTTTTTTCAAAATTTTTTTGTGATTTTTAGTTTGGAAAGCAAAAGTCTACTACTAGAAATATCCTACAAGATGTTAAAGCAAATTAACTTTTATAGATTAGTTGAATGCTTGAAGACAAAATAAGTACTAGAACTATTAGAATTAAATATATTAGAAATTAACTACAAAATTAATGTAAAAAATTATCTATAAAAATAGAACACCAAGGAATAATTCTTGGTGGCCTTTGAAATGCGTAGAGACGTAGCAATAGTATACTAAAGGTGTTCTTGGTGGATATCTTGGCATGGAGGAGACCGGAGATGGTGGCTGGAAGCAAAGAGAAGAGGACGGAGGAGGGGAGGAACGGCTGGAGGAGGGGATGAAATCACCTATAATAAAAACCTTGGAAATTCTATGGGGAGATCTTTTTATCCTACCGGTGCTACGTAGAGTGGCCAAAATGATTGGATGGATTGATGGGATAAACAAGGAGGGATCTTGGGCTCGAAATTAAGGATCGTTTTCTTTATTTTTAGTTTCGGTGGAGGGGGAGAAGATAAAATCAAGTGGGCGTGGATTTTCTTTTTTGATTTTGCATGGAAGGGAGAGGGAGGTTGTTCGGTGGAGGGGATATGTTTGCATGGGATTTTCGGTGGGTGGTAGACGGTGGAGGATGTAGGGATAGGATTGGGAGAGCGTAGGATTTTGTTTTGGTTTGGAGGGTATTACGTGGGAGATAATGGTAGGAAAGTTGGTGGGATTGTGTACGTGAGTGGGATGTGTTGTGTGAGATTTTTCTTTTGGATACGATAGTGATGTGTGTGCATACATGTGTATGTGTTGACCTCGATGAGTATGGGTTGTCCGAGTGGATATGTGTGGATATGTGTTTACATTAATATGCATGGGTGTGGGTATGCATGCATGTGCATGTGTGGGTGTGTGTAAGTTACATAGGTGGGTGTGTATGTGGACATGGGTTTAGGTGGTCCCTAAATAGGTTTCCTAGTTTGTGTGGTAGGTTCTCTAAGTCAAAAGAATTGAACCCGTGTGTCTGATTTCAAAAATAGTAACTGGAGAGTACCTCCAGACATCTAGAAGAGTGGTCAGATGTCTTATACTTCAAAGTTAGACGTTTGAAGTGTGGGTTGAATGGCCAATTCTGTGTCAGTGTGAGAGTTCACAGACACGGTGTCTGCACGTCCACACATCGTGTTTGCACCGTAGGTTTTGGGTTCCTAAGTGCATGGGTATCCTAAATATGTCTTGGGCACTAGTTTCCTAGGGTTTCTAAGGTTTAGGGTAAAGATAGGGATAGTGTGGATAGAAACATTCATAGTGCTATCCATATTTTAGGTTTTAGGGCAAAGATGTCCTAATGGAAGTGGTTTTGGGTTTAGGAAGGTTGTCCTAGGATTTTTAAGGGTATGGATAAGGTTATCCTCTTCTCTCCTCTGTCTGGATCCAACTTTCTTCTTTCTTCTTCTTTTCCTTGCTTCATTCCACTTTATTTCGCACCTTAGCTTTATTTGGATCTTCTTACTACCTGCGAATAGCAGCAAAAACACAAAATAGCAAGATAATCTTTCCTTATTTTATGTACGTCAATACAAAATGATGCAATGCATGATATGCATGATATGAATGCAATATTTACAAATTAAGCTAGGTTCTAACATTATTTAGGTTGATTAAGATCTATGATTGCTGTGCAATCAACATATAGCTTCCAAGGTAGAGAGGCAAGCGTCTCGATTTGTGAATTCTACCACGAAATCCTTTAGAACTTGGCCTTTGATTGACTTCCTTGGCTGGTATTGGATGTCGAACTCCGCCAACTTTATGGCCCATTTTATCTGCCAGGCAGACACTACGGGTTTGTGCAACATCCAACGCAAAGGGTAGTTAGATAAGACTACTATTGAGTGGGCTTGGAAGTATGGGCATAGCGATCCGATGGCGGTCACCAGTACTAGCCCAAAATTTTCAATCACCGTATATTTGGCCTCCGTGCCTTGATAGGTCTTGCTGATGAAATCTATTGGTCATTGCCTCCCTTCATGGTCACTAAATAGAATGGCACTGACGGTAGACATGGATGCCACTAGGTAGAGGAATAAAAATTCCCTAGCCTTAGGAGCCGTCAAACTAGAGGGCTTTCTTTACCTCCTCCAGAGCCTTCTGGAAGTGGGGAGTCGAATGGGTGATTGTATAGCCTTTGCCCTTTTTGATACATTCAAAGAATGAAAGACATTTGTCAGAAGATTGAGACAAGAAACGACCTCAATAGGCGATCTTGTCGACTAACGATTGTATTCCTTTCAGAGTATTTGGTGGCGTCAAGGCCATGATCACGTGGATCTTGTCGGGGTTGGCTTCTATTCCATGGTTAGAGACCAATAACCTTAAAAGCTTTCCCGGAGAAACACCAAAAACACAATTTTCAGGATTCAAGTGAAGTCGAGTGTTCCTCAAGGCACGGAACACCTCGACAAGATTCTCGAGATGGAGGGAAATTCAACCCCTTCACTGACATATCATCGATATACACTTCAAATGATTTTTCGATTAAATAAGAAAAAATCATGTTTACAAGGCGCTGGAAAGTTGCTAGCGCCAAGTTGCTCCAGCATTTTTGAAGCCAAAGGGCATGACTCTATACTAGAAGAGACCCCTATCAGTTATGAATGATGTATGAGGTCTATTTGCTAGAGCTAAACTTATCTAGTGGTATCCACTGTAAGCGTCCAGGAAAGATATGTGAGACTAGCCATTGCATGAATCCATAAGCACATCAACCCTGGGTAGGGGGAATTCATCCTTGGGCCAGGCTTCATTCAGGTTTATGAAGTCTACGCACATCCGCCACTTACCATTCGCCTTGTTGACTATGACTACATTGAATAGCCATGTTGGGTACAGGAATTTTGTAATGAATCTGACTTCCAGAATCTTTTTTACTTCTGCATTAGTTGTTTGTCATTGCTCCATTGATTTATGCCTGCAGGTTGTTTCATCACTCGAGCATCCGTTTAAATATTGAGATGGTGTTGAATTAGAGACGGTTCAACCTCGAGGGGTCATTAGCGATCCAAGTAAATATATTAGCATTGCCCTAATAAGAGCAACAATTCTTGGACTTCGGAGGGATCAAGGTCTGCTGATGTGCATATATCTGAATAGCCAAAAATGTCTATTAATGCATGTTCTTAGTATCATATTAGTATTATGTATTGTAAATATTGCATAACATGCATCATCATGCATTTAGGTCAAATTGTACAAATTGTATAGTAATTTCTTCTTTTTGGTGGCTAGGGATAGGGTGACTTTTAATCGGGGCCTCGGATCAAAGATCCAACCATACAAATTTGATTAGGGCGACGATCGAAGTTCAACGACTTCAAGATCGCCCCGATCGGACTTCCGTAGTATCAGATATAATTCGAGGAAGGTCAGAGGTTAAGGGCCAAGATAGTGTCAATCCACATTTCAAATGATAAATCTGACCGCACGGATGGGTTCGGATCTATGATCGCAGCCTAATGGCGCGAAAATCATTCCAATCTAACATCCGTGGCACCATCTACAAGACAAAGAAGATGGATGGCCAAGATGACGTCACGTGGCACCATCCCAGTTGCCCAACTATCCTAAGGAACCGTCGCTGCCCTCTCTCTCCTCAACCACACGGATGATCTCAACCGTTGGATCAAGATCTGACGGCTAAGAGAGCTCGCGGCTAAATGCGTAAACTCACTTCAAACGTGTGCGTAGGCTTTGGGCGAGCACGTATTCGCATGCACAGGTTGTGAGTTCGAGACCCACGTGTTCAAAATCAAGGCACGGGTGCGGAGCGATCAAATTGGATTGTTGGATGTAGTGCAGACGGTGGATGAAGCGGCAACGTGGAGTGATCTAGGCGCACGGATCACGCACGCGCGATCGAATGCGCCTTTGAACGCCTGATCTGACGCGGGTGAGCGATGAGGCACAATAGCTTCTATGCTGTCCGATCTCGCAATCGGAGGGCTGATATCATACGAACGTGTGTGAGGCGTTAGGCGCGTGGGAGAGGAGGAGACGACGGGCACGTTTACACATTGCCCATGTTTAGGCTTTTACTGACAGATAAATCTGTCACTAAAACCCTAACATTAATATTTTGATGATAAAAGACCTAATTGCCCTTTAAATGTTCACGTATGAAAGGCCCTACGACCCACACACTTTCTTCATCCCTTCCTTCACCTCACTCCCTCTCCAAAGCTCTAAAGAAGCTTGTCCCAAACCTGGGATGCTCCTCTAGAGTCAAAATCAAAGTTTTCTCTCCCTGGTTCCAGAAGTGGATCTCGCGATGATGATGATGCCTTGCCTTGCCCTCGATTCTTCCTACTCTATTCTTCATCTTCCATCTTTGTCCTCCGTCTCTTAGGCGTCGCCCCGTTCGGCTTGTCCTCCAAGCAGCGGTCGAGGAGGATAACTTCTCTCTACCTTCTTTTTATCACTTTCTAGAGTAGATTTTCCCACTTTCTAGCTGTAGAATTTCCCTCTTTCTAGTTGTAAAGACATTTTCCAAGCTTATTAAAGTGATTGTTCTCTCTCTCTCTCTTAGTGTTTATATTGAGTTTCCTGTAATTATCCCGCTTTCTAAACAAAAACAACAAAAAAATATATAATTGCGGATTTCAAATTGACGTAGCCTTCCTCTGTTCAACTCGAAATTCTTTCGAGTTTCGGTAAATTTATTTGTTGACGGATTTCTTCGCAAATCATACTACATCAACAAGTTTTCAAAACTCAATCTCGTTTGCGAACGTTTTCTGATCAAATATTTTGGTGCCGTTGTCGGGGAGGCAACGATTCTCGATTTTCTTTTTGCATTTCGCACACTTTATTATTTTCTAACTTGCTTTTATTTCTCTTCTATTGTTTTGCAGGTACCTCAACAGGGAATCTTCAAGGGGTAGAAGGGAGTAAAGTGCAGTTGAAGACAATTGTAAGTGCTCCCCATTCTTTCCCCCTCCATAGATTTCATTCCACAACCTTAATTCAAACCTCAATTACCCTAGGTGTTCGCATAAACCCTAGGATTTGTTTGGATGCTTTGAATTTCCACCCCCACTCATCTCACCTTCGTAAAAAAAATAACAAACAAAAAGATACTTCTTGTGGGATATATCAACATACACACTACATGCACCCACATTCAAGGTACATAACCTAACTTAATTTTTATCTACTCAACCGGGATTTTGACCTATGGAACTGGTACACGTAAATCAACACATAGGAGAGTAGAAATCAGTCTAGGTTAATCATCTTGTGTGCCTAACTCAGTGGTGCATTTCGACCAATTGTTTGAGTTGTTTGGGCCACACCACTTCATTTTAAAATCAACTCATCAAGTAACTTCCCTTTAGGGTTTTCAATTTAGGTCAATACTAGGCACTCCACTTTACTTTTTGATTTCAAAAGGAAAAGATCTTCACCCGTATTTGAACATCTGGTTTGCCTCTGAAACTTGATTGAATTCACCTAATTCTAAACCCTAAAAGCTACTTAAGCAAGATTTGAACCTTAAAATCCACTCATCCAAATAATCTTGCTTGAAAACCTTGGTTGTGCACGCACTCACACATATTCAATCAATTATTAAGGGCACAACCCATTTTAAGGGCCCACCACATTCCATAAGCACTACAATCCTAAGCCTAAGTTAAAATTGATTAGACGTTGGCCTTAGGGATTAATTCGCTCTTTGGGACCTAGATTGAGATTGTTCACGATTAACCTGCTTGTACTAGTCAATCTGATGTCTAGCTAGGGGAGTAGAATCAAACGATCGCGACTGGGGGGTACACTAGGAACGGGAGGCGTAAGCCGAAGGAAGAACCTTCTCCCTAGTCCTTTTAACTGGTTGGATTGACTGGATACAAGTAGAGTAAATTGTCTATAATCTTAAGACGGATTTTCAGTGTCTGTAGATCCTTAGGCTATCCAACTTAAGGATAGGCTTGTTTTGTTGTACTGCAGGGTTCTTATCCCCAGTCCTTCAGATCTCTTCCTAGTTTATGCTTGGAAGGAGGTCATTGAATCCTTGATTGGAAGGACCATTGGATCATTCTAAGATGCGTAGATTGAATTTTGGCCAAATTGATCCCATGGCCGATCAACAACCTCCTTTGCCTCAGAATCAATAGGAGATGTTTCAAAGGCAGCTGGAACAAATGCAGAGAGTGTAAGAATGGTTCCAGAGAATGCAGGGTGCTCAGCCCTTAAAGGATTTTTATGATCCTTCAAATTACGGGGAACGTCCCGGCATCCAGATTCCAGCCGGAGACGTTGAAATCAAGCCCTAGGTGTTAAGCTTGATCAAACATTTCCATGGGCTTGGCTTTGAAGACCCATTTCAGCATTTGGAGGACTTGACTACTTTGGTCCAGATGACCAAAGCGCGAAACGTGAATGAAGAGCAGATGATCATGAGGCTCTTTCCCCATTCTCTCAGGGATAAGGCCGCTCATTGGTATAGAACTATAGGAAAGCCGATAGCAACATGGAATGACCTGAAATTGGCTTTCCTAAAGAAATTCTTCCCAGTCGGGCGTACCAATGCACTAAGGAGGGTGATTATTACTTTCGCCTAGTAGCCGAGGGAGTAGTTTCATGCTGCCTAGGAGCGATTCTAGGACTTATTGAGAAAGTGTCCACACCCGAGGTGTCGAAATGGCAACTCGTGCAAATCTTTTACCATGGGTTGACTAAGCAACTCAGAAATCACGTGGATGCTTTTTGTGGAGGCAATTTCCTCAACAAAGATGCAGATAATGCACATGATTTGTTTGAGGAAATGAGTGAAAATTCAACTAATCATGCCTCCATGGATATATTTAACAGGTCCCAACAACCTAGATCGAATGTTAATGAGGTTCACGACTCTCATTCATTCGATATGGAGCTGATTTGTAATAAATTGGATAAGGTGGACCTGGTTACTAAAAGGATGGAGGAGTGGATGGCAGAATACTCTGCAAACAATTCTCGATCCACTCAATCCCAGAATTCGAGATTCCATTCTTCGCAAGCTTCTTCTGGATGGGAGTTCATGAATCAATTGGATGCAGCTCAACCTGTGAGCCAGCATTGCTTGGAACCCCACAGGTTCCAAACTAGGGCCTTTGATCCCAGTTTCTCTGATCCCTCCCTTTCTTTCTCTCCATCCTCGCCCCATGAGAATGTTTATGTTGTACAGGAGAGCATTAGGTCCAACCCTTACTCCAATGCTTATAATCCGGGTTTGAGGAACCACCCTAACTTCCCCTAGAAAAACCTGGGGCAGCAGACCCAATTCTGACCTGGCAACTATGTTCCGTAGTGACCAATGGGTCAGGGTCATGTTTATACTCAGCTGCCCCCAAATCACGTTAATCAGCTAGCTTGGAATGCCCGTCAACCTGTAGGGCAGGTTGATTTGAATCGTCAGATGGTAGAGATGCAAGGATCTATGCTCCAGCTCATGCAGCAAATGAAAACCTCCCTGGACAACTTGCAAACCGGGTTCATTGCTAATTCCTGTCAACCTGGATCTCTACCATCTCAACCCGTACCCAACCAGCATAATATATAGAATCTGGGCAATCAAGCCCAAGGGTACGGGAATCAGAGGGACCCACACACACATGCTCAGGTGGTTGAGCAGGGTCCTTCCTCTTTTACTTCATCAAATCTGAGGTTTCTGGCTAATGAAGCCCCTCCAATCTTTCCTAACCCTCCCCAAGACCCAAACCCATATGCATCTGCTAACTTTGTTACCTTGAGGAGTGGAAGGCAAACCCAGGACCCACAATTACCTTGTTCTGATATACCAAATCCTAGAGAGCCTGAGGAGAGAAAGGAGAACTTTGAAGAAGAAATCAAGGCTCAGGAACCTGATTCCGAAGATCTGACTCATGTTCCTTTTCCTGAGGCCTTGATTAAACCTAGGAAGAAGAAGTCTGTTGATAGTGACGAGGAGCTCTTGAATATATTCAAGAATGTCGAAATCAATATCCCACTTCTTGACGCTATCAAACACATACCAGGTTACGCTAAATTTTTAAAGAATTTATGCACACAGAAGTGTAAGTCGAGGGAATCTGTTCCGAGGAAGTTGGTACTCTCCGAGCAGGCTAGTTTTGTTATCCTGCATCACCTTCCTCCGAAAAAGAGAGGTCCAGGTGCCCCTTTGATTTCTTGTGTCATTGGAGATTACACCTCTGATAGGGCACTTCTAGATCTAGGTGCATCTATTAACCTAATTCTGACTTCTCTTTACGAGAAGTTCGGATTAGGTGAACTTTGGCCGACCTCAGTAACACTGTAGTTAGCCGACTGTTCGGTCACATCTGAGAGGCGTTATTGAGGATGTTATTGTCAAGGTTAAGGACTTCTATTTCCTTGTAGATTGCCTTGTCCTTGACATGGATGTACCTGAGAATTTAAGGAACACGCCCATCATTCTGGGGCATCCGTTCTTGGCTACCGCTAAGGCCAACATCAACTGTGAGAGCGGTAGTGTGGAAATCGCTTTTGGGGATCAAAAATTGAAATTGGATATTTTTAAGGCAATTAACAAATTTGAGGATTGTGAATTTATAGAGGAACTTGAGGAAGATAACGTGAACATTGTGACATGTATGGCTGTTTCTGCAATTGAGAGTTCCTCCTGTCTTGATGAATCTGACTCGCAACCCTCTGTGGCAAACCCACCACATTCTAAAGAGGTTATTGATTTTGTTCACTCTCAACCTCTTCCTCTTGATGAATCTTCATCAGCATCATCCTTACCTTCCATCCTAAACTCATCCCAGCTTTAACTGAAACCATTGCCTGAGAGTTTGAAATATTAGTTTTTGGGACCTCAAAAGACTCTCCCTTTGATTATCAGTGCTAGATTAACTAAAGTGTAGGAGATTAAATTGATCAAGGTTCTAAAAGAACATAAGGAGGCAATTGGTTGGACCATCCATGGCCTTAGGGGATCGAGCCATCTTACTGTAATCACAGAATATTCATGGAAGATGGATCCCACCCTTCTTGCAAGATGTAGAGGAGATTATACCCTAATACGCGAGAAGTGGTCAAGAAGGAAATAATTAAGTGGCTCGACGCAGGAATCATTTATTCGATCTCAGATAGTCTTTGGGTAAGTCCCGTACAAATTGTTCCCAAGAAAGCCGGGATTACCGTTGTGACTAATGAGAAAGGAGAATTAGTCACAACTCGTTCAGCTTCCTCTTGGAGGGTCTGTATCGATTATAGGAAGCTGAACATAGCCACGAAAAAAGATTATTTCCCTTTGCCCTTCATCTATCAAATCCTTGAAAGACTAGCCGGGCAAAAGTACTTCTGCTTCTTAGACGGTTACTCAGGATACAATCAAGTCTCTATCTATCCCGAGGATCAAGAAAAAAGGACTTTCATCTATCCCTACGGAACCTTTGCTTTTCATAGAATGCCATTTGGCTTATGCAATGCACCTGCAACTTTTCAAAGGTGTATGCTAGCTATATTCTCTGACATGGTGGGAGAGTTTATGGAAGTCTTCATGGATAATTTCTCTATTTTCGAAGAATCGTTTGATTCTTGCCTGCCTAATCTTGAAATGATCCTTAAAAGATGCATCAAAACAAGATTGGTTCTTAGCTAGGAAAAGAGTCATTTCATGACACAAGAAGGCATCGTCTTGGGTCATGTAATCTCTGAACGGGGAATTGAAGTTGACAAAGCTAAGGTTGATGCTATCTTCAAACTTCCTCTCCCACATATGTCAAACAAATTCGATCATTTCTTGGTCATGTGAGATTCTATAGGGGGTTCGTCAAGGACTTCTTGAATGTTGCTCGCCCTCTGAGCAACCTTCTTGCCAAAGATACGCCGTTTGATTTCAACGAATCATGCCGTAAGGCATTCGATTTTCTTAAAATGGCAGTCACTTGTGCTCCGGTGTTGCAACCACCGGTCTGGATAGCCCCATTTGAGATCATGATCGATGCTTCTGATTACGCGGTGGGGCTGTTTTGGGTCAAAAGATTGACAGGAAGTCCTCTGTCATCTACTACGCTAGCAAAACTCTGGATGAGGCCCAGAGGAATTACACTGTTACTGAGAAGGACTTGCTACCAGTAGTATTTGCTTTGGAGAAATTCAGGGCTTATCTCTTAGGGTCTCACGTCATAATTTACACCGACCACTTGACCTTGAGACATCTCTTGGCCAAAAAGGATGCCAAACCCTGGCTTATCCGATTGATTCTTCTGCTTCAAGAGTTCGATCTTGAAATCAAAGATAAATTCAGGGCACAGAATGTGGTGGCAGATCATCTTTCGAGGCTTCTAAGTGATTCTTCTCGTCTGGATATTCCGATTGCTGATACTTTTTCGAACGAAACTATTCTTACAGTATCAGGGGTCTAAACTCCGTGGTTTGCAAATTTAGTAAACTATTTGGCCGTTGGTCAAATCCCGTAGGATTGGACCAAGCAACAATGAGATAGACTGAAATATGAGGCCAAATATTACTTTTAGGAGGACTCTAAACTGTATCGCATCGGCTCTAATTAGATTATTTGCTGATGTGTTTCGGAGAATGAATTTCAAAGTATACTGAGGTTCTGCCATGCATCTACGTGTGGTGGACATTTCTCCGTGAAAAAGATGGCTGAAAAATTTTTGCAATCTGAATTCTATTGGCCGTCTTTATTCAAGGATGCCCAAGAATTCTCGAGGTCGTGTTCCCAATGCCAGGCACTTGGGAGCATAACCAAGAGAGATATAATGCCTCTAAACCTGATTCTTCCCGTCGAAATCTTTGACGTTTGGGGCATCGATTTCATGGGACCCTTCCTCCATTTGGACATTAGTACATTCTTATCTCTGTTGATTATGTGTCCAAGTGGATTGAGGCTATTCCCACCCGAACCAATGACGACAAGGTGGTCATCGATTTCGTCAATAGCAGCATCTTCAGTCAATTCGGGATTCCGAGGGCCATCATCAGAGATGGTGGTACTCATTTCACTAATGCCCAGTTTCATAGTTTACTGGAAAAATACTGGTAAATCACAGAATCTCCACACCTTACCACCCCTAGACGAATGGACAGGCTGAGATCTCCAATAGGGAGATCAAGAATATTCTGCAGAAAATGGTTAGACCTAATCGTAAAGATTGGACTCAAAAGCTTTAGGACGCTCTTTGGGCCTATCGTATGACGTACCAAATGCCTATCAGCATGTCACCGTTTCGTCTGGTGTATGGAAAGGCATGCCCTTTACCTGTAGAGATTGAACATCGAGCATTCTGGGTTATCAAGTAGTGTAAGTTGGATTTGAGTTTAGCTAGAAAGGACAGGAAACTCAAACTATCTGAGTTGGAGGAGCTTAAGAAACAATGCGTACGAGAATGCCAAGATCTATAAGGTTCGGACTAAAGCTCTTCATGACCAATTGATATCCTGCAAGAGCTTTGAGCTGAACCAGAAGGTCTGGCTCTTTGATTTTCAACTTAAGCTCTTTCTTAGCAAACTTAGGTCAAAATGGAACGGCCTGTTCATCGTTGATCAGATATTTCCAAATGATGTTCAGATCTCTGACCTAAGAAGGGGTAATTCTTTTAAAGTCAACTATCAATGTCTGAAGCCTTTTGTTGACCGTATTGTTCTACAACCCGTCTCAGACACGGTTGCTCTAATCATATCGTGATTTCTTTAGCTGGACTTCACCTAGCTGATGGCATTAAACTCAACACTTGTACAATCTGACTCAGAGCTGACTCGAGCATCATATACAGGTGATATCTTCTTCATTCTACCCTGCTTCTCATGCATTTTATTTTCAATAAGGACAGTGCATCAGCTAGGCATGGGGGGTGGATTCATTTTTGAATCATTTTGTCAACTCTGTGGAATTCTTGTAAATTCTACTTTTTTTTTTCTTTATTAAAAAAATGAAAAAAAATGGAATTAGGAAAGAATAGTTGGGCATTAGAATTTTTCAACCTTAGGGAATAATACAGTAGGATCTGAACATTTAGACCCTTCAGGTCTTCAGCCTTAATTAGTCCGAGTGTCCACTAAAATGTGGATTTATTTATTGAGTCCTTGCCATTTTGAATTTACTTCAATTTGGTTAAATAAGTTGGGGTGGTAAGTACACGACTTATCAACCTGCCCTCTGATTTAAAGGGATTTTAAGTCTAAGAATTTACACACTATTTGCATTAACTCGCTTTTCGATGGTTTTTATGAAAATTGGGTAGCTAATGAACCTTTTAGGGTGGTATGGCTGGCAAGTTATCGTGGGTAACAACCCATTGGTAGGTTGTCCAGAGCCAAGTCACACGACCATTCTTTTCCTGCTGCGTTTAGGTAAATTTTAGATCAGGAAAGCCACCTACTTAAAGAAAGAAAAGAGAAAAGAAAAAAAAAGAGAAAAAAATATAAAAGGAGAAAGGAAAAAAGAAGAAGAAATAAGCTACATTTCACCGCACGAGTATGGATGGCAAGTTATTGTGAGTAACAACCCATTGGTAGGTTGTCCAGAACCCAGCTCAAGAAATGCACGTATAATTCCAAAACACTTAGGAAGAAGCGGAGAAGTAGAATAAGCTGGGGAGATATACATTGGGTTCGCTCTTGTGTTGACCCCATAAAAATAAAAGTAGGGAGAAAGCTACCGGTCGAATAGATACACCTTTAGGCAGGATTTCTATTTAAGGTCACTTAGGGGCGAAGAAACCCGAAGTCTGTTCTAATCGCCGATCAGTGAGTCTTTCACATTTCACAAAAGGGTACTTAGAACTTAGGGTTCTGTTCGAGTCTTGGGTGGGTTGAGTGGCCGTAGAAAGCTACTCCGAAACCCTAAACTCAAAATTCCAAAAAAATTAGAAAAGAAGAAAAAGATCCTTCTTTGAATAAAGTGAGGGCTTGACGCGGTCTGTATTTTGGCAGACACCCAGGCGTTGTTGTGCCTTTGTAGTTCAGGTTCTTAGTAAAAATCTCATAATGTTGAAGAATAACTTGTGCCCAAGAAATCTGACCTAATTCTTTTATAAATAGCATTTAGGTTTTGCTAGGGACTAGCAGAAGATAAGCATTAGTGTGTGATGTGCATACATCTGAATAGCCAAAAATATCTATTAATGCATGTTCTTAGTATCATATTAGCATCATGCATTGTAAATATTGCACAACATGCATCATCATGCATTTAGGTCAAAATCTACAAATTATATAGTAATTTCTTCTTTTTGGTGGCCAGGGACAGGGCGGATTTTAATCGGAGTCTCGGATCGAAGACCCAACTGTATGGATCTGATCAGGGTGACGATCGGGGTTCAACGACTCCAAGATCGCCCCAATCAGACTTCCGTAGCATCGGATATAATTCGAGGATGGTCAGAGATCAAGGGCTAAGATGGTCTCAGTCCGCACTTTAGATGACAAATCCAACCACACGGATGGGTTCGGATCGACGATCTCAGCCCAATGGCACGAAAGTCGTTCCAATTCGACATCCTTGGCACCAATCTACAAGACATAAAAGATGGACGGCCAAGATGGTGCCACGTGGCACCATCCCAACCGACCCAAGGAACCGTCGCTGCCCTCTCTCTCCTTAACCGCGTGGACGATCTCAACTGTTGGATCAAGATCCAACGGCTGAGATAGCTCGCGCTTAAATGCGTAAACTCGCCTCAAATGCGTGAGTAGTGTGTTGGGCGAGCACGCGTTTGCGATGCGCAGGTCATGAGTTTGAGACCCTGCATGCTCAAAATCAAGGCACGGGTGCAGAGCTGTCAAATTGGACCGTTGGATGTGGTGTAGACGGTGGATGAAGCGGCGATGTGGTGGGATCTGGGCGCACGGATCACGCACGCACAATTGAACGCGCCTTTGAACACTTGATCTAACGCGGGTGCGCGATGAGGTGCGATAGCTTCTATGCCGTCCGATATCGCGATCGGACGGCTAATATCATAGGAACGTTCGTGAGGCGTTAGGCTCACGGGAGAGGAGACGACGAGTGCGCTTGCACGTCGCCCATGTTCAAGCCTTTAGGACAGATAAATCCGTCACTAAAGACCCTGACATTAATGTTTTGATGATAAAAGACCTAATTGCCCCTCAAATCTTCACCTATAAAAGCCCCTACAACCTGCACACTGTCTTCATCCCTGCCTTCACCTCTCTCTCTCTCCAAAGCTCTAAAGAAGCTTGTCCCAAACCCAGGATGCTCATCTAGAGTCAAAATCAAAGTTTTTTCTCCCCCGTTTCGTTAGTGGATCCCGCGACGACGACAACGATGTCCTACCTCGCCCCCGATTCTTCTTGCTCCGTTCTTCGTCTTCCATCTTCATCCTCCGTCTCTCATGTGTCACCTCGTCTGGCTCGTCCTCCAAGTAGCCGTCGAGGAGGATAACCTCTCTACCTTCTTTTTATCGCTTTCTAGAGTAGATTTTTCCGCTTTCTAGTTGTAGAATTTCCCTCTTTCTAGTTGTAAAGACATTTTCCAAGCTTACTAAAGTGATTTTCTCTCTCTCTCTTAGTGTTTATATCGAGTTCCCTGTAATTATCCCACTTTCTAAACGAAAACAACAAAAAAATATATAACCGTGGATTTCAAATCAACGTAGCCTCCTTGTGTTCGACCTAGAATTCTTTTGAGTTGTGGTAAATTTATCTGTTGACAGATTTCTTCGCAAATCATACTACATCAACGAGTTTTCAAAACTTAATCCCGTTTGCGAATGTTTTCCGATCAAACATCCGCTTCGATGCGGATGAGCTTATCCTTGACGTATGGATACAACTATATAGCCATGGTTGAAGATCCCAACTGAAGTTCTGACGCTATTTGGGGATTAGCCGGATTCACTTGTTGAATCACCTTAATTTGGCTCCTCTTTTTCTCCATTTTTGTGTCTTCAGAGGCCTTGGCTAGCGCCAATTGATCGAGGTCCTGATTAGTAGGAGCCTCGACTCAAAGAACTAACAGAGCAATAACACAAAAAATTGGTGACCCAGTTCCACCCAAAGGGGTGTACGTCTGGGGGGAGAGCGGTGCTCTCAATATTTCACAATGCTTTCGTAGATGGTACAATCACTCTAGCTTATTTCTCTTTGATTGCATAAAAAACCAAACTCTCTCATCTCGGTATTTATAATACAAAACCACCTCTCATAACAGATTTCGTGGTCCTCGCCACTTCTCTCGCTACTTGGCTATTAATAATATTTAAGTGGTTAATTAGCATGGACCGTTGTGCCAACACCAACGTAATTGTCGTCTCTTCAAATATGATTAATCAGATCCTTAAGAGAGTTGTTGGACCTCGGAATCTAGTCAAATCCGCCAAGATCCGCCAAGATGCTAAGATCCTGGGATTGAGTCAGATCCAATGAACCCATGATTAGCTGGGTCTGCTAGGATTTGCCTTGATGCTGGGTAATCGGGTAGCCAAGTTCACCGAGACGTCGAGAAACTGGACCCCTTAAGTAGTGTGCAAAGTTTTAATTTGAGAGTGCTTTTTGTCCCTTATCAGTCGCCGTCTTCATTAGGAACAACCACCAAAGGCCTCTACATGGTTGTGTCATGAAGGAGGGAAAGGCGGAGGAGTAGGAAGAGAAGTTGGAAATATGGCAAAAATTATAGGGAGATGATATAAATTTTCTTTTTTATTAATCTTTTTAAATGTTCTCCATTAAGTTTAATGTGATAGGGGTATACAACCATAACGCAGCAACTTTGTTGGGGTAAATATGTAAATATAAAATGTATAGAGGTGTATATGTCTTTCCTAATATTTCAAGGGCCATATAGGCAAAAATGCCTTTTTTTAATAGTGCACCACGATATTTTATTTTAGTTCTTGACTTTCATGGTCTTCTCCAATTTCTTGGTTTACATTGATAAAGATAATCACTTTTTGAGCTTACCCCTCTTGACATACTTCTAATCTCGTCATTGTGGCTAGTGCTTATTATCTAAGGTTGCGAAAGAAAATACAGGACCTTTTGTTGGCATCTTGATATACACCCATGCTTCTTGCAATCTAAAAGAGATGCAATGGGGGCAAAGGGGTCGTGCTTATCACCTCTTACCAATTGTGGGTGGAAGGACCTAATCGACCACATGAGGAAATGCTATTGGGAGATAAAACATCCAATGCCATTAACGTATTCAATGTCCATGCATATAATTGTTGATCCCAGTGGAGACAACATTGAAGGAGGGACAAATCCCTACGTGCACATATGTGACCAACATTCTTTGATATGCCGCCCTACAAGAGCAAGAAACATTGAAACTACTAACCACCAATAACACGTTAGCATGGCCTTAATTTTATATGACGAGTATTCACGGGAGAATTGTCAGCTCGATTTTTTTGCAGCATCTACCGAGAAGGATGCAACCCCAATCCAACACATGCTAACTCAAAGTTGAGGAGAGAATTAACAATCACATAGTGAGGGAAATTGATTACCAAGTTCATGCCAAAAATAAATGGAGGGAAGAGATGTGGGTCTCTTGAATTACTATTATGCAAGTATGGGAAAACAGACGAAGACATCGCCAAGTAAAATTCACCAAAATTGAATACTTAGAGTCGAATTCAATGCTCAGATTGTATTGAATGTTCGAAGTTAAAGCAAGGGGTACAAAATTTAATGCAAGGATTCAACCTGTCTTCACCTAAGGCAACCCACTCATGTCCCATGCTTCCTAGAACCCAAATCCCTTTTTAATTAATTATCCTCATTGTGTCCTTAACAAATCTCTTGAGGGGCTTGTTAAAGGAAATTTTTTTTGATGCACCTTCTTGAAACCCAAGTAAGGGGGGTCATGTGATATTGTTCCACCCCATATAAATGGCTTGAATAGATTGCATGAGAAGCCAAGCCAACTCATTTGGTTTCTAACGATAGTGTGTGAGGTGAGAGCACCACCACCCCACCATCCACCCTCCTCCGTCTTCCTCCTCCTCTCACCGACCTTCCTACTCCCTCTCCTAGGCCGCTGCAGCTGCTGTTGCTGCTACTACTGTTGTTGCACTTACAGCTACTACTACTGCTGGTTGGCTACGGCAGAGAAGGTGAAGGTGCCCTTTCCCTTCCAACTACAGGGGGAGGTTGTCTTGCTATTCAAGATAATAGATTGGGACACTTTTGTCCTCCTTGAGCACTTTTCTCTCAAGCTCAACACTGGGTTGGAGTGTAGGATGTGTTGCATGTTAGAGTAAGTATGCATGCAAGGGATGGAATGCGTGCTAGGGGCATTGTTTTGATCACTCTCTTTGATCAGTTTTATTTAGCCTAGAATGATTGTATCACATTTACTAATGTCAGCGAAATGGACATGGCTTAACGGGGTAAAGTGAAGGGTTTTTTGGGTGGACTACAGGGATGGTTTCGTTCAACATTGGGGACTGGAAATCACCTAGTACTAGTACCAATTTTTAGCAGTGGTACTGACCGAGTTCCACGCCCCCTGCTTGTGTTAAAAAGGGCAATAGAACATGCCCAGTACTGGTACCCAAGATAAGTATCAGTATTGACATGAATCTGGGAACTTGGGTAGAATGTGCCTAGTACTGGTACCCAAGATGAGTACCAATATTGGCATGAATCTGGGGCCCTGGGCAAAATGTGCTCAATACCGATACCCAAGATGAGTACTAGTACTGGTACCCCTGTTGCCTTGGAAATGTTCTCCATCCTGCCTTAATTTGATGGCAAGATGTAGTATTGTAAACCCTGATATGGAGTGTTAATTGGAGAAGGACCAAATTCCTTTATTGCATAGAAAACTCTATATGAACGTTGATAGGCAAAATTGATGTTTTAAAATCGTTGTGTTGTACTATAGTCAAAGTTGCTTATTAACAGACAAAATTTATAACTCGAATATTTAAATGAAGTCCGAGGTCGAACACAGGAAGCAAGTATTGCATTCATGCGCTAATCTCAATCAAAATATAAATGAGCACAGAAATAAGCCAAGAATAATGATATTTCAATGAATAATTACTACTCAAATTTGATATTCAATAAGAACATGAGTATATCAAGAGTTAACTATGACAAAAAGACATTTAGAATAAAATAATGGTGTTTAGATCACTAATTATTAGTCTAAGCACATATATATCAACTACTCTGAATATGAAATAAATGAACAGTGATCAGACGTCTGATTTATCAAGTCAGATGACTTAAATGTTGCCTACTACATTACTCTTCCTCTGATATTTAGACTTCTTCTCTTTTCTTCCTTTAACCTTCTTAGCTTCTTCTCCTTCTACTCTTCTTAGCTTCTTCTGCCTTCTCAGCTCTTCACGGCAACCTTCTCCTTCTTCTTCCTTGGCTCTTCTCCTCTTCTCTTTCTTTCTTCTGAGCGACTAAGTGTCACACAGCTGCTGCACCAAGGAGAAAAACCCACCCCTTCCTCACTCTCTCTCTCTCTCTCTCTCTCTCTCTCTTTCCTTCCTTCCTTTCCTCTTCTCTTAAACCAGGCTTATCAGGTATTCGGGTATGCGTAATCGGGTCTGGGGTTGCGTGTGTGGGGTCGCAGCCGAGGAGTGATAGGAAAGTCAAGTCGAGTGCGTGGGTGAATGGGGACCTCAACCCCAAGTGTTGTGAGGTGATAAGCTTAGAACACAAATTCACTTTATGCGGCTTTGGTGCTTCCAAATCCCATGATGTGGGACTAAATCCACATCCCTTTCTGCTCGTGTGCAGCTACTGTGAAGACGCCTCCAATTGAGATCTCTATGATGGCTTGGTCCTTGTTTAACCACCTGGGTGTGTGCCTGGGATGAATGCGCGCTGTTTGCATAGCAAAAATACACCAGTAAATATGCCATCTTGTGTTATTTCCTAGCACTGCCATTGCATCTTATATAGCCGTAATTGCATTTGTAAATATACACCTGCATGCATTTATAAAGAGGGGAGGAGAGTGAGAATAAGTGGCCATTCATTCCACTTCCATTATTAACATTTTCCTTGAGTGTGGCATCGCAATTTCACGATTTCTCATTTCTTTTTATTTTTCTCATGCGGCTGCACGACATGGTGTAGCATCCCCTCCTCACCGCTTCTCTTGCCAGCAGCATGGGGAAGTGCATGCTGTCCCTCTATAAAACACCATGCACCCTCCCCTGTGCTGGGTGGCCGATTTTTCCACCCTCAGACACCTCACTTCCACCCTCAAACCTGCGCACACACAACACCACACATACCACTCACTGCCGAACACTCTCTTCCCCTCTCCCTCTCCATACACAGCACCTCTTCTCACCAGTTGAGAAGAGGAACGCTGAGTGCAGGAGAAGCTCACAGTGGGCTCAAGACCCCACTGTGAGCTCCACCACCGCCCAGCTCCATCGTGAGCAAGTGGGCGTGGTGGGTTCTTGTTTTATTTCTTTTTTTTTTTACATATTTTCCTTTCTGTTCTCTGTTTGATTTTGTTTTCAATTTCCACTCCGTCGCCATTAGAGTAGTAGAGCTTCAAGCTCTGAAGCTCGCACACAGCCACTGTGCGTGCTCAGCCACCTTTGCGTGTCTTCGCGCACCTTAGGCAACCTTTCCACGTGCTCTGCGCGCATCCACTGTCGGTCCTCGCCCTTCTCCGCGCACCCTGTCTCACCTCCCCGCGCGTTGCACACTCGGTTGCGCAGCTACAGAGCCGGTTGTTTTTTGCCCTCGACACTGTAGTCGCGACCTCACGTGGCTACTATGCGCAACCGGCTTGTTTCTCACTTATTCGGTGACCACGAGCGCTCTCTCGCCTCGCGTGACCTGTTCCAGCCGGCCGCTTGCACTCGCCCGCGCCTGCGCGCCACTACGTGCACCCGCGCACCTGCACCACTGCACTCGTTTGCGCTTGCGCGCCCGCCCGCAGCCCTTGTGCACTGCGTGGTCCCTTACGCCTGCGCACGTATGCTCTCCAGCACACAGCTCTCTCTCTCTGCAGATGATGCTCCAGCCCTCCAGACAGCTTAAATACTCTCACTCTCTCACACTCACCCTCACAGACACTCACACACTCACACGCATACACACACACACACATATATTCACACACTCTCTTCCTCACATATACCTATATATATATATACACACACACACACACATATATATATTTATGTATATGTATATGTATATATACATACATATATATACTTACATATACATCCACTTACCCATATCCATCTATACACTTCACAAACACCACTCATACTCCCGTGCACTCGTCCCTCCACCTCACATATACCTATATATACATAAATATATATATTTATATAGATAGATAGATATACATATATATATATTTATGTGTATATATATATGTATATGTATGTGTATATACATACATATATATACTTACATATACATCCACTTACCCATATCCATCTATACACTTCACAAACACCACTCATACTCCCGTGCACTCGTCCCTCCACCACGCATCATATCGCGGGAATATTTGCATCAGTTGCTGATATTCCCCGATATCTGCATAAAGCAAGCGACTCCACCCTCACTCCCACACATGCGCTCCACACTTCACGCGGCACTCAGTCTTGTTGGTTGAGTCTTACTAGACGTGGACCAACTTGACACTGTGCTACATTCCATCTCCACTTCCACCTCCATCCCTATATACATAAGATATAACTACATACACATATATATTCTGTATCTACTATATACCTATACATATATATACTAAGCAAGTGTTTCTTTCTTCCCTAGCAACTTACTCTATTTTCTTTTATTTCTTGTTATTAAAAAAATAAAAAAAAAGAGTAAAAGAGAAAAGATAATTCTTGTCTTGCAGGTACTCGATCTTGCGAATAACAAGATCAATTTTTGGGAACCCCTAGTTGGCTGCAAGCCAAGAACCATTTGGCTCAAGGCCAAGAACTTAATTTTTGAGGGTGTACTTCAAGGACAACATTATCATCAACAAAATCTTAAAAATAGAAAAAAATCAAAAACATAATAAACGCAAGGAAGAGATACGTTTTAGGAAAGGTGTAGAAACTCCTTGATCTTCAAATTCCCGCCTCCCTGAGATCGACCCTGGGCCTAAAGCGACCAAGATAAAATCAAGTAGGCCAGGTAAAAAAATTTTTTGAACCTAGTGTAGACTCGATTTAGGTTAACTCACTATACTAATTTCAACGACAATATCACCATATTAATAAAACCTATTCGAGTCGCACCAAGTTTTTCTGGCACCATTGCCGGGGAGGCGCAAATTAAGGTAAGTTTCTACTCTCATTCCTTTGATTTTCTCATCGCACACCCTTCTCTTCACGGGTGTTTTGTTTGCTTGTGTGCAGGTAAACCGGTTGCAAGGAGACAAGCAGAGGAGGTCGAAAACGTGGGCAAATCCGAGGTGGGTGCGAGAGTGTGAAGTTGCCGGTGCCGCATTGGAGCTTCACCCACGTTGCTGAAAAGTAGGTGTCTTCCTTTTAGTAACTTAGGTTATCTTGTCACCTAACCTAAAAAAAAAAAAAAAACAAACCTAAAAACACTTCTTGGGAATTTCTTGGGGCAAGTGGATTAAAATCACTTGTTGATTGTTTGCTATCACCCCCACCGCCCCTTGATTTCCCACAAGCTTCACATAGCGAAAATCCAAGAATCTTGATTCTTGGATCTTTCGTTTTGTGAAGTGTTCTTTGAGGCAAGATAAAATTGATTGATTGCCATCTTTTCTTGCCTCATTTATTCACTTCTCAGGATCACATTTTTGGTGGGGAGACTTGGAATTAAGTTGATTCCAACCCCACCATGATTTTCAATTGCCTTAGATTTGATCCCGAATATTTCAACCCCAACATTTTAATTTTCTTTACATCATTTTGTGGTTGAACCTTGTGTGGAATATCATTTTGGTGATTGGGAGCACTTGAATTGAAGTGCTTTGGCTCCCTTTCACATTGACTTAAAAATAGACTTGTGCATCCACACATAGAAATTTCCATCTCGGGAAGCCCATTGCATTTTTAGCATGCATTAACTAATTCACATTGAAGAAGGGTTTGTTGGGCATAAAAGAAACTTGTGTTTTCTCAAAACCCGGAGATTGGTTGAATTGGTAATTCAGTGGAATCCTAAAATCCATACTACTTAAGGCTGAAATTCTAAAAGCCATTCACCATCTAAAACTCCAATTCGGGGTGATTTCCTCGTTGCATGCTTGATTTACACACTCTTAAAATCAACGCACTTGGGCATTACCCATATACAACGCCCTTTACATTCCTGGAGCACTTGATCCTAAGCCTCTAAATTAAAATTGGTAGCAACTTGACCCCTATTATGGATTGGAGGCCTAACTACCTACGTGTAGCGCCTACGTGCTGGTGTGGGTTCCCGCGTACTATCGGGTGTCTAAGACTGGGGCAAACGGCCTTTCAATCTAGCCTGGTGGTTCCGCGGTGCTCTCATTTGGTTTCGTAGGTAGTGATAGTAGGTAACTTAGATCTTTAGGTCTAAGGGCACATTGTAGAGGTTAAGAAACTGATTGCTTTGATTTGTCATCAAGTGTATCCTTACGACGTCATTTCTCTCATCCCCTTTTCCCTTTTTATCTCCCCAATTCTTCCTGCGGTAGTGCATGTTTGGGAGGAGGTCACAAAACCCTGAATTGTTTGAATTGTCTGATAATTCTAGAAGGATAGAAACTAAATCGTCATCCTCCTCCACAAACATGGCTGCACGCCCACCCCCAAATCTCGAGGGAGGAAACCACCCCCCTCAAATCCTACCAGGTGGTGGTGAAGCCGTAGGCCCCATAACCCACCTCCAAGCCCAAATGGAATTGTATAATGAGCAGATTGAAGCCATTAGGAAAACCTTGGAGGAAATGCAAAACCCTCCCAAATGGGAGGAGCCTAGGTCTCTTAGCTTTTATCAAAATCCCGCTGCTACAGAGACCATTGGGCAAATTTGGGTCCCCATGGGTGGGGACGATTTTGAATTAAAACCTAATATCATTGGCCTGGTTAACTTTCACTTCCTTGGTCTTGCAAGTGAAGATCTCTTTCTCCATTTGGAAGACTTAACCCGATTAGCTAAAACTGTTAAACCAAGAAACATTGGGGTATCAATTGTCCTCATGAAAATGTTCCCGTTTTCGTTGCAGGATAAAGCGTCGCAATGGTTGCACACCCTTGGGAGAACCATCCATTCTTGGGAAGAGATGCGAACAACATTTCTCAAGAAATTCTTCCCAATCAGGCGAACCAATGTGCTTCGCCGGGTTATAACTTCTTTCACGCAACAAAATGGCGAGCAGTTTCATGAGGCTTGGGAAAGGTGTAATACCTCCTCAAGAAATGTCCACACCATGGTCTGCCTAAGTGGCATGTAGCCCAGATCTTCTATTATGGGCTAAATGAGACTTTGAAGCAGATTGCAGACGTTTCCTGCGGAGGGAATTTTATGAATAAAGACGAGAATGGAGCATTTGAATTATTTGAGAACATGAGTGAAAACTCAATGAACAATGCCTCCATTGTCGCCTTTAATCGTACCAGCTTGCCTCGCAATGTTCACGAAGTTGACACGGGACCCTCCTATTCATCCACATATCTTAACCTTATTGCACAAAAATTGGATGAAGTCTCCGTCGTGCACAAGAACCTGGACGAGCTTCTGGCCAACCCTACCTGATCTATGGCAAACACCTCCACTTCATCACTCCGTCACAACCCTAATCCTTCCAATGCCAGGCTTATTCCCAAAAACCCTGTAAGACCGTCCTTATCGAGTATCGCGCCGAGTGATTCGATAAGTAATGTGGACCTGGCATCTGCAAGCTAGTATTTCGACATGGAGGACCAAGCCTCCGTGTGCTCGGATACATATATGTATGCAGACTAGTCTTCTGGCTTAGAAGATGCTTACGCCCTAAGGAACAACCCGTTCTTTGCTACTTATAACCTAGGGTGGCAAAATCATCCTAACTTCGCATGGTCCAGTAACCTACAGCGCCAAAACCCCACGGGTGGGCCAATGCGACCGTCCTCACCCGTCATCCCAAGGGCTCAGTCTAATCCTGTGAAAAATCCACCATCGGGTTCTTGCATACCTTAAACAGAACACACATCAAGTCCTCTTGATAAATTGATGCGAATGATGACGAAAATGTCTAAGTGCCATGAAGAAAACATGACCTCTCTTCAGCACCAATTGGCGCAGCAGAATGCTGAGATCAGTCAACTGTGCATGATGACTCGATCTCAGGGCACTCTTCTATCCCAACCTGTTCCTAACCCGTGAAATTTTATCTCGTGGTTCGCAACCACAGGTACGACCTTCTCAGGGGCAGGTTCATCAGATTCTGCAAGCTCCGAGCACTCCTCCGGGATTTCAAGCTAATCCCGCAACAGCACCTCACCCTTATGTCCCTATTGCGAACCCTCCTCCGTCTTATGATCCCATTGGACCCGCAACATCCAATGTGATTACTTCGAGGAGCGGTAAGTGAACCGTCGATCCTCGACCTGATCCTGGCCCATCTTTTTCATCACCCTCTCATTCGGGATGTGCACTGCATTCTCGTGCGGACGATACACCCAAACTAGTGCCAGAATCAGTCCCATTCCCTGAGGCTCTACTGAGGGAGACAAAAAGGCAAGAAAAAGGATACGCAGGCCTTTGATAACCTGTGTAATTTATTCAGGGATGTTGAAATCAAAGTACCCCTGTTGGAGGCTATCGACCATATACCAACTGTCACCCGATTTTTTGAAGACTACACTACACCCAAGCGACAGTCAAAGAAAACAAAGAATCCAGTGGTCCTCTCGTCTCATGCGAGTTGTGCTATACTGTCAAATCTACCATCGAAGCAGAAAGATTCGGGCACACCACTTATTTCATGTAGCATCCAAGGCTGCAATTTTAACCGTGCTCTGCTTGATCTAGGATCTTCCATCAATCTTATACCAACCATCATACTCGAGAAATTTGCCTTAGGAAATCTGAAACCCACCCCTGTCACGTTGCAGTTGGCAGATCGTTCTGTCAAAATACAGAAGGGTGTAGTGGAAGACGTGGTGGTTAGGGTCGACAGTCTCTATTTTGTTGTTGACTTTCTTGTTTTGGATATGGCAGTTCCTAGGTCACTTTCTGATTGTCCGATCATCCTTGGTCGACCTTTCTTGGCCACAGCCCGCGCCCATATTGACTGTGAGTCGGGTTGCATTGAGATTGCCGTTAGCTCTGAGAAGCTCAAGCTAAACATCTTCAAGACAGCCAAGAATTTTGATTGCGATTGCATCGAGGATGACACGTCTGATGAGGACATGGCCATCAGCGCATGTATCGGACTAATAGGGACCTATTCTGACTGCTGTGGATTGCCCCTGAACACAGACCATCGCTTGACTGACACATATTGTGACGTTCCCCCATCCCTCCCCTTACCCATACCTTCACCTGACCAGACTTCTGACAAGGTTTTCTCCACTTCCCATACCTTGTGGTCTAAGTCATATTCGGGCTACTCACCGTCGGTCCACCCTCTTGAAGACCGGATTGCCCTTTCTTTCCTGCCAAATCAGGCAGAAATGCAACCCCACACTGGGACCTTGTGCCCGCATACTGATCACTAGGGCTATCCCTTTTTTGATCCATCAATCCAAGATGCCCCTCTTCTTGGCCAATTTGAGGGCCAACTTCTTCCTCCTATCCTTCTTTCTTCTGATCTGCTTGGGACACTCTCGTCCCAAGAAATGCCAGATCTTTTTCCATCCACTCCCGAGCTGAAAGAGCTGCCTGACACACTTAAATATGTTTTCTTGGGACCAAATGAAATGCTCCCCGTAATTATTAGTTCAAAATTGATCAGGGAGAAAGAGTGCAAACTAACAAAGGTCCTGATGGAACACAAGGCAGCCATTGGATGGCCCTTATCTGACTTTACTGGCATTAGCCCCTCCTACTACACTCACCGTATATATACGAAGGAGGCTCGACCTTCCCGCGAAATGCAACGACGTCTCAACTCGAATATGCAGGAGGTCGTTAAAAAGGAAATCATTAAGTGGCTTGATGCGGGTATAATCTACCCGATCAGCGATAGCCCCTGGGTGAGCCCGATTCATGTAGTACCCAAAAAGGTGGGACTCACCATATGTGTCAATGACAGGGGCGAATCCATCCCTACATGCACTCCTACATCTTGGAGAGTGTGTGTAGACTATAGGAAACTGAATGCTGCAACAAAGAGAGATCACTTTCCGCTACCTTTTATTGACCAAATCCTAGAGCGGTTAGCGGGAAATAAAATTTTCTATTTCCTGGATGGATTCTCTGGATATAACCAGGTGGCAATTGACCCTCAGGACCAAGAGAAAACCACCTTTACCTGCCCCTTCGGCACCTTCACATTTAGAAGGATGCCATTCGGACTTTGTAACGTGCCAGCAACTTTCCAGAGATGTATGCTGGCGATATTCCACGACATGGTGGGTGACTTTCTTGAGGTCTTCATGGATGAGTTTTCGATCTTCGAACCTTCATTTGCTGATTGTCTTGCTAACCTGACCCGTATCCTTTAGAGATGTATTGATGTGAACCTCATGATTTCTTGGGAGAAAAGTCATTTTATGGTACACGAGGGTATTGTTCTCAGCCATATCATCTTTGATAGGGGCATTGAGGTTGACAGAGCTAAGCTTGATGTGATTGCTGATTTACCTGTGCCTAGCTTTGTCAAGCAAATCCGCTCCTTCTTAGGACACGTCGGTTTCTATAGGAGATTCATCAAATACTTCTCTAAGATTTCTAGACCTTTAACTCATCTCCTATTGACCGATGTACCCTTTAATATGGGCCCCGATTGCATACGAGCATTCACGCAGCTGCGTGATGCTGTCACCAAGGCCCCTGTTCTCCAGCCACTTGACTGGTCCCTCGACTTTGAACTCATGTGTGATGCTTTCGACCTTGTAGTCGGAGCCATCCTGGGACAAAGACGCGATAGACACCCCTTCGTGGTGTATTACGCCAATAAGTCGTTGGACGAGGCCTAGCATAATTATACAACCACTGAGAAAGAACTACTGGCGGTTGTCTTTGGGCTGGAAAAATTCCACTCTTACCTTCTGGGCTCGCATGTTGCTTACTGTATTCACTGACCACGCGGCCATTCGTCATCTCATGCACAAGAAGGATACCAAGCCTAGACTGATTCGTTGGATCGTTCTGCTCCAAGAATTTGACCTTGAGATCGGTGATAAGGCTGGAGCCCAGAATGTTGTTGCTGATCACATCTTGAGACTGGACCCTGACCACATTGGACTTACCCTACCGATTAATGAGGTCTTTCTCGATGAGCACCTACTGGCAATTAATGTGGCAAGTGGACCTTGGTATGCCGACATTGGCAATTGCCTTACTTCTGGTTCCCTTCCACGTGGCTGGCCTAAAAACCAGCGTGAGTGCCTCATCGTAGAAGCAAAGTACTATTTTTGGGATAATCCACCACTTTTCTGAATAGGTGCTGACCAGATCATCCGTCGCTGTATTCCTGATAGCGAATTCCCCAGTGTGCTATCCTTTTGTCATGACCAGGCCTGCGGAGGCCATTTCTCTGGGAGGAAAACTGCAGCCAAGGTGTTGCAGTGCGGTTTCTTTTGGCCCTCCCTTCACCAGGATGCACACAATTATGCTAAACATTGCACTAGGTGCTAGTCGCTAGGGTCAATGTCACGTCGTGGCATGATGCCCTTGCAACCCATTCTGGCTACTGAAATCTTTGACATTTGGGGAATCGATTTCATGGGTCCCTTTCCTCCTTCCAATGGCTTTGAGTATATCCTCGTCGCTGTTGATTATGTTTCGAAATGGATCGAGGCTATTCCCACGTGCCATGCTGACCATGTCATATCTACTCGATTTGTCAAAGACCACATTTTTGCTCGCTTTGGGATCTCTCGAGCCATTATTTCTGATGGAAGAAGTCATTTTACCCATGCTTATTTTCGGGCACTTATGAGGAAATATGGAGTTCACCATCGTATCGCATCTCCATATCATCCTCAGACGAACGGCCTGGCTAAGGTGTCGAACGGGCAAATCAAGCAAATTCTCCAGAAAACGGTTTGGCCTGACCATAAGGATTGGTTCGACAAGCTGATTGACGCACTTTGGGCATATCGGACCGCCTTTAAGGCTCCCCATGGTATGTCTCCTTATATAATTGTTTACGGGAAGCCTTGTCATTTGCCCGTTGAGTTGGAGCACCGCACTTATTGGGCGGTTTGCCAATGTAACCTCGACCCAGACTTGTGTGGTCGAGAAAGGAAACTCCAACTCTTGGAGCTGGAAGAGCTCCGTCGTGAAGCCTATGATTCTGCCTTAACTTTCAAGCAACGTACTAAGGCCTTTCACGACAGCCGAATTCGGTGGAAGGAATTTGAGCCATCTGAGTAAGTTTGGCTTTATAATGCCCGGCTCAAATTCTTTCCAGGGAAATTGAAGTCTAAATGGATTTGTCCCTACTTGGTCTCGAGACCATTTCCCAACGAGGCCGTTGAAATTGAAGATCCCAAATCTCAGCATAAATTTATGGTCAATGGGCAGTGGTTAAAACCCTATATTACTCATGAATCTTCTGTTGGTGAAACTGTTACCCTGCTGGAGGGTAACTAACTTCGTGCCTCACTCTGAGTCCAGCTGGGGATGTTAAATTCAGTGCTCATTGGGAGGCACCCCAGCAACACTCCTCCACTATCACTTACACAATTCCATTTCACTTCACTTCGCACTTCTTCACTTTTCACTTCACCACCGACCATCCACCCACCCTACCTCCTTGCTATATACCTTGCACTTTAGCTCTCGTTCCTTGATCCTTGGACCTTACTTTACCCTACATGCATATGAGGACATAGCATCATTTGGCATGGGGGGGTGGATAGGCATCCATAGGACCTGGGTATTATATGGTATCATGCAGCTTCCATTATACATATCCATCTATAAATATGTACATAGCCTATTTCAAAAAAAAAAAAAAAAAGGTATTTAGCAATGATCTGAAGGCTGAAACAAAAATACAATAAGTGTTTATAGATATTCAACTGCTTTTTTGAAGACTATCCAGGTCACAGAAGCTTGATTTGCTCAGGCTTGGCTTAATTCACTTGAGCATTGATAAGATAGATCGGAATCTCTCCTAACTAAGGACGTATTCTTGTACCTGAGTTACCAGTACAGGATTTGTTAGTTTGCTTCTACTTGAAAGCCTAAGTAATCTTGGTTCACACTACACATATCGAGAAAGACTAGGTGAACATAAGATCCAACCATAGTGTTCACTAGGGAAGGTGGAGTCTTTACTTGTGCGCGCAGGTAGACTTTTTATCCCAGACTTTAGTCTTGTGTTTAGGAGAAACTCTTTCCATCGAAAAAGTACTCTCCCACCAAAAATGTGTGCTCCTCCAAATAAAGTTGTAAGAGATATACTGACACTTGTTACAAAAAAAAAAAGAAGTTTTTTAGGGCACGTTACAAATACCCTGTATTCCTTGAGCCACAAAAGCAATAGAGCCACAAAAGCAATAAAAGTGGGGTTGAGTTTTCCATCATCTTTTTGAGGGTCAATCCAAAGACATGAGCTAAAACTGGGACCAACCTGCACTTAAAAATTCGTGAAACCCTGGGCTTGAGCCTTAATGTTCATCTGGTCGGTCTTGATTCTTCACTATGCACAAACCATAATTTCTTAAGCTCTCGAGTATGGCAAAATCCTCTGAGTCCTGGTAATCGTACTTAGGGTTTAAATATCGAGAGTCCAGGTTAGTTGAGAGATGGTCTATATCATGTAAGACTTAAAGTACTGGTAGTTTTCTTTACAAATGGTTCTCACAATATCCAACGGATGAACGCATCCATGTCACTTCAGAAAAAAAAACAATCTTCAGCTTAAGATCATTTCTAAACACAATACAAAATGTTTTGCTAGGGACTAGCAAAAGATAGGCATGGGGGTATGTTTGCACAGCAAAAATACACCAGTAAATATGCCATCTTGTGTAATTTCCTAGCACTGCCATTGCATCTTATATAGTCGTAATTGCATTTGTAAATATACACCTACATGCATCTATAAAGAGGGGAGGAGAGTGAGAATAAGTGGCCATCCATTCCACTTCCATTATTAACATTTTCCTTGAGTGTGGCATCGCAATTTCACCATTTCTCATTTCTTTTTATTTTTCTCATGTGGCTGCACGGCATGGTGCAACATCCCCTCCTCGCCGCTTCTCCTGCCAGCAGCATGCTGTCCCTCTATAAAACACCATGCACCCTCCCCTGCGCTGGGTGGCCGATTTTTCCACCCTTAGACACCTCACCTCCACCCTCAAACCTGCGCACACACAACACCACACATACCACTCACTGCTGAACACTCTCTTCCCCTCTCCCTCTCCATACATAGCACCTCTTCTCACCAGTTGAGAAGAGGAACGTTGAGTGCAGGAGAAGCTCACAATGGGCTCAATACCCCACTGTGAGCTCCACCACCACCCAGCTCCATCGTGAGCAGGTGGACATGGTGGGTTCTTATTTTATTTCTTTTTTTTTTACATATTTTCCTTTCTATTCTCTGTTTGATTTTGTTTTCAGTTTCCTCTCCGTCTCCATTAGAGCAGCAGAGCTTCAAGCTCTGAAGCTCGCGCACAGCCACTGTGCGTGCTCAGCCACCTCTGCGTGCCTTCGCACGCCTTAGGCAACCTTTCCACGTGCTCTGTGCGCGTCCACTGCCGGTCCTTGCCCTTCTCCGTGCTCCCTGTCGCACCTCCCCACGTGCTGCATAGCAAGGAAGAGATATGTTTTAGGAAAGACGTAGAAGCTCCTTGATCTTCAAATTCCCGCCTCCCTGAGATCGACTCTGGGCATAAAAGCGACCAAGATAAAATCAAGTAAGCCAGGTAAAAAAAATTTTTGAACCTAGTGTAGACTCGATTTAGGTTAACTCACTATACTAATTTCAACGACAATATCACCATATTAATAAAACCTATTCGAGTTGCACCACGCGCATCCTGGAGGTAGTGCCTGGGGTGCGTGTGGCCTCGAACTCGAAGAACGTGGTGGCGGTAATGGTGGCGACGGCAGAGCTCCAGTGAAAGACCTGAAAACAAAAATAAGGCCTCATGGCCACATTAGAATATCTCAGGGGGATTGCCGAGAGATGGCGGATGTGGTGGTGGCGGTTTCGTGGCATGTGGAGGTGCCTGGTGGTCGGACAGAGTCGAGGATGGAGGCGAGAAGGTGGGTTGTTCGGTGGGTTGTTTGGGAGGTCGAGGAAGTGGAATACATGAGGGGTTTTGTTCGTGGTGATGTGGCAAAGGTGTATGGCTTGTTGGCGAGGCGTTTGGAGGCGTGAGGTGATGGGAAAGTCTTGTTGGAGATGTGGTTGGAACGGAGGACGAAGGTGGCGTGCGGATGTGTTGAGGGGTGTTTTTTTTGGGTTTTGACTAGAGGAAAATAACCTAAAAGACTAAGGAAACTAAAATACCCTAATTTAATTGGACGAAGGGGGTAGAGTGCCTACGTCGGTGGTACGCCTTACGTGGGGAAGATGAAACCTCCGGTGATAGGGGCAACAACGACGAGGGGGCGTAGGCAGCAGCCGCCGGTATTACGATGCATGAAAGAAGTCAAGGAAGAGGAATCCACTCACTATGGTCCGTGAGAGTGGACGAGGAAGGTTGTTGGAGGTCGCTGGAGCTCGTGGAGCATTCGGCCGGAGAGGAGGGAAGAAGGGGATTTTCTAGACAAAAACAATCTAAGGATGTAAGGTTTGCAATGTGGGTCCTTTTATAGGCCATAGGGTCCAGCTTCAAGCTTGGAAACAAGCTTGAAAGCTCAGAAATCAGGGGCTTAGGTTTAGGAATTTCCAAGAGTTCGCATGAACTCTTGGACAGTTTAGGCAAGTCATGGAAGAGCTTAGATGGAGGGGGATCTCCTCAGGAGTCCCCCTTCCAAATTTGGAAGAGTTTCTCCGTGAAATCAGGGAGAGAACCCTGATTGAAGGTTGGCTCTTGTTGGGTTCACATGACCATGGCGGTAGGGACCTACGTGTGAAGAAGACAACGAAGTTAGGGGGTATTTGCAAGGATTTCAAAAGTTAGGGCATACGTGTAAGGAAAAGAGTTAGGCTAGGACTAGAATGCAAACTCAGTCAAGATGATCTCTGATTGGGCCCAAATTTTGATGAAAACCTAATTTGGACCCAAGAAATCTGATGGTGAATTCAAATTTTGGTTTTGACCAAGTTTGCCTGGGTAATTTACCTAGAAATTCAAATTAGGCCAAATGTCTGTCTGGGACTCTATTTTAGGTCAAATTGGGTTCCAATGGTCAAATCAAACATACCAAAGCTTAGAGAATATTTTTATATGATTTTTAGAAGGTTTAAATGAATTTTATTCTGTCTAGAACCTCAGTTAATTAAGAGGTCTGTTTTTAAGGTTTCAGATGTCCATTAATTCTTGAAATGCGTGAAAACTTGTTTCTGTCTGCATGAACCCACTTATTAGACATTTATGACCATTTGACCTTTATTTAATCCTTGGGAAACCCCATGATTGTTCTGCATTTAGGACATATTGTTAAAACTACAGTTTTACCCATGTTTTAACGCACTTCTGTCAGAATGAATCTGCAATGAATTATGGCTCTTTGGAAGTTATGTAAGAGCATTTATTAATGGATTATGACTAATTAAAGCTAGATATGGTTGATGATGATGTTATCATCATATCCCCATGCCTAACTTTTGTTAGTCCCTTAGCAAAATCTTTTGAAATGAACTCGAATTCTAGACCATGCCTTGATGTTCAAAGTCTTGATTTATTCTTCTTTTTAGAAATTAGGTCAGAATGCTAATAATATGCCTAGAGGTACTCAAGTACCAACCAAGATCCAGACCTGACCAGCTTTAGCCTTAGTCTGCCGCGAAGGTTTTAAGGCCCACAGAAACTATCCAAAGGTTTGCTGGACCCAGCAGTTAAAGCACCTGTGCTTGTAACATGATTAGTTCAGGTTCAGTTTGCAGTGCATTTTTGTAAGAGAGAGGGATACAAGAACTTTTGCATTTCTGGAGAGTTTTCTTTCTCCTTTTCTTTTTTTTATTTCTAGCTTCAGATTGGCTCAAAAGCACGATCTGTATCAGATTTCTTGTCCCCACCATCAATCCTCGCAGGGTCGTTGGTAATTGATGCTTTGAGATAGCATCGCTCACGGCAACCTCTAGAACCCTGGCTTTCGACACTTTGAGATAGTGCCACCCATGACATTTTGTAGCTAAATTCAGGCCCTGACAATTGACATTTTGGGATAATCGCACCCATGTCATTTGAATCAGCATAAGGTGCTTACATGCCCCCAGTAGGATATTTAGATATCCTAGGCGACAAGCACCGAGGAGACGGTATGTTATTGCGCATCTTCAAGGGGAATTTCCTACCTCTCCTCATCGGGAACTCATCCAAATCAACTTGTGTTGATGAGCCACTCCTAATCTAGGTAGCTTTTTTAGAACAGAACAAATGCTTTTGCATGATTTTGATTATTAAGCGCACTGAACTAGACTTGTGTGTGGATTAGGGTGCTTAGGTTACCGAGTCTTGCAAACCAAAGGTCAGTTAACGAGGCCGAATAATCCCTAAGCCTTAGACCTAATACATAAGGTTCACATTGTCCTCAACCTCTTGAAGATTATCCACATCTTAACGGATACTTGAATTTTTAAGCCTAAAACAAGCCCAAGAGGCTTAAGATCAGCATTCATACTAATCTCTTTGTCTCTTTGTTATTTTAGGACTTAATTTTTTTCTTTTGATTTGGTCTAGAACTTTAGTAGATTCCATAGTCATTTACTTAATGACTATCCCTTTTTTGTTTCAAATTGTTGCTCCTTTTTGACTTTTAAATCATCTCCTCTTTTCCTCCTCAAGAATGATATGCAATTAATCTCTCAAAATTTCCTTCCCTTTCCATTTTTTTGTTCTTTTTCAAAATTTTTAATTTTTTTGATTTTTTGAATGAGTAATTTTTTTGTGAGAACCCTCAGAAATTTGATTTTTTATGTGTTTGCACTTTAATACCCCCCATGCCTAAGTTTTGTAATGTCCTCATTATAAACTAGAGGGTATGAAATTAGTTGGGTTCATGGGTTAGAACAGGGTGAAAAGGGTGGGTGAACGGGTTGGGATGACTGTTGCGGACGATTTCAAGCTTTCGTACGTGTACCAGAGGTGGGATTGGCTGTTCTACTTTGAACTCAGAAGTGCAGTAGACGTGAAGCTCAAAAGATGATCAGAAGGGTCTCGGATTTTTGGAATGACGGGTTGCCTCCCGTTAAGCGCTAAATTCAATGCCTTCAGTTGAGCAGAAAGTGGTCATGGAGGAGTGGTCAAATTAGACGAATTTTTTAGAACAAGCACCTTAATCAATAGCCTGGTTGGTCTAACCATGCTTGTTCAGATCAACAGGATGATGATGTAGCCCAAACCCAATCAATCTGGTGGGTTGATGGATGTGAATCAGTAGATGTGAAGCCCACCAGATACCTTGTGACTCAGAAGGATGTGGCAGTGTAAAATGCAGGTTTGGTTGAATCGGATCAGCCTGGTTAGAGTAGGGATCCTCAAATGAAAAAGAGTATGTTGACGATGTTGGAACCCTACAAAAGTGATCAGAAAAGGATGGGATGTGATTTGTATTCTGATAGATGTTCGAATCCTGATCAAAAGATGGAGAAGAATCACATGCGACCGTATCATCGAGAGGAGAATCAGAGTGTAAATTGATTCCAGTAGCAGGTTGGGGTTGGGATTGGATTCGAGAAGGTTCTGTATGTTCTGTAGAAGAGGTGGTTTCTTTCAAATCATTGATCTCAACGTCAGAATCAAAGGACGAGTCGTAGTTGCTGAGGTCGTAAACAGGTTTGGAATCATTAGGAAACAACAGTTTTTTGAAATCAGAGTAAGATTTGAAATCGTCGAAGAACTTGTGAAGATCATGTTTTGAACTCGGTTCTAGATTAGAGGTTCCACCATATAAAGAATCAAGATGTGTTGAATTAGCAACCTGACTTGGATCTAACCTAATTTCATATTCCGAGCTCAAAAAGGTATCTTGATTAGGCATGGGCTCAGGTTCTTGGCTCTTAGGGTAAACCCAATCGAGTCCTAGCTCTTCCAACCCCTCGATTTCTGTATCATTGATCGGCATGATTTTCGAAAAATCAATTTGTTTCTTTGAGGAGGTTGGAGAGGTGTATTCATCAAATATAGGCCTAGAATCATAATTCAAATTTAAAATCTAACTTTCATCATTTTGGGCCTCATGATTATCCCAAATAGGTCGAATCGAGATTATGGGTTAAAGGTAAGGGTTGGATCACTAGAATCTAGGTTGGGCTCTATTGGGATTTTAGAGTCATTATCAAGAATCACCTTAATAGGATAAGGCTCGGGATTTACATTCTCGAGAAGTCTTGTTTTAAGCTTATCATCATAGGTGTTGGGAAAATCTAAGCTCGATGGACTAGCTTCCTGGTTTCTTAGGGCTAGTTCGGAATTATGAACACCTGCAATTGGATCCTCCCAACCTATCTCAAGATCAGGAATGTCAATTGTTATGAAATTTGAATCTGAATTCATTTGGGTTGGGGGTTCACAACAACCTTGATTCTTGAACTCGGGATTTGGGAAATTATGTTGATCACTAGAATCACTCCAAAATGTTTTATTAATTTCTGATAGGTATTTTTGATCAATGGATTGATATAACCTATTCCGCAATTCTCCCCGTATTTCCAAAAATTTCTGGAGGTCTTCTAGAAATAAAGGATTTGATGTAAACATGTTTATATCACATAAACCGTCTATTTTTGCGTGTTCATAGATGTATAATTGCATCATATATTATAAATATTGCATAATATGCATCATCTTGCATTTAGGTTAGATTGTATAAAATTTAGGTAAATTGTCTCTTTTTATGGTCAGGTGACAGGGCAACATTTAATCGAGGCCTTGGATTGAAGATCCAACCATATGGATCTGATTAGGGCAACGATTAGAGTTCAACGACTCCAAGATCGCCCTGATAAGATTCTGTAGCATCAGAAGTAGTTCGAGAAAGATTAGAGGTTAGGGGGTTGGTGTAAATACGTACATTAGATGACAAATCCGACCACACGAATGGGTTCGGATCGACGATTGTAGCCTAACAACACGAAAATCGGTCCAATCCGACATCCGTGGCACCATTTACAAGGCACAGAGGATGGACGACCAAGATGGCACCACGTGGAACCATCTCAGCCGCCCACACCAGCCATGCACACCTGCTGCCCTCTCTCCCTCATCAGCGGCTTGATCAACCTTAGCCGTTGGATCTTGATCCAACAAAAGCGCGCCTTAAAGGGTGGCTTGGCACAGTGGTCACATGAGGAGGGAGGCGCGGGTTCAAGCCTTCGCAAGCCTCAAATTAGAGTAAGAGCAGGCATTGGAGAAATTCGCCCTTGCAATAGCGATTAAGCGGCTCTGGAGGGTGCTACGTGGTGCTATTTGATGCACAAGCGGACGCACGCGCAATCACACGTCGAGATGCATGCACGATCTCATGCGCATACGTTGAGGCACTAAAGTGGATTCAGGTGAGCACGTCTTTGGGCCATCCAACTGCGAAGCACGTGCGCTCGTCTTTGGGCCATCCGATATTGTGATCGGACGACTGAGATCATCTGATCGTGGGCGTGCATTCTGAGCAGCGAAGAGGAAGAGGCTTTAGGCGCACGTGTTCTTTAGCGACGTGGGGGCTTTAGTGTTGCTTAAATCCATCACTAAAGACCCCCTCATTTAATGTTTTAAGATGAAATGAGCTTTTTGTCCCCTCCAATCTTCACCTATAAAAAACCCTATGACCCCCACACTTTCTTCATCCCTTCCTTCATCTCTCTCCCTCTCCAAAGCTCTAAAGAAGCTTGTCCCAAACCCGGTATGCTCCTCTAGAGTTAAAAGCAAAAATTTTGTCCACTTCTCATCCCGTTTGTGGAGCTCCCGTGGTCGTCTTCTTGCCCCCATTCCGGAATGGATCTCGCGATGATGACATCCTACATCACCCCCAGTTCTTCCCGCTTTGTTCTCCGCCTTCCAGGTGTCGCTCATTTCGGCTTGTCCGACGAGGAGGATAACTTCTCTCCACCTTCTCTTTTACTACTTTCTAGAATAGATTTTACTTCTTTCTAGTTGTAATATTTCCTTTTTTCTAGTTGTAAAAACATTATCCATTGTATAAAAGTGTTTTGTTCTCTTTCTCTCTCTAGTTTAGTATTGATTCATTGTGAGTTTCTCGCCTTTTAACAAAAATTACAAAAAATAAATATAATTGCGGATTTCAAATCAACGTAGCCTCCATATGTTTGACCCAGAATTCTTTTCGAGTTTCGGTAAAATTTATTTGTTGACGGATTTCTTCACAAATCATACTACGACGGGTTTTCAAAACTCAAATCTATTTGCGACGAATCTCTGACTCAATAGGATTTGGCCAACATTGCAGACAATCGTTGTTGTGTAATTTCACCAATTCATTGTGTTATGCTAGGAGATCATCTCGGGTTGAACCGTGGTTCATTTGTATCCATATTATCTCCACACGGTTCGCGATGTGGTCCATTGTTTTCTAAAATTTATCCTAAATGTCCCTTTTAAAATATTCCTTGTGGTGTCTATAAGCATTCTCAATCATCTTTTCTTTCATGCTCATTTGGGACTTTGGTTTCCTAAATAGTCTTCCTAGATTGCTAGGTTGCATTTTTGAATCTAGTGGTGGAATCAAGATGTAGAATCAAACTCAGGATCAGATTGGAACTTGATTAGATATGAAAGAAATTCCCTAGAATATCTAATGAGGTCTCTTAGGTTAAAAACCTAATGACCATCCTATGTATGTGCTCTAGAGAAAAGATGAGGGACTGGATATTATTTGGACCCAATTAAGACACCCAAAGATTTTTGGATGACTAAGGCAGTTTTGAGGCGGATGATACCTCTGAATCAGAAATATGCACACCTGAGAAATCCTTGGGCAGCCAAGAAGGGAGAGCCCCGCAAAGACCCCTACACGGTAGAGCATCCCCACGGGTTATAGGATTTCCCCCACCCGACCTTGTCACTACAGTTCCAAGTGAACCGGAATGTAAGGACTTAAGACCTTAAGTCTACCAATTTTAGCCTAATTTGTGCTTTGAATTTCACTTGATTAGAAATTGATTTGACTTGTGCCATAATTTGGAGGTTGATTGGCCCACAAAGTAGACCAACTTCACCTGACCTATCCTAAAGATGGTAGAATGAACTCTAGGTCAAGACCTAGAAATCACCCTGAATTGAATCTCAGGTTATTAGGTCCAAGATTTTAGGGTTCAAATGAAATTAGAGCCTGATTTTAGGGTTCAACTTGGCTAGATCTTTTCAAACAGGGGCTTGGGTAGCACACAAATGCATGAAGGTATGTTTCCTTTATGCAAGAAAATGTGAGCTAACACTTCAAAACCTTAATGTTGAAACCCTAATTGGCTCTATTTCAAGTCCAATTAAATCTCAAATTATTCTCCCTGGACTTCAAACAAGAAGTGCGTAGTCCAAGGAGGATTAGAAATTACGCACAATCCTTAGTAGGTATAGGAAATCAAGGTAGGGATTTCTAAACAGAATCGCCCCAAGCTTCAATCAGATATGAAATTTTGGCAAATTATGAAAACTTGCCTTTAAAATGATGATTTACTAAGAAAATAAGGCAGGTAGTTCCTAATTTATTTTGTTTTCGTTTCTCTCTTCCAAGGATTAGGAGATTAGGGAAGAAGAGAGATTACCTGCCCTGGGAGAGGCTGTTTTGCACGAAAGATCGCCTCATGATGTACCTCACAGAATCACAAGAAACAAATAAGGGCAAGTTAGTGTTCATATATAATCAAATAGAAACAAGAATAGAGGTGAATTGCGCGTTGCCCCCCGGCAACAGCACCAAAATGTTGATAGGTGAAATCGATATTTTAAAATCGTTGTGTTGCAGTATAGTCAAAATCACTTGTCAACAAATAAAATTTATAACTTGAATATTTAAATGAAGTCCGAGGTCGAACACAGGGAGCAAGTATTGTATTCACGCGCTAATCTTAATTAAAATATAAATGAGCACAGAAATAAGCCAAGAATAATATATTTCAATGAATAATTACTATCAAATCTAATATTCAATAAGAACATGAGTATATCAAGAGTTAACTATGACAAAAAGACACCTGGAACAAAATAATGGTGATTTAGATCATCAATTATTAGTTTAAGCACATATATATCAACTACTCTGAATATGAAATAAATGAACAGTGATTAGACGTCTGATTTATCAAGTCATATGTCTTAAATGTTGCCTGCTACAGTTCTCTTCCTCTGATCTTCAGACTTTCTTCTTCTCTTTTCTTTCTTTAACCTTCTTAGCTTCTTCACCTTTTGCTTTTCTTAGCTTCTTCTGCCTTCTCAGCTCTTCATGACAACCTTCTCCTTCTTCTTCCTTGGCCCTTCTCCTTTTCTCTTTCTTTCTTTCGAGCGATTAAGTGTCACACAGCTGCACCAAGGAGCAAAACCCACCCCTCCCCCACTCTCTCTCTCTCTTTGCTTCCTTCCTTTCCTCTTCTCTTAAACCAGGCTTATCAGGTATTCGGGTATGCGTAATCGAGTCTGGGGCTGCGTGCGTGGGGTCACAGCCGAAAAGTGATAGGCAGGTCGGGTCGAGTGTGTGGGTGAATGGGGACCTCACCCCCAAGTGTTGTGAGGTGATAGGCCTAGAGCACAAATTCACTTTACGTAGCTTCGGTGCTTCCAAATCCCACGATGTGGGACTAAATCCACATCCCTTTCTGCTCGCATGCAGTTGCTGTGAAGACGCCTCCAATTGAGGTAGCTGCAGATGGCTTGGTCCTCATTTAACCACCTAGGTGTGTGCCTGGGATGAATGTGCACATCTTGGAGGTAGTGCCTGGGGCGCACGTGGCCTCGAACTCGAAGAATGTGGTGGTGGTAATGGTGGTGACGGCGGTATGTGGGTCCTTTTATAGGCCATAGGGTCGAGCTTCAAGCTTGGAAACAAGCTTGAAAGCTCGAAAATCAGGGGCTTAGGTTTAGGAATTTCCAAGAGTTTGCATGAACTCTTGGACAATTTAGGCAAGTCATTGAAGAGCTTAGATGGAAGATCTCCTTAGGAGTCCTTCTAATTTTGGAAGAGTTTCTCTGTGAAATCAGGGAAAGAGCCCTGATTGAAGGTTGGCTCTTGTTGGGTTCACACGACCATGGTGGTAGGGACCTGCATGTGAAGAAGACAATGAAGTTAGGGGCTATTTGCAAGGATTTCAAAAGTTAGGGGCATATGTGTAAGGAAAAGAGTCAGACTAGGACTAGAATGCAAACTCAGTCAAGATGATCTCTGATTGGGCCCAAATTTTGGTAAAAACCTAATTTAGACCCAAGGAATTTGATGGTGAAATAGGATTTTGGTTTTGACCAAGTTTGACTGGGTAATTTGCGTAGAAATCTAAATTAGGGCAACTATCTGTCTGAGACTCTGTTTTAGGTCAAATTAGGTTCCAATGGTCAAATCAAACATATCAAACCTTAGAGAATATTTTTCAATGATTTTTAGAAGGTTTATATGAATTTTATTCTATCCAGAACCTCAGTTAATTAAGCAGGTCTATTTTTAGGATTTCAGATGTCCATTAATTCTTGAAATGCGTGAAAACTCATTTTTGTCGGCTTGAACCCACTTATTAGACATTTATGACCATTTGACCTTCATTTAACCCTTGGGAAACCCTATGATTACTCTGCATTTAAGATATACTGTTAAAACTACAGTTGTACCCCTATTTTAATGCACTTCTCTCAGAATGAATCTGTAATGAATTACGGCTCTTTGGCAGTTATGTTAGAGCATTTATCAATGGATTATGACTAATTAAAGCTAGATATGGCTGATGATGATGTTATCATCAATGAAATAAGTAAAAATAAAGCCCTAGAAAACCAGAGTAAAAGCCCATGGAAAGTGGCTAAGTCCAAACAGAACACTTATTATGGAATCCTAATGACTCTTTAAGAGTCTAAATATAGGATAAATTGGATCCTAAGGTCTGAGGCCAAACCCTAAGTGATACACTAGGTTCCTAGGACCACGTTCTAGACATGGAACCAAACAGACTAAAAGCTTGTAGGTCTGTTAGGTGGGCTTGTAAGGCTACACCATTGGACATGATGAATCACAGGTTTACTGCTCAAGTTGAAGACCCGAGATGATGCAGTAGCTAGAGGCTACCAAGGATCTACCTTGGAACTTGAAGGGTTCTTGGGTATGGTGGCTATCCAAGAGCTACCATCAGAAGAAGGTACTTAAGATGTATCCGAATTTGACTCAGTGCGGAGGTACTTAAAGCAAGAGACTCACTGGGCACCCCCATGTGTGGAGATCACCAAAGTACAATGATGGGTTGGCTCAGATCTTATCCGACGGCAGACCGAGAGGACACACCTAAAGACTGCGCTCCTAGTGGGAGCATTGGTGTAACCCAATAATTCTGGTCAATCTTGTGATATTAATTTGGAACTATCTATGACTGTACCTCGTTAGACATAAATGGAGCTTTCTCTTCGCTGTCATGGGGTACTGGCCTATTTTAGGATCGTAAATTTCAACGGCTCCATGTAGGAATGTGCGACCGTTCCACTTAGACCTCAATTTCCTAGGAAAGAGTCTCAATCTAGCTTCGAAGAGCCAAACCCTCTGATTAGGCTCAAAGCTCTTTCAGGATACAGATTTGTCATGTAGAGATTTGGTCTTATTCTTATAAATTCTATCATTTTCATATGCATCATTCTAAATTTCCTTCAACTCAGTCTGTTGGAGTTTGAGATGCTTCCCAGCTTGACCTAGATCCATATTAAATTGTTTGATTGTCCAATAAGCCTTGTGCTCAAGTTCTATGAGTAAGTGACATGCCTTACCAAACACAAGACATAAAGGTGAAGTGCCTAAAGAAGTCTTAAAAGCTATATTGTAGACCCAGAGGTCATCATCTAACTTAATAGCCCAGTCTTTCCTATCTGGCCTAACCATTTTCTGCAAGATGGTCATAATTTCCCTATTGAACACTTTAGCCTGACCAATGGTTTGTGGATAGTAAGGTGTGGAAATCTTATGTGTGACCCTATATTTAGATAATAGGTTCCTAAAATGGGCATGGGTATAATGGGAACCTCCATCACTAATTATGGCTCTAAGCATCCCAAACCTATTAAAGATGTTCTTCTTGATGAAATCAATCACAACTTTATGATGATTAGTTCAAGTCGGGATTGCCTTTATTCATTTGGATACATAATTAACAACTACTAACATGTAATGGTATCAAATGAAGGTATAAAAGGTCCCATAAAATTAATCCCCCAAACATCAAAAATTTCAACTACTAAGATTTGGTTTCAGGGCATCATATCTCTGCGAGTCATGTTTCTAATTGATTGACAATGTGTACATGCCCGAGAGAAATGGTAGGCATCTTTGAAGATGGACAACCAATAAAATCCAGATTGCAAAATCTTTGTTGTTGTTTTCTTTCCTAAAACGTGACCACCACATGCAGAAGTGTGGCAAAAGGTTAAGATGCTATGATGCTCACTTTCAATACATGCATCTTCTAATGATCTGGTCAAAGCAAATCCTAAAGTGGTCAAGGTCATCCTAAAAGTAATACTTGGTCTCAACGTAAAATCTGTCTCTTTGTTGTTTTGACCAATTATTAGGTACCCTTCCTAAGGCCAAATAATTCATAATATCTACAAACCAAGGGAGTTTAACTCTAGAGATGTTTAGGATTGACTAATTTGGAAAAGAATTTGAGATAGGTAAATTTGGATTGGGGTCTTTGACTAGGATTCTAGACAAATGATCAGCTACCACATTCTAAGAATTGGCTTTATCTTTGATCTCCCAATCAAATTTGTCCAATAATAGTATCCACCAAATAAGCTAGGGTTTAGTATCCTTTTTAGCTAAAAGATGCCTAGGTGCGGTGTGGTCTAAGTAGATAGTAACATGTGATCCTAGTAAATATGCCCAGAATTTTTCTAATGCAAATACCATAGCCAGTAATTCTTTCTCAATAGTAGTATAATTTCTCTATTCTTCATTAAGTGTTTTACTGGCATAATAAATCATCATGGGATTTTTATCTAATTTTTGACCCAGGACGGCTCCTGTGGCAAAATTAGAAGCATCACACATTATCTCAAAAGGAGCATCCCAATTAGGTAGTTGCAAGATTGGAGCACAGGTAATTACAGTCTTAAGCAAATCAAAGGCCTTAAGACAGGAATCATTGAAATCAAAAGCTTTCTCCTTAGATAGGAGGTTGCTCAAAGGCCTAGCAATGTAGGAGAAATTTTTAATAAACCTCCTATAGAATCCAACATAACCTAAAAAGGATCATAGTTTGACAGATGCTGGAGGAGGTAATCTAGAGATAGTGTCCACCTTAGCTTTATCCACTTCAATTCCTCTTTGAGAGACCACATGTGTAAGTACAATCCCTTCAGTGACCATAAAATGGCTCTTCTCCCAACTAAGGACTAGATTAACTTCTCTACATCTTCTAAGAAGCTTATCTAGATTAAATAAGCAAGAGTCAAAAGATTCCTCGATGATAGAAAAATCATCCATAAATATCTCCATAAAATCACCTACCATTTCAGAGAATATAGCCAACATACATCTTTGGAATGTAGTTGGTGCATTACATAAACCAAAGGCATCCTATGGAATGCAAAGGTTCCGTAGGGGTAGGTGAAAGTGGTCTTCTCTTGATCCTCAGTGTAGATTGCTATAACTAGAGATCTACCCAAAATGTGATAATAAGATTATGCTGCTAATCTTTCTATGATCTGATCAATAAAAGGCAGGGGAAAGTGATCTTTCTTAGTGGCTGTATTAAGCTTCCTATAATCAATACACACTCCACAAGGAAGCTGTCCTTATAGGCACTAATTCTCCCTATTCATTAGCCACTACAGTCAATCTTGCTTTCTTTGGAATGATCTAGATTGGACTAACCTAAAGACTATCAGAAATCAGATATATTATTCCAACGTCCAGCCATCCAATTATTTCCTTCTTTACTTCTTCTTGCATATTCGGATTCAACCTTCTTTGCATCTTGCGAGAAGTTTTAAATCCTTCTTCCAAAAATGTTTTATAAGTGCAGTAAGCAGGATTAATTCCTTTTAAATCCTTAATGGCCCAACCAATTGCCTCTTTATTCTGTTTTAGGACCCAAATTAGTGTATCTTCTTGCTCTGGAGTCAAATAGGCACTAGTAATTCAAGGTAGAGTTTGATTTGGACCTAGAAAATTGTACTTCAGATTAGAAGGCAAGGGTTTCAAATCAAGCTGGTTTGATTCAGGGTTAGCAGGTGGATTAGGTTCAACACATGATCAGTCTCATGAGGTTGAATATAGGTAGGGGTAAAGAGCAAATCATCACCCTCTAGAGCTAGTCTAGTCAGGTTGGCTTCTAAAGGGTTTTCAATCAGGTTTACAACCATCAAATCATTTATGTCATCCTGATCATCAATACACCCACAATCCTCAATTTTCTTGCTGGCTTTAAAGATATCCAATTGTACTTTTTTGTCACCAAAAGATATTTCCATACATCTACTCTCATAATCAATATGTGCTTTGGCCGTAGCAAGAAAGGGTCTCCTAAGAATAATTGGGGTGTTTCTAAGTTCCTTAGGTATATTCATGTCAAGGACTAGAAAATCCATTGGAAAATAAAAATCTCTAACCTTGACAATAACATCCTCTAGGACTCCTTTAGGTTTGGTAATGGATCCTTTAGCAAGTTGGAGAGTCATAAAGGTGGGTTTAAGTTCACCTAATTCAAATTTTTTATAAAGGCTGGTTAGGATCAAGTTGATTAAATCACTTAAGTCAAGGAGCGTCTGATCAAAGGTAAAATCTCCAATTGTGCAAGAAATCAAGGGTGCTCCAGGGTCACTTCTTTTAGGAGGAAGGTTCTCTAGGATAACACAACTAGCTTGCTCGAATAGGATAACCTTCCTAGGTGCTTGAGATTTAGCCTATGCTTCTAAGTGTAGAGATCTTTTAGGAACCTGTGATGTTAACATCATCATGAGCCATAACTAGCTTTAATTAGTCAGAATTAATTGACAAATGCTCCTATATAATCACCTGAGAGCCATAACTCACTGAACATTCATTCTAAGAGGAATACGTTAAATCAGGGTTAATTCTGTAGTTTTAACATCATATCATGAAAGTAGAATAATCAAAAGATTTCCTAGGGGTTAACTGAAGGTCAAATGTTCATTAATGACTAATAAGATGGTCTGTGCAGATAGAAACAGGGTTTCACACACTTCGAGAACTGATTTAGCTCCCAAAACCCTACTTTAGACCTGCTTAAATAATAGAAGTTTTGGTTAAGATAAAATTCATTTAAACCTTTTAAAATTCATAGAAAAAAATTCTATAAGGTTTGATAACCTTGGTTTGACCATTTGAACTTATTTTGACCTAGAATAGAGTCTCAGACGGAAAGTTGGCCTAATTTAGGTTTCTATGCAAATTGTCTAGTCAAACTTTGTCAAAGCTCAAATCTAACTTCACCACTAGATTCCTTGGATCCAAATTAGGTTTGTACCAAATTTTGGGCTCAATCAGAGTTCATCTTGATCAATTTTGCATTTTAGTCCTTAAACCTCTGTTCCTTACATTTAAGCCCTTAGCTTTCATCTTTTCTTTTCAGAAGCTCCCCTAGCTTCTCGCCTTTCTTGCAAACAGGTCCAACCGCCATCGTCTTCCTCGCGAAGTAGAGAAGGAAACCCGCAGCTTCTAAAACCCAAATTGCTTCTTTTAATCTCATAAATTGATTGATGAAATCCCAACAAAAAATCACCAACTTGGTGAAATTGATCCCCTGATCATTCCGCGTTGACCAAGGTCTTCTTTGAGGCCAATCATGTCCAATAATCACACCAGCGAGCCTGAGGAAACCAAGCTCTACAAAAGTTCACGCACACCTTCCTTTTGGGCACTTCAAGGGAGAGAAACCTCACCTATAAGAGTGACCGCACCAGTTCAATCCACCCTTGTCTAGTTTTGGTGCGCCACCTCTCTTTCCTCCTTCGTCTTTGGCCACCATTAACGATGACTTGGAGCTCCACCGACCCCCTTCGTTGGTCGCTCCCACATACCATAGGGAGAGGGCTTTCCTTCTGCTCCTCTCCGTGCTTCCAGACAAAGAAGGCAGCCCAATTACCTCTTCATCAGCTCCATCTCCACCTCCTTCATCCACAGCTCCGACGTACCTCCGACAAGCTTCTCTGAACCTCCATTCATCCAATTACCTTAGGGCTTCTTTCTCTCTATCCTCCAATTAGGTTTAGGTTAAACCTTAGGTCCTACTTCCTCCTCCTCCTTTTCCGACTCTGGCAACCACCACTACGACTGACTTCATCATCGGATCTCCTCTGCCCTGTTCCACCCAAATTAGGTTGGGCAAATGTTCACACACACCTCCACTATGCTTTCGCCCAACCTAATTTAGCACCTCAACACCACTATCGCCTTCCCCGACTCAGTTGGCCGGAGCTTCGCTCACCTTCACAATCCGGCCACTCAACTACACTTCACACCAAACCACCTCCACCACTACCTTCGCCACACCACAGTGAAGGTTTCTAGCTATTTAATTGGGCCCTAGGTCGTATTTTTGTTTAAGTCACCATCACCGTTGTCGATCATTTTTCCCCAATGCCATCAGTTGTCATCCGACACCTGCAAGCTTCACCTCCACCTTCACTCAACGTGGCTTGGCACCCTGATGAAGCCCAGGCCCTCAATTAAGTGAGGGAGGACTAGCAATCGATCCAATTAGCATGCCACCCTCTACTTCATGCATGTGAAGGAAGGAGGGGGACAATAGTCCCACCTCGTGAAGTGAAGAGGTAGCCACAGAGGATATTAGAACATGGGGTAAGGTCCCCTTCACCTTGCCTTCACTCCTCGATCACCATACACGCCTGGTGACCTTGTTCAGATCCGAATACTTGAATTCGCTTACCCGTATTTGGATCTGAATAGCCCTAGGTTGAGGGAGATAAGAAGGATTTGTGAGGAGAAGGGGGGAGGGTTTTGCTCTTGAGGGCTTGGCCTTGTGCCCTGTGCGACACTTAGCTGCTGAAGGAAATTGGTGCTTTGTGCTTGAGAAGGAAGGAGAGGCTCTAAAGAAGAAGAAAAGAAGAAGGCTTGAAGAGAAAGAGAGGCGTGAAAGAAGAAAGGCTCTTGGAGAGCCTTAACCTTGTGCTGTTAAATCATTTGAAGGAGAAAGCCTTCGTCTGATAAGGCATTGGCATTTGATACTGTGGCTTGAATGGTTCACGACCAATGTGCATTCATTTGAAATGATTTGATGGTTGGGATGTGCTTAAAATGAGAACATATATGGTGATTTAAATCACCATTCTTTTTAGGATTCTATTTCTTCTTATCCCAATGAGAGTTTGAGATACTATTACTTCTTATTGAATATATTTTTGAGTATTTGATTCATTAAATATCTTCTATAGCATTTGTTTATTGTGCTTGTTCATTTCAATTAAAGATTAGTGTTGTGAATTATTTGTTTAGGGTAAGGGACATAATCTCGAGAAGAGTAATATCTCGAGAATTCCTGAGCCTTGCTAGAGTAATAATTAGGGACATAATTATTCCTGAGTTATAAATTATTTGTTCAAGGTAAGGGACATAATAAGGATCAAGAGTAATAGGTTCCTGAGCCTTGCTAGAGTCATCTTTAAACTAGTCAACCAAGTCGGGTTCACTAGGGTCATTATGATCATTACATATAGGCCAGATTGGATCCTAGGTTCTAGTTCCATTTCTCAGGGTAAAAACACTAGCAAAGGCATTATAATTAGGGGTTGATCCTTAAGGTGGGTTTTGGAAAATAGGTGGGGCTTGGTTAACGAAATTAGGGATTTGAGTGAATCTAGGAGGAGCAGGGGGAGTAGGGTTAATCACATGGGCTTAAGGTTGTTGCTCCCTATTCTCGTCCTGGTTCCTAGGATAGTTCCTAGGGTTAAGGACTGGTTGGGATGATAGATCCTATGCTGTGTAAAATCTACAATTTGGTCCATTCGTCCTGTTAATACGATCCTTAATTGATTCATTTCCTCTTTATGTCTCAGATTTTTTTTCCCACATTTCCTTCAGGACCAAAGCCAGATAAGTAGATTGGGTTTCCTAAGTAGGTTGAGCTTGGTAAGTGTGTGGTTGTGTGTACCTACTAGGTTGCCCATAAGAATTAGTTTGCCCAGTTGAGTTAGGACCCTAGGCGGGTTTCTGACTCAACTAAGCAAAATTTGGATGGTTGTGCCACCCAAGGTTGTAGGTGTTCGAGTACGGGTCATTCCTACTATAACCTTGGATAGTGTTAGCATCCTTAGAATAATTAAGCATCAGGCTACCTAATTCAGGATTTGAGGGAATCAAGGTCCCTCCTTGGTACCTAAAAAGAGATGTGTCTAAGTACAATTGACTCATGGGTTGAGTCATGGGTAGGTCACTGATGTTGTGCACTAATTCTTGACCTGTTAAGGGTAGGGGTTGGGTGCTGGTCAAAACAGAGATCCCTTGGTTAATCATAGGATTTACATAAGAGGTTGTACCTAAGGGATTCTCGCCCTTCAAAAGATTATCCAACCTATCCAGTTTCTTATCCAAGTTTTTGACATTCTTTCTAGCTAATTCCACCTTATCCAATCGTTTAGCAATGATTTCTAGATTAGTCAGGTTTGAATTATCACGAATTTCATAAACACCACTCTTAGGTTGATTGGATTTGCAAAAGGTGGTTGTAGAAGCGTTGTTGCGGGAGTTTTCACTTATTCTCAAATAATTCAAAGGCTCCCTCCTCATCTTTACTAAGAAAGTTGCCCTTACATGTTGCATCTACAAAATTCTTAAGGTTATCATTCAACCCATAATAGAATATATGAGCCAAATGTCACTTAGGAATATCATGATGAAGGCACTTCCTAGTAAGATCATTGAACCTCTCCCAAGGTTCTGCTTAAATGTGGTTATCTCACATCCAAGGGCATTGGTTTTACCTATGGGAAAGATTTTTTTTCAAAAATGCACATCTCAAATCCTCCCAAGTTAGGATAGGTCTACCAATTATCCTCAACTACTATGTTGCTTTATCTTTAAAGAAAATGGGAACATCTTCATTATCAAGGTATCCTCATCCTTATTCCAAGTGCCAAAGGTCTTTCCTATGTGTAGGAGCTCCTCAATGTGTTGGAAAGGATCATTAGAGTTATGGCCATGGAAGTGGGGGTTTAGGTTGAAGATTTGAGGTTTGAGTTCAAAATCTGCCCCCTCCTGGGGTACTACCCTAATATAAGGTTTAGGGTAGGCATTAGAGGGGTTATAAAAGTCTTTGAGAGGTCAGTTTCTTCATGGATTTTGGATTCGGTTCAGGGCTTGTGCTAGGGTCTCAATTTGATGATCATGATGCTATCTCTGCTTCTCAATTTATCTCTGGAGATTGGCAATGGGATCAAGATTCAACTCCTTCCTCCCAATCACTTCTTCCTTATGGTGACTAGCTATGGGAATATGTTTAGATTCAGAAAAATCAAGTCTTCTCTTAGGGTTTCTCTCTAAAGGTGGCACCAAATCAGGATTAAGTGACCTTCAACCATTCATGCACTAGGAAGAATTTAAGTAGATGAGAGAGAGAATACAGATGAGAGAGCACCCATCCTCACAATACAAGCAAGCTAGCCTTAAAGGATAAACCCTAATTAGGCCTAATCTTGGCACCCCAAGATACAATTGGGTTACACCAACCCTTGAATTACTTGGCTAGCTAGAAGGGTGGGACACCCTAGGACACCCTGCATGATAGGACGCTACTAGAGGTTAATGTAGTTACCGCATCAATCTTTCTTGTCAATAGTTGGCCCAAGTAGAGAAGGCCTTGATCGTAGCCCAATCTAACTTCAAGTTACCAAGAAGATTACTCATGTCTAGAGCACATCTACTTAACTTTAGGCTTAGGTTTAAACTGCTTCTGGAATGTGATGGACATTAGGGGGTGTTGCCCTTAAAATCAATTTAACAAGTGAAGTGCACAATCAAGAGTTCAAAATACAAGTTAATTGGATGAAGTAACTTTTAAGGTCCAAACTTGTATTAGTAGATTTTACAGTTGGAATGAGTTAATATATTCAATCAAGTTCTTGTGATAGGCACACAAAGTTTTGAAAGCACAGGTGAAGATCCTTTCCTTTAAAGTCCAAATATAGTATTAGTGCCTAGGTTAACCCTAAGAATTCACCCTAAACTTAGGTAGCTTCTACTTGTGAATCAATTTTTAGAGATAGAGTGGTGCGGGGTGTTCGTTTATTTTCCCAACACAGTTAATTAAGTTAATTAGGCTTAATTAAGTGTAAGAGAATGACTAAGGTTAGCTTGATTTAAGGTCGATTGAGTAGTATAGGGTCAAGATAACCTAACATTTTAGGTTTTAATTCCTTTTAAACTGGTGATCTCACTGGGAGGCATAACTTAATTTAATTTACCATTTAATCATAAGCATTAATTACTGCTTACTTAATCAATTAGAATTATAATTACAATACTTTAAGATCATGAATCTTGCATAAAGGATATTTAATTAAAAACATGAAATATTCCATAAGACAATATATTTACACATGAGATCAATTATTAAAAACAAGTAAACATGTTTATTTTTATTAATTTCTTTTCATTTATAGAAGATTTAAGGCAAGAAAGAGAAATGCAATTAAGTACAAATTCCTTATTTATCAATTAAACTCTAAAGAAATTGTATTAAAGTAAAATACAAAAATTGGACGTCTTAAACAAATGAGCTTGAATTATCAGACATCTAAAACTTTGATTTTCCTTTTATTTGCTTTCTTCTCTCTTCAGCCTTCATTCTTTCTCTTTTCTTCTTCTCCCAACTCTTTCTTTCTTTCTTTCTTTATTCTTTTCCTTTGTTCTTTGTTTACTTCTCTTTCCTTTTTCCTTTACCTTTTCTGATTGTTTACCTTTCTCCTTTGTTTTACTCTTAAGCTCCACGAGCTCTTATCTTCTTCTTCTCTGAATTCCTTAAGTCTCTTATCCTCTTCTCTTCTCTTTCTTTTCCTCTTATCTTTCAACTATGCATTTGAACCTCATTTGAACTGAAGCAAAAACTTAGTTTTATGGTTGGCAGCTCGGACCGGTTGGGGATACACAGCACCCCTCTTAGAGTGGCACCAGACCCTACTTGGTCCAAGTCTGGTTTATTACATTTGGTTTATTTTCGATTTAATCATCACATATGCACAGTCTCCGGCTTCCCAGGCCCACATGCACACGCTTGCTCATGGGCCCACATTCGCACGCCCACAGGCGCACACACACTCGGGCGTGTGCATCACATGCACCCACACACACACATATGCTCTTTATGCGGCCTGTGCTGATGACCGAACAACCCTATACACTTTTTACTTTTATCCCATGGTGCGTGCTCTTTCCTTACCGATGTGGGACTAATATTGTCCCTTCTAGACTAAACTTTGGCTGGAGGCACAGGCCGACTCAGTGCTCCAAATCGAGCAAACTATAGCTCGTTGGAAAGATCTAGAGTAGTAGTACATGATTGCAGCATCAATTTGATGCTGAGGACAGATTCTACCCTTCGATTTGAAGGGAAAAGATAAATAATTTCCACAGTCATTTGGCTTGCAGATGAGTAATACAGGTCTAAGGACCTGCAAACATGCTGTTTGACCTCAGATGAGGTACTGAAGAGATCTAGGAGCTAATTCCGCTCCTAAAGGTGAAGGGAAGGAGGTTCAGGAAGCTTCAGGAAGGTGGAGAAACTCAAAAGCTTTAAGCAGAAGCTTTAGGGCTTTAAATTGAGCTCTAAAATGCTTCATAGATAGCTTAATTTCAGCTGAATCTAATTCAACAACCTCTGAAGGTTGTTAGGATTCTATCTGGGCAGTGTTTGCAATTGAAATTCATCGAAAAGGCACTGAAGTCAGTATTGAGTTCAAATGAACCCAAATTGAACAGCAGTTGAATTCTGATAAAACCTTGTTTAAAACTCATTCAAATCAAATTAAATCTATCTAAAATCATCTCGGAAGTAATTTAAACTCATCAATTTCTTGAATTGAAACCTAAATCATCATATCAGACTTAATTTTGACCACTGAACCTCAAAATTTGACTTTCATCATAAAGCATTCTCAGATGAAATTAACACTTCAAATCATTTCTATTCAACATCAGGAACATGTTCAGGGTATCAAAAAGGAGTTTTGACCTAGAAACTTAGGGTTTCAGGTCTATCGCCTGGGCTCTAGAATTAGTTTGTTCGTCAGAAGAAACTAAGGCCTATCTGAATGAAAGGTCATCAAATATAATCTCAGGGCATCCATATGATGCTTCTAAACCTCTAAAATTAAGATTATCCCTATTGGACAGACTTCTCCAACTCTGTCAGAGTTGGAGAAGACTAAGGTCTAAATCTTGCTCCAGTCTTTAAAAATTCAAAGTAAATATTGCAGAACAATCATTGAGCCTCAAATAAGTGATCTGGAGCTTCTGAGGGAGTTCCATAGGCTGAAGAGTACATCTTGACTCGTCGGAGCTCCCCGGAGCTCCGGTGAGTTCAGACAATGGCTAAAAGATAGTAAACATCATCAAAATAGGCCATGATTGATCTAAAAAGTTTCCTGAGGTCACAAGGAACTTCAAGAACACATTAATTCATTTAATTATTTTCTTACACAGAAAGATAAGCATTGAATTCACAGTGAATGTAATTTGAGTTCGATAGAACTCAGGACATGTTCTCTCACTCAATTGAGTGGAGAGATCATGTTAGTGGAGTGTGGCGAAGGTGAATAGGTGATTAATTTGGTGGATATACTCCTCCTGAGCTGCCATTGACAGCGAGCTCAGGAGGATGAATGTATTTTAGGCATTTTAGTTATAGGTTATTTTTGATCAAATTAAAGTGAGGATAGGGGCCCTTAGATGATGATTAAGTGATGGAGGGCCTCAGTGGAGGTGAATTGCCATCAGATACTTCCGCCATGGACAGAGGAAGCAGCTGGTGAAGGTGGAGATGGATTAGGCGATTAGGTGTTCAGATCAGGGAATTAAAGTGTTAGAAATGATCATGGAGGATTAAGGAAGATGATTGATGAAGTTAAAAGACAAAAGAATGCTCCAGTCAAGCTCAAAGAGCTTGTCGGAGTTGAGGAAGATGACAGAAAATCTAGCATTAAATCTAACTAACCTACCTAATTAACTACTCTAATTAAACTAGTTACCTAATCTACTGTTACCTGGACGAAGGGGGCAGAGGATCTCTATCGATGGATCTTAACGAAGGAGGAAATCAGAGGGCGGAGGAAGAAGTCCAGCGGGTGTAGGTGAAGTGCAGAAGTGAAGCCCGACATCAGTACTGCGTCGGAGGACTCAGCGAACGATGGCGGAGATCAGGAGCAAGCGATGACGAACGGAGGAAGACGGTGGAAGCGGAGGAAGGTCGCCGGAATTGGAGCGAATAGCCTATCTTCTAGCTCAGTGGGGGGAATAGGGAAGGGAGCTAACTTCTTGAAATTGGAGAGGTGGAGTGGTATCTATAGGTTGTGGTGATTGAGGAGGAGAGTGAATCTGGACGGAAAGAGGTCTACGAGTGAAGTAACCATCGGCGTCTTCTCCGATGCTGGTGAGGTTAACTTCAAGCCCTAAATAGGATTCAAGCGTCATCCAGACCGATGGATGAAAAGAGGATGGTGAGTACAAGCTCCAGGAGCTTGACACGGAAGAGAGGACGTCAGATAGACGGTGATTGGCAGGTGTGGAAACCTTCTGTTGTCAGCCGTCGAAGAGGCTGAAGAAGAAATGAAGTGGAAGAAGATGTTTATAGGGACCTGTCTGCAATGAAAGCTAAGGACCTAGGTGAAGAAGAACGACTCGATTGAAATAAAACTTAAGGACTAAAGCGTAAACTAAGGTTTTCAAGGTTTATTTTAATTTAAATCTTTTTCAACTTTTTATATATGATTATAAATAAGAAAAATAATATATTTAAACCTTGGATTTATGTTTTTGACCTTTTTAGCTTAATTTATTTAATTAAGTAAAATTACTTAAGTTATTACATAGTTAGTTATAAGTTATACTTAAGTTTAGTTAACACATTAATTAGGTAAATTATTGATGATATTTCGAGTCCATTTATTAATTAGATAATAATATAGAATTTTAAACTTATTTTAAGGTCCTTTAATATTTTATCCCTTATTCTATAATTAATCCTTATATGTACATATTCCTAGCTAATTAACTAGGAAGACCAGTTAATTAGAGGTAATTAGAAGCCATGATGAGCCTCTCATCATGGGGCAAACAAATTCAACAAGTGCTTCTAAAACAACACTCAACAGGGATTACAAAAATATTTTTTATGAATTTTCAAAGCACATTTTCTAATTTCTCCAAAATTAAAAGTGCACCGGGAGTTTTGAGTTTGTTTTGAACCCTAGTCAGTATTTGGATTTTCATATATACCAAACATGTGTACAATATTTTTCTCAGATTTTTCCTAGATGTTCAATTACCACAGAAATTCAACGCAAAAAATTTCAAGGAATTGGAGCAACAGAAAAATTCTTATGATTTTCTTACTGACATAGATTAGAAGAAAAATTCAGAATAGACAGAAGTGTGTTCCCTGAATTTTTTAAAATAATTCAGAACTCAAGATAATTTGAAATTTTTATGCAGTAGTCATTACTTCAATACCTACAGTACTTATGTCTAGGTAGGTTTTCAGAATTTTTTGAGCTACAAAAAATATGAGAACGATTTTTGCAAGTTCGAAAATAGATTTCAAACCAAATTTTTTGAGGTTTTAGGGGATATGCAGCTCAAAACAAACCCCAACAGGATAAGATTTTTTTTTATATATAGAGATAATGCAAAACAACCTAAATAACTAAACCTAAGGCTAGAAAATAAATCCTATCTTCTAACAAACTCCTAAATCTAAGAATGATGAAAACTAAGTCAACCTCTAACTGCACTTTACTCCCTCCCACTTTATGCCTGATTCTGTGCTTCCACGCAGATTCTTGCACACAAATAGAGAATAAAGAAAATGCAAGTCAGAACTAGAATGCAAATCTAAGACTCAAATAACAGAATCCATTACCTCCCTGGTAACGGTGCCAAATTCTATTTTGTAGAAATTCGTGAAGTAAAAATAGAGCAATTGTTATAGCGCAATTTCTTTTGAAAATAGAAATTAAGTTACTGAGACCTTGGTAATGATAATTATACAAGAGGGGGGTTGAATTGTATAATTTAAATATTCAATGAAAATAATGGCAACTACAAAAAAATTCAATCCACAAATAATACAAAGATTTATAGAGAGAACCCAAATAGGGAAAAACCTCTATCTAGTTGATCCCCAACCAGGATTTTCCTCTTGCTTTCCAAGCAAGAAATTCACTAAACTTCACTACTTCAACTAAGGGTAGTGAGCCTCTATCACATAAATCCTTTCTTGTATAACACACAAGAAGGTCTTTTGTTCTTCACTTTCTGGAAGAATGGGAAGCCAACAACCCTAGCACCCAAATTACAAGTAGAAAGATAGCAAAAATGATACAAGTCCTATTGAGCCAATGTGCAAGTACTTTAATCAAAAGTAATAGAACTTAGAAATATTCTTTTCCAATTCCCTTTGGATATGATTATAACTTTGTTCAAGGGAAACAAAATTTTATTCAATTGATATGCGTGTATAACAAACTTTGAGAAATATTTTCTTACAACTTCCTTTTAATAGAAAATAAATTTTGTGCTTAGGAAGTGTATTTAGAAAAATGTTTAGAATCAAGATATGCTTAAAGATGTAAGCATGAGATTCTAATATAGAGAACCTTGTTTGATCAAAACGGTTCAAAAGATAACAAAATGTATATATGAAGCACTATCAAGTAACCAAAATACTCCCTTGTACTTCCTTTGCAAATGAATAAAATTGGTGTGGAGGAAGTAGAGAAGACGATCCTCTTCTAGGATCACCAAGTTGGCACAATCAAGGGATGTAGAAGCTTGAAGCCTTTTCTTGAAGCACTAAGTTGGAGTGAAGTATGCTTCTTGAAGGCACAAATGTTGCCGTGTGGATGCTTGGTTGAAAGCAAATTCTTAAGATTGTATTTTGCAAGTAGAATGTAGGAGAAAGTTGTCAAAATGTATGAGTCGGAGAAAATAACTTATCTTATTCTTAAATGAAACCCTATTCTTTATATAGAGAGAGGTGTTGGGAAAATTACATCATAAGTCCAATAGGACAAGAAACAAGACAAACAACTCCAAACAAAACTAATACGTGCTCTACCAACACTCCCCCTCAAGTTGGAGCATATATATCAATGATGCTCAACTTGGAACAACACTTATCAAAAGCAGATCTGGCAAGGGCCTTCGTAAATATGTCTGCAATCTGATCTTCAGATGATCCAGATGAAGTGTAAATAATTCCACGTTGTATTAAGTCTCTAGTGTAGTGGCAATCAACCTCAACATTCTTTGTCCGCTCATGAAACATTGGGTTGTTTGCAATATAGGTAGCAGTGCAATTATCACATCTCATCTTCATTGGTCCCTCTTCCTGAATATGGAGACCATGGAGAACAGATCTGACCCAAACCATTTCTATAGCAGTCTGAGCCATAGCCCTATATTCTGATTCTGCGCTAGACCTAGATATCACCTGCTACTTCTTGCTTCTCCATGTCCCTAAGTTGCCTGCCACATAAGTATAGAATCCAGTTGTTGACTTCATGTCTGTCATGCACTCTACATAGTCATCATCAGAGTAGCCAACAACACTCATAGATGTGCCCCTCTAAAATAAAACACCTCTGCCAGGTGCTTTCTTCACATACCTAAGCACCTGTATGCAGCATCCCAATGCTGCCTGGTTGGTTTGTCTATGAACTAGTCGAGCTTTCCTACTGCAAGGGAAAGATCCGAACATGTAATAGTAAGATATAGCAATTTACCGACCAATTGCTTATATGATTTGCTATCTATAGGAGGAGACTCAGTATCATAGAGGTGTCCTTTGGGATCCATAGGTATATTAGCAGGTTTGGACCCCATCATTTCTGTTTCTTGCAAGATATCAACGACATACTTCCACTGACTAAGAATGATGCCCTTTCTGCTGCGTGCCACTTCAATCCCAAGAAAGTATCTGAGCTTACCTAGATCTTTCATCATGAAGGCATCAGCCAGCTTCCTTTTTACCTCAGTTATCCCAGTAAAATCATCTCCAGTGAGGATCAGGTCATCCACATAGACAAGGAGTACAACTACTCCCCTTTTACTCTTCCTGACAAACAAAGAGTGATTAGTAGAGGACCTTATAAGTCCCATTACATGTACCTCCTCCAAGAGTCTCTAGAACCATGCTCCTGGGCTCTGCTTTAAGCCATAAATGGCTTTCTTCAATCTACATACACACTCCCCTTGAGCCTCAAACCCAGTGGGTTGTTGCATATAGACCTCCTCCTGAAGATCTCCATACAAGAATGCACTCTTAACATCCAACTGATGAAGAGGCCAGTCACAGTGAGCTGCTACAGACATCAAAATCTGAACAGTAGACAACTGAGCAACCAGAGAGAAGGTATCAAAGAAATATACCCCGTATGTTTGGATAAATCTCTTTGCCACTAGTCTCGCCTTGTAGCGAGATATCGTACTATTTGGGTTGTATTTAACTGCAAAGACCCAACAGCACCCAACTATTTTGGCATGAGAAGGCAAGGCGGTCAAATCCCATGTCCCTCTAGAGTATAGAGCAGCCATCTCATCCTCCATGGCCTGACGCCAGTTTGGATCCAGCATGGCCTGCTGAGGGGAGGTAGGAACATGCGTTGCAGATAGAGCCACTGTGAAAGTAGCAAAGGAATTGCCAAGGTTGGCAGTGGAGATTTTTTGTACATTATGATACTGGGCATAGCTACTTGGAGCCTTTCTAATATCAATTGGAAGATCAAGATCCTCCTTACTATGCTGAGTAGCATCTGGAGTATGAGACTCATGAGAGGAACCTGCACAAGCACCACTAGGAAAACTCACATTAGTATCAACGCATACCTCACTAGGAGAGGAGATAGGTGGCTGAGGTGTAGTGGGGGTGTGTTTTTGTTGCCATGCATGTCGTCTATATGTCACAGGTAGCCTATACACCTAAGTAGTCTCTATTTTCTGCCTCATAGAAGTCTCTGTGGTAGGTATATCCTCATGATGTGTAATAGGGATTTGTTCCAAGGGAATTGGTGGAAAAGGCATAGGAGCCAAATCTCTCTCAAATGTCACTTGATGACCATTTGTAGATAAATAAGGAATGGGCTTATGAAATGTGACTTCTGCAGTCACATAATGTTTCTTACCACTGGGGTCATAGCATCTATATCCTTTCTGGGTGCTACTGTATCCCAGAAACACACACTTCACTGCTCTTGGAGCCAACTTGTCTCTGCCAGGTCTAAGAATGTGAACAAAGGCAACGCAGGAAAAAACTTGAGGTGGAACAGTGAATAGATCCTTCTCAAGATAGAGAACTAGCCACGAAACTTGCTCTTGTATGGTTGAGTTGGGCAATCTATTGATCAAATAACACGTAGTCAACACTGCATCTCCCCAATACACCTATGGCACATTGTGCTAGATCAATAATGTTTTAGCCACATCAAGCACGTAACGGAGCTTTCTTTCCACTACACCATTCTATTGTGACGTATGTGGATAGGATGTTTGATGAACAATTCCAAGAGATCTATAAAAGGCTGCCAACTTAGATGTACAGAACTCTAAAGCATTATCAGACCGCACAATCTTCACAATAGTAGAAAACTGAGTCTTTATTTGTAAGATAAATGTTTCAATTATTGATCCAACATCATATTTATTTTTCAAAAGGAATAACCATGACATCCTAGAAAAATCATCCACAACAAGTAGATAAAACTTATGACCCAGTCTGTTAGGGATATGACTCAGTCCTCATACATCCATACGCAGTAAATCAAAGATAGCATTATAATTGTGAGATAAACTAGGAGGAAAACTGATCCTGTGATGCTTTCCTAGCTGGCATGCATCACACAAAATCTCCATAGCCGGTGAAATATGAGGAATGACACGTCGAAGCCTGTCCAGTGATGGTGCCTAAGACGACGATGCCACTAAAGAGCTGTACTAGCACTAAATATAACCTCACCCTGACACATAGCAGCAACTAAATTTTGGACTAGGTGATACACACCCTCTTCCTCATGTCCACCACTAATCATCCTCCCTGTGAGTTTGTCCTGAACAATACAACCTAGCTCATCAAATATTGCACGACAATGCAAGTCTTTTGTAATTTTACTAATAGACAAAGACTAATAGGAAATTCTAGAATATAAAGAACGTTAGGCAATGTCAGAGTAGGATTCACTGTGACATCTCTACCATGAATCCTACTCTGCTTACCATCTACTACCTGCATAGATCTCCCTGAGGGAACATTATGAACTTGTCCAAAACATGTCTCATCCCCACTAAGATGTTGAGATGCGCCAAAATGCACCAACCACAAGGTACTGTCAGCGTTACCAGACCTGTAAGCGGAAGTCATACCTGAAGTTGCCAAGGCAGTAGTATCTACAGTGGTAGTAGTGGTCTCCTGGGTCAGCTGAGAGAGACGCTGAATCACAGCATCATAGTCTGCACGGGACACCATGTCACTTCCCTTCTCTAGAGAGATAGCCTGGTTGGCCATGGGAGGTCGACCATGCTTTGTCGTGCAAGAAGCCTCTGTATGGCCAAACTTTCCACAATGCGAGCAAATGGTGCGAGGTCTACCACTTGTACCTCGACCACCATGCCCCCTCCCCCTGATGGATGGAGCACCACATCCTCCACGTGCGACAGCAACAAGCACATGGGTTTGTCCACTCTTTGACATGGGTGGCCTAATAACCACTTTGCTCATGCGGCTATAAGCCTCCTCTAGAAATGGAAGCTCAGCTAGAGTAGGATCTGGGACTTAGCAGCCTCATAGTCTGGTCCAAGTCCGTCAAGAAACTGAAGGACAACATACTCCTTCCTATGTGTCCTTTGAGTGGCACAAGGGCAGACAGGTCGGCAGGTATTATATTTCTCAAGGAGCCCCTTTAGGGTGGCATAGTATTGCGACAGTGACTGACCCTTCTATTTAAGACTACCAAGAGCATGGTGTATCTCAAACACTTTGCTGGAATTCTTTTCATGAGAATATGTATCATGTAGGGAATCCCACATCTCCTTGGCGGTCTTGTAGTACATGATCCCATCATTGATCTGAGGCTCAACAGAATTCATGATTCATGCACGAACCATGGAATTATCCTTCTTCCACATGGCATTCTTCCATGTTTTATCTTGTGGTTTCATCTCCAACAGTAGGTGTTCCTTATCATGCAACTCAACGATCATGAGGAACGCCTGAGACCATCTAGCATAATTAGCCTCGTTCAACTTGGTGATAGGAACAAAGAAAGGAGATTTATAACCTTCGTTGTCCATAGCGGTAACCGACGACACTTCCAAAGAATTTGAGGAGGCCATCGTGCCTTACGACTGATACAAGATGCCACAGAAGCGATCTGAAATCAATATTTAGATCTGAAAACTTCATAATCAGAGAAAAGTGATATCTTGAACATGAGATCTAAGGCGACGAAACCCTAGATTACATCTCAAGAATCAGAGAGACCCTGTAGATTAGGTTTTAGTGCATGTTAGGATGTTAGGAAGGATCCTAACAACACTTGGGTTGGCACAATTGACCTCGAGAACCACCACCATGACCTGTAGGTGATGGGTGGCGGTAGTGGCGGTGCCTCAGCGGTCAGAGGTGGTGCTCTGGCATTGGGCGACGTTGTCCCAAGGTCAAGGGTAGTGCAGGGGCAATGCTTCGAGGTGGTAGGCTGATCTCCAAGTGGCGTAGTGACCACTGGGCGGTGCTGTGACCTTCAGCCGATGAGAGCAGCGTGAGAGGCAGCACTGCACGGCCTCTCGGAGTGGGAACCAGCGCCTAGAGAGGGGCGACAGTGCCCTGTGGCACTTGGAGGGGGGCCACTAGGGCTAGCAGTAGCTAGCCATGAGCACTGGCAGCCGCTGCAGCTGTGGCAGCGGCCTCTTAGGGCCGGCAACGGCTAGTGGCTCGCCGGAGGAGACTTCTATGGGTGTGAAATAGGAGAGTAGGGTTTTGGTGGAAGGATACAAAGGCTCATGAGAGGTGGATACCAGATCGCCGATCTAGGATCGCCACTTTGATATCAAGTCGGAGAAAATAATTTGTCTTATTCTCAAATGAAACCCTACACCTCTTTATATAGAGGGAGGTGTTGGGAAAATTACATCATAAGTTCAATAGGACAAGAAACAGGACAAACAACTCCAAACAAAACTAATACGTGTTCTACCAACAATATGTTTTGTTGTTGTAAAAATGAAGGAACTCATGTATGGTTTTATAGAATGAAAATAGGAAGTTATGATCTTATAAGCTGGTGTAAATCCAAAAGGTAGCAACCAACTAGCCATTTGGATATGTTAAAATTTGAGTATAACTATTGGTAGGTTGATTAGTTGGTTAGTTGATTGATTAATAAACTTAGAATTGTTCTTTGAAAGTCACAGAAAATAAGATTAATCGATTAATTCTACAACCAGCATAATATGAAAAAGTGGTTATTTGGGTAGTTTTTGATTTTGAAAAGGTGCAAACACACTTGAACTTCTTTGAAAGGATGTAATGTTTGAAATTGGTAACCACTCTTCTAGAAAGTGTAAACACCCATTTTAGAGGAATAATTTTTATTTTATGATATATTTTAAAAGTATTTTACACATTTTTTAGTAATTAGAATATCTTAAGGCTTATAACTTCCATTCTAGAAGCTTAATTTTATTTTATAATATATTTTAGAGTATTTTACTTGCATAGGATTTATGACAAATATTTTAGAGTTTAATTATTTATTTTATGCGCATGTAGAACATTAGAAATATTGTAGCTAGGCACTTGAACTAATTTATGCATGTAAATAAATGTGATTGGCTCTTAACAAAAATTCTAAAGAGTGATAAAACAACAAATTAAATGTAGAAGAAGGTTGAAATCATTAAATTGAATCTTCTTAGATCTTCTTTTGCTACAATCAACATCTTTTAACAGCATGTGAGCTTTCTTTCATCATTACTTTGATCTTCAAATCTCAATCTGAGAAACAACTTTATAACAAAATGTAATTGTACATAAAACATCAAAATTAGTATATAAGAACTAACAGGTGAGCCCCGAGTCGAACACAAGGAGGTGTAGGATTTTTCGAACTAAATGCAAACCGTAAAGCAAATATAAACTAAGGTAAAGAAGGAGATGACAAGAAGGAAGTCACAATCAATTAGGCAAATAGAGAAGGTGGTGAGAATATAGACTTGCAAATAATATAGATAAAAAATAAAATTGTATTGCAACTAGAAATAATGTTAGGAATACTACTAGAACTACTAGCATAAGAACTGGTATAAGAACTAGAAAAATAGAAACTAGAAATCAACTAGAAAAAGACTAGATGAAGAAGGCGAGATGGAGCTTTGTCCGTTGATGTAATCGCCTTGAAGATGGAGAGGAGGATGAAGCAGAGGCAGAGTGGGAGGACGGCCACCAGAGATTGCAGTAGAGTTTGGACGTGGATTTGAGAGGAAGAAGGTGGTGAGAGGCTATTCTACATAGGAGGGTTATGTAGAAGGTAGTGAGGAGATGGTGTATTTATTCTAAGGGTAAGGAATTTAATGAAGGGAAGGGAGAAGGGTAGGCTCCTATTTATAGAGTTTCCTAGGTTCTAGATGGAGGGATTGGATCTACTTAGGTTGGGATGAAGGGTTAGGATTAAATATAGGTGGACATGCTAGGTAGTTTTAGTTTGAATAGAATGGAAGGCCATGATTTATTAAGGAAGATGATGGAAGGTGGAGACCTAAGGAGGGGGGGCACCTAAGGGTTTATCGTAAGGGTGTTGGCCAGCCATGAGGTGGTGATTTTAGGGCCTTAGGATGAGGGTTGGAGGGTTAGGAATTAATATGAATGGATATGCACTTTTGTGCATTAGGAAAGGGGCTAGGATAGGGTTTTAATGAGGGCCACAAGATGAAAATCTAAGAGTGGAAAGGGAGCCTAGAGGGGATGGCTAGGAAGGGTTTAGAAACCCTAAGGTGGGAGATAATGATAGGATAGGGTTCTAGGGTTTTTCTACTTAAGTGTTAGGGAGGGGATAAGGAAGGTTGTTTGGTAGGATAATGATGTGGTTTTGGTTTTAAATAGGTCTAGGTAGTCGACCATTGTAGGTTTCTATTTAGGTCCATGTTGGATAAATTAGATTGGTAATTAGGCTAGGTGGGTGGGTCTTAGGTTAGAAGAAATTGTGTTTCTAAATAGGTTATCCTAATTGTTAAATAGGTTAGGTGTTGAATGGAATTTCTACACTAAGAGATTTGAGTTTGAAAATCCTGTCGTTGTAGTCGCGTAAAAATCCGTCAAATAGATAATTTCAACTGAAACTCTTGTGAGTCCCGAGTCGAACACGTGGAGGCAAACGTTTGATCAAAAATTACGTTGGAATTATTGTCACGAAAGTAGAATAATTGGTTTCAATTAATCTACTAACTATTCTACTTAAAGAATAATTAATAGAAGAGAGATAGAATAATAAAGAGAAAATAGAGAGAGAATGAACAAGAATTTTATAACAATAGGTGCATGTCCATTACAACTACTTGCTACACTAGAAAGTGGGAAATCTACACTAGAAAGTAGTAAATAGAGAGGGGAGTGAGAAGTTATCCTCCTTGACGGCTGCTTGGAGGACGAGCTGCATTGATGGGGTGCCCAGACGAGGGTGATGAGATGCTGGATGAAAGAGGACGAAGACAGAGGACGGAGTAGGGCGACGTCGCAGCAAGATCTACTTCCCGAATGGCGCTGAGAGGACAATCGTGGGATGCTCCATGAAGGAGGTGAGAAGATGGAAAAATTATCGTTATAACTCTAATGGAGCATCCTGGGTATGGGACCAGCTCGTAGAGCTTTGGAGGTGGTGAGAGAAGAGAGAAAGGGATGAAGAATGAGGTGGTAGGGGTGGCCTTATATAGTTGTAGGAATGGGGGTATAAAGGTCATTTTAAAGCTTTACAAAATAAATGTTGGGGTCTTTAGTGACGGATATAAACGTCACTAAAGATGAGCGTTGGTGAAGGGCGTGCCTCTTCTCCTTCAGCTGTTGAGTGCGCGTCCCATGTTCACACAATCTCAGCCGTCCGATCTCCTAAAAGCTTCAAGTGCCTCTTCTTCATGCGCATAGCACCCACGTCAGATTGGGTGTGCAATGGAGCGTCATTGTGCATGTCCGCCAAGCGCACGCATCCAATGCGCAAGATCGTGCCACGTCGCCAGATCCTCACTGCTCGATGTGCATCACATGGTTGAATTTAGCCATGCCCATGTGCGCACTTGATTTGAGGCGCTTGGCGTCTCGATCTCGCGCCTCCTCTTCGCAGACGAAGGCGCTAGCCAATGCACTACGCTCTCTTTTGGGTCGCTTTTTCAACTCAAGGTCCATGTGCTCCCACTGTTGGATGATGATCCAACGGCCGGGATCACATGGATTCTTTTCTTCATAAATTTGGAGTGCGTGGTAAAGGCAACGTGGACGTTTCTCGGTCATTGGGTGGATGATGGATGGTCGAGATCGCTCCTTTGTAGAACTGATGGGTAGGAGGTGTGGAGAGCTCTTGGCTGTTGGATCTTCATCCAATGGTCAAGATCTCTCATCCATTAAACCTTCAGCGGTTGAGCAGAGGCACCTTGGTGGGTTTGGATGGTTGGGATAGAACCACGTGACGCCATCCTGGCCATCCACATTCTTTTGCTCACAGGAGGTGCCACGGATGTCGAATTGGACCGATTTTCACATCGTTGGGTTGAGATTGTCGATTCGAACCCATTCATGTGGTTGGATTTGTCATTCGGGGTACGAATTTTTCACCACCTTGCCCCTTGGCCTCTGATCTTCCCTGGACTGCATATAATGCTATGGAGGTCTGATCGGGGCGATCTCGAAGTCATTGAACTTCGATTGTCTCCCTGATCAGATTCGTACGGTTAGATCTTCAATCCGAGGCCCTAATAAAGATTGCCCTATCCCCTAACAACAAAAAGAGAAAATTAACTTATAATTTATACAATCTAACCTAAATACGCAATGATGCATGTTATGCAATATTTATAATGCTGAATGCTTCTATGACACTAGAAGCATGCATAAATAGGCATTTGAGGTCAATTAGATGTGTGCACATCATTAGGCTTCATAAAATTAGGCTCATCCTTCATACATAAGTGAGCTTAATCCTGGAAATACAATCTTCAAGGCTCAAAATTACTCCAAACTTGGTACCTGCACATATTACAATAAAGACATCAAGGTCCTAGATATAGATTGGGGAAAAATTGTAGAAGAATCCATCATTATGCATTATTTACAAAATGCGCTTATATGACTATTCTAACCAACTAAATGCTTTCTACCCTAATTAACCCTTAGATTAAAATTAGTTAAGCATAATTAATGTAAATATATATAGAAATATGAATCCACCAACACTATTCAATATGTTAGTAATAGTCTTTAATGGGATTTTAAGAATTCCTCATGTTCTTTGCTTGAGTAGGAACTTCTCAAATTAGTTTGGTGATGTTTGGAATGGACATATTGGAGTTGGAGGCCAAAATCCATAACTTTAGGTTCATTTTGAGTTCTGGAATGCCCAATGGATGTTTGATTGTAAAGTCAGATTCCCCACTTTGCAAGAACGATTATTTGATTTTAGAATTAGCCGTCCATAGAGAGGCCTGGGATTAAATCGAGAGTAAGTACTTATTCTAGGGGATGTCTAATCAATTTGAGCCATTAGAGGTTTGACGACCTTCCCAACTTTCTAATGATTTCATTAGTCGTCCGGCAAATTGATTGGATGTTGAGCCCCAACATCCATTCCAGGAGAAATTCGACTAGAAAGATGACTTATTTGGCATTATAGGACGTCTGATGTCTTTATCAGACATTTGGTAATGCATATATGGTCTTGATGTTGGAATATGCCCAAAGGGTGGGGATTGCACGATTCAATCCCCAGATCCCGGTGGCATTGTGGATGTGTAATGAATTGATCATTTAATGGACGAGTAGTCAATCTTCTAATGGACGAGTTGGTCATTCGGCTACTATATGCAACATGCAACCAGAAACCTTCCCCTTTAGTAGTCGGTCATCTGATTGCTTAATCGGCCATCCGACTACTATGGGGTTGGTTTCTACCCTCTTAGACATCTGGCTAGAGAAGAAAAACTCCTCTCCTCTGATGGTGGCAGTTGAGTTATGATCAATTAGGGTTCCTAATAGGTTTAGGGAGATATTTATAAGGTCCCAAACCTAATCCTTATATGGTGTAAACCCTTGGATCCCCATCTAAGGGCTAGGATGTAATCTCACTTGATTTTTGTGTGATTGACCCAAAATAAATTTTAGATGTTTGAATCTGATATCCAAACATTAATTAATTGTAATCCAACCCTTGAATTTTGTAGCTAATCAAATTAGTTGCAATTAATCACTAAATTAAATGTGATTTAACACCTTAAATCACATTAATCAATTCTACAAGTAGGAACCCACAAAAATCATTATTTCTTTCATCACATCAATAATAAAGAGTTTAGGATCAGTGGAATTATGATGCTACACCTCCCTCAGGTATTCTAAATACCGTGAATCCTTCACACTGGAAGGCATACGTAACCCTAAGATTAAATCCTAGATTCACTATCCATCCTATCACGGGTTGCACATCTTTCATGTTTTCCTTGTATCATTGCGACGAGAACGAAGACCAGATCCTTTCATGAAGGATTGTCTTCTCTTTCATGTATGGGTTTGACTAGGACCCATACGACCATACATGAAATTTCATACTTCCTAATATATGTGGAGGAGCCCAAGTCTCTCGATTTGCTATGTACACCTACGATAGTGGATCTGTGTGATCCTTTCAAGGGATCATGTGTCTTTTGTGCCCCCATATGCATACTAGCTTTCTAATCTCAACACCAAGGTGGGTGCATCAGTTATCAGTCCACTAAATATGCATAGTCAAATACAGAGACACATATCCATCTCAAGTCAAAGGATATGCCTTCTCTGTGACAGTGATAAGAGAAGTACTTTCGCATCTTCATGTCGTTGAGTCAACTCCTCAATTCAACTTGCGTGACAACCCTGAATCTCTATTCTCATGCAGAAGATGTGCATCAAGAGCATTAGTCAGGCAACAATCTCTAGAGAAGATTGCCACTCATCTTAAACTGGAGACAATAATTGGATATCATGATGGTTTTTGATGACTTATCAAAATCCTTGATCCAAATCGTTTGGATTCTTCGATACCATCATCAGTATATCCAACATGGAAACAGTACTAAACGTACACTAGAGAGGGGTGAATAGTGTAATTACAGTAATGATAAGTAAATAAAAAATTTCAAATATAATCATACAATGAACACAAGGATTTTTTAGGTGGAAATCCCAATCAGGTAAAAACCACCACCTAAGTCAACCCGACTTAGGATTTCCGATCACCAAGTGATCAACTAAACACTAACCACACCACTTTGAATAGAGGTGGTGTTCCTCAAGTACAATCCCACCTCTTATCCCTAAATGGAGTTTTTATCCTTCCACTAGGAAGAGAAGGGGACCCAAAAGGCCAGATACCCTACTACAACAATCTAAGAAATGAAAAGAAATAAGCATAGCCTATAGAGCCCTTAATAAGATAGTGATATTTCCATATTTATTAACATTAATTATGCTTAACTAATGCTAGTTTGATAGAGAATTACGTTGCAATGCATTAGGTTAGGTTAGATTTGTCCTTTAGCTTCAATTTGTAAATAATGCATTCTTTTGAGTTTTTATGCAATTTTACCCTTATAATGCAATTTTATGCATATCTGGTATGGTAACTTCATGTCCTTGTTTGAATATGTGCAGGTACCAAGTTTCGAGCTAATTTTACCTTATAGAATGGAGAACTCAAGTTGAGCTCACTTATGTAGGGAGCTTGAGCTAGTTAAGCCTTAGCCTAATTAACCCTAGACTTAGCCCAATTAGGAACCCAATTTTTCCTAACCCTTGACCCAATTATCTAACCTAATTCCCAACCTAATTTGGCTGACCATGAGCCTAATTAGAAACCTAATAGGGATGGCAACCATATCATCTAAACCTACCTTATCACCTTAATCTTTCCTACTCCAAAATCCCTTAAGCAAAAAACCCTAAACTCTATCCTCTACTTAGTCGCCACCTTAGGATTTTTCTAAAAGCCCTTAGTTGCCCACCTTAGCTCATTATCTACACCCTTAGATCAAGATCCTAAGGTTCCTAAAAATCCCCCTTAGATCCTATCCTAATCTATACCAAAAACCCTAATTAGTTGGCCTTATCTCTACCTTATATTATAGCCAGTAACTCTTGATCCAAAGGCCCATCTTAGCCCTCTCTGTGGTTGGCCATAAGGACCACCATTTCCCATGTGTACCGTCCCCTTTGATCAAATCCAAGGCCTCCATCATATAACAACCTTAAAGGGAGTTTCTCCCTCGAAACTCAAGTAAAGTCATACGTAAAGAAAGGTAAAAAATAGGAAGTCCATAACAACCTTAAAATTGCATAACAACCTTAAAGTGGACAAAAGTAGGGTTCTATAATCCATTAACAAATAGTTCTGCATATCATTCCCATATGCTTGCCTTAGGTTCATGGGTTGCCTCTCAGTGTGTCAGATTCTCCTCTAGCCCAAAGCCATCGTAGCTCAAAAGGTGTCTCGGGTCTAAGATGTACTTCCTCAAGTTGGAGTTGTGAAAAATGTCATGGATACCATCCAACTATAGTGGTAGTGCTAGCTAATATGCAACATATCCAACCCTCTCCCAAAACTCGAACAGACCCATGAATAATGTTATATATGGAAGATAACATGGAAACCGAAGAAATAGAATTGACTAAACAAATGTAAAATTACGATAATACTTTTTGTGTAACATTGTGAAAAGAGTTGAAGATGGATAATTGATTATGGAAATATGTGATACATATTGAAGCTAGTACTCGTGCTCAGTATCAACGACAAGGTTGGCTATACCTACTAGGGGCAGAGATTGGCTTAGGGAGTGAGCTAACCTCACTGAGACTCATTTGACAAATCGTTTTGGGCAACTGGGTAGCAGGGTGTTGGGTATGCTTTGCTGTTACGAGAGGTTGGGTTGTTTGTTCTCGTACCTTGTAGTGGAAAGGATTGGTCGTGTGCCAGTGCGACGTAGCTCCCTGCATGTTTATCACACAGACTGTAGTCATCACTTCACCCTATTAGCTAGGACCCTATGGTGGTTAACTGAACGATGGAGAGGATACGAGTTGCTCTCTTGGCCAAGGGGGTGAGTGGTATGCAATCTATTATCTAGCATATCACAGTAAAATCTCTTCGTGCCTTTCGAGAAAACTGATTTAGACAGATAATGACTGTAACTGTGGCAAGGCACAAATAACAAAAATTAGTAAAAGATAAATTAAAACAAATGAGAATAGTACCCACTTTTCTTGTTTTTCATATTGTTTAGCCTTATTCTCTTTCTGTTGTTTCTACTACTCTACTCAGCATTTGCTGACTTTTTTTGTGAACTCTATACTCGGGTCCTAGGGAGTTACAACCATATTCTATGGCTGTAGGAGTTGACGGTGTCGGTCTGAGCCTAGCACCGTAATGGGTAGTTATAGTTCCAGTCTCAGTGCTTTCTTTTTGTTTTAGTTTCTGTAGTACCTACTAGTTTCTTTTAGTACTTTTTTGTTCCCTTCAGTTTTGTGTCTATACTTGTGATGGCTGTGAATATTCTAGTAATATCTTTTTCTTTAGAGGGTGATCATAAGAGGCTCTAAGGGGGTTAGCGGAGCGACCAACAGCCAAGTCAATGTTGGCGATGTGTCAACGTGACATGCGACGTAACCGCCGATGGGTCCTTGAACCCATGACAGTCAATGGAGGAAGGAGAAGAAGGAGGCCATCGATGGTTGAAGAAGGATGGTGAGGGACAACGTGACTTCAGTGAGGTGGGGTGCGGCAGATAGGGCATGGCTGGCGTGGGTGGGACGTTGGTGGGGAGGAGCTTCTCCGTGCGTCCATGCTACGTGAATAGGATGGAGGAGGAAAAGAATGGAGAAGGAGAAGAAGAGAGAGGAGGAGTTGAGATTTTGAAAAAATTATGAAATTAAAATTAGCAATTTCTTATATTGCAACAAGGTCCTTAATTATGGTTCTCTTTGATTAATTGATTCACAGATCATTCAAAATCCGATTTCAGCAAGTCACTTGTCATTGGAATCACGTCGAGATGTACTTTGATGTGGTGAGATCTAAATTCCCATCAGAAGTGGTAAGTTGTGATTACAGCCTTGAGGTTCATATTATTTATGTTTTGACGTGTTATTCTCATCTTGATTTGGGGCAAACTCTCACAGTGTGCGTGGAGTCTAGTGAATCTCTGATGCAATTTCTTGGAGTCACCATAACCCCCATGATGATCCTAGGTAGAGTAGCTCTACCTTCTCTTCTTGAATGGGAATATTAACATTTATAAAATGCTTAATTATGCTATGTGTAATCATTATATCTCTCTTATTGAATACTGAGTCCCTTTGTGTATTGATATTGTAGTTTGGGTAGTGGAATAATTTACATATAATTGTAATACTTGATAGTGGTTGTGGCCAGATTCCTTATATAAAAGTTAATTGCAATATTTATTTTAAACACAAATTTTTATTCATGACTTATTAAATAGAGTAGTCGCTTTCCTCTCTCTGTGGCATTCGATGTTGGATTAAATAATTATTCGGGAAAATATTCTGTCATTCCTTATATCCTACCTTTCTTCTTGTTAAGTATATGAGTCATGACCTGGAATATTATATTTTATCTTGGGTACTTGAACCATGTAATTGCCAAATGAACTCTTATGCTAGTTAAACGATTGTCTATGATTGTTGAATTAAATGACTTTGCAAGTTCAAATAATGAATTAAATTACATAAGTCTCCTGGATAATCCACTTAAAATAATGATTTTGGATGTGAATAAAGACCCATGAATAATTTTATATGTGGAAGATAACATCGAAATCGGAGAAACAAAATTGATTAAACAAATGTAAATTACGATAATACTTTTTGTGTAACATGATGAAAAGAGTTGATGATAGATAATTGAATATGGAAATATGTGATACATATTGAAAGCCAGTACTCATGCTTAGTATTGATGGCGAGGCCAGCTATATCTGTTAGGGGTAGAGACTGGCTTATGGAGTGAGCTAACCTCCCTGCGACTCATTTAATAGATCATTTTGTTCAACCGGGTAGCAGGGTGTTGGATACGCTTTGGTGTTACGAGTGGTTGGGTTGTTTGTTCTCATACCCTGTAGTGGAAAGGATTGGTCGTGTGCTAGTGTGGGGTAGTATTGTAGGGCAAATTGGGAGATTTGATAATGTGTTCGTTGTAGTATACTCCTAAATCGCACAACAAAACATTTAAATTTATAAAACTCAGAATCTAATTGGAGTCTGAGGTAGTTCATAGGGAGCAAATATGGAATTCACACATTAATCTTCATTCAGAATAAATGAGCACAATAATTTGAGCATCAAATAGAAGATATTCAATGAATAAACTAGTTAGATTGATAATCAAATGTAATCCAAAGTATCTCAAAAAATGTAGAGACAAAAAGAATAGGGAAAACCTAAAAAGTGGTGATTTAGATTACCATTTAGATCCCTCTAATTAAGCATGCATCTCATATTCAATTTATTCAAATAATCCAACAGTACCTCAATCAGATAACTTAGGTACTTAAATGATTCAACAATAATCAGAACCAAAGATTAGACGTTAGACCAAGGCATTAGATGCCTTAATAGAAGGCACACAAGGGCTCTCAAGCTTCTTCAAAGCCTTCTCTTCTTCAGGTCATCGCAAGACCTCTTCAATCCTTCAAGACCAAGGTTTTCTCTTCATAGCCTTCACAAGCATAGGCTAAGTTTAGCCTTTCTTTCTTCAGCACACGACCAAGGATCTCAGAGCAAAACCCTCCCCCCTCTCTCACAGATCTCTCCTCTACTCTTCTCTCTTAGATAACCGGGTATAGATTTGAGTAAGGTGGGTAATTGGGTCATGAACAGTGGCTAGATCCATGTGTCGTGTGCACGGGCGAGGCGTGAGAGCACGAGGAGGGGCGTGCATGGGGGACCTGACCCCCCGTGTTACTGGGAGAAAGGTTCAAGGCACAAAATCAATTTATATGCTGCGTCACTTCCTCGTCTAATGATGTGGGACTATATCCCACTCTTCTCTTCGCGCGAGTGCAGTAGGTGAAGGTTGCTCTAATTGTAGGTGCTGCAGCTACTGGTTCCTCCAATTGCTGGTGCAGATGTGTTCCTCATATGAATTCGCAGCACCTAGGCATGGTTGCAAAGCCGGTGCAGGTCGAAGCAAGGTGGACAAAGTCAGAGATGATGGGGATGACGGCGAGTGGCGGTGAACACCTGAAACAGAGAATAAGGACTTGTGGCCACGCCAAAATATATCAGGAAGGTCGTCGAAGGATGGCGAAGGTGATGGCGGTGTCCGTGTGGTGTGTGGGTGTGTGTAATGGCCTGGTAAAGTCGGGGAAGAGGTGAGGTGGAGGTGGTGTTCGATGGGTGGTTTTGATGGTCAATCCCCTCAATTTCTTAAGGGGTTTTGGTTGTGGAGATGAGGTGGATGTTTTGGGATCGGTGGCGTGGAGTTTGGTGGCTTGTGGAGTGTGGGCAACCTCACCAGAGTTCGGTCGAAGCGAAGGAAGACGGAGGGGGAGGCAGTGAGTTGGATGGTCAAAATAGGGGAAGAAAGTAATAGCGAGATTCAGGAGAGGAAGAGGAAGAAGCTAAGATAGCTAAAGGACGAAGGGGATGAGGAGTGGCACTAGTTGTGATTGGCCGACGTCGGAGAGGATGAAGCCTTCGGTGGTGGAACGGTGACGACGAAGAGGGCCTGGAAACTCCTGCTGTGGCTGGCAAGGAGTGGAGGAAGACGAGGAAGATGGTCCCGCTGCCTATAGTATGTAGCAACGGGCGAGGAAGTTAGAGGAAGAAGAGTCGCCGGAGCTGCGGTGGAGGTGGCCGGAGAGGGAAATTTGGTGAAGAGTTGGGGCCAAACCGAGCTAAGGAGCAAGGAATTGCAATGGGGAAGCTTTTATAGAGCTCTTGAGTAAGCTTTGAATAGGAAAGAAGCTTGATTGAGCTTCATTAGGAATTAAGGAGAACTCAAGGAATCCATGCATTCGCATGACCTTTCTGGGGCAAATCATAGCCCAAGATCTGTCTTAATCACTTGTATTGTGAACATCAATCCCACCAAATTTGGTGGGATTTGATGATGATTTGAATAGGTTTAGGCGTGGTCAAAAGCTGCCTGGAGGTCAATTGACTTGCAATGGCAGCAAGGACTCATTTGCAAAGAAGATAAATTAGTTAGGGATTGATATGCTAATATTTCAAAAGCTAGGGGCTCGATTGAGAGGAATAGGGTTTAAATGGACTAAAATGCAAATTAGGTCAAGATGGACTCTGATTGGGCCCAAATTTTGGTAAAAACCTAATTTGGACCTAAAAAATTTGATGGTGAAGTTGGATTTTAGTTTTGACCAAGTTTGATTGATAAATTTGCGTAGAAACCCAAATTATAGCAGAAATCTTTCTGTGACTCTAGTTAAGGTTAAAATAGGTTCAAATGCTCAAATCTAGGACACCAAACCTCAAGAAATATTTTTCTATGAATTTTAAGAGATTTAGATGAATTTTATCCTGAATAGAACCTATGTAATTTAAGCGGGTATGAAATTAGGATTTTAAGTTATGAACCAGTTCTCGAAATGCGTGAAACTCTGTTTCTATCTGTGTGGACCCTCTTTAATGCTCATTTGACCTTAGATTAACCCCTAGAAAACCCCGTGGTTACTCTATTTTCATGATATGATGTTAAAACTACAGAATTAACCCTAATTTAATGTTCTTCTTTCAAAATGGATTTGTACGGAATTATGACTCTCCAGCAACTATATAAGAGCATTTGTTAATTAATCCTGACTAATTAAAGTTAGTTATGACTCATGATAGTGTTACCATCAGGTAACTCCTTGCATGTTTATTACATGGACCATAGTCACCACTTTGCCTTGTTAGCTAGGACCCTGGGGTGGTTAACTAAATGATGGAGTGGATACAGGTTGCTCTCTCAACCAAGGGGGTGAGCTGTATGCAATCTATCATCTAGGATATCGCAAGAAAATCTCCTCACACCTTTCGAGGAAACTGATTCAGACAGATAATGACCATAATTGTGGCAAGGCACAAATAACAAAAGTTAAAAAGATAAAGTAAAACAAATGAGAATAGTACCAGTTTTTCCTATTTTTCATATTGTTTAGCCTTATTATCTTTCCGATGTTTCTACTATTGTAGTCAGCGTTTGCTAACATTTTTTTGTGAACTCTGTACTCAAGTCCTTGAGAGTTACCTCCAAACTTTGCAGCTGCAGGAGTTGATGGTGTTGGTCCGAGCCTAGCATCGTAGTGGGTAGTTATAGTTCCAGTCTTAGTGTTTTCCTTCTGCTTCAATTTTTGTAGTACCTACTAGTTTATTTTAGTTCTTGTTTGTTCCCCTCAATTTTGTGCCTATACTTGTGATGGCTGTGAATATTCTAGTAATATCTTTTTTTTCAGTTCAGTTTATTCATGTTGTTCATGTTATATGTGATGTCATGCGTTGCGAATGTTTTATTATTCTAGGTTTATGTAATGGATTACCAGATCTTGGGAATTTGGTAAATAGACTTAAGTTCCTACTAGAGTGGGGGCTCGGGTCATAGCATATGGTATCGGAGTTGACCAACCTCGTGTTTCTTCATTTTTAGGCTACTCTAATTGGATTTGCACTTGATGAGAGTCAATAGGTTTGTCTCGACACGCCCAATCTAAATTTGGTCTTAGCGTCGATTTCGGGTCATAACACATCATCTCCTTAAATCAATCCTAGCCAAGAGATGCTTAAGAGAAGGCTTGAGACAACTCTCCTAGTTGTTGGAATCAAATATGAGATGATTTGGATAAAATCCCATTGAGATTAGGGCAATAATTAGGTCTGATAGCATTATTGGATGCTTGTCTAATTGATCAGATGTATGGTGACAATATATAAGACGTTTGCATGAAAAGATGAACGTCTAATATTAAGGAGGGTTATTATTGAGTTCATTTAGATTTTGTAAAGTGTTCATGGCTCAATGGGTTGGACATCTGAATAGGGTATATGAAACATATGAGACATAAATCAGACGTTTAAAAAATGAAGAGAATGTTCTTGGAACTCATTTTAATCAATTGGATCTTTTGTAGGGTTCTTGTTTTTAAGTGTTAGACATTTATAGGATGTCTAGAGGGATTATTGGATGTCCAATGGTAATGATCATTCTCGAGAATTGATTTTTTGAAAAGCTAATGGAGATGATTAGCCTGCAAAATCAAGATTTGGGTTAGAATTGTCCTAACGTCTCTTTATTAGACGTTTGGTGAAGTCTTTGGTTGTTTAGAAATAATAAAAAAATTTTGGTTGATAATTTGTTAAGGTTCTTGAGAGGACTTGGTTTTGACATTACTTGATTTGGGTCTGGTTTAAACCTAACGGTCTAGTATTAGTTGTTTGAAACCTTGTGATGGGAACACCATCATGAGCCATAACTAGCTCAATTTGGTCTGATAAGGTTGATAAAAGCTCCTACATATCCATCAGAAGGTCTTAAAGGCACATTATCCTGTTTTGAAAAGAGAAGAATACAAGGTTATTTTTGCAAAATTAACAGCATTCCACAAATACAGAATAACCATGGGGTATTTGATGAGAGACTCATCATGATCTCTAATTACCCCTAATTAACTAGTCTTCCTAGTTAATTAGCTAAGGATATGAGTATATATGGGTTAATTATTAAATAAGGGATATATAGTAAAGGACCTTAAAATAAGTTAAAAATGCTATTTTATCATTCAAATAATATTATTAACAATTTAATTAATAATTGGACTCGAGATCCTATTAATCATTCCTTTAATAAATAAGTTAGTTAACTTAAGCATAATGTATGCCTAAGTATATAATAACTTAAGTAACTTTACATAATTTAATTAATTAACCTAAAAAGGTCAAAAATGTAAATTCAAGGTGTAAACATAATAATTACCTTATTTATAATCATATATAAAAAGTTGAAAAAGATCTAAGTTAAAATAAACCTTTAAAACTTAAGTTTACATTTAGATCCTCATTATTCATTTCAATCGGGTCCTTAATTTTCATATAGGTTCTTAGGTTTCATCACACAAAGGTCCCTATCTTCTTCTTCTTCTTCTTCTTCTTCTTCCTTCAGCCGGTTGAACGGCTAACGACAAAGGGTGCTTCCACCACTCGATCATTGCACATCTGACGTCGTTCCACCTTCTCCAAGCTCCTGGAGCTTGTGCTCACCATCCCATTCTCATCCATCAGTCTGGATGATTCTTTAATCCTGATTTTAGGTGGGAGTTAACCTCACCATCGTCGGAGACGACATCGGTGGTTAACCTCCCTTAGTTTCTCCATCTAGACTCCGCCGCCCTCTTCATCATCGTCAACTATAAATAGACCACCACCCCCTCAATTTCTGGCAAGTTGGCTCCCTTCCCTCTTCTATCATTGAGCCGACCTAATAGGCTATTCGTCTACAACTCCGACGATCTTCCACATCAATCTTCGACTTCCTCCATCCATCCTGATCAGCTTAGGAACTTCGCCGAGGTTAGCTGCGTCTCTGGACAAAGGTGTTGACCAAGGAGATCCTCTGCTCCATCCATTTTCGCCCGCCGGAGATCTTCCTCAATACCCTCTGATTTCGTCATCCGTCATGAGCCTTCGACGGAGTTCCCTTTGACCCCTTTGTCCAGGTAATAGTAGATAGGATTAGATTAGGAGTAGGACTAGGAGTAGGATAGTTTAGGTAGTTAGTTAGTTACATAGTTTAGTCGTAATTTCAGATTTCAAACTTCATCTTGTTCGACTCCGACGAGCTCCTTGAGTTCTCCAGAGCCCTAATTTCATCTTTTTAAGCCACTGTCCACCTTCTTCCATCTTCCGTGATCATTTTTATAGTCATTAATTACTAAATTGATCACTTAATCGCCTAAACCACCTCCACCTCCACCGACTACTCTTGCTGTCCATGGCAGCAGTAGTTGAGTAAATTACACCTTCACTGGGGTCCTCCACCACCTATTCATCACCTAAGGACCCTGTTCTACACTCTAATTTGAATAATTACCACCTATAACCTAAACGCCCAATCTTAATTAAGCTCATGAGCTTGCTGTCAATGGCGGCTCAGGAGTAGTTTAAATCATTAATTATATATATATATTTATCATCGCAATTATCTGTTGACTTGTTTTCTCCACTCAATTGAGTGGGAAAACAAGTCATGAGCTTAATCCAACTCAGATTCTATATAAAGTGAATTTACTGTTAAATCTTTACTCTAACGAACAATTGAAGGAATTTATCTGTTCCTGAGGTTCCTTGTGACCTCAGGAACCTTTTCAAATATTTAATATCATAATTTCACATTTTGTACACAATTGTGCCTTTTCCTGGACTCACCGGAGCTCCGGCGAGCTCTAGCGAGTCAAAACAAGCTCTTCAGCCTGAAAAACTTAGTGGGAAGCTCCAAATCAATGATTTGATGATCACTGATTATTCTGAGGTATTTTCTTTGAGGCTTAAGTGTCTGGAGCTTGTGATAGGTCTTCATCTTCTCCAACTCCGGCAGAGTTGGAGAAGTCTGACAGTTAGGTTAAAGTTGCGTTTAAGAAGTCTGGAAGCACCATTGTAGAACCCTGAGTCCATTTTTATGATCCAACCAGTGTAACAACCATTGATTTATCCTGACAATCAAACTACCTTTGAAGCTCAGGCGACGATCTTAAAACCCTAGATTCTTAGGTTTAAACATTTGTCTAAGGGGTTAAACAAGTTCCTGAGGATGAAAGGATGCTATTTTAGGCTTTGATTTCTTGTGAAGAGACTTAGAACAAAAAGTCAAATTTTGAAGCCTTATAGTCAAACCCGAGCTTGAGACCTTGACTCTGAGCTTAATTTGAGGAATTAAGAAGCTTAAATGGATTCTGAGATTTAGTTGAATGATTTTAGAGTGAATTAAAAAAGCTCAGACTTGTAATTCTGTTGGAATTAACAACCTGCCAGTTTGGGTTGTTTTCGTACCCAACCACTAATGGCAGTGGCTTTCTGATGAGATTTGATTTCAAATCTTGCCCAGATCAATTTGTAACAACCCTGAGAATTTGTTGAAATCGACTGAGAATGTTCTTAGTTGTTTGTTGCACATTTTTTATGTTTAAATCTGATCTTTGAAGCTTTCAGAGAAGCTTGGAGCTTTTCTGTAGCTTCTGAAGCTCCTGAGAGCTCAAAACCTCCGCCAGTAGCTGTGGAATTCATTTCCTAACCTATTTAGCACCTCAACTGAAAGGTAAAGTCCATTCTGTGGACCTTAGTACCAATGATTCACTTTCCAGGCCATTTTAATCGTAATAAAATAGAATCTTCGCCCTTCAAATCGAAGAGCTTAACTTCCCCTTTATGTTAAATTGACACTTCAATCCTGTAGAGCAACTCAAGAGCTTTCCAACAAGCTTTTATTTGCTTGGAACGGAGATCTGAGCTAGGAGAAATCTTCGCTTGAAGTTTGGTCTGGGAGGGGGTAACTTAGTCCCACCTCGGAAATATCTGAGCGGCCACTTGGGAATAAAACGATTTTGTTGTATAGCCACTTTAGTCGTCAAGCGCTTGGTGCGATATCTGTTCCTAACCATTCTGAGCATAGCGTGTGTGTGTGTGTGCAGGCGTGTGCGCTTGCAGGTGTGCACCTGAGTGGGCGTGCGTGCGATGTGGCCCTGGGAGGGCGAGGCCTGGGAGGCAGTTGAGTCGGTCTGCTTGAGAAAGAAAAAAAAACCAAAAATGAACCATAATCAATTAGGCGAGGACCGAGTAGGGTTTGGTCCCACCCTTCTCAGGGTGCTGTGTATCCTCGAAAGGACCTCGCCGCAAACCTTAAACCAATTTTTGGTTGAAGGAAAAACCCGGTTCAGCTGAAAGAGGAGAGAATGAAGAAGCTGAGAAGGCTAAGTGTTGAAGGAGAATCTAAGGGTTGAAGGAAAGGTAAAAGAGAAGCTAAAGAAAGGTAAAGGGAGAAAGGAGAAGAGTAGACAGGCGCTAAGGAAATACTGAAGAAGAAGACTAAGGGAGAAGATAAAGAAGGCAGGAACAAAAGAGAAAGAAGAGAAGAAAGAAAGAGCTCAGGAGAATAAAAGAAATAAAAAAAGAGAAAAAGAGAAAAACAAAGAATAAATAGAATAAAGGAAATAAAGAAGAGAAAGAAAGAGAGGAAGAAAGGCTAAAGAGAAAGATTACTTTTGTTATATTTTTAATTTCTCTTACTTTTAATTGTAATAAGGCATATGTTGAATGTATAAACTCTTATTTGCCTTTAATCATTTTAAATAAATGTTGTAAATGAAATTTCATATGGGATTTTGCATGTTACGTCAAATTAAATCAAATTTTGTAAAATTCATGTTTCTATAATTAACTTAAATATACCTCATATACTTATACGAAAAATAAAAGTTAATTAGTGAATTTAGAATGAATTATACCTCCCAGTGAATCACCTGGACTCAACCAATTAAAAAAAATTCTAAAATGTTAGGTTAATTTGACCCTATACTGCTAAATGACACAATTTCGAGTTAACCTAAGTGACTTTTCTCTACTCATAATTAAGGAAAATTAACTTAATTAACTAAGTTGAGGTAAGAAACGACCAGTATTCCAGGGGATAATTAAAGGTCAAATGGTCATTAATGCTCAATAAGAGGGTCTATGCAAAACAAAACGAGTTTTTCACGCATCTCAAAAATTAGTGGACATCTGAAACCCTACAAACAGACCGCTTAATTAAATGAGGTTCTGGTTAGAATAAATTTCACCTAAACCTTCTAAAAATCATAGAAAAATATTCCATAAGGTTTGGTATCCTTGTTTTGACCATCTGAACCCATTTTGACCTAAAATCGAGTCTCAGACAGATAGTTGCCCTAATTTAGGTTTTTACATAAATTACCCATTCAAACTTAGTCAAAACAAAAATCTTACTCCACCATTAGATTTCTTAGGTCCAAGTTAGGTTGTACCAAAATTTGGGCCCAATATGAGATTATCTTGACCTAGTTTGCATTTTAATCCTATTCTGACTCTTTCTCTTACAAAAAGCCCCTCAACTTTTGAAATTCTTACAAAAATCCCCCCAACTTCTTAGTATTCTTCACAAATTGGTGCCTCCACCATTATCGTAGAGGAACTCCTACTCTTGTGACCTTCAATTAGAGGTTTCTCTCTGATTCCTTGGCAGATCTCTCCTAAAAATGGAAGGAGGACTCCTGACGAGATCCTCCCATTTTAGCTCTTTTATGGCCTTCCAAATCAAGCTAAAAGCTCGTGTGAACCCTTGAAAAATCCTAAACCTAACCTGAAGATTTCTAGCTCTTAAAGCTTATTTCCAAGCTTGAAGTCTCACCTAATGGGCAATAAAAGTAGCCCATGGCCTTCCTCACCTCCTTAGCAAGGTTTAAGGCCAAAACCCTCTTCAAATCCCTAACTCCAGCCCCTCTCCAACCTAGCTCCGGTGAGCTTCCTCTAACCACCTTCTTCGTCCACCCTCGCAAACTATAGCGGGTGATTGATAATGATGAGAGCCTCATCATGAGCCATAACTAGCTCATTTTGACATAATAAAGAGAATAAAAGCTCCTACATAACCTAGAAGAGGGCTTAATTGGAGAAATAAGTGTTCTGAGAAGAAAACATGAAATAAAGGTTAACACTGCAATTTTACCACTGCAGTACATAAACGGGATTTCTCAGAGGCAAAACATAGGTCAAATGGTCTAAATAAGATAAAAAGTGGGTTGAGTCAATTAGAAATGGGTTCATGTGCAATCTAGGAATTAAATGACATTTGGTAACCCTAAAACAGACCCAAGGTTCCGGTCAGGATAAAAATCAAGTAAACCCTCTAAAATTCATGTAAAAATATCCTCTAGGGTTTAGAACAATCAAATTGGCCTTTGGAACCTAGTTTGACCTAGAATAGGGTCTTAGCTAATCAATTGACCTAATTTGGATTTTTACACAAAATATCCAGTCAAACGTGGTCAAAGCTAAAATCCAACTTCACCATTGGATTCCTTAGGTCAAAATTAGGTTTGTACCAAAATTTGGACCTAAGGGGAGGTCATCTTGACCTACTTTGCAATTTAGTACACCCAAATCATATTTTGGTCCCTAACTTTTGAAAATCATCACAGAGAGCCCCCTAACTTCCTCGCCAACCTTGCAATCAGGTCCTTCCGCCATTATTGGGGCAGAATCCTTCTTCGGCAAGGATTAGAGAGGGAATACTCTCTGATTCCTCAGAGATCCCCTCCCAGAAATGGAAGGGAGATTCTCTGAGGAATTCCCTTCCATCTGAGGCCAGGCATGATCCCTGATTTGATCCCAATCTCTCATGCGAACGCACGAGGGATTTGGGTATCCACTCACTTTCCTTCTCTGGCGAGTTGTCGGAGACGGATATGTGCCCTCCAAGCTCTGAACACACGGCCCAATGCCTATAAAAGAACCCCCAAACCTGGCCGCTCATTTTTAGCTCGACCTGGCCGGGGTTTCACCTCAGATTCGTCTGTTCCTTCCCCGCCAGGGTACCCAGCGAGCTTTCTTTCCTTTCCTCTTCGCTCTGCCACAAAACCAGTGGCAGAGACTTCTTCCTGGTTCTCCTCCGCGTCGCGCAATACCCGCGCACGCTGCCTCAGACCCGTCGTCGCCGCCGTCCTCCCCCACTGGGCATCTTCTTCTCCGGCGACAGCAGGTACAGCCATCCGCCTCTCCGCCCCCTTCGTCCCTACAATTAGGTTAGAACTACTCCACAACTTCCCCTCTTTCTTTTCCCCATTCTATTTCACTTGATTGCCCCTCGACCGCCGCCGTCCACCGTCACCTTCCTCATCTCTGGCCACCCTCCGGCGAGGCGCCCCCGTAGCTCCGTAGCCCCACACGCCTCGCCGACCATCGCAAAAGTTCCGCCTCACTACACTGAACACACTCCGCCCCTCCACTGCCACGCTACACCTCCACAACGCACCCCCGAACACACCCATCCACCAGGCCACAGGGCGACCTAGGCACGCACGCCTAGGCCACCCCGCGGCCTGCCACCTTGCCCTTCACCTTCGTCGTGACAAGGCGAAGGTCCCCCGGTGATCTGATTAGGTTGAGAGGCTCGTTTCATGTCTGACAGTTCTCAAGCCCCTGCCGCCATTGACGGCGACTCGAAGAAGTTCCAAGCTCGCTTCAGGCTTCAGGACCGCAAGGCTTCAGGTGCAGCTCACTCGGGGAAGCACTGCGAAGCTATCTGACCCAGTGGACAACGCAACGAAGTCCGCAGCTTTGGCAATCGACGAAGAGCGTTCTGCGGGTGCGCGCGAGAGCAGGGCGGGACTGATAGTCCCACATCGGCAATCTACGAGGCGTAGGTATGGTTTAAATTGATTTTGTGTTATTCTCTCGTCGCCTTCGAACGCACATGGGGTGAGGTCCCTCACCTTACCCACGCTCGCCTCGTCCGCGGTTTCACCTCGCGGATCTGGCGGGATCTGACCCGACCTTATCTGAGCACACCTCGCGCATCACCCTCACGCTAGTGCGCCTAGTCCTGGGTGCGCTACCCGACTTGATTACCCATGGCTCTGAGAGAGCGTCCTGTGAGCGATTTGCAGAGAGAGAGAGACGTGTGGGTAGAGGGATAGGGTAGGTTTTGCTCCTTGTGCAGGCAGGCTGAGAGTTGAAGAGAAGAGACTTAGTTGCAGGAAGGAGAAGAGAAGGAGCAGAAGAAGAAGAAACTCTGAAGAAGAGGCTGAGCAAGGCAGAGAAGAAGAAGAAAGGCTGCAGAGAAGAAACAGAAGACCAAGGAAGAAGAAGAAGCCTTCGCAGAAGAGAGAAGAGAAGGAAGAAGAGAGAGACTACAGAGAAAAATAAAGGCCAAGATAGAAGAGAAAGAAAGCAAGATCAGAAGAAGAATAATCAAAGAAGGGAAAACACCTTTAAGACGTCTGATCTTGTGATCAGACGTCCAATTTTACTCTTTTACCTCGATTACTCTTTAAATGCATTTGAATTAAACTTTTGAGTAAATTAGAGTGTTCAGTTACATTTGAGATTAGTAGTAAATTCCGATTGCTCCCTGTGTTCGACCTCGGATACTCCGATTTTCGAGTAATAAAAACTTTTATTTGTTGATGACGCTTGATCACCTATACTACGACGCAATAACTGTTAAAACATGATCGAGTCATGCGCGTCAACAGATAACATCATCATCAGCCATATTTAGCTTTAATTAGTCATAATCCATTGATAAATGCTCCTACATAGCTGCCAAAAGTCGTAATTCATTACATATTCATTCTGAGAGATTAACATTACAACAGGAGTAAATCTGCAGTTTTAACAATATAACTTAAATGCAGAGCAATCACGGGGTTTCCTAGAGGTTAACTAAAGGTCAAATGGTCATAAATGTCTAATAAGTGGGTTAATGCAGAACGAAACGGGTTTGCACGCATTTCAAGAATTACTGGACATCTGAAACCCTAAAAATAGATCTGCTTAATTAACTGAGGTTTTGGTCAGGATAAAATTCACCTAAACCTTTTAAAAATTATAGAAAAATGTTCTCTAAGGTTTGGTACCTTTGATTTGACCATTGGAACCCATTTTGACTTAAAATAGTCTTAAATAGATAATTACCCTAATTTGGGTTTTTACACAAATTACCCAATCAAACTTGGTCAAAACCTAAATCCAACTTCACCATCAGATTCCTTGGATCCAAATTAGGTTTATACCAAAATTTGGGCCCAATTTGAGATCATCTTGACCTAGTTTGCATTTTGGTCAAGTTTGATTCTTTTCTTACACACATGCCCCTAACTTTTGAATTCTTTGCAAATAACCCCCCAACTTGTCATTATCTCCACACAAAGGCCCCTTCTGCCATTGAGGTCAAACCCGACCTCCAAGTAACCTTGACTGACCTGAATCCTACTTTAATGGCAATAAATCCCACCAAAATTGGTAGGATTGATGTTCACACAAAGATGAATCATCTGAGATCATTGTGGAGTCTCAAGTCTCCATAGATTGCTCATGCAAACACACGAGAATTGTGGGTTCTTTTCCTTCAAGCCCAAGCCATGGAATCCTTCTTTCCTGATCCAGAGCTCTCCCTGAATCTCTATAAAGCCAGGCCGTGCACACCTCACCTCCTTAGCTTGGTTTGGAGGCCAGACACCCCTCTTCCCATCTCCCTAACCTCCTTCTTTGCCAACTCCGGCGAGTCCTACGACCACCTTCCTCATCCACCCTCACAGACAATAGCGGGTGGATCTTTCTTCCCCACCTTCGTTCGCTTCTCGCAATACTAGCATATGCCATCTACCTCATCTTCCTCACCGCTCCTTCATCACCGGAGAGTTCATCTTCTCCATCGCCGGCCTGCCAAAACCTACGTGGACTCTACCCCCTTCGTCCAATTAGATTAAGTAGATTAGTTCCTTTAGAGTCTTAGGTTAGTTTTCCTTATCCAAAAACCAAAAAGAACCCCTCGACGTCGACGTTCGCCATCATCTTCCTTTGCTTCGGCCACCTTTCCGACGAGCTCATTCGCTCACCACACACCTCCATACACCTCGCCAAACCTCCTAAAAGATCCGCCGTCCATCCACCATCAAAAGCCCTTTCTTATTTCATCCTCTCGTCCACCCAAACACGTCGTCGAACAACCCACTACCACATGCCATTCTCCATCATTGCTAGACCTCCACGATGCTTCTCGCTCCACACCACGACCACACCGCATTCGCCGTGCCCCGGTGACCCTTTTGAGCTATTTTAGCGTGGCCGAAAGGCCTTATTCTCTATTTCAGGTTCTCGCCGTCGCTTCGCTGCCATGCAATTATCGCTGACGTTGTTCTTCGTGTTCTTAACCATGTGAGCCCCAGGTCTTCACTCCAGAACATGTGGACAAGCCTCAAGTACCCTTCTTGGTCCTTGATTGAAGGTGCGAACCCCAGCAGTTGCCTCGATTGGGAGAGCATCACAGCAGCAGGCGCACGCGAAGAGAAGTGGGATTGATTAGTCCCACATCGTAGAGGGAGGAGGCGTGACTATCGCATAAGTTAAATTTATGATTGCGGTTGTTTGCCTCAGACACTTGGGGGTGAGGTCCCTGCTTACCCTTCACACAACCTGACTCACCTATCACTCCTTGCTCACCACCACCCTCGGTGAGCCTAGACTCGGTTACTATGCTAAACCCAATTACTCGATTGGCTTGGGTTTGAGAGAAGAGAAGGAAAGGAAGGAAAGAGAGAGAGCAGGGGAGGGGTGGGTTTTTCTCCTCTGTGTACTGTGCAACACTTAGCCATGAGAGAGGGGTGGGTTTTTCTCCTCTGAAGAAAGAAGAGGAGAAGGTTGTGAAGAGAGAAGGAAGAAGAAGAAGAGAAGGCTTCTAAATAGGGAAAGAAGAGAAAAAGAAGGCCTGTGCGTGAGCAAAAGGAAGAAGAGAGCAGAAGAAGAAGAAATGAAGATTAGAAGAAAAACACTGTAGCAGGCAACATTTAAGTCATCTGACTTGAAATCTAGACGTTTGATCACTGTTCATTTATTTCATATGCATTGTGTAGTTGATATACATGTCCTTAGACTAATAATTGGTGATCTAAATCACCGTTATTTTGTTCTACGTGTCTTTTTGTCATAGTTAACTCTTGATATACTCATGTTCTTATTGAATATCAGCTTTGAGTAGTAATTATTCATTGAACATCATTATTCTTGGCTTATTTTTTGTGCTCATTTATATGCAATTAAAGATTAGCGCGTGAATTCCATATTTGCTCCTTGTGTTCGACCTCAGACTTCATCTTTAGATATTCGAGTTATAAATTTTATTTGTTTGAGAGCGATTTGTAAGTTATACTACAACACATTTTCTTAACATTGACGAAAAGCCCATTAACAGCGGGTGGATTCTTCTTCCCCACATTCTTCCGCGTCTCACAATATCGGCGAACGCCACCTTCCTTGTCTTCCTCGCTGCTCTTTCACCACCGGAGATTTCTTCTTCTCCATCATCGGCCTGACAAAACTAGTGCAGATCCTCCCTTTCATCCCTCAGATTTAGGTTAGTTAGCTTCCTTTAGCTTCGTAGGTTAGTTTAAGACTCATCCCTAGATTTAAGCCCCAACGCTGCGGTTCATCTCCATCTTCCTCCGCTCCTACTGCACCTCCGGTGAGGTCTTCCCGTCACTCCACCGCACCACACACCTCGCCACCTACTCCAAAAGCTCCACTGTTCCACCACGACCAAAAGCCCTCTCCTAATTCCATTAATCGCCCATCCAAACCACCCACCGAAGAACCCACCTTCACGCGACCTCCTTCACGTTCGCTAGCCAGCTATGACCACCTTCACATCTTGCCACCGCCAACAACACCTTCACCGCATCATTGCGATCCTCCTAAGCGTTTTACCTAGGGCTTGTAGCCTGTATTTCTGTTGTAGGCGCCGCCCTTGGAGCTCTGTTGTCGCCTTGATGTCTTTAGCCTCATCTTCAGTCCTCTGGCCACGTAGCTTCTCGACAACGTGCCCAGGAGAAGTGACTTCACTCTAGGACCCTCTCAAGGTCCTCAATTGAGGACTTCAACTACAATTGCTACGCCAATTGGGAGATCCTCACAGCTGTAGCTTCATGCAAGGAGGCTTGTGAGTTTAGTCCCACATCGGTGGGTGAAAGATGCCCATGCTTGCTTATTATGATTTTGTGTTATGAGGTATTCGCCCAGTAACATGGGGGTCGGGTCCCTAGCACCTTACCCGCTTACCCGAACCCTCCTAAGCCTCCACTTCTCGGCTACTACCCACGTTGGTAGCCCTGGACCCAATACTGCATGATTCGAATACCCTGTTATGACCTGAATATCTGAGAGAGGAAGAGGCAGGAAAGAGAAAGAGAGTGGGGGAAGGGGGTTTTGCTCTCTGATGTTTAACCTTGTCCAACACTTAGCCCAGAGAGAGAACCCTTGTGCTCTCTGAAGGAAGAAGGTGAAGGCCCTGAGAAGAAGGGAAGAAAGGAAGAAGAGGAGAAGGCTCTGTGAAGAGAAGAAGAAGTTGAGCCAGAAGAAGAAAGCCTGAAGAAGAGAAGAAAGCACTATAGCAGGGCTGAACTTAAGTCATCTGATGATAAATGCTTGACGTTTGATTTGAGTTTATTTGAGATACTGTTGTATTATTTAAGTAATATGGTTAAGGTTGAATTGAAATATTACATGCATGCTTAATCGAGAGGATTAGTGATGATCTAAATCACCATTGTTTTTAATTCTCTTTCCTTTTTGTTCCATGCAATCTCTAGATACATTGAGCATCATTGAATATTTGATGTGACAAATTATTATTCATTGAATATCATTATTGGTTTGATTTCCTGTGCTCATTTTTATTTTAATTGAGTTTAGTGCGTGAATTGCAATACTTACTCCCTGTGTTTAACCTCAGACTCTTCTTTTAGTTTTCGAGTTATAAATTGTATTGGTTGATTGAGCTATTTAGGAAATTTTGCTACAACGAAACATATTTTAAACTCTCCTGAAAAACTCGACTCAACACCTTATTCAGACGTCTTTGGATGACTTTGAACGTTTAGGATAAGAATTTGACGTCCAATGTGATAGAAATAGAACTTGTGAAGGGAGTGTATTTGGGCATTGGACGTCTGATTATGTTGTCAGATATCTTAAAATGTGATGTCAAACGTCTGATGTAAGGGTTGGACGTTTGATTAGGGTATTCGGTTTAGAACTAAGATAGGATTGAGATCTACTATTTTTGCTTAAGTGTTAGGGATTATAGGTGGGCTTCCTAGATCTTATTGGGGATTTTTTACAACTCATCTAGACTCAATAAAATTAAAATTACAACACTTGATTTAATACAAATAGACCTAAGACTGTACATTTTTGTCTTTGTGCCTTTTTTTGAAAGCTCACTTTAGTTCTTTCAACTTTGGGTCAATTTGACAGTAATCATAATAATTTGATTTAATTTCTTTCATTAAGTTCTTTTGTAAAATCATCAAATCATTTATTAATGATGGGTTGCACTAACAATTACATTAACCCAATCGTACTAAGTGACCCATTTAAAAATATTAGTGTATCCACATGATTTGATATTCATATCTAAATCACTAATCAAGTGATTTGACTTTGGTTGGTTTACTCAGAGCACATAACTCTAACACAATGAAGCTTTAGTGGATTGATGTAAAAAATGCGCAGTTTGATAAAGATGTGAATTAACGTTGTTGCAATGCATAAAATCTGACCAACTTTTAAATTTATAAACCTAGATAGTGGGAGTATCTAGGGTTGTTGAGAGGTGTGGCTCATTATAGCTAAAATGCCTAAGTTAAGCTAGAAACTAGGCTAAACACTATCTTATTAACATAATAAATGGGTTAAGTGTGGGAATGAATGAAAATGACCTAAAACATCAAATTAGTGTTAAAAACGCATAATTAGATCAATTTATGAGATATTCTATTCGTAAACACAAATTGATGATCAAATCGCCAATTGAACACATTTCTGAGCTCAAAAATGTAAATCAAAGGTAAAACTTTGTTCTAACATGTTCAATTAAGCTTTAATAAAAATCCCATAGCATTTGGACATCAATAGGACCTTGCATTTACTTGTTTACATTTAGGTCCTTAGTGCATTAACATTTCTTAAGCATAAAAGTTGCAAGGGCCTCTTTGCAAGGTCGCAGGGATTGATCTGTTTTGATTTTTACCATTTATGGGTTCTTTCTACTACCATCCTACTGTTTCACTTTGAGGGCATTGGTGTAAAAACACCAATACACCTGCAGCGGGCTCTCTTCTCTTCTCGTGTACTGTTCACATGAGATAAAACTCAACCTACAAGCATCGTCGATTACTTGATCCACCGATCCTACGATGGGTCCATCTCCATCTAATCCCTTGCGCGTGAACTTTCGTCACCACTCCCAGATCCCATCTAACGGTGGGATTTGTTTCAAACCCTTGCCGTGCACCTATCAAACCCTAATCCACCGTTGGTGGCCTACTCGCCTAATCACACATTATGGTGACCACAACCACTCAAATGCCTACTTAAGCAGCTGCCTTATCTGTTGCGCGACGACATCAGCCCCTCTCCTACTTTCTTAAGCTGATCATTTCTCTCCCTCTGGTCTCCCCACCTCATCAGACCTTGGTGCCATTGCTGCAGCAGTGGAGCTTCATCTTCTCTAGCCTTCCTCATCGCTAAGGATCTCATAACACTTGAGGGCGATCCTGAGTTCCTCTAGAGAGCTTTCAATCCGTCGGAGTTCCTTCCTCTTTCATCGCCATGACCACCAACCATGGTTCATCTCATAGGTCCCATTCCTCTGATTAGCTAGGTTTTACTGCTTTCTAGAATAGTTCTAATGCTTTCTAGTGTTGTGTAGATCAATTAGAGTAGAATTAGTTAGCGAATTCACTATTTGATTAGTTTAGTTAGGAGTAGATTACCTTAGATTGATTTCTCCCTCTCTATTCAATTCAGATTGAAGAGGTGTTTTCTCACTCTCATTTCAATCCATTGATCTCCCTCTACATCTCATAATTCATATTCACTGATTTCCTTGAAGTTTTAATCTGCAATCCACCCCATCCACCTATCTAGATTCAAAGTTCTTGGACTTCGTGATCTAGATAGCTCTCACAATCACCTGGGGGCTTCTCATTCACTCTATATGTTCACAAGGACCCAAGCTTTGGATTTAATTACACCAATTCACTCAATTCTTTCAAATTGTTGTTTCACGCCCAATCTTGCGATTTGGAGTTAATTCAGGTTTAAAGGGTTTAATTGAGCGATTCAAGGTTTTAATTGCTTAATTGGGTGTCTTGCAAGGATTCTACTATGTTTGAATTCGAATTTTATGTGTAGATGAGCAAACGCCCAATTTAAGCCTTGATTTGGGTAGTTTAAGCCAAGGATGGTCATATCCTTTGATTTGAGGCCTAAACCATGACCCAATGATTTTACAAGATCACCTGAGGTTCTAACCCTGATTTATAGTGTTTAGAAGCTCATGGTGATCAGATATATAATAGATCTGAAAATGAAAGCCCCAAAATAGGGGGACATTGATTTTTGAGTCAAAGAGTTTTAATATGAGAATTGATGTTTGTCAGAGGATTTGATGGATTAAAATGGAGGTTTGAAGTTATTTATAAATGTTTTTTGGCACTTAATATGATATAGTCCTCTACATTGTCTATAATGTAAGGAGGAGATCATAATAGGATCCTTATGGAATTTGAAATGAAAGAATTGATTTTGATAATTTCAGACCTTCAAAAGATGTTCACTAATTTACAGTTGGATCTCATTGGATTTGAGCATGAAAGGTGATTTGAAGGGGTTTTTAGCTCTTAAATTCAAGAGCAGTGTTTTGGATCTGAGAATTAGATCCAATTGGGTTTGACTTCAGCTCAACTAGCAACATTAAGTTGCTAAAATGGGTAGCTATAGCACTAATGGCTGTTGATCAATTTCAACTGAAGTAGCAACTGAAGCAGTAAATCAACAGTAGATTCCATCTATTGAGCACTTAATGGCAGTAGCATTGCTGAATTGCATTCTGTAGCAGCAACATTTGAGCTACTGTCTTAAGTAACTAGAACTCATTGATTTGAAGTTAATTAGGGCTGATAATCTATTACACTGATAGAGCTTTACATAACAAGCATTCATGTATCAAAATGAGTTCAAATATGAATTTGGTTGGCTTAATTCATGTTTTAATCATTCATTGTCAGCTACTTGCAATGTCATTAGTTGTCCTAAGTGAGATTTGAACTAAAATTGAGTTGAAAATCATATTTAAATGTTGAATCACCATCCATGTGTTGTGTCGAACTTGTAGGAACTGCTTTCACTCTTGTTCCAGAATATACAAATGAGTTTGAGGCCTTAGGTTCTTGTGGAAAACTCCATTTAGGCCTAGTTTGTGCGAGCTTGTAAAAACATAAAAAATACAAAAAATTGTAAATAAATAAAACAAAGATATCTTGAGTAGGATTAGGTATTTTTTAAAGTGTGTGCAAAGTTTCAAAGTATTCTGAACTTTTTAGTTAGTAGAACATATCAGTCGACAATTCGGTCTACTCCGAAACTTAATAAAAGAAACACAAATGAAAACCCCAAAAAGAAATGATTCTTTCCTCATCTCACCTTCTTTCTCTCTTCTATTATCTCTATATAATAAACAAATACCATAAAAACTCAAAAATACCTAAAAATATATAAAAATACCTTGTATATAGTATTTATACTTGTAAATATGAATAAATTAATAAGTTATATGTAAATAATGTAATATGTGTATATACTATAAATAAATAACCTATATATGTATTATATATATTTAAATAAGTATTTAGGTTGAGTTATTGTATATATAACTTAATTGTATAATTATATATTAATTTATAATAGATTATATGTACTTAAACTAAGATAATTATAAATAAATATGTAAACTTGTATAATAGTATCTCAACCTATACATATGTATTTAAGTACTTATTATATACCTAAGTATACATGTACATTGATTTATTTATGTATTTATTGTATATAATTAGATTATTAAGTTAATTAGCTAAATTATTAAGTTAAAATAAAATAAATGAGTAATTTGACTTATTACTGAAGTAACTTATGTTGTATATTTTTGTATATTAATTTTAAGTATTTTCAACTTAGTTAATATGTATTTATACTATATAATAGTATTTATACTTTATTTTAGTATTATATATCAAATACATGTATATAATTGTACATAAATTAAATAAATGATCAAAGTAAAGTACAAATATGTAATAAATACCTTATTATGTTAATTAAATAATTTATGGGTCAATTGAATGATGAACTTATTAATTTGTATATTAATTAAGTAATGAAGCTCTAATTTAACTTGTAAAAATCACTAACTTTAACCAATTTTTAAATATAATTAAATACTTATTGTTGTAAATTAATTATACAATCGTGTATCCCTATGTGAGGGTTTTCCAATCATGTAAATTATTTTGGAAACGGATCTAAAATGAGCATGTTATTCGAGGTTTGAAGTAGGTAGCTTAGGACTATCTGGTGCATGATTTCACGCCTGATTTCAACCAATTAAAGTCCTACATCTGTGAGCTTGGAACCTCCGTGTAGCGCTATTAAGCCCAGTGCTAATGACCCATTCAGTTGTTAGCACTGGGCGCAAAACAAATGAGCATACTACTCTTCCTCAATATGTGTGCACACTTGCAAGCGTGTGCATGCGTACGCAGGTGCCTGTGGGTGCATGTGTGCATGTGGGTGGTTGGGAGCCTGGGCCTATTGGGCATGTAATTAGATAAAAATATAACTAATTAAAACTAGGGCCTGGGCCTAATAGTGGTTTGATTCAGCCCAGATAGGGCTGTTGATCTGATGGAAAGCCTTCAGCCTGCCCATTAACAAAATTTTTGCTATGTTGAGTTAGCTAAGTGTCAAGTGTTATTGTGTGTGAGCGTGAGTGTGTGTATGTGTGTATTAAGTATATGTACATATAACTATATGTGTATAGTACATTAGATATGTATATATATATATACAATATACGTATATATGTAGTATAAATGTTTATATGTACATATAATATAAGTATAGAGTAGTAAAGTATATATATGTACTTTAGTTTATATATACTTTTTAGTAACTTCTATATACGTCACTATATATACATTATACGTTACTATAGGTGTTAGTATAGGTTAGTATAACTTAGTATAGTATATATTTGTGAGTAATTTTGTACCTACACTTAGGTATTGTTTAGGATAGTTATATTAACTAACATAGAGTAATTTTAATTAGTTTTTTATGTCTATTTAGTTGTAAATAAGTTTGAGGCATTTCAATTAGCATTAATTGATTCTTTTTATGCATAATTAATTCAATTCATTCATCCTTTGATTTATTGATTCAATTGTGAATAGATTTAGCATTTTTGGAATAAAAGAGTATTTTTGGATAATAGAGAGTGATGTAAATTAATAATTGCCTCCTAGTGAGTCCATCTGGATTGTGACTTTACTACAATAACGACACATAATTAACGAGTGATTCAGATGGTCGGTCAATCGTCCAAGGAGGCAATATTGGTTAATTAAACTCTCTCTCTAACCCTCTCAAATTCTCCTTTCTTTTTTTGGATTTTCTGAATTTATGATTTTTAGGATTTTCAAATTTGGGGCAACAGAATACGAACTATGCCTAAGTAATTGTAAAGAAGTAAATCCTACCTTTCTAAGCTCACCTTTGATAAATATCAGTTTATCATCATTCTTATCTCTAAAACACACCTAGCTCTTAGGATTTTAACTTTGCAATCGGGTTTTTGGGCTGCATTTAGACATTTCTTAAGATAGGCATGCATTGCATTGCTTTTGTTATTTTGCATCTTTATTTGAGTGTTAGGGATAAACAAACAATCAAATTCCGCAAACCCTGACACTAAGAAAGGCAGAAAATAAAGGAGAAGCCCAATTTAGTTGGAGCTCAGCTGAATCCAGCTCACCTCAGCTAGATTCCAATTCATTCCACCTCATTCCAGCCCATTGTAGCTTAACTTAGTTGAGATCAGCTCAACTTAGCTCCATTGAGTTCACCTCAGCTAGATGGCAGCTCAACTCATCTCCTCCCAACTCCATCCAGCTCATGGAAGCTCTACCTGACTAGGATTAGCTACTACCATCAACTAGCTAAGCCTAGTCAGCTGAAGAAGTTCTCAACCAACTCAAGCCAGCTCAACTCCACCTCTCAAAGACTCAACTCAGCTCAACTTGGTTGAGCTTAGCTACTTGACCTAAGCTAGCTTGCTTAGCTAGCTAGGTAGTCTTCGGGAAGACTAACTCGAGCTCACCTTAGCTCAGATCAGAAGAAACCAGCTCAACCTAGCTTGGTTTAGCAGCTAGCAAAGAACTACCTAGCTAAGCTAGCTATTGAGCTTAGCTACAACTCTCTTTAGCAGCAGTCAGCTCCAAGAAGCTCCAATACAACTCCTTCTCAACTTCTCTTTAGAAAACTGATCGTTCAATTCTCAACACAGTTAATTAAGGTTATTAGGCTTAATTAATCGCATAAAGAAAAGACTTAGGTTAACTTGATTTATTAAATCATTATCGTTAATTGTAGTATAGGGTCAAGCTAACCTACAATTTAGATTTAAATTCTTTTAACTGGTTGAGTCTAAGTCGTTCACTGGGAGGTATTGAAACTTAATCAATTCACCATTTTTATTTTAAATTAACAAATGACTAATTACTATATTAATTTACAAAATATGTTAAGCACATGAACAATTACATCATATAATTGAACATGAAAGCATGGCAATCATACCATTATAAAAGAGAATGTACATAAAGATTTACAATAAATAACAAAGAAAAGAAATGTTTAAAATAAGTGTTTTCAAAAGATAAGGCATAAAAAGAAATTTCAATACAAAATAATGCCTTTGTTACAATGGAGCTCAAACACTAATCAATCTCAATTCAACCTTCACTAGACATCTCTTAAGTCCATCAGACGACTTAAGTATCAAAATTAGATTTCCAATCACATCATCAGACGTCTACCTCAATCTTTTTCTCATGTTTAATCATTTCTTTTTAACTCTTCTTCTCTCTGTTCCCTCTTAGCTCTCCTCTTAAGCCCTCTCTCTACACGTGCAACTCTTTTTCATTTCACATCACTTCTGTTTTCTTTATACCTCATTGTGCAACTCTTGTTCTCCACACTTAGCAGGTTTTTAAGCCCTCAAACTTCTCACACTCTCACTTAACTAAAAAGTTGGTTTAATGGCGAACTGGATTCGTTCATGGGATACACAACACCCATAGGGTGGGGCCAAACCACCACTTGAACCTAGTTCTAATTCAATTAGTGTGGATTTTAACCCTTTATACTGCATAGTACTGAGCCATATCAGGCCCACAAAGCCCACTCACACACCCACCCCTGGGCCCTGATAGGTCGATTTTCACTTTCGAATAAGATGATTTGTCGTTGTATTTTAAAGTGGTGGAAAATCAACTAATCAAAGTATTAAATTGAAAATAAATCACTCAAGAGAGCGGGTCGTATTCACACGGAGGTAATGGCCTATTAAAACTCGTACGGGTTAAAAATAGATGTTCACGAATTGTTTCCCCCAAAAATTGTGTTGAAAATCATGTTAGATATGAGTTTGAATGAGAGCATAATCTGAAACTGCATTTATACCAAACAAGAGGGATCTCAATGTAATGTTCACAATAATAAAATACAAATAAAAGTTTGCAATGGCATTGAATTTAAAAACTAATAGGAACATTACTGTAGCAAAATAGGGGAATGGCTTCCTCTTGAGCGTGCGCACTGAGGAAGCCACGGTCGGATGTGCAAAGCTCGGAGGAAGATCTCTAGATCGAGGGCTTCACGATGGAGGTTGTGGCGAAGTGCGAGGCGGTCGGAGCCGACTAGACAGAGCTACGGTGAAGGTGAGTTCCGACGGCTGCTAGAGGGCTGTTGCTGCAGAGAGGAGATGGGTGCTCGTGGGCTGTTGGCTGCTGCTGCTAGAGGTGTGCACGCGAGGAGAGTGGCGTGTGTGAGGAGCTGGCGAAGCACAGTTGTTGCTGCTGCACGCTGCAGGTGCGGTAGCGGTGGCTGCTGTGTCTGCATGGATAGCTGGGCACCACGCGTAGACGTGTGCAGCGTGTGGGAGAGGAAGCCATTGCATGTACGGCTTCTGCTGAAAGAGGTTGCTGCACGCGTGTAGTCCGCACACGGGGAGGTGCTGAAGGACATAGACCACGTGAGGGGGAGATGGTGCTTGTGCTTGCTGCTAGCTGCTGCTGGAGGATGCAGCTGCTTGTGGGGAGGGGCTGAAGGATGCAGATCGCACGAGGGGGAGATGGTGCTCGCTCGAGGTGGTGTGTTGTGCGGTGGGGTATGGCTAATGAAGGTGTTGGGTTTGTTGGTGGAAGAGAAACATTGCTGAGGCGCGGGGAAGATGCAACGAGGGGAGGGGAGTCAGACGTCCGGGAAATTTCCCAGACGTCGTAACTGGTGCGGGAGCGAGGAGCTGGAGGTGGTTGCTGGTGATGGTGGTGAGGGTGGTGCTACACGCTGTTGTTGTAGCGTGGAGGGGTGCACACTGAGGTGCTCACAGTAATGCAGCTGCTCCGATTTGGTGGAGCGTCTTTTCATGACGCACGCCTACGGTGGTGGAGCAGACTGTCGCAGTCGAGGCCGGTGGTGGTGGAGTGGACGAGAAGCTATTCTCTGCACAGTATGGAATGGGGTGGAGACCTGCCATGCTAAGGATGCAGGAACCCTTCTTTTATGTTTGCAGAAACGTGGAGAAGATGGAGTGATGACGACGTGCAAGATCCACTTTCTTCGGCCATTAAGGTGCTCCTTCATTGTTCGGAGGCCGTTGTGTAGTAGAGAAGAAGAGAATAAATAATAAAAACATTAGTTTATTTATGTACAAACCGTCAATAAAATGTTAATGCATATAATGTAACCTAAAGACTAATGCATGTTATTCTAATGCATGCTAAATAATTTAAATATGGATGCATACAAGCAAATATATATAAACTAAATTATTTATATCCTAATGCATGCTGTGTATATGCTACTATTAATCTAATGCCTAGGCACTTAAGTAACTAATTAGCCCACAAATATGGGCTCATCAAATGCCCCCATGCCTACTTTTTGCTAGTCCCTGCAAATTCAAGCAACAACCTAACTCTTCAAGTGGACTAGCCAACCCAATCAGTCTTCCTTTAGAAACAGTTTAAGTTCAGACGTTAGACCTAAGGTTCCCAAGTAGTTGTTAAGTTACAGACTAGGTCGGCTAAAGACGAGTTGCAGGCACAGGTTTCCCTGATTTCTAACTCTACCCTAGGGTTTATTGGTCCTAGAGGTTAAAGCATCCGTGCATGTGCATTGGTCTGAGTTATTTAAGGTTGGTTTGATTGCTAATCAGGAAAGAGAGTAAGAAAAAGATTTTTTTTTAATAATATATAATTTTTTTTGTTTGATTCCTTTAAGTCTAACCTTGGAAAAGCTATCAGCACGGTCTGTGTCGGATTCATTGTCCCCATCACTGAACCTCGAAGGGTGCCTGCCTTTCGATGCTTTGAGATAGCACCACCCTTAGTGACCCCAAGAACTCCTGGAAATCAACACTTCGAGATAGTATCACCAATGGATTTCTAAAGTGAATTTAGGCTTGTGGCAATTGGCACTTCGAGATAGGGACGCCCATGGTACCTGAATCGCATAATGCGCTTACATGCCCCCAGTAGGATGGACATCCTAAGAGATAAGCATCGAGGAGGTGACATGTTATCATCGCATCATCAAGGTGAGTATGCACTCCACCTCTCTTGCGGTAGGAACTCTTCCAATCAAATTGTGCTTTCAAGCTTCTCCTAAGTTAAAATTAAGAAAACCAAATTTTTTTTTCTCTAAGAAAGGAATTAAGGTTATCATTATTTACACAAGATCAAGCATGTGTGAAATGTGGATGCTTAGGCTATGAGGGCATATAAACCAAAAGGTAGAAAAAGACATCAAGTACTACCCAGCCTTTAACTCAATCCCTAACTTTCCTTCCTCAACCTCTTGAGGAATGGCCCGCAACTTAACTCCTACTTGAGTTTTTTTCAAGTCCACAAAGGACCCTAAAGGTCTAAAGCTAGTAACTCAACTTAGCTTCTAAGTCAAACCCTAGAGTCAACTTAGTCTAACCTAAAGTTCTAGTCTGCCTAAGAATGCAGGACCTAGCCAGTTAAGCTCAATAATGCAATTATTTTTTTTAACAACGCAAATATATGCAATGCAGAATGTTTTAACTAAATGCATGAATGCACTATGTATAAATGCTATGCACAGATGCCTCAAGTCCTATCCCCCCATGCCTGGTTCAAACAATGTCCTCATTAAAAATAAAATGGTCAAGGGAAGATATTACCTGAGGCGGGAAAGAAAGGAGCTAAGGCTCCTTGAGATAGAACTCGTCAACTAGGTGGCCATCCAAAGTTACATAAGGTTTTAATCGTTGGCCATTGAAGGTAAAGGGTGTTGCTGAAGAAGGGCTCTTGATTTCCACAGTCCCATGCGGAAATACTTTGGTGATAATATAAGGCCCATTCCAATGTGATTTCAATTTTCCTGGAAACAACATAAGTCTGCAATTGAAAAGCTAGACTTGTTGGTTGGGCTCAAAGGCTTTTCTAAGGATGCACTTATCATGCAAGACCTTAGGTCTCTCTTTATAATCTTGAGAGGTGTCATAAACCTCATTCCTCAACACCTCAAGCTCAGTCAACTCCAGTAAACGTGCTTTACCAGCTTGCTCTAAATCCATGTTGACACTTCGGATATCCTAGAGTGCCCTATGTTAAATTTTAATGGGTAAGTGGCATGCTTTCCCATACACAATTCGGAAGGGAGACATACCCAAAGGGGTTTTGTAGGTCGTTCGATAAGCCCATAAAGCATCATGGAACTTTTGGGACCAATCCTTCCTATATGGCCTAATAGTCTTTTCTAAAATGTTCTTAAGCTCCTTATTTGACACTTCAACCTGCCCACTTGTTTGAAGATGATAAGGGGTAGCAATCTTGTGAGTTACTCCCAGACTTCTGAGTAGTCGATTGAAGTGATGTTCCAAAAATGAAGTCCCCTATCACTTATAATCGTCTTGGGGCAGCCAAAGCGAGATATGATATTGGCCTTCACAAATTTCAAAACCACAGAGTGGTCATTTGTGTGTCCAGGAATGGCCTCTATCCACTTGGAGACGTAATCCACTGCCACCAAGATATATTTGAATCCATGGGACGAAGGGAAGGACCCATGAAGTCTATCCCCCAAACATCAAAAATTTCCACAGGTTGGATAGGGTGTTGGGGCATCTCACTCCACTTCCCAATCGTTCCAGTCCATTGACATCTAAGACAGGCTTTAACAAAGTAATGTGAATCCTTAAATAAAGAAGGCCACCAAAAATCTGACTGGAGAACCTTAAAAGCTGTTTTCCTAGCACCAAAGTGTCCTCCACAATGAAGCTCATGGCAAAATCTCAACACACTCTGTTGCTCTTCTTCAGGCACACATCGTCTCCAAACTTGGTCTTGTCCAATATGAAATAATTTTGGCTCTTCCCAATGAAAGAATCTAGCTTGGGAAATGAATCACTTCCGTTTTTGCGCATCCCAAGAGCCAGGGGTTTCTCCAGTGACCAAGTAATTAATTGTATCCGCATACCAGGGTGAAGTCGGTGTTACCGCCATAAGGGTTTCATTGAGAAATGTCTCGCGGATGTCTCCAGATTGAGAGTCATCAAGGGGAAGGCGAGACAGGTGGTCAGCCACTACATTTCCTACTCTTTTCTTTTCACGAATTTCCAAGTCAAACTCTTGAAGGAGTAGAATCCATCTAATTAAACATGGCTTAGAGTCTTTCTTGGCAATGAGATGTTTCACTACCGCATGATCAGTAAAAATGACGACCTTGGATCCAAGAAGATAAGACCTAAACTTCTCTAGAGCAAAAACTACAGCAAGTAATTCCTTTTCAGTGATTGCGTAGTTTTGCTGTGGTTCAGTTAAAGTCTTGCTAGCATAGTGTAGCACATGTGGTCTTCCCTCAACCCTCTGTCCAAGAATGGCTCCCACTGCATAATTCGAAGCATCACACATTAGCTCAAATGGGAGTGTCCAATCAGGAGCTCGGAGAACAGGTGCAGAGGTCAAGGCCTCCTTCAACATATGAAAAGCCTCGACACACTTTGAATCAAAATCAAATGAAGATTTCTTTGCCAATAAGTTGCAAAGTGGCCTAGAAATTTTACTGAAATTCTTAATGAATCGCCTATAAAAGCTTGCATGGCTCAGAAAGGATCTAATCTGTTTGACATTCGTAGGCAATGGGAGTTTGGAAATAGAATCAACTTTAGCCTTATCTACTTCCATGCCCCTTTTAGACATAACATGCCCAAGTACAATGCTTTTCTGTATCATGAAGTGGCTTTTCTCCCAGTTGAGGACTAAACCAGTCTCCTTACATCTCTTCAGCGCATTCTCTAAGTGTAGGAGACACTGGTCGAAAGACGAGTCGTAAATGGAGAAGTCATCCATAAAAATCTTGACGCACTCGTCAATCATGTCGGAGAAAATGGACATCATATACCGCTGGAAAGTAGCTGGTGCATTACATAATTCAAACGGCATACGCCTGAACACAAAAGTATCGTAAGGACTAGTGAAAGTTATCTTATCTTGGTCATTAGGGAAGATTGCAACCTAGTTGTACCAAGAATATCCATCTAAAAAGTAGATATACTTGTTCCCTGCCAATCTCTCTAGGATCTAATCAATAAAGGGCAAGGGAAAGTGATCCTTCTGGGTAGCGGTGTTCAGTTTGTGGTAGTCAATGCAGACCCTCCAACTAGTTGAGGGTCTGGTGACCACTTGTTCACCTTGGTCATTTATTTCTACTGTGAAGCCTGCCTTCTTTGGCACCGCATGGATTGGACTAACCCATTTGCTATCTGCGATGGGATAAATGATCCCAGCGTCCAACCACTTCAGAATCTCCTTTTTAACCACCTCCCTCATGTTGGGGTTAAGACGTCTCTACATGTCTCGAAAGGGTTTGATGGAATCATCAGTATAAATGTGATGCATGCAGAGTGTAGAGTCTATACCCTTAATATTATCAATCGTCCAAGCTATGGCTTCCTTGTGCCTTGATAAATAGTCTAGCAAGGCTCCCTCTTGCACTTCAGATAGTGCAGATGAGATGATTACAAGGAGCGTATCATTTGGCCCAAGGAATACATACTTGAGAGAGTCTGGGAGGGGTTTCAGTTTAAGGTCGGGGGCTTGTATGGTTGAGGGTTTCATAACAGAAGTCCCCATCTTAGGTAGTAGATCTACCTTAGGCAGACATGATGGGGAGAGAGACTCAGTAGAAACTCCAAGCAATTCCTCAAGTTCTAGCACATGCCCTTCACATTCCTCCAAGAGATGGGAATGCTCATTTAGCATGACATGCTGAAGGGGGTCATCACATAAAATTGCAAGAGTTGTCTCTTCAATCAGATCATCTACCACCTCAACTTGGGAATAATCCTCAAATCCAGCTTGTTTATAAGCATCAAACACATTCAGTCAAATTTTCCTGTTCCCAAAGCTCATTTTTAATGCCCTAGTGTGACAATTAATTGAAGCATTAGAAGTCGCAAGAAAAGGGCGGCCCAAGATGATTGAGGGCTTGGTTGGTTTGTTGGTAGGGTCAGTGTCCAGTACTAGAAAGCCAACGGGGAAGAAGAAATCCTCCACTCTTACGAGGACATCTTCCAGCAGGCCCTGGGGTGTCTTTAAAGAACGGTATGCAAGTTGGAGGAGTACAAGGGAACGCTTCAGATTGCCTCCTCCAAGTTGTTCATATACATAGCTCGGAAGGGTGTTTACTCCCGCACCCAGATCAAGTGGAGACTCATCTATATGTAGGTCGCCAATGACTACTGAGATGTATGGGGCTCCTGGGTCCTTAAGTTTCGAGGGGTGTCCTGTGTTGTATAATTGAGCTAACAGAATCAAGTAGGACAACTTTTGATTGGACTTGTTTCCTTGATTACCGCTTTTTCGTGCACAAGTCCTTTAGAAAGTGGGCATAGGATGGAATCTGCCTGATAGCTTCAAGCAAAGGCAGGTTAATTTGCACTTGTTTGAAAGTCTCCATGATTTCGTTTGTCCTATCTTTGGCTCCAGATGAGCCAGTAGAAGTCTGCCCAGAGTTAGATAAGCGCTTTGGAAAGGGCACTCTCGGTCTCTGGATGGAAGGGTTGTCATGTCGGGTAAGTGGGGGAACAAGGACAACCTCTTCTGGTGAGGTGATTTCAAGCGGAGAAGAGTTGGGAGGCTCTTCTCCAGTGGGGTCGAAAGTTGGGGTGGATGGTTTTTCAGAAGGTGGGACTATAGGAGCATCAAGTTTGGAAATTTCTTTCCCACTCCTCAGAATAGTCACCGCCTAGGCTTGCTCCCTAAAAATAATCCCTTTTCCTTTAGGGTTCTCCTCAGATGAACTGGGAAGCTTCCCAGTCTCCCTTTTACTCATGGTCTCGACAAGGTATCCAATTTGTGATTTCATCTCATTGATTGCCTTGTCATGAGATTGGATGATCATGCTTTGATTCTCCTGCATGGCTTTCAGCATGGCTTTAAGCTCATCCATCTTAGAAGTCTTGGATGGTTGGGAGGGCATAGGAGGTTGATTATACTGTTGAGTCTGAAAGGGTTGGGGTCTATAATTCCCTGAATTAGAGACATTCCCCTGTCTCCATGAAAAATTAGGGTGGTTCCTCCATCCCTCGTTATAAGTGTTGGAAAAAGGGTATTTACAAGGTCTGGGTCGAAACCCTTGGGTGGCATTCAGGTCCACCTGTACAAGGTCATGGAATTGGGAGGCCAAATGATAATCCACAGTAGCGTGTGTATTGCCTTTGCAAATGGAGCATTCAGAAGCTTGGGAAGCAAAGGCATTTGGCGTGAGTTGGCTAGGGTTTGTCATAAGCCTTTCCATGTTTTGGTTCAATAATTAAATCTGGAAGGCCAAATTTTGGGTATCCCTACCTCATTTGCCTCAATCTTTCGCTGCATAAGAGTGGGTTTCCTATCCAAATAGGTAGAATTTAGATGGATAGAATTCTCACTTAAGGTCTCAAAAAGATCCCAAGCCTCATCTTCAGTTTTTGTAAGAAAGGTTCTTGCACAGGCTCCATCCATTGTTTGCCTGTACTTGTCATTTAATCTAGTGTAGAACCTTTCTACAAGTTGCCATCTTGGCACTTGATGATGGGGACATAAGCGTAACAAATCTTTGAAGTGCTCCCATGCATCATGAAATTGTTCTCCATCTTGTTGAGAAAAACCTATGATTTCCCTCCGATAGTGATTAGTCTTGCTCATAGGGAAGTATTTTTTCAAAAACTCTCCCTTCAAGGCATCCCAAGTATCCACTCTACCATCTAGAGTGTGATACCAATGCTTTGCCTTATCCTTGAGGGAGAAAGGAAAGAGGGTTTGCATTTGGGCATCATCAGTAACACCTTGCAATCTCATCTTGGAACAGACCTCGGTGAATTCCTTCAGATGCCTGTAGGGGTCCTCCCTAGAAGTACCATAAAATGAGGGCAATAGAGATATGGTATTACTCTTGATTTCATATGGATTATTCCCCCCAGGTATTCTCAGTGCATGGCCAGGTTGGTTGGTAGGGATAAAATAATCTCTCAGAGATCGTTGGTTCTCCACAATTCTATTTTCACTTTCCTCTACCATCTCTCTTTTCTCTTGGTTGGCTCTCCTAAGGATCCTTTTAGGTTCTGAATTAAACACAAGTTGTCTCCTCAGAGACCTCCTACCAAGCATACACAAACAAACACAATTCAAAAGGACTTTTATGTCTTTAATCAATTAAGGCCTTTGAGATTTTAGTCTAGTTGTAGGTGACAATACAAATTTCCCAATCAATTACATGCCTATTGTCGACCTACGAAATGCCTTAATGAAAACCTAATTGGAACTTAGGTGCTCTGCCCTGAAGTTCAACTGGTAAAGTACTCTAAGGATGGAAGATCGAGGGATGCAAGTAGGCCTAAGCCTTCCTTCGAAGCTGTGCTTTTGCGGTGCTTCTTAACTACCCTTAAAAATCAGTGACAGGGTATCCCCCCTTGGAGTTACAAAACTTTTGAACTTAAGTTTCAAGCACTTTGGTATCCAATGGTAGGAGAGATCTTTCCTAATAGCTTAAAACCTAGGAGTGTCTAATTGCGTGCTTTAGTGCATAGTCATGCACGTGTGTATTCACTGTAAAAGTTTAACTTTTTGAACCGCAGCACAATGTCTCAAATCAACTCCTTGAGTTTTATATGTTCCTCCTTTAATTAGTCCTTTTTTCAGAAAATGTGACCACTTGTTAAGTCATTTCAAGACAAATTATGTGGTCTAGGAATTAAGTCTGAATGCAAATGCATGATCAAAATATGGATGCAAAGTAAGAGAATGCGTACCTTGCTTCCAGCAATCAACGATGCGAAAATGCACGCAATGCAGAGAAATAAATCTAGAGGCTGCTCATATACACCTGAATGGTTCATCCTAAGGGTAGGCAACTTTTAGCAGGCAGCTCATTTTTTTGTATTTTTTTTTAGCTACTTATGCACAATCAAGAAAAATAAAATCAATCCACAAAAGAAAGTAAAAACCTAAATCTAAAGGAAGAGGGAATAGACTCCCAAAAATTACCCAACACAGACCTAAAACAAAATCGGAGAACAAACCCCTAAAACTGGCCCAAAGTACAAGGGCAAGAAAACAAACAACTAAACTAAACCTAAAGAGTCTATTCTAAAATGCGGAATCAAAATTCTAAGAGGAAGACTCCTCCTAGATGGTCCTCTGTGTGTCTCTATGAGTGTGGGTCAAGACCCACAAGCTCTTGAGATTATCTCGGAGGTGGCCACAAGGTCGACCAAGATGCGAAGCTCAGTCCCTCCTCCAAGTGGTGGAAACAAGGTCCACCATGGTGTTGCTGAGGCTGATGTGATAACTTGTGTGTAATATGCGTACCTCGCACCAAATCAGATAAAACAAGTTAAATATGCCTCAATATAAATCAACATGAACAAATTAATAATTACAAGTTAATTAAGCTTGTTGCCTCCCCAGCAACGGCGCCATTTGATAGGTCGATTTTTGCTTTCGAATAAGATGATTAAGATGATTTGTCGTTATATTTTAAAGTGGTGGAAAATTGACTAAACAAAGTATTAAATTGAAAATAAACCACTTGAGAGAGCGGGTCGTATCCATAGGGAGGTAATGGCCTATTAAAACTCGTATGGGTTAAAAATAGATGTTCACGAATTGTTTCCCCCAAAAATTATGTTGAAAACCATGTAAGATGAGTTTGAATGAGAGCATAATCTGAAATTGCATTTATACCAAACAAGAGGGAGCTCAATGAAATGTTCACAATAATAAAATAAAAATAAAAGTTTGCAATGGCATTGAATGGAAAAACTAATAGGAACATTACTATAGCAAAATAGGGGAATGGCTTCCCCTTGAGCGTGCACACTGAGGAAGTCGCGGTTGGATGTGCGAAGCTTGGAGGAAGATCTCTAGATTGAGGGCTTCACGATTGAGGTTGTGGTGAAGTGAGAGGTGGCCGGAGCCAACCAGACAGAGCTACGGTGAAGGTGAGTTCCAACGGCTGCTAGAGGGTTGTTGCTGCGGAGAGGAGATGGGTGCTCGCGGGCTGCTAGCTACTGCTGCTAGAGGCGCGCACGCGAGGAGAGTGGTGTGCGCGAGGAGCTGGTGGAGCGTAGTTGCTGCTGCTGCACGCTGCAGGCGTGGTGGCGGTGGCTACTGCGTCTGCGTAGGTAGCTGGGCACCGCGTGTAGACGTGCGCAGCGCGTGGGAGAGGAAGCCTTTGCACGCAGGGCTTATGCCGGAAGAGGCTGCTGCACACGTGCTAGCTGCACACGGGGAGGCGCTAAAGGATGCAGACCGCGCGAGGGGGAGATGGTGCTTGTGCTTGCTGCTAGCTGCTCGCTGGGAGGGGCTGAAGGACGCAAACTGCATGAGGGGGAGATGGTGCTCACTCGAGGTGACGTGTTGTGTGGTGGGGGTATGGCTAATGAAGGTGTTGGGTTGTTGGTGGAAGAGAGACACTACTGAGGTGTGGGGAAGATGCAGGGAGGGGAGGGGCGTCAGACGTCTGGGAAATTTCTCGGACGTCTTAACTGGCACGAAAGTAAGGAGCTAGAGGTGGTTGCTGGTGATGGAGGTGAGGGTGGTGCTTCACGCTGTTGTTGCAGCGTGGAGGGGTGCACACTGAGGTGCTCACAGTAATGCAGCTGCTCCGATTTGGCAGAGCATCTTGTCATGGCGCACGCCTACGGTGGTGGAGCAGACTGCCGCAGTCAAGGCTGGTGGTGGTGGAGCAGACGAGAAGCTATTCTCTGCACAGTAGGGAATGGGGTGGAGGCCTGCCATGCTAAGGATGCAGGAACCCTTCTTTTATGTTTGTAGAAACGTGGAGAAGATGGAGAGACGACGACGTGCAAGATCCACTTTCTTCCGCCATTAAGGTGCTCCTTCATTGTTCGGAGACCGTTGTGTAGCAGAGAAGAGAATAAATAATAAAAATATTGGTTTATTTATGTACAAACCCTCAATAAAATGTTAATGCATATAATGTAACCTAAAGACTAATGCATGTTATTCTAATGCATGCTAAATAATTTAAATATGGAATGCAAACAAGCAAATATATATAAACTAAATTATTTATATCCTAATGTATGCTATGTATATGCTAATATTAATCTAATGGCTAGGCACTTAAGTAACTAATTAGCCCACAAATATGGGCTCATCGGGCACACGTGCATGCATGCACACACATGCATACACGTATACTCAAATGCAAGGTTTTTGGTGCTCCCAAAGATTGACAACTAAAGCGTTGGGTGATCGAAATCATTAAATATGTGTGCACAGGTTCTTTGTCTCATGATGTGGGATCAACTTCAGTAGGTTTTCTTCAAAAACATGTTCACCGACCATCAACTTTAGATGAAGATTCCTGTTAGCTTAGTGGACCAACTCGAGTGTACAATAGCTCGATCGAAAGCTGTTCAACTCCTCTATCTATTAGGCAAAGCAATTTGAGGATTGGGTCACAGTTGATCTGTGCAATCAGTGCGTGAACATGTCCTTCTCACCATGCCCGGTATAAGCTGTTGGAGATGAAATCAAGTCATATGACTTGTAGATCACAATTGCCTATCAACTGAGAGTTCAGGGATATTTAGGGAGCTATTCCTAAGGATTGAGGGAAGAAAATATATCTGGAAATGCTTGAAAAGCTCAGAAGCTTCAAAGCTTCAAATGTGAAGCAGCACAGAACTCTGATTTCAAATTGAATTAGCTTAACAGATAGATTTGAGCATCAAGAATTGGTCTAGGTCAATTCAATGAGTAAAACACGACTGATCTGGGTAGAAATTGGAGTTACAACTTGCCAAGAATGCTAATAACAACTTTGGGTTCCAGAAAAGGCCCAAACTGTATAGATCTTGAAATCAACTAAATTCCTCAATAAATCACATCTAAATTAGTTCCATTAATATCCCAAGCATCACAGAAATTCAATCCAACCTTTAAATCAGAGATTTAAACTTTAAAACCTTAGAGTTAAACTTGAGTTGACCTACAGAGCTTCATAGTTGACTTTGAGAATCAGAAATTCTCAGATCTAATTAAATCATACAAAGACTAAAATTCACATAAGAAAGCAATTGTGCACATCAAAATCAAGTTTTGAACACCCTACAACTAACTCCGAGCTCATTGTCGGAGTTCTAATCGACATTTGTTTGACAGAACAAATGAGAGTTTACTGGACTCAAATTAAGCATTGAATGTATTCTATAAACTCTGTTCTTGCTTTTGAACCTAAGATCAGAGTCTAAAACCTCAATAATGATGTCTCTCCAACTCCACCGGAGTTGGAGAAGATGAAGATCGATTTAGGCTTCCAATCATCAAAACACATGCTTGAAGATCGGAATCTACTCCAAACAAGATAAAGAAAGGATCTAGAGCTACTTTAAGTTCATTCGAAGCCTGAGGTTCAAGCTTTGTTTCGTCGAAGCTCACCGGAGCATCGGTGATCATCGTTTAAGGACATTGGAGATGAAATCTCCATAGAAATCGTCAAGATCTATCTTAAACAATTCCTCAGGTAGCAAGGATCCTCAGGATTGTCTCAATTAAGTCAATTATTGATCAGACACAAGATTTGATAGGGAATGATTAAAGAATCAAATTTGACCTTGAGTGAGCTCAAAGAAATGAATCTCACTCAATTGAGTGAGAGAAAATAGTCAACGAGGTATGGCGATGGTGAACATCTATCTAATTAGGTGAATAAACCTTTTCTGAGATGCCATTGACAGCAAGCTCAGAAAGGTGTGAAATTAGGCATTTCTGATATAGGTGGTAATTGATCTAATTATGAAGTGGAGTAGGGTTCTTGTGATATGATAAGGTGATGGAGAACCCCTATTGAGCATGAGAACTACTCTGAGACCTTGCCATGGACAGTGAAGGTGCTCAGTTGAAGGTGGAGTGGATCTAAGCAATTAGATGATAGATTTAGTGAATTAGCGGCATAAAAATGATCGTGAATAGATTTAGAATGTGATCTGTGTGTTCAAAAGACGAAAGAAAGCTCTAGACAAGCTCAAAGGAGCTTGCTGAAGTCGGGGAAGATGGCATGAGAACAACATTTAAACTATGCTAATCTAGCTATTTAACTACGCTAAACTAATCTAGACAAAAAACTAAGCTATCTATCAGTTACCTCGACAAATTGGGGTAGAGATTCTCTATCGAAGGCGCATAATGGAGGAGAAAATTAGAGAGTTGAGATGTAGAATTCCGGCAAGGATTGAGGCGATTTAGAGAGGAAGATGGAGTGCACAAGAGCCCTATCACGACTCTTGAGAAGAAGAGAAGATGAGAGGCGACGAGCTCCTCCGGTGGAAGTGCTCCAAAGACAAGAACGAGGTCGCCAGATTTGGAGAGAATAGCTTATCTTCAACTCAGTGTGGGGAAGAGGGAAGGGAACCGACTAACTAAGATCGGAGGTCTAATGGGGTATTTATAGGTAGAGAGGGTAGAGGGAGGGGGGTTTTGGACGGGAAATAGGCTAGGTTCATTGTAACCTCCGGCATCATCTCCGACGCCGGTGAGGTTAAACACCTAGGTTAAATAGGATTCAAGGATGATCCAATTCATTGGATGGATTTATGGAGGTGAGCGGAAGCTGGACGGTAACGGCGATGGAGTTTAGATGTGAGATTGGCAGTGATCGGAGAGTACGGACACTAGATGTCGTTAAATGTCCACGGTGAAGAAGAGAGGTTGAAGAAGACCTGTGTGCACAAGGACATTTTTTCACTAAAAAGGACCTAATTGAAATAGAGAGGACTCAAGTGAAATGGAAGTTAAGGACTGCAACGTAAACAATGACTTTTAAGGCTTATTTTAGTTTATTTCTTTTTCAACTTTTTATATATTATCATAAATTAAATAAATATTATATTTATGCCTTGAAATTACATTTTTGCTCTCATTTGCTATATTTATTTAAATGATAAGATTAATTAAGTTAATTACCTACTTAGGTCTTTAAATTAGTTAAGTTAATTTAAATACTTAAAATGGATCTAAATGATTACGAATTGAGTCCTAATTATTAATTAAATTAGTACTAATATTAATTTAACCTTAATTTTGTATTTTTAACTTATTTTGCAAGTCCTTACTATTTAACTCTTATATTATAATTAACCCTATATTTAATGTAATCTTTGGTAATTAGCTAAGGAAACTAGCTAATTAATGTTAATTAGGAGCCATGATGAGTCTCTCATCATAAACCCTAATTTCTCTACTCCTCTCCCATTTCTCTACTAGCTAAGCTAGCTTAACTAGCTTAGCTTAGCTCCTACTCCCCTACCATGGCCAACCAACACCCTAAATTCCACCTAGCTAGCTCCACCAAATAACCCTAACCCTAAGTCCACCTAAGCTACCTATTTCTACTCCAACTTGGTGCCAACCTATACACAACCCTTCACCCCATCACCAACACCAAAAGCCACCACCAAAGTGGAGCCAATCTACCATAACTACCCCCTTATTTTGGCGCCAAAATAAGGGGCCATCCTAGCCCTACACCTCACCATCACCACCACATCTAACCCTCCCTTTTCCCTCCAAAACTCCCCCCTTCCAGAAACCACAAAAGTGGTGCCAACCATTGGTGTCTCCTCATGGTGGGTGTCCAACAAAGGACATCAACACCACCATAACCACCCACCTAGGCACCCTTAAAGGTGGCACCACCTTTCTCCACCATAGGATCCCCATAACCACCCCATCAATCCATCCTAGCTTTCCATCTAGATCCCACACCAAGCCCCCTCTCCACTTCTATATAAACCCCCATTCTACCACAAAAAAAACTCATCCTAAGCTACATTTTATTCTACTTACATCCACCATATAATTGGCCAAGGAGCAGAGAGGAGGAAGATTAAGGAGGCTATCCCTTGCCTCCTTGGTTCCTTCTTCCTCACTTCTTCCTTGTGTCACAAGCTTTGGAGCACTGATCTTGAAGGTCGGCTAGGCATAGAGGAGAGAGGGTGGTGGACGTCCACCCTAGGGAAACACTTCAAGGAAGGAGTTGATCATCATCATCTAGTGCAGAAGGAGATAGAGAAGATCTTCTTCAAGCTCAGTAGCTACCATGCTTGGAGCGAAGCACTTCTCAAGCATCATTAGAGGATTTATTGTTCTTCTTTTTCTTCTGATTGTTCTTCTTTTTGCATTAGCTAGTTTTATTTTCCAAGAAATTGTCTACTTGTGACTCTACATATTTTAGTTAATACAAAAAGTGATTCGCCTTTCTATTTTGTGTTTTATTGCAAGCAATTATTGTTTAGTAACTTTGTGCGCATACACTCTCTCTAATTACTCTAGGTCTCCACGTACATAGGGTGGTGAGCTTAGAATAGAAGTTCATTATTGTCACTTAGGCATAGTTTTTTTCTTCGTGTAGTTTCGAATTTCATTTTTCGCATCTTCGCATTTCAATTCCCGAGTATTCTTCAAAACCCTAAAAAAAATTACAAAACCAAAAATACAAGTGTTAATTTGAGAGAGCAAGAGAGAGAGAATCAAGTTATCAATCAACATTTTTGCCTCCTTGGATGACCCTACATACCACCACTATTTAGGTTATAAATTTTAAGAGTTGATCGATTTTACATGTCTTAACGACATTAATTTACATCAATTAAGAAATCATGTATTTCCGCATCAACCCTAGACAAGTGTGCCTAGGGTAATTAAAAAGGTAGAGTGAAGTGCACTAAGGCAACTAACCAAAGCTTGAATTAAAGATACATAAAAATAATGAAAGGCACATGAAATTGATTTAGAAGAGATGATGTTTACAAGGACTTGGGGAGCTCAATTGTGTGGAGGAATTCCACAACTAATCCCCAAATCGAGGAATGCTTCTAGTACCAAAAATAAATATAGAGAAAAAGAAGATAGAAAAGTCTCTCGAAAGATGAAGTTGCCCTTGCTCCAAGTGTGGTTGCTTCCAGACTTGAAGAAGGCTTCTTCTTCTTCTTTGAAATGCTCCTCCTCTCTAGCTCCTCCAAGGTGGTGAATGTCCAACTTTTCTCCCTTTCTTGGATGTCCTCCAAGATGATGATCCTTAGCTCCTCTCCATGATAGATTGAAGTAGATGTAGATACCAAAAGGGAATGGGATATCCTTCTGGATTCCATCACACTTCTTCTCTTCAAATGATGGTTGTAGGTGTATTATAGTGGAGAGAGTGTGTAACTAAAGATGGGAATTAAGTGGTGGTAGGGTAGTGACGTGCTACGGACGCGTTTGTTTAAAAGGATCATTGTAGTTTGCGTTTGCAACATCGATTTTAAATGAAGAAATGGACATGAGTCCGAGTGTCGAACTTAGGGAGGCGTGAAAATTGGGTTTTTCTTGTCACTTAATGTCACGGAAATGATGGGTTTTTGCTTGCAGGAAAACATGGGAGAAAAGAGAGAGTAGGGTTAGAATTCTTTTTATCGCAACATTCAGGCAATACAAGGATAAGGAAAACTCATGAAAAAGAGAGACAATAGCTAGAGAAGGAACATTGCCATTTAATCATGCAACTTTAAGTTTTACAAATACAACAATAGCTAAATGCTTAAACAAAAGGAAAGTAAAGCTAGAGTAAAGGGAGAGAAAGAGAGAGAGAGGGGAGACGGCGAGGCGGCCACGGCAGTGGAAGAGGGCTCCGTCGGTGGCTCGTTGACTCCGTTGATTACAAAGGATGCTAAGGGAATCTAGGAGGGAGGTATAACACTTGCTAAGTGAATTCAATGGCTTACATGGGTGGTTGGAAGGGGTTTAAATAGGGAGAAGGGCTTTCCAAATGAAGAAGGGGTTTTAGCGACGCATGGGACGTCGCTAAAACCCTTCCCAAAATGTCGGTGAAGCTCCCTACCCAATGGTCTCACGCGCGCGCTGTGTTTCCTCTCGTGCGCAATCCGCGTGGTTGCCTTGAGGGCCGTCCAATTGGAGATCGGATGGCTGAGATCTCTCGGAGGGTGCGCTCGGATCGCGTCTCAAGCGCACGTGAGAGCGGGGGTTGTCAACCGGAGTAGGCGCGCGCGTGGAGGATCGATGGTTGAGGAGGTACTGCGTAGCGATTTGAGACCGCTCGATGGCGATCGGGTGGTCGAATTTGGGTGCGCGGGCGAATTTGGTGGATGAGCTGCAGCAGGCAATTCGAACTTGTGTCTTCTGCGTGCGAGACGAAGGTGCAACCATTGCGTTGCGGGAGCGGATGGTCGTGCTTCTTCGTCAATTGTCAGCCGTTCGATGGAGATTGGACGACCGTGGTTAGCTTGCGTGATGGGGCGATGTTGTGCGGCAGGCGGGGGCGCACCTGATGCTACCACATGGCCACCTCATGGCCATTGATCATAAGATCAATGATCATAACTTCTTGGGTCATTTGTGGGAGCTTCGAATGTCGGATTTGGCCGATTTCAAGTCCGTTGGACTCCGTTCGTCACTCTGAATCTATCCGTGCGTTCCGATCGCTCATCTGAGGCCTCTTTTGACATGCACTTGTACAAATGGCCATTAATAATGCACTATAAGTAATCTCGATGTGCGATGCATGTAATGCTCCCATTCCTATTTATGATGTGTTATCTGTGCATTTTACCCTTAAGATCAACCCCATTTGGCAGAATTAACATGGTAAAATGTAGTGTTATCATACCCCCATGCTTACACCTTGCTAGTCCCTGGAAAGGCTTATTCTAGCCATTATTCTCAGTTAGAATTCAGGAAGTGATTACTTAGACATTTTGTTGCTTGTCAATAGGAGAAAATATACTAAGATCTTGATCTATAGAGACTGAACAGTGCCTAGGTGTCTACCAAAATATGAATCGCCTGAATCGTCGCTTTGAGGCATGTATATATATATATTTTCTTTTTCATCTTTTCTCATTTTAGATCTTTGGAGTTGCGAGTGTGTTGGTAGCTTTTTATGGCTACCCAACCTACCCTGAACTCGGAAAAGACTCTAAGTGCTAGGCATCTTAGTGTGAAGATTGTGATAGACTCACTTAACGGTAATTCAGACAGACTTCGGGTTTCTACGCCCCTAGGTGACCGGGAAAGGAAGTGTTTTGCATGAAGGTGTATTTGTCCGATCAGTAGCCTTCTCCCTACTTTTATTCTACTTGGGGTCAACACAAGGATTTTTCCACTGTATATCTCCCCGGCTTGCTCTACTTCCCTACTTCTTCCTTAAGTGTTTTGGGTCTTTTTGTGCATTGAATGAGCTGGGTTCTAGACAACCGACCAATGGGCTATTACCCACGATCACTTGCCAGCCACACTCGTGCAGTGAAGTGTGGCTTATTTTGTTCTTTTTTCTTCTCTCTATTTTTCTTTTTAGTAGGTAGCTTCCCTAATTTCAAATTTACCTAGAGGCAATAAAAAGAAGGTGGTCCTGTGGCTAGGCTCTGGACAACCAGCCAATGGGCTACTACCCATGATAACTTGCCAGCCATACCACCCTAGAAGGTTCATTAGCCACCCAATTTCTGTCAGAATCTCCGAGTGGTGAGTTAGTGCAAAAATGTGTGCAGATACTTAGACTAAAAGTCTTTCTAAGTTATAGGGCAAGTTGATAAGTTATATACTTATCACCTTATTTTAAGCGTAGATTAGAATAAATTCAGGTTGAAAGGATTTGAAGCTAAATCCATATTTTAACGGACACCGGGGCTGATTAAGCCTGAAGGCTTGAAAAGTCTAAGTGTTCAAGTTCTTTTCGTATTATTTCCCATTATTGACAAGTTCCAAATGCCTATGTTTTTCTTCCTAAATCCAATATTTTATTTTATTTTATTCAAACTGATTAAATGAACTCAGAATCATGCAAATTACCACCCCCCATGCTTTAGTTGGACAATGTCCTCATTGACAAATACATGGATGTAGTAGGGGTTCAGAAAGATATTACCTGAGTGAAGTAAAATACCTAATTATTCTGAATCTTCTGGGTTGCCTCCCAAGAAGCCCTGAGTTTAATGCCTCTAGCTAGGCAGTGCTTCGTGTCATCCCTTAATGAGGGTGACAACCTCCTCTAGGGGAACCTGTGCGAGGAAGTGTTTCAATTTCTGACCATTGACTGTGAAAGTATGCTTAGTGTTCGGATCTGCGATTTCAACTGCCCCATTGGAGTAGGGCTTGACTACCCTAAATGGTGCTGTCCACTTGGACCTAAGCTTTCTCAGAAAGAGTTTTAGTCGGGTGTCAAATAGCCAGACTTGCTGGTTAGGCTCGAAGGTCTTTCTATGGATGAGTCAGTCGTGGACTGCTTTCAGTTTCTCCTTATACAACCGACTATTCTCAAAAGCATCCCGACGAATTTCCTCGAGCTCGGAGAGTTGGAGCGTCCTCTACGCACCGGCTAATTAGGAATCCATGTTACATTGCTTAGACCAGTAAGCCTGGTGTTCCAACTCAACAGGAAGGTGGCAAGCTTTGCAAAAGACCAAGCAATAAGGCAACATGCCTATTGGGGTCTTGAAAGCGGTTCGGTATGCCCACAGGGCATCATTTAGTCGTGCGGACCAGTCCTTCCTATCAGGTCTCACAGTCTTCTATAGAATATTCTTGATCTACCTATTTGAGACCTTGGTCTACCCATTCGTTTGCGGATGATACGGGGTGGCAATCCGGTGGCTAACCCCGTATTTTTTGAGTAGGGCACGGAATTGGGTGTGAATAAAATGACTTCCACCATCACTGATCATGGCCTTTGGTATTCCAAACCGAGAAAAAGATGTTTTGCTTAACAAAGTCCATGACAGCCTTATGATCACATCGGCGGGTGGCGACGGCTTCAATCCATTTAGAGACATAGTCTACAGAGACTAAGATGTACTCAAAGCCATTGGATGGTGGAAAGGGGCCCATAAAATCAGTACCCTAAACGTCAAAGATTTCGATGATCAGAATGGGCTGGAGGGGCATCATATCTTTTCTGGTCATGGTCCCCAGAGTCTGGTAGCAAGAGCAAGTCTTAGCAAAGTTGTGTGCATCCTTAAATAAGGCTAGTAAAATCCGGACTGCAAAACCTTTGTAGCCATTTTCTTTCCTGAGAAGTGGCCACCACAAGCTTGGTCGTGACAAAAGGATGGCACACTCTGAACTTCGTCCTCCGAGATACACCTCTTGATGATCTGGTTGGCACAGAGGCGAAACAGCATGGGATCATCCCAAAAATAGTGCTTGGCTTCAGCCAAGAACTTATCCCATTGCTGTCTGGACCAGCTGTGAGGGGTCTGTCCTACAACCAGGTAGTTGACATAGTCGGCATACCAAGGTAGTTTCCTGTCTTGCACAGCCATAATTTAATCATTAGGAAAGGTGTTAGATAAAGGCAAGGAGGGCCCAATGTGGTCTGGGTGGAGTCTAGATAGGTGATCGGCCACCGCATTCTTTGACCCGACTTTGTCACGAATTTCCAAGTCAAATTCTTGCAAGAGCAGGATCAATCTGATGAGCCTGGGCTTTGCATCCTTTTTAGCCAATAGATGTCGGATGTCCGAGTGGTCTGTATAGATGGTCACATGGGATCCCAGAAGGTATGATCGTAGCTTTTCGAGTCTAAAAACTATGGCGAGCAGTTCTTTCTCTGTGACCGTATAATTTCGTTGGGCCTCGTCCAACGTCTTGCTCGCATAGTAGATCACCACAGGTTTCTTGTCTTGTCTTTGCCCTAGGATTGCGCCTATGGCAAAGTCTGATGCGTCACACATGATCTCAAAATCCTGGGACCAGTCCAGGGGCTGAAGTACGGGTGCAGTGGAGACTAATCCCCTGAGGGTGTGGTAAGCCTGGATGCAATCAGAGGTCATGTGAAATAGGGCGTCATTGGAAAGAAGGTCGGTCAAGGGTTTGGAGAGTTTGGAGAAGTCTTTGATGAACCTTCATAGAAGCCAACGTGTCCAAGGAATGAGCGGATTTGCTAGACCAAGCTAGGTGGGGGAAGTTTTGAAATCAAATCAACTTTAGCTCGATCCACCTCAATGCCCCTATGTGATATGATGTGACCGAGGATGATTCCCTTTTGAACCATGAAATGGCTCTTTTCCCAACTTAACACCAAATTAACCTCGATACATCATTTCAGGATTTTCTCCAAGTTGCTCAAACATTGATCAAATGAATTCCCAAACACTGAGAAATCATCCATAAAGACCTCCAGGTATTCACCCACCATCTCTGAAAAGATGGTTAGCATGCAACGCTGAAAGGTAGCGGGTGCGTTGCATAACCTGAACGGTATACGACGGAATGCAAACGTGCCGTACAAGCAAGTGAATGTGGTCTTCTCTTGATCTTTAGGAGCAATTGTGACTTGGTTATATCCTGAATACCCATCCAGGAAGCAAAAATACTTCTGCTCTGCCAATCACTCAAGAATCTAGTCGATGAATGGTAGGGGAAATGATCTTTCTTGGTTGCCTCATTGAGCTTCCTATAATCAATACACACCCGCCATGCGGTGGCGGTGCGGGTGGGGATGGATTCGCCACTCTCATTGGTGACGACGGTGAGCCCGACTTTCTTCGGAACCACTTGAGTGGGTCTCACCCAGGGGCTATCAGAGATTGGATAGATGATGTTGGTGTCAAGCCATTTGATAATTTCCTTCTTAACGACCTCCCGCATATTTGGGTTTAACCGTCTCTGCATCTGACAGGAGGGTCGCACCCCATCTTCTAGGTAGATCTGGTGGGTACAATAGGTGGGGCTAATTCCTTCAAGTTTGAAATAGTCCAGCCAATGGCAGTCCTATGTTCTGATAGGGTCACTGTCAATCTAAGCTCCTAATCCTTGGTTAGGTTGGCATTGATAATTACTGGGAAGGTCTGGTCAGGTCCCAGGAAGACATACTTGAGATTCTTGGGAAGCGGCTTTAGTTTAGGTGTGGGTGGAACAATGTTTGATGGAAGGGGAAAGGCGGGAGTTGATCAACATCAATCTCCTCGAATGGTGTTGGTTGATGGTAATCAGCCCTACAAAGGTTCGTGTGCATAGATGGTGATTGGTCAGAACAGTTTTTACAAGATGGGTAGTCTGAGACAAAACTAATGGTGAGGCATTCCTTGATCAAAGGCTTCGCAGGATCGTGTTCCTTGATACAGTCGCAATCGAAAGACTTGGTCGCCCGGAAGATATCCAACTGCATCTTTTTGTCTCCAGAGGCAATTTCCATACATCCCATGTCACAATTGATGTTTGCCTTAGTCGTAGCTAAGAAAGGTCTGCCTAGGATGATGGGTGTGTTCTGTAGTTGTTCAGGGACTTCCATGTCGAGCACCAAGAAGTCAACCGGGAAATAAAAGTCCTTGACCCGTACAATCACGTCCTCGACAACCCCCTTTGGGGTCTTCACAGATCTATCGACCAACTGGATGGTCACAGGTGTGGGCGCCGAATCCAAATTGGTGGTACAAGGTTGTCAGAATTAGATTGATGGAAGCACCTAAGTCCAGGAGCGCTCTATCAAATGTCATGTCCTCGATATTGCAGGGTATCAGGGGTGCTCTTGGGTCAGTTCGTTTGAGCGGAAGGTTGATTGATATCATGGAACTTGCTTGCTCTGAGAGCACAACCTTCCTAGGTGCTTGAGGTCTCGGCTTACGCTTTGGTGTATAGGCATCCTTTAGGAACTTGGTGTAAGCCAGAATGTGCTTGACGGCTTCAAGGAGTGGAATATTAATCTGAACTTGCTTAAAGATCTCCAAAAGCTCCTCAGTCTCCATAACACTTTTCTTTTTCTTGATTGTCTCCAAGGCCTCAGGATATGGTGTCTGAATGTGAATAGGGTCTATTTCTTGGTCCTTGGGTTTTTCCTATGCTTCTTCAGAGTCGGGCATTTCAGGGGGTGAAGTCACGGGAGGAGTCGGCCATTTGGGATCTTGGGTTTTGGTGCCGCTTCTCAAGGTCACTGCATTTGCAGAGGCATTGGGACCATGGGTTGATCCTTGAGAAGATGAGGAAGAAGAAGCACTAAACCCAGGGGGTGTTTATGGGGCTGGCTGGACCATGTGGGCCTGCCTGGGATTGCTTTGGAACCCTTGTGAATTGGGGCCTCTGTTAATCATGTTTCACAGGTTCGGTTGTGGCTGGGAAGGAAGGGATCCTTATTGTTTATAGTCCAGTAGCTGGCTTAACTGTCCCTTCACTAAAGCCATTTCCTCTTAGTGTTTTTGGTTCATTTCAGCCATCATTTTTATCAGGGTGTCCATTTGGTTTTGTGGGGGAGGGGCTGCCCTATTCGGATTAAAGGGGGGTCTAATTGGTGGTCCTTGCTGATAGGGGGCAGGTTTGGCTGTTGGTTTGGCCTAGGCTGGTTCTAAAATTGAGGTGGTTTCTAGTTTGTCCAAGCAAAGTTTGGGTGATTACGCCAGCCGATGTTGTAAGTGTTGGAGAAAGGGTCAGGTTTGGAATAACCTTGGATAGCTTGTACATCTTCAAAGATAGAAGATGTCGAGGGGGAGGGAAGAGAGTAATCAAGGGTTGAGGGAGCAAAGGTCCCTCCCTGGAACGTGGTCAGGGGTTGTTCCAGGTTCATCTGGCTTAGTGGCTGGACCAGGTCAACATTGTGAGCTCCCTTTGCTAGGGAGAGGATTTGTAACGGGTTCCTGGTCTGGTTCAGTAGTTCATCTATCTTTTTATCTACCAATTCCATCGATCCAATTTCCTAGCAATGATATCCATGTCAACCATTCCAGAATTTGCTTGTACCTCATAGATCCCACCACGGGGTTGAATGGATTGACTAAACTGGGTCATGGAGGCATTGTTGAGCGAATTTTCACTCAAAGACTCAAAGAGCTCAAACGCGCTTTCCTCGTCTTTGTTCAGGAAGTTTCCCCCGCATGAGGCATCGACGAAGTTCCGAAGGTTGCTGTCCAGATCGTGGTAGAAGATTTGGGCCAATTGCCACCTTGGTACTTCATGGTGTGGTTATTTCCTCAATAGTTCATTAAATCTCTCTCACACCTCATGGAACTGTTCCCCACCCTAGAGTGTAAAAGTGGTAATGGCTCTTCTGAGGGCATTGATCTTTTCTATGGGGAAGAATTTCTTTAAGAATTCATGCCTCAGTTCTTCCCAAGTGGCGATGGGTCTTCCTAGGGTTCTAAGCTAGTGAGATGCTTTGTCTCTCAGCGAGAAGGGGAACATCTTAATCAAAATAATATCTAGGTTAATGTTCCTGGGTTGTACAGTCCGGGCGATCCGGTCAAGATCCTCTAGGTGCTGAAGGGGTCCTCATTTGAGCTTCCATGGAAGTGGCTCTGAATCAGACTCAGGACGTTTAGTTTCAGCTAAAAATCATCTCCCCCTTCGAGGATCCTAAGGTGTGGCTCAATCCAAATCGTAGAAGGATTGTAGAAGTCGCGGAGGGGCCTAGGTTGGTCCTGGAATGGTGGTGGATCAAGTGGTGGTTGTCCTTGCGGGTCCTGGAAAGGTGGTGGTGGTTGCCCCTATGGGTTCTGCAACCTGTGTATGGCTTGCATGATAGTGTGGATCTGTTGCTGCTGAAGCCGGTGGTTTGCGTTGATCTGGGCCTGGATGATGGCCATCGTGCTGGTGGGGGTTGATCCTCAACCTCATCTACTCTAGGTTCGGCCATGTCTCTAGCAAGATCAGGTCTCCTGGATTCCCGTCCCAAAACAAACAACTCGGGATGAAGTGATTGTCTCCCGTGCATACACTAGAGAAGAACAGGAGGGGATGCGAAGAGCGACAGATGCGAGAAGTGTGTGTGCACAATCAAGCAAGCAAGCCTAGTCCTTATAGTGTATTCCTTAGGGGACCTAGAAATCTCCAAAGGAACGATCAAGTTCATAGGCACAAGACTGCCCTTCCCAAAGCTAATCTGGTCAGGTTGATTATGAGGGGATTGTAGGGAAGATTCTTCCTTTGGCTTGCTCCTCCGGTTCCGTAGACCCCACAACCGTGGTCATTTGACACTTCCTGATTAGAGCCTCATCATGAGCCAAAACTAGCCCATTTTAACCTAATAAAGAGAATAAAAGCTCCTACATGACTTAGAAGAGGGCTTAATTGGAGGAATAAGTGTTCTGAGAAGAAAACATGAAATAAAGGTTAAAGCTACAATTTTACCATTGCAGTACATAAATAGGATTTCTTAGGGGCAAAACATAGGTCAAATGGTCTAAATGAGATAAAAAGTGGGTTGAATCAATCAGAAATGGGTTCATGTGCAATCTAGGAATTAAATGACATCTTGTAACCCTAAAATAGACCTGCTTAATTCAACAAGGTTTCGATCAGGATAAAAATCAAGTAAACCCTTTAAAAATCATGGAAAAATATCCCCTATGGTTTAGAACATTCAATTTGGCCTTTGGAACCTAGTTTGACCTAGATTAGGGTCCTAGCTCATCAATTGACCTAATTTGGGTTTTTACGCAAAATGCCCAGTCAAGCGTGGCCAAACCTAAAATCCAACTCACCATTGGATTTCTTAGGTCAAAATTAGGTTTGTACCAAAATTTGGACCTAAGGGGAGGTTACCTTGACCTACTTTGCATTTTAGTACACCCAATCTCATTTTGGTCCCTATCTTTTGAAAACCATCACATAAACCCCCTAGCTTCCTCTCCAATCTTACAATCAGGTCCTTGCGCCATTATTGGGGAGAGATCCTACTCTGGCGAGGATTAGAGAGGGAATACTCTCTGATCCCTCAGAGATCTCCTTCTAGAATTGGAAGGGAGATTCTCTGAGGAATCCCCTTCCATCTGAGCCCGATCGCAACCCCTGATTTGCACCCAATCTCTCATGCGAACGCACGAGATTTGGGTATCTAACCACCTTCCATCTCCGGCGAGACGTCGGTGGCAGAAGACGTGCCCTCCACGCACCAGAAGCATGGCCAGCACCTATAAATTAAACCCTAACTCCGGCCGCACCTCCTCAGCTCGACTTGGCCGAAATTCCACCTCAAATTCATCTCCGTCTTCTCTGGCCAAGGAGTCCAGCGAGCTCCGACGAGCCCCCCTCCTCTTCCTCTTTTCTCTGGCACAAAACCAGTGGCAGAGTCATCCTCCTCATCCTCCTCCGCATCGCACAACACCCGCGTGAGCTGCCCTAACCCCGTCGTTGCAGCCGTCTTCCTCCACTGGACATCTTCTTCTCCGACGACAGCAGGTACTGCTAGCTGCCTCCTCGTCCCCTTCGTCCCTTTAGTTAGGTCAAAACTATTCTTCTCTATCCCCTCTTTCATCTCCCTCATTTTATTTCATCAAACATCCCTCGACCGCCGCTGTTCACCATCACCTTCCTCATCTCCGACCACCCTCTGGCGAGACTCTCCCATCACTCCGCAGCCCCACACGCCTCGCCGACCATCGCATACCTCCGCCTCACCTCACTGAGTAACCTTTGCCCGTCCACAGTCCCTCTACACCTACCCAATAGTCCCCCGAACACACCCATCCATCCGACCACATGGCGACCTAGGCACGCATGCCTAGGCCTTCCCGCGGTTTGCCACCTAGCACTTCACCTTCGCCGTGACACGGCGAAGGTCCCCCGGTGATTTGATTAAGCCGAGAGGCTCTTTTCGTGTCTGACAGATTTCACGCCCCGGCCACCATTGACGACAACTCGAGGAAGCTCCATGCTTGCTCCAGGCCACAGGACTGCAGGGCTCCAGGTGCAGCTAACTCAGGGAGGTCTTGCGAAGATAGTTGACCCAGCAAGCAACGCCAACAGAGTCCGCAGCAATGGCAATTGAAGGATGAACTCCTGTGGGCGCGTGCGAGAGAAGGCAGTGGGTATTAGTCCCACATCGTTAACTCACAAAGCGCTGGAGTGATTTATAATGTTTTTGTGATATGGGCTTGTTGCCTTCAAATGCACTTGGGGTGAGGTCCCTCACCTACTCTCACCGCCTCGTCCGTGATTTCACCACACGGATTTGGTGACCCGACCCGACAATGCCCTGAGCACTCCTCGCGCACCACCCTCACACTGGTGTGCCTGGACCTGGGCGCACGATCCGACCCATTTACCTGGCTCTGGGAGAGCGTGCTGAGAGTGGTTTACATAGAGAGAGAGAGACACGCGGGTGTGGGTAGAGGGATAGGTTTTGCTTTGCTGTGGTTTGTGCAGGGAAGGAAGGAAGAAAGAAGAAGCCAACACTTAGCCGCTAAGGAGAAGAAGCAGAAGGAAGGAAGCTTTCGCAGAGGAAAAGGAGAAGAAAAGGGATAGGCGAAAGAAAAAGAGAAGAAGAACTGAAGAAGAAAGAAGAAATAGAGAAAGCTGAAAACAAGCAGAAGAAGAAAAGCAACTGAAGGCAAATAGAACCAAGGAAGGAAGTAAAGAAAGCAGAAGAAGAAGACCCGCAAGGAGAAAGATACTGCAGGAGAAGAAAGAAGCAAGGCAGAAGAAAACACGAAGAAAAGAAGCAAGGCACTGTAGAGAAGAAAGGAAGAAAAATCAGAAGAAGAAGAATAAGAGAAGGGAAACATATTTTTGAGACGTCTGATCTCATGATCAGACGTCCAATTTCTTCTTTTTGCCACAATTACTTTTCAAACTCATGCATTTATATTTGAATTACGTTTTGAGTAATTAAGTGTTCAATTACATTCTTGAGATTAGTAGTAAATTCTAATTGCTCCTTGTGTTCGACCTCGGATACTTAGGTTTTCGAGTAATGAAGCTTTTATTTGTTGACAACGCTTGATCACCTATACTACGGCGTAACTAATTGTTAAAACACGATCGAGACCATGTCAACATTTTGGCACCGTTGCCGGGGAGCAACGTGCAATTTATCACTAGTCTCTACATTCTTTTTATTATATTGAACACTAACTTGCCCTACTTTGCTTTGTTTTGATCTTGTAGGTATTTCACGAGAAAATCCATCCTGCAAGTCAACCACTCCAGGGTAGGTAATTTCTTTTCTTCCTTAAACTATCCCCTAAGCTTTGAAAGACAAAAGGAAGAAAATTAATTTAGGAAGAAATTGCCTTCTTTTTGTAGTAATCACCATCTTTAAGGCAAACATTTCCTGATTTTGCAAAAATTTTTTCAAATCTTCATGAAGTTGGAGCGATTTGTTTTTAGACTCTATCCCACAAATTCATGTGCCTAATAGAAATCACGCTTAATCTTGGCGGACAACACACTTCTTGCTTTTAAGTCCAAAGAGAACCTTTTCAAAAAAGAAAAAGAGGATTGGAAATAGAACAAAATTGGGGTTTCTACAGTAGGATCTTGGAGTGTTAGTCACACATGGCTGCATAAAAGGAAATAAATCCTCCCGCATCAGTTGCTACCCAAGCCCTTGATTGAAGAGATCTAAACAAGACAAACCCTAAGAAAAATTTAGCTCTAAAATCACTTGAATCTTAAAATCTTGGACCTAATAACCTAGGAGTCGAATCAGGGTGATCACTAGGCTCCAAACCTAGAATCATTCTGCCATCTATAGGACAGGTCAGGTGAAGTTGACCCCTTGGGTCAGCCAACCTCTAAATGAGGTCACAACATCAAACTATCTAAGTTCAAGTGAGAACCCTAAAGCACCTTTGAAATAAAAGTGGTAGACTTAAGAGGTCAAGGTCCCCATTCTGTTCTACCTGGAATCTCAGTGACAAGAGAGGTCGGGTGGGGGAAACCCTGTAACCCGTGGGGATGCTCTACCGTGTAGGGGTCTTTGTGGGACTCTCCCTCTCTGGCTGCCTAGGTAATTCTCAGGTGGACGATCTTCTGATCCAGGGGTACCATTCGCCCCGAACCTCCATGTCATCCAAACGTCTTTGGGTGTCTTGATTGGGTCAAAAACATCTCCAGTCCCTCATCTTTTCTCTTTATAGCACACACACACATTTTCAGTGGGACTCGTTATTCAGATTTGATCGCTTCATAACTTGATTCTACATCTTAACTCAAACTCTGATTCTACATCTTGATTCCACCACCTGATTCAAATATGCAGCCAAACCACCTAGGACACCATTCAAGAAACCAGAATATCAGAGATTCGTGAGAGATAGAATGATTGAGGATGCCATGAAATTCTATGAAAAAGAAGAAACCTCAACACCAGTAGGAAACATTTAGGTTGATGTCCCAACAACCATAACCTTATCATAACTTGTGCCCAAGTACTATTGGCAGAAGCCATAAAAGGATCAACCAGTGACTTGCTCATTACTGGATACATTGAGATAGAAAAACTGCACAATCTTGAATACCTTCAATGTATGACAAATCCTCGACTTTGGAAGCAACACCAAGATAGTCTTGAAAAACGGGAAGAGATAATGAGATTAGTAAAACAAATTATTGACCAGAAGTACTCATATATACCACAAATAGAAGATGAACCATCTTGGGACAACATCGAGGATCAATCTGATCTTGGGTTTGAGGCACAAAATGGTTGTGGATTCCCAACCCAGATAGAATACAATGTGCCTGATATTGAAGAAGGTTGGGAAGCTCCAAATGTAGGAAAATACCATGTTGAGCCCATTCTAGAATCCCAAAACTCCTGCAAGTATGAGAGTAGAACTGAACCTCTCGAGGGTGTAAATCCCGTCCCTTATTCTGATAAGGTGACCCTCGAAGGTTATTCAGACCTAGATTCTAGTGATTCAACCCACATCCTAAGCCTAGAACCTAGATCTGAAATCTATTTTGAAGATTTCAAGGCCCCATATGAGGAAGATCAATCTTTTAATGAAGAATATGATTTTGGACCTCTATTTGATGAATATCCCTCGCCAACACCCTCAAAGGAAATAATCGATTTTTTGGAAGTCATGCCAATTTACGATACAGAAATCGAGGAGTTGGACGTGTGGGGTTTCAATTGGGTTTGCCCTACTAGCTTAGAACCTGAGCCTCTACCAGATAGGGACACCTTTTTAAGCTCAGAATTAACACTTAGTCTAGACTCCAGTCAGGCTGAATCACATTGCTTATGGTGGATTCCGCATTTGTTGATCTACATCTATCAATCCACCAGACTTATTGGGTTTGGGCTGCATCATCAGCCTACTGATCTTAACAAGCACCTAGTTGGACCAACCAGGCTCTTAATCAAGGTGCTTGTTTTACAAAATTTCGCTGATTTAACCACTCCCTCTCCACCCCATTTTTCGCTCGGCTGAAGGCATTGAATTTAGCACTTAACGGGAGGCAACTAGTCATCCCAAAAATAGAGACCTACCTGATTATCCGTCTGTACTCCACGTCCATTGCACCTTGAGTTCAGCCTTAGATAGTTGATCCCACCTCTGGTACACGTACCAGAGCTTGAAATCGTTTGCATTAGTCATTTCTGACCCATTCACCCACCTGATGTATCCTGTTCTAAGTCCCTGACCGCAACACTATTTCACACCCTCTGTTTACAATGAGGACATTGTAAAACTTAGGCATGGGGGGGTGATAAAGTGCATACATACAGAACCAAGAAAAAATCAGAAGGATTCTGACAAAAAATTCACATATGTCCAAAACACAAAAAAATTGAAAAAATTATGAAAAAGAACAAAAAAATGGAGGGAGGAAATTTTGTGTGCCACATAATCATAAGGAGGAGAAAAAGACCAAAAAATGACAAAAAGGAGCACAAAATGAAAAAGAAATAGTCATTAGTAAGAGATTAAGGAATTAACTGAAGTTCTAGACCAGATCAAGAAAAGAGAAAAATGAAGAAAGAGTGCTAAGGAGACATAACAAGAGATTAGCGGGAACGCTGGTCTTAGGCCTCTTGCACTAGATTCTTTAGCTTAAAAATTCACGTATCCGCTAAGATTTGGATAATCCTCAAGAGGTTGGGGAACATGCGAAGCTTAAGTATTAGGTCTAAGGCTTAGGAAGTATTCGGCCTCGTTGACTGACCTTCGATTTGCGGGATTCGGTAACCTAAGCACCCCAAATTCACACACAGTCTGGTTTAGTGTGCATAAATATCCAAATCACGCAAAAGCATTTAATGCTCTGAAAAAGTCACTTACATTAGGAGAGGCCGATCAACACAAGTTGATTTGGACAAGTTCTTGGCACAGAGAGGCGGGAAATTCCCCTCGAAGATGCGTAACAACATATCATCTTCTCGGTGCTTGTCACTTAGGATATTTAAATATCCTATTGGGGGCATGTAAGCACTCTGCTGGTTCAGATACCATGGGTGGCATTATCATGAAATGTCGATCGCCATGGTCTGAATTCAGCCACGGAATGCCATGGGCGGGATTATCTTGAAATCTCGAAAGCCAGGGTTCTGGGGGTTGCCATGGGCGGGATTATCTCGAAATCTCGATAGCCAGGGACCCTTGAGGAATGATGATGGGGACGAGGAATCTGATACAGACCGTGTTAAGAAGCTAATCCGAAGCTAGAAATAAAAAGAAAAGAGAGAGAAATCTCTCCAAACAAATGAATCTTCTGTCTCTTTCTTATAAAAATGCACTACAAACTGAATCTAGGCTAAAAATGTCTCAAGCACGGGTGCTTTAACTGCGGAGTCCAACAAACCCTAGGTTAGTTTCTGTGGGCCTTAGAAACTTTTGCAGAGGACTGAGGCTAAAGCGGGTTAGGTCTGGATTTTGGTTGGTACTTGAGTACCTCTAGGCCTATTGTTGGCATTCTGACCTAATCACAAAAGAAAAAGAGAAGCACTTATCATAATTGATGACAGACACTCAGGGTCGAGAACAGAAGTTAAAACCTTGAAATTTTGCTAAGGGACTAGCAAAAGCTAGGCATAGGGGTATGATGAGAGCCTCATCATGAGCCATAACTAGCCCATTTTAACCTAATAAAGAGAATAAAATCTCCTACATGACTTAGAAGAGGGCTTAATTGGAGGAATAAGTGTTCTGAGAAGAAAATATGAAATAAAGGTTAAAACTACAATTTTACCATTGTAGTACATAAACAAGATTTCTCAGGGGAAAAACATAGGTCAAATGGTCTAAATGAGATAAAAAGTGGGTTGAATCAATTAGAAATGGGTTCATGTGCAATCTAGGAATTAAATGACATCTTGTAACCCTAAAATAGACCTGCTTAATTCAACAAGGTTTTGGTTAGGATAAAAATCAAGTAAACCCTCTAAAAATCATGGAAAAATATCCCCTAGGGTTTAGAACATTCAATTTGGCCTTTGGAACCTAGTTTGACCTAGATTAGGGTCCTAGCTCATCAATTGACCTAATTTAGGTTTTTACGCAAAATACCCAGTCAAATGTGGTCAAACCTAAAATCCAACTTCACCATTGGATTCCTTAGGTCAAAATTAGGTTTTTACCAAAATTTGGACCTAAGGGGAGGTCATCTTGGCCTACTTTACATTTTAGTACACCCAATCTAATTTTGGTCCCTATCTTTTGAAAACCATCACATAAACCCCCTAGCTTCCTCGCCAATCTTACAATCAGGTCCTTCCGCCATTATTGGGGAGAGATCCTGCTCTGGCGAGGATTAGAGAGGGAATACTCTCTGATCCCTAAGAGATCTCCTTCCAGAATTGGAAGGGAGATTCTCTGAGGAATCCCCTTCCATCTGAGCCTGATCACAACCCCTGATTTGCACCCAAGCTCTCGTGCGAACGCACGAGATTTGGGTATCTAACCACCTTCCATCTCCAGCGAGACGTCGATGGCAGAGGACGTGCCCTCCACGCACCAGAAGCATGGCCAGCACCTATAAATTAAACCCTAACTCCGACCGCACCTCCTCAGCTCGACTTGGCCGAGATTCCACCTTAAATTCATCTCCTTCTCCGGCCAAGGAGTCCAGCGAGCTCCAGCGAGCCCCCCTCCTCTTCCTCTTTGCTCTACCACAAAACCAGTGGTAGAGCTGTCCTTCTCATCCTCCTCCACATCGCGTAACACCCGCGCGAGCTGCCCTAGCCCCGTCGTCGCCGCTGTCTTCCTCCACTGGACGTCTTCTTCTCTGGCGACAGCAGGTACTGTCGGCCGCCTCCTCATCCCCTTCATCCCTTTAGTTAGGTCAAAACTATTCTTCTCTATCCCCTCTTTCATCTCCCTAATTTTATTTCATCAAACATCCCTCAACCGCCGCTGTTCACCATCACCTTCCTCATCTCCGGCCACCCTCCGGTGAGACGCTCCCATCACTCCATAGCCCCACATGCCTCGCCGACCATCGCATAACCTCTGCCTCACCTCACTGAGTAACCTCCGCCCGTCCACAGTCCCTCTACACCTACCCAATAGTCCCCCGAACACACCCATCCATCTGGCCACAGGGCGACCTAGGCACGCACGCCGCGGCCGCCACCTAGCGCTTCACCTTCGCCGTGACACGGCGAAGGTCCCCCGGTGATCTGATTAAGCCGAGAGGCTCTTTTCTTGTTTGACAGATTTCACACCTCGGCCGCCATTGACGACAACTCGAGGAAGCTCCACGCTTGCTCCAGGCCACAATACTGCAGGGCTCCAGTGCAGCTAACTCGAGGAGGTCTTGCGAAGGTTGTTGACCCAGCAAGCGCCACCAACAGAGTCCGCAGCAGTGGCAATTTAAGGATGGACTCCTGCGGGTGCACGCGAGAGAAGGCAGTGGGTATTAGTCCCACATCGTTAACTCACAAAGCGGTGGAGTGATTTATAATGTTTTTGTGATATGGGCTCGTTGCCTCCGAATACACTTGGGGTGAGGTCCCTCACCTACTCTCACCGCCTCATCCGTGAATTCACCACACGGATCTGGCGACCTGACCTGACACTGCCCTGAGCACTCCTCGCGCACCACCCTCACGCCGGTGCGCCTGGACCCGGGCGCGCGATCCGACCTGTTTACCCGGCTCTGGGAGAGCGTGCTGAGAGTGGTTTACACAGAGAGAGAGATGCGCGGGTGTTGTAGAGGGATAGGTTTTGCTTTGCTGTGGTTTGTGTAGGGAAGGAAGGAAGAGGGAGAAGCCAACACTTAGCCGCTAAGGAGAAGAAGCAGAAGGAAGGAAGCCTTCGCAGAGGAAAAGGAGAAGAAAAGGGAGAGGTGAAGGAAAAAGGAAGAAGAACTGAAGAAGAAAGAAGAAATAGAGAAACCTGAAAACAAGTAGAAGAAGAAAAGAAACTGAAGGCAAACAGAACCAAGGAAGGAAGCAAAGAAAGCAGAAGAAGACCCGCAAGGAGAAAGATACTACAGGAGAAGAAAGAAGCAAGGCAGAAGAAAATAAGAAGAAAAGAAGCAAGGCACTGCAGAGAAGAAAGGAAGAAAAATTAGCAGAAGAAGAATAAGAGAAGGGAAACATATTTTTAAGATGTCTGATCTCATGATCAGACGTCCAATTTCTTCTTTTTGCCACAATTACTTTTCAAACTCATGCATTTATATTTGAATTACGTTTTGAGTAATTAAGTGTTCAATTACATTCTTGAGATTAGTGGTAAATTCTAATTGCTCCGTGTGTTCGACCTCGGATACTTAGGTTTTTGAGTAATAAAACTTTTACTTGTTGACAACGCTTGATCACCTATACTATGACGTAACTAACTGTTAAAACACGATCGAGACCACATCAACACTTCCCCATAGCCTAGTCACCAGATTCTACTAAGGGAATGAAAGCCAAGTGTCCAGCGAACAAAACGACGCCTCTTGAGACTTAACCCAGTCCTGCCTAGGGCACGTCTACTCTATTTTAATGGGGCTAGGACAGTGCTTGTGCTTGGGTTATGTGATGAGGCGTTGATTGGGGTGGTGCCTCTTAGTTCTCCAATTTAAGTGTGTGTGCTCCTACAGAACATGGTTTTCAAGCAAGGATTTTAAGATTTGGTATCTTTTAATGTTTGTCCTTACTTTTGTGTCTTTTAGGGTTGACGTGTCTTAATGTTTTCAGGCAAGTTTCAAGTGGGCATGCCAAGTTTTGCACACAATCGGCGAGAGTAGATTTCCTTTAATGTGAAGAGGCTCTAAAACCCTAAGGTGCTCATCTTAGTGTTCATGTAATTTCTATCAGATGAGTTGATTTTAGGGGTGAGTGGTGCGGCCCATGTCAATTTATCGTGGCTTCGCAAATACCACTAAAAAAGAAAAACACTCCAAAATGATTAGGTCATTAAGAATGTTAGAGTGTATATTTTTTTTGTTGGGTGATGCATCGAAGATGTGGATCAGGCAATCATTCACCACGCCAATTTTTTTTTATTTTAAATTTTTTTTAGATTTTTTTTTAGGCAAGCAAACAACCACGGGTAAAGAACTACTCACAATCAGTCCTTGCTGCGCTTACTCCATCTCCACCGTCACGAGTTGCACTACTTCGCCGTCCAAGCATCGAGTTCTTGCAACCATCAAGTAAAAGGAGAAAATGCATTAGATGATGTGAACATGGATACAAAATGGAAGTGACAAAATAAATCTGTTGTCTCCTCGGCAACGGTGTCAAAAACTGACGTGCTACAGACGTGTTTGTTTAAAAGGATCGTTGTTTGCGTTCGCAATGTCAGTTTTAAATGAAGAAATGGACGTGAGTCCGAGTGTCGAACTCAGGAAGGCATGAAAATCGGGTTTTTCTTGTCACTTAATGTCACGGAAATTACGGGTTTTTGCTTGCGGGAAAATGTGGGAGAAAAGAGAGAGAGTAGGGTTAGAATTCTTTTTATCGCAACATTCAAGCAATACAAGGTTAAGGAAAACTCATGAAAAAGAGAGACAATAGCTAGAGAAGGAACATTGCCATTTAATCATGCAACTTTAAGTTTTACAAATACAACAATAGCTAAATGCTTAAACAAAAGGAAAGTAAAGCTAGAGTAAAGGGAGAGAAAGAGAGAGAGCAGAGATGGCGAGGCAGCCACGGCGGTGGAAGAGGGCTTCGTCGGTGGCTCGTTGACTCCGTTGATTACAAAGGATGCTAAGGGAATCTAGGAGGGAGGTATAACACTTGCTAAGTGAATTCAATGGCTTACATGGGTGGTTGGATGGGGTTTAAATAGGGAGAAGGGCTTTCCAAATGAAGAAGGGGTTTTAGCGACATCTGGGACGTCGCTAAAACCCTTCCCAAATGTCGGTGAAGCTCCCTGCCCAATGGTCGCATGCGCGTGCTGTGCTTCCTCTCTCACGCAATCCGCGTGGTTGCCTTGAGGCCGTCAGATTGGAGATCGAATGGCCGAGATCTCGCAGAGGGCACGCTCAGATCGTGCCTCAAGCGCACGTGAGAGAGGGCGTTGACAACCAGCGTAGGCACGCGCATGGAGGATTGATGCTTGAGGAGGCATCGCGTAGCGCTATCGAGACCGTTCGATGGCGATCGGGCGGTCGAATTTGGGCGTGCGAGTGAATTTGGAGGATGGGCTGTAGCGGGCGATTCGAACTCACGTCTTCTGCGTGCGAGGCGGAGGTGCGACCATTCTGCTGCGGGCGCAGATGGTCGCGCTTCTTCATCAATCGCCAGCTGTTCGATGGAGATTGGACGACTGTGGTTAGCGCTGCGCGATTGTGCGATGTTGTGCGGTGGGCGGGGGCACATCTGATGCTGCCACGTGGCCACCTCGTGGCCGTTGATCATCAGATCAATAGTCATAACTTCTTGGGTCATTTGTGGGAGCTCCGGATGTCGGATTTGATCGATTTTGAGTTCGTTGGACTCTGTTCGTCGCTTTGAATCCATCTGTGCAGTTCGATCGCTCATCTGAGGCCTATTTTGACATGCACTTGTACAAATGGCCATTAATAATGCACTATAAGCAATCTCGATGTGCGATGCATGCAATTCTCCCATTCCTATTTATGATGTGTTATCTGTGCATTTTACCCTTAAGACCGACCTCATTTGGCAAAGTTAACATTGTAAAATGTAGTGTTATCAGGTAGGGTATTTATAGGATGGGAAGGGGGTGGCTATGGTGTTTTTGGAGGGAAATGAAGGGGTGTGTGGATGTTTTTGGAGGGAAATGAAGGGATGTGAAGGGGATGTTTTTGGAGGGAAAATGAAGGGGTGCTTATGGGTGTTAATTATGGGATTTTTGGAGGGAAAAATGGTGGGCTATTTAGGTGGAGTTTGGTGGAGTAGGGAGCTAGGTGGAAGGCATGTAGAAGGAGGACTTGGTAGCTAGCTTGAGCTAGCTAGTAGCTAGGGAGAGTTGCATGGAGCTGTTGATAGCTAGTCTGGAGTTGTAGGAAGTTGGAAGGAGCTGAGATGTAACTACTTTGAACTTCATAGGTCAGCTTAGCTAGTTAATTGAGAGCTAGTAGCTATGAAAAGCTCAGTTTTGCTTCCTATAGCTGGATAGAGCTTGACTGAGCTGTCTTGGAGGTAAGATGAGTTGGGACTAAGCTACTTGTGGACTCCTTAGCTAGCTAGTTCACAACTGGTATCCAAGCTTGAAGGAGTTGAGATGAAAATGAGCTGCATGAGTTGGAGTTGAGCTGGCATGAATTGGCATGGAGAGGATTGGTGAGCTGGACCTGAGCTGTGTGGAGCTGAAATTAGTATTTTTATTGTTGTAATGCGTAATTCTGATTGCTTTTAAAATGTATAGAAATCGAATACTTGGAAAGTATTTGGGTTGTCCCAAGGGAGGCAAAAATGCAATTTTTAAACACTCTCGCTTGAAAATAGGAACTCAACTTTCTTTTTGTGATTTTTTGATTATGATATTTTTTTTTGAGCTTTGAAATAAAGGGCAATTGAATATGAAGGAAGACTACACTAAAATTGCTAAAACCTAAGTGGCAAAAAGATTCTCTCCCTAAGCTCATCCTAGGTACATGAAGACCTAGAGTAATTAGAGAGAATGTGAGTGCACTAAAGTAGAAAGCAATCAAATAAAATACAATAAAAAAAAATGGAAAGGCAACTTTGATTAATGAAGGAAATTCTTTTACAAGATTGCTAGTAAAGGAATGCTTCTACTACTAGAAAGAAATAGAAAGATAATGAAAACACAAATCCTCCTGGTTATGTTAGTGAAGAGGAGAAGATCCTTGCTCCAAGCTCAGTTGCTCTTGGGCTTGAAAAGGATTTCTCCTAATCCTTTTCTTGAAGTGCTCCTCTAAGGTGTGTCCTCCTTGGCATTGCCTTGATGGGTGTGCCCTAGCTCCTCCAAGGGTGGAAGGATTCCACCCTAAAACACCTCCAAGGGTAGGTGTGAACCACCCTCAAGAACTCCTCCTCTGGACATCCTCCTTGCCTAGCTGGACCTCTGGTTGGCGTGGGCTCAAGAGAGAAGAGAAGAGGGGAAGGCACCAAGGGGACAGAGTGTCTCCTTAATCTTCTTCTTCTTCTCCTTCTTCTCTTGGCTGTGGGGTATGGTGGATTATGGGTGCAAAGATGAGTGAGTAATGAAGCCAAAGGTGACTATAATGGTGGTGGTTATTGGCCTTTTTATAGAAGGGTTAAGGGGGTAGGTATGGTTAAGGAAGGGATGGCTAAGATGGCTCATGGAGGGTGGTTAAGGGATTGTAGGGCTAGGATTGATGGCACCAAAGTGAAGGGTTTCTTTGATAGTTGGTGCCATGTTTGTTTGAAACTAGGGTTAAGGGTTGGTGTGATGTGTTGTAGGGTTAGGATGAAGTTGTAGGGTGGAAGTTATGGGATGGAGGGCTAGGGGTTATTGGCACCACATGAGGAGGTGTGTTAGGTGGTGGTTTAGGTGTGTTTAGGTTAAGGTTGGTGCCAACTCTTGGTGTGGTTAGAGTTAAGGTGGAGTGGAGGGTAGGTGTAGGGTTAGGATGGTGTTTTAAGTGTTGGTTATGAGATGGAGGGCTAGGTGTTTTTGGCACCAAGGTAAAGGGTGTATGGAAGTATGGTTAGGTGGTGTTAGGTGGGGTTGGCCCCAATTTTAGGTTGGGTTAAGGGTGGTGCCACTTATGGAGGGTGAGGATGGCTCCATGTGGTGGTGGTTACAAGATGAAGGGCTAGGTTTAGTTGGCGCCACATGGGGGGGTACATAGGTGTTTTGGTGCCAACTTAAGGGGGTGGTTATAGGTGGAAGGGTGCTTCAAGTTGGTGCCATGTGTGAGTGTTCTAGAAGGGACTAGGTTGGTGCCAACTTGAATGGTTGGATGGAGGTTGTAGGATGGATGAAGGGTGGATGTGTAGGGGTGGTTTTGGCGCCAAGTGTAGGTGGTTATAGGAGGCGTAGTTGGTGCCACCTTTGGTGGCTTTTGGAGGTGGTGGTGGTGTGAAGGGATGCATGGATGGTGGCGCCAACTAAGGGTGGAGGTAGGTAGCTTAGGTTGTGGACTTGGAGTAGAGTTAGGGTGGAGTTAGGTTGGTGGTGGATGGCCATGGAGTGGATAGTTTAGCTAAGCTAGCGTAGCTAGTAGGTGAGTAAAGGTGGGGGTAAGAGGAAGCTAAGGTTTTGGATGTGAGGAGCTAGAATCAACTGTCTGGATCTGCACTAGAGCTACATTGGAGCTGGTGGTTGCTGAAGAGAACAGTAAGGAGCTACCTTAGCTGGCTTAGTTTGCTAGTTCTTTGCTAGTTGCGAAGCCAAGTTAAAGTGAGCTGACTTCTACTGAATTGAGTTGAGGTGAGTGATGAGAACCTCATCATGAGCCATAACTAGCTCATTTTAACCCAGTAAAGAAGATAAAAGCTCCTACATAACCTATTAGAAGGCTTAACTGAAGGAATAAGTGCTCTGAGAAGAAAACATGAAATAACAGTTAAAACTGCAATTTTACCATTACAGTACATAAACGGGATTTCTCAGAAACAAAACATAGGTCAAATGGTCTAAGTGAGATAAAAATTGGGTTGAGTCAATCAGAAATGTGTTTATGTGCAATCTAGGAATTAAATGACACTTGGTAACCCTAAAATAGATCCGCTTAAATTAACAAGGTTCCGGTCAGGATAAAAATCTAGTAAACCCTCTAAAAATCATGGAAAAATATCCTCTAGGGTTTAGAACACTCATTTTGGTCTTTGGAACCCAGTTTGACCTAGATTAGGGTCCGAGCACATTAATTGACCTAATTTGGGTTTGTACGCAAAATGTCCAGTCAAACGAGGTCAAACCTAAAATCCAACTTCACCATTGGATTCCTTAGGTCCAAATTAGGTTTATACCAAAATTTGGACCTAAGGGGAGGCCATCTTGACCTACTTTGCAATTTAGTACACCCAAATCACAATTTGGTCCCTATCTTTTGAATATCTTTGCAGAGAGCCCCCTAAGTTCCTTGCCACCTTTGCAATCAGGTCCTGCCACCATTGTTAGGGCAGAACCGATCTCCGACGAGGTTGAGAGAGGGATTCCTCTCTAATCCCTCAGAGATTCCCTCCCAGAAATGGAAGGGAGATTCTCTGAGGAATTCCCTTCCTTCCAACGCCAATTACAATCTCTGGTGTGAACCCAATCTCTCGTGCGAACGCATGAGAGATTTGGGTATCCACCCTCTTTCCATCTCCGGCGAGCCGGTAGAGATTGATTGCGCGATCTCCACGCGCTAGAAGGTTCGGCCAACACCTATAAAAGGCTCCCCAGACCCGGCCGCAGATCCAGAGCTTGATTTTGACGGAGATTCCCCCAAATTTCCCTCTCTCCCATCTCCGGCCAAGAGACCCGCAAGCTCCGGCGACCTCCTCCCCTCCTTCTCGTCGCTCTGCTGCCATACCAGTAGCAAAGTCAACTTTGCCTCTTCCTCCCGCGTCGCGCAGTACCAGGCGCGCGTGCCCCTGACCTCGACTTTGTCGCCGCTCCCTCCCTCAGGGTGCTTCTTCCCCGACGATGGCAGTTACGCGCCGTCCACTCCGTTGCCTCCCTTCCTTCCAAACCACTCCAGATACCTTCTCCATCTTCCTCTCTCTCTTTTCCCCCTATTATTTTAGTTAATTGGCCCCCCGATAGTGCCTGACCACCTCCACCTTCCTCGCCTCTGACCCACCTCCGGCGAGCCACTCCCACCACTCCACCCCTCCACATAGCTCTCCAACCCTCTCGTAAGCTCCGCCTCACCACCAGGAGCAACTTCCGCCCATCCATCATCCTTCTACACCTCCACCACAGTCCCCCGAACAACCCCACACTTTCGGCCAAAGGTTGACCTAGGCACGCATGCCTAGGCCATCCTGCGGCCTGCAGCACCGTGCACCATCTTCGCCGTGCCACGGCGAAGGTGCCCAGCTAGTCTGATTTGGCCAATAGGCCGTGTTCGTGTTCGACAGGTTTCATCTCCTGCCGCCATTGACGGTCGAAGCAGCTCCAGGTGCAGCGGCTCCAGCCGCAGCAGCTCCAGGCTCCAGGCGCAGCAGGCTTACGCGGGTGTTGCGAAGTGATCAAGGCCTGCAAGGCGCAGTGCGAAGCCCCCAGCCTTGGCAATTGCACGAGGACTCCTCTGCGGGCGTGCGCGAAATTGGGGTGGGCCAGATAGTCCCACATCGTTGAAACGCAACGTGCAGGTATGGTTTAAATTGTTTTTGTGTTTTATGTTTACCGCCTTCGAAAGCACAGGGGTGAGGTCCCTCACCTGACCCACGCTTGCCTCGTCCGCGGTTTCACCTCGCGGATCTGGCGGGATCCGACCCGACCCTAATCTACGCACTCCTTGCGCATCACCCACCTGCAGGTGCGCCTGGTCCTGGGTGCGAATCCGACCCGATTACCCATGTGGCTCTGGGAGAGCGTCCTTGAGCGAATTGCAGAGAAAGAGAGAGACGTTTGGGTAGAGGGACAGGGGTAGGTTTTGCATTGGCTGTGGTTTGCGCAGGAAAGAAGGAGCAGAGGAAGAAGCGAGCACTTAGCCACTGCAGCAAGGGAAGAAAAGAAGGAAGAAGAGGCTGAGTGTAGCAGAGAAAGAAGGAGAAGCCCTCGCAGAGAAGATAAGGAAGGAGAAAACTTCGAAGGAAAGCACAAAGAAGGAACAGGAGCAGAAGAAGGAACTCTGAAAAAAGGAAGACAGGAGAGGAACAAAGGTAGGAGGAAGAAGCCTTCGCAAGAAAAGAAGCAGAGAAGACAAAGAAGAAGAAGGCAGAAGAGAGAAAGAAGATTACATTTAAGACGTCTGATATAGAAATCAGACATCCAATTTTGTTTTCTTTTAGAAATTCTTTTTATATAACTCTCTCTTTTAAGCAATTACTTTCATTTAAAAGTTGTATTCTTTGGGTTTGAAAGTACTGAGATTGCTCCTTGTGTTCGACCTCGGAGACTCTAGTTTTTCGAGTAATAAAATTCTCTATATTTGTTTGAACGTTTTGTCGGTTATACTACAACGTGATATTCTTTTTAAAACCCCACAAAAGCGAACGAACATTTTGGCACCGTTGCCGGGGAGCAACGGGCACTTTTAAAGCTTTTGATTACAACTTTTTTATCCAATATTTGACCTAACTCCTCTCTCTTGTTGTGTTCAAGCAGGGAAAGCAGAACAAAAAGGAAAGAAGAGCTGCTGCACAGCAGACACTCCAAGGAACAGGTAATTTCCATAAGCCCTCTCTCTTAACCCTCTCAAAATCTAAAAAGAAAAAAAAAGAAAAATCAACGTAGGGCTACCTGTTTCATATTTAGTAACTCATCAAGTTGCCTGATTTTCATTTCAACACACTTTTTGTCTGTTCATCCAACTAAGGCAACTAGGGCTAAAACGTTCTTGATTGAGCCCTTGGTGCTAATTTCTGAGGCAACTAAATTGGACCCACTAGAGACAATTTAAGGATTACAAAGCTAGGATTTTTAGAGACACATCTTTTCTTAAACAAAGAAATAAATTTTTCCAAAAAGAGGTGTGCCTAAACCTTGTTTGAAAAGATCTATACAAAAGGAACCCTAAGCAAATCAGGCTTTTAATCCATTTTGAACCATAAAATAAAAGGACCTAAAAACTCTCAAAGGAACAAAAGGTGAAGTTGATCCCTTGGGTCAACCAACCTTAAAATTAGGTCACTTTTTCACTGAAAATACCTAAAAGTTCAAGTGGAACATTAAGCACCGTGATCTTAAAGTAAAAAAGGTAGACTTAAGAGGTCAAGGTCCCCATTCTGGTCTACTTGGAACCGCAGTGACAAGAGAGGTCGGGTGGGGGAAACCCTGTAACTCGTGGGGACGCTCTACCGTGTAGGGGTCTTTGCGGGACTCTCCCTCTCTGGCTGCCCAGGTATTTCTCAAGTGGACGACCTTTCTGACTAAGGGGTCCATCCGCCCCGAACCTCTATAGTCACCCAACCATTTTTTGGGTGTCTTGATTGGGTCCAGCACCTTCTAATCTCATCACATCTTTCGGTGCATGTTCGGTAGGAGGTCCTTAAGACCACCCTTAAGACCTCCTTTAGAAATCCACTCTCGTCGAGGCCAAGCCTCGACGCCCTTGTTTGTGCAGCAACCCCACTACATAAATCTTTCATCTGATTCAGACCCTGGTTCTCCTTCTTCTTCCATCATGGCACAACCCATTGAAGAGGAGAATAACCTTGAACACCAACTTCAACGCCTTAACGATCTCTTTCAGAACTTTGTAAACCCACCGCAGCGACCTATGATGCGAGATCACTATAATCCCGCTGCGGTGGCGATCGAACCTCGAGTATGAATCCCGATTGGAGGTCCTGATTCTGAACAGAAGCCCAATATGATTCATGCCATACCAAAGTTCCATGGGCTTAACTCTGAGGATCCATTCCAACACATTAAACAACTCAAGCATCTGGCCCAGACCTTCGGGTCAGATGTACAAAATCGGGACATCCTACTCATGAAAATGTTTTCGTTCTCCCTCATGGACAAGGCCTCACACTGGTATCAGACTCAAACCCGTCCGATCAACACATGGGAGGAACTGCAGTCCAAATTTTTGAGAAAATTGTTCCCCGTTGGCCGGACGAATGCCTTGCGTCACCAGATCACTCATTTCACTCAACAACCGGGAGAACCTCTTCACGAAGCTTGGGATCGATTCTTAGATCTCATGCGGAAGTGCCCTCATCACGGAGTTCCTAAGTGGGAACAAGTCCAGTCTTTTTACCAGGGACTCCGTGAAGATATTCGTTTATTCGTCAATGCAACGTGCGGAGGAAACGTCATGGGTCAACACAAGGACACGGTGTGGGAGATTCTTGAAAACATGTGCGAGAACTCCATAAATAATGACTCCATGGGCTTATTCGACAGGACGAATGCCCGTGCATCGACGAATCTGAGAGGGACACATGAGATGCAGGACCTGTCCAATTCTGTCGACTTGGAATTGATGGCCAGTCGGTTGGACAAGGTTTCTATCATAGAAAAGAAGGTGGACGAGCTAACTCGACATTTGCAGCAAGCCACCTCTGCGCAAAACTCTTTTGCACGACCTCCTCTGGCAAGGGAAACTGTGCAAAACATCTATCACCAATCTGCTAAGGGGATGGATCCATATCCACTCCCGTCTACCTCTCGGACCGGAGTGACCTCCGATCCATTCTACTCGAGTTGGGGGAACTCTGAACCCTCGTATTCTGACTTTCCTGAGGCTCCTCAGAACTGCGAGGACCTCAACGCCATCCAGAATGACCCATTCTCCAATACATACACCCCTGGATGGCGAAATCATCCTAACTTTTAGTGGACGGGAAATTCTCAAAGACCACCATATCAACCCCATCCACAAGCCTCTCATCCATATCAGCCGCCTCAGCCTCGGCCCAATCCCACCTACCAATCTGGGCAAAACCAGGATCAAATGACTCTTATCCTTCAAGCACTGGCTGACATTCAAAAGACGAATGCGGCAATGCAAAAACAGCACAAGGACGAGATCACAGAGGTTCGCAACCAATTGGCCCAGATGGCAAATTCTCGCCAACCAGGTACCCTTCCCTCGCAACCTCTGGCCAACCCAAATAACGTGCTAACCCAGAAGCGTGTTATGAATCCAAATTCAGGCCAAACACATGTGATTTATCAGGCCCCTACTCCTCCATTGCCAGACGGGATGGAAGCTTCAACATCGTATGCGGGATTTCAGCAGCAGCCACCCCTCCTACCTAACCCAAATCAGGCCGGATTGAACTCTGTAACAACACGTAGTGGTAGAACAACCCAAGACCCACATTATCCAAACCACTCCAAGCCTGATAATAGCCAAGACCCTAGGATAGTTATCCAAGATACCACTGTCCCATATCAAGAACCTGGACCTATCCTAGAGGAACCAACTAGGATCCCATTTCCTGAGGCCTTGACCAAAGGAAAAAGAATAACCAAACCCGTGGCTCCCGAGGAGGATCTGATCAAGCTCTTTGAGCAGGTCCAAATAAACATCCCATTGATGGATGCAATTCGCTACATACTGGCTTACGCAAGATTCTTGAAAGACATATGTACCACTAAACGTAAGCCGCGAACCAAGGATGGGAATCCAATCGTACTATCAGAGTAAGCCAGCTCTGTCATCTTGAGCAAACTCCCACCCAAGGCTAAAGACCCAGGAACTCCCTTGATTTCCTGTAAAATTGGTGAAACCCAATTTGATAGAGCCTTACTAGACCTAGGTGCCTCTATAAATTTAATACCTACATCCCTCCTTGACCACCTTGAAGAATCTGAACTTAAACCCACTGAGGTGACATTGCAGTTAGCCGATCTATCCATCAAGTCACCTAGAGGATGTCATTGTTAGGGTAAGAGATTTCTATTTCCTGGTGGACTTCATAGTACTAGACATGGATGCACCTAAGAACCCAAGGGACACACCAATCATATTAGGGAGACCCTTTTTGGCCACTACTAGGGCCAACATAAACTGCGAAGAGGGCCAGATAGAATTAAAATTTGGGAACCAAAACCTGAAAATTGACATTTTTAAGGCCCAACAAGGGATTAATTGTGGGGTTATAGAGGAAATATGTGATGTCAAAGCCGTGGTTGATGAATTGCATATAGAAGACAACCTGAATATCCCTGATCAACCACTTGAGAATCAAAACCCGCTAACAGAGAAGTGTGAACGTGATCTAGACACACCTATGACTCCTACCATTGCTCCTGATACAAACCCCGAACCGCCCGCTGCTTCTGAAAATCCTGCCATGGAACTCAAGCCCCTTCCCGAACATCTGAAGTACGTGTTTTTGGATTCAAATCAGACGTTTCCTGTGATTATCAACTCTCGACGCACACCTGACCAGGAACTCCATTTGATTTCTGTTCTCCAGCAACATCGAAGAGCCATTGGATGGACTCTCGATGATTTGACTGGTATAAGCCCTTCATACTGCACACATCGAATCTACACAGAAGAAGGCGCACGACCTTCAAGAGAAATGCAAAGATGCCTAAACCCTAATCTATAAGAGGTCGTGAAAAAGGAGATCATAAAGTGGTTAGATGCAGGGATCATCTACCCGATCTCCGACAGTCGTTGGGTGAGTCCAATACAAGTGGTGCCTAAAAAGGCAGGACTTACCATTATCACGACGGAAACCGGAGAAGTCATTCCAACCCGAATAGCTAACTCGTGGAGAATCTACATTGATTACAGAAGACTCAATTCCTCCACGAAGAAGGATCATTTCCCACTACCGTTTATTGATCAGATCCTCGAAAAACTAGTGGGAAATAGGTTCTTCTGCTTTCTTGATGGGTACTCCGGTTACAATCAGGTGGCAATCCATCCAGAGGACCAAGAAAAGACCACATTCACCTGCCCCTTCGGGACGTACGCGTTTTGAAGGATGCCTTTCGGTCTCTACAATGCACCTGCAACTTTTCAGCGGTGCATGCTTGCCATATTCTCAGATATGGTAGGTGATTATCTGGAAGTCTTCATGGATGACTTTTCAGTTTTCGGACAATCATTCGACGATTGCCTCCAACACTTGGTCCAAATACTCAGGCGGTGCATTGAGGTGAATTTGGTTCTTTCCTGGGAAAAGAGCAATTTCATGGTGCTTGAGGGAATTGTCCTGGGACATTTAATCTCGGAGAAAGGCATCCAAGTGGATCGAGCTAAGGTTAACCTGATTTCCAAGCTCCCCATGCCTAGCTCGATTAAGGACATCCGATCTTTTTTGGGGCACGTCGATTTTTACCATCGATTTATCCCTGATTTCTCCAAAATCGCGCGCCCCTTGACCAATCTTCTCTCCAAGGATGTGCCTTTTGAAATTTCCAAGGAATGCACTCAAGCATTTGAGATCCTACGTGACCGAGTCACCCAAGCCCCAATCCTACAGTCCCCTGATTGGTCTCAACCCTTTGAGATCATGTGCGATGCATCTGACTTCGCTGTAGGAGCGGTTCTGGGCAGAAAATTGACGGGAAACCTGTGGTCATTTACTACGCTAGCAAAACATTGGATGAAGCTCAGCGTAACTATACGGTTACTGAGAAAGAGCTGCTGGCCGTAGTATTTGCCCTGGAAAAATTCAGATCATACCTTCTGGGTTCCCGTGTTATCATATACTCGGATCACACAGCTGTGAGGCATCTCCTTGCAAAGAAGGACGCGAAACCTCGATTAATCTTATGGATCTTGCTGTTGCAAGAATTTGACCTTGAGATTCACGACAAGGAGGGAAAGCAGAATGTGGTAGCTGATCACTTGTCCCGCCTTCCTTCTGAAATAATCGACCCTTCCAGACCTATTACAGAACATTTTCCTGATGAGCACCTCCTGACTATCAGTACAAGTCTTACATGGTTCGCTGATATAGTTAATTACCTGGCATCAAATCTGACTCTGCCCGATTGGCCGAAGGCCAAAAAGGACAAATTGCGTTCCGATGCCAAGTATTACCTATGGGAAGACCCGTATCTATTCCTCATTGGTGCTGATCAGATAATTCGACGGTGCGTCGCGAAAGTGGAAATCAAAGACATACTCTCATTCTGCCATGACCAGGCATGCGGTGGACATTTTTCAGGACATAAAACCGCATCAAAAGTCCTCCAGTGCGGCTTTTACTGGCCCACAATTTTCAAGGATGCATACGATCACTGTAAGGCATGTTCCCGTTGCCAGACTCTGGGCAACATGAGCCATCGAGACATGATGCCTCTACAGCCGATCTTGGTATGCGGAATTTTTGATATTTGGGGGATTGATTTCATGGGACCCTTCCCGATTTCGGATGGCTTCGAATACATCTTACTCGCAGTTGACTATGTTTCCAAGTGGATAGAAGCCATTCCGACCCGAACGAACAATCATAAAGTCGTTATAAAATTCCTTCATCAAAACATTTTCTCAAGGTTCGGGATTCCACGTGCCATAATTTTCGACGGAGGGACCCATTTTACAAACGCTCAGTTCAGGTCACTGCTGACCAAATATGGGGTGTCACACCGAATCTCTACTCCTTACCACCCCCAAACCAATGGTCTAGCTGAGCTATCTAACTGAGAGATCAAGAAGATCCTTCAGGTTACTGTTCGACCTGATAGAAAAGATTGGTCTTCTCGGCTTCCGGAAGCATTGTGGGCCTATAGGACCGCCCACAAGACCCAATTAGGAATGTCACCCTTCAGACTAGTGTACGGGAAGGCATGTCATATCCCCGTCGAGTTGGAGCATAAAGCCTATTGGGCAGTACGGACCTGTAATCTGGATCTTTCTAAGGCTGGAACCCATAGAAGACTTCAAATAAGTGAGATCGATGAATTACGCCACGATGCGTATGAGAACTCGCGAATTTACAAAGAACGGGTTAAAGCTTTTCACGACAAACACATTTCTAGAAAGATCTTTCATCCTGGTCAGAAAGTTTTACTCTTTGATGCCCGACTCAAATTATTCCCAGGGAAGCTAAGATCCAAGTGGGTCGAACCCTACCTAGTCCGACAAATCTTCAGAAATGGAGCCATTGAAATCAGCCCACTCAGCCACGATTCTGAACCCTTTGTCGTGAACGGTCAGAGACTCAAGCCGTTCATTGACATGACCAATATAGATTTGGCTGAGTCATCCTTTACCCTCCATTCCTCTTGAGCTCATTGCGCCCAGCCGATGGCGTAAAACTCAGCGCTTAACGGGAGGCAACCCGTCATTCTTTGAAAAACCCGAAACCTTTTCTGACATCTCTATGCGGAATTCATATTGCACTTTAGGGTTCATCCATTATAACAGCCGACTTCACCTTTGGTATCCCTACCCGAGATTAGAAATCATTCGCAACAAGTCACTTCGACCCACTCACTCACCATACACCTGTCCTAATGCATGAACTAAGCTGAAATCAAACCCACCTAATTTACAATGGGGACATTGCAAATCGTAGGCATGGGGGGGTATGAAAGTGCAAAATATCAGGAAAATTCATATCAAGAAAGGGTTTCATTGTAAAAAAAAAAAAAGACCTGATGGAGGGGAGGAACAATTCAGGGTCACACAAATGAGAGAAGGAAAAGAGTAAAATGACAAAAAGGAGCACAAAATGAAAATGAAGAGAAATAGTCATTAGTAAAAGATTAAGGGGTTAACTGAAGTTCTAGACCAAATGAAGAAAAAGAAAAAGTGCTAAGGAAACATAACAAGAGATTAGTGGGAACGCTGGTCTTAGGCCTCTTGGGCTAGAATCTTTAGCTTAAAAAATTCATGTATCCGTTAAAATCTGGATAATCCTCAAGAGGCTGAGGAAAATGCGAAGCTTGAGTATTAGGTCTAAGGCTTAGGAAGTATTCAGCCTCGTTAATTGATTTCTGATTTGCGGGATTTGGTAACCTAAGCACCCAACATTCACACACAGTCCGGTTCAGTGCGCATAAACATCCAAATTACGCGAAAAGCGTTTAATGTTCTAAAAAAGTCACCTAGATTAGGAGCGGCCAATCAACACAAGTTGATTTGGACGAGTTCCCAGCGCGGAGAGGCGAGAAATTCCCCTCGAAGATGCGTAACAACATATCGTCTCCTCGGTGCTTGTCTCTTAGGATATTTAAATATCTTACTGGGGGCATGTAAGCACTCTGCTGGTTCAGATACCATGGGCGGCATTATCCCGAAATGTCGATCGCCAAGGTCTGAATTCGGCCACGGAACACCATGGCGGGATTATCTCAAAATCTCGAAAGCCAGGGTTCTGGGGGTTGCCATGGGCGGGATTATCCCGAAATCTCGAAAGCCAGGGACCCTTGAGGATTGATGATGGGAACGAGGAATCCGATACAGACAATGTTGAAAAGCTAATCTGAAGCTAGAAATAAAAAGAAAAGAGAGAGAAAGAGCTCTCCAAACAAATTCTTCTATCTCTCTTACAAAAAAACGCACTGCAAAACTGAACCTAGGCTAAAATTGTCTCAAGCACGGGTGCTTTAACCATGGAGTCCAACAAACCCTAGGTTAGTTTCTGTGGGCCGTAGAAACCTTTGTGGAGGACTGAGGCTAAAGCAGAACAGGTCCGGATTTTGGTTGGTACTTGAGTACCTCTAGGCCTATTGTCGGCATTCCTACCTAATCATAAAAGGAAAGGAGAAGCACTTATCATGATGGATGACAGACACTCAGGGTCCAGAACGGAAGTTAAAACTTTGAAATTTTGCTAAGGGACTAGCAAAAGCTAGGCATGGGGGTATGATGAGAACCTCATCATGAGCCATAACTAACTCATTTTAACCCAGTAAAGAAGATAAAAGCTCCTACATAACCTAGAAGAAGGCTTAACTGAAGGAATAAGTGCTATGAGAAGAAAACATGAAATAACAATTAAAACTGCAATTTTACCATTGTAGTACATAAACGGGATTTCTCAGAAACAAAACATAGGTCAAATGGTCTAAGTGAGATAAAAATTGGGTTGAGTCAATCAGAAATGTGTTTATGTGCAATCTAGGAATTAAATGACACTTGGTAACCCTAAAATAGACCTGCTTAAATTAACAAGGTTCCGGTCAGGATAAAAATTGAGTAAACCCACTAAAAATCATGGAAAAATATCCTCTAGGGTTTAGAACACTCATTTTGGCCTTTGGAACCCAGTTTGACCTAGATTAGGGTCTGAGCACATTAATTGACCTAATTTGGGTTTGTACGCAAAATGCCTAGTCAAACGAGGTCAAACCTAAAATCCAACTTCACCATTGGATTCCTTAGGTCCAAATTAGGTTTATACCAAAATTTGGACCTAAGGGGAGGCCATCTTGACCTACTTTGCAATTTAGTACACCCAAATCATAATTTGGTCCCTATCTTTTGAATATCTTCGCAGAGAGCCCCCTAAGTTCCTCGCCACCTTTGCAATCAGGTCCTGCCACCATTGTTAGGGCAGAACCGATCTCCGGCGAGGTTGAGAGAGGGATTCCTCTCTAATCCCTCAGAGATTCCCTCCCAGAAATGGAAGGGAGATTCTCTGAGGAATTCCCTTCCTTTTAACTCCAATTACAATCTCTGGTGTGAACCCAATCTCTCGTGCGGACGCACGAGAGATTTGGGTATCCACCCTCTTTCCATCTCTGGTGAGCCGGTAGAGATTGATTGCACGATCTCCACGCGCTAGAAGGTTCGGCCAACACCTATAAAAGGCTCCCCAGACCCGGCCGCAGATCCGGAGCTTGATTTTGACGGAGATTCCCCCAAATTTCCCTCTCTCCCATCTCCAGCCAAGAGACCCGCAAGCTCCGGCGACCTCCTACCCTCCTCGTCGCTCTGCTGCCATACCAGCAGCAGAGTCAACTCTGCCTCTTCCTCCCGCGTCGCGCAGTACCAGGTGCGCATGCCCCTGACCTCGACTTCGTCGCCGCTCCCTCCCTCAGGGTGCTTCTTCCCCGACGATGGCAGTTATGCGTCGTCCACTCCGCTGCCTCCCTTCTTTCCAAACCACTCCAGATACCTTCTCCATCTTCCTCTCTCTCTTTTCCCCCTATTATTTTAGTTAATTGCCCCCCCGACAGTGTCTGACCACCTCCACCTTCCTCGCCTCCGACCGACCTCTGGTGAGCCACTCCCACCACTTCGCCCCTCCACACAGCTCGCCAACCCTCTCGTAAGCTCCGCCTCACCACCAGGAGCAACTTCCGCCCATCCATCATCCTTCTACACCTCCACCACAGTCCCCCGAACAACCCCACACTTCCGGCCACAGGTTGACCTAGGCACGCACGCTTAGGCCATCCTGCGGCCTGCAGCACCGTGCACCATCTTCGCCGTGCCACGGCGAAGGTGCCCAGCTAGTCTGATTAGGCCAATAGGCCGTGTTCGTGTTCGACAGGTTTCAGCTCCTGTCGCCATTGACGGTCGAAGCAGCTCCAAGTGCAACGGCTCTAGGCGCAGCAGGCTCGCATGGGTGTTGCGAAGTGATCAAGGCCTGCAAGGCGCACTGCGAAGCACGAGGACTCCTCTGCGGGCGCGCGAAATTGGGGTGGGCCAGATAGTCCCACATCGTTGAAACGCAACGCGCAGGTATGGTTTAAATTGTTTTTGTGTTTTATGTTTACCGCCTCCGAAAGCACAGGGGTGAGGTCCCTCACCTGACCTACGCCTGCCTCGTCCGCGGTTTCACCTCGCGGATCTGGCGGGATCTGACCCGACCCTAATCTACGCACTCCTTGCGCATCACCCACCTGCAGGTGCACCTGGTCCCGGGTGCAAATCCGACCCGATTACCCATGTGGCTCTGGGAGAGCGTCCTTGAGCGAATTGCAGAGAAAGAGAGAGACGTTTGGGTAGAGGGACAGGGGTAGGTTTTGCATTGGCTGTGGTTTGAGCAGGAAAGAAGGAGCAGAGGAAGAAGCGAGCACTTAGCCACTGCAGCAAGGGAAGAAAAGAAGGAAGAAGAGGCTGAGTGTAGCAGAGAAAGAAGGAGAAGCCCTCGCAGAGAAGACAAGGAAGGAGAAAACTTCGAAGGAAAGCACAAAGAAGGAACATGAGCAGAAGAAGAAGGAACTCTGAAAAAAGGAAGACAGGAGAGGAACAAAGGCAGGAAGAAGAAGCCTTCGCAAGAAAAGAAGCAGAGAAGACAAACAAGAAGAAGGCAGAAGAGAGAAAGAAGATTACATTTAAGACGTCTGATATAGAAACCAGACGTCCAATTCTATTTTCTTTTAGAAATTCTTTTTATATAACTCTCTTTTAAGCAATTACTTTCATTTAAAAGTTGTATTCTTTGGGTTTGAAAGTACTGAGATTGCTCCCTGTGTTCGACCTCGGAGACTCTAGTTTTTCAAGTAATAAAATTCTCTATATTTGTTTGAATGTTTTGTCGGTTATACTACAACGTGATATTCTTTTTAAAACCCCACAAAAGCGAACAAACAGTGAGCTAGGTCTGGTCTTCCTGGAGATTACCTAACTAGCTGGAGTAGCTAGCTTAGGTTAAGTGGTTCAGCTTAACTAAGTTGAGCTGAGTTGAGTCTCCGGGAGCTGGACTTGAGCTGGCCTGATCTGGTTAAGGTCATCTTCAGCTGACTGGAGCTGAAAAGTGTTAGACTTGAGTTGAAGTGAACTCTTGTCAACTAGGTTGAACTAGCTTAAGATCTCAATGAACTGATTGGAGCTAAGATGAGCTAGACTCAACTAAGTTGAGTTGGATTTAAGCTGACTTGAACTAAGTTGAGCTACCCTGAGCTACCATCTAGCTAAGATGAGCTAAATGGAGCTTGAGAGAGCTAAAACTAACCTAATTTAGCTGGTATCCAGCTATGATGAGTTGGATTTAATTGAGTCCTAGCTGAATTGAGGTTCCTATTCACCTGTTGCCTTCTTGAATGTTAGGGTTTTAGGGATCTGGCTATTTGTTCATCCCTAACACTCAAATAAACATGTTAAAAATACAAAAAATCATGAAATGCTTGCCTAACCTAATAGATGCCTAAATGCTGCCCAGAAACTTGTTTGCGAAGTTAAAATTCTAAGACCTAGATCTATTTTAAGGCATAAAAATGATGATAAACTGGTGTTTATCAGGTTCCAAACCAACCCTAATATGATGGGAAACCTTGGATATCCATCTAAGGGTTGGGATCTAATCTTACTTAAATTTTATAGGCTTGTCCCATAACAACTAATGGGACGTTAGGATTTAGTATCCAAACATTAATTAATTGTAATACAACCCTTGGATTTTAACCTAATAAAATTAAGTACAATTAATCACCAAATAAAATGCAATTTAACTCCTTAAATCGCATTTAATTTATCCTATAAGTAGGAACCCATCAAAATCATTATTGGTTTCATCACGCTAATAATGAAAATTTTAGGATTCATGGAATTATGGCACTATGCCTTCCTTAGATATTTGATTGCGTAGCAATTATAGAACTTAATTAACCTAAATTATGTTAGAACCTAACTTAACTTGTAAATAGTGCATTCATAAACTGCATATCATGCATTGCATTCTTTTATTCAGCTATACATAGAATAATGCTATTTTACTATAATAGTTAATGTTTATGGTTGTTTATAGGCAATAAAGAGTTTGGAAGATGTCCTGAGCTAAATAAAGTTGTCTAGGAGTAGAAGTTGAAGCGGAGCTGGAGTTGAAGCTTGGGAATAAAGACTAGAAGGAAGGCTGAAGATATATATATATATATATATATATATATATATATATATATATATATATATATATATATATATATATATATATATAGAGAGAGAGAGAGAGAGAGAGAGAGAGAGAGCAAGACAACTTGCTTGAAATAATTGTAGAAGAAGAAGAAGAAGAACCCTAGATAATCCTATCCTTATCCTTAGAACCCTAGGATAACCATATTCTAGTACCTAACCCTGAACCACCTCCATACTAGGTCAACTGAGCTCAAGAGCCTAAAACATGGATAACATTATCCTATGTGCGTATCTATCTTATCCCTATTCCTATTCTACTATCCACAACCCTAACCCACCTATCCCTAACCCAATCCTCACCCTAGAAACCTATATAGGCTCATACCACCCTCAATTGACTCAACCTGAGAAATTGTGTTAGCCACCAGTCAATTGGGTCCACTAGGACCTGATTAGGCTAACCTAAGATTGATTAGGCTCACTTGAGACTAATTAGGCCCAACCTAAACCCAATTGACCAACCTACACTTAATTATGTGCATCACCACTTGATTGGGTGCACCCAATCCCAATTAGGTTTACATGGAACCCAATTGGATCCATTCAATGCTACCCATGTCTAATTAGACTTAACCCTAACCTATTTAGGTTCACCCACATATTCATTAGGTTCACCATATCCAATCAGACTTACACACACACCTAATTAGACTTAACCCACTCAATTAGACTCAACCCAAACCAATTAGGTTAACCCAACCCAATTCAGACCTAAATCTACAACTAAACCTACAAAATTTAAACACAACACAAACCCCACAACCTAGTCCACGCCAACCTAACTACCCCCCACTAAAGGTGGAGACCACAACCACCACAGCCTCCCCTCCTATGCGTAACCTAAGACCTACCCTTCCAACATAAAAAGCCTTCTTCTTGGCCGCCACCCCCATTCTTCTTCTTCCTCCTTCCTCCTCCATTAGCTCCAAATCCAAGCCTTTTCCCTTCCACCCTAAGGCCGTCCACCACCTTCATAGGTGGCCAACCACCTCCCTCCTCTAATCTCCAATCCAAGGCCATCAATGTCCTCCTTATAGGAGCACCATTGGTGCCCTCCTCCCTAATTTCTACTAGGCAATTTCCTCTTCTTTCTTTTCTACATTTTATTATCATTGAAAGTTGTTTTATTTTTCTTCTTTCTTTCTCTTGGCATGCCTAGGCTATCCCTAGGTAATGGGCATGCCATCTGCTCCTTTGCAGAGTGTAGGCGGTCATTGCGACTAAGCCTACCCTTTAGTGTCGAAGGCTCTCACAATCTAATCCCGATGGGGTGGCTTTCTAGTAATTAGTTTCATGTTCATGTTATTTTCATCTTGATAAGCTCTCCTCTATGTGTGCTTATTTGAACATTTATGTGCTATTTTGTGATGCAATGAAAAAATGTATTTTCTGATCATGTGCTTGTGCTAAAAGCTTGGATTTTTGTGCATCAACCTGGTGATTTTCACGCCCACCATCACCACACCACACGCCACCCTACCCTCAAGGTAGGTTGTCCATCTGCCCTACCACCACCACCATCTTGCTCATACTTACCATCACCACCTTAGATTAAGGTTTAGTTGTATTCATTTCTGAAAAATAAAAAAAATTGCAAAAGAAAAAATCTCAAAAAGAATGATAATCACAAGTCATACTTCATTCCAAGTTGAAAATCAATTTGAAATGCATTTTTGCCTCCCAGAGTTCGACCGAGACTCCTTTGAGTTTCGTTATAAATTTTTGTTTAAGTTAATTTGTTCACTATACTACGACATAAAAATCAATTAAAACACAATTTCACATGAATCTAAACTCGGCCAAATGGCGGCATTGTTGAGGAGGCACAGTGAGGATTTCTAGATTAGGATTTTGTATTCATTTAAACTTGTTTTGATTTTATTTGTTGATTAGCTGAAGCAAGGAGTTTGCACACACATCGACTCGTGGTAAAGACCACAGGTATAATTTCTTACTCCTCTCTTGTTTGATTTGCTTTCTTAAGTTTAGTAGAGAAAAAAAAAATCCTCAAAAATCTGATCAAAAGTGGTGTGGGAATGTTTGCATGATCATATATTATATTAAAAACACTAAACCCTAATTTTGATTTTCGAGTAGACCAGAAACCTAGTTTTTAAAATTCGTGCACCACTGTTTAAACATTTTAAAATTGTGACATTTTTACAGGAAAACTCGGCCAAATGGAGGCATTGTCGAGGAGGCATGGCGAGGATTTTTAGATTAGGATTTTGTATTCATTTAAACTTGTTTTGATTTTATTTGTTGATTAGCTGAAGAAAGGAGTTTGCGCACACATCGACTCGTGCTAAAGACCACAGGTATTATTTCTTACTCCTCTCTTGTTTGATTTGCTTTCTTAAGTTTAGTAGAGAAAAAAAAAATCCTCAAAAATCTGATCAAAAGTGGTGTGGGAATGTTTGCATGATCATATATTATATTAAATGCACTAAACCCTAATTTTGATTTTCGGGCAGACCAGAAACCTAGTTTTTAAAAATTCGTGCACCACTATTTAAACATTTTAAAATTGTGACATTTTTACTAGAGATGGCCTTTCTAATTGGCTTTCATTTGGTACCTGTCCTAATCCTTAATTCACAATATACTGTCCTAATTAATTCATTTTGTAAGGGTGGATTAGAACTATCTAGAGCGACTGATAAGTCAAATTTGGAGAATTCTTCCTACCTCTACACAACTTGTATTAATATGAAATCATGGCAGTTGAAAGCTTATTAAATTTAATGTCTTCAATAAACTTTTCAAAATTTTTGGATACTTTTTGATTGATTGTCTATCTGATTATTTGAGGTACTGTCAGTGTGCCCTAATTAGTAGTTAGTCACTATTAAATCTAGATTAAATCAATGAAATCTTTAAAAATCAAGAAAAATTTTTTTTGTGAACCTGACTTGGTGTGTGAATAATACCCTTAAATTGGGATCATTTTGATACTATTTACATACCTTTCAAACTGAACCTTGTTAATATTCGATGTTTTTAGAATTAGAAAGAGCATAAACCCTAGGTGCTTCACATTAGGGTTTAATTTTTTAGAGACCCAAAACAAGTTGTTTGAACCTGTTTTGTGTGCAATAGTCTAATAGGTAGGAGACTTGCTTTGATTGATTGACTCCCCCATCTATATTAATTAAAATCGATTCACACATCCACCTAGGAAAAAATCACCTAGACTTAACAAAACACTTAGGAGCTAGGGTTAATTCCAAGAATCAAACTCAAACCCGTGCATGCCATTATCTTTGACTTAACACGTTAAAAAGCAAAAATCCTAAAAATAAGTTGATCTAAGAGTTCAAAGTCTAAAATCCGATCATCTAATCAAGAGGTCCACACCCTTTCTCCAAGGCACCAAGCCTTGTTTTGTTCACCAACCCCTTGTAGCTGGTAAGAGGTTGCTAAGACCTCTGATGTGTCTTCTTCAGGAAGACCTTCTACCTCCCACCCTCCTATCCCTATTCATTCTTCTTCCCTGTCCTCTTCTCTAATGTACATGAATCCCTACCCTCATCTTTCTTATTACCTTTAGGGTTCTCTCTCTCCTAACTCAGCTATGATTCTGACTTCTTCTGGGTGGGAGGCTCCTCATCAACATCCAAGATATGATTACTTCTCCCACACTCATCCCCCGATTTTCTTAGAACCCGACCCCTAAAGATCAAACCCCTACTTGAACCAAAATCGACTTATAGGCCCTAGCACCACAACGTAATCAGATGCCTCAACTGAATTAGAAAGGCAAAGCCAAGAGTTAGAGAAGAGATGTGAAAACCTACTAGCCAAGATTTGAGGGCTACAACAAGGATAAGGCTTGGCGTAGTCATAATTGTATCAACACACTCACTCCCTCTAAGTATAAGAGACTTGAATCACCCAACCTAGTGGATCTAGTGACTCATCTTTAGGACTCATTGACCAATTAGGACACACTAGCAACTCAATAGACTCTTGCTACCCTAAGGAGGTATCTTGGACTCAGCTAGCCTAGAAGGCACCATTGAACCTATATTCTAACTGGGATAAATCATATGGGGAATGCACCATTTCTGACACTCTTGTACTTGATGATATTTCATTAAAAGATTGGACCAATGGACCACAGGTACATGATCACGCATTGAGTTCTCAATTAACTTCCTATATAGTTAGCCCTACTCAGGGTGGTACACAATTTGATTCATATCTAGATTCATACAACCCTAAGTGGAGAAACAATCCTAACCTTTCATGGCCACCCTAAAGAAAAAATCAAGCCCAAGACCATTCTAGGCCTGCCCTGAATTCCACTTCATCCATCTTAGGTCAACCCTTTAGTGCAACCCAACCCACTATCACATTGGAGACTATCATGAACCTTTCGTTGGATTAGTACAAGAAAAATGAAGAAAGGCTGATTGAGTTGACAAAAGAAATTCAAGCACAAGGGGACCAAATCAAGAGACTACAATGATATCCTTACTCGCTTATACAAACTCCTCACTCTTATTCTCCACTCATTCTTTTTGCCCCTCCTCCAGTATATCACATTTGCCAATGTGCAGGTGCTAACTCCTTAACCACTAAATAAAAGAGAAAAATAAGAAGCCCATCCAAATGATCTGATTCGGGAACATCTAAAAATCTTAAGGTCAAACTTGCATCAGACTCTGACTCAGACTCTACAGAGAAAAAGAAGAAAAAGGCCCCTAAATTTGATTTGAGCTTCTTACCCTTTCCTGGAGCCTTAAAGAGAGAATCAAAACAAAATAAAAAGGCTTGCACACAAAAAAAGGTAGTTTTGTTTGCATATCTGAGTGCAATTGTTTTGGGCACTATACCTCCTAAAAACACCAACCCTGGAAAACCTCTCATTTCCTGTGCCATCAAAGGATTCACCTTCAACAGAGCCCTTGTGGACATAGGGTCTTCAATTAGCTTGATTCCTACCACCCTTTTTGAGCATATGGAGATCTGCACCATACACCAGTGACCATTAAATTGGCAAATGGCTCCACCAACATACCTAGGGTGTAGTTTATTATGTAATTTTTAAAGTGCCAGGTCTTAGCTTCCTAGTCGATTTTATTGTATTGGACATGGACATACCAGAGAAGCTTAGTGATTCACCCATTATTCTAGGTTGCCCTTTCTTGGTTACGACCAAGGCCTAGATAGATTGCTACTTAAGATGTATGGAATGGGTAGCGACAAAGAGGCACATAGATATTTTTGCAGCTACTAATAAATTAAAATTTGTGGATGTTTCAGAAAGTGATTCGAAGGATGACTCGGAAGAGGCCATGGCTATTGATACATGGGTAGGACCACGTCACCATTCATATCAAAACTCACCTAGCTCGGCATCTCCTTTGAGACCCACATCCTTGACATCTGACTCACATGCTGGGGTCACAACCACACAAATCATCACTGAGGAGCCGCCCTTGGACTCATAACCACTTTTGAGATTACAACACATGGTAGGAAAGTACAAGGATAAGGTTGCAATTTATCTACATCAAGTCCAGACCACTACTTATCTGAGGTAGAGACAAACTTTGATTACAACCCAAGAATATCTAATGATAATTCTTCAAGAGCTAGAATCCTTGACTAGGATGTTGCTACAAGATCATGCGCTTCAAGATGTACTCCTACTGCAATATCAAGTCCAGTCTAGCCTTAATGACCCTAGGGAACTTGACATGGTTGTACCCCAAGTTGAAACACCTAAGGAACCAACACAAATCCCAGATTCTAAGGTTATTATGGAGGATTCTTTGGGTCATCTACCCGAAGTGGATGAAATTGATGTCTCAAAGGATGATTTTGAAATACAATACAATCTTATGGAAGAGACATCTAATGGGGTTATTGAAGCTGATTGCGACACATCTCCTCCCCACCTTTCTCAAGGCCGTCCCTCCTCTTCCTCTCCTTCCCTTCAAGTTGTCCTCCTTCCTCCTCCAAGGCATCTCCACCCTCCAAGGTACTCCTCCATGGATGGTTGAAGAAGAAGCTCTTCTTGAAGGCTCCTTTAAGGGTGGCAAGAAGAAGGAGAACACAAGGGGTGCAACCCTCTTCTCCTCTCTTCATGTGGGCATGTGTCCTCTCTTCTCCATAGAGATGATGCCCCCTCTCTCCTCTTCTCTTCTCTTGGATGACCATTAAGGTGTTCCATACCTTGGGTGGTCATCCTCCCTCTTGGCTGGTGTGTAGGTGGTCATTGCAACTGAGCCTAGCCACCACCATCACACAAGGCCAATGGTCTTCTATGGCATTCCAGAGTGATGGATTTGTTTCTTTTTACGTATTTTAATTTCTTGCAAGTTTAATATGTTAATGGATGCATGTTCAACATTTTTTGTTCATTTTTATGTGAATGTTTTAATTGATTTCATGTGTATATATAGATCTGAATTTTTATGTGCATTGTTCGCTTCATTTCATCATTGTATATACATGCCTCCCCCTTAGTCTTCTTAGGGTCGTCCCCCTTAGGTTAGCACACCATGTTGCACGGCCATCATGGCCTTCACTTAGTTGCATGTAGGTTTGAGGGTTTCCTTAGTTTCGTGTTCAAAAGATAAAACACCAAAAAATATTCAAAAGATAAAAAGATCAAAAAGATTAGGTTAGGTTAGACTTAGGTTAGTGAATCGAATTTCCAAGTCTAAACAACTTTTACTTTTCAATACGCCTCCTAGAGATAAAAAGGCCAATCCTAGATTATAGTATAGGTTAGCACAAGTATACTACGACAATGACTTTTCAAAATTAATTTTCGCGCAAATCATCCGATCAGTATTCCAAATGCCCATGAATCCTTCACACTGGAAGATATATGTAACACCTAGGATTAAATCCTAGATTCACCATCCATCCTATCATAGTTTATAAATTTTTCATGTTCTCCTTGTATCATTGAGATGAGAATGAAAATCAGATCAATTTCCAAAGGTCTGTCTTCTTCTCTTTCATGTATGAGACTGATTAGGATCTATACAATAATGCATGGAATTTTGTACTTCTCAATATATGTAGAGCGATCTCGAGTCTCCTGATTTACTATGTATACTTATGATAGTAGATTTCTGTGCATGATTCCTTCGAGAGATTGTGTCCCTTGTGCCCTCTTATGTATACCAGCCTTCTAGTCTCAACACTAAGGTGGATGCATCGACTATCAATCCACTAAATGTGCACATTTAAGCACAGAGACACACATCTATCTCATGTCAAAGGATACGTCTTCTCCATGATAGTGAGAAGAGGACTTCCGCATCTCCATCTTGTAGTCAACTCCATCAACTTGTGTGATAGCCCTAAATCTTCATTTCTATGTAGAGGATGTGCATCAAGGGCATCAGTCAGGCAACGGTCTCTAGAGAAGATTGTCATCTCTTCTCTAACTAAAGACAATAGTTGGATATCATGATGGTTGATGACTTATTGAAATCCTTAATCCAAACCGTTTGGATCTTTGATACTTGTCATCGATATATCCAGCATGGCTATAGTATATTATCCCAATTGTATTGAAGGATCCATTTAATTGCAAGAGTGTGTCCACGTGATCTAACATTTAAATCTGAATCACCGATCAAGTGATTCAACTCAGGTTGGTTCACTTAAGGCACATAGCTCCAACACTTGATTAAATTAAAAAGCTCTCAACAAGGACTAAAAGTAATTCCAATTGGTTAATTCAGAATTAATGATGTAATTGACTCTATTAAGAGTCTGAGGAAGGATTATTGGATCCTAGGGTCTCAAGTGAAACTCAAAGAGATCTAGTCAGTCCTTAGGATTGAGTAATCCTAGTATTGGTCCAAAATTGAATAAAATGATGGATTAAGCCATGATAGGTGGACACGTAAGGCTTGACACCTTGACCTCATAAACCAAGGGTTCACCATTATAGGTTGGAGGCCCAAAAATTTAAGGTAGCTAGTGACTACTAGTGGTCAACCTTGGAACCTTTGAGGTTCTTAGTTGTAGTGATGAGCCATGGGCCATCATCGAAAATGAGGTACTCATACGTACTTGGATCCAACTCAATGAATGGTGCTCGAGCACGTGGACTCAATACAAATGGTGGATTGAGAGGGCACACCTGGAGTGCATGCTTTAAGCCGGAGCATTGGTGTGGCTTGTAAACATCTGACCAACCTCATTCGTAAGGGTATTTAGTCAAAGTCTCATCCGATGATAGAATGAGAGAGCACACCTGGAGTACATGCTCCTCGTAGGAGCATTAGTGTGGCTCATAAACATCTGGCCAAATCTGCTACCAATGATCTGAATTATCATTGACTGGACCTCAATAGATTCGAGTTGAGCTTGCTCCTTATGATCTCGAGGCTCTGGCATGGGTAGCTCCCAAGAGGTTCGACTCTCCCGACTAATGTCATCAACATTCTCATATGATGAGGATGGGTACGCTTTTCTTAAGGACCACCAATACTTCTAGTCTCTCCCCTAATCAAGGAGAGACTATCGGACTGTAATTCAAGAGGAGGATATGTCTCGATCACCTTTTCTAGAGAAGAATGATTTTCGAATCTGACTACTGAGGTGAGTGAAAGAATGATTATTTGTAATAAATCTTGGGGTAACTATTGGGATGGGAGAGTTTAGCTATTTAGCATGCAGTGTAAATGCTAGTACATTGCCTATTTTCTCTTGTTGGTATAGGTAGTTGTCCCTACTGAGCCACTTGACTCATTTTGCACTTGTGACCTACTTTTAGGGCCCAATAGTATGGGGCAATACCCTTGTAGTGAACACGTCTGAGAGAGACTACATTAAGCAGGTGAGACAACATTTCTACATTGATCTATGATTTTTAAAGGACCTGATGAGGGAGTAGTTGCATCCAAGTTCACTATTGGACCCTTCCATTGATGATATGTGGGAGGCTTTAGCCAAGTTCGTCACCACCTCCTGCCTCTTGCATCATACATCTGTCAAACATCCATACTCAAGAAGTCTAATGCTCTTTTCTGTTTTGGTAGGGGGTCGCTTTGGTAGTACTTTGTTTTGTTTTCATAATATTTTAAACCCTTTTTCTTATGTGTAAATATTGCAGTTGGCACTATTTTTTTATGTAAATCAATATTATAAGTTACTTGTGGGCCCTGTATATATTGTACATGATAACGGTGGACTCTGAATGGTGCTTAGTTAGTTTTAACTATTTTTCTATTGCTTTACCTCTTATTTTGCTCCACTTTACAATTTGCTGCTTGTAAATGAAGCTATATGGTAATTGATGAGAGGCTCATCATGGCTTCTAATTATCCCTAATTAACTAGTTTCCCTAGTTAATTAGCTAGGAATATGCATATATAAGGGTTAATTATGTAATAAGGGACAGACCATTAAAGGATCTAAAAATAAGTTTAAAATGCCTAATTATCAGTCAATAAATATTATTAATAATTTAATTAATAAATGGACTCAAATTATCACTAACTATTTACCTAAATAATACTTTATTTAACTTAAGTGTAACTTAAGACCTAAGTCTTTAATAACTTAAGTAGGTTAAATAAATTAAAATAAAAGTAAATAAAAGGGTTAAAAATGTGAACACATGTGAATACAAGGGTTAAAAAGTAAATAAATTAAAATAATAATTAGCTAAATTATAAATATATATAAAAAGTTAGAAAATAAAATAATTTAAATTAACCTTAAAAGCCTCTGTTTACATTTCGATCCTTGGAATTCTTTGCACTTGAGTCCTTTTATTTCGTTTAGGTCCTTAACTTTTCACGTAAACTGGTCCTTGTGAACACTTCTGTTCTTCTTCATTTCTTCTATAGCCGCTTGAACGACTGACGTTTGGTGGTGATGTCACTGATGGGAACACCATCATGAGCCCTAACTAGCCCATTTTAACCCAATGAAGTCAATAAATGCTCCTACATAACCAACTGAAGGTCATAATTCATTGGATAACCTTTCTGAGAGAAACATAAGAAACTAAGGGTAAAACTGTAATTTTACTAATGCAGTACAACCACGGGTTTTCTCAAGGGCTGAATAAAGGTTAAATGGTCTTAATAAGATAACAAGTGGGTTGGATCAGACAGAAATGGGTTTGCGTGTGTTCTGAGAATTAAATGATTTTTGAAACCCTAAAAACAGACCTACTTAATTAACCAAGGTTCTGGTTAGGATAAAATTCACTTAAACCCTCTAAAAATAATAGAAAAATATTCTTTAGGGTTTAGTACTTTTAATTTGGCCATCAAAACCTATCTTGACCTAAAATGGAATCTCAGACATATATTTATCCTAATTTAGGTTTTTACATAAATTACCCAGTCAAACATGGTTAAAACCAAAATCCAGCTTCACTATTGGATTCTTTAGGTCCAAATTAGGTTTGTACCAAAATTTGGACCTAAGGGGAACTTGTCTTGACCTAGTTTGCAAAAAGGTCACGTTTGATTACATTTCTACCCCCAACTTTCAAAAACCCTTGCAAATAGTGCCCTAGCTTCTTCGTCGTCTTCACAATTAGGTCCCTCCACCATTATCGTAGAGGAAACCTACTCCGACAACCTTTGATAGGTAATATCTCCTTGATTGCTCGGAGAATCTCTTCCAAAATTGGAAGGAAGGTCCTATGAGAAATTCTCTCCAGTTTGAACCCATTGATGAGCTTTGATTCCCTCCCAATCTCTCATGCGAACGCATGAGAGATTTGGGTATCCTAACAGCTCCCAAGTCCGGTGACCTTCCAGAAGCCCTATTTAAAGAAGCCTAGATCCTCCCGACTTCTCTACGCTCGAATTTAGCTGTGATTCCCCTCAATTCATCTCTCCCTCTCACGGCCGAAGGCTTCTCGACGTCCGATGATCCTCTCTGCTCTTTCTCATCGTCTGATCACCATACCTGCGGTGGATTCCTCCTTGTTCTTCTCCACATCTCGTCGTACCAGTAGACGCCCGTTCCTCTTCGTCCTCATTGTTCCCACCTCACCGGAGCCACCTTCGTCTCCGACGTCGGCCACACTAGACCCGACGCCCTGTAGGTTTCGCTACCAGGAGGGGTGACGTAAAAATATTGTGGAAATAAAAATATAAAGCAATCTCACAAAAATCAATCGCACAATGTACACAGGTATTTTTAGGTGGAAACCCAAACCGGGTGAAAACCACCACCTAACCCTCTCGAGTTAGGATTTTCCGATCAACCTAGTTGATCAAATCCACTAACCGAATCACTTTGAAACGAGGGTGATTCAACCTCAGTACAACCACGCTACAAGTACGAGGGTAGCGTTCCTCAACCCCTTCTCTCCACGAGAAGGATTTTGTCCCACGAAGGAGACGGGAATTCGCAAAGCGAATACCCAACCAAAAGACAAAGATAAAATAAACAATAGTCCTATAGAGCCAACAAAATAATTAAACCTAGCTTCTATAGGAAATAGGAAACTCCCCTTTGCAAGGAGTGCGTCGACGATGACGCGGTGCGTGTGCCACGCGATGGCGCTACGTCGCTCTCGTTAACAACGTCGGGAGAGCGGGTGCGCAACGGTTGAATGCTCTCAAGAAAATGGAGCTTGAGCTTGGAGAGCAAGAGAGTCTTTTCTTTGGACACAAAAGGTTTGAAAGTGTATTGCAAGGTGTGTGTCTTAGTGTGTATATCTTGTGTTTGTGTTACAAAGGTTCCCCTCTATTTATAGAGGCCTTAGGAAGGCTTTGGAAGGCTTGGAAAAGCTTCCATAGCCGTTGGGTGCAAAGCCCAAGAGAATCAGGCCGAAATCAGGACAATGATTACATTTGACAGGGTTATCAGACGTCTAACTATGGCATCAGACGTCTGGAAGGCCACTTTAAGACGTCTGATTCCAAGGTCAGACGTCTGATTTTATGCGGGTTTCTTCCTGACTTGAATCAGATCTAAACAGGGTTTTTGTGCAAGTCCATCAGACGACATACAGGACGTCTGGTACTATGTCTGGACGTCTGGAAACCTACTTTTACTGTGGGAATTGATTTCCAAACGTTGCAACGGCTAGAAAATCTCTGAGAAGAGATTTTGGGTCAGCCGAGACAAAACGGTCATTTATCAGACGTCTGGTAAGTCCTAAGGACGTCTGATAAGGCTCTAACGGTCATAATCTTGAGTGTCTTCTAAGCCAGCCAACGGTCCACTAACTGGACGTCTGGCAAAGTCATCAGACGTCTTCTAAGACGTCTGGTCTAAGGTCTGGACGTCTGATTTCATCAGACAGAACTAACTATGTCCAGCCTAACAGTTATCAGACGTCTGAAACAACAGTCAGACGTCTTAAAATTCTTTATCAGACGTCTGATTCGTGAATTAGACGTCTGGAAATTCTGTTTTAACCCTATATTGGTTTTCTAAGTGTTCTACAGAAAACCTAAGTATCCTAGGGTTGTGCAGGTGTTCCTAGGACTACTGTTAGGGTTCTTTGAGGCTCTTTAACATAATGTCTAAGGAAAATAAAGAGCAAGAAAATAAATACAAGAGATACATGAAAGGATAAAAAAGAATCTATCCTATTCTTCTTGTCTTCCATCTCCAATCTTTCGCTCCACGCGAACCTCCTTTGTTTTCCGTCAAGCTCCTCCAATCCGTCCTGGATGCGAGCTCGAACTCCGTTTAAACACGTCCGCATTTGCAATTGACCTGAAATCTAGGACTCAAATTGCAAATGTTAAATAACACGTGTTTTGTTATCATCAAAACAAATGATCGTGGTGCTCTAGCACCAACAATCTCCCCCTTTTTGATGATGACAAAATCGTAAATAATGCATAAAAATCCTCCCCCTTTTTGACATTATCAAAAAGGTTTAATTGATTTTACATTTCCTATAACTCCCCCTTAAAACATGCTCTTCTATGAGTTTCTTTTAACAAAGGTAATATTCTCCCCTTTTTGTAACAACAAGATAGCTATTGTTTTTCTCCCCCTTACTAAAGGAAATTTAGCTACCTTATTTCTCCCCCTTAAAAATTGACAATTAGCTCATAAGATTTTTAACTCCCCCTATCTAAATGCTACTGATAAAAAGATAGGGTAAAGGGTTTTACCTCACCTACCATGGCCAATAAAATGGCCCGAATGGTGGTGGTGGATGCCACATCGGATGGGGCTCTCATCCGTAGCTTGGAGGCCCGGGCATCGGCGCCGGTCTCCAATCTGGTGGTCGACGTGCGGCGGGTCCATCGTTTGTCCGCCATCTCGTCGGTCTTCTTGTTCTCCTCCTTGGTCTACTCCTTGGTTCTCCCAATTCGAGTTGACCAGCCTTGAGCTTGTAGGTCCAGTCCTGTGTATTGTAGTTATCCCTGAATCCTACAAAATAAGATTCTAATTCTTTTTTCGGTATCCAAGTGGGCTTGGATCCGGATTTGTTAGAGGGTCTCCTTGATGGAGATCCTTTCTCAACCTTAGGGCTATAAAACTTATCTACTTTGTTGATTAATTTGTTAGAATTTTCCCTAAGACATGCAATTTCTCTTTCTATAATTTGCATCTTAGTCTTTAAATCAAAAATTTCTAACTTTAGACTATTATTTTCCTCAATCAATTTATTATTTTCATTGATGAGGTTATGATTATCTAATAATAGGTTATCATCCTTAGGACTAGCTTCTGTGTCCTTAAGTTATTTTTCTAACCTATCATTTTCATTTTTAAGAAAACTAAGGTTCTTCTTCATGCTTTTGTTTTCTATTTTTAGTGATTTACTAATATCGAATAATTCATTAAAAGCTTCTTGTAAATCAAAATTTACCTCATTGTCGGAGTCGCTTTCGCTGTCGATGTCGCTTTCTCCGATTGCCATGAAACCAAGGCACGTGGTTTCCTTCTCTCCGAGATCTTCTTCCGAACTCGTCTCCTCATGAGTGCCGTCCAACCTCCTCCATATCTCGTGGGCGGTGGTGCACTCTTGGATTCGTTCGAATTCTTTCGGACTCAACGCGCAATACAAGGCATTCATTGCCTTTGCGTTGAGTGAGAGATCTTGAATCTGCAGCTGCGAGTAGCCTCCTTGGGGTCGCTTCGGGATCTCGTATGGGGTTTCGCAACATCCCCATAGAGCGAAGTCCGTGGCTTGAAGCCACGTCTTCATCCTCAACTTCCAATATCCGAAGTCCCTCTCGTCGAAATAGGGTGGTCGGACGGTGGATTGCCCTTCGGAGATTCTGACTGCGGCTATGCTTCCCTCCATGATCTAGATCCTCGCCGGTTTGTAACGCCGATTTCGCGAGACCTGCTCTGATACCAATTGTAGGTTTCGCTACCAGGAGGGGTGACGTAAAAATATTGCGGAAATAAAAATATAAAGCAATCTCACAAAAATCAATCGCACAATGTACACAGGTATTTTTAGGTGGAAACCCAAACCGGGTGAAAACCACCACCTAACCCTCTCGAGTTAGGATTTTTCGATCAACCTAGTTGATCAAATCCACTAACCGAATCACTTTGAAACGAGGGTGATTCAACCTCAGTACAACCACGCTACAAGTACGAGGGTAGCGTTCCTCAACCCCTTCTCTCCACGAGAAGGATTTTGTCCCACGAAGGAGACGGGAATTCGCAAAGCGAATACCCAACCAAAAGACAAAGATAAAATAAACAATAGTCCTATAGAGCCAACAAAATAATTAAACCTAGCTTCTATAGGAAATAGGAAACTCCCCTTTGCAAGGAGTGCGTCGACGATGACGCGGTGCGTGTGCCACGCGATGGCGCTACGTCGCTCTCGTTAACAACGTCGGGAGAGCGGGTGCGCAACGGTTGAATGCTCTCAAGAAAATGGAGCTTGAGCTTGGAGAGCAAGAGAGTCTTTTCTTTGGACACAAAAGGTTTGAAAGTGTATTGCAAGGTGTGTGTCTTAGTGTGTATATCTTGTGTTTGTGTTACAAAGGTTCCCCTCTATTTATAGAGGCCTTAGGAAGGCTTTGGAAGGCTTGGAAAAGCTTCCATAGCCGTTGGGTGCAAAGCCCAAGAGAATCAGGCCGAAATCAGGACAATGATTACATTTGACAGGGTTATCAGACGTCTAACTATGGCATCAGACGTCTGGAAGGCCACTTTAAGACGTCTGATTCCAAGGTCAGACGTCTGATTCTATGCGGGTTTCTTCCTGACTTGAATCAGATCTAAACAGGGTTTTTGTGCAAGTCCATCAGACGACATACAGGACGTCTGGTACTATGTCTGGACGTCTGGAAACCTACTTTTACTGTGGGAATTGATTTCCAAACGTTGCAACGGCTAGAAAATCTCTGAGAAGAGATTTTGGGTCAGCCGAGACAAAACGGTCATTTATCAGACGTCTGGTAAGTCCTAAGGACGTCTGATAAGGCTCTAACGGTCATAATCTTGAGTGTCTTCTAAGCCAGCCAACGGTCCACTAACTGGACGTCTGGCAAAGTCATCAGACGTCTTCTAAGACGTCTGGTCTAAGGTCTGGACGTCTGATTTCATCAGACAGAACTAACTATGTCCAGCCTAACAGTTATCAGACGTCTGAAACAACAGTCAGACGTCTTAGAATTCTTTATCAGACGTCTGATTCGTGAATGAGACGTCTGGAAATTCTGTTTTAACCCTATATTGGTTTTCTAAGTGTTCTACAGAAAACCTAAGTATCCTAGGGTTGTGCAGGTGTTCCTAGGACTACTGTTAGGGTTCTTTGAGGCTCTTTAACATAATGTCTAAGGAAAATAAAGAGCAAGAAAATAAATACAAGAGATACATGAAAGGATAAAAAAGAATCTATCCTATTCTTCTTGTCTTCCATCTCCAATCTTTCGCTCCACGCGAACCTCCTTTGTTTTCTGTCAAGCTCCTCCAATCCGTCCTGGATGCGAGCTCGAACTCCGTCTAAACACGTCCTCATTTGCAATTGACCTGAAATCTAGGACTCAAATTGCAAATGTTAAATAACACGTGTTTTGTTATCATCAAAACAAATGATCGTGGTGCTCTAGCACCAACACGCCCTCGCTGCCCCCCTTCATCCCTTGACTTCCTAGCTAAGTCCCCTCTCTCCTCTACTTTCTTCTCAGCTCTTCACTTTCCAAAATCCGCCGTAGACGCCCCTTCTCACCTCCATCCCTTCCATCTCCGGCCACCACCTCCGGCGAGGCCATCCCACCTCCACAGGCCACCAAAACCCTTGTCGACAAGCCCATGACCTTCGCCACACATCCTTGATCATTTACCCTCTCTTCATTCACCCATCCATCCACTCACAAGAGCCCCCGAACACACCCACTCACAAGCACACAGTCTGCCCTAGGCACGCACCCACGACCACTGTCACGCCACGCCACTACTCCCATCACATCCGCCATGCTCCGGCAATACTCCCTAAGTGTTTAATCGAATAGGCGAGATCGATGTTTAAAAGATGTTTGTTGCAGTATAAATGAAATCGCCTGGAAAAAAATAAGAATTTATTACTCGAAAACCTAGGTATCTGAGGTCGAACACAGGGAGCAAATTGGTATTTAAAAACTAGAATCACAACTTCCAACTTTATAAAATGTAATGACCAATCAAAGTTATAAAGCAAAAATGATATCAATGTGTAGAGAAGCTAAAAAATATAGAGATGGACGTCTGATATAAAAATCAGACGTCTTAAGTATTTGATGCTATAGTGCTTTCTCTATTCTTTTTCTTCTTTCTTCCTTCTCTGATTTCTGACTTTGCCTTCTGATTTTCTCTCTTCTTCTGCCTTCTATTCTCTGCAATTACTCTTCTTCTTCTATCTTCTTTCTTCTTTTTCTTCTCTTGTTTCCTTAGATTCCCTCTGCCTCTGATTCTCTGCTTGGCCGCACCTCTGCCTCCTTCCTTCTGCTTTCAGCCCTTGGCTTCTTCTTTCTTTCTTTCCTGTCTTTGGCCTCCTTTTCTTCTTCTGCCTCTGCTTCTGCCTTCAGGTCTTTTTTCCTTCTTCAACCTTTGCTTCTGCAACTGCAGTGCTTCCTTCTCCTTCCATCCTTAGTCGCTCCTACCTTCAGCTTCTTCCTCTTCTTCAGCAGCTACTTCCTCCTCCTTCAGTTTCCTTCCTTAGCTTCTTTGCGGCTGTGCCTTCCTTATCTCCTTTCTCCTTCTTTCTTCTCTACCTCCACACTGAAGCAAAACCTACCCCTACCCTCCCCCGCATCGCTCTCTCTCTATTTCTCTCTTCGCTCTCCCAGAGCCAGCCAATCGGGTATATGGGTCGGGTTACGCGTGCCCGGGTCCAGGCGCATCAGCGTGGGTGGTGCGCAGGAAGTGCAGGGTATACGGGTCGGGTACCAGGTCTGCGTGGGTGTGCGTCGCGGATGAGGCAGGGGCGTGGGTGAGGGACCTCACCCCGTGTTACTTGAGGTGCTTAGAAGAAAACACACAAAAAAAAAAGAGTCACCTGTGCCTACCATTTCCGAGGTAGGACTAAAGTCCCACCCGCTTCTTTGCGCGCCCGTAGGGAGGAATGGCCTTCCAATTGAGTAGCTGCAGTCGATGAAGGCCCTGATTGCTAGGTGTGAAAGGCTCGTAGAGGGATTCCACGCACCTGGGATGCATCTGCCTGGAGTGGGTCGTCCTGGAGAGAGCGAGGGAGCTTCTTCACACCTTCGCTAATGGTGACGGAGGTGCGAACTTGAAATGCATGAACACAGCCTTGTGGCTCTGTCAAACAACTTGGGAAGCTTCGCCGTGTCACGGCGAAGGTGAGGCGGGGGTTGGTGTGGTTAAGAATGGCCTAGGCATGCGTGCCTAGGTCGGACTGTGACCATGGAAGTGCGTGTGTCGGGTGAGGGTGGAGGGCATGTGTGGCGGTCAGTGGAGGAGTGAATGGTGATCAATGAGTGATGGCGAAGGTTCTAAGGTGGGTGGCAAGGCGTGTGGAGGGGTGAAGCGTCGGATTCGCCTCACTGGTGGTCTGTCGAAGGTGAGGGAGACGGAGGTGATTGGCGGCAGTCGAGGGGAGTTTTCTGAAATTAAGTGGGGGAAAAGAGAGAGTAGAGAGAGGGCACTTACTGAGGGTAGTTGGATGAAGGGGGAAAGGCGGAGGACGAGAGGTGCGTAGCTGCTGTTTCGGAGAAGAAGGCCCTGAAGTGAGGATGACGGCGACGAGGAAGGGATCGGAGAGGCACACGTGGGTACAACGCGACGCGAAGGAGCAAGGCGGAGAAGACTCTGCCATTGGTATGGTGGCAGAGTGATGAGAAGAGGGAGGAGGGATTGCCGGAGCTTGCGGGTAGTTGGCCGGAGACGAGGGAGGAAGAAATTAGGGGTGTATCTCAAGCCAATTCAAGCTTGAAAGAAGCGCCAAGGACAGGGGATCCTTTTATAGCTGCTGGTAGAGGTCCTTGTGCTTGGAAGGCAACTTCCAAGCGCAAGAATCGTTCCGAAGAAGGAAGGTGCAGAAGATACCCATGTCTTTCGAGTGTTCGCAAGAGAGGTATGGTGCGAATCAGATCTTGGGATTGTGTTCAGACGATAGGGAATTCCTCAGAGGATCCCCATACCAAATCTGAGAGATCTCTGAGGAATCAGGGAGTAATCCTCCTTGAAATCCTCGCCGGAGTGGGGCTCCTCCACTGTAATGGTGGAGGGACCAAAATGCAAAGAGTGGCGAGGAGGATAGGGGGGTTTGTGCAAAGGTTTCCAAAAGCTAGGGGTCAAAATGTAATTGGGTGGACTAATTTGCAAAGTAGGTCAAGATGACCTTCTCTTAGGTACAAATTTGGGTAAAAACATAATTTGGACCTAAGGAATCCAATGGTGAAGTTGGATTTTAGGTTTGACCACGTTTGACTGGATATTTTGCACACAAACCCAAATTAGGTTAAATATTGAGCTAGGACCCCAATCTAGGTCAAAATAGGTTCCAAAGGCTAAATTGAAGGTTCTAAACCCTAGGGTATATTTTTCCATGAATTTTATAGGGTTTAGTTGATTTTTATCCTAAATAGAACCTTGTGAAATTAAGTGGGTTTGTTTTAGGATTACATAATGTCATTTAATTCTTAAATTTCACAATAACCCTTTTCTGACTTAACCATCCCACTTTTCCTCTTATTAAGTCCAATTGACCTATGTTTAGACCCTGAGAAATCTCGTTGATGTACTGTAATGGTAAAATTGCAGTTTTACCCTTTAGTTCATGTTTTCTTCCCAGAACAGTAATCCCTTGAATTAGGCCTTCCTTTAGGTTATGTATGAGATTTTATTCACTTTCTTAGGTCAAAATGAGCTAGTTAGGGCTCATGATGAGGTTCTCATCCTACCCCCATGCCTAACTTTTGCTAGTCCCTTAGCAAATTTTCAAGGTTTTAATGTCTATTCTAGACTATGAGTTTCTTTCACAGTGTATGATAAGTGCTTTTTCTTTTTATTTTGATTAGGTTGGAATGCCGACAGTAGGCCTAGAGGTACTCAAGTACCAACCAAGATCCGGACCTGACCAGCTTTAGCCTCGGTCCTCTGCGAAGGATTTTAAGGTCGGCAGGAACTACCCTAAGGTTCATTGGACTTCGCGGTTAAAGCACCCGTGCTTGAGACATATTTTAGCCTTGGTTTAGTTTGTAGTGCATTTTTGTAAGAGAGAGACAGAGGATTTATTTGTTTGGAAAGTTTTCTCTCTCTTTTCATTTTATTTCTAGCTTCGGATTGGCTTCTCAACACGGTCTGTATCAGATTCCTTGTCCCCATCATCAATCCTCAAAGGTCATTGGCAATCGATGCTTCGTGAGAGCACCACCCATGGCAACCCCCAGAACCCTGGTTTTCGAGATTTCGAGATAATCTCGCCCATGGCGTTCCGTGGCTGAATCCAGACCTTGGCAATCGACATTTTGTGATAATGGCACCCATGGTATCTGAACCAACAGAGTGTTACATGCCCCTGGTAGGATATGTAAATATCCTAAGAGACAAGCACCGAGGAGACAATATGTTGTTACTCATCTTTGAGGGGAATTTCCCGCCTCTCCGCGCTAGGAACTCGTCCAAATCAACTTGTGTTGATCGGTCGCTCCTAATCTAGGCAACTTTTTCAGAACATTAAAATGCTTTTGCATGATTTTGATCGTTATGTGCACTGAACCAGACTATGTGTGGATTGGGGTGCTTAGGTTGTCGAGTCCCGCAAACCATAGGTCAGTTAACGAGGCCGAATACTCCCTAAGCCTTAGACCTAATACTTAAGTTTCGCATTTTCCCCAACCTCTTAAGCCTTAGATCGCACTTTTTCTCATTTTTCTCTTTTTTCTTGATGTGGTCTAGAACTTTAGTTAATCCCTTAATTTCATGCTAATGACTATTCTTTTTCTCTTTTTTATTTTGTGCTCCTTTTTGGCATTTTTCTCTTTTTCCTCCTCATGTTTTGTATAGCCCAAAAATTTCTCTCCCCCCTCAGTTTTTTTTTGTTCTTTTTCAAGATTTTTTCATTTTTTTGTTGTGTTTTTTTGTGATATGTGATTTTTTTGTTGAAACCTTTCTTGTGATATGATTTTTCATAACATTTTGCACTTTCATACCCCCCATGCCTATGATTTGCAATGTCCCCATTGTAAATTAGGTGGGTTCGAATTCAGCTTAGTTCATTCATTCGGACAGGTGTTGGGTGGGCGAACGGGTCAAGGTGACTGTTGCGAATGATTTCTAGACTCGGGTACGGGTACCTGAGGTGGAGTCGGCTGTTCTAATGGATGAACCCTAAAGTGCAATATGAATTTAGCATAGAAATGTTAAGAAAGGTTTTTTTTCAAAGAATGATGGGTTGCCTCCTGTTAAGCGCTGAGTTTTACGCCATCGGCTGGGCACAATGAGCTCAGGGAGAATGGAGGATAAAGGCTGTCTCAGCCAAATCTGTATTGGTCATGTCAATGAATGGTTTAAGTCTCTGACTGTTCACGAAGAAGGGTTCGGAATCATGGCTGAGTGGATTGATCTCGATGGCTCCATTTCCAAAGATTTTTCGGACTAGGTAGGGTTCAATCCATTTAGATCATAGTTTTCCTGGGAACAATTTGAGTCTGGCATCGAAGAGTAGGACCTTTTGACCAGGATGAAAGATCTTTCTAGATATGTGCTTGTCGTGAAAGGCTTTAACCTGCTCTTTGTAAATTCGCGAGTTCTCATACGCATCGTGGTGTAATTCATCGATCTCGCACATTTGAAGCTTTCTATGGGTTCTAGCCTTAGAAAGATCTAGGTTGCAGTTCCGTACTGCCTAATAGGCTTTATGCTCCAATTCGACGGGGAGATGACACGCCTTCTCGTACACCAGTCTGAAGAGAGACATACCTAATTTGGGTCTTGTGGGCGGTCCTATAAGCCCACAAAGCTTTCGGAAGCTGGGATGACCAATCCTTCCTGTCAGGTCGAATAGTAACTTGGAGGATTTTCTTGATCTCTCAGTTTGATAGCTTAGCTAGACCATTAGTTTAGGGGTGGTAAGGAGTAGAGATTCGATGCGACACCCCGTATTTGGTCATCAGTGACCTGAACTGAGCGTTTGTGAAATGGGTCCCTCCATCGAAAATTATTGCACGTGGAATCTCGAACCGTGAGAAGATGTTTTGGTGAATGAACTTGATAACAACTTTGTGATCATTGGTTCGGGTCGGAATGGCTTCGATCCATTTGGACACGTAGTCAACAGCGAGTAAGATGTATTCGAAGCTATCCGAGATAGGGAAGGGTCCCATAAAATCGATTCCCCAAATGTCGAAAATCTCCTGTAAAGGCATCATGTCTCGATGGCTCATGTTACCCAAGGTCTGGCAACGGGTACATGCCTTACAGTGATTGCATGTATCCTTGAGAATTGTGGGCCAGTTGATTAGCCCATAGTTGTGGGCTATTTAAGTATTTAAGTGCCTATACATTAGATTAATTCTAACATTTATTTAGTATAAATTAGGATGTAAATAGATTAATTCATAGTTTTAATCTAATTACATAATCCATACATTGCATTCATATCTTAAGTGCATTTAGAATTAGCTTAGAATAGCATTCATCTAATTAGATAATCAATTAGGTACATTGTTTTTATTAACATAGAAGTTGAGGGTCTGTATATAAATAACCCTAATATTTTAACAATATTTTCTTTATTCTTCTTCTTTCAGAACGGCTGTCTGCCGCTCCAACGCCCGGCTGTTGCAGTGATGAAGCCATTCAAGGGGGAGCGGATGTGGTGGATCTGGTCGGCGGATGATTTCAAACTTGTTCAGGCCACTACAAAAGGAGTAGGGCGGCAGCCGAGCTCGGGAGGCCTCCGCCACCGACCCACCACTGTGCAGAGAGAACCTCTCTCTTCCACTCCACACTGCCGGCCTCTACCGTGGCGGCGAGTCTCCACCACCGTGGGCGTGTGGTGTGACAGGCCACACCGCCATCCGGAGCTCGCCTGCATTACCGTGAGCACCTTAGCGTGCAACTCCCTCGCCATCTTCGCAGACCACCACCACCGAGCTACTGATCATCCACCCTCTCAGTAACTTAAGACGTCTGGGAAATTTCCCAGACGTCTGAAGTTACCCGCTCACCTCCACTTCCTCAGCCTGCACTCTCCAACCGGCCACTAGACCGCCTGCACCCTCCACCGCTCACCGGCTGCAGACCTGCGCACGCCTGCAGATCAGCCCACGCCACCTTCCCCGTGCCCACCATCAGCCTTCGCCATCTCCACGCACCTGCAGCTCACGCCATCTCCACACACTCACCGGCTGCAACGCCCTCCTCCAACCGCGCCTGCAGACCTGCACAACTGAGCATGCCTCCTCCGGCACCTGCCGCTTGCAAGCGCCATTCACTCGCGACTGCAGAGTCCTTCGCCCACACGCCTGCACCCTCCAACAGCGCCTGCAGTCCACGCCGTTCACCACTGCGCCTGCAGAACCGCCAGCAGCGCCCTCCGCAGACCCTCCGCAGTGCACGCCCTCCTCCAACCGCGCTGCAGCACCCTCCGCCGCGCTTGCAGAACCACCTGCAGCGCCCTCTTCCCCGCGCCTGCAGACGAACGCCTGCCACGCAAGCCGCAGCAGTGCCCACGGCAGCGGCAGTAGCCACCCCCGCAGCAGCAGCAGGCGGCGGACTTCACGCCAACAGGCTGCGCAAGCTGCCGGCTGCAGCACCTCCGCCGGAGCTCGTCCGGCCACCTCCGGCCGCCGCGTGACTCGCCGCCACCACTGATTTGAAGCCCTTGATCCAAGGGACCTCCTCCGAGCTTCCCGGGCCCGGCCATCGGCTCCTCGTCGCGCAAGATAATGGGGAAAAAATTCCCTGTTTTGCTACAGTAAAATGTTAATTAAAATTTACATTTTCTGCCATTGCCACATTTTAATCATATTCTATTGACTTGCATTGCGGAAAATATCCTGTAGTTTCTCATAATTGCCATTTCAGCATTGTTTCTTGCTTAAACCTTAATCTAAAGGCAATCTTGGCTTGGTTCCTGTCCAAATTGACTACGAACAAACATTTTTAAGTGGCACGAATTTTAATACGTTATTGCCTCCCTGTGGATACGACCCGCTCCTCTGCGAGTGGTTATTTCTTGTTAAAAATTGATTAGTCAATTTTTCCACCACATTAAACTACAAACGACTTAAAAGCGAAAGATCGACAAGTCAAATGGCGCCGTTGCCGGGGAGGCAACAGACGCAATAATTTCGCCTAATTTTATTTTGATTATTTGTCAATTGCACAGAGATTTGACCATTCATTATTTTCTTTTCTGTGCGAGAAAATTTGTGCAAGAATCAGCCACTGTGAGAGGCGACCCTTGACGTCGCCAGACGAGAAGTGGACAAGCAATTTTGAAAGGAGGAGAAGGACGAGGACGCGACGGACACCATTGTATTTAATCGCTAATTTAATTAGAATAGAATTAAGACCGAAGACTTAATTTTTCATTACAGTTAGTTTGAAACCCTTGTTCTGGGGCATATTTTGAGGGTTTGTTCCCCGATTTTGTTTTGGACCCGTGTTGGGTAATTTTTGGGAGCATGTTCCCTTTTCTTTAGATTTAGGTTTATTATTTTTTTTTATTATTACTTTTATTTGCTTGTGCATAAGTAGTTCTAAAAAAAATAGAAAAAGAAAAAAAATGAGCTGCCTGCTAGAAGTTGCCTGCCCTAGGACGAACCATTTAGGTCTATATGAGCAGCCTCTAGATTTACTTTTCTGCATTGCGTGCATTTTTGCATTGAAGATCGCTGGAGGCAAGGTACGTATTCTCTTACTTTGCATCCTATTTTTGATCACGCATTGCATTTGGGATTTAATGCGAAGACCACCTAATCTGTACTGAATAAATCTAACAAGTGGTCACATATTTTTTTTAGAAAAAGGACTAATTAAAGGAAGGACATTTTAAAAACCAAGGATTTGATTTTCAAACTTGGCGTGCGATTCAAAGTTCAAAATCTTTGACGGTGTATGCACACTTATTTCACTTGCACCACGGCACGTTTCTAGACACTCCTTAGGTTTGGAAATACTAGGACAAGAGCCCTCATTTCGTTGGGTTTTGAAGTGTTCGGAACTTGAGATCAAAGGTTTTGTAAATCTAAAGAGGGGGATACCCTGTCACGGATTTTTGGGGGTAGTTGAGGAGCACCGCGAAAGCACAGCTTCAAAGGAAGGCTTAGGCCTACTTGCGTCCCTCGATCTTCCGTCTTTGGATTTACTTGACCATTTGAGATTTAGGGAAGAACACCTAAGCTCCAACTAGGTCTTTTTAGGAGAGCCGTAGGTCGACAATAGGCGCGTAAATTGATTGAACAAATTGTATTGTCACCTGCAATCTGACTTAAAATCAAAAGCCTAAATTGGGAAAGACCTAAAAGGTCCTTTTTGAATTGTGTCTTGCTTGGGGAATTCTGATTGAAGTGTGAGTTAGAATGGACCACATTGATTTTCATCCTTTCACATCTTGCCCACACCCTCACCCCCACTCTGCATCCTTCGATCCCAGACGCCGAGATGGTCCATTCCTTGATGGACATAATGACAATCATTGGGATCCGTTTTACTCCTATTATAGGAGTATTGGCCTAGTTAAGCCCCAAATTAGTGAGCAGAACTCAGGAGCGGGATTTGCTTTGCCCAATATCCCACATACCAAAGAAATACCCAACCCACCCTCCCTGAAAACTTATAATGGTTGGACAAACACTCCTGGGTACTATAAGCCTGAGCCTGACTTCTCTTATGATAGAAATGACCTCTCCTCTTTGAAGATGGAAATACAGAAAATGCAAAATGAAATGAGTGAATTGTTAGGAGAATCTTTGAGAGCAGGCCAACAAGAAAGAGATGAAATTAGCCGCCCAATCTGCCCCATTGACGATGACGTACACCCCTCTACAATAGATGCATCTCCCGTGGGAAAGTTACACTTTAAGTTGAAGGGAAATTCTGGGGAGAATAGCTACTTTTCGGGGATCGATTTTGAAACCTCCCCATTAGATGACACTTCCTTGAGAGATCTACACTTTAGGTGGGAGGAAAATACACATGAAAGTAGCTATGCATTGGATGAAGAAAAGTGGCAACCCGAGGAAGATGATGATAAGGTTGAGTATCCACCTGAATTATATTGGAGTCAAAAGAAGGGAATGATGGTACCATTGGAAGACCTCGACCCAGATGATAGTATTTTCGTGGGTCAAAGTCAAGTTGTTAATCCTACCCTCCCTTCTGATCACGATATGGAAGTCAAACCCACCCTTAGGGAACCTAACCCTAAAGACATTGACCTATCTGAGGAGTTTGATGTAACCAATGTAAATAATTTACCTCAGATAGAGCACCCTAGGGGATCTGCTGAGATATTAAATGATTCTAGACCTCGGGTACATGATGAGTTGTGTGATGAGGAGGAAGACGAATTATATGAGGAACCTACATTCAAGATTTGGAGTGACACTAAGGGTGATTATGTCTTATTTGAAGAGTTAGCCCCTGAGGATGTCACAAATTTGACCAAATTAGGTTTCCTTGGCACACCCATTGATGATATTTCTCCTCATGATAAAATGATGGAAAATTTGGAAGCAATTTCTAAGATTTATGTGGATTCACATATAGACTCCAGGGAAGATTTGAGTAAAGAACAAAAACCCGGGGATGACATTGATAGGATAATCCCTAGATCTGTTGCTTCCAACCTGCCTTCATTCACTTCGAAGTCACCCTTTGATTCGCTTATATCTGAAAGCGAAATTGTGACTCCTGATGAAGAGCAAGAAGATACATGTGATGGTGCAAGGAATGCTAGGGATGAAATTGAGGATTTAGAAAGAGTGTTTGGGATGGACACTGAGCTGATTAAACCCAACCTAGATCTTATGGCCATCCCACAACCTCGTAACTTGGACACCCTAGACGATCCTTGCCTTAGAGAATTGCTCATTTTTGTTCTAACTAGGGGGCTTAACAGACCAATATTTTCTGTAATGGAGTATCGGGTATGGATTGATGATTTCTTTAGTCAGTCCATTACCCTGGGGGTTTATCTCTATACCATTCCTTCCCCATTCTTTTTGAAGGACCCTTGTCATCCTACCCTTACCCCTTTGGAGGTTATTTTACCTGTTTATCCTTTAGAACCTCTTCTGGTGACCTGGGAAGATTTCATTCCCATTTTAGTTGGGCGAGCATTTGCTATCGGGATTCATCATCAGCTCACCAACATCCTAGGTTACCTATTTTCTAGGCCAACTTTGCTTTGCTCATTTTTAGGGCCTATTTCTACAATTCTTGAACTTGATTTGCAGGTTCTTTGGCTTTTCAGCTCAGCTCTAACCCAGGTAATATCCTTCTATGCAATGAGGACATTGCAGATTTTAGGCATGGGGGGGTATACTTGGGGATATACATAGCATAATTGCATACATTTGTACATAAAAAAAAAGGTTTTGAGCTTAACTGGCTAGATCTTGCAGTCTTAAGCAAATCAGAACTCTAGGGTAGACTAAGTTAATTCTAGGGTCAAACTTTAGAAGCTAAATGAGCTACTAGCTTTAGACCTTTAGGGTCCTTTGTGGACTTAAAAACTTAAGTAGGAGTTAAGTTGCGGACCATTCCTCAAGAGGTTGAGGAAGGGAAGCTAGGGTTTGAGTTAAAAGGTGGGGTAGTACCTGGAGTCTTATTCTACCTTTTGGTTTACGGGTCCTTGTAACCCAAGCATCCAAATTTCACACACTTGGTCTGGTAATCAACTTAATTTTCATCTTTCTGAAAAGAGATTTGGTTCTCTTAGTTTTGACTTAAGAGAGGCTTGAAAACACATTTTGATTGGAAGAGTTCCCGCCGCAGGAGAGGTGGAGTATATACTCACCTTGAGGATGCGATGATAACATATTACCTCCTCGGCACTTGTCTCTTAGGATATCCATCCTACTGGGGGCATGTAAGTGCATTACGCGGTTCAGGTACCATGGGTGGCCCTATCTCGAAGTGCCGATTGCCATAGGCCTGAATTCTCTTAAGAAATCCATGGGTGATACTATCTCGAAGTGTCGATTGCCAGGAGTTCTTGGGGTCGTTATGGGCGGTGCTATCTCGAAGCATCGAAAGCCAGGCACCCTTCGAGGTATGGTAATGGGGACAATGAATCCGACACAGATCGTGTTGATAGCTGATTTGAGGTTAGACTTAGAAGAATAATAAAAAAAAAAGGTATATATATATATATATATAAAACCTTTAACTCAAATAACTCAGACCAATACACAGGCACGGATGCTTTAATCTCAGGGATTAATAAACTTTAGGGTAGAGTCAGAAATCAGGGAAACTTGTGCCTGCAACTCGTCTTTAGCCAACCTAGTCTGTAACTTAGCAACTACTTAGGAACCTTGGGTCTAGAGCCTGAACTTAATATGCTTTTGAAGGAAGACTAAGTGAGTTAACTAGTCTACTTAGAGTGCTAGGTTTTGCTTAATTTTGCTAGGGACTAGCAAAAACTAGGCATGGGGGTATTTGATTAGCCCATAGTTGTGGGCTATTTAAGTATTTAAGTGCCTATACATTAGATAAATTCTAACATTTATTTAGTATAAATTAGGATGTAAATAGATTAATTCATAGTTTTAATCTAATTACATAATCCATACATTGCATTCATATCTTAAGTGTATTTAGAATTAGCTTAGAATTGCATTCATCTAATTAGATAATCAATTAGGTACATTATTTTTATTAACATAGAAGTTGAGGGTCTGTATATAAATAACCCTAATATTTTAATAATATTTTCATTATTCTTCTTCTTTCGGAACGGCTGTCTGCCGCTCCAACGCCCGGCTGCTGCAGTGATGAAGCCATTCAAGGGGGAGCGGATGTGGTGGATCTAGTTGGCGGCTGATTTCAAACTTGTTCAGGCCACTACAAAAGGAGTAGGGAGGCAGCCGAGCTCGGGAGGCCTCCGCACCGACCCACCACTGTGCAGAGAGAACCTCTCTCTTCCACTCTACACTGCCGGCCTCTACCGTGGTGGCGAGTCTCCACCACCGTGGGCGTGTGGTGTGACAGGCCACACCGCCATCCGGAGCTCGCCTGCATTACCGTGAGCACCTTAGCGTGCAACTCCCTCGTCGTCTTCGCAGACCACCACCACCGAGCTACTGATCATCCACCCTCTCAGTAACTTAAGACGTCTGGGAAATTTCCCAGACGTCTGAAGTTACCCGCTCACCTCCACTTCCTCAGCCTGCACTCTCCAACCGGCCACCAGACCGCCTGCACCCTCCACCGCTCACCGGCTGCAGACCTGCGCACGCCTGCAGATCAGCCCACGCCACCTTCCCCGCGCCCACCATCAGCCTTTGCCATCTCCACGCGCCTGCAGCTCACGCCATCTCCACACACTCACCGGCTGCAACGCCCTCCTCCAACCGCGCCTGCAGACCCGCACAACCGAGCACACCTCCTCCCGCGCCTGCCGCTTGCAAGCGCCATTCACTCGCGACTGCAGAGTCCTTCGCCCACGCGCCTGCACCCTCCAACAGCGCCTGCAGTCTACGCCGTTCACCACTGCGCCTGCAGAACCGCCAGCAGCGCCCTCCGCAGACCCTCCGCAGCGCACGCCATCCTCCAACCGCGCTGCAGCACCCTCCGCCGCGCTTGCAGAACCGCCTGCAGCGCCCTCTTCCCCGTGCCTGTAGACGAACGCCTGCCACGCCAGCCGCAGCAGTGCCCATGGCAGCGGCAGCAGCCACCCCCGCAGCAGCAGCAGGCGGCGGACTTCACGCCAACAGGCTGCGCAAGCTGCCGGCTGCAGCACCTCCGTCGGAGCTCGTCCGGCCACCTCCGGCCGCCGCGCGACTCGCCGCAACCACCGATTCGAAGCCCTTGATCCAAGGGACCTCCTCCGAGCTCCCACGCCCGGCCATCAACTCTTCGTTGCGCAAGACAACGGGGAAAAATTCCCCTGTTTTGCTACAGTAAACCACCAATTAAAAATTACATTTCATGCCATTTCCACTTTTAAATCTTATTATATTGATTCTGCATTGCGGAAAATATCCTCTAGTTTCTCATAATTGCCATTTCAGCATTGTTTCTTGCTTAAACCTTAATCTAAAGGCAATCTTGGCTCGATTCTTGTCCAAATTGACTACGAACAAACATTTTTAAGTGGCGCGAATTTTAATATGTTATTGCCTCCCTGTGGATACGACCCACTCCTCTGTGAGTGGTTATTTCTTGTTAAATATTGACTAGTCGATTTTTCCACTACATTGAACTACAAACAACTTAAAAGCGAAAGATCGACAAGTCACCAGTAAAAGCCACATTGGAGGACTTTTGATGTGGTTTTGTGTCCTAAAAAATGTCCACCTCATGCCTGGTCATGGCAGAAAGAGAGTATGTCTTTGATTTCCGCTTCCGCGACACATTGTCGGATAATTTGATCAACACCAACGCGGAATAGATACGGGTCTTCCCAAAGGTAATACTTAGCATCGGAACGCAATTTGTCCTTCTTGGTCTTCGGCCAATCAGACAGGATCTGATGTGATGCCAAGTAATTTATTATGTTAGCAAACCATGGAAGCCCTATATCGATAGTCAGGAGGTGCTCATGAGGAAAATGGTTCGTGATGGGTCCAGAAGGGTCAATGATCTCAGAAGGAAGGCGGGACAAGTGATCAGCTACCACATTCTGTTTTCCCGCTTTGTCTCGAATCTCGAGGTTAAATTCTTGCAATAGCAAGATCCATCGGATTAATCGAGGTTTCGTGTCCTTCTTTGCAAGGAGATGCCTCACAGCTGTGTGATTCGAGTAGATGATAACATGGGAACCTAGGAGGTAAGATCTGAATTTTCTAGGGCAAATACTACGGCTAGCAGCTCTTTCTCAGTAACCGTGTAGTTACACTGAGCCTCGTCAAGTGTTTTGCTAGCGTAGTAAATGACCACGGGTTTCCCGCCAATTTTCTGCCCCAAAACTGCTCCTACATCGAAGTCAGATGCATTGCACATGATCTCAAAGGGTTGAGACCGATCAGGGGACTGTAGGATCGGGGCTTGGGTAACTCGGTCACGAAGGATCTCAAATGCTTGAGTGCATTCCTTGGAGATTTCGAAAGGTACATCCTTGGAGAGAAGAGTAGTCAGGAGGCATGCGATTTTCAAAAAATGAGGGATAAATCGACGTGCCCCAGAAAAGATCGGATGTCCTTGATCGAGCTTGGCATAGGGAGTTTGGAAATCAAGTTAACCTTGGCTCGATTGACTTGGATGCCTTTCTCCGAAATCAGATGTCCCAGGATGATTCCTTCAGGCACCATGAAGTGGCTCTTTTCCCAGGAAAGAACCAGATTCACGTCAATGCATCGCCTGAGTATTTGGACCAAGTGCTGGAGGCAATCGTCAAATGATGCTCCAAATACTGAAAAGTCATCCATGAAGACTTCCAGATAATCACCTACCATATCTGAGAATATGGCAAGCATGCACCGCTGAAAAGTCGTGGGTGCATTGTAGAGATCGAACGACATCCTTCAGAACGCGTTCAGGGGCAAGTGAACGTGGTCTTTTCTTGGTCCTCTGGATGGATTGCCACTTGGTTATAACCAGAGTACCCGTCAAGAAAGCAGAAGAACCTATTTCCCGCTAGTTTCTTGAGGATCTAATCAATAAATGGTAGTGGGTGATAGCGAAATACGCGTGATTTGTAAAAGTGGGTTTTTAACATCGTTGTAACACGCGAATCCGCTTTCACTTTTAAATTTATATCCTAGATAGGGGAGTATCTAGGGTCGTCCAAGGAGGCAAAAATTACAAAATTAATCCTCTTGCTTACAGATAGATCTCAACTTTCTTTTTGATATTTTTCAATATGTAATTTTTTTGTATTTTGAAAAGACGAGGGCAAACTGCAGATTGTAGCGAAAAGAACTAACACCTACAAATGATTAACTAAAATCTAAAAGATAGAAATATCTTCTTCCTAAGCTCACTCTAGGCAAGTGGAGGCCTAGGGTTATTAGGAATAAGAGGTGAAACAAGTGCTAGAACCAAAAACAACTGCAATAAAAAGCTAAAAGAAGGCAATTTGATTGAGTAGAATGAGTGTTCTTTTCAAGGACAAGTAGAGGAATGCTTCTACTAGAATTAAACAATAAAAAGCAAGAAAAGAAACACAAATCCTCTTGAAAAAAAAATGGTGAAGAAGGGAGTCTTCTTGCTCCAAGCCTAGCTGCTCCTTGGCTTGAAAAGAGAGCCTCCTTCTTCTCCTTCCTTGAGAGCTCCTCCAAGGTGGAAGCTTCCACCTTCAAGATCTCCTCCAAGGGGTGGGCGTGCACCACCCTCAAGAACTCCTCCAAGGTGGCGTGGACCACCTTCAAGATCTCCTCCAAGATCTTCCTTGCCTGGCTTCTCCTTTGGCTGGCGTGACCCAAGAGAGAAGGGAAGAGGGGAAGGCACCAAGGGGACAGAATATCCCCTTAATCTTCTTCTTCTTCTCTCTTGGACGTGGGCTTCTTGGTGGAATATGAGAGTGAAATTTCTAGCCAAGGATGACTTGAATGGTGGTGGGTAGTGGTCTTTTTATAGGGTAGGATGGGGGGTTAAGGTGCCCCTTGAAATGGAGGGCTAGGATGGAAGAATGGAGGTGGTTGGTGATCCTATGGCTAAGGAGAGTTGGCGCCAACCGAATGGGTGTTAAAGGGGGTAGTTATGGTGGTGTTGGTGTATTTTGGTGGTGGAGAGACACCACCATGTTGGCACCAACATGGGGTCTTCTAGAAGGGGGGTTAGGTGGATGGTGGAGATGAATTCAAGGGAAATTGTGTGGTGGAGATGAGGGGGGATTTTGGAGGGAAAAGTGGCGCCATTAAGGGGGTGGTTAGGGTAGTTTTTGGTGCCACTTTTAGGTGTCTTTTGGAGGTGGTGGGTAGGTTAGGTTGGTGCCAATTAGGTTAGCTTATGTGGAGCTTAGGTGGAGCTAGTTGGGTGGAGTTGTTAGGTGGGTTTTTGGGGTGGTACAAGCCAAGGAAGTTGGAGCATAGCTAAGCTAAGCTAAGTTAAGCTAAGCTAAGCTAGCTTAGATAATGGAGGAGTAGAGGAGAAGGTGTTGGAGCTAGAGTTTGGAGGGAGGAGCTGAGGAGGAGAAGTCTGGAACTGAAATTGGAGCTGGCTGCTGCTGAAGAGGCTGGCATGGAGCTATTCTAGTTGGCTTAGCTTGCTAGTTCTTTGCTAGCTACTAAGCCGAGCTAAGGTAAGCTAGCTTCTACCAAAATGAGCTGAGGTGAGCGAGGTCTGATGCTCCCGGGGAGAATCAAGCTGGTTGAGGCAGCTAAGGTAGCTTAGCTCAACTGAGCTGAGCTAAGCTAAGTCCCCAGGAGCAGGACTTGAGCTTCCTGAGCTGGGATGAGTTCTTCTTCAGCTGGCTGGAGTTGAGTGGAGCTGGATGTAGCTGGATCTGAGCTGGGGTGAACTCCTGTCAACTCAGCTGAGCTAGCTAGAGCTCCCTGTGAACTAGTGGGAGTTGAGATGAGCTAGACTCAGCTAAGTTGAGCTGGATCTAAGCTGACTTGAGCTAGGGTGAGCTAAGATGAACTCTCTTGAGCTACCATTCAGCTGAGATTAACTGAATGGAGCTGGGATGAGCTAACCCTAGTTCAAGTGAGCTAGGTTCCAGCTGTGGTGAGCTAGATCGAGCTGAGTTCCAACTAGTCTGGGCTTCTCCTTCACCATTTGCCTTCTTGAGTGCTAGGGTTTTAAGGATCTGCATATCTGTGCATCCCTAACACTCGGAAAAACATATTAAAAAGACAAATAAAAGATGCAATGCATGCCTAACCTAATTTATGCCTAAATGTAGCCCAAAAAACCCGTTTGCGGAGTAAAATCCTAAGAGCTAGGTTTGTTTTAATGCATAAGAATGATGATAAACTGGCGTTTATCACACCCCCATGCTTATCTTTTGCTAGTCTCTTAGCAAAACTTTAATTTTTTTGGAAAACGAAATTTTTGGGAAATCTAATTTTTTTGACTTTTGAGGAGAAAAAGAGATTAAGGGACCTTGGTAGATTAAAACACACAAGGAACGGGATTTGTTAAAGGTAAACATCGGGATTTGTTTTTGGATTCAACCATTAGATAGAACGGGATCAATATATCCTCCAGAAAATTCACAAATTAACCCCTTGTTAATTCAGATGACTTGAAATGTTTGTTTTTAGGATTTTTCTGGCTCATGAATCTGATTCGCAACTTGCAAAATCCTTTAAAACCTTGTGTCTGTGCTTGTGAAAAGCCAACATTTATAAGGACGTGTTATTATTATTATTATTATTTTTCTCCCCCATGATTATTTTTAGCTTAGTCTTACAACAGATGTGTCGGGATCATCATTCTCGTTACCATTCCTCGAGGGGGCTCTGGCGCCAGTACTTCGAGATAGCACTGTCCATGACACCACCCAGGAGCTCACAACCCCAAAACATGATGCGGTGAAAAAGGGCGCTCCAAACAAACTCAAGCTCTTGCTCCGACACTATAGGTAGAGCACCATTCAAGACACTTGAGCTGCTAAAATGTGCTTTAATGCTCCGTCTAAAGATATGAAATATAGATATGGCGCAGCGCTGAGGCGGTAACATGTTGACATCGCATCCTCAAAGGAGGTATTTTCCTCCTTCTCGGCGGTGGGAACTCAAACCACTGATCTGCTTCAGACTTTCACTAAGTCCAAACAAGGGAGTTTTTCAAATTTTTAATTGTTTTTAGGTGTTGGCTTGTGTGTGAAAATTGACACAAGAAGTTTCTCAAGATACGCAAGTTTTTGAATCAGAAACTAAGTCAAATACTTTCCGTATTACAAAATAGGATCAAGTCACCTGAACTATCATGAGTTCAGGTGGAATTTTATAGAAGAATATCTAATCTAATCTAAAATAGACCTTGGAATTCTAATGATTAGATCCATATCCTCATCCTTAGTTTGTTAAAGATTAAATCCCATTGTACCAAAAGTGAATTTTTCGACCTTAGTCCCGATTTCAAAATTTTTCCTCAAAAAGTTTTGAACAATTTTACTTTTTTGGGTATGCAAACAGGAAATAAATTAAACAAAAATGCATGTTTTTAGGTTTTGAAAATCCTAAATCGATCATAAAATTTAAAAACACCCCCCCATGCTTAAGATATGCCATGTCCTCATGCATTAGGAGGGAAAAGGAATCACCTTGTGAAGAACGGTCGGGTTTAGGAGGAACAAAACCTGGAAAAAGAAGAAAAAAGGGAAAGCAAGAAAAAATGATGGGTTACCTCCCATCCAATGCTATCTTTTACGCCATTCAGCTGGGTGTGAAGGTATACACGGAAGACGTAAGATCATGTAAATAATTGGACACTTGGATGCCCGCAAAAAAGGTGTCTTCTTCTAAATCCCTAGAAATTTGATTAGAAATAATATTGGGATCAAAGTTGGATGGAAAATGATAAGTGTAGCCCGAGTCTGGCCATGGTTTGAAATTGGAGCTGGCTGCTGCTGAAGAGGCTGGCATGGAGCTATTCTAGCTGGCTTAGCTTGCTAGTTCTTTGCTAGCTACTAAGCCGAGCTATGGTAAGCTAGCTTCTACCAAAATGAGCTGAGGTGAGCGAGGTCTGATGCTCCCGGGGAGAATCAAGCTGGTTGAGGCAGCTAAGGTAGCTTAGCTCAACTAAGCTGAGCTAAGCTAAGTCCCCGGGAGCTGGACTTGAGCTTCCTGAGCTGGGATGAGTTCTTCTTCAGCTGGCTGGAGTTGAGTGGAGCTGGATGTAGTTGGATCTGAGCTGGGGTGAACTCCTGTCAACTCAGCTGAGCTAGCTAGAGCTCCTTGTGAACTAGTGGGTGTTGAGATGAGCTAGACTCAGCTAAGTTGAGCTGGATCTGAGCTGACTTGAGCTAGGGTGAGCTAAGATGAACTCTCTTGATCTACCATTCAGCTGAGATTAGCTGAATGGAGCTGGGATGAGCTAACCCTAGTTCAAGTGAGCTAGGTTCCAGCTGTAGTGAGCTGGATCGAGCTGAGTTCCAACTAGGCTGGGCTTCTCCTTCACCATTTGCCTTCTTGAGTGCTAGGGTTTTAAGGATCTACATATCTGTGCATCCCTAACACTCACAAAAACATATTAAAAAGACAAATAAAAGATGCAATGCATGCCTAACCTAATTTATGCCTAAATGCAGCCCAAAAAACTCGTTTGCGGAGTAAAATCCTAAGAGCTAGGTTTGTTTTAATGCGTAAGAATGATGATAAACTGGCGTTTATCAGTGGAAAATGATCCTTCTTAATGAAGGAATTGAGTCTTCTGTAATCCATGCAAACTCTCCACGAGTTAGCTATACGGGTCGGTATGATCTCTCCAGTTTCAGTCGTGATGATGGTGAGTCCTGCCTTCTTAGGCACAACTTGAATTGGACTTACCCATCGACTGCTGGAGATCAGGTAGAGGATCCCTGCATCTAACCACTTAATGATCTCCTTTTTCACGACCTCCTACAGATTAGGGTTCAAATGTCTCTGCATTTCTTGCGAAGGTCATGCGCCCTCTTCGGTGTAGATTCAATGTGTGCAATAAGAGGGGCTTATGCCAGTCAAGTCATCGAGAGTCCATCCAATGGCTCTACGATGTTGCTGGAGAACAATAATCAAACAGGATTCCTGGTCAGGTGTGAGTCTGGAGTTGATAATCACAGGAAACGTCTGATTGGAACCCAAAAAGACGAATTTCAGATGGTCAGGAAGAGGATTGAGTTCCAGAATGGGGTTATCAGCAGTAGCGGGCGGTTTAGGGTGTGTGTTAGGAGCAATGGAAGGAGTTATGGGTGTATCTAGATCAGGTTCAGACTCCTCTGTTTGCGGGTTTTGATCTTCTTGTGGTTGATCGGGAATAATCAGGTTGTCCTCGATATGCGATTCATCAACCACGGCTTTGATATCACATATTTGTTCTATAACACCGCAATTAATCCCTTGTTAAGCCTTAAAGATGTCAATCTTTAGAGTTTGGTTCCCAAATTTTAATTCTATTTGGCCCTCCTCATAGCTTATGTTGGCCCTAGCAGTGGCCATAAAAGGTCTCCCTAGTATAATCGGTGTATCCCTTGGGTTCTCAGGTGCATCCATATATAGAACTATAAAATCCACCGGGAAGTAGAAATCCCATACCCTAACAATGACATCCTTGAGTATTCCTTTAGGTGACTTGATGGATCGATCGACTAACTGCAATGTCACCTCTATTGGTTTAAGCTTGGACTCTTTAAGGTGTTTAAGGAGGGATGTAGGTATTAGGTTTATGGAGGCACCTAGGTCTAACAAGGCTCTGTTGAATTGGGTTTCACCAATTTTACATGAAATCAGGGGAGCACCTGGGTCTTTAGCCTTGGGTGGGAGTTTACTCAAGATTACAGAGTTGGCTTGCTCTGACAGTATGATCGGACTCCCACTTTTGGTTCGCGGCTTATGCTTGGGTGTACACACGTCATTCAGGAATCGTGCGTAAGTCGATACGTGGCGGATTGCATCCATCAAAGGGATGTTTATTTGGACCTGTTCAAAGAGCTTGACCAGATCCTCCTCAGGAGCCACAGGTTTGGTTATCCTCTTTCCCTTGGTCAAGGCCTCGGAAAATGGAACCTTGGTTGGTTCCTCTAGAATAGGTCCAGGTTCTTGATCTGGGATAGGGGTATCCTAGATAACTATCCTAGGGATTGGATTACTACCAGGCTTGGAGTGGTTTGGTTAAGGTGGGTCTTGAGTTCTTTACCACTACGGGTTGTTACGGAGTTTAATCCTGCCTGGTTTTGGTTTGGGGTCAGTAAAATGGGTGCTTGCTGTTGAAATCCTGCCTAAGATATCGAAGCTTCCATCCCATCGGGTGATGGAGCAGAAGGGGCCTGATAAATCATATGTGTGTGGCCTGAATTTGGGTTCATAACGTGCCTCTGGGTTAGCACGTTATTTGGGTTCGGCAGAGGTTGCGAAGGAAGTGTGCCAGGTTGGCTTGAATTCACCATCTGGGCGAGTTGATTGCGAACCTCTGTGATCTCGTTCTTATGTTGTTTTTGTATTGCCGCATTCATTTTCTGAATGTCAGCCAGTGTTTGAAGGATAAGAGTCATTTGATCTTGGTTTGGCCTAGATTGATAGGTGGGGTTGGGCCGAGGCTGAGGTGGTTGGTATGGACGAGGAGCTTGTGGACGGGGCTGATAAGGTGGTCTTTGATTCTGAGAATTTCCCGCCACAGGAAGTTGGGATGATTCCGCCATCCAGGGTTGTAGGTATTGGAGAATGGGCCCTTCTGGATGGCGTTGAGGTACTCGCAGGTCTGAGGAGCCTCAGGAAAGTCAGAGTATGAGGGTTCAGAGTTCCCCCCACAAGAATGGAGCAGATCGGAGGTCCCTCTGGTCCTGGAGTCAGACAAGGGTGGATACGGGTCCATCCCCTAAGAAGATCGGTGATAGATGTTCTGCATAGTTTCCCTCGCAAGAGGTGGCTGTGCAAATGAGTTTTGCGCATAGGTGGCTCGCTGCAGATGCTGAGTCAGCTCGTCCACCTTCTTCTCTATGATAGAGACCTTATCCAACTGACTGGCCATCAGCTCCAAGTCGATGGATGCGGATAGGCCCTACGTCTCATGTGCTCCCTAAGATTCGTCGATGCGTGGGCATTCGTCCGGTCGAATAAGCCCATGGAGTCATTATTGATGGAGTTCTCGCACATATTCTCGAGAATCTCCCACACCGTGTCCTCATGCTAACCCATGATGTTTCCTCTGCAAGTTTCATCGAGAACAATCGAATGTCTTCATGGAGTCCCTGGTAAAAAGACTAGACTTGTTCCCATTTAGGAACTCTGTGATGGGGGCACTTTCGCATGAGATCCAAGAATTGGTCCCATGCCTCATGAAGAGGTTCTCCCGATTGTTGAGTGAAGTGAGTGATCTGGTGGCGCAAGACATTTGTCCGGCCAATGGGGAAGAACTTCTTCAAAAATTCAGACTGAAGTTTGACCCATGTGCTGATCGGATGAGTCTGAGTTTGATACCAATGAGCAGCCTTGCCCATGAGGGAGAAAGAAAACATCTTCATGAGTAGAATATCTTGATTTTGTGCATCTGACCCGAAGGTCTGGGCCAGATGCTTGAGCTGTTTAATGTGCTGGAATGGATCCTCGGAGTTAAGCCCATGGAATTTTGGTATGGCATGAATCATATTGGGCTTGAGTTCAGAATTAGGACCTCCAGCCGGGATTTGGACTCGAGGCTTGATTGCCACCGCAGTGGGATTATAGTGATCTCGCATCATAGGATGCTGTGGTGGGTTTACAAAGTTTTGGAATAGATCATTTAGATGCTGAAGTTGGTGCTCAAGGTTGTTCTCTTCTTCAATGGGTTGTGCCATGATGGAAGAAGAAGGAGAACTCGGTTCTGAATCAGGGGAAAGATCTATGTGGTGGGGTTGCTGCACAAACACAGGCATCGAGGCTTAACCTCGGTAGGAGTGAATTTCTAAAGGAGGTCTTAAGGATGGTCTTAAGGACCTCCTACCAAACATGCACCGAATGATTTGATGAGATCAGAATGTGCTGGACCCAATCGAGACACCCAAAAAATGTTGGGTGACTATAGAGGTTCGGGGCGGATGATACCCCTTAGTCAGAAAGGTCGTCTACCTGAGAAATACCTGGGCAGTCAGAGAGGGAGAGTCCCGCAAAGACCCCTACACGGTAGAGCATCCCCATGAGTTACAGGGTTTCCCCCACCCAACCTCACTTGTCACTGAGATTCCAGGTAGACCAGAATGGGGACCTTAACCTCTTAAGTCTACCTTTTCTAATTAAGATCAAGGTGCTTAGGGTTCCACTTGAACTTTAGGTCTTTTGAGTGCAAAGAGTGACCTAATTTTAAGGTTGGTTGACCCAAAGGATCAACTTCACCTCTTTGTTCCTTTGAGAGCTTTTAGGTCCTTTCATTTAGGGTTCAAGTGAATTAAGAGCATGATTTGCTTAGGGTTTCTCTTGGATAAATCTCTTCAAACAAGGCTTAGGCAAGCATCTTTTCAAAAATTTTTTTGATTCTTTGCTTAAGAGAAGATGTGTCTCTAAAACCCTAGACTGAAATCCTTAGGTTGGCTCTACTTGGTCCAATTTAGTTGCCTCAAAAATGGTATCTAGGACTTAATCAAGAATGTTTTAGCCCTAGTTACCTTAATTGGATGTGCAATTCAAACTGTGTTGAAATGAAAATTAGGCAACTTTGGTGAATTACTAAATATGGAAGCAGGTAGCCCTAGATTGATTCTTCTTTATTTTTCCTTTTCAGACTTTGAGGGGATTAAGAGAGAGGACTAATGAAAGTTTACCTGTTCCTTGGTGTGGTTGTTATGTGGCTACTTTTCTCTCCTTTTCTTCCCCTGAGACAAACACAGCAATAGAGAGAGTTTAAGTTAGTACTGAATCAGAGGTTGTGATCAAAGTTTCTAAAATGCTCGTTGCTCCCTAGCAACGGCACCAAAATGTTTAATCGAATAGGCGAGATCGATGTTTAAAAGATGTTCGTTGCAGTATAAATGAAATTTCCTCAAAAATAAATAAGAATTTATTACTCGAAAACCTAGGTATCTGAGGTCGAACATAGGGAGCAAATTGGTATTTAAAAACTAGAATCACAACTTTCAACTTTATAAAATGTAATGACCGATCAAAGTTATAAAGAAAAAATGATATCAATGTGTAGAGAAGCTCAAAAATACATCAGACGTCTTAAGTATTTGATGCTACGGTGCTTTCTCTATTCTTTTTCTTCTTTCTTCCTTCTCTGATTTTTGACTTTGCCTTCTGATTTTCTCTCTTCTTCTGCCTTCTATTCTCCGCAATTACTGTTCTTCTTTTGTCTTCTTCTTTCCTCTTTTTCTTCTCTTGTTTCCTTAGATTCCCTCTGCCTCTGATTCTCTGCTTGGCCGCACCTCTGCTTCCTTTTTCCTTCTGCTTTCAACCCTTGGCTTCTTCTTTCTTTCTTTCCTCTCTTTGGCCTCCTTCTTTTCTTCTTCTACCTCTGCTTCTACCTTCAGGTCTTTCTTCCTTCTTCAACCTCTGCTTCTACGGTTGTAGTGCTTCCTTCTCCTTCCATCCTTAGCTGCTCCTGCCTTCAGCTTCTTCCTCTTCTTCAGCAGCTGCTTCCTCCTTCTTCAGCTTCCTTCCGTAGCTTCTCTGCGGTTGTGCCTTCTTTAGCTCCTTTCTCCTTCTTTCTTCTCTGCCTCCACACGAAAGCAAAACCTACCCCTACCCTCCCCAGCGTCGCTCTCCCAGAGCCAGCCAATCAGGTATACGGGTCGAGTTACGCGTGCCCGGGTCCAGGTGCACCAGCGTGGGTGGTGCGCGAGGAGTGTAAGGTATACGGGTTGGGTACCAGTTCCGCATGGGTGTGTGTCACGGACGAGGAGGGGGCATGGGTGAGGGACCTCACCCCGTGTTACTTGAGGTGCTTAGAAGAAAACACAAAACTAATAAAATGACTCACCTGCACCTACCATTTCCGAGGTGGGACTAAAGTCCCACCCACTTCTTTGCGCGCCCGCAGGGAGGAATGGCCTTCCAATTTAGTAGCTGCAGTCAATGAAGGCCCTGATTGCTAGGTACGAAAGGCTCGTAGTGGGATTCCACACACCTGGGATGCGTCTGCCTGGAGTGGGTCGTCCTGGAGAGAGCGAGGGAGCTTCTTCACACCTTCGCTAATGGCAGCGGAGGTGCGAACTTGAAATGCATGAACACGGCCTTATGGCCCTGTCAAACAACTTGGGAAGCTTTGCCGTGTCACGGCGAAGGTGAGGCAGGGGTTGGTGTGGAGCAGAATGGCCTAGGCATGCGTGCCTAGGTTAGACCGTGACTGTGGAAGTGCATGTGTCGGGTGAGGGTGTAGGGCATGTGTGGCAGTTAGTGGAGTGGATGGTGATCAGTGAGTGATGGCGAAGGTTCTGAGGTGGGTGGCGAGGCATGTGGAGGGGTGAAGCATCAGACTCGCCTCGCCGGTGGTCGGCCAGAGGTGAGGGAGACAGAGGTGATTGGCAACAGTTGAGGGGAGTTTTATGAAATTAGGTGGGGGAAAAGAGAGAGTAGAGAGAGGAGACTTATTGAGGGTAGTTGGATGAAGGGGAAAAGGTGGAGGACGAGCGGTGCGTAGGTACCGTCGTTGGAGAAGGCCCTAAGGTGAGGATGACGGCGACGAGGAAAGGGTTGGAGAGTGATAGCACTGCACATGGGGGTGATAATTCTGTTAAATAGGGCCCATCTTAAGAATAAAAGGCACAACATAAGTAGAATGGGAGCATTGCATGCATCATATACCAAGATTGCTTATAAAACTATATTAATGGCCATTTGTGTAAGCACTTGTCAAAGCAGGCCTCAGATGAGCAATCAGACCACACGGATGGATTTAGAATAACGAATGGAGTCCAACGAACTCAAGATTGGCTAAATCCGACATCCAGAGCTCCTACAATGGGCCCAAGAATTTCTGACCGTTGATCTGGTGATCAATGACCCTCGTTGCGCCACTCTCGCGTTGGATTCAGAACGACGAACGGAGTCCAACGGACTCAAGCTTGGCCAAATCCGACATCTAGAGCTCCTACAATGGGCTCAAGAAGTTCTGACCGTTGATCTGGTGATCAACGGCCCTCGTTGAGCCACGTCGCCCCCGCTCCACCGCACGCCACTCTTCCTTCAGCTGAGATCAAATCTTGGCCGTCGATCTTCGATCGGACAGTCGAGAACCATGCGCTTGCCCGTAGTCGCCGCGACAAAGCGCGGGCATGGCGCAACGGTTAGCACGCACTCCCGCACGCACGCGACGCGGGTTCGAGCCGTGCGGTGTGGAGAATTAAAGACGAAGGAGCGCGCGGTGAAATTGGGCCGCCTGATCAGCAGCGGGCGGTCGTGATCGCACCACGCGGCGCGCCCTCAGATCGCGAGCGCCCACCTGCACGCGCACGTCGGGCGATGACGCCCGCGCACACGCGCGCCCGAGGTGCGATCCTACCGCATCCAAGGGAAGATCTCAGCCGTCTGATCTTTGATCGGACGGCTCTCACGTAGCGATCGCGGATCGGGCGCGAAGAAGAATGGCGCGATCGGTTGACCGGCAGGCTGGAGGGCTTCACCGACGCTTTTGGAATAGTTTTAGCAATGTCCCGGACGTCGCTAAAGCCCCTTCTTCTTTTAGAAAGCCCTTCTCCCTATTTAAACCCCCTCTAACCACTCATTTAAGGCATTCACTTCCCTTGCAACTACTCTCCCCCTCTCTTAGCTAGCTTTAGGCCCTCCTGTAATCGCCGGAGACAACGAGCCGCCGACGTAGCCTCCTCCACCGCCGTGGTTGCCTCGCCGCTCTCCCCCCTCTCTCTCTTCATCTCTTTTAAGCTTTCCTTTACTTAAGTTTGAGCATGTATCTAATGTTGTAATTTGTGAACTAAAGTTGCATGATTAATGAAGTTACTTTCTGTTCAGTTGTCTACTTTAACTTCTGTTTAAGTTGCATGAGCAAGCAAGAAACAACTCTAACCCTAATCTCTCTCTCTATCTCTCTCGCTTTTCAAACCGCACCTTTCGCAAGCAAAACTCTGCACTTTCCGTGACAACAAGTGATAAGAAAAATCCGATTTTCACGCCTCCCTGAGACCGACACTCGGACTCACCTCCGTTTCTTTACTTTAAAACCGGCGTTGCAAGTGCGACTATAACGACACTTCTTAATACACACGCACAAGCGCACGTCAGTTTTTGGCACCGTTGCCAGGGAGGCAACGGATTTATTTTGTCACTTCCATTCCACAACCATTCTCACATCGTCTAATGCCCTTCTTTCCTTTTACTTGATGGTTGTAGGAATTCGGCACGTGGACGACGAAGCGACGCATCCCACGACGATAACAAGGGAGTAGGCGCAATGAGGACCGATGGTGAGTAATTCTTCACTTATGATTGTTTGCTTGCGTGAAAAAAAACTAAAAAAAAGTGTAAAAATTGAAAAAAATTGGCGTGGTGTATGATTGCTTGACCCACATCCTTAACACATCACCCCACAAAAAAATGTACACTCTAACATTCTGAATAACTTCTTGGAGTGTTCTTTTCTCTTTTTTGAGTGGTGTTTGCGAAGCCACTGTGAGTTGACCTAGGCCGCACCACTCAGCCCTAAAACTGACTCATCTAATAAAAGCTGCATGATCATTAGGATGAGTACATTAGGGTCTTAGAGCCTCTACAGAATAAAAGGAAATCTACTTTCACCGAATCGTGTGCAGAACTTGACGTGCCCATTGAAACTTGTCTGAAAACATTAAGACACGTAAACCCTAAAAAGCACTAAAGTAAGGATGAAACACTAAAAGACACCACATCTTAAAAATCCTTACTTGAAAACCATGTTTGATAGAAGCACACACCTTGAAAGTGGAAAATTAAGAGGCACCACCCCAATCAACGCCTCATCACATAACCCTAGCACAAGCACTATCCTAGCCCTTTAAAACTGAGTAGACGTGCCCTAGGAAGGATTGAATTAAGTCTCGAAAGGTGAGGTTTTGTTTGCTAGGCACTTGGCTTTCATTCCCTTGGTAGAATCTGGTGACTAGGCTGCGGGGCAGTGTCAAATGATCACGGTTGTGGGGTCTACGGAACCGGAGGCGCAAGCCAAAGGAAGAACCTTCCCTGCAATCCCCTCGTAATCAACTTGGCCAGATTAGCCTTGGGAAGGGGAGTCCAGTGCTTACGGACTTAATTACCCTTTGTGAGATTTCTAGGTCTCCTAAGGAATACACCATAAGGACTAGGCTTGTGTGCTTGATTGAAACACATTTCTTGCATCTGTCGCTCTCTGCATCCCCTCCTGTTCTTCTCTAGTGTATGCACGGGAGACACTCACTGCATCCCGAGTTGTGTGTTTTGGGGCAGGAATCTAGGCGATGTAATTCTGTTAGGAACATGGCGGAACCTAGGGTAGATGAGGCTGAGGATCAACCCCCACCAGACGCAATGGCCATCATACAAGCCCAAATTAATGCAAACCACCGGCTTCAGCAACAACAAATCCACACCATCATGCAAGTCATACAACGGTTACAGAACCCATAAGAACAACCACCACCACATTTCCAAAGAGTACAAGGACAACCACCACTCGATATACCAACATTTCAGGATCAGCCGAGGCCCCTCCGCGATTTCTATAATCCCTCCTCTATTAGAGTCGAGCCACACCTTAGGATCCCCGAAGGGGGAGATGATTTTGAGCTGAAACCGAATGTCTTAAGTCTGATCCAGAGCCACTTTCATGGAAGCTCAAATGAGGACCCCTTTCAGCACCTAGAGGATCTTGACCACATAGCACGAACTGTGAAACCTAGGAACATTAGCCTTGACATTATTCTAATCAATATGTTTCCCTTCTCATTAAGAGACAAGGCTTCTCATTGGCTTAGAACCCTAGGTAGACCCATCACCACCTAGGAAGAACTGAGGCATGCATTTTTAAAGAAATTCTTCCCCATAGGAAAGACCAATGCCCTCAGAAGGTCTATTACTACCTTTACACTCCAGGGTGGGGAACAGTTTCATGAGGCGTGGGAAAGATTTAATGAACTCTTGAGGAAATGCCCACACCACGAAGTACCAAGGTGGCAATTGGCCCAGATTTTCTACCATGGTATGGACAGCAACCTACGAAACTTCGTCGATGCCTCATGCGGGAGGAACTTCCTGAACAAAGACGAGGAGAGCGCGTTTGAGCTCTTTGAGTCTATGAGCGAGAATTCGCTCAACAATGCCTCCATGACCCAGTTCAACAGGTCCAGTCAACCCCGTGGTGGGATTTATGAGGTACAAGCAAATTCTGGAATGGTTGACATGGACATCATTGCCAAGAAACTGGATCGAGTGGAATTGGTGAACAAAAAGATTGATGAGCTACTGAACCAGATCAGGAACCCCTTACAGACTTTCTCCCTAGCAAAGGGAGTGCATAATGTTGACCTGGTCCAGCCCTTTACCCAACTGAACCTGGAACAACCCTTAACCACGTCCCAGGGAGGGACCTTTTCTCCCTCAACCCTTGATTACTCCCTTCCCTCTTCATCAACATCGGCTATCCTCGAGGATGTGCAAGCTATCCAAGGTTATGCGAAACCTGACCCTTTCTCCAACACTTACAACACTGGCTGGTGTAACCACCCCAACTTTCGTTGGACAAACCAGAAACCACCGCAATTCCAAAACCAGCCCAGGCCAAACCAGCAGCCACACTTGCCCCCTATCAGCAAGGACCACCAGTTAGACCCCAATATAATCAGAATAGGGCAGCCCCTCCCCACAAAACCAAATGGACACCATAATAAAGATGATGACTGACATGAACCAAAAACATCAGGAGGAAATGGCCTTGGTAAAGGGATAGTTAAGCCAACTCTTGGATTGTAAACAACAAGGATCACTACCTTCCCAGCCACAACCGAACCCACGAAACATAATTAACAGAGGCCCCAATTTGCAAGGGTTCCAAGGCAACCCCGAGCAGGCTCACATGGTCCAGCCAGCCCCGCAAACACCCCCTGGGTTTGGTGCTTCTTCATCCTCGTCTTCTCAAGGATCAACCCATGGCCCCAATGCCTCTACAAATGCGGTGACCTTAAGAAGCGGCACCAAAACCCAGGATCCCAAATGGCCGACTCTCCCCGAGATTTCACCCGCTGAAATACCCAACTCAGAAGAGGCACCAACCAAGGACCCAAAAATAGAACCAATCCACATTCAGACACCCTACCTTGAGGCCTTGGAAACAATCAAGAAAAAGAAGAATGTTGTGGAAACTGAGGAGCTGTTGGAAATCTTTAAGCAAGTACAGATTAATATTCCGCTCCTTGAAGCCGTCAAACACATCCCTACTTACGCCAAGTTTTTAAAGGATGCCTGTACACCCAAGCGTAAGCCGAGACCTCAAGCACCTAGGAAGGTTGTGCTCTCTGAACAAGAAAGTTTCGTAATATCAAGCAACCTTCCGCTCAAGCGAACTGACCCAGGAGCGCCCCTGATTTCCTACAATATCGGGGACATGACATTTGATAGAGCGCTCCTGGACTTAGGTGCTTCTATCAATCTGATTCCAACAACCCTGTACCACCAATTTGGTTTTGGAGAGTTGACACCAACCCCTGTCACCATCCAGCTGACTAATAGATCAGTGAAAACCTCGAAGGGGGTTGTCGAGGACGTGATTGTACGGGTCAAGGACTTCTATTTCCCGGTCAACTTTTTGGTGCTCAACATGGAAGTCCTTGAAAAATTACAGAACGCACCCATAATCTTAGGCAGACCTTTCTTAGCTACGGCTAAGGCAAACATTGATTGTGACACGGGATGTATGGAAATCGCCTTCGGGGACAGGAAAATGCAATTGGATATCTTCCTGGCGACAAAGTCTTTTGATTGCGATTGCGTTGAGGAACATGATCCCTTGGAAACTCTGATCAAGGAATGCCTCACCCTCAGTTCTGTATCAGACCACCAAACCCATAATGACTGTTCTGACCCGTCACCATCACTACCCGTGGACCTCTGTAAGGTTGAGTACCATCACACAACACCATTTGAGGAGATCGATGTTGATGACTCCCACCCTTTCCCTTCCCATCGACTGTGGTTCCACCCGCACCTGAACTTAAGCATTGCCCGAGAATCTCAAGTATGTCTTCCTGGGGCCCGACCAGACCTTCCCAGTGATTATTAATTCTCATCTAACAAAGGATTAGGAACTCAGGTTGACTGCGACCCTTTCAGAACATCGGGCCGCCATTGGTTGGACCATTTCTGACTTAAGAGGAATTAGCCCCACCTATTGCACCCATAAGATTTACCTAGAAGACGGGGCACGACCTTCCCGCCAGATGCAGAGACGTTTAAACCCAAACATGTGGGAGGTCATTAAGAAAGAAATTATCAAGTGGCTTGACGCCGACATCATCTATCCTATCTCCGATAGCCCTTGGGTGAGCCCCACTCAAGTGGTTCCCAAGAAAGCTGGGCTCACCGTTGTCACCAATGATCATGGCGAATTCATCCCCACCTGCACCACCACCGCATGTCGGGTGTGTATTGATTATAGGAAGGTCAATGAAGCCACTAAGAAGGATCATTTCCCCTTTCCATTCATTGACCAAATCCTTGAAAGATTGGCAGGGCAGAAGTATTTTTTCTTCCTGGATGGATATTCAGGATTTAACCAAGTCGCAATTGCTTTGGAGGATCAAGAAAAGACCACATTCACTTGCCCGTATGGCACATTTGCATTCCGTCGAATGCCGTTCGGGTTATGCAACGCGCCTGCAACCTTCCAGCGTTGCATGCTAGCCATTTTTTCAGAAATGGTGGGTGAATACTTAGAGGTCTTTACGGATGATTTCTCTGTATTCAGGAATTCATTTGACCATTGTCTAAGCAACTTGGAGAAAATCTTGAAATGATGTATCGAGGTTAATCTGGTGTTAAGTTGGGAAAAGAGCCATTTTATGGTTCAGGAAGGAATTGTCCTCAGTCACATCGTATCGCATAGGGGCATTGAGGTAGACTGGGCTAAGGTTGATTTAATTTCCAAACTTCCTCCACCTAGCTCGGTCTAACAGATTCGCTCATTCCTAGGACATGTTGGCTTCTACTGAAGGTTCATTAAAGACTTTTCCAAGCTTTCCAAACCCTTGACCGACCTTCTAGCCAACGACACCATATTCCACATGACTTCTGATTACATCTAGGCTTATCACACCCTCCGGGACTTAGTCTCCACTGCACCTGTACTTCAACCGCCAGACTGGTCCCAGGACTTTGAGATTATGTGTGATGCATCGGATTTCACCATAGGCGCTATCCTGGGACAAAGGCAAGAAAAAAAGCCCGTGGTGATCTACTACATGAGCAAAACGTTGGAGGAGGCCCAACGAAATTATACGGTCACAGAGAAAGAGTTGTTCGCTGTAGTCTTTGGACTTGAAAAGTTTTGATCGTACTTGCTGGGATCCCACGTGACTATTTACATTGACCATTCAGCCATCCGACACCTGTTGGCCAAGAAGGACGCAAAGCCCAGGCTCATCAAATGGATTCTGCTTTTGCAGGAATTTGACCTGGAAATCCGAGACAAGGTCGGATCGAAGAGTGTGGTGGCTGACCACTTGTCTAGACTTCATCTAGACCACATTGGACCCTCCCTACCTCTATCTGACGCCTTCCCTGATGAACACATCCTGGCTGTGCAAGACAAGAGAATGCCATGGTATGTTGACTACGTCAACTACCTGGTTGTAGGATAAACCCCGCATAACTGGTCCAGACAGCAGCGGGACAGGTTCTTGGCTGAGGCCAAGCACTATTTCTGGGATGATCCCATGCTGTTTCACCTCTGTGCTGACCAGATTAGGAGGTGTATCCTCGAAGACGAAGTTCAGAGTGTGCTTTCCTTCTGTCATGACCAGGCTTGTGGTGGCCACTTCTTTGGAAAGAAAACGGCTGCAAAGGTTCTGCAGTCTGGATTTTACTAGCCATCCCTATTTAAGGATGCACACAACTTTGCCAAGACTTGTTCACGCTGCCAAATGCTGGGGACCATGACCAAGAAAGATATGATGCCCCTCCAGCCCATTTTCATTGTCGAAATCTTCGACGTTTGGGGTATCGATTTTATGGGCCCCTTTCCACCATCCAACGGCTTCGAGTACATCCTGGTCTCGGTAGACTATGTTTCCAAAAGGATTGAAGTCGTCGCCACCTGCCAATGCGATCATAGGACTGTCATGGACTTTGTTAAGCAGAACATCTTTCCTCGGTTTGGAATACCCAAGGCCATGATTAGTGATGGTGGAAGCCATTTTATCCATTCCCAATTCCATGCCCTACTTAGAAAATACAGGGTGAACCACCGCATTGCTACCCCATATCATCCACAAACAAATGGGCAGACCGAGGTCTCAAATAGACAAATCAAGAACATTTTACAGAAGACTGTGAGACCTGACAGGAAAGACTGGTCCACACGACTTGATGATGCCCTGTGGGCATACAGGACCGCTTGCAAGACCCCGATAGGCATGTCGCCTTATCTCATGGTCCTTGGCAAAGCTTGCCATCTTCCTGTCGAATTGGAACACCGGGCTTACTGGGCTATAAAGTAGTGTAACATGGATTCTCAGTTAGCCGATGCGTAGAGGATGCTCCAATTATCTGAGCTTGAAGAAATTCGTCGGATCGCCTTTGACAATAGTCGATTGTATAAGGAGAAAATGAAAGCTGTCCATGACCGACTCATTCATAGAAAAACCTTTGAGCCTAACCAGCAAGTCTGGTTGTTTGACGCCAGCCTAAAACTCTTCCCGGGGAAACTCAGGTCCAAATGGATAGGACCATTTCGGGTGGTTAAGCCCTACTCTAATGGGGCGGTTGAAATCACTGATCTTAACACTGGGCACACTTTTACAGTTAATGGTCAAAGATTGAAGCACTTCCTGGCCTAGTTTCCCCTAAAGGAAAGTGTCACCCTGGTTGAGGGATGACACGGAGCATCGCCCAGCTGGAGGCGTTAAACTCAGCGCTTCCTGGGAGGCAATCCAGAGGATTCAGACTGATCTGGTATTTTACGTCACTCAGGTACTATCTTTTTGAACCCTTATGCATCCATGTACTTGCCAATGAGGACATTGTCCAACTTAAGCATGGGGGTGATGGTAAATTGCACAATCCTGAGCTCATTTAATCAGTCTGAATAAATTAAAAAAAAATTGAATTTAGGAAGAAAACTTAGGCATTAGAAACTTGTCAATAGTGGGAAATAATACAAAAAGAACTTAAACACTTAGACTTTTCAGGTCTTCAGGCTTAATCAGCCCTGGTGTCTGTTAAAATACGGATTTAGCTTCAAATCCTTGCAACCTTAAGCTATTCTAATCCACCTACTAAATAAGGTGATAAGTATACGACTTATCAACTCACCCTCTGACACAGAAAAACTTTGAGTCTAAGCATCTGCACACATTTTTGCACAGACTCCTCGAAGATTTTGACAGAAATTGGGTAGCTAATGAACTCTCTAGGGTGGTATGGCTGGCAAGTTGTCGTGGGTAACAACCTATTGGCAGGTTGTCTAGAACCCAGCCACGGGACCATTTCTTCTTCATTGCCTCTAGGTACATTTGAGATCAGGGAAGCCACCTACGAAAAAAAAGGGGAGAAGAAAAGAAAATAAACCACACTTCACCACACGAGTATGGCTGGCAAGTGATCGTGGGTAACAGCCCATTGGTTGGTTGTCCAGAGCCTAGCTCAATAACTGTACAAAAAGAACCAAAACACTTAAGGAAGAAGTGGGGAAGTAGTACAAGCTGGGGAGATATACACTGGAAAAATCCTTGTGTTGACCCCAATTAAAACAAATGTAGGGAGAAAGCTACCAATCGAACAAATACACCTTCAGGCAAATATATTTCCTCTTTCGGTTACCTAGGGGCGTAGAAACCCAAAGTTTGTCTGAATTACCGTTAAGTGAGTCTATCACAACCTTCACACCAAGATGCTTAGCACCTAGGGTTTTGACTGAGTTTTGGGTGGGTTGGGTAGCTGTAAAAAGTTACCAACCCACACTGAATTTCGAAAAAATTCTAAACTATATATATATATACATATACATATGTATAGTTATATACATTAAAGCAAGGATTCGGGCGAATCGTATTTTGGCAGACACCCGGGCGTTGCTTAGTCTTTGTAGATTAAGATCTTGGTATATTTCCTCCTATTGACAAGTGACGAAGTGTCTAAGCAACTACTTAAATTCCGAAAGAAAATAAAGGCTAGAATAAACCTTGCTAGGGACTAGCAAGGAGTAAGCATGGGGGTATGATAACACTGCACATGGGGGTGATAATTCTGTTACATAGGGCCCATCTTAAGAATAAAAGGCATAACATAAGTAAAATGGGAGCATTGCATGCATCATATAGCAAGATTGCTTATAAAACTGTATTAATGGCCATTTATGTAAGCACTTGTCAAAGTAGGCCTCAGATGAGCAATCAGATTGCACGGATGGATTCAGAACGACGAACGAAGTCCAACGGCCTCAAGATCGGCCAAATCCGACATCCAGAGCTCCTACAATGGGCCTAAGAAGTTCTGATCATTGATCTGTTGATCAACAACCCTTGTTGTGCCACGTCGCCCTCGCTCCACTGCACGCCACTCTTCCTTTAGCTGAGATCAAATATCGGCCGTCGATCTTCGATCGGACGACCGAGAATTGCGCACCCGCCCGCAGTCGCCGTGACAAAGCGCAGGCATGGTGCAACGGTTAGCCCGCACACCCGCACGCACGCGACGTGGGTTCGAGCCGCGCGGTGTGGAGAATTAAAGACGAAGGAGCGCGTGGCGAAATTGGGCCGCTCGATCAGCAGCGGGCGGCCGTGATCGTGCCACGCGACGTGCCCTCAGATCACGAGCACCCATGCGCATGCGCAAGCCTGGCGATGACGCCCCCGCACATGCGTGCCTAAGGCGCGATCCAAGCGCATCCAAGGGAAGATCTCATGCAGCGGCCGTGGATTGGGCGCGAAGAAGAACGGCGCGGGCGGTTGACCGTCGGGCTGGAGGGCTTCACCGACGCTTTTGGAATGGTTTTAGCGATGTCCCGAACGTCGCTAAAGCCCCTTCTTCTTTTAGAAAGCCCTTCTCCCTATTTAAACCCCCTCCAACCACTCATTTAAGGCATTCACTTCCCTTGCAACTACTCTCCCCCTCTCTTAGCTAGCTTTAGGCCCTCTTGTAATCGCCGGAGACAACGAGCCGCCGACGTAGCCTCCTCCACCGCCATGGTTGCCTCGTCGCTCTCCCCCCTCTCTCTCTTCCTCTCTTTTAAGCTTTCCTTTACTTAAGTTTGAGCATGTATCTAATGTTGTAATTTGTGAACTAAAGTTGCATGATTAATGAAGTTACTTTCTGTTCAGTTGTCTACTTTAACTTCTGTTTAAGTTGCATGATCAAGCAAGAAACAACTCTAACCCTAATCTCTCTCTCTATCTCTCTCTTGCTTTTCAAACCGCACCTTTCGCAAGCAAAACTCTGCACTTTCCGTGACAACAAGTGATAAGAAAAATCCGATTTTCACGCCTCCCTGAGACCGACACTCGGACTCACCTCCGTTTCTTTACTTTAAAACGGGCATTGCAAGTGAGACTATAATGACACTTTTTAACACACACGCACAAGCACACGTCAGAGAGGCGCGCGCGGGTACGACATGACGTGGAGGAGCAAGGCGGAGAAGACTTTGCCACGGGTATGGTGGCAGAGCGACGAGAAGAGGGAGGAGGGATCGCCGGTGCTTGTGGGCAGTTGGCCGGAGGCGAGGGAGGAAGAAATTAGGGGTGTATCTCAGGCTAATTCAAGCTTGAAAGAAGCGACAAGGACAGGGGGTCCTTTTATAGCGGTTGGTAGAGGTCCTTGTGCTTGGAAGGCAGCTTCCAAGGGCAAGAATCGCACCGGAGAAGGAAGGTGTGGAAGATACCCATGTCTCTCAAACGTTCACACGAGAGGTATGGTGCGAATTAGATCTTGGGATTGTGTTCAGATGATAGGGAATTCCTTAGAGGATCCCCATACCAAATCTGAGAGATCTCTGAGGAATTAGGGAGTAATCCTCCTTGAAATCCTCACCGGAGTGGGGCTCCTCCGCTGTAATGGTGGAGGGACCAAAATGCAAAGAGTGGAGAGGAGGATAGGGGGGTCTGCGCAAAGGTTTCCAAAAGCTAGGGGTCAAAATGTAATTGGGTGGACTAATTTGCAAAGTAGGTCAAGATGACCTTCCCTTAGGTCCAAATTTTGGTACAAACATAATTTGGACCTAAGGAATCCAATGGTGAAGTTTGATTTTAGGTTTGACTATGTTTGATTGGACATTTTACATAAAAACCTAAATTAGGTCAAATATTGAGCTAGGACCTCAATCTAGGTTAAAATAGGTTCCAAAGGCCAAATTGAAGGTTCTAAACCCTAGGGGATATTTTTCCATGAATTTTAGAGGGTTTAGTTGATTTTTATCCTAAACAGAACCTTGTGAAATTAAATGAGTTTGTTTTAGGGTTACAGAATGTCATTTAATTCTTAAATCTCACAATAACCCTTTTCTGACTGAACCATCCCACTTTTCCTCTTATTAAGTCCAATTGACCTATGTTAAGCCCCATAGAAATCCCGTTGATGTACTGTAATGGTAAAATTGCAGTTTTACCCTTTAATTCATGTTTTCTTCCCAGAACAGTAATCCTTGAATTAGGCCTTCCTTTAGGTTATGTAGGAGCTTTTGTTCACTTTCTTAGGTCAAAATGAGCTAGTTAAGGCTCATGATGAGGTTCTCATCACTGAGCACTTTGACATGGCCGAAAGGCTGTTCTGTTGTTTTCAGGTATCAGACCCTGTCCACCATTGGTGAGCAAGCTCTAAGCTTCCTTGTGGCTGCCTCAATTGCTGCCACGCCCAGGTCGAAGTCCCAGAATGCCCAGAAGAGTCTTGCGCACACACCCAGGTCCTTAATTGCAGTCGCGAGCCTCAGTTGCTGAGGCAATTGGAAGACACTCCCTGCTGCAGATGTGTGAGAAAAGGGGAGCGCGGATAGTCCCACATTGGGAACTTCTGAAGCTGTGCACCCGCATAAATTGTAAAAGTGCCACCATCTGTTCACCTCAGTTACCACGGGGTGAGGTCCCTCTTACCTTCACCCGGCCTCGTCCACGACACCTTATCCGTGGACTTGGCCTAACTCGACCTGACCTGCATTCCTCGCTCACCACAGCACGTCGGTGAGCCTGGACCCCAATTCGCGCCCAACCCGATAACCTGGATACCTGTGGCTCTGGGAGAGCGAATCCTAAGAGAGAAGAAGAGAGGAGTGTCGCACGGGTAGGGGGAGGGTTTTGCTATAGAGATCTTCGGTTGACACTTAGCCAAATTCTGAAGAATAGGAGGAGGCCTGAAGCTGAAGAAGAAGAGAAAGAAGCTAAGGGCCAAGGAAGAAGAAAGTTAAGGGCCAAGGAAGAAGAAAGCTAAAGGCAAAGAAGAAGTCTTGGAGAGGTGGTAGCTGAGAAAAAGAAGAAACAGGGCTGAAGAAAGAACTGAAGAGGAAAGGAAGAATCAGAGAGACAGAGAAAGAAAGAGAAAGAGAAGAAGAAAGAGAAGACACTATAGAAGAAAGAAGAAAACAGACACAGCAAAGACAGAGAAGAAGAAAAGAAGAAGCAGACAACTTTAAGTCGTTTGATTTCCTCATTAGACGACAGATCATTAGCTCTCATTTCATAACATTTACATTGAGTTCTTTGGTGATATTGCAGGAGTATTTGGTGATCTAAATCACCATTTTACTCCCATATTTTTGCACATTGATTCTGATATTATTGCAATCTCTTTTAATTCTGAATTGTGATATTGATTTCTAAATACCAATTTGCTCCTTGTGTTCAACCTCGTAAACCTATTCGAGTAATAAAAATTGTATTTGTTTTAAAAGCGATTTTGACTATACTGCAACGTGATTATTTTAAACATTGATCTCACCTCTCAAACAGTCACCCTCCAATGACCGTCCATCTGACGTCATTCTGCCCTCGCAAAGCTTCTGAAGCTTGTGCTCACCACCTTAATTCCATCCTAATTAGGTATAGGCATTAACCTCACCATCATCAGAGACGACTCCGGAGGTTAAGCTACACCTAGATGAAAACCTGTCCGGATTCAAGCCCCTTAGCCATCGTTGAACCTATAAATACCCCTTGACCCCTCCAATTTCAAGGGTCAGTCCCCTTTCCTTCTTCCCCAACTGCGGCCGGTAATAGGCTATTCTTCCGTTCAACTCTGGTGACCTCTCACCTTTCCTTTGGAGCTCCTCTTCATGAGGGACTTGTCTCTCTCACCCCCTCTTCCTCTTCGGAAGGCTATGACAGGCCTTGGAGCATCATCTTCATTATCTCGACGCTTTCAATTTCTCGCCGGAGCTCTATCTTCAACCCTCTGATTTCGTCCTCCATTATGAGACATCGACGGAGATCCCTCACCTCCTTCGTCAGGTAAGTAGAGCTAACTCTTAATAGTATATTTAGCTAGGTAATTAGGTAGGATTATTGTTGAAGCGACGGGTTACTACGCTATTGTGTTTATTTTTGAAAACCTGTCGTAGTTTGAAAGCGTAGAACTCGGGTTCAACAAATAAAATTTATACCGGAATAGAAATCCTGAGTCGAACTCAGGGAGGCTACGTCAATCTATATTCGCAATTATATATTTTTTTTAAAGTTTTTGTTGAAAAGCGAAGCAACGTAATTACAATGAAGCAACATTAACAATCAGAATAAACGAGAGAGAGAAAGAGAGAGAGAAACATGCACTTGATATTCCAAAATGTTTATACAATAAAACTAGAGAAAAATTGCACTAGTAAGCGGGAAATCAATTACACTAGAAAGCAGTAAATCTACTCTAGAAAGCAGTAGAAAGAATGGGGAGAGAGATATCCTCCTTGATGATCTCTTGGAGGACGAGCCGGACGGGACGATGCCTGGAAGAAGAACAGAGTAGGAAGAAGGAGAACGAAACTGGAAGAACAGGAACGAAGCAGCACATCATCGTCGTCGTGGGATACGCTTCCGAAAGGGGGACGAAAATTGGACTTTATCTCTTTAGAAGCATCCCCGGTGTGGGGCAAGCTTCTCTTGAGCTTTGGAGAGGGAGAGAAGAGAAGGAAGGGATGAGAATTTCGTATGGAGGGGTCTCCTTTTATAGTTGCAAGGAGTGAGGGCAATTTGGTTTTTTTAATCTCAAAACATTAAATTAGGGGTCTTTAGTGACGGATAAAACCGTCGCTAAAGCCCCATCGTGGGTGATGTGCGCCGCCCGCCCATCTTCCGCATTACCCACATCCTTCAATTCTCGGTCGTTCCGTCGCGAGATCGAACGGCTGAGATGCGCCCTCGCCACGCCTCTTCAAGCCGCAACGCCTGCGTCTGATGGTGCGTCACGCGTGGGCATGCGATAGCATGTGGGCACTATTAAGTGCTTATGGCCGACCGATCATGATCCAACGCTCCTCGCACCTGCTTGCCTGCTCCTCGCGACTCGAACGCGCGTCCTCCCTTTGCGAAAGCACGTTCGACCAACGCAATACAAGCGTACTTGTGTCGTGCTTACAAATTGTGCGTGCGCATCCACAGCCGTTGGATGCGCATCCAACGGCGGAGAATCGTCGAAGAAGAGAGGGTGCGGCGGGTGTAGCATCCGGTTGGGCAGTTGAGATGGCGCAACGTGGCACCATCTTGGCCGTCCATCTTCTGGATGATGTAGATGGTGCCATAGTTGTCGGATTGAGTCGATTTCGCATCGTTAGGCTGCGACTGTCGATCCAAATCCATCAGTGTGGTCGGATTTGTTGTTTGAAGTGCGGATTCATACCATCCTAGCCCTTGATCTTCTAGGGTTCCCCGATCTCTATCTGATGCTACAGATGTTTGATTAGGGCGATCTTGGAGTCGTTGAACTCCAATCGTCGCCCTGATCACATCTGTACGGTTGGATCTTCGATTCGAGGTCCCGATAAAAATTTTTCTCTGTCCCTGAACATAAAAGGAGATAATTAACTTCCATTTTATTCAAATTAATCTAAATGCAAGATGATGCATGCTATGCAATATTTATAGTATGTAATGCAATTCTATGCTTAAGAACATGCATAAATAGACATCTTATATAGTGTAAACATGTTTACATCACACCTCATGCCTATCTTTTGCTAGTCCCTAGAAAAAACTATATGCTATTTATAAAAGAATTAGGTTAGATTATTTGGGCATGAGTTATTTTCAATCATTAAGAAAATGTTTACTTTGGATCTGAACTTTCAAAGACACAACAGTGCCCAGGTATCTGCCAAAATGCAGACCGCCTCAAGCCCTCGCCTTATTCAAAGAAAAATTTCTTTTTCTCTTTTTCTTCTTTTCTAATTTTTTTGGATTTTCGAGTTTTAGGGTTTAAGAGTGGCTTTCTACGGCCATTCAACTCACCCAAGATTTGATGAGAACCTTAACTTCTAAGCATCTTATTGTGAATGTGATAGACTCGTTGATCGGAAGTTAAAATGGACTTCGGTTTTCTACGCCTCTAGGTGACCTTAAAAAGAGAATTCTGCCTAAAGGTGTATCTTTACAACTGGTAGCTTTCTCCCTACTTTTATTTTTATGGGGTCAACACAAGGGTGAATCCAGTGTATATCTCCCCGGTTTATTCTACTTCTCCGCTTCTTCCTAAGTGTTTTGGGAATTTTCAATGCATTTATTGAGTTGGGTTCTGGACAACCGGTCGATGAGCTGTTACCATCGACAACTTGCCAGCCATACTTGTGCGGCAAAGTGTGGCTTATTTCTTTTCTTTTACTTTTTTTTCTTTTCTCCATTTTTTTTCTTTTCTTATTGACTTTCTTTTTCTTTTCTTTCTTTTTAAGTAGGTGGCTTCCCTGGTCTAAGATTTACCTAAAGGCAGCAAGAAGAGAATGGTCCAGTGATTGAGCTCTGGACAACCTACCTATGGGATGTTACCTACGATAACTTGCCAGCCATATCACCCTAGAAGGTTCATTAGCTTCCCAATTTCCGTTAGAACCGCCGATTAACGAGTCAGTGACAAGATAGTGTGTAGATGCTTTAGGCTTAAAGTTCCCTCAAATCAGAGGGCGGGTTGATAAGTCGTGTACTTATCACCTAAACTTATTTACTCAAATTAAAATAGAATTCAGGTTGGTGAGGACTCGAAAAACAAATCCACATTTTAGTGGATACATAGGCTGATTAAGTCCGAAGACCTGAAGGGTTTTTGTGTTCAGATCATAATGTAGTATTTCCTAAGATTGAAAATTTTCTTAAACCCAAGTTCTCTTTCCTAATTCCAAAATTTTTTTTAATATATATAAATAAAAGAAAATAAAACAAATCTACGAAGTTACGAATAAATTTAGAGATGAATATCCACCCCCCCATGCCTATCTAATGCAATGTCCTCATTGTATTTAAAAGACATAAAACAGAGTGAAATAGAGTTGAAAGCACTTGAATTGCATGAATGTAGGGTTTGCTCCGAGATAAACAAAAACTATATATGTGTTGAATTAAGTGCCTTCAGCTAGGCACACTATACAAAGAAGAGAAATAAGGAATTCACAGGTGCAGATCAGAATCAAAATGAAAATAAGATACCTCTGACTTGCTAGCAGATGTCCACAGATGTGGACCAGATTGTGGTGTAGACCCATACCCCATAATCAAGAATATCTAAGGTTCTGGATAAAAATTACCCAAAACCTAAAATCAGTATGCAAGCAGGGTCGGGCTTGCAATTTATGCGGATGCAACCCAAGACCAAAAAGTCGGGTTACAGAGAATTCAAGCTCCAAAGGATAATCAATGAATGTGTGCTTGGGTTGGACATCCTCAGAACAGATGTCGTAAGGGTCCTAGTTTGATGATTTCAGATGAATTGGAACCTTTAGATTTAGTCTTCTATTTCCTCCAAAGTTTGCTTCCCAAATCAGAACTTCCCAGCTTCTGTTCTCCTCATTCAGAATGTCAAGTTTCGGGACCTCTTGCATATTAATCACCCCGTCTGAAATCTCCAAGTCTAAAAGATGTGGCTAAATCAGAATTGACTTACGTCTAGTTATCTCAAAAACAGAATCATCGATAAGCTCAATGGGGTGTAACTGACAATTAGGGCATTGGATTGAATCCTCCACAAAATGCGATTCTGGATCCGTAATGTGTGCCCCAATAAGATTAGTTTCCTTAGTTATTGGGCTATCAAATGATCTATCAGATTCCTTAGGTCCAATTGTCTCACAGAAATCGTGTTCTGTAAACTCGCGTGAGACTTCGCAACTTGAATCTTCACCATCAGAATCAAAGAAATCAAAATCGTTATTAATGTATGTCTCAAAATCATCCATCACTTTCTGGTCCATGGAGACATACATTTCCTCATACCACGGCTCAAGGATTTCAGGTGAAGAAATCAGATCATCCTTAATTGGTTGCTTTAATTCAATTTGGTCACCCTCGTAACACGTGTCCCCCCGACAGGTGCCTGAGCGGGTTCTGACCTTGGCTCTCCTGAAGGGGGTTCATCCTGGGAATCATTCCACGATTGAACCAAAGCAACCACTAATCTCATTCTCAATTTCGCTAACTTCCCAAGTGGAAACTCACCTGGGTTCTTATCCTTAACATCCTGGAGCCAATCCAACAAATACTTGTTTAAATCATCAATCATTTCAATCAGGGGCTCCAATCTTTCAATGCAAGGTATTGGCTGAACTTCTAAAGATTGTATGATATTCCTCAAGTTAGCTAGAACCTTATCTTGAACCTGGTTAACCTGAACCAAATGACTTGGTTCAGGGTTGGGCGGGTTTGGGATCAGTGCAGAGGAGTTAATGAATTGAGATTCGTTATACCCTTCCTGATAATAGGTCATTTCGGATTGTTCAAAAGGTGGTGATGACCTAAAGGCAGTGTAATTAGAGGATGGGTAAGGATCAGTGTATCCTTCTTGATTGTAGATCGTATTAGGTTGTTCATGAAAGGTTGACGATCTATAATCGACGTGGCTTTGAGAAGGATAGAAATCACAATCATAGTGTTCAGGGTTAGACCCTCAACACAGAGGTTCGAAACTGTATCCCCAATCCGAGTTATCCCAACTAACTGATGGTTGATTGCAGTACGAGTCGGGATAATCGTCATGTTGAGGATAATTCAAAACAGGAGGGAAAGAGTGGGAATGCGTGTAATATGTGGAAGGATTCATGAGAGACGGGAGGAAGAAAGGCACCCTGCAATACAAACAATCAAACCTGTCCTTAAGTAGGCTAGCCTAAAGACCTACAAACTCCCAAAACCCGTCTTGAGATAAAGGAATGATTTGATCTACTTCTGTTTGTTCAATCCAACCAGTTAGAAGGAGGGACTGGGGAGAAGGTTCTTCCTTCGGCTTGCGCCTCCGGTTCCTAGTGTACCCCCCAGTCGCGATCGTTTGATTCTGCTCCCCTAGCTAGACATTAGATTGAATAGTAGAAACAGGCTAATCGAGAATAATCTCGTTCTGGGCTCTGAAGAACGAGTCTAATCCTTAAGGCCAACGTCTACTCTGTTTTATTTAGGGCTAAGTTTGAATGTGCTTTGGAATGTGATGGACCCTTTATCTGGGTTGTTCCCTTAATGATTAATTGATGTGTGTGTGTGCTCACAACCATTGGTTTTCAAGCAAAATTATTTTTGATGCGGTGAATTTTAGGGTTCAAATCTTGCTTAGTAGCTTTGAGGATTCAACTTTAGGTATTTTCAAACAAGTTTTGTTGGCACACCAGGTTTTGAAAGCATAGGTGAAGATGTTTTCCTTTGAAACTTAAAAGAATGTGGAGTGCCTGGTAAATCCCTAAGAGTTGAACCTATGTGGCAGCTACTTGATGAGTTGATTTTAATTAAAGTGGTGCGGCCCAATCAACTCAAACAATTGGCCTGTTGCACCACTTAATTAGGCACACAAGTGATTACCTAATCTGATTTCTACTCAATTATGTGTTTGGATGTGTGTATCGGCTCCAAAGATTGGTTTACCGGTTGAGTTTGAAAATCAGATGAGGTTGTGTACCTATGTGATATTTTTTTATTTTTCTTTTTAAATGTGGAGGTTGAGGCGGGTGTGGGTGTCAAACAAACAAACAAAACTAACCTTAGGGTTTATAAGAACACCTAGGTTGATTGATGTTTGTGTTATTATGTGATGGAATGAAATCTAATGGGTGGGAAGTGGGGGAAAACTTACAGAACCTTCAACAGCACTTTGCTTTAGTCTACCGCTTTTGCTTGTCTCAAAAGAGTTCCTGCAATCACAATAAGAAAGGAGAGAAGTGAGGTAAATGATTCGTAAGTTGTAAAAACACAAAACAAAATCAAAGAGCATTGCCTCCCCGACAACGGTGCCAAAATGTTGAAGCGACGGGTTACTACGCTATTGTGTTTGGTTTTGAAAACCTGTCGTTGTAGTTTGAAAGCGTAGAACTCAGGTTCAACAAATAAAATTTATACCGGAATAGAAATCCCAGGTCGAACTCAGGGCGGCTATGTTGATCTATATTCGTAATTATATATTTTTTTTGAAGTTTTTGTTGAAAAGCGAAGCGACGTAATTACAATGAAGCAACATTAACAATCAGAATAAACGAGAGAGAAAGAGAGAGAGAGAAACATGCACTTGATAGTCCAAAATGTTTATACAATAAAACCATAGAAAAATTACACTAGAAAGCAGTAAATCTACTCTAGAAAGCAGTAAAAAGAATGGGGAGAGAGATATCCTCCTCGATGATCGCTTGGAGGATGAGCCGGATGGGACGATGCCTGGAAGAAGGGGAATGGAGCAGGAAGAAGGAGAACGAAGCCGGAAGTACGGGAACGAAGCAGCTCATCGTCGTCTTCACGGGATCCGCTTCCGAAAGGGGGATGAAAATTGGACTTTATCTCTACAGAAGCATCTCGGATGTGGGACAAGCTTCTCTTGAGCTTTGGAGAGGGAGAGAAGAGAAGGAAGGGATGAGAATTTCGTATAGAGGGGGTCTTCTTTTATAGTTGCAAGGAGTGAGGCCAATTTGGTCTTTTTAATCTTAAAACATTAAATCATGGATCTTTAGTGATGGATAAAATCGTCGCTAAAGCCCCATCGTGGGTTACGTGCGCTGCCCGCCCATCTTCCACGTCGCCCACGTCCTTCAATTGTCGGCCGTTCGATCGCGAGATCGAACGATTGAGATGCGCCCTCGCCGCGCCTCTTCAAGCTACAACGCCTACGTCTGATGGCGCGTCACGTGCGGGCGTGCAATAGCGCGAGGGCGCTATTGCACGCTTGCGGCAGACAGATCATGATCCAACACTCCTCGCACCCGCTCGCCCGTGCCCGCTTGCTGATTAGCCCATATTTGTGGACTATTTAAGTATTTAAATGCCTAGACATTAAGTTAATTCTAACATTTATTTAGCATAAATTAGGATGTAAATAGATTAATTCATATTTCTAATTTAATTACATAATTCGTGCATCGCATTCATATTTAAATGCATTTAAAATTAACTTAGAATTGCATTCATTTAATTAGTTAACCAATTAGGTACATTGCATGCATTAATTTAGGTTAACATAAAAGTTGAGGGTTGTCTATAAATAACCATAATATTTTATCATTATTTTTTTATTCTTCTTCTACGTGCAACGGCTGCATTTCTTCCTCCAGCTACTGCAGTGAAGAACCCAATCAAGGAGGAACGGATGTGTTGGATCTTGTCGGGGCAGCTGATTTCAAAAGAGAGGAGGAGGCAGTCGAGCTTGAAAGGCCACCGTCCCGACAATCCACACTGTGCAGAGAGTTCATCTCGTCCATTTCACCATCGCCGGCCTCAACCGCGGCGACGAGCCTCCACCACCGTGGGTGTGTGACGTGACAGGCCACACCGCCATCTGGAGCTCATTTGCATCACTGTGTCTCACCAGAATCAACATCACCACCCTCGCCATCATCACCAACAACCTCCACTTCACGCCTCTTCATCATCTCCAGCCTACAGCCACGCCTGCTCCTTCTGTGCCTCACCTCCACTTCACGCCCTCATCACACCACCCACGCATACAGTAGCAGGATCGGCTGCTCCTTCACACATGCGTCCCTCTAACTGCACAAGACAACCATCGCCTCAGCACGCCTCCACTCCAGTACACCCGCCGCGCGCCTTCCTTTGAACCTCGGCACGCTGCATCTCCTCCAGCGCCAACCACCAGCCCATGTACGCCTCTCCAGCCTGCATCAGCAACCACCCTTGTTGCGCTTCACTTCCAACGCGCCTGCAGACCACGCACCGCCTGCAGCAGCATCCGCCTCCACGCGCGCACCCTGCAGCACCGGCCACCAACTCCTCACCTGCGCGCGTACACACCGCCTCCAGCAGGCGCTATTTCTTCTCTGCGCGTGCACCACCTACAGCGCCAAGCCCGTTAGCACTTCAGCACGCACCACCTCCAGCGCACCCACTCCAGCGCGCATTGCCTACCCGCTGTGCGCCTTCCTTGCAGCATCCTCCAGCAGCATCTAGCAGCAGCGGCGCACCTGCAGCAGCACCACCCTCGGCGCGCGCGTAGACCAGTGCATGCGCCTCCTTGCTAGAAACTCAACCATGCAACCCACCTTCGTCGGAGCTCCGTCCGGTCGGCTCCGGCCACCTCATGACTCGCCGCCACCACCGCTGCGAAGCCCTCAGTCCAAAGAACTTCCTCCGAGCTTCACGCCTTCGACCGTTCCTTCCTCTTCGCGCACGGCCAAGGGGAAGAAATCCCCTATTTTGCTACAGTAAAAGGGATATTAATATTTACATTTTCTGCCATTACCAACTTTTATTGATATTTTATTGAATCTGCATTGCAAAAAATATCCTCTAGTTGTTCAAAATTGCCATTTCAGCTTGTTCTTTTGACACTACCTTAATCTGAAGGCAGATTTGGCTCGATTCTCGTCTAAACTAACTACGCACATATGTTTTTAACCGGTGCAAATTTAAATACGTCATTGCCTCACTGTGGATAAACCCGCTCTTCTACGAGTGGTTATTTTAATTATTAATTAGCTGATTTTTCCACCACATAAAACTACAAATGACTTGAAAAGCGAACAATCGACTCGTCAAATGACACCATTGCCGGGGAGGCAACAGACACAATAATTTTACCTGATCTTATTTTGATTATTTCTCAATTGCACAGTGATTTGACCATTTATTATTTTTTTTCTGTGCAAGAAATTTGTGCGAGGAACTAGCCATCATGAGAGGCGACCCTTGACGTCGCCAGAGGAGGAATTGGTCGAGCTACCTTGCAAAGGAGGAGAAGGACGAGGACGCGACGATCATCATTGTACATTTAGTAGCTAATTTGATTAGAGTAGAATTAAGACTTTAGATTTAATTTTTCATTGCGTGCATTTGGTTTGAAACCCTTGTTCTGGGGTATATTTGAGGGGTTTGTTCCCCGATTTTGTTTTAGGCCCGTATTGGGTAATTTTTCGGGAGCTTGTTCCCTTTTCTTTTGATTTAGGTTTTTTTTTAATTATTTTGTGGATTGTTTATTTTTATTTGTTTGTGCATAAGTAGTTATAAAAAAAATTTTAAAAAAAATGAGCTGCCTGCTAGAAGCTGCCTGCCCCTAGGACGAACCATTTAGGTCTGTATGAGCAGCCTCTAAATTTACTTCTTTGCATTGCGTGCATTGTCGCATCGTTGATTGCTGGAAGCAAGGTACGCATTCTCTTACTTTGCATCCTATTCTTGATCACGCATTGCATTTGGACTTAATGCGAAGACCACCTGATCTGTATTGAATAAATCTAACAAGTGGTCACATATTTTCTAGAAAAAGGACTAATTAAAGGAGGGACATTTTAAAAACCAAGGATTTGATTTTCAAACTTGGCGTGCGATTCAAAATTCAAAATCTTTTGCGGTGTATGCACACTTATTTCGCTTGCACCACGTCACGCTTTTAGACACTCCTTAGGTTTGGAAATACTAGGACAAGAGCCCTCCTATGTTGGATTCTGAAGTGTTCGGAACTTGAGATCAAAGGTTTTGTAAATCCAAAGAGGGGGATACCCTGTCACAGATTTTTGGGGGTAGTTGAGAAGCACCGCAAAAGCACAGCTTCAAAGGAAGGATTAAGCCTACTTGCATCCCTCGATTTTCCATCTTTGGAGTTGCTTTACCATTTAAGATTTAGGGAAGAACACCTAAGCTCCAACTAGGTCTTCTTAGGTGAGCCGTAGGTAGACAATAAGCGTGTAAATTGACTGAACAAATTGTATTGTCACCTACAATCTGACTTAAATCAAAAGCCTAAATTGGGAAAGACCTAAAAAGTCCTTTTTGAATTGTGTTTTTCTTGGGGAATTCTGATTGAGGTGTGAGTTAGAATGGACCACATTGATTTTCATCCTTTCACATCTTGCCCACACCCTCACCCCCACTCTGCATTCTTCTATCCCATATGCCGAGATGGTCCATCCCTTGATGGACATAATGACAATCATTGGGATCCATTTTACTCCTATTATAGGAGTATTGGCCTGGTTAAGCCACTCCTTGTCACTCGAATGCACGTCCTCCCTTCGCGAAAGCGCATTCGACCAACGCGCTACAAGCTCATTTGTGTCATGCTTACAAATCGTGCGTACGCATCCACAGCCATTGGATGCGCATCCAATGGCGGAGAATCATCGAAGAAGAGTGGGTGTGGCAGGTGTAGCAACCGGTTGGGCGGCTGAGATGGTGCCACGTGGCGCAATCTTGGCCATCCATCTTCTGGATGATGTAGATGGTGCCATAGTTGTCGGATTGAGTCAATTTTCACACCGTTAGGCTGCGATCGTTGATCTGAATCCATCCGTGCAGTCGGATTTGTTGTTTGAAGTGCAGATTCACACCATCTTGGCCCTTGATCTTCTAGGGTTCCCCGATCTCTATCTGATGCTACAGATGTTTGATTAGGGTGATCTTGGAGTCGTTGAACTCCAATCGTCGTCCTGATCACATCTGTACGGTTGGATCTTAGATCCGAGGCCCCGATAAAAATTTTGCCCTGTCCCTGAACATAAAAGGAGACAATTAACCTCCATTTTATTCAAACTAATCTAAATGCAAGATGATTCATGCTATGCGATATTTATAGTATGCAATGCAATTCTATGCTTAAGAACATGCATAAATAGACATCTTATGTAGGGTAAACATGTTTACATCAATTAGGTTAGTTTAGCTTAGTTATAGTAGCTTCTTGTCCGGCTCCAGCGAAGCCAAATCTGATTTCGACAGACTTCTATTCACCTTTCCGAGTACCTGATCATTTTCCTCTCCTCCTCACGATTTACCTACATTTCTTTTTCCTCACTTTTAGCGGCTAAATCACCTAGATCACTTCCACATCTACTGGCGACCTCCGCTGTCCACGGCGGAGGCCTCCGAGCTTAAAACACACTCATTGGGGCCCTACGTCATTTATTCACACTCTAAGGGCCCCAATCTTCACTCCAATTTAACTAATGATCTCATATACTATAAACACCTAATTACATTTCAACTCTTGAGCTCACTGTCCATGGCGAGTTCAAGAGAGTTAAAACACCTAATTGATCACCTATAGACCATCTTCAAACACTACGGAACACTTCTCCTCACTCAATTGAGTGAGAGGATGTGATCTGAGTTCTAGTGAACTCAGATTACATTTTTTCTAAATTCGATGCTTAGCTTGTGAATTGATCTCTAATTGCTTTAATTAGTGAGCTCCTGAGGTTCCTTGTGACCTCAGGAAGCTCTTGAGACCTATAATGATCAGTTTCTTAAGGTTTTGAACTCTGAAACTAATTTTTGGACTCACCGGAGCTCCAGCGAGACAATTCAGACCTTCAGCCCTAGATAAGCCCTACAGAGCTCCAGATTGTCTAGTTAGATTGCAAGGATTTCAAATTGATTATTTAATTTAGGTTTCATTGTCTCAACGTACGTAAACTCCCCCCTGTTCCCTACCTTCCCTCCCACCACTGCTCCCCACCTTCCCTCCTTCGCCCTCTAACAAAGTTACTGACGATCAAACGCTCCCCCCTTTGACTGGTAAGCCCCCTCCCTGGTTCTCTTTGGCCGTATGTAAGTGTCCACATGTGTTGTGCATGTAAAGGTGTGGGAACGAGAGTAGGAAAGAGAGATTGAGGGATGTGGTAGGTGTTGACTAGCCCATGTGGGCGTTGGCTGGTAGCATGTGTAAGAGAAGGGGGTCGTGCAACAACTTGGTGGTGTGCTATTGCTGTGTTTGCGTGTGCATAAAGAGAAGGAGGTCGAGGTGGTGGAGTGTTGCCACGGGTGCAACTAGGCGTGGGAACAAGGGGAGGAAGGATGATTTGTGTTGCAAGGGTGCGTCAGTGAGCAAGGAGGAGGTGATGAGGGGGAGCATTTGTGAGCATGTGAGGGTGTATGTGTGGGTTAAGTTAAGGAGAAGATTTTTGAGAAAAATTCTTAAGGGACTTAACTTAATGAATTATAATATGTAAATTATTAAACATAAAGAGTTGTGAATTTTCAAGTGAAAATTTTAGGTCAGAAACCTAAAAATATATTTATAGAAGTTGTATAATAATAAAGAAATGTTTATGAAAAGATATCTAAGTAAGAGAGTTTAATCCTTACTTAGGACTTTACTCTAATACTTTTCAAAATAGGTATTTGGTTTTAGTTCCTGACACAGTTTTAGAGTCAAGATTTGGAGAAATCCGAAGTATGTGACTTGTATGCCTGCTTTTCACTTTGGAAACGGAGTAACTAAGGTGTTCATAATTCATATACATGACTCAATTTTTGGGATTGAATTTTAACCTTCTTGGTCACTAGGGCTAGGTCATGCCCTTTTGTTTAATTGAATTTCTATTTTTATCACTAAGTTGAGTAGAAAGACTAGATACTTAGAGTTAATCAAATCAAGAAGTTAGTTTGGAACCTTAAACCATAAGGCCTTGTAGGCTATAGATAGCCTAATCAGTCGAGGACATTCCGCTATATTTGGTTCGGTTTTCATCTTGACGGATCTTGCTAGCTAATACCAATGGTGTAGGAGTCTAAAAGTATAGGCCTTTGCTGTCCACTCTTTGGTTTGCGAGCTAAGTAGCCTAAGTCGTCCAAACTTCACACACAATAGAATTGACTTATAGGCATCTAAAATCGCGAAAACATAGAAATCATTGGGATCGGATTTGTAACCTCTTTGCTCTAAGGATCTCTACGGTGTGATTCTTGAAAGGATGAAGGATGTGCCACTCACTTAGAAAAAAGATTTGGAGTTTTTATATATAGTAAGAAAAGTGAGGAGTAAAAAAATATATGTACACACCCTACCCTGCAATAAAGCTCCTTGGTACAAATGGGTGCCAATCTCCACCAATAAAGCATCTCGCTACAAATGGATGATAACCATTTCCATCCAAATAAAAACACCTCAATACATGTGGGTGTCTTGTCCTATAGAAAATAGGATTAGAAAAATATGGAGATAAAAACTAGGAATAAGAGACCCAGTAGTTCGGTCGGGGAAATATATGCCTTGAGTGTTGACCTTTTTATAAAAATGGGTGAGGAGAAAGCAACCCATTCTAAGTAAGGCTAAACCAAAAGATTGAATTGGGATGACCTGGATTGAAATTCTGATGCCTTGAGGTATGAATTTTTGCAACATTGGATGCTTGTAGGTTGAATCTATTACACTTTAACCTCATAGCTACTAAACATTAAGTGGGTAGTGAAGTCTAAGAAATCTAACTCTAAAAACTAGCAGTTGTTGCTTAAAGGAGATTGATTGACAAGGCCACCGAGTCTAGATGTTTGTCCTTGACATTGTGGGCTGGTTAGAATAAGGGTCTTACTTACTTTTTGACGTTTGATTAATAATGGATGCCTAGTTGATCTGTGAAAACTTAGTTGATCACAATCAGAATTCATGAGCATTAGGACTGATTAGTGCCCAGTTGGATTTCTGAGTTAGAATTTAATTCCCAGCTTCTGAGTTTTGTTACATACACTATACTTTGACTTCTCTGATTTCAAAGTTTTTGAGTGGTATACGAGATATAGAAAGGATATCAGATAGTCTGACTTAATAGAGTTCTCATCAAGGATCTGGTTTTCATGAGTATATGTTTTGAGAAGCATTCGTCTCTATAGTCCTTTGTTTGCGGATTCTCGCAAAATGCTCTAAACAAAAATCTACTCACAAGCATCTTTATTATTTATAGTTTTATAAAAACATAAAAAGAAAAAAAGCTCGAAAACACCTTTTGACCTAATTCTGTACACTTAGAAATTCTTAACTATCCTTTAATTTTGAAATAAAACCCTGATGTGTTAAATTCATTATATTCACTAACTAATTTGCGAAGGATTAGCAAAACCTAGGAGTTTGCGAAGGACTAGCAAAACATAAGCATGGGGATATGATGAGAAACTTATCATAGCTCATAACTCATTAAAATAAGCTAGCTTACCTAATTAATTAACATTGAATATCATATAAGCATGGTTAATTATTAATTAAGTTAATAATAGGCTTGAGCATAAAATATACCCTAATTAAGCATTATTGTCATCTATTATGTGTCTCATTATTCTAAGTTAATATTAAGGACTTAGAACCATCAATTAAGTTATCTAGAATAAAGCTAATTAAGTTAATAATTAATTTAAAACCTACGTTAATAATTTAATATTTAATATTAAGCATTAAATTATAATACAAACTGGGACAAAAATGTAATTTAACCCCATAATATTGTTCCTCAACATGCACATAGTCTACCATAAAAGGTTGAGAGGAAAATAAAATAATTTGCATGTTTAAATCATAAATTTACATTTGAGTCCCTAAAAGCCATTTCATCTAAGTCCTTTTCATTATGATTTGATCCTTTTTATTTACAATCAAGTCTCCCGTGCATCTTCTTCTTTTTCTTCATCAACGCTCGGTGACCATCTATTTTTCTCCTTTGATGGAGACACATTGAACGACCAACCATCGTTTCCTTGGCCGCCAAGGTTTCTCGTAACAAACCCTACACATCCTATGGCTCCTATGAACCGTTAACTGCTTTGGACCATGTGTCACAGTCACCATTTTCGGAGAAGATGAACCTTGTTTCTATGCACCGAGGCACCACGTCTGACCACGTTCTTTGCACCTAAACCTCCGCCACACCTATAAATGGCCTCCTAAACCCTTCGATCGCTCCTATCACATCCCTAGCCTTCTTCCCCAACTTGACGTGGTCAGTAGGTTTCCTCCAAACTTCGACGTGCTCTCCCTCCCTTCTTGGATGCTTTTCGACTACAAGCATTGCCTCCCTCGCCCCCTCCTCGTCCGCTCTGCCCTACCAATGGTGGAGCCATGCTCACAACCTCTCTCTCTCCACCTTAGATCATCATCGACTCTTCTCCCACCTCAACCATTTCTCTCTCAGCTTTGGTGAGCGATCGCTAGAACCCTTCTCATCATTTCATCCAAGTAAGTACTTCTAACCTTTTTCCTAGTTCTCTAGAGTAATTTTAGGTAGTTAATATGTAGGATTAGATTAGCTTTTAGCTCCGAGCTTCTCATCCCCTTCTACGACTTCAGCGACGTCAAATCTGACGTTGTCTACCTTCCTTTCATCAAATTCAACCCCCAGCCACCTTCTTTACCTCTCCACGACACCATTACACCTTTTGCTATCCATAATTGTCCACTATACACAAAACACCCAATTCTCCACCACCACCGGACTCCGCTGTTTATGGTGGAGCTTCATCAAGCATTCCATCGGCCATAGGCCCTTCATTCACCTTCGCCTCACAATTAATTGATTGATTCCTTCACTCAATTCTTCTGACAAACTTAGGTTTCGTTCTCAAATGCTTTGAGTTCGTAGAGCTTTCACAAGCATTCATTGATCCAATTGAGAAGCATATGAGCTTCCTAAAGTCTTTGGGAATCTTTTGAGCTAAATTTTAAGTTGTTTCATTGAGAAATCCATTCTAATGAACTCCGACTACTCGTTGCCATCATTCTAACATCTCCTACATCTCCAGCGACTTCAAATTGTCACAATTCCGCTCTTAACAACTTCCAACAACTTCTAACTGACTCCCTTGCATTCAAGCACTGAATTCCCACCCTTACATTTGATTACCAGTGACTCTATTGCTATGATCTTCTCCGTCTTCCTTATCTCTGGCAAGACAAGGAAGCACTGATTTTGCACTTTAAGATCTTCACAATAGGTCCAAAAGCTTTAATGAACTTCACTGAGCGAGAAATGACCTTGTGCAGGTTTAGGATTCTTAATTCTCCTGATGAACACATTCGCTTGGAACCATAGGTGATGATCTTTCAGTTCTATTGAAGTGCTTGATTTTGTTAGATCATGATTCCAAAAGATTCTATAGATCATTGTGAGTATATTAGCAACTTCCATCTGATTTAAAATCCTCTTGAGCTTAAAGTCAATTTTTAACTTAAATGGGTTGACTCAGTCTGCCATAGCTTTAGAGCTTGGTTTGCATGTCCTGGAAACACTTCAAAAGTGTCTGAGAAGCATTCAAATGCCTTGAACATAGGATTAGTTGAGTTAGATAAGTTCTGTTAAGCTTTTGTTGAATCTTTGCATATGAATATTGAACCCAATCACAGAACTGCAAAGCTGCATATATTAGCTATAACTTTACATGTTTTAAGTTCTGAAGGAGTTTAGCATTCCTAAAAGTCATAAGGAACATGCTAAACATGCTAAGAAGTTTAGTAGGCACTTGAGCTTAGAATATTTGAAGATCTACGGGTGTTTATATTCTTAGCCATTAATGCAGACAAAGTTAGAAGATTAGTCTGGTATTATCAATCATATGAAGAGTTAAATCAAGTTTTTGAGTGTTTTATGAAGGGGTTTAATCTTTTAATTAGTGGATATTGCTCTTAAGTTTCTAATTAGAGGTTAATGGGATGTTGTAATCCAAGTAAGGAGTTGCTATTGTTATGTTCTATTTTGCACTGAAGAAAGAAGGATTGGATAGTCCCACCTCGGTAGGAGAAAGGCGCCCGACTATGAATATATTGAACCATGTTTGCAAGTCCATCAACCAGTACGGGGGTCGACTCTCCTATGAGCACATACAAACACATACCCTCTTCTCTGACATGTATTGTAGGGTCTAAAGGGTACAAGCACACTAGAAGGGAGGGATGAATAGTGTGGTAAACAAATATTGCAAATAAAACAAACCATAAAAATAATATACCAAATAGATAGTGGTTCCCCTTACTTGGGTACTCCACTACCTATGTCTCTCGACTTAGGATTTTTAACCCGATTCCCTCAACCCAAAGGAAATCAATTTACTAAAAATTGAAGTAATTAACGGGTTACCTCAACCCAAGATCAGATAAGAGCAGAAAATTACAGGTGTAAGCAAGAAACAAATTAGCTTACAACTTGATTCCTAAGTCTTCAACAATAATTAGCTTAGAAGATATTTGATATATCGATCTAGCGAAAAAACTAAATCATAAAAATGATTTTACGAGGAAGAGCAGATTCGCCAAAAGATCTTGGTGCAAGATGAGGATCTTCTTGAAGGAAAGATGCAACAAGCCTATCACCCTTGCAGCTAAAACTGAGAGATGTATAATCTGGAGCAAGGAGAATTTTGATTCTTGTGTTATTTGCAAATGGCACTCAAAAATTATTTTTATAGGCCACTAAACACCTCCCTACGATTACTAGCCATTGGGGGAAAAATGAGAAGATTAGAGATAGGATTAATTACTAAATAGCCGTTCAGATCAGGTACAACGGTTAGTTGGTACCGGTACTAAAGTTGTGGTATTGGTACTGGCTACTCACAGATATCCAGTAGCCAGCCCAATAGAGCCTGGGTACCGGTACTCAGTGCTTATAGTTGAGTACCAACTAAGTCACCAAGTACTGGTACTTATGACTCACAGGTTTGAGACAAGATATAAACTGTGACCTACATGTACCGGTACTGGTGATTAGTACCGATACTTGTAAGGTCTAGGCACTACTCCTATCCACAAACTGTGAGCATCTAGTATCGTTACTCATGATGAATATTAGGACCCAAACCTGTGCCTAGTATGTATCGGTACTTATGAATAGTACCGGTACTTGCAATAAGTACCTTGAATAAATTCTATTAATCAATCTTTGTGCTATTTGAACGCAAATACATGATTAATATGTCAAAGAAACGATTGTGATTTTTCAAATGAATGATTGAATATGAGTTTGATACCTAATTATTTCTATTTTGATTTTACCCCTAAATCCATTTTTCTTTTTAGGGGACATATAGAAATCTAAATTACAATACATAAAAACAATCTTCATTATTCATGTCATCCACACTTCTTCCTCATTAACATCTATACTTCCTAAATCCTGTGATTTCCTGTAAATAACACTTCATAAACTCATTAATTTTAAAATAGTTTTGTTAACACGAAAACAAAAAAGAGAAGTGGAACTAGGTTCCAACAATTTCTCCCTTTTTGGTGTTGACAAAACAAAAGAAATACCCACATTTAAAATGATAGAAACCTCATAAGAGAAGGAATACAAAAAACTTCACTAGGAGTGAAACCTCCCCTTCAAACTAAGCTTCCTTATTTTAAATATGAAGTATTTTCCATTTCTCCCCCTTTTTGTCAATCAAACAAAAAGATAACAATATGCATAGAGAAAGATCAAGTAATGGTAAATTATGTAGAAAAAGACAATTAACATCAAGCTTATAAAAGTCAAGCAATAGATTTAAAAGTCATACAACATAAGAAACAAACAAAAATAAATTGTCTTATACAACAAAACATAAATTGAACTAATTTCGAGCTCGTTTCCTGATATATTTTTGAACATGTTCACTATCATCTCCACTATCATCATCGTCATCATCATCATCATCATCATCAGCTTCTTCATTTTCGTCTTCATTTTCAGTTTCTTCATCTTCATCTTCACCTTTGGCATATGAGATTTCTCAATCATCATCATTATTTTCTTCTTCCTCTTCATCATCATGAAGGATAGGTTCTTCTTCTGCCATTGGAGAGGAAACATGAGATGGGTTTTGAAAATGCTTTTGCTATCTCTCACTGTATTCTTTGGGCACTTTTGGTTGAGTATGCTTTCGTTGCTTAGGATGTTGAGTGGATGAAGCAAAACGGGAGGACTCAATAGAACGTGAAAGTTCATGGAACTTGCGTCCATGTGACGAAAACCAAAATTGAGATTGGTAAGATACCAATATAATTGAAGGTGTTAATCATATTAGGATTGATTTCAGACACATGAGACAAATTTACCCATGGCATTTCAGCTTCAGGATAAGGATAGGTCATAGGAACAAATGTTGAAGATGAGTCAGGAATTTGATGAGAAGAAGGTTGAGCATTTGGATCAACTTGATCTTTTTCTTCATCATCACTCAATGATTCCTCTCTAGCAGGCTTTACTCTCATATTCCGGAGTGTGGACCACTTAAAGTAGACCACTTTTCTAAGAGGAGTAAAGTTTGAGAGATCAATTCTACTCTTGATAAGTATATGAGATACAAGAATATCAGGAGGTAGAGCTGAAGCATGGTCATGAGGTCTTAGGAAATGGATAAATACCGTGTTCCAATTAATAGGAAAACTTGTGATAATAGCATAGATTAATGGTAAAATATCTATGAGAATTTTATGGAATCTTGAATATTTGGCCCTTAAATTTCATGCTAAAATTCTGAATAAGACTCTTGCAAATAAGGTCATGTTAGGTGCAACCAAAGCTTTTTCTTGACAGTTAGGGAGCAAAAGTGTTTCATGAATTTGTGAATAAGTGAATTTTTCCTTAAGGGTATTGAAAGCATGACCTTTATTCGGACATTGTGTTATGGTAGACAGGAATTTTGGTGTAACTGTTACTTTTTGACAAAAAATATTCGAGGTTAAGATTAGATGACCTCTATTTTCTTGTTCTTAGAGATTTGCAAAAAATAGACAATTAATGTTAGGATTGACTCCAGGAACATCAGCAAAAAATGACTCATCAAAGAAGTGCATTAGATGTTGTTCAGATAGATGAGTAGTGAAATTAAAAAGGTATAATGAAAAGTCTTTCCACTCAATAGGTTTGCAATGATGAAGCTTAAGGCCCTTATACCAATCAAACTTGGATTTTGCATCCTCACTGATGTAAAATTTGTGAAATGCATCTTGCATGCCTTTCCCGTACTTTTGGATTTAGGTGCCATCTGTAAACATACAATAAATAGAGTAGGAGAAACAATGAGAAAGCAAGAATATTTTCTTTCATGCGTGCATACAAAAACACACATAGCCTACGTGTACTGGTATTCATCGTGAGTACCAGTACTGGTTGGTTCCAGTTCCAACCATAAAAATCGAGCGAGTACCGGTATACATCATGAGTACTGGTACCTGCTGTCAATAGCAGGCTCTGCTGTATCCAGCAAGTACTGGTAACGATGATGGGTACTAGTACCAGTTGGTACCTGACAAAAAGTGGTATGCAGTAGCAGGTAGTGTTTATGGAATAAGAAAACAAGGTCTAGGATGAATAAGATCTACTAAGAGAAGAAGAGAATATCTTGAATCCTTGAGTAGAGACTTGGAGGAGGTGATCCTTCTTTTTGGCTAGGGTTTGGAGGAGCCCTTGAAAAGAATGTGAATTAGGTTGAAGAGTGCAAAATGAGGCAAGTGTTTACACTTGCCTTCTTTTATATGGGATGGGTCATGTGCAAGTCACATGACCATTGAAATGGTTGAGAAAAATGCAAATGAACAACTTAGGTATTGGAGAATAATGTAATCAATACTCTAAGTTAAGCAACCATATTGCAAACAACACCTTGATATTTCCAGAAATATGGAAATATTACAGTATACCCCTTTCTAACAAAAGTAGGTAAATTGTAGTTAGGCTCTTAGGGATTTTTATAATTACAAACAAGTTATAAGGCAATCAATATTTTAATTTTGAATTTCTTAATTTGTACAAAGCTCTAATTTTCTTCTTATAAAGCAGAATCTCTCTGCTGCAAGAGGTTTTGTAAAAATATCTGCCAATTGGTTTTGTGTCTCTATGAATTTTAACTGAATGACACCTTAAAGCACATTATCTCTAAGAAAATGATGTCAAACATCTATGTGCCTGGTACATGAATTATGTACTGGAGTTTTAGATAAATTACTTGTGCTTGTACTATCACATAAAATTTTAGATTGTGCAAAAAATAATCCAAAATCAGATAAAGTCTGTCTCATCCAAATGATTTGAGAGCAAGCAAGTGAAGTAGCAATGTATTCTACTTCGGTTGTAGAAAGTGAAACACATGTCTATTTTTCAGAGAACCACGAGGCCAGAGATTCTTCAATAAAATGATGAGTACCGCTAGTGCTCTTTCGGTCTGTCCGACTCCTTACATAATCTACATCACTATATGATAATAAGTCTAAGGTCTGTGCTTTAGGATAAAAGAGACCAAAACCTCTTGTGCTATTTAGGTATTTAAATATTCTTTTTACTGCGTTTAAATGAGATTCCTTGGGTTCAGATTGCAATCTCGCACATAAACATGTAACAAAAAGAATATCAGGTTTAGAGGTTGTAAGGTATAGTAGTGAACCTATCATACCCCGGTATTTCTTTTCATCTACCTTCTTGCTGGATAAATCTTCACTAAGAGAAGTAGATGTAGCAATTAGAGTCTCTTTTCCATTTATATTATCAAAGTCAAACTTCTTGAGAATTTCAAGAACATACTTTTTTTGACTAAAGTAGATACCTGTGTCTAATTATTGGATTTAGAGGCCTAGAAAGAATCTGAGTTCACCCATCATACTCATTTCAAACTCAATCTTTATAGTCCAACAAAAATGCTGACATAGGGACTCCTTGGTTGATCTAATTATAATATCGTCGACGTATATTTGAACCAACAGGATGTCATTTCCTTCTTCCTTTACAAAAAGAGTTGAATCAACAACTCATATTCGATATCCATGCTAGAGAAGGAAGGACCTAAGTTTATCATACCAGGCCTTAAGAGCTTATTTAAGTCCATATAACACCTTATTGACCTTGAATACATGCTCTGGGTGTGCTAGATCCTCGAACTCGGGAGGCTGATGAATATAAACTTCTTCCTTAATATAGTCATTAAGAAAATCGCTCTTGACATCTATTTGAAATAACTTGAAGCCCTTTGCACTTGTAAAGGCAAGTAGCATCCATATGGACTCCAAGTGAGCAATAGGTGCTAATGTCTCATCGAAGTCAATTCCCTCTTGTTGGTTATAGCTTTGAGCTACGAGTTTGGCCTTATTCTTGATTACTGTACCCGATTCATCTAATTTATTTCGGAACACTCACTTGGTTCCAATAATGGAATTATCCTCAGGAGCGGGTACCAAGTCCCATACATTGTTCCTTATAAATTGGGGTAGCTCCTCCTGCATAGCTACAATCCAAGACTCATCCTTTAATGCCTCATCAACTTTTTTGGGTTCAAGTTGAGAAACAACATTAAGGACAAAGTCAGCCGTAAAATGAGATCAGGTTTGTACACCTTGCTCAATATCACCTATAATTTGATCTTGAAGGTGATCATTGTGGTGTACCCATTCTTTAGGAAGATCATGTACATTTCGTGTATCTTCCATTTTTGATACATCGATGAAAGGGGTATCCTCATCATCAGACTCTAGTTGATTTGGTTCTGGTTCTCCTAAAGTTGTTTCATCAAGTGAAACATGCAGGGATTCCTCTACAATAAAAGTCCTTTTGTTAAAGACTCGATAAGATTTACTTCTGGTTGAATAGCTAATAAAGATGCCTTCATCACCTTTAGCATCAAACTTATCAAGTTGATCTCGGGTGTTTAATAAATAACATTGACTTCCAAACACCCTAAAGTATGAAATCCTAGGAGACTTCTTATATATAGCTCATATGAAGTTTTCTTAATAATAGGCCTTAAAAGAGTTCTATTAAGAACATAACAGGCCATATTAACGACTTCAGCCTAGAAATATTTTTGAAACCCAGACTCCAAGAGCAAAGTTCGGGTGCATTTTTGTAGAGTGCGATTCTTGCGCTCTACGACACCATTGTGAGATGGTACCTGAGGGAATGAAAATTCATGGGATATGCTAGAATTGACACAAAAACTTGAAAATTTTTCATTTTCAAATTCACCCCCATGATTCATCCTAAGTCTAAGAATTGAAGATGATTTTTCCTTTTGAAGTCTTCGAGCAAGATTTAGGAAGGAGTCAAATGAGTCATCCTTATGTTTCAAGAAGATGACCCAAGTGAACCTTGAGAAGTCATCAACAATAACTAGGCAAAACTTTGATCCATTTAGGCTCTCAAATCGTGTTGGCCCAAATAGATCAAGGTGTAACAACTCTAAAGGACGTGTAGTTGAAACTAAGTCTTTTGGTTTAAAAGAAGCCTTGTGCATTTTTTCAAGTTCATAAGATTTGCACAATGCATCTTTTTGTATAAGTTAGTTTGGATAGGTCCCTTACTAACTCATTTTTGGCTAGCTTATTTAAGTGTTTGTGATTTATGTGACCTAGCCTACGGTACCAAAAATCCACTTCAACATGAGTGGCAAGCAGATATTTCACAAATTTCTCATGTGAAAAGTGAAGAGCATAGATATTTTCATATCTAAAACCTTCAGTTAAAATTGTATTAGTTCCTTCCTTTAGTATTTTAAATCCAATTTTTGTAAATAATACATCACAACCATTATTACATATTTGACTAACACTAAGCAGGTTATGTTTTAAATTCTCTACTAAAAGTACATTTCGTACCTACTTAGATGAATTACCTATTGTACCTTCACCAATAATGCGACAACGTTTGTTGTCACCTAACTTGACATGTCCTCCATCTTGAATTCTTGTCCATTTGATAAAGAGGTCGGAATGTCCCGTCATGTTCTTGGAACACCCATTGTCTAGGATCTACTTGTCTTTTTTGACCTGCAAAACAATTTAACAAATTTGATTTAGGTACCTATTTTCTTTTGGGTCCTTGATGGTTAGTTCCCTTCAAATCCTTAGATTTATAGATCACTTTTGTGTTGGATCTATAATTCTTGGGATTTTTGACCTTTTGGTGAATCCATGCATGTCTAGGTGCATGTGATTTATTTTATGTGTTCTTTTTACCATAAAATTTTACTTTTAATGCATTACAAAATTCAGTATTCAATCTAATAGTTATTTTAAGATTGTTTAAGATTCCCTCAAAATGCTCTTAAATATCCTCTAATTCCACTATCTTTGCATGCAACTATGAATTAGTATCTTTTGCCATATCTAACTCTATTTCTAAATATGAATTTTCTATTTCCAAGGTTTTATAATTATCATGCAAAACTTTATTTTCCTTTTTAATTAACTTAGCTTTGTAATACAAATTTTCATATGCTTGTAATAATTCATTAAGAGTAATTTCAGATTCTACCTCATTTTTCGAGTTGTTGTCATTTGCCATCAAACACAGATGAGCAACTTCATTTTCCTTGGATTCTTGAGAGGAGGATTCCATGTTGGAATCGCTGTCATCCCAAGTCACTTTATATGCCTTTCTTGAGATCTTCTTTTTCTTTGATCAACTTCTTTGTCTTTCTTCTTTTCTTCCTTTTTCTTCTTGATCATTGGACAATCTTTTCGTACGTGTCCCCTTTTTTTGCATTCAAAACAAACTATATCATTTGAAACTTTATTTATTCTTTTACCTTGCCTTTGGATGAATCATCGAAATCTTCTTGTTAGAAGAGCAAGCTCTTCTTCTTCGTTAGAGTCGGAGTCAGAGTCGTTGAGATCTAAGTCTTCCTTTAGAACTTTGAAAGCAAGCTCTTTCTTCTTGCTTACTGATTTCTCTTCATGTTCTCCAATTGGACCTCATAATCCATGAGGCTTCCAATCAAATCATCAAGAGAAAGGACTGAAAGGTCCTTTGCCTCTTGGATCGCTGTTGACTTCGGAGACCAGTCACTTGTAAGAGATCTCAAGATCTTGCTTATAAGTTGTTCTTCAGTGAATTTCACTCCTAAATTCTTCATGGGGTCGACTATATCCCCAAACCTTGTGTACATCACCTTGATGGTTTCACCTTTTTCCATCTTGAAACACTCATAGCTTTCTGTTAGATTAGATATGCATGTTTCTTTTACCTTGTTAGTACCTTCGTAGGTGACTTGGACCGTGTTCCATATCTCGTATGTGGACTCGCAAGTTGAGATACGATTGAATTCCTCCTTTGATAACACAATACAATGCGTTCATCACCTTCGCATTGCTCATGATTTTTTTCTTCTGATCCGCCGTCCACGCTACTCCTTGTGGCTCCGGATCTGAATACTTTTCTTGAATGAGGGTCCATGACTCCTCATCCATCTTTTTGAGGAAGACTTGCATCCTCCTCTTCCAGTACCCATAGTCCATCCCATCGGAATAGGGAGGATGGGTAGATGACTATCCTTCTGTGTGCTTTGTTGATGATGCCATTGCGAGTCAAGTTGTTACATTTTCTCGCAACCCGCTTTGATACTACTTGTAGGATCTAAAGGACACAAGCACACTAGAAGGGGGATGAATAGTGTGGTAAACAAATATTGCAAATAAAACAAACAACAAAAATAGTACACCAAATATATAGTGGTTCCCCTCACTTGGGTACTCCACTACCTAAGTCTCCCAATGTAGGATTTTTAACCCGATTCCCTCAACCTAGAGGGAATCAATTTACTAAAAATCAAGGTAATTAATGGGTTACCTCAACCTAATTACAAGATCAGATAAGAGTAGAAAATTACAGGTGTAAGAAAGAAGCAAATTAGGTTACAACTTGTTTCCCAAGTCTCCAACAAGAATTAGCTTAGAAGATATTTGATATATCGATCTAGTGAAAAACACTAAAGCATAAAAACAATTTTCCGAGGAAGATCAGATTTGCCAAAAGATCTTATTGCAGGATGAGGATCTTCTTGAAGGAAAGATGCAACAAACCTATTACCCTTGTAGCTAGAAATGAGAGATGTACAATCTGAAGCAAGGAGAATTTTGATTCTTGTGTTATTTGCAAATGGCACTCAAAAAGTATTTTTATAGGCCACTAAATACGTCCCCTACAATTACTAGTCGTTGGGGGCAAAATGGGAAGATTAGAGATAGGATTAATTGCTAAATAGCCATTCAGATCAGGCACAACGGTTAGTTGGTACCGATACTAAAGTTGTGGTACCGGTACTGGCTACTCACTGATATCCAGCAGCCAGCTCAACAAAGCCTAGGTACTGGTACTTATCATAGGTACCGGTACTCAATGCTTACAGTTGAGTACCAACTAAGTTACCAGGTACCGGTATTCATAATAATTATCGGTACTTGTGACTCACAAGTTTGAGACAAGATAAAGATTGACCTACATGTATCGGTATTGGTGATTAGTACTGGTACTTTTAAGGTCCAGGTACTATCCCTGTCCACAAAATGTGAGCACCTGGTACTGGAACTCATGATGAGTACCGGTACTTGTTCTTCACAGTTTGGGACTAGGATCCAAACCTGTGCCTAGCATGTATCGGTACTTATGAACAGTACTGGTACTTGTAACAAGTACCTTGAATAAATTCTGTTAATCAGTCTCGATTTTATTTGAACGTAAATACACGATTAATATGTCAAAGAAACGATTTTGATTTTTTCAAACGAATGATTGAATGTGAGTTTGATACCTAATTATTTCTATTTTGATTTTAACTCCTAAATCAATTTTTCTTGTTAGGAGACATACAAAAATCTAAATTACAACACATAAAAACAATCTTTATTTTTCATGTTATCTACACTTCTTCCTTGTTAACATCCATACTTTCTAAATCCTATGATTTCCTATAAATAACACTTCATAAAATTATTAGTTTTAAAATAGTTTTGTTAACGTTAAAACATAAAAGAGAAGTGGAACTAGGTTCCAACATGTATATGAGTATTCTGAACATTGCTTGTTGAGGGGCAACCTACAGGCATTTCTGATGATGACACGTGGATTAATCTGGGTTGTGAAGGCCACATTTTTTTAGAGTGAAGGGCAACTTTTTCTTATCTTAGGATCGAGTTTGAACGTGCACATCATTTGTATAAAGAACATCTTTTTTGCATGTTTTCTTACATATCTCTTATGCAATAAGAACATGTTTTTAATGCTTTCAATCATTTGTTTTACTTATCATTTGTAGAGTTAATTGCTATATTTCTTGGTTATTTCTTTTGCAATTAATTTTATGTGCTTAACATATATACTTAAGTTATTAACTAACTAATTAAGCTAATTTAATTAATCTAATCCATTAAGTTAAGTTATGCACTTCTATAAATCTAGTAACTTAATGTAATCTACGTATTAACAAGTTATAATGCAATCATTCCTGATGTAAATACTTAATAAATTAATCTAAATATAATTAACGTAAGTGTAGTTATAATAAGTTATAATTACTTATTAGTTATACTTATAACCTACATAGGTATTAGTTATATTATAAATTTAAGTAATTAAATCTAAGCTTAATTAAGTAGTCTATTGTATTAAGTAAATTACACTCTATTAAGTAATTTATTTATAACCTAACTTATGTTAATAGGAATTAGTAAATTAAGAATCTAATTAACTTTACACATATATTATACCTTATATACATTTTATTTATTAACTTAACCTAAGTATATCTGCCTATATATATATTATGAATTCTTAAGTTAACATAAGTCATTACTTCTTAAATCCTTAGTTATAGTAGTTTAATTAACATGATTAAGATAATCACAAAATAATTTAAGATAATAATTGGTGAATTAAATTATAATAAGCCTCCTAGCAAACAACCTTGAATCATTCAGTTTTATAAATTTATAAAATGTGTTGGTTGTCTTACACACTATACTACGACATAAAATCCTAAATCTAAATGCAAGCCAACCTGAACATCATAATGCTTCGACAACATTTCAAAGACGTATGATCTCCATCTTTTCGAATGTGATAGATGAGTTTTTGGAGATTTTCATGGACAATTTCTCCATCTTTGGGTCGTCATTTGGCCAACACCTCTTGCACTTGGAAAAGGCCATAATTAGATGGAAGGAGACACATATAGTGCTTAGCTAGGAAAATAACCATTTTATGGTCCAACAAAGAATGGTTCTCCGACATGTTTCTGAACGGGGCATAGAGGTGGATCACGCTGAGGTGGATTCTATCTCTAAACTCCCATCGCTCTCTAACATTAAACAAGTCCTATCCTTTTTAGGCCATGTCGACTTTTCTAGGTGCTTTATTCAAGATTTTAGTAAAGTTTCTTGATCACTTTGTGACTTGTTGACAAAGGATTCCACCTTCAAGTTTGTTGACAAGTGTACCTAGGCCTTTCAGCATTGAAAAAGGCCTTAATGATTGCGCTTATAATGTAAGCACTAGATTGGACCCTTCCATTCGAGTTTATGTGTGATGCATCTGATTTTACCATGGGAGCGATCCTTGGTCAAAAGGTCGATAAAAGGTCTCATGTTTATACTATGCTAGTAAGACCGTAACTAATCCACAGCAAAACTACATCATCACTGAAAAATGATTACTCTTTGTAGTCTTTGCTTTGGAAAAGTTTCAATCCTACCTTCTAGGATCCAAGGTTGTGGCGTTCACTGACCATTTTGCTATGAAACATTTGCTATCCAAAAAGGGCACCAAGCCTTGACTCATTAGATGGATTCTGCTACTCTAGGAATTTGATATGGAAATCAAGGATAAGAAGGGAGTTGAAAATGTTGTAGTAGACCATTTATTGTGGATTCCTATTGAGGCTTCAACCTCTTCAAGAGAGATTACCCAGACTTTCCCTGATGAGGCTATTATGGCAGTGCATCCCACCTCTCCTTGGTATGCAGACTTTATGAAATATCTAGTCATTGGAGAGACTTTGAACGGTTGGGATATAAACAAACGAGATTGATTCATGTCTCAAGTAAAACACTATCACTGGGAGGAACTTGAGCTCTTCAAAACCTGTAGTGACCAGGTGATAAGGAGATGTGTCCCTAAAGAGGAACAATGCAGTATTCTTAATTTTTGCCACTCCCTACATTGTGGGGGACATTTTTGTGGGAATAAAACAACCTTTAAGGTTCTCCAATCTGGTTTCTTTTGGCCTTCGCTATTCAAAGATGCATATAAATATGCTAAGGCATGCATTTAATGCCAAAATATTGGAACATTGGGCAAATAGGATGAGATACCCCTTCAACCCATTCTCACACTGTAGATATTTGATGTTTGGGGTATCAACTTTATAAGTCCTTTCCCATCATCCCACAGAATTGAATACATTCTCATGGCAGTCGACTATGTTTCAAAAGAGATAGAGGCCATTCCCACCAGGACTAATGATCACTCAGTGTCCCTAAAATTTGTTAAGGCTAATATCTTTTCTCGATTTGGTTGCCCAAAGGTTATCGTTAGCGATGGTGGACTACATTTTAAAGAATGTTCATTTCACCAGCTTGCTAAAGAATTATGGAGTCCAGCATAAAGTGGCAACACCTTATCATCCTTAGACAAGTGGGCAGGTTGAAGTGTCGAATAGGAAGACAAAGAAAATTCTAGAGGAAATTGTACGGCCTAACAGAAAGGATTGTTGATGAAGTTGGATGATGCTATGTGGGTCTACAAAACTACCTACAAAACTCCATTAGGCATGTCTCCCTTTAGATTGGTCTTTGGAAAAGCATGTCATTTACCTGTTGAATTGGAGCATAAAGCTTACTGTGTGATCAAGAAAATCAATCTAGATCTTGAGAAGGCAGGTAAAGCATCTAAGTTGGAATTGAGTGAGCTTGAGGAGCTAAGGAATGAGGCTTATGGGAGCTCATGCATCTATAAAGATTGCACCACAAACATCTTTTAAGGAAAAGTTTTGAACCTAACTAGCATGTCAGGCTTTTCAATTCATGTTTGAAATTGTTTCTAGGAAAGCTCAAAACACATTGGGATGGCCCTTTCACTTATGGTGCATCTTTTGCCCCATGGAGCAGTTAAAATTAAAAATCCATCCGTAGGAGAAAGCTTTAAAGTCAATGGCCAATGGTTGAAACTGTATGTTACACTCTCGGATGGCTAGGTTATTGTCACTACCCTCCTTTTGGAGCCTTAGCTCCTATCTCTGCCTGGTTACTAATGGTAAATGCAATGCTAGTTGGCAGGCAACCCAACTCTACATCAGATATTATCTTTCCTTCTATTGCACAATGAGGACATTGTACAAAATAGGCATGGGGGGGAGGTAAACATGCTTGTTGTACAAACCATTTGTATATGCTTGCATTTATATACATATATATATATTTTTTTTTTCGTTAAAAAAATGCTGATAAAAAGAAAATAAAACAATTAATATTGTGTAAATGAGGACACAATTTGTGCTAGGAAAGTAAGATGAGACAAAGCCAAGCAGTTGCTGACCCTTAAGGGATTTTGAGGTGGGTCTTAGGTCTAGACTCTTTGGGCCTAAAATAGGCTTAAAAACTTGAACACTTAGATTACGATTGTTTTTTGCTAAACACCAATTTATCATCATTCTTCAGCTAAAAATCATCTTTAGTTCCTAGGCTTTCTGCACTACATTATGGTATTAGGTTGCATTTAGCATATTCATTAATTCTAGGGTTTAAGCTTGCATTAGCATCATTTCCTATCATTTCATGTTCTTATGTGTTTCATTTGTTTGCCAGGGATGAAAAGACAGTAGAAATCATTTAAACCCTGGCAATGTGAAAGGCACAAGCACCAGAAAAGAAGTTAGAATCTCATTCTAGCTGGATCCTAGCTCAACCCAGCTCACCTCAATTGGATTCTAGCTCAATCCAACTCATCTTAGCTGGATCTAGCTCCTCCCAGTTCATGGTAGCTCAACTCAACTTAGCTTAAATACTACTCCTCAACTAGCTAAGCTAAGTTAGCTAAAGAGTCGCCAACCATCTCAGGTTAGCTCATCACCTGCTCATGAAGACTCAACTTAGATCAACATAGTTGAGCTTAGCTACTGGACCTAAGCTAGCTAACTTAGCTAACTAGGAAGTCTTCAGGCAGACCAACTCTAGCTCTCCTTAGCTCCAAATTAGTTGAGTCTAGCTCGACGCAGCTCATCCTGCTCAGCCTAGCTACTAGCAAAGAACTAGTTAGCTAAGCTAGTAGCTGAGCTCATAGAGGGTCTACTTCAGCAACAGTTCAGCTCTATGAAGTTCAGAACAGATCCTCCTACTCAACCCTAGCTCCTACCTCTACTACTAGTTAGCTAAGCTAGCTCCCTACTTAGGTAGCTACTCCACCTCACCTCTACTCACCATGGCCGACCACCATCCTTCCTAAACCCCATCCAAAACCACCACCCTTCTTCCTTCTTCTTGATGGCAACATGAACAACCCCCAACACCAATGACATCCCCACTTTTTGGCACCAAAATAGGCACCCACACCAAAACCACTGCCATATGTGGCGCCAACTTTCCCTCCAAAACCCCCTTAAATCACCACCCTACATCCACCACCAAACACCATCTCCACCCTCCAAAAGCCTCCCTTATAGAAGCCCCCTTTTGGCGCCAAACTTAGGTGCCCTTCCACCCATGGCTGACCACCAAAGGGTGCCCTTCACCCATAACCATCACCATCCACATCCTTTAAGGTGGCGCCAACCATTCCTAGCCCTAAATCCCTTAAACCACCATCCTAAAACCCATCCTAACCCTCCATTCATTCCACACCAACCTACCCCTCTTCATCCTATAAATACAATCCCCTACACCACCATTTCCTCCACCTTGGCTACCTTAACTTTCTATCTATATACACCATAGGAAGAAAGGAAGTTGAAGGAGATTAAGGAGACTCTCTTGTCTCCTTGGTGACTTCCTTCTTCTCCCCTCTTCCTTGGAACAAAGCCAAGGAGCAACCATCATAGGATGATGGCCAGGCAAGGAGGAGAACGGTGGTGGATGTCCACCCTTAGGAGCATCATCAAGAGGAGCACATCATCAGTACCTAAGAGAGAAGAGCAAGGGAAATTCTTCTTCAAGTGTAGAAGTTGCCATGCTTGGAGCGAAGTCCTTCCTGAGCATCATTTGGAGAATCATTTATTCTTCTTCTTTTGTATTAGCTACCTTTTATTTTATACTTACAAGCGTTCTTCTACTTGTGACTATAAATTTTAGTAATACAAAAAGCAAGTTGCCTTTCAATTTTTGTGTTTCTATTTCAAGCATTTGTTCTTCACTTAGTGCACTTCACTTCTCCTAGGCGCACTTGCCTAGGGTGAGTTTAGAAAGGAAGATTACTTCTTTTTCACTTAGGCATAGTTTTCAACTCTGTACTTACTGTTGCCCATTTATTTCCAAAACCCTAAAAATTTACAAAGCCAAAAATACAAAAAGAATGGAGATTTGAGAGAGCAAGAGAGAGAATCGATTTATTGACTAAAGTTGCCTCCTTGGACGACGCTAGATACTCTCACTATCTAGGTTATAAATTCAAAAGTTGATCGATTTTACGCATTAAAATGATTAAACCCTACATTTACAAATCACATATTTTTCGTATCATTTTCCGAGTCCTTGAAGAGATCGTAAGGCCAATGTTTTAAGTTGAAGGCATTGAGAGTATCTGACCCCCTTGTCTGTCACCTGGTTTGTGGGATTTTGGTAACTTAAGCATCCACCCCCCACACACTTTGGCCTAGTTTAGTATGTTTAATAAAGATAAAATCACAAAAAATTCTCTTTATGAAAACAATGGTTCCTTCAAGGTTTTGACTTAGGAGAGGCTAAAAAACACAAGTTGATTGAAAGAGTTCTCGCTGCATGAGAGGAGTATATATTCCCTTGAGGATGCGATGTACACATATCACCTCCTCGATGCTTGTCTCCTAGGATATTTAAATATTATTTTTTTTTGAACCTAAAAGGAAAGCTATCGAGTCACCGATAGCTATCCATGAAAGCTTTTATTTTCTATAAACAAATTAAAAGTTATAGGGTCAATCTCCACATATGTATGAGAGACCAGCAATTACTTACAAAATGTTCCACACACACCGACTACTCCTGAAATAATCTCTCATTTCTCACTCTCCACATACACCATAGCACTGCCACCATAGACACATGTGGCTTATTACATAGTAAAAAAGAATCCCGTAAACTTTCCCAAGTGGGGACCGATTCCCTGCAGACTGCTCTCCACACATAATCTGTCACCGTACACAAAGAAAAGATGTGTTGCTACTATCATTATGCAATCCACATAGATGACAGAACTGGGCAAGAGTTCTCATCCTCCTATGGAGGAAGTCACCCGTTATCAAGCCATCTCTTCTACACAGCCACAAAAAAATTTGGACCTTCAGGGGGACCTTCAGATTCCATTATTTCCTTCCTATCGCATCAATTTCTGCCGACCAAGATAATATTGTGAGCTTTTCATATGTTGCTGCTGGAGGAAAAATCCCCTTCCACTTATATGTATCTCGCTCCTCTGGTGTCTGCCTAAAAGCATCTAGCTCCTGTAATAGCCGTTTATTATCATCCTAGGTTCTTGTTCCATAATGGTAGGCTTCAGCATTATTGATTTTCCACTGGCCAGATTCCACCTCTCAATAATCCTTCACCATCGCCTGTTTGTCAAGAGTAGCCAAATATGCAAGTGGGTGTTTGTCTTTTATCACCCCAAATGGGGCCCATTTCTCATGCCAAAATCGGAAGCTCTTCCCATCTCCCAACATCGGAATGAACATGTTCCAATTCTCAGGCAACACACATACCACTGAAGCCCAAAAGGGGGATGGTTTGACAAGGTGCAAGCGATTTATCTCATCATTTGAAGTCCCATAGCTCTCTTTGATTATCTCTGCCCAAGGCTTTTTCTCCCCCTGTAACAACCTGATCGCCCATTTTAATAGTAAAGCTTCATTAAACTCTTTGAGTGACCGAATGCCCATGCCACCATATTCCTTTGGAGAGCACAATAGTTCCCCTTTGGCAGGTTGAAAAAATTGACCTTGATGAGAGGCTCCCTTCCAGAAAAGCCTCTTACACATTACATCGAGTCTCTTCCAAATCGACTTTGGCGCCTTGAAGATAGAAAAAAAGAAGACTGGGATTGATGTAATCACCGAGTTTAATAAAATAAGTCTTCCCCCTTTCGATATATAGCGGCTGCTCTAACCTTCTAATTTAATAGATACCTTCTCAAAAAGTATGCTCCAATCACTTTTATTTAGTTTAGTGCATTTCAAAGGTAGCCCCAAGTATTTGATTGGAAGAGAGATCAAGGGGATACCTAAAATAGATGAAATAGCATTCTGTTCGTTCCCATTCATACCAAAGCACACCAGGTATGAGTTCCCTCCATTTAGCTTTAAGCCAGAGATTTCTCCAAAAATGTTGAGCATATAATAAAGAGCTTGGGATTCCCTTATGCTTCCTTCCACAAAAAATACAGTATCATCGGCATATTGGAGAACAGGTGTCAAAGCCCTTCTATTGGAAACCGAGTAGCCCCTTATCAAACCATCCTCTACAAGTTTACAGGCATATCTGGCTAGTGTATCCACTGTAAGATTAAAGGTCAAAGGAGCTAAGGGGCATCCTTGCCTCACCCCGCATTGCGGCTGTACCCAGGCTTTGCATGGTTTCCCATTAATCAAGGGGGAGTAGGAGGCTGTTGTGATGCATCTCTTCATCCAATGGACCCAAGTTGGGGGAAACCTTCTCCTTTTAAAAATTTCCCATAGATAAGACCACGAAACAGAATTATATGCTCTACTAAAGTCTACCTTCCAAAGAAAAGCTTTGCATTTTCTCCTATGCCATCCCATCATCTCTTGAGCCACAAAAATCTCCCTGGCAGGAAAGCAGGTTGAATAGGCATAATCATATTTTGTAACACACCATGCAATCTGTTGGCAAGGATTTTACTTATAATCAGGTATATAGAGTTTGACAAGGCGATTGGCCTAAAGTCAGAGAAGCATTCTGCCCCAGGCTTCTTCGGCAATAAAAAAAGGTATGATTTATTTATCCATTCAAACCTGAAGTTCCCCTTTTCAAACTCATGTATAACACCCATAACTTGCTCCTTAAGAATGCACCACATTTCTTTATAGAACAAAACCTAAACTCCATCTAGACTTGGAGATCCTTCATTATTTAGTTCTTTAATTGCCTCCACAACCTCTTGTTCAACAATAGGAACCACCAGCATTTTTGATTGCTCATCATTCACACATGGAAAATCTGCAGCAGCTATTCTCCATGCTCCCCTTGGAGCGGCCTTTGAAACCTCCTTGAAGTATCATGAGGCTTCTACTCTAGTCTCCTAAATAGATGAAATTCTCCTTTCTCCAATTTTAATTGAAGATATTAAGTTGCTCCACCTTCTAGCACTAGCAGCAAGGTGAAAGAATTTCATGTTGGCATTCCCTTCCTTAAGCCAAAGCTACCTAGATCTTTCTCGCCAGTCCATTTCTTTTTTCAAGTCCTCCTCAGCGATAACTCCTTGCCAAAATTTCATCATCTCCTATTCTTGAGCATTAAGGGCCACTGTAGCTTCTTTGTGATCAAGATGCTGCACCGTTGCCAGAGCCTCAACTCTCTTCTATTTACAAATAATCTGCACTGTCTGTCCATGTTCTTTCAGCATCGCACACATTCCTGAGAGCTTGGAAACCATCCTTTGAGTCGCTGAACCTATAGCTGCCTTGGCCGTCCACCAGTTTGTCAGCATGTCTTTGAATCCATCTCCCTGAACCAACATCTCCTGAATTTAAAATAAGATCCCACATTAGCATTCTCCCCACTATCCCATACAATTGGTGTGTGGTCTGAAATGGGCCTATCCAAACCCATGACAGATGATAGTTGAAACATCTCCAATAGTGTAGTATTGCCAAAGAATCTGTTGCTGCACAAGGTCCATACACACATGAAACGAACCAATCCAAATCCCCTTGACTAGTCTGGCACCTACATGTGAGCACATGTCTTGCCATATGAACTTCAGTCACTTTAAGGCATGATTTTCTCCACCAAAATGCCATCCCACCAGACCTCTCACATGCAGCTAGAGCAATATGCTCAACTCTTCCAGATTGCATTAGCACATTCCAGGCATCATCAATACCCTCCTCTAAGTGTGTCTCTTGAATAAAAGCATAATCAATCTCCCATTCCAATAGATATCTTGACAGAGGCACTCTTCTCACACTGTTGCGCATCCCATGCACATTCCAAGATAGGATTCTTATCCCTTAAGGTGCATCCCCCCTTGTGCTACCTTCTCAACACTTTCAACCATGAGAGTTTTGGTAATGGTATCTTTATCAATAAGGCTTTGATTTTCATTTCTCCTCCTTCTGAGCATATAAGGGGATCTCCCAATTCCCTTCTTTAGACATATGCCTTTCCTAAAGTTTAGCTCCTTAGGGGCACGGAAAGGTACCTGGTTGTGAACTCCCAGAATACATCTTTCCTTCTATTGTTGACCAATATAATCTCATTTTTAGAAATTTTGTCAAATACCTCACACATTTGTTGATCTCCCACTCCAGAAGTTTCCCCCTCCATGTTCATCATTAGACCCCTATTTATTTCCACATGATGATGATCTTTTCTTTTCTTTGGTTTCGGTGCCTCATCAGAGGAAATGCGGCCATCTTGCCCCAAACTCTTCTCATTGCTAGCCACTTCCACAGACGTCTTATTTTGCTTCTGCTCTTGATATATTATCTCATAGTCACCTAAAGATAGCCGAATAAGCCACGAGCTTCCTCCGCATCTAAGTATAATTTTCTCTGGCACTGACCCACTTCTGAAAACTCAGCACCAACCTTCAAAACATGAGCATCACCTTCCTCTATACCCACATCTGCATCATTAGATAATTTGGCGAACTTGACGATCATTGTGGCTACCACACCTCTTGATCTCAGATGCAGAGGTAGACCTCTAATTTCAAGATTGACGTGCCTGGTTTCTACTCTCTAAGGGGGTGATCCGGCAAAGCACCATCAGAAGGAGATACCAGCCTCCACAGCATTGTAATATTCTCAAAGCTACTCAATCAAAATCTAAGCCTTTCCACATCTAACATCCCTAAATCAAATACAAGAAAACATGATGGGGATAAGGCAACAACCTTCCAACCTGGTGAGACAAGGGAGATAGAACTCACCAGTTGATGGAAGCGTTCAATAGAAGGGTTCCCTATCATAACCTCTCCTATCAAAGCACTTGGTAGCACCATCTCTGTCGAGAGAATATCTTCTGAAATTGGAACCTCCACATCAACCGTATGGCCGAAATTCATAGGTGGTGGTGGAGGTGGCGGCTCATCGAAACCCTTCGGCTTAGGGCATGGTTGATTCTCCTTCGCTGGTTGCATCCCCACTTTAGTACACGAGTCACGTTTATGGCCATGCCCTCCACATGCCAGACACACAAGGGGGAGTTGACAGACTGTAGCCATGTGCCCTCTTCTTCTACACTGGTAGCAGAGGATATCTCCATTTGTCCTCCTCTAGCCCTCTCTCATCCCACCCCTAGCACCCCTTCTTTGTTGAGATAGCTATCTACTCTCCCTTCTCCTCCAAGATTTGGGTCTCCAAGTCCTCCATCCATCCTCCTCCCCCTGATGCCCAGCCCTAGCCACGCAGTCGCCATAGCCCCTTCTCTCCATAGCCTCCATTCTCGATATTTAAATATTCTATCGGGGGCATGTACGCACATCGTGTTGTTCAAGTGTCGTAGGTGACATTATCATGAAATGTCGATTGCCAGAGCCTGAATTAACTTAAGAATGGCATGAGTGGCATTATCATGAAGTATCGATTGCTACAGTTCTTTCCAGTTGCCATGGGTGGCATTATCATGAAATGTCGAATGCCAGGGACCCTTCAAGGATTGGTGATGGGAATGAGGAATTTGATAGAAATGGTGTTGAGAGCCAATCCAAGGTTAGACTTAGAGGGATTACAAAAAAATTACAAAAGAAAAATCACAAAAGCTTCCTTTTCTCTCTTTAGTACATGTGCGAGCTGAACAAAGACCATTTGCACATATGCACGGATGCTTTAACCTCTAGGGCCAACAAACATTGGGCAGACTTGAGGGCTGAAGAAACCTATGTTGAGGACTTAAAACACTGACCTATCGGAATTTAAAAGGCTAAAGGAAGTTTATATCTTAGTCGGTACTTTAGTACCTTTGAGTCTAAACTCTAAGATTTGGAGCTTATTTCTCTAAGGGTTGGATAGACTGAGTTACCCTAACTTATATACCCTAGCTTAGAGAATTGTTCTCATTACCATAATGTTTTGCTCGGACTAGCAAAACTTAAGCATGGGGGCATATGGTAGACCAACTTTAGTGGGTCGTATCTAAACCTAAGGATTGTTAGATTCGTAGCTTTATGTATATAAATAATTATATTTAGGCATGCATGCATAGTTTGGATTTAATTATCTAATAATATTAATATGATTTTATTTAATGCAGGTTAGCACTCAATGTACACACACAGAGTATAGACAATGTATTTTTATTTATGGAAGAGCTGCAATGCTTCCTTATCTTAATTCCAGTCTCTTTTATCCAAAGTAATCCCACAACCCTTTGGACCTCTTCACAATTGCACCTCTAGAGGGGACCACCACTAATTCCCCTCTCTATCATCCAACAGCTCTGCCCAGCGGAAGATAGGCTTGCAATCCCAACTTCCTGTTGAGAGGCCTCCCTGTTCCCTTGCAGAGAGGTTTTGGCACAGGCCCTAAACCTTACTACAGGGAATGCACACTCGCTTCTCCTAATCGCTCGCTCCCATAGACCTCACCTTACTCCTGCAGACCATTTCCACCCATCACCATTGCTGCCCATCTCCATTGCTCTTCATTACAAACACTCGCAACCACTTACGATCGTCCTCCATTTCTCTATCGCGACCCCATTGCCACACCACCTTCCTAAACCACCACTGATCAGTGAGATTTTTACACGGGAAAGATTGAGTTAAAAACCCATTGTTGTAGTGTGTAACAATCCTCTATTAAATAATTTTATCGAAACTTGAGATGAGTCTTGAGTTGAACATAGGGAGGCTATGTTGATTATAAATTTGCAGTTATATTTTTTTGTAATTTTTTATAAGGAAAAATATTCACAATATCTATACTATGCTAATCTACTTGTAATATAAATAAAGAGAGAGAGAGAGAGATGATGGGAACACCATCATATGCCTTAACTGGACACTTTTAGTCAAGTTTGAAAGATAAATGCTCCTACATAACCATATGAGAGTTATAACTCCACTTCATTATGTTTTGAGAAGAAAACAGGAAACTAGGGTTAGTTCTATAATTTTAACAGTATATCATGAACATAGAATAACCAAGGGGTTTTCAGGGGTAAACTGAAGGTCAAATGAGCATTCAAGGTTAATAGGTAGGTTTTTACAGACAGAAATGGGATTTCACGCATTTTGAGAACTTATACAGCACCCAAAACCTAATTTCAGACCCACTTAAATTACAGAGGTTTTGGTCTGAATAAATTCATCTAAATCTCCTAAAATTCCTAGAAAAATATTCCTTGAGGTTTGGTATCCTTGATTTGATCATTTGAACCTATTTTGACCTTAAATAGAGTCACAAGTAGATTTTTACCCTAATTTGGGTTTCTATGCAAATTGCCTAATCAAACTTGGTCAAAACTAAAATCCAACTTCACCATCAGATTTTTTGGGTCTAAATTAAGTTGGTACCAAAATTTGGGCCCAATCAGAATCCATCTTGGCCTAGTTTGCATTTTAGTCTATTTAAACTCTATTTTTCACACCTAAGCCCCTAGCTTTCGAAATCTTTGCATTTATCCCCCCAACTTCTCATCATTTTCATCAAAAAGGTCCCTGCCACCATTACCAGTGTGAACCCAAACACACTGACCTTCAATCTGGGATTTCTCAATCAATTCCTTCCAAAATTGTAAGGAATGATCTTGAGAGAATTCATAATCATCTGAACCATGTCTTCGACCCCAATTCACGTCCAGGAGGTCGTACGAACTCCTCAAGTTCAGGGATCTTTTTCCCTAAAAATCTAAGCTCTTCGAGCTTATTTTCAAGCTTGGAGCAAGCCCTGAGACCTTTAAAAGGTCCCCCCTCGCAAGACCTCGCTCCTTAGCAAGTTTTTGGCCTAGAATAGCCCTTCTTCCTCTACCTCCAGCCTACTCTAGACTCGCCTCCAGCGATGCCCAACTCCAGCCTCTTCACTTGCTGCCACGTACTATAAGCAGTAGGTTCTTCCTTTTCGTCATCCGCACCTTGCCATACCTGTGAGGGGCTTCCTCCCCCTTCAGTCGTCGTCGTTCCTCTCCCTGGAGCATCCTCGTCTTCGACGCTGGCTAATCGTAGCCGACGTCGCCTCCACCCTCTCATCGTCTGCAACCTCCTTCCTTCAACTCCTCACCCTCCCCTGACCCTACTCATACACTTAAACTCCACATTTGACATTCACACAACCGCCTCACCGTTACCTTCCCCAGCTTCGGTCGCACTCCGACGAGCATGCATGCTCGCTCGACTGCACTAAATCGCCTGCCACCAGTCCCTAAACCTTCACCATTCCACACCCACCAAAACCCCTCAAGAAATTGAGGGGATTAACCACTTAAAACCCCCACCGAACACCACCTCCACCACAGCTCTTCCCTAACTTTGCCAAGCCACTACACGCACTCACACACCACACGGACACTGCCATCGCCTTCGCCATCCTCAGGCGACCCTCCTAAGCTATTTTGACATGGTCGCATGGCCTTATTCTCTATTTCAAGTGTTCGTTGTTGCTCGCCGTCTCCGCTGTAATCTCCAGCTCTAGCTGCAGTTCTCCGGCCACATTCATTCGCGATATCATCTCCAGGTACTGTGGCTCAGTTCTAGGAGTCTCCACAGGCCTCCAATTACTGTTGCTAGAGACTTCATCTTCAATTCAAGCACCATGAAGCTGCAGATGCATGCGAAGGAGTGGGACATTGAGTCCCACATCATTAGCTGAGAAGTGGGTGATGCAGCTTAAGTTGATTTTGTGAATCTACTTCTTCGCCCAAGTCACTGGGGTTGGGTCCCCACTCATGCACCTCCTAGCACCTTCACGCCTTGCCCGCTATCATGCCTGTGGGTCTGGCCACTATACAGGATCTGAATACCCAATACTATGCCCGATTAGCCCCAATTTGAGAGAGAGGATAAGAAGAGAGTTTGTGAGAGGAGGGGGGAGGGTTTTGGTCTGAGGTCCTTGGCCCTGTGCTGAAAAGAGGCTTATACTTAGCCTTTGAGGAGAGTTTGCCCTGTGATTGAGAAGGTTTGAGAAGAAAGAAGAGAAGGCCTTGTGCTTGAAAGGTCTAAAGAAGGTCTTGAGAGAGCCTTGTGCTTGTGAAGCTGTGCTCCTGTTAAGGCGTCTGATACACATGGGCGATGTCTGATCTTTGATTCTACTAGTACTGTTGGATTATTTAAGTACCTAAGTGGATTGATTGAAGTTACTGTTGATTTATTTGAATGATATAAATGCTTAGGATATATGCTTAATTAAGATGAATAATTGATGATTCAAATCACCATTGTTTTGTCTTTCCATTTCTTTTTATCCCATGATCTTTTGAGATACATTGATCTATGTGTGAATGCTAATCTAACAAGTTTCATTCATTACATATTTGTTATTGTGCTCAATTTATTATGCTTATTAATTCTGAATTGAGATTAATGCGTGAGTTCCATATTTGCTCCTTGCAAATGACCTCGGACTCTAATTAGAATCTAAGTTTTATAAATTTAAATATTTTATTGTGCAATTTAGGAGTGTACTATAATGAATGCATATTAAATCTCCTAATTCGCTTAAATAAGAGAGAGAGAATCATTTTTATAACTAACCAAATGTCAATTACAACTACTTGTTACAAATCTAATGTTAGAAATCTACACTAGAAAGCAATAAAGAGATAAGGGAAGAGAAATTATCTTCCTTGACGAATGCTTAGAGGACAAGCTGGGCAATTGATGCCTGGAGGAAGGAGAGGGGAGACGGAGGAAGGAGGACGAATCTCGATAAAGTAGGAAGGAGGTAGGGCATTGTTGTTGTGGGATCTGCTTCTAAAATGGAGGTGAGAGGATGATTGGTGAGAACTCCGAGAAGGGGGTGAGAAGTGGAAAAATTAGTTTTTTAATTATAGCGGAGCTTCCCATAGGTTGGGAGCACTAGAGAGAGCTTGAGAACGTTGCTTTTAGCTCTTTAGAGGGTTGAGAGAAGAAGGAAGGGATGATTTGACGACATGGGTATGGGGTCCCTTTTATAGTTGAGGATATGAGGGCAAAAGAGGTACTTCAAATCCTTAAAATTTAATACAGGCCTTTAGTGACGGATACATGCGTTGCTGTAGCCTCACATCACTGAAGCCTTATGTGGAATCTCGGTCGTGCGATGGAGATTGGAGCGCTCACACGTGGCCACGTCACGCGCATCTTAGCCTTCAAGTGTTGTGCTGATGGATCGATCTCAACCCGTTCGATCAAGATCAAAGGGCTGAGATCGCGCCTTCGCTGCTTCACCTTTGTCGGTTAAGGGGCGATGTAGCTGCACTCCATGCCGTTGAATGAAGATCAAAGGGTTGAGAGCCACCCTCATTCGTGCTTCACATTGCACATATGGCATGTCAGATCGTGTGTTATCACATGTGTGATCATCTAGTGCGTGTGATCGAGCCACGTCGTTGCTGTTGCTGTTGTTCGACGGGGATCGCACGACCAAATTTCGTGTGCACCCCTTGCGCACTCGATTTAAGGCAAACAGGGACTCGAACCCTACCCATTCTTCACAAGACAGCGTGCAACCATTATGTTGAGGAGTGGTTTGTGATGCATTTTGCACTTAAGGCGTGCGTGCTCGCGACCGTTGGATGGGGATCCAACGGCCGAGAGTATTCGAGCCCTCGCCTTCAGTATTTATAAAGCGCGGCTGTGATTGAATCTCAACTATTGGATTGTGGATCCGATGGTTGAAATTAACTAATCAGATGAAGAAGGGCTGCTAGCGCTCATGGGGCAATTTGGGCGGTTGGGTTGGTGCACGTGGTGCCATCCTGGCCGTCCATCTTCAAATGCTCGTAGGTGGTGCCACAGATGTCGGATTGGACCGATTCTTACGCTGTTGGGTTGCGATTATCAATCCGAACCCATCGGTGCAGTTGGATTTTTCATTTGAGGTTTAGATTTTCACCACCTTACCCCTTGACCTCTGATCTTCCTTGGATTGCATTTGATGCTACGGAGGTTCAATCGAGGTGATATCAAAGGTGTTAGACTCCGATCGTCACCCTAATCTGATTTATACAGTTGGATCTTCAATGCAGGGCTCTGAAATATATCACCCTATGTCCTAGCCACAATAAGAGGCAAATTAATATATAATTTGTACAAATTAATCTAAATGCATGATGACGAATGTCATGCAATATTTGTAATGCATGATGCTTTTATGACCCTAGGAATATGCACAAATAGACATTTTAGGCCAATTATATGTGTTCACATCACATCCCCATGCCAATCTTTTGCTAGTCCTTAGTAAAACTACATGCTATTCATAAAATAGGCATCTTTCTATGGCTACCTAACCCACCCAAGACTTGAAAAGAACTTTAAGTTCTAAGTATCTTTTTGTGACTGTGATGACTCACTGATCAACAACTAGAACAGACTTCAGGTTTTTACACCATTAGGTGACCTTGAAAAGAAATTCTACTTAGAGGTGTATTTGTCTGACCAATAGCTTTCTCCATACTTTTATTTCTATTTTTATTATTTTATTATTTATTTTTTTTATGTGGGGTCAATACAAGGGCGAACCTAGTGTATATCTCCCTGACTTATTCTATTTCCCCACTTCTTCCTAAGTGTTTAGGAATTAAACATGTATTTTATGTGTTGGGTTTTAGACAACCAGCCAATGGGCTGTTACCCACAGCAAATTGCCAGGCATACTCGTGTGGTTAAGTTAGTTTATATATATATTTTTCTCCATTTCTATTTTCTCTTTATATATATATTTTTTCTGAGTAGGTGGCTTTCCTAATTTAAGATTTTCTTAAGGCAGTAGGAAGAGAATGGTCGTGTAGTTGGGCTCTAGACAACAGGTCAATGGGTTGTTACCCATGACAACTTGTCAGTCATACTATCTTAGAAAGTTTATTAGCTACGTAATTTTCATTAAAACCACCGAAAAGTGAGTTAGTGCAAATAGTGTGTAGATGCTTTAGACTTAAAGTCCCCTCAAATCAGAGGGTGGGTTGATAAGTCTTGTACTTATCACCCCAACTTATTTAACTAATTAGAAATAAATTTTCAAATGGCGAGGACTCGAGAAACAAGTCCACATTTTAATGGACACCTGGGCTTATTAAGCCTGAAGACTTGAAGAATCTAAATGTTTAGGTTCTATTGTATTCTTTTCCTAAAGTTGAAAAATTCTAATGCCTAAGTTCTCTTTTCCCAATTCAATTTTTTTAATAAAGGGAAAAATAAGTGAAATTTACAGGAAATCCATAGAGCTGATAATATAATTTAGAAATGAATTCACCCCCCCATGCCTAGCTTATGCAATGTCCTCATTGGAAATAAAAGGCATGAGAAAAGGGAAGAATGAGAAAAATATCACCTGTATTCCATGACACTCTAGTTAGCTCTGAGTTCAACTATACATATGCTGAGTTTAGTGCCATCAGCTAGGCAGGGTCCAACCAAAGGAGTTAAATCAAGGTCAAAGCAACCTTTTCTGAGACAGGTTCTAGGATAACATGGTCAACATAAGGTTTTAGACATTGTCCATTGACCTTGAAAGAGTTACCTGTCTTTGGGCCAGAAATTTTGATGGCTTCGTTTGGGCATATTCAATTAATGATGAACGGGCTGTTCCATTTAGACCTAAGCTTGCCAGGAAAGAGGTTAAGTTGAGAATCAAAGAGTCAGACATTTTGGTTTGTCTCAAAGTTCTTGCGGGATATCAATTAGTCATGAAGAGCTTTGGTCCTAGCCTTATAGATTTTGGCATTCTCATATGCGTCATTTCTAAGCTCATCCAACTTAGATAGTTGGAGTTTCCTGGTCTTTCTAGCTAAGCCTAGATCGAAATTGCATTTCTTAATTGCTCAGATTTCCCGATGTTCAATTTCTATGGGTAAATGGTACACTTTACCATAAACCAGACGAAACGGTGACATGCCAATAGGCGTCTTGTATGCCGTACGGTAGGCCCAAGGAATGTCATCGAGCTTTTGAGTCTAATCTTTCCTATTAGGCCTAACCATTTTCTGCAGGATGTTCTTGATCTCCTGATGTGCACACATCTAATTGGCCTAAAATGCTTATTTATGCATGTTCTTAGGTCTATGGAAGCATCATGCATTATAAATATTGCATAACATGCATCATCGTGCATTTAGATTAGTTTGTACAAATTATAGGTTAATTTGCCTCTTTTATGGTCCGGGGACAGGGAGATATTTACTGGGGCTTCGGATTGAAGATCCAACTATACGGATCTTATCAGGCCAACGATCGGAGTCCAACGCCTTCGAAATTACCCTAATCGGATCTCCGTAGCATCAGATGCGGTCTGAGTAAGATCAGAGGTCAAGGGGTAAGGTGGTGAAAATCCAGACTTCAGATGAAGAATCCAACTGCACGGATGGGTTCCGATCAACAATTGCAGCCCAACGACGTGAAAGTCGGTCCAATCCAACATCCGTGGCATCACTTATGAGTAATAGAGGATGGACAGCTAGGATGATGCCACGTGGCACCATCCCAACCATCCAAACCCGCCAAGGCCCCTCCACTCAACCTCTGAAGGCGCAATCAAGGTTTGATCTCAATTGTTGGATCTTCATCCAACCAATGGCTGAGGCGAGATCGTGAAAGGCATCCTCTGGACAATCCAAGAAGATGGCACATTGGCCCAACGCCTTATCTTCAAGAAGCGGCGCACAATCAAAACCTGATCCACAAGTTTAATTCGCATGAATGGAGAGTGTCGAAATTCGATCACACGATCTTCATCAAGTGGCTACCAAGGCGATGACGTGGTGACGCAGATGGGTGAGCGCGCACACGCGGGTGATGACACCCTGATGGACGTGCGATCCTGATGCGCGCCCTCTCAGCTACATAAGGCGAGACGCGATTTAAGCTATTTGATTAAATGATTGGATGACTGATAGCAGCGTGGCACTTGGTTGCACACGAATGGCTGAAGTTCAGCAGATGTGGTGATGTGGTCACACGATGTTCATTTGATCTCCATCGCATGATGAAGGTTGAGGTGTGGCTATAGCGTCGTGCACCTATTGTGTTACTCATAAACGTCACTAAAGGCCTATATTAAATTCTAAGCTTGGAAAAAGACTTTTATGCCCCCATTCCTACAACTATAAAAGGCCTACCCTTCCCACATATTTTCTTATCCCTTTCTCTCCTTTCACCTCCTCCAAAGCTCTGCAAGCTAGTCCCATACCTAGGATGCTCCACTAGAGTTAGAGTAAAATAAAATTTCCATCTTCTTACCCCCTTCGTGGAGCATCTCATGGTTTTCTTCTCGCCATTATTTCGAAAGTGGCTCCTGCAGCGACGCATCCCTATTTCATCCTCCGTCCTCTAGCCCCTTTCTCCCTTGTTTAACATCTCACCACTCTTGTTTGGGTGCTCCATCAACACAACTCATCCTCTATGTAGCCGTCGATGAGAATTTTCTCATCCCTATCTTTTTATTGCTTTCTAGAATAGATTTCCAGCTTTGCAGTAGTAGCAAGTAGATGTAATGAACATGCTCGTATGATTATAAAATATTTGTTCATTTTCTCTCTATTTTCTCTTTCTTTGTATTATTCTATCTCTCTTCTATTGTTTATTATTTAAGTAGAAGAGTTAGTGTAGATTTAATTCGATCAGCTAATCTACTTTATAAAAATAATTCCAAACATGATTTTTAATCAAACATTCGCCTCCCTGTGTTCAACCCAGGACTCACTAGAGTTTTGGTTATAAATTTTATTTGGTAGCAGATTTTCTTACAAATTTTACGACTTGGGTTTTCCAAAATTCAACTTTTCGCAATGAAATCTCACTCATTATCTCCCAGTAGACCTTAGCCTGTCCATTCATCTAGGGGTGGTAAGGTGTGGAAATCCTATGATTCACCACGTATTTTGCAAGTAATTTTTGGAACTAGGGGTTGGTGCAGTGAGTATGACCATCGCTGATGGTGGCCCTCGGAATTCCAAACAGACTGAAGATATTCTTCTTGACAAAATCGATGACCACCTTGTGGTCAATGGTTCTGGAGAGAATAGCCTCAATCCACTTGGACACGTAGTCAACACCAATGAGAATGTACTGGTGTCCAAATGAAGGAAGGGTCACATGAAGTCGATGCCCCAAACATCAAAAATTTCGATGGGAAGAATCGGGTTTAGAAGCATCACGTCTCTCTTGGCTATGCTATCGAGTGCTTGGCATTAGGAACATGACCTCGAGAAATCCTAGGCATCCTTGAATAAAGACGGCCAATAAAATCTAGATTGTAGAATCTTCGTAGCCGCCTTTTTCCCGGAAAAATGTCCTCCACACGCAGATGCATGGCAGGACTCAAGTATGCTTTGGAACTCATTTTCTGGGAGACATTGGCGAATGAGGCAAAGTTTGGTATCCTTGTTGGCCAAGAGATGTTTCAAGGCTGAGTTGTTAATGTAAATGATGACATGAGATCCTAAAAGATAAGCCCTGAATTTTCCCAAAGCAGAAACCACAACTAACAGTTCTTTTTTTGCAACAGTATAGTTCCTTTGGGCCTCGTCCAGAGTTTTGCTAGCATAGTAGATGATAGAGGGCTTTCTATCTATTTTCTGACCCAAGATAGTTGATGGGAGCACTATCATAGGCCCTAATTGGCCACTTTTAGTCAGGTTTAATAGATAAATGCTTCTACATAACCATTTGAGGGTAATAACTCCACTTCAGGCTATTTTGAGAAGAGAATAGAAAACTAGGATTAATTCTTTAATTTTAATAGCATATCATGAACACAGAATAACCAAGGGATTTTCTAAGGATGAAATAAAGGTCAATTGAGCATTAAAGACTAATAAGTGGGTCCATGTAGACAGAAACAGGGTTTCACGCATTTCATGAACCAATACGACACCCAAAACCCTAATTTCAGACCCTCTTAAATTACTGAGGTTTTGGTTAGGATCAAATTATCTAAACCTTCTCAAATTAATAGAAAAATATTCCTTGAGGTTTGGTACTCTTGATTTGACCTTTGGAACCCATTTTGACCTTAAATAGTCACGACACGGTTTTGCCCTAATTTAGGTTTTAACGCAAATTTCCCAGTAAAACTTAGTGAAAACTGAAATCTGACTTCACCACTAAATTCCTTGAGTTCAAATTAGGTTTGTACCAAAATTTAGGCCCAATTAGAGTCTATCTTGACCTAGTTTGCATTTTAGTCCAGTCAGACTCTTTCTCTCTCACATACGCCCCTAGCTTTTGAAATCCTTGCAATTAGATCCCTATGTTTTTTATCATATTTGCATTTAGGTCCCTATCGCCATTAGTGTGAATAGAAGCTTCACCATTGAGATTCGAGCAAGGATTTCTCGCTCGATTCTCAATTAAACACTCAAAAAATTAAAAGGGAGATTCCTTTAGGAATTCCCTTCCAAATGAACCTGGCCATGGACCTTGATTTCTTCCCAATCTCTCATGCAATTGCTTGGAAGATATGGGTATCCTATGTGCACGAAATTCTCGAAGCTTGAAAGCATCTTTCCTTGCTTGGAAACATCCCTTAAGGCCTATAAAAGAGTCGGTGGGCGACGCCATTCCGCTCTTCCTTAGCAAGTTTTAGGCCCAGAAAACCTCCTTCTCCTCTACCTCTAGCCTGCTCCAAGGATTGCTCCAGCGACCTCCTCCCTCTGATCTCGTCGCCTGCTACCACGTAATATAGGTAGTAGGTTCGCCTTCTCCAGCTTCGTCCGCACCTCGCCATACTTGCGAAGGGCTTCCTCTCCCTTTAGATGTCGCTGTCCTCCCTCCCAGAGCAACCATCATCACCGGTACCGTCCAATCATAGCCGGTGCCATCTCTGCATCCCCCTCGTCTTCAACCTCTTTCGTTCAACTCATCATCTCCCTCTGACCCGATTCACATACCCAACACCTGCTTCAGTGCGCCCTTACGCCCGTGCCACTGTCATCTTCCACGTCTCTAGCATACCTCCGATGACCTCACGAATCTGCCACACCACACCAAACCGCTCCCCACCAATCCCAAAACCTCTGTCGTGTCCTCACGACCAAAACCCCTCATGTAATTGAGGGGATTGGCCTCTCACACGCTCCACCTGACACACACACCTTCGCACCACCTTCTTGACCTCACCAGACCTACACACTCACCCGCATGCAACTATACGACCACCGGCATGTTCGCCTTCACACAGTGATCCTCTTGAGCATCTCTGATGTGGTCGAGAGGCCATTTTCTCCTTTTCAGGTGATAGCCGGAGCACCGCCGCCACCCCCGACTTCTTCGACTTCAGCTGCAGTCCTTCGGCCACAATCCCTCTAGACTCCACCCGCAGGACGGGCGGACGACTCCCAGGACATCCTCCAGGTCCTCAATTAGACTCCGTAGCCTCGTCTTCGACCTCAATCAAAGGCTTCATCAGTTGTTGTTGCGTGTGTGAAGAAATCGTGTGGGATAGTCCCACATCATTAGTGGGCGTGCTCGCGACCGCGCATAAAGGGAATTCGTGACCCTTGCTATTCGCCCACGAATATAGGGGTTGGGTCCCTCTCACTCACCTCTGCGCACTCCTCGCTTGCCTCCACACCGGTGGGTTTGGTCCCTAGTCCGAATACCTGATTACTACCCAATTATCCTTTGGGTCTGAGAGAAGAAGAAAAAGAAGAGTGAGAGGGGTGGTTTTGCTCTTCGCGCCTCTGCTCTCTACACTTAGCCGATTCTTGAGAGGCCTTTGCCTCTGTGGTGCTGTGCTGCGCCTCTCTCTTGAGGCTTGAAAGAAGACAGAAAGCAAGAGGCCCTTGAGCCTCTTGAGGTTGCTATAGTGGCTTACACTTAAGGCGTCTGATGCCTTATGCCTTCATCTAATTTCTGCTGGTGCCTTAGTTTTGAAGCTACTGTTGGAATATTTAACTTGGTTGACTTGGATATTTGGTTGAGATTTACTGTTCAATTATTTGAGATACTTGCGAGCTTAATTTCAGGGGTTAATTTGGTAATTCAAATCACCATTGTAACCTAATCTTTTTGCACTTTGCTACTTGATTTCATATATATATCATTTTGAATTGTTCTAAATGAAGCTTTGGTCATAATTACTTATATTTCTGATTAAATTGTGATTAGTGGGATTGAATTGACATTAGTTGCTCCCTATGATCGACCTCAGACTATTTTCCGATTCAGAGTTATAAATTTAATTATTTTCGAGCGATTAAAACTTTGCTACAATGGTTACTCCTTAATATCCCTCGATAGCTCGTCAACATTTTGGCACCATTTCCAGGGAGCAATGCGCAATTTGATTTCACTGATTACAATTTCTGATCTGATACTAACTTGTACTATCTGTTTTGTTGTGGTCGTGCAAGGTACATTTGAGAAGATCAGCCGCACGATAGGTACTCTAGGGGCAGATAATTTCATTTCCATCCTCTTAAGCCCCTATTTTTGGAAAGAAGTAAAAAGGAAATCAATTAGGATCAAACTTGCATTATTTCCTTAGAATTAATCACTCAAGTTACCTGATTTGATTTTCTAGAGATCCCTTTCCAGATTTCTACACCTAGTAGGGACTTAAGGTATCTAGTGCTATTCACCTTCTTGATTGAGCCCTAGGTACCCAATTTCGAAAGAATTGATTGGACCAAAAGAGCCAAATTAGGGTTTCCATCTTAGGGTTGAGAAAACACACCTACCTGAAATTACAAGAATTGATTATCCTACATTGTGTGTCACCCAAACCCTTGCTTGAATTGACCTAATCAAGAGAACCCTAAAATTAAGCTCTAATCATCCATGTGAATCCTAAAACTTGGGACTTAACCTATTTGCAAATCATTTAGGGTGATTTTGGGCTCATTACCCAACTCATCCTCAACCTTAGGGTAGGTTAGGTGAAGTTGATCCACCCTACAGGTCAACCAACCTTCAAATTTAGGTCACCAAGCATAAATCAAATCTAAAGTTCAAGTGAAATTCTAAGCACCTTAATTCAGGTTTAAAATTTGGTAGACTTAAGAGGTCAAGTTATTCATTCCGATCTACTTGGATTCTCAGTGACAAGGAAGGTCAGGTGGGGGAAACCCTGTAACCCATGGGGACGCTCTACCATTTAGGGGTCTTTGCGGGACTCTCCTTTCCTGGCTGCCCAGGTATTTCTCAGGTGAGTGATTTTCTGATCAAGAGGTATCATCTACCTCGAACCTTCTTAGTCATCCAAAAAGCTTTGGGTGTCTTGATTGAGTCTATTACACCTTCTGTCCTTCATCGGGTTCACTAGGGCATGTTTGGGAGGAGGTTCTTAAGACCACCCTTGAGACCTCCATTAGCAATTCACTTTCGTCAAGGCCAAGCCTTGAATCACTTTTTTGTGCTACCTTTCGATCACATTGATATCTCTTCCAACTCTTTTGCTTCTGAGCCCAGATCTCCTTCATCTTCACCCATGGACAATCAATGAGAAGAACCCAATTTCCATGATCAGCTATAGCATCTCAATGATCTATTCGATGCACACATTAATCCACTGCCACGTCCTTAGATGCGAGATTACTACAATCCCGCAGCGATGGAGATCGAACCTAGAGTATAAATCCCTGCTGGAGGACCTGATGTTGAACTCAAGCCAAACATAATCCATGCTATTCCTAAATTCTATGGCTCAAACTTCGAAGATCCCTTTCAGCACATCAAGCAGCTAAAACATTTGGCCTAGACCTTTAGGTCTGCCATACAAAATCGAGACATCCTACTCATGAAGATGTTCTCCTTCTCACTCATGGGTAAAGCTGCCAATTGGTTCCAGACTCTTAACCGTCCAATCAACACATGGGGGGAACTCCAAAATGAATTCTTACAGAAAATTTTCCTTATTGGTCAGACGAATGCTTTAAGGCACTAGATCACACACTTCATGAAAAATCGAGAGAACCACTTCATGAGGCATGGGATCGCTTTCTAGATCTCATGCGGAGATGCCCCCATCACGGAGTTCCAAAGTGGGAACAAGTCCAGTCTTTTTACCATGGGCTCCTTGATGAGATCAAGCTATTTGTCAATGCAACTTATGATGGAAGCATCATGGGTTAGCATGAAGATACCATTTGGGAGATTCTCAAGAATATGTGAGAGAACTCCATAAATAATGAATCTATGGGTATGTTCATTTGGACAACTACCCATGTATTGACAAACACGCGGGGCGCACACGAGACTCAGGGCCTGTCCGCAACCGTCGATTTGGAACTGATGGCCAGTCACTTGGACAAGGTCTCTATTATTGAAAAGAAGGTGGATGAATTCGCTTGACATCTACAAAAAGCCACCTCAGCACAGTAGAGCATGTATGCGCAACTGCCCTTTGGTAGGGAGGTTGTGCATAACATTTATCACCACTCTCATTAGGGGATGGACTCATACCCACCCTCGTCTGATCTTGGTTTTGGAGAAAACTCTGAAACCACCTACTCTAGTTAGGGGAACTCTGAACCCTCATATTCTGACTTCTCTGGAGTTCCCCAGACTTGCGAGGATCTTCACGCCATCCAGAATGATCCATTCTCTAACACTTATAACCCTGGATGGCAAAATCATCCCAATTTTGTGTGATTAGGGAATAATCAATATCCAAGATCTCAATTCCAGCCTCGACCACAAGCTCCACACCCTTACCAGCCTGCTTAGCTTAGGCCCAATCCAAATTATCAATCCGGGACATCAAGGGATGATCAAATGACTCATCCTACAAACCCTGGTTGACATTCAAAAATCCAATGCGGCTATGCAGAAACAACATAAAGATGAGATCACAAAGGTTCGAAATCAGCTCGCACGGATGGCGAATTCTCGTTATCCTGGTGCACTTCCAACTCAGCCTCTTCCAAATCTGAATAACATGCCGAATCAGAGGCGTATTATGAACCCAAATCAAGGCCAAGCTAACTATGTTTACCAGGCCCCTTCTGCTCCATCGCCCGACGGGATGGAAGCTTCGACATCATACTCGAGATATCAGCAGCAATCACCACTTCTACCAAATCCAAACCAAAGCCAGGTAGGACTTAATTTTGTTACCACCTGTAGTGGCAAGACAACACAGGATCTACCTTATCCAAGCCACTCCCAGCTTGGTAGTTCAGAGCCTAACCCTAGGATGGTTATCTAGGACACCCCTATCCCAGATCCAGAACCTGAACCAATCCTAGAGGAACCTACAGAGGCTCCATTTCTTGAGGTCTTGACCAAAGGAAAGAGGAAACCCAAACTCGTGGCACTTGAGGAAGATCTGGTCAAGCTCTTTGAGCAGGTCCAAATAAGCATCCCCTTGATAGATGCGATCCACCACGTACCGGCATACGCGAGATTTCTGAAGAATTTGTATATACACCTAAGCATAAGGTGCGAACCAAAGACAGGAGTCCGATCGTATTGTCTGAGGAAGTCAGCTCGATCATTTTGAGCAAGCTCCTGCAAAAAGCAAAAGATCCTGGCACCCCTTTGATCTCCTACAAAATTGGTGATCTAGAATTTGATCGAGCATTATTGGATTTAGGAGCCTCTATAAACTTTATACCTACATCCCTACTAGACCATTTTGAGGAAACTGAGCTCAAACCGACTGAGGTGACTGTGCAGTTAGTAGATCGATCAATCAAGTCACCTAGAGGAGTTCTCGAGGATGTTCTTGTACCGATCCGTGATATCTATTTTCCAGTGGACTTCATTGTGTTAGACATGGAGACTCTTGAAAATCTAAGGAACACACCAATCATCTTAGGGAGACCATTCCTAACCACAGCTAGGGCAAATATCAACTATGAAGAGGGCTGATCGAGTTAAAATCCGGGAACCGAACATTAAAGATTGATATCTTCAAGGCCCAGAAAGGAATAAACTGTGGGGTTATTGAGGAAGTATGTGACATTAATTTTATGGTTGCGAACCCATTTGCAGAGGAGGACTCGATTATTCCTAATCCTCAACCCTGAGAAAATTCTGGCCCACAGATAGAGGAGCCCAGAGCTGATCTAGATTTACCCTTAGCTCCCACTTTATCTTCTGAGGCCCATCCCAAACTCCCACCTGCTGTTGATAACCCAGTTATGGAATTGAAACCCCTCCCAGATCATTTGAAGTATGTATTTTTGGGTTCCAATCAAATGTTTCCTGTGATTATCAATTCTCGACTCACATTTGATTAGGAAGCAAAGTTGATTTCTATTCTCCAGCAGCATCGAAGAGCCATCGGATGGACTCTCGATGATCTGACTGGTATTAGTCCCTCCTATTGCACACACCATATCTATGCAGAAGAGGGCTGATGACCATCCTAAGAAATGCAGAGACGACTCAATTTGAATGTGCAGGAGGTCGTGAAGAAAGAGATCATTAAGTGGTTAGATGCCTGTATTATCTACTCAATCTCTGATAGCCACTAGGTAAGCCCGATCCAAGTTGTGCCTAAGAAGGCAGGGCTGACTGTTATCACGGCTGAATCTGGAGAGACCATCTTGACCCGCATCGCGAATTTGTGGAGAGTCTGCTTTGATTACCGAAGACTGAATGCCTCCACGAAGAAAGATCATTTCCCACTGCCATTTATTGATTAGATTCTCGAGAAATTGGCAGGAAATTGATTCTTTTATTTTTTGGATGGTTACTCCAGTATAATCAGGTGGCAATTCATCCAGAGGATCAGGAAAAGACCACCTTCACCTGCCCCTATGGTACGTACACATTCCATAGGATGCCTTTTGGGCTATGTAATGCACCTGCCACCTTTCAGCGATGCATGCTAGCCATATTCTTCAGCATGGTAGGTAAATACCTTGAAGTCTTCATGGACAACTTCTCGGTATTTGGTGAATCTTTTGATGAGTGCCTCTTGTATTTGGTCCAAATCCTTAAAAGATGCATTGAAGTGAACCTGGTTCTCTCTTGGGAAAAGAGCCACTTCATGGTTCTTGAAGGCATTGTTCTTGGACATCTCATCTCTGAGAGAGGTATCCAGGTTGACTAGGCTAAGGTGAATTTGATTTCCAAACTACTTGTTCCTAACTCAGTCAAAGACATCAGATCATTCCTGGGGCACGTTAGATTTTATCGTCGATTCATACCTAAACTCTTTAAGATTGCACGCCCCTTGACAAATTTTCTCTCAAAGGACACACCTTTTGAGGTATCGAGTGAGTGCATTCACTCATTTGAGAACCTACATGATCGAGTCACCCAAGTACCAATCTTGCAATCTCCTAACTAGTCTCAATCCTTTGAGATCATGTGCGATGCACCTGACTATGCAGTAGGAGCGGTGCTGGGTTAGAAAAACGATGGGAAACCAATGGTCATATATTACGCCAGCAAGACATTAGACGTGGCTTAGCGTAATATTATTGTTACAAAGAAAGAGTTGCTGGCTGTAGTATTTGGCCTGGAGAAATTCAGGTCTTACCTTTTAGGATCCTATGTCATCATCTACTTGGATCACATCGCAGTGAGGCACTTACTCATGAAGAAGGATGCGAAACCGAGATTAATCCGTTGGATCTTGCTGTTGCAAGAATTCGATTTTGAAATTTGCGACAAGGCGGGAAAGCAGAATGTGGTAGTTGATCACTTATCCCATCTTACTTGTTCACTCATTGACCCTTCTGGACCTATCATAGAGCACTTCCTTGATGAGCACCTCTTGACAATCAAAACAGAACTTCTGTGGTATGCTGATATGGTGAATTATTTGGCATCGCATTAGATTTTGTTTGATTGGCCAAAAGCCAAGAAAGACAAATTATTTTCAGATGCCAAATACTATGTCTGGGAAGATTCATATCTATTCCGCATCGATGTTGATCAAATCATCAGAAGATGTGTTCTAGAATCTGAGTTCAATGGAATTTTATCCTTTTGCCACGGTCAGGTCTGCGATGGTCACTTTTCTGGGCACAAGACCGCAGCAAAAGTCCTCCAGTGTAGATTCTATTGGCCTATGATCTTCAAAGATGTACATGACAATTGTAAGGCTTGCACTTGTTGCCATACCTTAGGCAACATGAGTCGACGTGACATGATGCCTTTACAGCTGATTCTCATGTGTAAAATCTTCGACATCTGGGGGATTAACCCTATGGGCCCCTTCCTAAAATCCGATGGTTTCGAATACATTCTCCTAGCCGTTGACTATGTGTCCAAATGGATTGAAGCCATCTCAACCCGAACCAATGATCATAAAGTTGTGATTAAATTCATTCATCAACACATTTTCTCTCGGTTCGGTATTCCATGGGCTATCATCTTTGATGGAGGGACCTACTTCGCGAATGTGCACTTATAGTCCTTGATGAAAAAGTACAGGGTGTTGCATCGTATCTTGACTCCTTATCGCCCCTAGACTAATGGATTGGCTGAATTGTCAAATAGGGAGATCAAGAAGATCCTTCAAGTCACTGTTCGGCTTGACAGGAAGGATTGGTCTGCTAGCCTTCCGGAAACCCTGTGGGCTTATAGGACCACCCATAAGACTCAGTTAGGCATGTCTTCCTTCAGACTCGTGTACAGGAAGACATGTCACCTCCCTGTAGAAATGGAGCATAAAGCTTACTAGGTAGTACGAAGTGCAATCTAGATCTTCAGAAGGCTAGAATCCATTGCAGGTTGCAATTAAGCGAGATTGAGGAACTACGCGATGACGTGTACGAGAACTCGTGAATCTACAAAGAGCAGGTGAAAGCCTTCCATGATAAGCATATTTCACAAAAATCCTTTCATCCTGGTTAGAAGGTATTACTCTTCGATGCCAAACTCAAGCTCTTCCCAAGAAAACTCAGATCAAAATGGATTGGACCATTCCTTGTGAGACAAGTATTCGAAAATGGAGCTGTCGAAACTAGTGAACTCAGCCACGAATTCGAACATTTTGTTGTGAATGGTCAGAGACTCAAACCGTTGTTTGAACTCACCGACACAAATTTGTCTGCAATATCTTTTTATCTCCATTCTCCCTGAGCTTCATTGCGCCCAGCTGATGGTGTTAAACTTAATGCTTAATGGGAGGCAACTCGTCATCTTTGAAAAACCTGAAACCTTCTTAACATATACCTTTGCTGAATTCATATTGCACTTTAGGGTTCGTCCATTAGAACAGTCGACTCCACCTTTGATACTTGTATTAGAGCTAAAAATCATTCGCAACAGTCACTCCGACCCATTCACCATCCACCTATTCTAATGTACGATCTGAATTAAACTCGAACCCGTCTAATTTACAATGAGGACATTGCAAATCTTAGGCATGGGGGGGTATTAAAGTGAAAAACGCTGTGAAAATCAAATGCATGGAAGGGTTTTAGTCCAAAAAAAAAAAAGAGAAAAGAGGAAAGGAAAGGTCATTTTGAACTAAATAAAAAGAGGAGAAGATGAAAAGAAAAGAAAAAAGAGAAAATAAGGGAGTAAACAAAAAGAAAAAAATGAATGAGTCCCTTAAAATTGAGTATGGAACTAAAATAACTTTTAGGTTGGCGGACTAGGTAGGGTCCGACCCACTTGGATCTTAGCTTTCCTGGGAATAGTTTGAGTCGAGCATCAAAGAGTAAAACTTTTTGACCAGGATGAAAGACCTTTCTAGAAATGTGTTTGTCGTGAAAAGCTTTAACCCGTTCTTTGTAAATTCGCGAGTTCTCATATGCGTCGTGGCGTAATTCATCGATCTCGCTCATTTGAAATCTTCTGTGGGTTCCAGCCTTAGAAAGGTCGAGATTACAGGTCCGTACTGCCCAATAGGCTTTATGCTCCAATTCGACGGGGAGGTGACATGCCTTCCCGTACACTAGTCTGAAGGGAGACATTCCTAATTGGGTCTTGTGGGCGGTCCTATAGGCCCACAATGCTTCCGGAAGCCGAGAAGACCAATCTTTTCTATCAGGTCGAACAGTAACCTGAAGGATCTTCTTGATCTCTCGGTTAGATAGCTCAGCTAGACCATTAGTTTGAGGGTGGTAAGGAGTAGAGATTCGGTGTGACACCCCGTATTTGATCATTAGTGACCTGAACTGAGCGTTTGTAAAATGGGTCCCTCCGTCGGAAATTATAGCACGCGGAATCCCGAACCTTGAGAAAATGTTTTGATGAAGGAATTTTATAACGACTTTATGATTGTTGGTTCGAGTCGGAATGGCTTCTATCCATTTGGAAACATAATCAACTGCGAGTAAAATGTATTCGAAGCCATCCGAGGTAGGAAAGGGTCCCATGAAATCAATCCCCCAAATATCAAAAATTTCGCATACCAAGATCGGCTGTAGAGGCATCATGTCTTTATGGCTCATGTTGCCTAGAGTCTGGCAACGGGAACATGCCTTACAGTGATTGTATGCATCTTTGAAAATTGTGGGCCAGTAGAAACCACACTGGAGGACTTTCGATGCAGTTTTATGTCCCGAAAAATGTCCACCGCATGCCTGGTCATGGCAAAATGAGAGTATGTCTTTGATTTCCACTTCCGTGACGCATCGTCGGATTATCTGATCAGCACCAATGCGGAAGAGATACGGGTCTTCCCATAGGTAATACTTGGCATCAGAACGCAATTTGTCCTTTTTGGCCTTCGACCAATCGGGCGGAATCTGATGTGATGCCAGGTAATTAACAATATCGGCGAACCATGGAAGACTTGTACTGATAGTCAGGAGGTGCTCATCAGGAAAATGTTCTGTAATAGGTCCGGACGGATCAATAATTTCAGGAGGAAGGCGGGATAAATGATCAGCTACCACATTGTGCTTTCCCGCCTTGTCGCGAATCTCGATGTCAAATTCTTGCAACAGCAAGATCCAGCGGATTAATCGAGGTTTCGCGTCCTTCTTGGCTAGGAGATGCCTCACAGCTGTGTGATCCGAGTATATGATAACACGGGAACCCAGAAGGTATGATCTGAATTTTTCCAGGGCAAATACTACGGCCAGCAGCTCTTTCTCAGTAACCGTATAGTTACGCTGAGCCTCATCCAGTGTTTTGCTGGCGTAGTAAATGACCACAGGTTTCCCATCAATTTTCTGCCCCAAAACCGCTCCTACAGCGAAGTCAGATGCATCGCACATGATCTCAAAGGGTTGAGACCAATCAGGGGACTGTAGGATTGGGGCTTGGGTGACTCGGTCACGTAAGATCTCAAATGCTTGAGTGCATTCCTTGGAAATTCCGAAAGGCACATCCTTGGAAAGCAGATTGGTCAGGGGGCGCGCGATTTTGGAGAAATCAGGGATGAATCGACGGTAGAAACCGACGTGCCCCAAAAAAGATCGGATGTCCTTAATCGAGCTAGGCATATGGAGCTTGGAAATCAGGTTAACCTTAGCTCGATCCACTTGGATGCCTTTTTCTGAGATTAAATGTCCCAGGACAATTCCCTCAGGCACCATGAAATGGCTCTTTTCCCAGGAAAGAACCAAATTCACCTCGATGCACCGCCTGAGTATATGGACCAAGTGTTGGAGGCAATCGTCAAATGATTGTCCAAAAACTGAAAAGTCATCCATGAAGACTTCCAGATAGTCACCTACCATATCTGAGAATATGGCAAGCATGCACCGCTGAAAAGTTGCAGGTGCATTGCAGAGACCGAATGGCATCCTTCGAAACGCGTACGTCCCGAAGGGGCAGGTGAATGTGGTCTTTTCTTGGTCCTCTGGATGGATTGCCACCTGATTGTAACCGGAGTACCCGTCAAGAAAGCAGAAGAATCTATTTCCCGCTAGTTTCTCGAGGATCTGATCAATAAAAGGTAGTGGGAAATGATCCTTCTTCGTGGAGGAATTTAGTCTTCTGTAATCAATGCAGACTCTCCACGAATTAGCTATTCGGGTAGGAATGACTTCCCCGGTTTCTGTCGTGATGATGGTAAGTCCTGCCTTCTTAGGTACCACTTGTGTTGGACTCACCCAACGACTGTCGGAGATCGGGTAGATGATCCCTGCATCTAACCACTTAATGATCTCCTTTTTCACGACCTCCTGTAGGTTAGGGTTTAGTCGCCTTTGCATTTCTCTTGAAGGTCGTGAGCCTTCTTCTGTATAGATTCGATGCGTGCAGTATGAAGGGCTTATACCAGTCAAATCATCTAGAGTCCATCCAATGGCTCTACGATGTTGCTGGAGAACAGAAATCAAACGGAGTTCCTGGTCAGGTGTGAGTCGAGAATTGATAATCACAGGAAACGTTTGATTTGAATCCAAAAAGACATATTTTAGATGTTCAGGAAGGGGCTTGAGTTCCATGACAGGATTGTCAGCAGCAGCGGGTAGTTCAGGGTTTGTATCGGGAGCAATGGTAGGAGTCATAGGTGTGTCTAGATTGTGTTCGCACTCCTCTGTTAGCGGTTTTTGACTTTCTAGTGGTTGATCAGGAATAATCAGGTTGTCCTCTATGTGCAATTCATCAACCACGGCTTTGACATCACAAATTTCCTCTATAACCCCGCAATTAATCCCTTGTTGGGCTTTGAAAATGTCGATCTTCAGATTTTGATTCCCAAATTTTAATTCTATCTGGCCCTCTTCGCAGTTTATATTGGCCCTAGCAGTGGCCAGAAAGGGTCTCCCTAATATGATTGGTGTGTCCCTTGGGTTCTTAGGTGCATCCATGTCCAGTACTATGAAGTCCACTGGGAAATAAAAATCTCGTACCCTAACAATGACATCCTCGAGTATACCTTTGGGTGACTTGATGGATCGATCAGCTAACTGCAATGTCACCTCAGTGGGTTTAAGTTCAGATTCTTCAAGGTGGTCAAGGAGGGATGTAGGTATTAAATTTATGGAGGCACCTAGGTCTAGTAGGGCTCTATCAAGTTGGGTTTCACCAATTTTACAAGAAATCAAGGGGGTTCCTGGGTCTTTAGCCTTGGGTGGGAGTTTGCTCAGGATGACAGAGCTGGCTTGCTCTGACAGTACAATCGGATTCCCATCCTTGGTTCGCGGCTTACGTTTAGGTGTACATATGTCTTTCAAGAATCTTGCGTAAGCCGGTATGTGGCGGATTGCATCCATCAACGGGATGTTTATCTGGACCTGTTCAAAGAGCTTGACCAGATCCTCCTCAGGAGCCACAGGTTTGGTTGTCCTTTTTCCTTTGGTCAAGGCCTCAGGAAATGGGATCCTAGCTGGTTCCTCTAGGATAGGTCCAGGTTCTTGATCTGGGACAGTAGTATCTTGGATGACTACCCTAGGGTCTTGGCGATTATCAGGCTTGGAGTGGTTCAGATAGTGTGGGTCTTGTGTTGTTTTACCACTACGTGTTGTTACAGAGTTTAATCCAGCCTGACTTTGGTTTGGGTTAGGTAGGAGAGGTGGCTGCTGCTGAAATTCTGCATAAGATGTAGAAGCCTCCATCCTGTCTGGTGATGGAGTAGCAGGGGCCTGATAAATCAAATGTGCGTGGCTTGGATTTGGATTCATAATGCGCCTCTGGGTCGGCACATTATTTGGGTTGGGCAGAGGTTGCGAAGGAAGGGTGCCAGGTTGGCGAGAATTTGCCATCTGGGCCAGTTGGTTGCGAACCTCTGTGATCTCGTCCTTGTGCTGTTTTTGCATTGCCGCATTCGTTTTTTGAATGTCAGCCAGCGTTTGAAGGATAAGAGTCAGTTGATCCTGATTTTGCCCAGATTGGTAGGTGGGATTGGGCCGAGGTTGAGGCGGCTGATATGGACGAGGAGCTTGTGGGCGGGGTTGATATGGTGGTTTTTGAGAGTTTCCCGCCCACTGAAAGTTAGGATGATTTCGCCATCCAGGGTTGTAGGTATTGGAGTATGGGTCGTTCTGGATGGCGTTGAGGTCCTCGCAGTTCTGAGAAACCTCAGGAAAGTCAGAATACGAGGGTTCAGAGTTCCCCCAACTCGAGTAGACGGGATCGGAGGTCACTCCGGTCTGGGAGGTAGACGGGGGTGGATAGGGGCCCATCCCCTTGGCAGGTTGGTGATAGATGTTTTGCACTGTTTCCCTTGCCAGAGGAGGTCATGCAAAAGAGTTTTGTGCAGAGGTGGCTTGCTGCAAATGTCGAGTTAGCTCGTCCACCTTCTTTTCTATGATAGAGACTTTGTCCAACCGACTGGCCATCAATTCCAGGTCAACAGAAGTGGACAGGTCCTGCGTCTCATGTGTCCCTCTTAGATTCGTCGATGCGCGGACATTCGTCCTGTCGAATAAGCCCAAGGAGTCATTGTTTATGGAGTTCTCGCATATGTTTTCGAGAATCTCCCACACCGTGTCCTCGTGTTGGCCCATGATGTTTCCTCCACATGTTGCATTGACGATTAGACGAATATCCTCACGGAGTCCCTGGTAAAAAGACTGGACTTGTTCCCACTTAGGAACTCCGTGATGGGGACATTTTCGCATGAGATCTAGGAATCGATCCCAAGCTTCGTGAAGAGGTTCTCCCTGTTGTTGAGTGAAATGAGTGATCTGGTGGCGCAAGGCATTCGTCCGGCCAACAGGGAAGAATTTTTTCAAAAATTCGGACTGTAATTCCTCCCAAGTGTTGATCGGGCGGGTCTGAGTCTGATACCAGTGCGCGGCCTTGTCCAAGAGGGAGAACGAAAACATTTTCATGAGTAGGATATCCCGGTTTTGTACATCTGACCCAAAAGTCTGGGCCAGATGCTTGAGTTGTTTAATGTGTTGGAATGGATCCTCAGAGTTAAGCCCATGGAACTTTGGTATGGCATGAATCATATTGGGCTTTAGATCAGAATCGGGTCCTCCAATTGGGATTCGTACTCGGGGTTCAATTGCCACCGCAGCGGGATTATAGTGATCTCGCATCATAGGTCGCTGTGGTGGGTTTACAAAGTTCTGAAAGAGATCGTTCAAGCGTTGAAGTTGGTGTTCAAGGTTATTCTCATCTTCAATGGGTTGTGCCATGATGGGAGAAGGAGGAGAATCAGGGTCTGAATCAGATGAAAGATTTATGTGGTGGGGTTGCTGCACAAACAAGGGCGTCGAGGCTTGGCCTCGGCGAGAATGAATTTCTAGAGGAGGTCTTAAAGGTGGTCTCAAGGACCTCCTACCAAACATGCACCGGAAGATGTGATGAGATTAGAAGGTACTGGACCCAATCAAGACACCCAAGAATTGTTGGGTGACTATAGAGGTTCGGGGCAGATGGACCCCTGGATCAGAAGATCGTCCACCTGAGAAATACCTGGGCAGCCAGAGAGGGAGAGTCCCGCAAAGACCCCTACACGGTAGAGCGTCCCTACGGGTTACAGGGTTTCCCCCACCCGACCTCTCTTGTCACTGCGGTTCCAGGTAGACCAGAATGGGGATCTTGACCTCTTAAGTCTACCTTTTTTATTTTAAGATCAAGGTGCTTAATGTTCCACTTGAACTTTTAAGTATTTTGAGTGCAAAAAGTGACCTAATATTAAGGTTGGTTGACCCGAGGGATCAACTTCACCTTTGAGAGCTTTTAGGTCCTTCCTTTTATGATTCAAATGAATTATCAGCCTGATTTGCTTAGGGTTCCTCTTATAAATATTTTCAAACACGGTTTAGGCACACTTCTTTTTGGAAAGTTTGTTTCTTTATTTTAGAGAAGATGTGTCTCTAAAAACCCTAGCTTTGCAATCCTAGCTTGGCTCTAATGGGTCCAATTTAGTTGCCTTAGAATTTAGCACCTAGGGCTCAATCAAGAAAGTTTTAGCCCTAGTTGCCTTAGTTGGATGACAGACAAAAATATGTTGAAATGAAAATCAGGCAACTTGATGAGTTACTAAATATAAGACAGGTAGCCCTAAGTTGACTTCTCCACTTTTTTTTTTTTTTGTCTTTTAGATTGTGAGAAGGTTAAGGGGGAGGGCTTATGGAGATTACCTGCTCCAATCTGTTGTGCAGTTGCTATTCTTTCCTTTTTGTTTTGCTTTCCCTGTTTGAACACAACAAAAGAGAAGTTAAGTCAGATATTAAATAGAAAAGTTGTACTCAAAAGCTTTACAAGTGCCCGTTGCTCCCCGGCAACGGCGCCAAAATGTTGTCAACGTTTCTGTGCGGATTTAAAGGCGTATTACGTTGTAGTAGAATCGACAAAACGTTTAAACAAATAATTTTATTACTCGAACAACTAGAGTATCCGAGGTCGAACACAGGGAGCAAACTCAGTACTTTGTAAAACCCAAGAATACAACTGTTAAATGCAAATATAATTGATTCAAAGAGTTTTTAAGAAAGATGTAAAAAAAATAGAATTAGACGTCTGATTTATGTATCAGACGTCTTAAATGTGATCTTTCTTTCTCTTTTTCTTCTTCTGCTTTGCCTTTCAGATCTCTTTGCAATCTTCCCTTGTCCTTCTTCTTCTTCTCCTGCGAAGACCTCTAACCTTTCTGTTTTCCTCCTTCGCCTGCGAAGACTTCTTTCTTCTTCTTCTGTCTTGCTTCTTCTTTCTTCGTTGCCTTCTTCTTGTTCTTTGTCTTGCTTCTCCTTTCTTCTGCAGCGGCCACGTCCTTCTCCTGCAATCAACCTGCCTGCACAGGGGAACAAAACCTAACCCTTCTCCCTCTACCCGCGCATGTCTCTCTCTCAAGCAACTCACTCTAACCGCTCTCCCAGAGCCACAGTCTCAATCGGGTCGGATCGTACCCGGGACCAGGCGCACCTGCAGGTGTGTGATGCGCGAGGAGTGCGTAGGTCTAGGTCGGGTCGGATCCGCCAGGTCCGCGTGGTCAGGCCGCGGACGAGGCGGGTGGGGTCAGTGAGGGACCTCACCCCTGTGCTTTCGAGGCAGTAAACGTATATCACAAAAAACCTTTATACCATACCTGTGCCTTGAGATTCCACGATGTGGGACTAAACGTTCCGCCCTTCCTTTGCGTGCGCCCGCAGACTCTCGTGTGCAATTGCCCACGCTGAAGGCCCTGCTGCTGATCCTTGCTGAACTCAGTCACCTCGCAACTCTTGCGAGAGTCTGCTGCACCTGCCGCCTGGGAAGCCTGACGCCTGCTGCTGCTCCAAGCTTCCTGCTGCTTCGACTGTTAATGGCGGCCGGAGCGTTTACCTGAACTTCCACAGAACGGCCTATTGGCCCAATTAGAATAGTTGGAAACCTTCGCCGTAGCACGGCGAAGGCGGTGGGTGATGCTGCAGGTTGCCGGTCGGCCTAGGCGTGCCCGCCTAGGTTAACCTGTGGCCGGAGATGGTGGGTTGTTCGGGGGGTGGTTATGGAGGTCTGGAGTGGCAGTTGTGGGGTGGAGCGAGTTCCTGGTGGTGAGGCGGAGCTCACGAGGTGGTTGGCGAGCCGTGTGGAGTGGCGGAGTGGTGTGGGCGGCTCGCCGGAGTTCGGTCGGTGATGTGGAAGATGCGGGTGGTCAGCGTCGGTCGAGGGGTAATCAGATGAGATAACAGGGGGAAAAGAGAGAGGATAGGATGGAGAGGAGTTCTAACCTAATTGTAAGGACGAAAGGGGACAGAAGGCGGACAGCAGTACTTGCTGTCGCCGGAGAAGATGACGCCCAGTGGGGGAGAACGGCGGCGACGACGGGGCTGAGGCGGCGTGCGCTGGTACTGCGCGACGCGGAGGGAGGTCAGGAAGCTAACTCTGCCACTGGTTTTGTGGCAGAGCGAAGAGGGAGGGGAGGGGGGCTCGCCGGAGCTAGCTGGGGTATTTGGCCGAGCAGGAGGAGAGGAATTGAAGGGGGAAACTCGGCCGAATCAAGCTCAAGATGAGTGGCCGGGTCCGAGGGGTGTTTTATAGGTGCTGGACTTGGTGTGCAGGGCGTGAAGGGCACGTAATTGCCTGAGGTTGGTCGCCGGAGATGGAAAGGAGTTAGGATACCCAAATCTCTCGTGCGTTCGCACGAGAGATTGGGTTCACACCAACGATTGTGATTGACTTTATGAGGAAGGGAATTCCTCAGAGAATCCTCCTTCCATTTCTGGGAGGGAATCTCTGAGGGATTAGAGAGCAATCCCTCTCCGAACCTCGCCGGAGTTCGGTTCTGCCCTAGCAATGGCGGCAGGACCGGTTTGCAAAGAAGGCGAGGAACCTAGGGGGCTCTCTGCAAGGATATTCAAAAGATAGGGACCTCTTTGTGATTTGGGTGTACTAACTTGCAAAGTAGGTCAAGATGACCTCTCCTTAGGTCCAAATTTTGGTATAAACCTAATTTGGACCTAAGGAAACCAATGGAGAAGTTAGATTTCAGGTTTGACCTCGTTTGACTGGATATTTTGCGTAAAAACCCAAATTAAGTTAATTGAAGAGCTAGGACCCTAATCTAGGTCAAACTAGGTTCCAAAGGCCAAATTAAGTGTTCTAAACCCTAGAGTATGGTTTTCCATGATTTGTAGAGGGTTTACTTGCTTTTTGTTCTGACCGGAACCTTGTTAATTTAAGCGGGTCTGTTTTAGGGTTACCAAGTGTCTTTTAGTTCTTAGATTGCACATGAACCCATTTCTGATTGACTCAACCCACTTTTTATCTCATTTAGACCATTTGACCTATGTTTTGCCTCTGAGAAATCCCGTTTATCTACTGCAATGGTAAAATTGCAGTTTTAACCTTTATTTCATGTTTTCTTCTTAGAGCACTTGTTTCTTCAGTTAGGCCTTCTTCTAGGTTATGTAGGAGCTTTTATCTTCTTTATTGGGTCAAAATGAGCTAGTTATGGCTCATGATGAGGCTCTCATCATACCCCCATGCCTAGCTTTTGCTAGTCCCTTTGCAAAATTTCAAAGTTTTAACTTCCGTTCTAGACCCTGAATGTTGTCAACAATGATAAGTGCTTCTCCTTTTCTTTTGTGATTAGGTGGGAATGCCGACAATAGGCCTAGAGGTACTCAAGTACCAACCAAAATCCGGACCTGTTCCGCTTTAGCCTCAGTCTTCTGCAAAGGTTTCTACGGCCCACAGAACCTAACCTAGGGTTTGTTGGACTCCGCGGTTTAAAGCACCCGTGCTTGAGATATTTTTAGCCTAAGTTCAGTTTGCAGTGCGTTTTTTGTAAGAGAGAGATAGAAGATTTATTTGTTTGGAGAGCTTTTCTCTCTCTTTTCTTTTTTATTTCTAGCTTCGGATTAGCTTCTCAACACGGTCTGTATCGGATTCCTCGTCCCCATCATCAATCCTCAAAGGTCCCTGGCTTTCGAGATTTCGAGATAATCCCGCCCATGGCAACCCCCGGAACCCTGGCTTTCGAGATTTCGAGATAATCCCGCCCATGGCGTTCCGTGGCTGAATTCAGACCCTGGCGATTGACATTTCGTGATAATGCCACCCATGGTGTCTGAACCAACAGAGTGCTTACATGCCTCCAGTAGGATATTTAAATATCCTAAGAGACAAGCACCGAGGAGATGATATGTTGTTACGCATCTTCGAGGGGAATTTCCCGCCTCTCCGCGCTGGGAACTCGTCCAAATCAACTTGTGTTGATTGGCCGCTCCTAATCTAGGTGACTTTTTCAGAATATTAAACGCTCTTGCGTGTTTTGAATATTTATGCGCACTGAACCAGACTGTGTGTGAATTTGGGTGCTTAGGTTACCGAATCCCGCAAACCGGAGGTCAGTTAACGAGGCCGAATACTTCCTAAGCCTTAGACCTAATACTTAAGCTTCGCATTTTCCTCAACCTCTTGAGGATTGTCCAGATTTTAACGGATACGTGAATTTTTAAGCTAAAAATCTAGCCCAAGAGGCCTAAGACCAGCGTTCCCGCTAATCTCTTGTTATATCTCTGTAGCATTTTTCTTTTCTTTTTCTTGACTCGGTCTAGAACTTCAGTTAACCCCTTAATCTTTTACTAATGACTTTTTCTTTTTCTTTTCCTTTTGTGCTCCTTTCTTTATTTTTGCTCTTTTTTGTCATTTTTCTTCCTTTTCCTCCTCTCATTTGTATGACCCTGAATTGTTCCTCCCCTCTATCAAGTCCCCCCCTTTTTTTTTTTTTTTTATGAATGAAACCCTTTCTTGATATGACTTTTCTGACATTTTGCACTTTCATACCCCCCCATGCCTAAGATTTGCAATGTCCCCATTGTAAATTAGGTGGGTTCGAATTCAGCTTAGTTCATGTGTTAGGACAGGTGTGTGGTGAGTGAATGGGTCGAAGCGACTTGTTGCGAACGATTTCTAATCTCGGGTAGGTATACCTGAGGTGAAGTCGGCTGTTCTAATGGATGAACCCTAAAGTGCAATATGAATTCCGCATAGCGATGTCAGAAACGGTTTCAGGTTTTTCAAAGAATGACGGGTTGCCTCCCGTTAAGCGCTGAGTTTTACGCCATCGGCTGGGCGTAATGAGCTCAAGAGGAAAGGAGGGTAAAGGATGACTCAGTCAAATCTATATCGGTCATGTCAATGAACGGCTTGAGTCTCTGCCCATTCACGACAAATGGTTCAGAATCGTGGCTGAGTGGGCTGATTTCAATAGCTCCATTTCCGAAGATTTGGCGGACTAGGTAGGGTCCGACCCACTTGGATCTTAGCTTTCCTGGGAATAGTTTGAGTCGAGCATCAAAGAGTAAAACTTTTTGACCAGGATGAAAGACCTTTCTAGAAATGTGTTTGTCGTGAAAAGCTTTAACCCGTTCTTTGTAAATTCGCGAGTTCTCATATGCGTCGTGGCGTAATTCATCGATCTCGCTCATTTGAAATCTTCTGTGGGTTCCAGCCTTAGAAAGGTCGAGATTACAGGTCCGTACTGCCCAATAGGCTTTATGCTCCAATTCGACGGGGAGGTGACATGCCTTCCCGTACACTAGTCTGAAGGGAGACATTCCTAATTGGGTCTTGTGGGCGGTCCTATAGGCCCACAATGCTTCCGGAAGCCGAGAAGACCAATCTTTTCTATCAGGTCGAACAGTAACCTGAAGGATCTTCTTGATCTCTCGGTTAGATAGCTCAGCTAGACCATTAGTTTGAGGGTGGTAAGGAGTAGAGATTCGGTGTGACACCCCGTATTTGATCATTAGTGACCTGAACTGAGCGTTTGTAAAATGGGTCCCTCCGTCGGAAATTATAGCACGCGGAATCCCGAACCTTGAGAAAATGTTTTGATGAAGGAATTTTATAACGACTTTATGATTGTTGGTTCGAGTCGGAATGGCTTCTATCCATTTGGAAACATAATCAACTGCGAGTAAAATGTATTCGAAGCCATCCGAGGTAGGAAAGGGTCCCATGAAATCAATCCCCCAAATATCAAAAATTTCGCATACCAAGATCGGCTGTAGAGGCATCATGTCTTTATGGCTCATGTTGCCTAGAGTCTGGCAACGGGAACATGCCTTACAGTGATTGTATGCATCTTTGAAAATTGTGGGCCAGTAGAAACCACACTGGAGGACTTTCGATGCAGTTTTATGTCCCGAAAAATGTCCACCGCATGCCTGGTCATGGCAAAATGAGAGTATGTCTTTGATTTCCACTTCCGTGACGCATCGTCGGATTATCTGATCAGCACCAATGCGGAAGAGATACGGGTCTTCCCATAGGTAATACTTGGCATCAGAACGCAATTTGTCCTTTTTGGCCTTCGACCAATCGGGCGGAATCTGATGTGATGCCAGGTAATTAACAATATCGGCGAACCATGGAAGACTTGTACTGATAGTCAGGAGGTGCTCATCAGGAAAATGTTCTGTAATAGGTCCGGACGGATCAATAATTTCAGGAGGAAGGCGGGATAAATGATCAGCTACCACATTGTGCTTTCCCGCCTTGTCGCGAATCTCGATGTCAAATTCTTGCAACAGCAAGATCCAGCGGATTAATCGAGGTTTCGCGTCCTTCTTGGCTAGGAGATGCCTCACAGCTGTGTGATCCGAGTATATGATAACACGGGAACCCAGAAGGTATGATCTGAATTTTTCCAGGGCAAATACTACGGCCAGCAGCTCTTTCTCAGTAACCGTATAGTTACGCTGAGCCTCATCCAGTGTTTTGCTGGCGTAGTAAATGACCACAGGTTTCCCATCAATTTTCTGCCCCAAAACCGCTCCTACAGCGAAGTCAGATGCATCGCACATGATCTCAAAGGGTTGAGACCAATCAGGGGACTGTAGGATTGGGGCTTGGGTGACTCGGTCACGTAAGATCTCAAATGCTTGAGTGCATTCCTTGGAAATTCCGAAAGGCACATCCTTGGAAAGCAGATTGGTCAGGGGGCGCGCGATTTTGGAGAAATCAGGGATGAATCGACGGTAGAAACCGACGTGCCCCAAAAAAGATCGGATGTCCTTAATCGAGCTAGGCATATGGAGCTTGGAAATCAGGTTAACCTTAGCTCGATCCACTTGGATGCCTTTTTCTGAGATTAAATGTCCCAGGACAATTCCCTCAGGCACCATGAAATGGCTCTTTTCCCAGGAAAGAACCAAATTCACCTCGATGCACCGCCTGAGTATATGGACCAAGTGTTGGAGGCAATCGTCAAATGATTGTCCAAAAACTGAAAAGTCATCCATGAAGACTTCCAGATAGTCACCTACCATATCTGAGAATATGGCAAGCATGCACCGCTGAAAAGTTGCAGGTGCATTGCAGAGACCGAATGGCATCCTTCGAAACGCGTACGTCCCGAAGGGGCAGGTGAATGTGGTCTTTTCTTGGTCCTCTGGATGGATTGCCACCTGATTGTAACCGGAGTACCCGTCAAGAAAGCAGAAGAATCTATTTCCCGCTAGTTTCTCGAGGATCTGATCAATAAAAGGTAGTGGGAAATGATCCTTCTTCGTGGAGGAATTTAGTCTTCTGTAATCAATGCAGACTCTCCACGAATTAGCTATTCGGGTAGGAATGACTTCCCCGGTTTCTGTCGTGATGATGGTAAGTCCTGCCTTCTTAGGTACCACTTGTGTTGGACTCACCCAACGACTGTCGGAGATCGGGTAGATGATCCCTGCATCTAACCACTTAATGATCTCCTTTTTCACGACCTCCTGTAGGTTAGGGTTTAGTCGCCTTTGCATTTCTCTTGAAGGTCGTGAGCCTTCTTCTGTATAGATTCGATGCGTGCAGTATGAAGGGCTTATACCAGTCAAATCATCTAGAGTCCATCCAATGGCTCTACGATGTTGCTGGAGAACAGAAATCAAACGGAGTTCCTGGTCAGGTGTGAGTCGAGAATTGATAATCACAGGAAACGTTTGATTTGAATCCAAAAAGACATATTTTAGATGTTCAGGAAGGGGCTTGAGTTCCATGACAGGATTGTCAGCAGCAGCGGGTAGTTCAGGGTTTGTATCGGGAGCAATGGTAGGAGTCATAGGTGTGTCTAGATTGTGTTCGCACTCCTCTGTTAGCGGTTTTTGACTTTCTAGTGGTTGATCAGGAATAATCAGGTTGTCCTCTATGTGCAATTCATCAACCACGGCTTTGACATCACAAATTTCCTCTATAACCCCGCAATTAATCCCTTGTTGGGCTTTGAAAATGTCGATCTTCAGATTTTGATTCCCAAATTTTAATTCTATCTGGCCCTCTTCGCAGTTTATATTGGCCCTAGCAGTGGCCAGAAAGGGTCTCCCTAATATGATTGGTGTGTCCCTTGGGTTCTTAGGTGCATCCATGTCCAGTACTATGAAGTCCACTGGGAAATAAAAATCTCGTACCCTAACAATGACATCCTCGAGTATACCTTTGGGTGACTTGATGGATCGATCAGCTAACTGCAATGTCACCTCAGTGGGTTTAAGTTCAGATTCTTCAAGGTGGTCAAGGAGGGATGTAGGTATTAAATTTATGGAGGCACCTAGGTCTAGTAGGGCTCTATCAAGTTGGGTTTCACCAATTTTACAAGAAATCAAGGGGGTTCCTGGGTCTTTAGCCTTGGGTGGGAGTTTGCTCAGGATGACAGAGCTGGCTTGCTCTGACAGTACAATCGGATTCCCATCCTTGGTTCGCGGCTTACGTTTAGGTGTACATATGTCTTTCAAGAATCTTGCGTAAGCCGGTATGTGGCGGATTGCATCCATCAACGGGATGTTTATCTGGACCTGTTCAAAGAGCTTGACCAGATCCTCCTCAGGAGCCACAGGTTTGGTTGTCCTTTTTCCTTTGGTCAAGGCCTCAGGAAATGGGATCCTAGCTGGTTCCTCTAGGATAGGTCCAGGTTCTTGATCTGGGACAGTAGTATCTTGGATGACTACCCTAGGGTCTTGGCGATTATCAGGCTTGGAGTGGTTCAGATAGTGTGGGTCTTGTGTTGTTTTACCACTACGTGTTGTTACAGAGTTTAATCCAGCCTGACTTTGGTTTGGGTTAGGTAGGAGAGGTGGCTGCTGCTGAAATTCTGCATAAGATGTAGAAGCCTCCATCCTGTCTGGTGATGGAGTAGCAGGGGCCTGATAAATCAAATGTGCGTGGCTTGGATTTGGATTCATAATGCGCCTCTGGGTCGGCACATTATTTGGGTTGGGCAGAGGTTGCGAAGGAAGGGTGCCAGGTTGGCGAGAATTTGCCATCTGGGCCAGTTGGTTGCGAACCTCTGTGATCTCGTCCTTGTGCTGTTTTTGCATTGCCGCATTCGTTTTTTGAATGTCAGCCAGCGTTTGAAGGATAAGAGTCAGTTGATCCTGATTTTGCCCAGATTGGTAGGTGGGATTGGGCCGAGGTTGAGGCGGCTGATATGGACGAGGAGCTTGTGGGCGGGGTTGATATGGTGGTTTTTGAGAGTTTCCCGCCCACTGAAAGTTAGGATGATTTCGCCATCCAGGGTTGTAGGTATTGGAGTATGGGTCGTTCTGGATGGCGTTGAGGTCCTCGCAGTTCTGAGAAACCTCAGGAAAGTCAGAATACGAGGGTTCAGAGTTCCCCCAACTCGAGTAGACGGGATCGGAGGTCACTCCGGTCTGGGAGGTAGACGGGGGTGGATAGGGGCCCATCCCCTTGGCAGGTTGGTGATAGATGTTTTGCACTGTTTCCCTTGCCAGAGGAGGTCATGCAAAAGAGTTTTGTGCAGAGGTGGCTTGCTGCAAATGTCGAGTTAGCTCGTCCACCTTCTTTTCTATGATAGAGACTTTGTCCAACCGACTGGCCATCAATTCCAGGTCAACAGAAGTGGACAGGTCCTGCGTCTCATGTGTCCCTCTTAGATTCGTCGATGCGCGGACATTCGTCCTGTCGAATAAGCCCAAGGAGTCATTGTTTATGGAGTTCTCGCATATGTTTTCGAGAATCTCCCACACCGTGTCCTCGTGTTGGCCCATGATGTTTCCTCCACATGTTGCATTGACGATTAGACGAATATCCTCACGGAGTCCCTGGTAAAAAGACTGGACTTGTTCCCACTTAGGAACTCCGTGATGGGGACATTTTCGCATGAGATCTAGGAATCGATCCCAAGCTTCGTGAAGAGGTTCTCCCTGTTGTTGAGTGAAATGAGTGATCTGGTGGCGCAAGGCATTCGTCCGGCCAACAGGGAAGAATTTTTTCAAAAATTCGGACTGTAATTCCTCCCAAGTGTTGATCGGGCGGGTCTGAGTCTGATACCAGTGCGCGGCCTTGTCCAAGAGGGAGAACGAAAACATTTTCATGAGTAGGATATCCCGGTTTTGTACATCTGACCCAAAAGTCTGGGCCAGATGCTTGAGTTGTTTAATGTGTTGGAATGGATCCTCAGAGTTAAGCCCATGGAACTTTGGTATGGCATGAATCATATTGGGCTTTAGATCAGAATCGGGTCCTCCAATTGGGATTCGTACTCGGGGTTCAATTGCCACCGCAGCGGGATTATAGTGATCTCGCATCATAGGTCGCTGTGGTGGGTTTACAAAGTTCTGAAAGAGATCGTTCAAGCGTTGAAGTTGGTGTTCAAGGTTATTCTCATCTTCAATGGGTTGTGCCATGATGGGAGAAGGAGGAGAATCAGGGTCTGAATCAGATGAAAGATTTATGTGGTGGGGTTGCTGCACAAACAAGGGCGTCGAGGCTTGGCCTCGGCGAGAATGAATTTCTAGAGGAGGTCTTAAAGGTGGTCTCAAGGACCTCCTACCAAACATGCACCGGAAGATGTGATGAGATTAGAAGGTACTGGACCCAATCAAGACACCCAAGAATTGTTGGGTGACTATAGAGGTTCGGGGCAGATGGACCCCTGGATCAGAAGATCGTCCACCTGAGAAATACCTGGGCAGCCAGAGAGGGAGAGTCCCGCAAAGACCCCTACACGGTAGAGCGTCCCTACGGGTTACAGGGTTTCCCCCACCCGACCTCTCTTGTCACTGCGGTTCCAGGTAGACCAGAATGGGGATCTTGACCTCTTAAGTCTACCTTTTTTATTTTAAGATCAAGGTGCTTAATGTTCCACTTGAACTTTTAAGTATTTTGAGTGCAAAAAGTGACCTAATATTAAGGTTGGTTGACCCGAGGGATCAACTTCACCTTTGAGAGCTTTTAGGTCCTTCCTTTTATGATTCAAATGAATTATCAGCCTGATTTGCTTAGGGTTCCTCTTATAAATATTTTCAAACACGGTTTAGGCACACTTCTTTTTGGAAAGTTTGTTTCTTTATTTTAGAGAAGATGTGTCTCTAAAAACCCTAGCTTTGCAATCCTAGCTTGGCTCTAATGGGTCCAATTTAGTTGCCTTAGAATTTAGCACCTAGGGCTCAATCAAGAAAGTTTTAGCCCTAGTTGCCTTAGTTGGATGACAGACAAAAATATGTTGAAATGAAAATCAGGCAACTTGATGAGTTACTAAATATAAGACAGGTAGCCCTAAGTTGACTTCTCCACTTTTTTTTTTTTTTGTCTTTTAGATTGTGAGAAGGTTAAGGGGGAGGGCTTATGGAGATTACCTGCTCCAATCTGTTGTGCAGTTGCTATTCTTTCCTTTTTGTTTTGCTTTCCCTGTTTGAACACAACAAAAGAGAAGTTAAGTCAGATATTAAATAGAAAAGTTGTACTCAAAAGCTTTACAAGTGCCCGTTGCTCCCCGGCAACGGCGCCAAAATGTTGTCAACGTTTCTGTGCGGATTTAAAGGCGTATTACGTTGTAGTAGAACCGACAAAACGTTTAAACAAATAATTTTATTACTCGAACAACTAGAGTATCCGAGGTCGAACACAGGGAGCAAACTCAGTACTTTGTAAAACCCAAGAATACAACTGTTAAATGCAAATATAATTGATTCAAAGAGTTTTTAAGAAAGATGTAAAAAAAATAGAATTAGACGTCTGATTTATGTATCAGACGTCTTAAATGTGATCTTTCTTTCTCTTTTTCTTCTTCTGCTTTGCCTTTCAGATCTCTTTGCAATCTTCCCTTGTCCTTCTTCTTCTTCTCCTGCGAAGACCTCTAACCTTTCTGTTTTCCTCCTTCGCCTGCGAAGACTTCTTTCTTCTTCTTCTGTCTTGCTTCTTCTTTCTTCGTTGCCTTCTTCTTGTTCTTTGTCTTGCTTCTCCTTTCTTCTGCAGCGGCCACGTCCTTCTCCTGCAATCAACCTGCCTGCACAGGGGAACAAAACCTAACCCTTCTCCCTCTACCCGCGCATGTCTCTCTCTCAAGCAACTCACTCTAACCGCTCTCCCAGAGCCACAGTCTCAATCGGGTCGGATCGTACCCGGGACCAGGCGCACCTGCAGGTGTGTGATGCGCGAGGAGTGCGTAGGTCTAGGTCGGGTCGGATCCGCCAGGTCCGCGTGGTCAGGCCGCGGACGAGGCGGGTGGGGTCAGTGAGGGACCTCACCCCTGTGCTTTCGAGGCAGTAAACGTATATCACAAAAAACCTTTATACCATACCTGTGCCTTGAGATTCCACGATGTGGGACTAAACGTTCCGCCCTTCCTTTGCGTGCGCCTGCAGACTCTCGTGTGCAATTGCCCACGCTGAAGGCCCTGCTGCTGATCCTTGCTGAACTCAGTCACCTCGCAACTCTTGCGAGAGTCTGCTGCACCTGCCGCCTGGGAAGCCTGACGCCTGCTGCTGCTCCAAGCTTCCTGCTGCTTCGACTGTTAATGGCGGCCGGAGCGTTTACCTGAACTTCCACAGAACGGCCTATTGGCCCAATTAGAATAGTTGGAAACCTTCGCCGTAGCACGGCGAAGGCGGTGGGTGATGCTGCAGGTTGCCGGTCGGCCTAGGCGTGCCCGCCTAGGTTAACCTGTGGCCGGAGATGGTGGGTTGTTCGGGGGGTGGTTATGGAGGTCTGGAGTGGCAGTTGTGGGGTGGAGCGAGTTCCTGGTGGTGAGGCGGAGCTCACGAGGTGGTTGGCGAGCCGTGTGGAGTGGCGGAGTGGTGTGGGCGGCTCGCCGGAGTTCGGTCGGTGATGTGGAAGATGCGGGTGGTCAGCGTCGGTCGAGGGGTAATCAGATGAGATAACAGGGGGAAAAGAGAGAGGATAGGATGGAGAGGAGTTCTAACCTATTTGTAAGGACGAAAGGGGACAGAAGGCGGACAGCAGTACTTGCTGTCGCCGGAGAAGATGACGCCCAGTGGGGGAGAACGGCGGCGACGACGGGGCTGAGGCGGCGTGCGCTGGTACTGCACGACGCGGAGGGAGGTCAGGAAGCTAACTCTGCCACTGGTTTTGTGGCAGAGCGAAGAGGGAGGGGAGGGGGGCTCGCCGGAGCTAGCTGGGGTATTTGGCCGAGCAGGAGGAGAGGAATTGAAGGGGGAAACTCGGCCGAATCAAGCTCAAGATGAGTGGCCGGGTCCGAGGGGTGTTTTATAGGTGCTGGACTTGGTGTGCAGGGCGTGAAGGGCACGTAATTGCCTGAGGTTGGTCGCCGGAGATGGAAAGGAGTTAGGATACCCAAATCTCTCGTGCGTTCGCACGAGAGATTGGGTTCACACCAACGATTGTGATTGACTTTATGAGGAAGGGAATTCCTCAGAGAATCCTCCTTCCATTTCTGGGAGGGAATCTCTGAGGGATTAGAGAGCAATCCCTCTCCGAACCTCGCCGGAGTTCGGTTCTGCCCTAGCAATGGCGGCAGGACCGGTTTGCAAAGAAGGCGAGGAACCTAGGGGGCTCTCTGCAAGGATATTCAAAAGATAGGGACCTCTTTGTGATTTGGGTGTACTAACTTGCAAAGTAGGTCAAGATGACCTCTCCTTAGGTCCAAATTTTGGTATAAACCTAATTTGGACCTAAGGAAACCAATGGAGAAGTTAGATTTCAGGTTTGACCTCGTTTGACTGGATATTTTGCGTAAAAACCCAAATTAAGTTAATTGAAGAGCTAGGACCCTAATCTAGGTCAAACTAGGTTCCAAAGGCCAAATTAAGTGTTCTAAACCCTAGAGTATGGTTTTCCATGATTTGTAGAGGGTTTACTTGCTTTTTGTTCTGACCGGAACCTTGTTAATTTAAGCGGGTCTGTTTTAGGGTTACCAAGTGTCTTTTAGTTCTTAGATTGCACATGAACCCATTTCTGATTGACTCAACCCACTTTTTATCTCATTTAGACCATTTGACCTATGTTTTGCCTCTGAGAAATCCCGTTTATCTACTGCAATGGTAAAATTGCAGTTTTAACCTTTATTTCATGTTTTCTTCTTAGAGCACTTGTTTCTTCAGTTAGGCCTTCTTCTAGGTTATGTAGGAGCTTTTATCTTCTTTATTGGGTCAAAATGAGCTAGTTATGGCTCATGATGAGGCTCTCATCAGCCGGCAAGTCTTAATTGAATCTCTGAAAATGTAGAAATCATCCATGAATACTTCCATACAATCTCCCACCATGTCTGAGAATATGGCTAGCATGCACCTTTGAAAGATCATAGGTGCATTGCAAAGCCCAAAAAGGCATTCTATGAAATGCAAAAGTTCTGTAGGGACAGGTGAAAGTTGTCTTTTCTTAGTCTTTGGGATGGATAAGAACTTGTTTATATCCCAAATAACCGTCCAAGAAATAAAAATACTTCTGCCCAGGTAACCTTTCAAGAATTTGGTTGATGAAGGGCAGTGGAAAGTGATTTGTTTTAGTGGCTATGTTCAACTTCCTGTAATCAATATAGACTCACTAAGAGGAAGCTAAATGAGTCGTGATAGATTCGCCTTTCTGGTTAGTCACTATGGTAATCCCTACTTTCTTAGGAACAATTTGCACGGGACTAACCCAAGGACTATCTGAGATTGGGTATATGATTCCTACATCAAGCCACTTGATTATTTCCTTCTTGACCACTTCTCGTATATTGGGGTTCAATCTCCTCTGCATCTAGCGAGAAGGGCAGGATTTATCTTTCATATAAATTCGATGATTACAATAAGATGGCTCGATCCCCCTAAGGTCATGAATGGTCCAACCAATTACCTCTTTATGTGCCTTAAGGACCTTAAGTAGTTTCAATTCTTGCTCCTTAGTTAATTTTGCATTGATAATCATAGGGAGCATCTCCTTTGGTCCTAAGAACTCATGTTTCAGACTGTCAGGCAATGGTTTGAGCTTTAGCTTGGGCGGGTTGAGAATAGAAGGTAAGGAGGATGCTGATGAAGACTCATCAGGACGATCTAGAGGAAGAGGTTGTGAATGAAAAAAATAATATCCTCTTCGAAATGTGGCGGGTTAGCCACAGAGAGTTGTGGTTCAGGTTCATTGGTGCAGGTGGAATCCTCAAGAATGGTAATAGCCATGCAAGTCTCAATATTCAGATCATTATCCTTGAGTTCCTCAATGTTTCCACAATCCTCAAATTTTTTAATGGCCTTAAAGATATCAAGTGTCAATTTTCTATTCCCAAAGGTGATCTTCATACTACCGCTTTCACAGTTTATATTGGCCTTAGCAGTAGCCAGGAATGGACGCTCCAGAATGATGGGTGTGTTCCTCAACTCTTCAAGTACATCCATGTCAAAGATGAGGAAATCTACAGGTAAATAGAAATCCTTAATCTTAACAACAACATCCTCAATAACACCTTTCGGGGTTGTAACCGAACGGTCCGCTAATAGCAATGTTATTGAGGTCGGCCTAAGCTCAACTAATCTGAACTTTTCATACATGGAAGTCAGAATTAGGTTTATGGATGCACTTAGATCCAAGAGTGCCCAGCCAAAGGTGTAATCCCTGATAACACATGAAATCAAAGGGGCACTTGGATCTCTCTTTTTCTGAGGAAGGTGATGCAGGATAACAGAACTAGCTTGCTTGGAGAGTAGCACCTTCCTTCGGGTGGATTCCTTCGGCTTACTCTTTTGTGTGAATAAATCCTTTAAGAACTTAGCATAAGCTGGAATATGCTTAATAACATCAAGGAGTGGGATATTGATTTTGACATTCTTGAGTATATTCAAGAGCTCCTCATTGCTATCAACAGGTTTCTTCTTCATGGGTTTTAACAAGGCTTCAGAGAATGGGATATGAGTAGAGTCATTGGATTCGGGGTCCTGAGCCTTAGTTTCTTCTTTGATTTTCTCCTTTCCTTTCTCAGGCTCACCAGGGTTTGATTGACTAGAAGAAGGTAGTTTAGGATCTTGGGTTTGCCTTCCACTCCTCAAGGTGACAGAATTTGCAGAAGTGTACGAGTTCGGGTCTTGGGGAGGGTTAGGAAAGATCGGAGGGACTTGATTAGCCAAATATCCTGGAGCAGAAGAAGAGGAAGAAGAAAGACCTTGCTCAACCACCTGAGCATGTGTGTGTTGGTTCCTCTGATTATCGTACCCTTGGGCTTGATTACCTTGATTTTGTACATTTCAAGGGTTGGGTAAGGGTTGAGATGGTAGATATCCGGGATGTTGGGTATTAGCAATGAGCTCGAATTGCAAGTTGTCCAGCGATGTTTTCATTTGCTGCATGAGTTGGAGCATAGATACTTGCATTTCTACCATCTGGTGGTTCAGATCAGCCTACTCTTTGGGTTTTTGGGCATTCCATGCTGGCTGACTGACCTGACTCGGGGGTCGTTGAGTGTATACATGACCCTGACCCATTGGTCGATGTGGTGCATAATTGCTGGGTTACATTTGGGTCTGTTGCCTCAGGCTTTTGTAGGAGAAGTTAGGGTGGTTCCTCCAACCCGGGTTATAGGAGTTAGATTATGGGTTGGACCTAGCATTCTCCTGTATAGCATACACATCCTCATAGGGTGAGGATGGTGGGAAAGAAGGAGAAGGATCAGAGAAACTGGGATCAAAGGCCCCAGTTTGGAACCCATGTGGTTTCGAGAAATGCTGGCTCACAGGTTGAGCCGTCCCTGGTTGATTTACGAACTCTTGTCCAGTTGGAGCTCATGAAGAATGGAATTTTGAATTATGGGATTGAGTGGATTTCGACGTATTTCCAAAATTTTCAGCCAACCACTCCATCCTTTTTGCAACCAGGTCTACCTTATCTAGTTTGTTACAAATCGATTCCATATCAAATGAATGAGAGTTTTGGATCTCATTAACATTTGATCTGGGTTGCTGGAACCGGTTAAAAGTTTCCTTGGAGGCATATTAGTATAATTCTCACTCATGTCCTCAAACAAGTCATGTGCACTGTCTCCATCCTTGTTGAGGAAATTGCATCTGTAAGAAGCGTCCACATGATTACGGAGTTGATTTGTCAACCCGTGATAGAAAATATGCATGAGTTGCCATTTCGACACCTCGTGTTGTGGACACTTCCACAAAAGATCCTGGAATCTCTCTCAGGCACCATGAAGCGGTTTCCCTGGCCGCTGAATGAAAGTAGTAATTGCTTGTTGCAGAGCATTGATACGCCCAATAGGGAAAAAATTCTTCATAAAGGTCGATTTAAGATCATTCCAAGTGTTTATCGGCCTCCCAATAGTTCTGTACTTATGTGCAGTCTTATCCCTGAGTGAGTTGGTGATGAATAAGATTTTAAATGCGAAAAAGATTGAGTTTGAAAACCTGTCGTTGTATTTGTGTAAAAATCTACTATCAGATAAATTTACCGAAACTCTGGTGAGTCACAGGTCGAACATGGGGAGGATACATCGATTATATTTGTAATTTATATTTTTTTTGTATTTTCTTTATAGAGGAAACATTTACAATGATTGCTCAACTACTTAAAATATAGACAAGAGAGAGAGAGAGAAAGAGAGGAACAACTTTGTAACTATGATAATGTCAATTACAACTAATGACTACAACTATAAAGCTAAAAATTTACACTAGAAAGTGATAAAAAGATAGGGGATGAGAGATTATTCTCCTCAATGAATGCTTGGAGGACGAGCTGGACGAACAATGCTTGGAGGAAGGAGAGTGAAGATGGAAGATGGAGGGTGAATCTGAAAGAGCCGGGGATGTCGCGGGATCTACTTCCAGAATGGGGGGTGAGAGGATGACTGGTGAAAGCTCCGCGAAGGGGGGTGAGAAGTGGAAAATTTTGATTTTTAACTCTAGTGGAGATTCCTATAGCTTAGGAGCATTAGAGTGCGCTTGAGAACGTTGTTCTTAGCTCTTTAGGAGGTTGAGAGATGAAGGGATGGTGAAATATGTGGAGCGTAGGGTCCTTTATAGAGGTGAGGTGCAAGGGCAAAAAGGTCCTTTTAAAAACTTTAAAATTAAATTAGGGCCTTTAGTGACACACGCACATGTCGTTGTAGCTAAACGTTGGTGAAGCCACGCCTTTAATCTCAGTTGCTTCCCATTGATCCGATAGCTCTCGTGCGGCCATGTCACCACGGCTTCTCTTTCAACCGTTGAGTGCCTGTTCGCTAAGTGTTGCATGACTTGGCCACCTCGCGAGCCATTGAATCACGCTTGGATTCTCTAGATCGCTCATGAGTGCACGCTGAGGAGCACATATGAGCGCGCATGAAATCCAGAGCCAAATCATGTGTTCATCCAATGGCTTGATCTGAAGCATTGATATTTGATCGGTCGACTGAATTATGCCTGTGAACGCGCAGAGGAAGCGTGGAAGGGGGCTCAAACACGCGACCTACAGCTGGTAGAGAACCTTATCCGTTGTGTTATCTCCACGGATGGTCGCAGGGATCCTTTATGCCTGCGCTCCCTCAAGCATTGGATCTTGATCCAACGGTCGAGATCTGTTGGCGCGTATAAAGAAGCAGGCCGGTGGCTGTGGGCTGCTTAGATGGTGCCACGTGGCTCCATCTGGGCCGTCCATTTTCCAATGCTTGTAGATGGTGCCACGGATGTTAGATTAGGTTGATTTTTGCGTTGTTGGATAGCGATCATCAATCCGAGCCCATCTGTGTGGTTGGATTTGTCATCTGAGGTATGAACTTGCACTAGCTTGCCCTTAACCTTTGATCTTCCTCGGACTGCATATGATGCTACAGAGGTTCGATCGGGACGATCTCGAAAGCACTGAACTCCGATCATTGCCCTGATTAGATCTGCACGGTTGGATCTTCAATCTGAGGCCCAGATAAATATTGCCTTATCCCCTGATCACAAAAAGCGACGAATTACTATACAATTTGTACAAATTAACCTAAATGCATGATGATGCATATTATGCAATATTTATAATACATGATGCTTTTATGACACTAGGAACATGCATAAATAGGCATTTTAGGCCAATTAGATGTGCACATATCACACCCCCATGCCTAATTTTTACTAGTCTTTAGCAAAACTACATGCTATTTATAAATAGAATTAGGATCAAATTACTTGGGCAATAGTTATTTCTCAACACTAAGGAATTTCTGCTAAAATCCTGAACTACAGATACTCAACAGCGCTCGGTGTCTTCCAAAATGCAGACCGCCCCCAAGCCCTCGCCTTATTCCAAAGGAAATATATATATTTTTTCTTTTCCTTCTTTTCTAATTTTTTTGGATTTTTGAGTTTAGAGTTTCGGGGCAGCTTTCTACGGCTACCCAACCTACCCAAGGCTCGAAAAGAACTCTAAGTTCTAAGCATCTTTTTGTGACTCTCTGATCGGCAATCAGAATGGACATCATGTTTCTACGCCTTTAGGTGACCTTAAAAAGAAATTCTGCCTAAAGGTGTATCTGTCCGACTGGTAACTTTCTCCCTATTTTTTATTTTTATAGGGTCAACATAGGGGCGAACCCAGCATATATCTTTCCAGCTTATTCTACTTCCTCACTTCTTCCTAAGTGTTTAGGAATTATTTGTGCATTCTTGTAAGCTGGGTTTTGGACAACCAGCCAATGGGGCGTCAAACCCATGGCAACTTGCCAGCATACTTGTGCGGTGAAGTGTGGCTTATTTATTTTTTTCTTCTTTTCTATTTCTCATCACTTTTTTTTTGATATTTTGCTTTTTTTTTTCTTTTTTTCTGAGTAGGTGGCTTCCTTGATCTAAGATTTACCTAAAGCCAGTAAAAGGAGAATGGTCACGTGGTTGAGTTCTAGACAATCGACCAATTGGGCATCAAACCCATGACAACTTGCCAGCCATACCATCCTAGAAGGTTCATTAGCTACCCAATTTCCATTAAAATCATCGAAAAGTGAGTCAGTGTAAATAGTGTGTAGATGCTTTAAACTTAAAGTCCCCTCAAATCAGAAGGCGAGTTGATAAGTCGTGTACTTATCACCCCAACTTATTTAATCAATTAGAAATGAATTTATGAGTGGCGAGAACTCAAGAAACAAGTCCACATTTTAGTGGACACTCGGGCTGATTAAGCTCGAAGACCTGAAGGGTCTAAGTATTCAGGTCCTATTGTATCATTTTCTAAAGTTGACAAATTTCTAATGTCCAAGTTCTCTTTTCCTAATTCAATTTTTTTTATAAAGAGAAAAATAAGAGAAATTTACAAGAAATCCACAGAACTGACAATATGATTCAGAAATGAATCAACCCCCCCATGCCTAGCTTATGTAATGTCCTTATTGAATGTAAAAGGCACGAGAAAAGGGCAAAATGCAGATAATATCACCTATGTTCTGTGATGCTTTGGTCAACTCTGAGTTAGATTGTACAAATGCTGAGTTTAATGCTGATGAGCTAGATTTCATTGGGAAAAGTTGAGTTTGAAAACCTATGTCATAAGATTTGCAAGAAAATCCGCTACCAAATAAATTTTACCGAAACTTTGGTGAGTCTCAGGTCGAGCACAGGGAGGTAAACATTTGATTAAAAATCACGTTGGGAATTATTATCACAAAGTACATTAGCTAGTTGAATTAAATCTACACTAACTATTCTACTTAAATAATAAATAATAGAAGAGAGAGATAGAAGAATACAAAGAAAGAGAAAATAGGGAGAGAATGAATAAATATTTATAGCCATAGGAGCATGTTCATTACATCTACTTACTACTAGTACAAAGCTGGAAATCTACTCTAGAAAGCAATAAAAGGATAGGGATGAGAAAAATCCTCCTTGACGGCTGCTTGGAGGATGAGCTACCTTGATGGAGCGCTCGGAAGAGGGTGGTGAGATACTGGATGAGGAAGAATGGAGTTGGAGGATGGAGGATGAAGCAGCGAGACGTTGCAATTGGATCTGCTTCTCGAATGGTAGCGAGAGGACAACCACGGGCACTCCACGAACGAGGGTGAGAAGATGAAAAAATTACTTTTAAGACTTTAGTGAAGCATCTTGATTATGAGATTAGCTCTTTAGTGCTTTGGAGAGGGTGAAAGGAGAAGAGAAGGGATGAGAAAATTTGTGGGGTGTAGGGTCCTTTATATAGTTGAGGTACAAGGGCAAAAAGGTCCTTTAAAATCTTGAAAATTAAATGTAGGGCCTTTAGTGACGGATGTGGTCGCTGCTGTAGCTAAGTGTTGGTGAAGGTGCCGCTCCATCTCTGTCACTCGCCGCTAATTGGACGTGCCTCACCGTGCCACGTCACTGCCAGTTGGCCTTTAGCCATTCGTCATTCATCATGCCGCTGGAATCTTGGCCATCTGATCGTTCGATTGGACGGTCGAGAATGCACGAACATGCTTCATCTTCATATGTTCCGCACACACACGTACGATGGCACGTACGATCACGCGTCATCGCACGCGTGCAACACGCTCCTCCATCCGACACATGACAGTGCACCACGTAGCATCCACTGCTGTCACTCATCGCCGATCGAATGGTGCAATTTCACCGCACTCGCCCGCACGCTCAATTTGAAACTTGCCGTGCTTCAAACACGCGACGCTCCGCGAAAGGCGCTTCACCAATGCGTTGTCCCTTGCGTTGTGTCGCGTTTTTGATTTAAGGCCGCGGTGCTCTCAACCATTGGATCTCGATCCAACAATCAAGATCGTGCAGGCTTTCCTGAGAGGAAGAGTGCCGGAGGCTTTGGGTGGCTTGGATGGCCTCACATTGCACTGTCTGGTCCGTCCATTTTCTAATGCTTGTAGACGGTGCCACAGATGTCGGATTGAGTCAATTTTCACACTGTTGAGCTACGATCGTTGATCTGAACCCATTCGTGTGGTTAGATTTGTCATCTGAGATATGAATTTGCATCACCTTGCCCCTTGATCTCTGATCTTCCTCGGACTTCATCTGATGCTACGAAGATACGATTGGGGTGATCTCGAAGGCGTTGAACTCCAATTGTCGCCTTGATCAGATCCGAATGGTTGGATCTTCAATCCGAGGCCTTGAAATGATATCGCCCTGTTGCCTAGCCACAAAATGGGTAAATTAACCTATAATTTGTACAAACTAATCTAAATGCACAATGATGCATGCTATGCAATATTTATAATGCTGAATGTAATTATACACCTAAGAACATGCATGAATAGACAATTTATGTTAAATAGATGTGTCTACATTAAGTGCCATCAGCTAGGCGAGGTCTAGCCAAAGTAGTCAGATCAAGGTTAAAGCAACCTTGTCTGAGATGGGTTCTAGAATAACATGGTCAACATAAGGTTTTAGACGTTTTCCGTTGACCTTGAAAGAGTTACCCGTCTTTAGGTTAGAAATCTCATCAGTCCCGTTTGGGAATACCCCTATGCCTAGTTTTTGTTAGCCCCTAGCAAATTCAAGTAATAACCTAATACTCTACGTAGACTTCGTTGGATCACGCTTGGACGCTTCAGATTGCTCACAAGCGCACGCTGAGGTGAGCGTATGATCACATGTGAAATCCGGAGCCAAATCGCACGTTCATCCAATGGCTCAATCTGAACCATTGATATCTGATCGGGCGGCTGAATTGTGCCCGTGAATGCATGGAGGAAGTGTGGAGAGGGGTTCGAATGCATGACCTGTAGCTAGTAGAGAACCTTATTTGCTATGTTATCTCCGCGGATGGTCGTGGGGATGCTTTTATGCCCACATTCCCTCGACCATTGTATGTTGCTCCGACGGTCAAGATCTGATGGCATGGATGAAGAAGGAGGCCGGTGGCTGTGGGCAGCTTGGATGGTGCGACGTGGAACCATTTGAGCCATCCATTTTCCAATGCTTGTAGATGGTGCCACGGATGTTAGATTGGGTTGATTTTCGCGTCATTGGACTCGATCATCGATTCAAATCCATCTGTGTGGTTGGATTTGTCATCTAAGGTATGGATTTGCACCAGCTTGCCCCTTAACCTCTGATCATCCTTTGACTACATATGATGCTACGAAGGTCTAATTGGGACGATCTCGGAGGCGTTGAACTCTAATTGTCGCTCTGATTAGATTCGTATGGTTGGATCTTCAATCCAAGGCCCACATAAATATTGCCCTATCCCCTGATCACAAAAGGAGATGAATTACTATATAATTTATACAAATTAATCTAAATGCATGATGATGCATGTTATCGAAGGAACTTGCATAAATAGACATTTTAGGCCAATTAGATGTGTACACACAGTGGGGGAAAAGCCTCTTGATCATCTACCCGTCCACGTTTTGTTCTTTGGTGGTCTGGACCAAAGTGGTCAAGTCCTCCAAATGATAAAACGAGTCTTCAGAGCCAAGCCCATGAAAATGTTTTATCAAGCTTAAAATTTCGGGCTTGATTTCCACATCACCTACTGGAATCAGAACATCGGGACGTTCTCCATAATTTTAAGGATCATAGAAATCGTTCAAGGGCTGAGTGCCCTGACCATTCATTTGCTAGAACCATTCTTACTTTTGCTGCAATTGTTCCAGCTACCTCTGAATCATGTCTTGCTGGTTCGGAGGTCTAGGAGGTGGTTGATCAGCCATGGGATCTACTTGACTAAAGTTCAACCTACACCTCCTTAAATAATCTAATGGTCATTCTAGGTGAGGATTCAATGACCTCCTTCCAAGCATACACTAGGAAGGGGTCGAAAGGATGGAGAAAAGAGACCCTGCAACATAAGCAAACAATCCTATCCTTAGGTAGGGTATCCTAAAGACCTACAAACTCATAGAACCTATCTTAAGATTAAATATGATTTGGTCTGCTTCGATTCAATCAATTCAACCAGTTAGAGGGAGGCATTGGGGAGAAGGTACTCCCCTAGGTTCCTTTGATACCCCCCAATCGTGGTCGTTTGACACTACTCCCCTAGCTAGACATCAAATTGACCAATAGAAGAAGATTAATCATAAATAATCTCAATATAAGCCCAAAGAGCAAGTCTAGTCCTTAAGGCTAACGTCTACTGGATTTTAATTAGGCCTAGGATGTTTGTACTTTTGGAATGTGTTGGGCCCTTAGAATGGGCTGTGTCCTTAATGATTGATTTGAAATGTGTGTGTCCACAACCAGGGTTTTTAAGCAAGATTATTTGGATGAATAGATTTTAGGGTTCAAATCTTGCTTAAGTAGCTTTTAGGGTTTGCATAAGGTTGATTTAATAAAGTTCGGAAGGCACACCAAGATTTGAAAACATAGGTGAAGATGCTTTTCCTTTAAAATGAAAATAAGGTGAAGTATCTGGTTCTTGACCTTAAATGTTAACCTTAAGGAGCAAGCTACTTGATGAGTTATTTTTAAATGAAGTGGTGTGGCTCAAATAACTTAAGCAATTGGCCTTGATGCACTACTGAATTAAGCACATAAGTAGTTACCTAATCTAGTTTCTACTTGATTATGTGTTTGTGTGTATTGGTTCCAAAGGTCGATTTACCGATTGAGTAAGAAAAATTAGAAGAGGTCGTGTACCTCTGTGGGTGTATGTGGTGTGTATGGTAAAGAAATCCTACAATCAGATCAGATATTTTTTTAGTTTTTTTTTTATAAGCAGAGGGTGGGGTGGGTGGAATTGACAAACAAACAACCAAACTAACCTAAGGTTTATGAGAGCACCTAAGTTAATTAGGTTTTGAATTCTTTAGTGATGAAATAAAAACTACGGAGGGGGAAGAATCGGGGAGCAGTTGCAACGGTCTTCAATCACACTTTGCTGCTTTCTACTGCTTGTAGATTCCTTGTTGGGGTACCTGCAAGACAATAGAAAAAAGAAAAGAGAGGTTAGAGAACAAATAAGTGTGCAAAATGTGAAAAATAATTGAGATTCGTTACCTCCTCAGCAATGGCGCCAAAATGATCAGTGAGATTTTTACACGGGAAAGTTAAAAACACGTCGTTGTAGTATGTAAAAATCCGCTATCAAATAATTTTACCAAAACTCAAGATGAGTCCCAAGTCGAACACGAGGAGGCTACGTTGATTATAAATCCACAGTTATTTTTTTTTTGTATTTTTTTTATAAGGAAAATATTCACAATATCTATACTATGCTGATCTACTTGCAATATAAACAAAGAGAGAGAAAAATAAGAGAGAGAGAATCACTTTTATAACTAAGCAAATGTCTACTACAACTACTTGCTATAAATCTAATGCTAGAAATCTACACTAGAAAGCAATAAAGAGATGGGGGGAGAGAAATTATCCTCCTTGACGAATGCTTGGAGGATGAGCTGGGCGATCGATACCTGAGGGAAAGAGAGCAAAGATGGAGGAAGGAGGATGAATTTGGATGAAGTAGGGATGAGGCAGGGTGTTGTCATCGTGGGATCTATTTCCGGAATGGGGGGAGAGAGTGGCTAGCGGGAGCTCTGCGAAGAGGGTGAGAAGTGGAAAAATTTGTTTTCTAACTCTAGCGGAGCTTCCCGTAGCTTGGAAGCACTAGAACGAGTTTGAGAATGTTGTTCTTAGCTCTTTAGAGGGTTGAGAGAAGAAGGGATGATTTGACAACATGGGTATGGGGTTCCTTTTATAGTTGAGGATATGGGGGCAAAAGAGGAACTTCAAGTCGTTAAGATTTAATACAGGCCTTTAATGATGAATACATGCGTCGTTGTAGTCACACGTTGCTAAAGCTGCGCATGGAATCTCGGTCATGCGATGGAGATTGGAGTGCTCACACGCGGCCATGTCATGCGTCTCTTAGCCTTCAAGCGTTGCACTGTTGGATCGATCTCAATCATTCGATCAATATCGAAGGGCTGAGATCGTGCCTCCACCACTTCACCTTCATCGGTTAAGGGGTGATGTAGACGCACTCTGCACCGTTGGATGAAGATCGAAGGGCTGAGAGCTGTCTTCAGCCATGCTTCACATCGCGCATATGGTGCGTTAGATCGCGTGTTATCACGTGTGTGCTCATCCAATGCATGTGATCGCATCACGTCATTGCCTCTACTGCCATTCGATGAGGATTGCATGGACAAATTTCACGTGCACCCCTTGCATGCTCGATTTAAGGCAGACAGGGTCTCAAACCCACGCTCTCTCTTTGTAACACCACGCAACGTTGCGCTGAGGCACGGTTTGTGATACGTTTTGGATTTAAGGCACGAGTGCTCACGACCATTGGATGAGGATCCAACGACCGAGTGCATTCGAGCTCTTGCCTTTAGTATTTATAAAGCGCGGCCGTGATTGAATCTCAACCATTGGATCGCGGATCCGAAGGCTGAGATTAACCAATCAGATAAGGAGAAGTATTAGGGGCGCTCTTGGGGCAATTTGGGCGGTTGGGATGGTGCCACGTGGCGCCATCCTGACTGTCCATCTTCAAATGCTCGTAGGTGGTCCACGGATGTCGGATTAGACAGATTCTTACGTTGTTGGGCGGCGATCGTCGATCAAAATCTATCCGCGAGGTTAGATTCTTCATCTGAGGTTTGGATTTTCACCACCTTACCCCTTGACATCTGATCTTCCTCGGACTGCATATGATGCTATGGAGGTCCAATCGGGGCGATTTCAGAGGTGTTGGACTCCGATAGTCGCCCTGATCCGATCTACGTAGTTGGATCTTCAATTCGAGGCCCTGAACTTTATCACCTTGTCTCTTGGCCACAATAAGAGGCGAATTAATATACAATTTGTACAAATTAATCTAAATGCATATGATGCATGCTATGCAATATTTATAATGCATGATGCTTCTATGCCTAAGAACATGCATAAATAGACATTTTAGGCCAATTAAATGTGTACACATCAACCACCACAGATTGCACCCGACTCCCATCCACCATCACTTCCACGCCATATGTTGGAGTTGCGAAATCGCAAAGTTGATTAAAAACATGTCGTAGTATTGTCGCAATTCTGATTCAACAAAAATATTTTATAACGAGATGTGAGTCTCGATCGATCTTAGGGAGGCAGTGTTGTGACTTTGATTTTGATTTCTTTTCTCTACTCGTCTAAAATCAAATTCCAGTTTTGAGAGTACAAGTATAAGATGTGCCGGTTGCATTGTTGACACGGAAAACATGTGCGTGAGTCAAAAAAATTACAAATGTGAAAGTGTGAGTTTCGGTTCGCACAACTTCTATTATGCGATGGCGATTAGTAAAAAATGAGTCTATCGCTAAATTGTTAATATCTTCTGGAATCAACATATTTATTGCAACAGAATACGAGATGATGCTAACAGGACATTTTATTCCATCAATTGATTAAGAGATTACAATCATCTATAGAGGAATGCTTGTACATGGAATTGAAAATACTCGATCTACGCTAACAGAAAGATAGATACACGCATGGATATCGAGGAGAATACACATGCAACTCAGAGGTAGATATTACTACGCTACTAGCAGGAGATTAATGCGAAATAAAATGTGAAGAACAATATACTAAGGTGAAAATTGGGCACCAGAGGTGGTCTCTTGTGGCCGTGTGTGGCTTGAGGTGGTAGGAGGGAAGGAGGGATGACCATGGTGGGTGGTCGGCTTCTTGATGAAGGTGGTGGAGTAGCTTCTCTTGGACCTTGGACGTAGAGGTGTGCTTGGAGGAGTGGAGCTCATGGATGAAGATGATGATGGCGTCTAGAGTGGAGGTCCAAGATCAAGATGGGTTGGGTAGCCAACATAGAGTGTCTTATATAGACTTTAGGAGAGCTTAGGTAGGCATTGTAAGAAGTGTCTAGAAGACCCTTAGGTGGCCGTCCAACCTAGTAGAGAGTGGATCTTCTTAGATCCACTTTCTAAGGAAAGGAGTTATGGACTCCTTGAGGAATATTTTTAGTCTTCAAGGTGACGCCACTTGGAAGACCACTCTAGAAGACTCTAGAGTGGATAGCTATGTGGTGGTGGTGGTGTGTGTGTGTGTGTGTGCGTGACCTTGGGTGGTGGCTAGGTGTTACGAACGCGGCTTCAAGGCATCTTTTAAGACGTCTGGGAGGTGGCCCAGACGTCTAACCAGACGTCTGGAACCCCTTCCAGACGTCTGGGATTTGATTTCTACGGCACGCGCGATTTCGTCTGCGCGCGCAGTGCAGCGCTGTCTCTCTCGCTCTCTCTCCCCGCACGGCTTTAAAAGGGCCCTCGCCCTCTCCCTCACTCTCATCTCCTCCGTTTCCTTCTTCTCCTTCCAACCGGTGCGAGAGTGAACGAGCGGCGGCAGCGGCAGCCGCGGCGAGTTGCGGGAGGAGGTGTTGCGCGAGGGAGGAGACACTTGGCCGTGAGGGCTCGAGCTCGCCGAGGCAGCTAGAGCCGGCCGGCGGGGGGAGCCGCTGGCATGGAGCATCGCGGGAGGACTGCTGCAGCCTGAGCAGCAGGCGGACGAGGCACGGCACGGCAGTGCGTTGTGGGCGGAGGGCGAGTTAAACTCTGATTCTGGAAATTTTTCCAGAATCAGACGTCTGGGCTTCCAACCAGACGACGGTGAAGACGTCTGGAGGACTATCCAGACGTCAGGCAAGTAAGTTATTTTCGTCCTTCGTCCTTTTCTGCGACCCGTTGTACTGAGAATGATGAGTGGGTACGTGCAGGCTCTGAGATTCTCATCCACCGCGAATCAGACGTCTGCCTACAGTGCTAGACGACGGGAAGGACTTCCAAACGTCCGGGGTGACCATCGGACATCTAGGAACTAGGCCAGACGCCCCCGCAGGCTTCTGGACGTCTGAGAGACTACGCAGGACAAAGGTACCATCTGATCCACTTTTTAAGACGTTTGGAAGAGGTTCCAGATGTCTGATTTTGGACTGTTTCGTCGTTTTCGACCTGTTTAGGGCTCGTTCGGAGTCCGTTTTCCGCGTTTTGAGTTACGTTCTTTTCGGAATAAAATCCTCTACCCGTTCCAGTAATTATATACTATTCTGAGAAACTCCTTGTGTTAGGACCCCATTCCATTACAGTCTCGGGGGTTACGGAGGCGCGCGGGATTTCCGACCACGCCCCCAGTACTTCCGTTGTAGCTGGTAGAGTGGCTTTAGAAATTATTAACAAAATTTATTACAATTATGGAACAATTAACAGAACCTAGGGCATTTCATGAATCCTTGGAATGAGAAACCAGATTGAATGATAGATCCTAGGGTATTGCATGAATCCTAGGGCTGGAAAACTAGATTGAATGATAGATCCTAGGGTACGGCATGAATCCTAGGACTGGAAAACTAGTGAAATGAATATAGATATTGCAGTCTTGGAAACTGTGGAAAGGAAATAATAGCTGCATGTAAATTGATTTTAACAGCTGCCTGTTATGAATAAATGAACATGATTGAGAATATTGGTTGTATGAACGTGAAACCGAAAAGGGGGAAACCTGAATGTGCTGAGTTAAAAGAGCTGGAACCCTACGGGGAATTAGGAGTAGAACTCATGGAAAGAGAATGAAATGGAAATGAGAAGGAAAGATGTGGAGGTGCGTTGTCTCTTAGGTACGTAGTGCCAGGGGAAGCACCTGTTACCTGCTTAGTGCAGAGCAGAGCCAGCCGCCCCAGGGACCTGGGGTTAGGTCTGGCCACTTTGTACCGACTTGTTGGCCCTCGTGTACACAGTACCGAGGAGAGCTACTAGTGTAGGGCGAGTACTAGCTACCCCACGGCCCCGGGGTTTTGCTAGCTCACCTACACCGACTTGTTAGGCCCACTGGGCAAACCAGGGTAGTCAGGCGAGGGTGCGCGGACTGTGGAGGGGCAAGGCCCCTGTTTGGTTACTGTGGAGGGGTTGGACCCCTGTTACTGAGAGGGCTCTGCCCTATAGTGGTTCCGTGCTGTGCTTTGGGCGCACCCGTTAACGGAAACGACTGATCCTGTGCTAGTGCGGGTTAGCTACCCGTGCATTTACCGCGCGTGCCGTAGTCACCGTTACGTCTGTCAGTGACCTTGGGGTGGTTGACTGAGAGTAGGATCACCACAAGGGACTCTCCCGGCCAGGAGAGCACCACGTGTTACTTCTACTGTTCGGAAAAGACTGCGATCAAGATCGTTCCCACGAGGAACATTCGAGATCAAGTGAAGGATCTGAGAAATAGATAAATTATGAAACAATAGGAAGATGTAAATAAAGGAAGAAAGAAAATAAAATAGCTTCTGTACACTTTACTGCTTCTTTAGTTTAGCTGCCACTCTACTCAGCGTTTCGCTGACGTGTTACACTCGTTACTTTTCAGGACCAGGTGTTGAGCAGCCTGGGTCAGCGACTGCAGAGGACGCTAGGCCAAGTAGGGTCCAGTAGAGTTACCACTGTTCTTTTGTGCCCTTTTTGTTCCACTGTAGTGAGTAGATCTTGTTACTCTCTGTACTTTTCTTTACTTGTAGTTAATGTTATGTTGAATGTTGTTCTACTGTTGTGGTGGTACATGCTGTAGTAGTTCTTTTTCTTATTGCTGTATTTTGTTACTGCTAGTTATATTTCATGTTGAATGTGGTTTATTTTACTGCTCTTTTGGTTACTTCCTCGTTGGACGACTAGGTCTTGGGATTAGTCTAGTCGGTCCAGTTCTCGTGTCTCGTAGGGACTCGGGAATCGGGTCGTTACACTAGGTGGTCTAGGTTGAGTCCTATAGGTTTAGGTAATTGGGTTTAGGTAGGTTCTAAAAATAGGTTCATATAACATATTACTAAGGTGATAGTACAATTAAACCCAGCACATGTTTAATTGGGTGAATGTGTGTGTAATTGGGAGAGAGAGTTCCCAATTAAATTAGGTGTAAGTCAATTGGACTCTAACTGAGTCCAATTAAACTTGTTTCGGTTGAAAATTGAGCTCAATTGGACTCTATGAGTTCAATTGACTAGGTATTAGGCTTAGTGAGAACCCATCTAGGTTCTTAGGAGGGTCTTAGGATAGTGTGCTAGGCTTAGGGTACCTTAAATTAGGTATCCTAGGGTGTAGGATGGGGTTTCTAGGCCTTAAGAATCAAGGTCTAGCCTTAAATCCAAAAACAACATCTGGAGGCTACTTCCAGATGTCTGATTTTAAGATTAAATGATATATACTTCAAAATCAGAAGTCTAAGTCTTAGTCTGGGCGTCAAATACTGAATCATTATGGATGTGAGGTTCTGTCTTTGTTTTCTACAGAAATTGGACATCTGACCTATTGTCTGGACGTCCAATTCTGCATCAGTTTGGGTTTCAAGTTCTGTGCGTGGAATCTGTGGAGATTGGACGTCTAGTATACTGCTTGGACATCCAGAGGTAGGCTAGAAAGTGGGTTTTGAGGTGTTTTAGGCTAGGATGACCTAATAGGAAGATGGCTAGCATTTGGAAAGGTGGATAAGGTTATCCTAAGGCTAGGGATTGGTGCAGGGATGCCCTAATGCTCTTCATATTTTAATTCTAACATTAAAATCTTATAAGTAGCATTTCATACCTCTCCTATATTATTTATTTACAACTTTATTCCAGGTCTTTCACTCCAGCTCTACTGTAGCTTTGGCCTCTGTCCTACTTTAGGTTATCTTCTTAAGCTTCTTATTACCTGAAAATCAAATAATAATACACTAATTAGTATAGAAAACTGACATTATTGTAGTGATATGTAGGTAAAGCACTAAGGATGCAAAGTATGCAATTAAAACATGAATTACTCTATAGTTATGCTAAGATCTAACTTAATTTAGGTGAATTAGGTCCTATGATTGCTGGACAATCATACCCCTATGCTTAATCTTACTAGTTCCTAGCAAATGCAAAACTACATGCAAAATGTATAACTAAGTTATTTGCACATTGGTCCTTAAGGGATTGCTGGTTATTTTTACCAAGTGTTTGACTAAAGATCCTTTTCTTTTTGTTTTCCTCGAAGAATATAGAAATCCAGACAATCGTGAATGTGTAGTGATATAGCTTATACAACGGATCCAAGTGAAAAGACAATCCACATCTAAAGCTCGTACTTGACCCCTAGGAAAATTCTATTGGGATTGGCAAACTTCTTCCCTCGGGGGTACAACAAAGTAATCTGTAATTTCTGCCATTGCTTTTGGCTTAGATAGAAGATGTTTGAGTTAAGTGGTTTTCATATTTGGTGGCTCACACTCATCTGATGCTACATATAGCTAGTACTACAGACTCTAGATTTCCAAACTATTAAATAAATCAACTTAGAGAGAAGAGGAGAAACTATGCTCTCTTTAGTTCCTTTGTACTCACTCTCTGATTGCACAGCAATCATAAGACCTAATCTACCTAAATTAAGTTAGATCCTAGCTTAACTTAGGAATAACGCATGCATGAGCAACATAATTTTCATTGTAGTTGATTTGTTTAGCTATGTAAATAATAATGCTATTTTTATGTTCTTATTGATAGGCAATAATAATTGTAGATGATTCGAGGCTGCGGTTGATAAATCCGACCATGCGGATTTGATCAGGATGACGATTGGAGTCCAACACTTGCATAATTGTCTTCATTAGACTTCCATAGCATCATCTGCAGTCCGAGGAAGATTAAAGGCGAAGGGGCAAGGTGGTGCAAATTCGAACCTCAGATACCAAATTCGATTGCACAGATGGATTCGGATCAACGATCGTAGCCCAACGACGTGAAAATCAATCCAATCCAACAACCGTGGTGTCATCTACAAAGCAAAGATGGACAGCCACAATGGCTCCACATGGCACCATCATAGCCGCCCAACGCCACCGGCCTCCCCCTTCTCATCAGGCAACTCTTAATCTCAGTCGTAGGATCTTCATCCAACAGTTGAGAGTGCAACACCCTTAAAACATCCACGCGATGAAGAAGGGCTCATAGTGCATTGGTTAGTGCCTTCACCCACGAAAGGTGGACACGAGATCGAAGCCCTGCCCCCAAGATTTAATCCGCTATCGTGCGTGGGTGAAATTGACCCATCAAATCTCAATCGGGTAGCGTTGGATCTTCTGCGTGGCGCGTGGAGGCACATTGGATTAACACGCGCATGATGACACGCGATTGAACGTAGGCGTGGAGATTAGATGGCAAGCGTGTGATGTGGGCCAATTTCAGCTATCGATCGTCAAGATCGGACGATCGGATTTGAACGTGCGTGCATGCGCACGATGAGTGAAGAGGCGGTGGATCAGGCAGTGTAGAGAACACCACGTGGCTCCATCAGGTGAAAGCGTGAGTTAGGTGTGCAATGGAGGCACTTGAGCTTGCGATTTGGATACGATCTGAATCGTAGATCTCTAGATCGATAGATCTTGTCGATCCAACTCATTTGCATGGATTAGAGCTCTAGGAAACCCATTTTTCCCCTCACTTTGGCTATGAAAAGGACCCCAGAGCCCCCATTTGAGAGGCAATTCCACCTTCAAGCATCTCCCACTCCATTCTCCTTCGAAGAGCCCTCTTCCTCTGAGCCATCCACCAAGACCACCCTTTGTGCGACGTTGCTGCTCCACACCTCTCCACAGGCCACCAAGGATCAATCCTTGGTACCCTTGTTCTAGCGGAATAACTAGTCATATTTTTAATTTTTCTAGTAGTTCAAGTTCTAGTAGTTTTTGTTCCAGTTGTTCTAATTTAGTTCTAGTTATTCTAGTTAATTTTCTTGTCAAGCATTCAACTATGTGGAGAACTTGCATGATTATTATTTGAATAAAGTTGATTTGCTTCATATCCATCTTGCTTATTGTTCTAGTTCTAGTTAGATTAGATTGTTATTAAATCAAGTCACATTTTTGCCTTCCTAAGGTTGATCGGGACTTACCAAGTTTTATAAAATTATTTATTGATGTGTTTTCGCACTATACTATGATGAAAATATTTCGAAAATGAGATTTTACGTTATGACACTGTTTTTCTTTTTTTTCTTTTTCTTTTTGTGCTCACAACCTCACCAGATTTACAAATATACTCAATATTTGGTGGTCTTACATGGCATTAACACTTTAATTAAAGTTCTGATAACCCTACAACTAAGTCATAATTCCTTAGCCAGAATTCGGGTAGCTAGAAATACAAAAAGGTAGGTTAAGGCTGTATTTGGTGGATCGCAAATGTGGTGGGTATTATTGCTCAATGTAAATGAAATAAACATCGCTATGAACCTAACACTTTTTTTACAGTTTTTTTCTCTTTTTCTATATATATATATTTTTTTTCTTTTTCTTCTTTCCTTGTTTTTTTTTTCATATATATAATTTTCTTTTTCTCTTTTTCTTTTCTCTTTTTTTTTCTCATATCTATCAACATAATGCAATACAAAACAACACATGCAAATTTTTATTCACGTGGCATTATTGGGGATTCACTACAACAAAATACACCTTTGGCAACCACATTTTAAGGACATTTATTTTTGGTGATATGATGGTAACACCATAATTAGCCATAACTAGCTTTAATTAGTTGGAATCAAGTGACAAATGCTCCTACACAATCGCCTGAGAGCCGTAATTCCATGCAAATCCATTTTAGGAAGAAAAACATTAAAATAGGGTTAATTATGTAATTCTAATAGCACATCTCAAACACAGATTAACCACAGGATTTGTCAGGGGTTAATTAAAGGGCAAATAGCATTAAAGTCCAATGAGTGGGTCCATACAGACAGAAATGGGGTTTCACGCATTTTGAGAACCGTAACAGCACACAAAATCCTAATTTCAGACCTGCTTAAATTAAAGAGGTTATGGTTAAGATAAAATTCATAGAAAATTATTCTAAGAGGTTTGGTACTCCTAGTTTGACCATCTGAAGCTATTTTGACCTTAAACAGTGTCTTAGATGAGATTTTGCCCTAATTTGGGTTTTTCTGTAAATAACTTAGTTAAACATAGTTAAAACTCAAATCCAACTTCACCATCAGATTTCTTGAGTCCAAATTAGGTTTGTGGCAAAATTTGGGCCCAATTAGAGTTCGTCTTAACCTAGTTTGCAATCTAGCCCCTTAAAACTCTATTTTCTACAGTCAGACTCCCACCTTTCGAAATCTCTTACACATAGGTCCCTAACTTTGTCTTCACCTTTGCAAATGGGTCCTTGTCGCCATGGCAGGTGTGAACCCAAGGGCACCGACCTTCAAGAGAGTAGATCTCTCTCGATTTGACTCCAAATCCCTCTAAAATTGGAGGGATTGATGATCAGACAATTGGGAATCCAACCAACCCCATTTGAGGGATTGGAATTGATCCTTGAGCTTAGGCAAGCTCGAAGATTTTCGGGAGCTTTTTCCCTAAATGCCACAAATCAATCAAGCTCGTTTCCTCATTCAAAGCTCGTCTTGAAGCTCTATATACACTTCCCTATGCTCGACTATTCTCATTAGTCGTTTTTAGGTCAAAAAACCCCCTCTTCCCTTCTCTCTAGCCACGAACTCCACCAACTCCAGCGATCTCCTCGATCTCTCTTGTCAGGGCCTCCAACGGATAAATTGGAGGCACCTCCTTCCTCCTCTTCTTCGTCCGCTCCGTGCAATACCAGCAATGCGCTCCCAGACCTTCTCATTGTCATCGCTTCACCCACCGGAGATTTTGTCCCTTCCAACGCCAGCCAATCAAAGCCGGCGCGGATCTCCCTTCCTATCGTCCATAATTAGGTCCCTTCACTCACTCTCTCTCTTTCCCTAGTTTAGATTAGGATTTTCTACATCCCAATTCGATTGACAATCACTACTCTCCCCCTTCATCTTCTCCACTGCTGGCTACACCTCCGACATGGTCATCCGACCACCACACACCATCTTTCACCTCGCTGCCACCTCCACGACCTTTGCCACATTCACCTGAATAAAAGTCCTCTTTTTATTGGGGCTATTGACCATGAAAACTCCCCACCGAACACCACCACCTCCGTTCTTCTTCCCCAACTTTGCATGGCCACCATACACATCGCCACACCATGTCATGACCACCGTCGCACTCACCTCCATCTGGCGAAGCTTCTAAGTAGGTTTGGCAGGGTCGTAAGGTCGTATTCGTGTTTCAGGTCTCTCGCCGGACAACCTCCGCTGCCCTCTTCTTCTCCGACCACACCAGTGCCCCCCGACCTTCATTTGACCTGCTGCTACCCTCAGTCGAAGCGAAATCAACTCCTGCAGACTTTTGCAAGGCCAATTGCGCAAGGAAGCTTTAGCTGCTGCCACAATCTCTTTGAGCAATCGACTTGCAGTTGCATGCTTAAGTGGCTACCATTACATGAAGGCAAGGTGGGACTTTTGTCCTACATCGTGGAATCAGTAGCTCATGGAGGCATATATGAGGATTTTGTGCTCTCAGCTATTCGCCTATGAGAGAACGGGGGTGAGGTCCCCACACAAGCCCAAATGCGCAGGCTCATTCACACGTTGGTCCATGTGCCCTCGCATGCGCTCACGCCTTGCAGGTTTGGGCTTGGGTCTGATTACCCGTTTCCGGATTGATTTGAAGAAAGAAGAATCTGAAGGAGGGAGGGGGAGGGTTTTGCACCTCAAGATTTGTGCCCTCTCCTCTCTCTACACCTCTGAGGGCTTTGTGTGAAGCCTTTGTGCCTCTGTTTGATGTGCCTTGTGCCTTTGCTATGTTCGTTCTGCTGAGTTCTTAAGGCACCTGAGGCCTTACATTGATGTCTGAGATCATGGCTTGATACTAGTTAGATAACTGATTGTGGTTACTATTGGCTTATTTAAGTTGATTTGTGAGCTTAAGATTAAGGGTTAATATGGTGATTCAAATCATCATTTTAACCTAATCTTTTTGCACTGGTCTTTATTGAAATATTATTTTGAGCATTTCATTGGTTCAATTGCATATTATTATTACTATTGTGATTAGTGAATTGAAATTGTCATATTTGCTCCTTGTGAACGACCTTGAACTCCAAATTAATTTTGAACTTTACAAATTTAAGTATTTGTTGCATTTTTGTTAACTGTACTACGATGAAAATACATTTTTTAAGAGACAACTTAAACATGTTAAACATGACCAAAATGAGGTGGGTGACAAAAAAATTTATCTCAAAAAATTAGTCACTATTTATAAGACCTACATTTGGTCACTAAAAATTGGTCACCCACCTACCTAAATCTTTCCCACCCATAATTTTCATTTCCCATCGAAATCCCACACAACCCTTCCTCAAACCCTTTCATCTCCCCGTCCCATCACCCACGCCCTCAAGCCTCTCCTCTGCCACCTTCGACTACGACAACTATGGCCCATCAAGAGGTTCCTGGTGAGGAACATCGTCAAGCAAGTTGCTATCAGGGATGTCCATCTACGATGGTACACACTGTCGAAGTTGTACATGAAGATGTAGTACTATGTTTCATGCGTGATCCACTCCCATGTCGTGACGATGAGGTCACGCACCATGAGGAGGAACCATGAGTTGTTGCAGTGCTTCCGTCGCAGGGATGACTTTCGCTGCAATGCTTTCGTCCCTCCCTCTCGTGCATACCTTCTCCCTCTCTCTCTCTTTCCTTCACCCCCTCCTCCGATGCCCTTGCCTCCTCGCCCTCTCCTTTTCTCCCTCGCCCCCTCCATCAACACCCTTGCCTCCTCGTCCTCTCCCTCTCGTCCTCACCACTGCCCCCTCTGTCGGTACCCTTGCACGCATCCCCTCACCCTCACCTCATCCATCAGCATCCTCAACCTCCTTTCCTATGAACGGCCTCAACCTCGCTAGACCTCATCCAACTGTAGAAGCCCCTTGAGAGTAGATTCTCTTTCTCTCTTCCTCACCTAAACAAGCTTCATAACATTCTTGTCAGCCTTTTTCTACTCCATTGTAGCCATGTGAAGTGCATTCATTGCATTCTTGAGTTTTATATCACCCATGGCTTTATCCATGGTTTTCCTTTTCAGTTTACTTTGCTTTGCAAGGTTAACCAAGTGCCTTTGCTTGTCTTCGAACTTAGATATTGCTATAGATGTGGGGCATAATGATGAGGAAATTTTTTGTCCTCTACAAGATAGAACGGAGGTAATTTTTTCCCTAGTATCAGAATCTTTCCTTTGATATGTCTCACTTTTTATATTACCATCTAACTTGGAAGAAACCAATTTCAGGTAGAAAGAGATGTGCTAAGCATAAAGGAATGCAGATCAAAACAAGAAAATTCATGTCCACTCCCCAAGCGAGTCACTTCTCTGATGGGATCAATGGAAATGCATTGCAACTAGAAGGAACTATAATAATCTAGAAAGTTTTACACTTTGTGGAGTAACTCTAGAAGATGGTTCGATTTGCACAGTGATTCCACCAAAGGATCAGAAGTGATGTCAGATGCATGAAGGAAGAAAAATCATCAAAACCCAGCCCATATGAATATTTTCATCACGTAGCTCAGCTGGGTGTCTATTGGAACTACCATCCAAGATCTTTTTTTTCCCCATTTTTCACTAATTCAGTTTCCATTTAATTGTGATGAGAATCTTATGTGCTCATGTTCTATTCCATCAATATTTGGAGACTTATAATTCCAGTTTTTGAACAATTGAATGTCTAGAGGTTTTCTTTTTCTTTTTTGAATAAGAGGATTCTAATTTTGCAAATGTAGAGCTGACTTATTTCTTTGACCATGCTTTTTGATGTTGTGAAAGTCTTTTTCATCATGTATGTTTCCAATATTGTAGAACTAATCTATTTGTGCATTTAGTAAAAGCTGCAGAAATACTGACTCTTTCTATTTTTAGTATGTTGGAGAACCTAGTTTAGAGAATGACCCTTGGTATGGACTCCAAAAAAATCAGAACCAGATCAGAGGTCTTCTTGACCATAGCAGATGGTTAGACCAGTGTAGAGATCAATGTTCTTCAAGGTGAGAGAGTTTATAAGGGTATTAATTATATCTTACTGTCTAAAACAGCATTTGATAAATAGGAAAAAAGCTACAAGCTAGATTTGGATTGAATTTGTTTCATCTTTTTCAAGTTGGTCCTTCCCCCTTAGACTGGTTTGGATATCATAAACATACTCCATTATCTTAGCTGGTTCTCTGTTGCCAAACTATAGTCCATAGAAGACCACCACTTTATACTTCCAAAATCTTGACCTTAGATTATGTGAACATCTTAGATTAGGCTTGTATATACTACCTCTTCTCAGCAAAGCAACTGGAAGAGGTTGATTTTCTTGTTTATAAATGCCCTACCAAAAATTTCTGTAGTCTTAAAATCAATGTGGCCTTTGAATCTGATTACTACTTTTTGCAAAGGTCTTAGTTTCTTTAATGCAAATTAAAGGTTTGGTGTCATGTGCTAGGATATGAATTCATTATCTTTTTGATGAGAAAACTTGATGATAAATACTTCTATCATTGTTGAAGAAGCTCCCATACCAAGAATAAATGAAATCTTTGTGATATTTGCAGTTTGATACTCTCAAAACCCATGCTAATGTTGTCATCCATGCTAGAAAGTTCCTTTGACTCTTAGATCTAAAATTGTGCTGTGGCCTAGATATAAAGAAGGCACAACATTATGTATTTTGAGACAAATTCTATAAATTGGTCCAGCACTCGAATACATTTTAGACTTAAAGAATTGCCACATATAAGAAACAAAGATTCACAAGATTCAATGAAAGATTACCTTATAATGGCATGTAGGGATAAATAGATTGGTGATGTTTGCTAAATAAGAATCAAACTAAAGAAGATATGGTAGACGTTATATATCGTGACTTTATCCTTTGCTTGACCCAACTGGTTGGCAATTCAAAATAACAGTGGATCTACATTCCATGGGTTGGCAGTTCATAAGTTGCTTGGTCTTTATGGTCTCCTCTTTGCAACAAAGTGCAAGTGAGTTTGATATGGCCCCATCCGGTTCCTCCATGGCACCTATTTTTGTTGCTGGTATGCACTATTTAATTTCCCTTTTTTGCATTAATTTACTTGGTGTTTACAGGATTATCTTTAGTTTTTTCTCTTTTAGTGAAATTATTTATTTTATTGTCCATAAATTACTAGGTGTTTACTGGTAATGTTTTGAGTTTGGGATAATGGTGATCAATAGGTGGATGAAAAGATACTAGATGATAAGGAGCTCAAGTTCTACAAGTGCGATGGTGAACTTTCTGTGCTCTTGCAGAATGTGAGAGATGAAATCAACAAAATCGCCACTGTAAATTCAACAATCCTCTTTTTGTTTTTAATAGTTTTTTCTACAGTTGTATCTTTTGCTCCCTCCAATCTAGCACCCTTGGCCATGCAGAATAAAATTTTCAATGTTGTCAACCTCCCAATTACTCGTCTGATATCTCTTGAACTTCTCTCGAGTTCTTTGTCAAATTTCAATGTTGGTCAAGAGAGGAAAAGAACCATTGATTGGATGAGATAGAGAGGTCATTCAAATACACAGGAGAGATACTTTGCCTGGTTCCATCCTAGATCATCCTTGTGCTATTACGGTGTGTGCCCTGGCAAATTTACAATTTGTCAATCAGAAGCACTGCACTAACTTACCGGTGGCAACCAAGTACTAGTTCCATATCTGTATCCACTATGAATAATGTATGGAGCCATTTTGTTTACTATGGATGAGGGTAAGGACCTATTTGATATAGACACATCTATTTAGGTTAAAATGCCTAATCATGCATGTTCCTAGGCTTAGATTTGCATTTCATGTTATAAATATTTCATAGCATGTATCATTCTGTATTTAGAGTAGTTGTATATATTTTAGGTTAATTAGGTCCTTTTTATGGTCAGGAGAGAAGAAGATTTATTTCAGGGCCTCGGATAGACGATCGGACCATACGAATCTGATCAGGACGACAATCAGAGTCTAACGCCTCTGAAATCATCTAGATCGGAGTCTCGTAGCATCATACGAAGTCCGACGAAGATCAACGGCCAAGGGGAAATGTGACATCCATATAGGTTTCGGATGGAAAATCTGACCGTATAGATGGATCCAGAGCAATGATCTCAATTCAGCAATGTGGGAATCATTTCGATCTGAGCACCGTGGCACCCTCTGCAACAGAAAGAAGATGGACCACCCAGATGGTGCCACTGGCACCATCTGGGTCGCCCAACACTGGCCATCACCCACTCTTCATCAAGGCATCACCCATTCTCAGCCGTTGGATCTTGATCCAACCGCTGAGGATTCATCTCCACCGTGCGCCCTTAAAACATCACGAGAACTCTTGCCCACAGTGCATTGGTTGTCAAGGTGCCTTACAAAGAGAGGGTGCATGTTCGAAACCCGCTACCAGCTCAAATGGACTCTTGAGGCGCAGCGCAGCTGCAAAGCACACTCACACGTGCACGCGGGAGTGCAGCGCCAATGCGTGAGTGTGCACGTGCCAACGGAGCATGAGCAGCGGGTGGATTTTCAACGACAGCCTGGTGGACATTTAGTAACACATACAACCGTCGCTAATTGTTCATAGGCGCAAGGTCAGCTGTGTGCGTGAGCGTGCGTGAGCTGGCTACAATGACACAGTGACGTCTTGGAGGTCGCTAATGGCCCTATGCCTATTCTAGCCTCTTCTCATCCACTATATAAGGACCTACACCCCCTCCCTTCCAAGTGATGTCTACCTACTCTACTCCCACCTACTTCGAAGGTCTAGCAAGCCTACCAACACTCTATTAGAGCTTACTCTCAAGCTCCCAAGGCGCCTATTAGTGTAACGAGACTTTGCCCCACCAAATACTCCGCCATCTTCCCATCCCCATTCATAGGTCGCCTTGAAGCCGTCCTCCCACCTCCATTCCGATAGTAGATCATCTCCGCCTTCTAACCTTCATTCTGGAGACATGCTGAAGCTTTCCTCTATCCGACGTCCTCCTGCTTCTCACCTCCATTGTCTTGCTTCCCAACTCCTTCGTCTGAGCTTCTACCAGGCACCGTCGTCTCACCAAATAGCTGCTTCAAGAGATTTCTTCTCACCCCTTTTCTCTTGTATGCTTTCATATTTTATTGTAATTGACATTCATGCAATATATCACATTTGATTCCATGTCTCTCTTGTGACTGCTTGCCATCATATTTCGAAAACAAAAAAAATAGCAAAACACGAAAAAGAAACAAATCAAAGCACGGTTTTCATACAAAGTAAATGTCGCCTCTCTGTGTTTGACCCGGGACTCCCTTGGAGTTTCGGTATAAATTATTTTTGATTACGAGTTTTGCAACTTCGACAACGGGTTACTCATAACCCCAATTTCAAACACGCAAAACCCGTGTGACCATTTTGGTGCCGTTGCTGGGGAGGCAACGCTCTTTGGTTTTTATCGCGTTTTCCCACATTACTTACATATTTCTCTAACCTATCTTTCTTCTTCGATTTATTATTTTGCAGGAACTCGATCGTGGAGCCGAGGGTGGTAGATTGGAATAAAGTGCAGGTAGAGAATCTTGTAAGTTTCCCCCCACTTCCCCACCCACTAGTTCATTTCACCGTACTAATAACTCAAACCCAAATCAACTTAGGTGCTTTTTAGAAACCCTTGGATAGATCTGGTTGTTTGTTTGTCACCTCCACTCATCTCACCCCCGCATATATTAAAAAGAAGAAAAAATACTCTTCTCTTGTGGGATTTTCTAAAAAATACACACATTAACACCCACAACTCTCAACTTAAGGTGCACCACTCCACTTTGATTTTACCACTTAACCAAGATCTGACCTGTGGATCCGATACACCTTAACTCAATACACACAAAAGTGAGTAGAAATCTGATTAGGTTAAGACTTTTTGTGTGCCTTAATCAAGTTGTGCAATAGGTCAATTGCTTGAACTGTTTAGGCCGCACCACTCAATCTAAAATTGATCCATCAAGTAGCTTGCCACTTAGGGTTGATTCTTATGGTTGATCCAGGAACTCCACATTATTTTTTATTTTTAAAGGAAGATATCATCACCCGTGTTTTCAAAACTTGGAGTGTTCTACTAAACCTTGATTGAACCAACCTAAGAATTAAACCCTAAAAGATACTAAACAAGGTTAAACCCTAAAAGACACATCAACAAATAACCTTGTTTGCAAACCATGGTTGTGCACACACACACATTTTAACTGATCATTAAGGGCACAACCCATCTTAAGGGCCCATCACATTCCAAGAGCACGATCATCCCAAGCTTAACTAAAACTGAGTAGATGTTGGCCTTAAGGATTGATTCCCTCTTCAGGGCTCAGACTGAGATTTTTTCGATTAATCTACTTCTGCCGATCCATCTGATGTCTAGCTAGGGGAGTAGTGTCAAACGACCGTGGCTGGGGGGTACAATAGGAATCGGAGGCGTAAGCCAAAGGAAGAACCTTCTCCCCAATCCCTCCTTCTAACTGGTTAGATTGACCAGATAAAAGTAGACCAAATCATTTATAATCTCAAGACGGGTCCTAGGAGTCTGTAGGTCTTTAGGCTACCCACATAAGGACAGGTTTGGCTGATTGTATTGCATGACAACTTTTCTCTTCGCTATTTTCCCTCCTTTTCTACCATGTACCCTTCCACATCCTACACACATTTCACATCCTATCCTCCTACCACCACTTATCCCCAAGATGATTACTATCCCGACTTGACTTGTAATTACCCATCCACTAGTCGGGATAACTTTGATTAGGGATACGAATCCGGACCTCAGTGTCCAGGGCCTAACCCTGGACAACAAGACTATAATTACAATCCTTCCCAGAGCTACAATGATTATAGGTCTTCATCCTTTAATCACCAAACCAACCCGATCTACAATCAGGAAGGATATAATGATTATAACTCCTACCCTCCCCAGTATTCCACTAAATATAGGTCGTCATCATCCTTTAAACAATCTGAAACGACCTACTATTAGGGAGGGACCCGAGAACCTCGATATTTTGAGTCCCCTAGATTTAACTCAAACCCACCCAAACCTAAACCAAACCATTCGATTCAGGTGAACCAGATTCAAGACAGGGTGTTGGCTAACTTAAGGAACACTATACAATCTTTACAAGCTTAGCCAACACCATGCACTGAAGCATTGGAACCTATGATCAAAATGATTGATGAACTTAATAGTTCTCTATTGGATTTGCTCCAAAGTGTTAGGGATAGGGACCTGGGTGAGTTTCTTCTTAGGAAATTATCGAGGTTGAGGATGAAATTTGTGGTTGCCCTAGTCAAATCTTAGGATGATTCTCAAGATGAACCCCCTTCAGGAGAGCCAATGTTTGAACCCTCTCAGGCATCTGTTGAGGGGGATACATTTTCTGAGATTGGGGATGGCCAGATTGGTCTAGAGCAACCCTTTGAGGATGAACCGATTGATTCACCCTAGATCCCCAAGCCAGGAAACGAGGAAAAATGTCTCTTTGAACCAGGAAATGATAATCGATTTTGAAACATATATAAATGAGGATCATGAATTCTTTTACTTTGAGGGTGAAGAATCTATTAGTGAAGTCTCACTTGAACATATGGAAAATGATTTTAGTGAGACAAACAGGCTTGAGGAATCTGATAAATCATTTGATAACCCAATTATTGAAGATTCTTATTCAGTTGGGGTTAACTTGGAGGATCCGAATATTGACGATTCAATCAGTGACCCCATTCCTCATCTACACCCTAAAGGGCTGACTTCTAAGATCATTATGCCCAAGTCAATCTTGATTCAGCCACGATTTCTGGACTTAGGTAAATCATATAGGGTGAATGATGTGCTAGAGGTCCTAGAGCCCGAACAATTGATGTTGGAGGATAGGAATTTGGAAGTGAGGATCTGGGAAGTTAACTTCAGGGAAAGCAGGAGTTTGGATTTAAGGGTTCCTATTGACCAAAAGCCACCTACTTTTTACCAGGACCCTTACGATACCTTTGATGTGTGACCCAAGCCTGGAATAACTGATTATTTTTTTGAGCTGAACGTTAAGTGGACATCTAAAACTAGTGAACTAGATCTACCTATTGTATGCCATTTTGGTCTTGGGTTGCACACCACAAAATCGTAGGCCAGGTCCTGCAAGCTTAACCTTCTGTTCTGGGTGATTTTCATCAGAACCTTAGAACCACTCGACCCTGGGGCATGGGTCTGCACCATAACTTGGTCCACATCTGTGGACATATTCTTTTGGCGGGTCTGAGGATCAATATTTTTATTGTGATTCTAACCCGCACTTGTGAATCTCAATTTCTTCTTTGTATGTATGTTATGCCTAGCTGAAAGCATTAAACTTAGCGCGTGTGTATACTCTCTTCTCTCTGTGGAGCTGATCGGATTTTCACGATACTTAGGTGATATTCTATTTACTCTGCCCTTTTCATGTCTTTATTTTTACAATGAGGACATTGCATCATTTAGGCATGGGGGGGTGGATACTTAATCCTGAAATCATTTTGTTAACTCCGTAGAATTTCTTTTAGTTTCTTTATAAAAAAAATTGAAAATTCAAAAAGATAATATATATATATATAGAATTAGGAGAAGAAAACTTAGGCATTTGACATTATTAACTTTAGGAAATGATACAAGAGGACCTAAACACTTAGACTCTTCAAGTCTTCAAGCTTAATTAGCCTAGGTGTCCACTTGAATGTGGACTTATTCTCGAGTCCTCGCCAAGTGATTCTATTTTAAATTGGTCAATAAATTGGGTTGATAAGTATACGACTTATCAACCGCCCTCTGATTTGAGGGGACTTTAAGCCTAAGCATCTACACACTTTCTGCATTGACTCGCTTTTTGGCAGTTTTTTCAAAAATTGGGTAGCTAATGAACTATCTAGGGTGGTATGGCTAGCAAGTTGTCAGTGGTAAGGCTCATTGGCAGGTTGTCCAGAGCCTAGCCATAAAACCATTTTCTTTGTACTGCCTTTAAGTAAATCTTAGATCAGGGAAGCCACCTACTTAGAAAAAGGAGAAAAAAGGAAACACCAACAAGAAAAGAAAAAAAAATAGAAAAAGGAGAAAATAAAAAAATAAACAATACCACACTTCACCGTACAAGTATGGTTGGCAAGTTGTCGTGGGTAATAGCCCATTGGTTGGTTGTCCAGAGCCTAGCTCACAAAAATGCACAATAATTCTCAAAACACTTAAGGAAGAAGTGGGGAAGTAGAATAAACCGGGGAGATATACACTGGGTTTGCCCTTGTGTTGATCCCATAAATAAAAAAAAGTAGGGAGAAAGCTACCGTTCGAAAAGATAAACCTCTAGGCAAGGTCACTTAGGGGCATAGAAACCCGAAGTCCGTTTTAATGGCCGCCGAGTGAGTCTTTCACTATTTTCACTGGATGCTTAGCACTCAGAGTCCTTTTTGAGTCTTGAGCGGGTCGGGTAGCTGTAAAAAGTTATCCCAGAACTTTCAAACTCTAAAAGTACAAAAAAATAAGAAAAGAAGAAAAACAAAAAAAGTGTATCTTCCCTTTTCAAATAAGGAGAGGACTTGGGCGGTCTGCATTATGGCAAACACCCGGGCACTGTTGAGTTTTCGTTGTTTAGGATATTAGTTGAAATTTTCTATTGTTAATAAATGACTTAGGTCTAAGCGATCTAATTATAATTTTATTTTTATACATAGCATGTAGTTTAATTTTGCTAGGGACTAGCAAAAAATAGGCATGGGGGTATGATATAGACGCATCTATTTAGGTTAAAATGCATAATCATGTATGTTCCTCGGCTTAGATTTGCATTTCATGTAATAAATATTGCATAGCATGCATCATTCTGCATTTAGAGTAGTTGTATATATTTTAAGTTAATTAGGTCATTTTTATGGTCAGGAGAGAAGAAGATTTATTTCAGGATCTCGGATGGACGATCGAATCGTACAGATTTGATCAGGACGACGATTGGAGTCTAACGCCTCCGAAATCGTCTAGATCGGAGTGTCGTAGTATCATGCGAAGTCCGAGGAAGATCAACGGCCAGGGGGTAATGCGACATCCATACGGATTTCGGATGGAAAATCCGACTATACAAATGGATTCGGAGCGACGATCGCAATCTGGCAACAAGGGAATCATCTTGATCTAAGCACTGTGGCACCCTCTGCAATAGAAAGAAGATGGACGGCCCAGATGGTGCCACATGGCACCATCTAGGCCACCCAACACCGGCCAGCACCCACTCTTCATCAAGGCATCACCCATTCTCAGCCGTTGAATCTTGATCCAACGATTGAGGATTCATCTCCACTGTGTGCCCTTAAAACATCTTCACAAAAACTCTTGGCTGTAGCGCATTGGTTGTGAAGGTGCCTCACAAAGAGAGGGCACGTGTTCGAAACCCTTTGCCCCCTCGATTGGTCACTTGAGGCATGATGCAGCAGCAAAGCACACACGCACGCTCATGCGCGGGAGCGTAGCTAAGCGGCAGCGTAGCTGCGCACAGTGCAGTGCCATTGTGTGTGCGTGTGCGTGCGACAAGGAGCATGCGATGCATGCGCCAATGGAGCATGAGCAGCGAGTGGATCTTCAATGACATCTTGGCAGACATTTAGTGACGCTTACACCCGTCGCTAATTGTTCGCAGGCGCAAGGCTAGCTGCGTACGTGAGCGGGCATGAGCTGGTTACAGCGACGTCCTGGAGGTCGCTATTGTCCCATGCCTATTCTAGCCTCTTGTCATCCACTATATAAGGGCCTACACCCCCTCTCTTCCAAGCAATGTCTACCTACTCTACTCTTACCTACTCCTAAGCTCTAGCAAGCCTACCAACGCTCTGTTAGAGCTTACTCTCAAGCTCCCATGGCACCTATTAGTGTAACAAAACTCTACCCTACCAAATACTCCATCTTCCCATCCCCATTCATAGGTCGCCTTGGAGCCATCCTTCCACCTCCATTCCGATGGCAGATCATCTCCGCCTTCTCACCTCCATTCCGGAGCCACGCTGAAGCTTTCCTCTACCTGATGTCCTCCTGCTTCTCACCTCCGTCGTCCTACTTCCCAACTCCTTTGTTCGAGCTTTCGCCAGGCGCAGTCGTCTCACCGAACAGCTGCTTTGGGAGATTTCTCCTCACCCCTTTTCTTTTTTACGCTTTCATAGTTTATTGTAATTGACATTCATGCAATACATCACATTTGATTCCATTTTGTCTCTTGTGATTGCTTATCATCCTATTTCAAAAACAAAAAAAATAACAAAACTACAAAACATCAAAAAGAAACAAATCAAAGCGTGGTTTTCATATAAAGTAAACGTCGCCTCCCTGTGTTCGACTCAGGACTCCCTTGGAGTTTCGGTATAAATTATATTTGATTACGAGCTTTGCAACTATGATGACGGGCTACTCATAACCCCAATTTCAAATAGGCAAAACCCGTGCGATCACTATTTGATATTACTCAGCATTATGTTGCATTATATTGTTGTAAGGGTATTGCTTTTATAAAATTTTGTCATATTCCAACATTAAATTAAGTGCAAAGGAGAAATTCTCTATATAGTAGAGTCGAGTTTGTTCTTTTTACAAGAGACCCAAGTTTATTCTATGAGTAGCACCCTAGAGTTCTTAAACAGAACATAGGATAAACAACATTGATGTATATATCATTAGATATTAGATCTCTATTCTCGATGGTTGTATTGTGAAATTAGTTGAATTATGGAATTAAAAATTTGCGATCAAAGTTTGTGATGGACTGCTCGGTGTCATTTTATTTTTTTTCTTTTTGTAGGGAAGGGATTTTCCTGCTAGTTGAAGGAATCTTTTTTTTTCTGGAAGGCAATTGGTTTCTATTAGAAATGAGTACCAGAAGAAAGAAGATGGGCATTTCTCATCTAGGAAGGCCTATCACACTTAATGTCCCCTCTTGTGAATCATGATAATGACTTCCTAGGAAATTATAGGTCATTGTGGGCTGCTAAAGCACCTCAGAATAACACATTTTCCAATAGGAAACTAATAGAGAGGCATTTGACTGAAGTTCATATGCTTTGTAGGTGCCAAAGACTTTTTTTTTCTTCCTTTTGCAACCTTCACAATGAAGATATGGGCCATTCCTCTTTTACTTGTAAGTTTGCAAGAAGGGTTTGGCTTGATACTTCCATCTCTTGGAGTAATATTTTATCTTTGGGGACATTTTGGAGATCATTTAGATGGGGATGAATTTCTTAAGGATCACTGTAGTTGTTCTCTAAAAATCTTCCTTTACTTTTTCAAAGAAAAGGAAGGCACGGAAAGGAGAGGACTGCACTTTGGCTTTTCTTTGGTTTATTTGTCTAGAAAGAAGCGTTGGTTTTAATGTATGGATGTATTTCCAAGCTACTTTTTATTCTATTATTCATTACTGGCATGCACTTGATATTCAACATGTGCTCCTTGCAGATTTACTCCTATGTGCTGTCCTTCTAATGGAGCTTGCTACTCAAGCTACAAATGGATTAAACATTTGAAATAAATCCTGATGCTAAAGAGTTAGTAACCATCAAGTAAGTTCTGCTTTGTTTGGCATTTTATTGAATTTAATTCTCTTAACTAACTTACCATGTGTCACCTATTACTTGAATGTTGCTATGTATTTTTTTGGATGTGTTTACAATCATTGACCATGTAATTTATAGTCATGGAATGGTGATGTCTGTTATGTTTTCTTTTTTTAAAGAAAGCATCTTTATTACTAGAACTGTTGATGCTTACCCTTCTCTACTTGCTATTCCTCTCCATAGCAGACCCATCCCAAGACCATAACAAGGCCTTCTCATAACCAGCAAGGGGTGCAGGTAATCCTGACTGCTCGTAATGTATCTGGTATGTATTTGATAAGTATAATAAATCTTAGTATATGATGGAGTTTGACTAGTTACATGGGTGTACAACAACAGTAGCAGCAGCATACCACCAACAGCAACATAGCAGCAGCAGCACCAACAGAGCACCAGTAACAGCAACATATAGCAGCAGTAGCAGCAGCAACATACCAGCCAAAACAACATAGCTACAATAGCAACACCATTAGGCTACATTTTGTTAACATAATTTGTTTTTAGGTCCATCTCATGGCTCTACCTTGAATTGGCACCTTCGCATCCAAATAGCCCTTTTTTTTATATTCCATTGTGGTCTTGTCCTCCACTTTGCCTTTCATTACTCTAATTGTGGATTGTTGTCCATTAGATTTCTGACTTTAGACTTGTTGTAACTAGTGGCAATCAAACCAAAGGAGGTGTCAAACTTTCAAGGACATTGGGCTATGTGGCTCCAGAATACCTTTTGGATGGCCAGTGACAACTTGTCAGTATATGTTAATGTGATTGCATTTGCCCTATTGTTGACTGTGCTTCTTGTTTTGTAAGTTGTAACTAGGGACTTGCTGTGGTTTTGAACACCATAGTAATCCTTTTTTCTTGCTTGGAATCGTTTGTTGACATCCTTTTTTTGATATGTTTAGGCAAACTTACTGAGAAAAGTGATGTTTATGTCTATGGTGTTGTCCTGTTGAAGCTTTTGATGGGAAGAAAACCTAGGGAAAAGATGGCACCTTCTTAGTGCCACTTTATTTGTACAAGGGTATTTACAATTATTTTTCACTTCATCGTAAATAGGCCATGTCTTCTTGGTTCAATGAGACGTATTTATATAGTAAAATTAATTGTGTGCTATTTATTTTACAGGCTATGCCACAACTCATAGATAGAACAAAGCTTCCAAATATTGTGGATCATGTAATTAGAGGCACAATGAATCTGAAACAGCTGTACCAGGTATCAACATTGTATGCCTGTTATGTTCCTCTAAGTTATATTCTTAAGTGGAAATGTGATCTTGTAGGTTGTTGCTGTTGTTGTTCTATGTGTCCAGCTAGAGACAAGCTATAGGCCACTAATTATTGATGTCTTGCATTCTCTCATACCCTGAGTGCCTAGTGGGTGAGTTTACTTATTTTCATTTTTGGCTACCATGACCAGCTGCAGAAAAGTAGCAGCAGCAGTAGGCCAGTTGATCGTTCACCTTAGATAGCAGCAGGTGAAGCTATAGGACATGTTCAAGGGGGCAGTAGCTTAGCCAATTTTTGCCTTCAGCCCACTTGAAGTTACTCCATCAACAGCAGTTGCAGCTATAGTAAAGTAACAAAAGCAGCAACCAACAGAGGGTTCACCTCCAGTAGCAGCAGGGGATCAGGGGGTTGTGCAGGGATCAAGAAGAACTACTCCAGGCAGACACCGTCGCTAAACATCCCACGAGAAAGAGAAAATTGGAAATTTCGTAGAGATCCCTTATCAGAGCAATGACTTTCTTCTCGAGCTTCTTCGTGGTGTTAGATTGGAATAGTTTTAACTTCTATTGTAAAGAGGAAACAAAAGAGTTGAGTGCTCTTTTGTATTATGATGTATTTTTTTATTTTTATTTTTTGTAATTTCTTCATAACATTGTAACAAGTACTTTGTATTTTCATTTCAATAAAAATGATGTCCATTGTCAAAGATCACTTTTGTCAAGCTATGCATGTTATATGTATTACTATAATTAAGAATGATATGATGTTTTATCTTAATAATTAACATTCACAATTACATAATCCTTAAAAGATCATGAGGAGCACATATTTTTGTTCCTAAAACATGTAGAGACAGAGTAATCTGTCCCTAAAAAAATTCAAATGCCATGTCATTATCCTTTTTTGTGTCTAATTTATTGTGACCAAGTTTCTATTACAATAGTTTTAAGGACGGAAAATCTATCCCCAAAACTTTTAGTGACCCTCATTTGGGGGATGGATTTTTGAGGATGGATTTTCCATCTACCCTAAAACCTGTCCCCATAGCCTTCAATTCCGTTTCCAAAGGTCGTTACTACAAGTCTATTTTATTGTAGTAATTGGTGATGTTCAAGGGGATATCGGGTGATTTATTTGGTGGAAGTGTCTACTCTCGGCACTGGGAAAGGAATGGATAGGACAATGTATTTTTTTGACCTTTGACACTAATACTCCTTTAGCTGAGGATTCCGTAAAGGATGGTCATAACCATCCACCTTAATCATAGTTTATTAAAACTCGATCTCTACGTATTTGCCTTATTTGGTGGCTCTCAAGAATTCTCACAAAGTTCGTACGTAGGAACCGAGAGCGAAAAACTATGCCTAACTTTGAGTATCCTTATCCAATTATCCAGAAACTAAGAGTCCTTACACTAAACTTAGAGCACCAGTAGACATTCTACTCTTACCTCACAATTGTTTGGTGGATATAATAGAAGATGGTTTGCCTGACTCCCTAATTACTATCCATGGGTTCAGGAAAAGAAACAATGCTTCTTCTTGACAAACTAAAGATGTCTATCGGTCTTTGCAATGGATCCATTGCAAACTCTACGTGTAAGTGTGAAATTGTACTGGATTCTAAATTAAGAAATCAATTAACGAATAAAATCCCTAACAAAACCTCTTGATAAAAATCTTTATTCATGGATGCAATATATATAAATGCTATGTACAATTAACCTGATTGTACTTCAATAATTTCCCTTGTTAGGTTACATTTAGCTTGGTCCTAAATTTCATAACACAAGGTGAGTGGATGAGTCAGAAGTGACTATTACGAACGATTTCTAGGTCCAATGCGAGCATTGGAGGTGGAGTCGGCTGTTCTTAAATTTAGGACCCTAAAGCGCAATTATCATGCTACTCAGAGGTTTTCTAAGGTGTTGGTAGAAAAATTTTCAGTTTACATGTATTACCCCCACCCCCCATGCCTAAGTTCTTGCATGTCCTCTTGTATGAACATAAGGAAAATAAATTAAGATAGGGGGTAAATGGATAGAAATCACCTGGACTTGCTCCTGATTTTTTATTCAGCATACGCCAACACATTGACGGGAAAAATAATATGCTGAAATATAAAAGAAAAAGATGCTATGTATAAAAGGTATTGATATGCACACATCTAATTGGCCTAAAATGTCTATTTATGCATGTTCCTAGGTATATAGAAGCATTTAGCATTATAAATATTGCATAACATGCATCATCATGCATTTAGGTTAGATTGTACAAATTATAGGTTAATTTTCCCTTTTTGTGGTCAAGGGACAGGGCAATATTTTCCTTGACCTCGGATTGAAGATCCAACCATACGAATCTGATCAGGGTGACAATCAGAGTCTAACACCTCCGAGATCGCCCCGATTGGACTTCCGTAGTATCAGATGCAGTCCGAGGAAGATCAGAGGTCAAGGGGGGTCGAGGGGCAAGGGAGGTGGTGAAAATTTGTACTTTAGATGACAAATCTAACTGCATGGATGGGTTCAGATTGACTACCGTAGCTCAATAGTGTGAAAATTGACCCAATCTGACATCTGTAGCACCATCATAGCCGCCTAACACTGCTTGCAGCACCTCCTCTTCATTCGCACGATTAATCTCAACCGTTGGATCTCCATCCAACGGCTGAGATGCCTCCCAACCATGCCAGCTCACTTCTAAAGAGCAAGGCCAAGCAAAGATCTCAACCATTGAATTGAGATCCAACGACCGAGAGAGCACATGGAGAAAATAAAAAACTTGCCTCAACCGAGCTTGTAGCGCAGTGGTGAAGCGCCTCTCACCAAGAGCTGACACATGCAAAATCTGTGTGAGCGGATTAAATCTACAAAGAGGAGCGATGCGTGAAATTGCGAGAAATTGCGTCGAGGGACATTAGGGTTGTCCCTCTCTTTTACCTCTTTCTAGTGTAGATTTCCAGCTTTCAAGTTATAGAAATTAGTTGTAATGAACATTTGCCTATGAAATATTGGTTCACACTCTCCCTCTTTTTCTCTGTATTATTCTCTCTCTCTTTTCAATTATTTATTCTTTTAGTAGAATAGCTAGCATAGATTAATTTCAACTAGTTACTCTACTTTGTGACAATAATTCTAAATGCGATTTTTAATCAAACGTCCGTCTCCCCATGTTCGACCTGGGACTCACTTTGAGTTTTGGTAAAATTTATCTGATAGCGGATTTTTACGTAACTACAACAGTGAGTTTTTAACTCAACCTTTTAGCATACAAAATCTTGCTAATTATTTTGGCGCCACTGCTAGGGAGGTAATTCTCTTTGATTTCCCGCATTTTCCACCTTACTTATTATTTACCTCACTTGTCTCCATTTTTATTGTGATTGTAGGTACTCTCTTGAGGTGAGCAAAAGTGATAGATTGGAGCAAAGTGCAGTTAAAGGGCTTGTAAGTATATCCCACCACCCACCCACTAATTTTCATTCCATCATGTAATAACACAAATGAAAATCAACCTAGGTGCTCTCATAAACCCTAAGGTAGATTGCTTATTTTTTTGTCACTCCCATCCACCACACCCCTACATATAAATAATAAAAAAAATTTTGATTGTGGGATTTATTTAAACTTATACACTTTATACACCCACACACACACCTAAGTGCACCACTCTTGTCTGATTTAGTCACTTAACCGGGAATCCGACCAAATGGCCCAGTACACTTGCGCACGACTTATACAAATAAGTGATTAGAAACATAATAGGCTAAAATTGATTGGGTACCTTAATTAGTGGTGCATCAGGTCACTTGTCTGATCTATCTGGGCTGTACCACTTAACATAAAACTGATTCATCAAGTAGGTTGCCACATAGGATTCAACTTTTAGGAATTAACCAGGCACTCCATATTATTTTAAGTTTTAAAGGAAGATATCTTCACCTGTGCTTTCAAAACCTGGTGTGCCAACTGAACCTTGATTGAATAATCCTAAAGTTGAATCCTACAACCTACTAAGCAAGATTTAAATCCTAAAATTCATTGCATCCAAAAATAATCTTACTTGAAAATCATTGGTTATGCACGCACACACATTGAAATTGATCTTTAAGGGTACAACCCAAGCAAAGGGCCCATCACATTCCCAAGCACATTCAAACCTAAGCCTAACTAAAATAGAGTAGACGTTAGCCTTATGGAATTGACTCGCTCTTCGGGGCCCAGATCGAGATTATTTTTGATTAATCTGCTTCTACTGGTCCATCTGATGTTTAGCTAGGGGAGCAGTGTCAAACGACCACGGTTGAGGGTATCAAAGGAACCTGAGGCGAAAGCCAAGGGAAGAACCTTCTCCCCAATCCCTCCCTCTAACTAGTTGAATTGACCAGAATGTAGACTAAATCGTTTCTTTCATCTCGAGACAGGTTCTGAGAGTCTGTAGGTCTTTAGGCTATCCCACTTAAGGATAGGCTTGATTGTTTGTACTGTAGGGCACCTTTCTTTTCTCTTTCCTCCCACTTTGCCATGGATCCTTCCACATCTTATTCTCATTTCCACTCTTACCCTCCTACCACCACTTGTTGCCAAGATAATTATTATCCTGACCCAACTTATGACCATTCATCCATTAGTCAAGATAACTTTGGGTCTAACCCTGGACACCATGATTTTGATTTTTATCCTTCTCTGAGCTACACTGATTATAGATCACCGCCCTTGTATGGACAACCTAATATGATTTACAATCAAGAAGGATATGATGATTATGACCAATACCCTCCCCAAGATTACGCTGCATATAGGTCACCACCCCTCTTTGAACAACCCGAAATGACCTATTATCAAGGAGGGCACCAAGAACCTCAATTTCTTGACTCTCTTGGACTCAACCCAAACCCACCCAACCTTGAATCAAACCATTTGGTTCAGGTGAACCAGGTCCAAGATAAGGTGTTGACTAACTTAAGGAACACCATTCAATCTTTAAAAGCTTAGCCAATACCCTGCATTGAAGAATTGGGGCCTCTTATTCAAATGATTGATGATCTTAACAAATATTTGTTGGATTGGCTCCAAGATGTTAAGGATAAGGACTCGGGTGAGTTTTTACTTGGGAAATTGTCAAAATTGAGGATGAGATTTGTGATTGCTCTAGTCTAATCTTGGGATAATTCCTAGGATGAACCCCCTTCAGGAGAGCCAATGTCAGAACCCGCTCAGGCACCTGTAGCGGGGATACATTTTACGAGACCGGGGATGACTAGATTGTTCTAGAGCAACCAGTTGAGGATGAATTGATTTCTTCACCCGATATCCTTGAACTAAGATATGAGAAAAAATATGTCTCCATGGACCAAGCAATGATAGATGATTTTGAGACATATATATAAATGCGGATTCAGAATTTTTTGATTCTGAAGGTGAAGAATCTTTATGTGAAGTCTCACCTAAGTTTGAGGAAGATGATTTTAGTGAGACATACGAGCTTGAGGAGTATGATGGATCATTTCATAGCCCAATAATTGAGAATTGTGATCTTACTGAGGCTAGCATGGAGAATTTAGATCCTGATTTCATGAAGGATTCAATTCATAGCCCTATTTTCAATCACACCCTGTTGAGCATAATGATGATTATCTTCTTAAGATTACCAAACATAAGTCAATTCTGATTGAGTCATAAATTTTGGACTTGGATACTTTAGATGGGGTGAATAACATGCAGGATGGCCTGGAATCTGAAATTATGATTATGGAGGATAGGAGCTAGGAAATGAAGATTTGGGAAGTCAATTTTCAGGGAAGCAGAAATCTGAGTCTAAGCATTCCTATTTGCTTGGAATCATAGACCTTCTACCAGGACCCTTATGACATTTTTGATATTGAGGATGTCCAACCCAAGCACAAGTTCATTAATAATCTTTTTGACCTTGATTTTTCTATTGACCGACTTTTTGGACTTGGGTTGCATCCTTACAAACCGCAGGCCTAACTCCGATTGCATAATGATCTTCGGTTCTGGATAATTTTAATCCAGAACCTTAGATACACTCGACCCTGGGGCATGGGTCTGCATCATAACCTAGTCCACATTTGTGGACATTCTCTGTTAGAAGGTCCTAAGGTTAATCTTTTTCTTTTGATCATGACCTACACCTATGAATTCTTGATTTCTTCTTTGTTTGTATAGTGTGCCTAGTTGAAGGCAATAAATTTAGCATGTATATAGTCTATTTTCATCTTGAAGCTGACCTGTTAATCATGAAATTCAGGTGCTTTCTTCTCTACTCCACCCTTTTTCATGTCTTTTTAATACAATGAGGGCATTGTATTAGATAGGTATGGGAGGAGGATATTCATCTCTAAATTATTTTGTTAGCTCGTAGATTCTTTATTATTTTCTCTTTATTTATAAAAAAAAGAAAAAAATATTGAATTAGGAAAAGAGAACTTGGGCATTAGAGTTTTTTAACTTTAAGGAATGATGTGATAGGATCTAAACACTTAGATTCTTTAGGTCTTCGGGCTTAATCAGCCCGGGTGCCCACTAAAATGTGGACTTATTTCTTGAGTCTTCACCATCTTTAGTTTGTTTATAATTGATTAAATAAGTTGGAGTGATAAGTACACGACTTATCAGCCCCCGCTTTGATTTGAGGGGACTTATAGTCTAAGCATCTACACACTATTTGCACTGACTCACTTTTCGATGATTTTAACAAAAATTGGGTAGTTAATGAACCTTCTAGGATGGTATAGTTGGCAAGTTGTCGTGGGTAACAATCCATTGGCCGGTTGTCTAGAGCCCAACCACACGACCATTCTCTTTTTGTTGCCTTTAGGGAAATCTTAGATCAGGGGAGCCACCTACTTAAAAAAAAGAACAAAAAAAAGAAAAAGAGAGAAAAAAATCTGAAAAGTAGAAAAGAAGAAAAAATATAGAAGCCACACTTCACCACAAGAGTATGGCTGGCAAGTTGTCGTGGGTAACAGCCCATTGGCCAGTTGCCTAGAACTCAGCTTATGAAATGCACATTTAATTCCAAACACTTAGGAAGAAGCGGAGAAGTAGAATAAGTCTAGGAGATATACACTGGTTCGCCCTTGTGTTGACCCTATTAAAATAAAAAGTAGGGAGAAAGCTACCGGTCGAATAGATACACCTTTAGGCAGAAATTCTTCATAGGGTCACCTAGGGTTCGTAGAAATCCAAAGTCCATTTTGATTGCTAGTCAGTGAGCCTATCAGATTTACACAAAAAGATGCTTAGAACTTAGAGTTCTTTTCCAGTCTTGGGTGGGTTGGGTAGTCGTAGAAAGCTTCCTCGAAACTCTTAACTCAAAAATAAAAAAAATTAGAAAGGAAGAATAAGAAAAAGATGTATTTGCTTTTGAATAGGGTGAGGGCTTGAGTGGTTTGCATTTTGGCAGACACCTGGGCACTGTTGAGTCTCTGTAGTTCAGGTCTTTAATAGAAATTTCTTAGTGTTGAGAAATAAATATTACCCAAGTAATTTAATCCTATTTCTTTTATAAATAGCATGTAGTTTTGCTAGGGACTAGTAAAAGATAGGCATGGGAGTGTGATGTGCACACATCTAATTGGCCTAAAATGATTATTTATGCATGTTCCTAGGTCTATAGAAGCATTCAGCATTACAAATATTGCATAACATGCATCATCATGCATTTAGGTTAGATTATATAAATTGTAGGTTAATTTGCACTTTTTGTGGTTAAGGGACAGGGCAATATTTTTCTGGACCTCAGATTGAAGATCCAACTGTATGGATCTGATTAGGGCGACGACCGGAGTCTAACACCTCCGAGATCGCCCCGATCGGACTTTCATAGCATTATATGCAGTCCAAGGAAGATCAGAGGTCAAGGGGTAAGGTGGCACAAATTTATACTTCAGATGACAAATCCAATTACACGAATGGGTTCGGATAGACGATCGCAGCCCAATGATGCGAAAAGTGACCTAATCCGACATCCGTGCCACCATCTACAAGCATGGGAAAATGGATGGCCCGGACGGCACTACATGGCACCATCACAGCCGCCCAACACCGTTTGCAGCACCTCCTCTTCGTTCGCACTATTAATCTTAGCCGTTGGATCTCCATCCAATGGCTTAGATGCATCCTAGCCACTCTCGCTCACTTCTAAAGAGCAAGGCCAAGAGAAGATCTCGACTGTTGGATTGAGATCCAATGGCCAAGAGACCGCATGGAGAAAATCAAAAACTCCCCTCAACCAACTCATAGGGCAACAGTGAAGTGCCTCTCGTGAAGTGTGCAACGAGTGCTTGAATTCGTGTAAGCAAATTAAATCCGCAAAGAGGAACGACACACGAAATTGCGTCGTTGGATGTGGCGCGAATGGTTGATGGAGCAGCGACGTGGCACCCTCTCGAGTGTCGGATGAGAGTGCTCCGTACACATGCATGATCACGTGCGATCACATGCGTGATCATACGTGGGCGCGGCGTGTGTTGCGAAGGTGAAGATTGCACGATTTTAAGTTGTCAGATGCGCGATTGGACGGGAGAGATTAGGCAAGCGCGATGAGGTGTACAAACGTCTGAAGGTGAGAAGGCATTGACGTGGCTCGATCTGAGCCGTGCGATCGACGATGAATGGCCCTCGTTGCATGTGTGCCAACAGGAACATGTGCCTTTAGTGACGCTTACATGCATCGCTAAAGGCCTCATATTCATTTTAAAGGCCTTTAAAATGACATTTTTGCCCTTCTTCCTCAACTATAAAAGGGAGCTCATACCTCTCATTTTCTTCATCCCTTTCTCTCTTCTCTCACCTCTAAAGCTCTACGAGTTCGTCTCATACTTGGGATGCTCTATTAGAGTCTTAAAACATAATTTTTCCATCTTCTCACCCCCGTTCGTGGAGCGCCAGTGGTTGTCCTCTCACCACCATTCGGGAAGCGGATCTCGCTGCAATGTCACCTTGCTTCGTCCTCCGTCTTCCATCTCCATTCTCTCTCGTCCAGCATCTCATCCCCACCGTTCGGGCACTCCATCAACGTGGCTCATCCTCCAAGCAGCCGTCGAGGAGGATTTTCTCATCCCTCTCTTTTTACCGCTTTCTAGTGTACATTTTCAGCTTTCTAGTTGTAGAAATTAGTTGTAATGAACATTTGGCTATGGAATATTAGTTTACTCACACACTCTCTCTCTTTTTCTATATTATTCTCTCTTTTTTATTATTTATTCTTTAAGTAGAATAGCTAGCATAGATTAATTTCAACCAGTTACTCTACTTCGTGACAATAATTCCAAATGCGATTTTTAATCAAACGTCCACCTCCCCGTGTTTGACCAGGGACTCACTTTGAGTTTTGGCAAAATTTATCTGATAGTGGATTTTTACGCAACTACAACAACGGGTTTTTAACTCAACCTTTTAGCGTATGAAATCTCGCTAATCAGGTATCTACATATGTATACTGCTAAGTTTAATGCCTCTAGCTAGGCAAAAACTCAATCACACATCCTTGATAAAATTGATGATTTCATCAGCAGGAGGAACATCCTAGGCCATAAATGGCTCGAGGTGCTGGCCATTTACCATAGAAACATGCCTAGATTTTGGGTCCATGATTTGGATCACCCCATTAGAATAGGGGTGAATCACAATATACAGGCCAGTCCACTTGGACTTGAGCTTACCCGCAAAGAATTTGAGGCGAGAATCAGATAACCAAACTTGTTGGTTAGGTGTGAATTCCTTTCTCCAGATATGGCGGTCGTGAAAAGCCTTCATCTTATCTTTGTATATCTTTGCATTCTCGTAAGCTTCCCATCGAATCTCTTCTAATTCGTTGAGCTGGAGCTTTCTCTCATAACCTTTTGCATTGAGGTTAAAATTACATTGCTGCACCTCCCAAAAGGTGCATGCTCTAGCTCAACAAGAAGGTGACAGGCCTTGCCATACACCATGCGGTATGGCAACATTCCAAGGGGGGACTTGCACGCAGTCCGATATGCCCAAAGTGCATCAATCAACTGATCAAACCAATCCTTCCTATTAGCTCTAATCATTCTCTGGAGAATAAGCTCGATCTGACAGTTAGAAACTTCAGCCTGTCCATTGGTCTGCAAATGGTATAGGGTCTCAATGCAATGATGTACCCCATATTTTTTCAATAATGAGCTAAAATGGGTGTGGATGGAGTGACTGCCCTTGTCACTAATTAAAGTGTAGGGAACACTAAATCTCGCAAAAATAAATTCCCGAACAAAGGAGATAATGGTCTTATGATCAGCCCATCTCGCTGGGATGGCTTCAACCCACTTCGAGACATAGTCAATAGCGAGTAGTATGTACTCAAAGCCATGTGAGTTCGGAAAAGGGCCCATAAAATTGATGCCCCAAACATCGAATACTTCTACGACCAGAATGGGATGGAGAAGCATCATATCTCTCTGGGTCAAAGAACCGATTATCTGACCTAGTTGCATCATTTGGCAAACTCGTGTGTATCTTTGAAAATGGTCAGCAACTGTAAAATCTTTGTAGAGATTTTTCGGCCCGAAAAATGACCACCACAAGCATCGCTGTGGCAAAAAGATAACACACTAGAAATTTATGAATCGGGGATGCACCTCCCGATGATTTGATTAGCCCCAATGTGGAAGAGCAAGGGGTCATCCCAAAAATAAAATTTGGCTTTTGATAAAAATTTTGGTTTCCGGTCCTTAGATAAACTTATGGGAATCTTGCCTATGACAAGATAATTCTCAATATCCACGTACTAGGGAAACTCCAAAGAATTAATATCCAAAAGAGATTTATGAGGAAATTGATCTGAGATAAGTGGGGAATAAGGAATGTGGGCTGGGTCTAGCCAAGATAGGTGATCCGCCACTACATTATGAGCTTCAACTTTGTCATGAATCTTGACATCAAATTTCTGTAAGAGAAGCATCCATATGATAAGATGGGGTTTGGCATCATTCTTTGCCAACAAATGTTAGAGGGCGGAATGTTATGTGAAAATAATCACTTTGGACCCAAGTAAATAAGATCTAAACTTCTCCAACCCAAATACTACGGCTAGTAGTTCCTTCTCGGTAACCGTATAATTACGTTGAGCCTCATTTAGCATCTTGCTAGCATAGTAGATTACAAATGGGTGTCTCTCTTAATGTTGGCCTAGAATGGCTCCGACAACGAAATTGGAAGCGTCACACATCATATCAAAATCGAGCTACCAGTTGAGTGGTTGAAGAATTGGTGAATCAGATACAACGCTTTGTAAGGTCTTGAAAGCACTAAGACATGAGCAATAGAAGTTAAATGAGACGTCGGCTACTAGAAGATTCGTCAAAGGACGATCGATTTTTGAAAAATCGCGAATGAATCTTCAGTAAAATTCGATGTGACCCAAGAATGATCTGATTTGCTTAACCAAGCTAGGTGGAGTGATGGTAGCACCATCATTGGTGTTAATAAGCCTAATTTATCCTAACTGCAGTAATAAGTGCTCCTAAATATTCATCAGAATATCATAAATCTGTTCGGAATTATTTGTGAGAAGAAACAAGAAAATGGGTTAATTTTGCCATTTTAATATCTAATCACTATTGCAGATTAACTAAGGGGTTAATCAGGACTTAATCTAAATTTAAATGAGTTTAATTTTCCAAGAAGTGGGCTTGAGCTGACTGAATTAGGGCTTTCTGCAGTTTGAAGATTAATTTATTACCAAAAACCCTAATTATAGCCTCACTCAGATTAAAAGGCTTTTGATGGAAATAAATTCAATCTAAACATCCTAAAAATCATTGAAAAATATTCTATGAGGTTTGAAACCTTCACCTTGACCATTAGAACCCATTTTGACCAAAAATAAAGATTCAGGAGGGAATTTGCCTTGTTTTGGGCTTATGTGTAAATTACCCAGTCAAACGTGGTCAAAACTCAAATTTGAAGTCACCATTAGATTTTTTAGGTTCAAATTAGATTAACTCCAAAATTTGAGCCCAATTAGAGTCCATCTTGACCTAGTTTGCATTTTAGCCCCCAACTCTCTATTTCTACACCTAGACCCCTAGCTTTCACATTTTTTCTACAATCAGGACCCTAACTTCTCATCATTATCACCGAAAGGTCCCTTCTGCCTTCTTCCTCCTCATGACAAAGAAGGAAACCTGTAGAAGTCCTAAAACCCAATAGTTGTCGACTTGGATCGAGGAAATCTCCAAATCTTCACCAAATCCCTCCAAATTTGTAGGGATTGGTGTTCAAACCACGTAGAATCGATTGAACTTGATCTCATGCTCCAATTTGGAGTTAATCATCACTGGAGAACCTTGAAAAATTAGGGATTTGGGTTGCCTAAATTGCATGGAATTCGCGAGTATTCCATTCAATTGAGGGCAAAATCACCTTTATTTGAGCTCCTACATGTTCTCAAGAGTTCCTTAGTTGTGAATTGGCCAAGAAAACACCTTCTCCCTCTTCTCCAGCCAACCCATCACGTACTTCGACAACCTCTCCTCGACATCCTCCTCCACGTGTGCTCTCGACCAATAGACACCGTCGTTGCCTTCCTTTCCTCGCACACCTTGCCAGCAAAAGTAAGGGCACCGCTGACCTCGCCTTCATCGCCGTTACACTCGTCGTCCTCGTCATCTTCCCCATGTCCGACCGGTCAACATCGGATGTAGTTTTGCTTCCTCTCCTTCCAATAAGTTCCCCAATCTCTCCCTCTTCCTTCCTAGACTCTTTTAGGTCCCTTAGACCTAGGTTAGATTCACTCACGTCCCCATTCTTTCCCTTTCTTCCTTAGCTCCGGCGAGCTCGCGGCATCGCCACATGCCTCCAAACAACTCATCACCGTGTCCATAACCTCCAGCTCATATTGTAGACCAAAAGCCTTCAATTTATTGAGAGTTTTGGCCTACGAGATGTGCGACTGGACACACCCACTCACAACCACCTCCGCCATCATTGTCCGATTGACTAAGGTCATGAAACACCAAATTACCACCACCACCACACTCCACTTGCTTTGGCGATACATTTGAGCATTTTAATTGGGGCCAAAAGCCCATATTGTTGTTTTCAGGTCATTGCCGCCACTGATGTCATCTCTGATGACATCCGCCACCCTTTGACCTCCTCGTACCTTGCAACCACCTTTCTCGAGTGTGAAAGCATCCCAGCTGCACAATAGGACCCTCAACTGAGCAAGCCAACAACAACAACAGTCTCAATCAGGTAAGCTCTCTCACGTTGCAACACACGAAGCAACTAAAGAAGAGACCTCATCTTTTGCCCCACATCGTGGGGCACTAATTTAGATTTTGATTCATATTGTTTCGTGCCCCTTACCTCATCACCTTAAAACTAGGGGGTCAGGTCCCCATTACACCACATGCACACCCTAGCCCGTGCTCATGCTACGTTGGTATGGACTAGATCCGATTATAGCTTTGAATAGAGAAAGAGAGAGGAGGAGGTCTGGGCCAAATAAGGGGGGTTTTGCTTTGGACCACATATGGTCAGGTTTGAATCTAACGTAGCACTTTAAAGCGTCTGAGTGTTGGTCAAGATGTCTGATTCGAACTTGAGAAAATTGTCTAAGTGTTGAATAGGCTTTAGAGTTGTACCACATTTTTTTAGCACTTGGCATTGATTTTGATATATATATTTCTGCTCTTCATTTCATATATCTCCTGAGCATTGGTTGATTAATTGATTAGTGGTTATATTGTGATCTTTTGCTCCTTACGAATGACCTCAGAACTCACACTTTTTGAGCTTTACAAATTTGAGTGTTGATTCGCAGTTTTTGTTACTATACTACGATGCATTTCTAAAACTTGACGAGAACACGTTAACATGGAGGTAATCGAGAAATGACTTTAGATTTAGCTTGGCCAACCTCAAGTCCATTAGAAGAGATCCTGTGACCTAGTAGAATGCCATCCCTCACCATGAAATGGCTTTTCTCCCATGAAAGTACTATGTTTACTTCAATGCATCTTCTCAAGATCTTAATGAGGTTATCAAGGCAAGATGAGAAATCATCTTCGAAAATGGAGAAGTTGTCCATAAATACTTCCACATAGTTCCCAATCATATCAGAGAATATGGCCATCATACAATGCTAAAATGTCTCTTGTGCGTTGTAAAGGCAGAAGGGTATTCGCTTAAAAGCGAATGTTCCAAAGGGACACATAAAAGTAGTCTTGTCCTAATCTTCCGAGTTAATTGCAACATGATTATACCTGGAGTATCCATCTAGAAAATAAAAGAAATTGCACCCAACTAACCTTTCTAAGATCTAATCGATAAAAGGTAAAGGAAAATGATCTTTCTTGGTAGTCGTGTTCAGTTTCCTATAATCTATGCAGACCTGCCATGAAGTCATGGTGTGGCTCCGGATGGATTCGCCCTTATCGTTCTTGATTATGGTGAGTCCTACTTTCTTGGGCACAATTTGAATAGGACTTACCCACTGGCTGTCGGAAATGGGATGTACAATGCCTGCATCCAGCCATTTAATGATCTCCTTCTTGACAACCTCTAGCATATTTGGGTTCAGCCGTCTCTGTGGTTGTCTAGAAGGTTTCACCCCCTCATCCGTGTAAATATGATGAGTGCAATACGACGGGCGAATACCACAGATATCAACAATGCTCCTCCCGATAGCTACCCTATGTTCTTGTAAAACAAAAATCAATTGATGCTCTTGTTCTGGGGTCAAGTGAGCACTGATAATCACTGGATACGTCTCACTATTACCCAAAAACACATATTTGAGTGAATCAGGTAAGATCTTCAATTCAATCATGGGTAGGTGGGAATCATATTCATGCATGGGGGAAGAATCAATCGTGGAAATCTGATAATCCTAATATGCATGAATTCTCGCTGATTTCCTACCTATGAAGAGGTTGGACGTGACTGTATTAATGAGAAACCTGCTTGTCGCAGTCATGCCATCTTGCATCCACAGGGGAAATCAGTAAATGATGGCTCAGGATAATCAGAATCAGGGGTGTTGTGATCAGATGAACACCCAAGATAATCAGATTCGCGGGATGAAATGTGCTTTGCAGTAGTCTCTATCTCATGTGGATCAAGATCCAAAAACCCTGACAGAGAAGATGAATGTGACATTGGGTCATTACAGAAGAGCCCAACATTCCCACAAAAAGTCGAGTCTTCATCTTCACCGTCCTCTTCTATCAGATCATAGTCGAAGTTCCGTGATGCCTTGAATATGTTCAGTTTAAGTCTTTCATTTCCTAGGGCTACCTCCATACACTTGGATGCACAGTCGATGTTTGCGCGGGCTGTCACCAAAAACTGGTGACCCAAAATAATCGATGCATCGCAGAGATTAGGAGGAACCTCCATATCAAGAATGAAAAATTCCATCGGAAGGCAGAATCCATAAACTTTTAAGATCACGTTCTCAACCATTACCCTCAGTGCTTTTACCGATCGGTTGGCCAGCTATATGGTAATCGAGGTGGGTTTCAACTCCCCAAATTGGAATCGATCAAATACTATGGTGGGAGTTATGTTGATGGACGAACCCAAATCAAGAAGGGCTCGATCAATTGGCGAATCCTACAAAAAGTAGGAAATGAGTGGGGTACTAGGGTCATTCTTTTTAGGTGGTACGTCGATTAGAATCACGTGCTAGCCTCCTTCAATAATACTGCCTGTCGTCCAATTTTCTATGGTCGCTTTTGGGTACAGTAGTTCTTGAAGAACCTAAAGATAGTAGGGATGTGATCTATCATGTCGAGGAGAGGGACTTGAATGTGTACCTCTTTGAACATGGTTCTTAGGTCCTCGAAATTCCGCGTACCCGCTTTTTGTGCTAAATCTCACGTTAGAGCCTCAAGAAAAGGGATGGGAATCTCAGGGTTAATGATAAGCACATATAAATTCATCATAAAAAGCTTATTTATAATAGCTTCTAGGCATAGCATTGCATATCATGATATAAATATTGCATAAACATCCATTGCATTGCATCTAGGATAGTTGTATATTATGTACATAAATTGCATCATTTTACATGGCCAGGAGGCAGTGCGACATCTTTACGAGCCTCGGATGAAGAATCCAATCGTACGGATGGATTCAGAGTAACAATCGTAGTCCGTCAATGCAGGAATCGCCCAGATCTGAGCTCTATAGCACCCTCCGCAAGAAGAAGAAGATGGACAACCTAGATGGCACCATGTGGCACCATCTAGGCCGCCCCACCTGAGCCAAGGAGCCTCCAAGCCCGCCGCAAGATTAGATCCCAGCTGTTGGATCTCAATCCAATGGTTGAGTGGTCGCCCTCACCGCGCGGGCATGACTCTTCTTCTCATCACACCGGCAGGCGTGACGCAGCGGTGAGGGGAAGCGCTCTCAAAGAGCGGGTACAAGATTGAGCCACGATTCGTCGCGCCCCGCTACAATTCCAAATGTAATAGCACCGCCTGATCGTAATCGAGAGGTTGAGCTTCCCCACGCGTGATCCAATGCCGCCGCCGACGCGAAGGCGCACACCAGATCACACGCATGCCATCTAAGGCGTGCATTTAAGACGTCTGCATGCAGTGCCAGCTGTTCGATCTCCTCAATCTCGCGAGGCACGCGATTCAAATCAACGCGCGTGCGATTTGCGGGCGTGTCTCGACCATGCGATGCGGCATCCAACGGTGGCCAGGGCATGCACCAATGATTCAAAATTCAAATGCTGGCAGGTGTGCGTTCTCCTCTCGCAATCTCAGCCATCTGCACCTGATCCAATGGTTGAAGATTGCCACGCCTTTAACAGCTACGAGTGTGAGCATTGGGCGCAGGCTTTACAACGACAGAAGGGTGGGCCTTTAGTGATGCTTATAGCTGTCACTAAATGGCTTGCCCAGTGCGTGCACCAGCCCAAGCAATGAAGAGGCGCGGATCTTCAGTGACAGCTCAAGTGACCTTTAGTGACGCTTATAGCTGTCACTGAATGCCTGTGTGCGGGGCTCTCTCCTTCCCTCCACTATATGAACACCCCTACACCCCCCATTCCTCTTCATCTTTACCTACTCTACTCCCACATACTCCCAAGCTCCATTAGAGTTTGTTCTCAAGCTCCCAAGGCTCCTATTAGTGTAGCAAACCTTTGCCTCACCAAATATTCATCCATCTTCTCATCCCTATTCATAGGTCGCCTTGGAGTTGTCCTCCCACCTCCATTCCGGTAGTAGATCATCTCCGTCTTCTCACCTCCATTCCGAAGCCACGTCGAAGCTTTCCTCTACCCGACGTCCTCCTGCATCTCACCTTCGTCATCCCGCTCCTCACCTCCTTCACCCGAGCTTCCGCCAGGCGCCGTCGTCTCACCGAACAACCGATTCGGGAGATTTCCTCTCACCCCCTTCTCTTTTTATGCTTTCATAGTTGATTGTAATAGACATTGAAGTGATATCTATACCATTGTTCTTCCATCTCTATCTTGTGATTCATTTTCTTATTTTCTTCTTACAAAAATACAAAAAAATAAAAAAAACCCGAAAACTCCAAAAAGAAACAAAACGAAGCACGATTTTTAGTTAAGGTAAATGTCACCTCCCTGTGTTCGACCCGAGACTCCCTTAGAGTTTCGGTATAAATTTTATATGATCGACGTGTTTTGCAACTACGACGACGAGTTACTTGTAACCCCGATTTCTAACATGTGAAACACGTGCGGTCAGTTAATTGGTCTTTTGCCCTTGTCTATGGTAGGTGGTTCCTGAGAGGAAGGAGACAAGCCATCTTGCGATAGAGGGTGCGAAAAATCATGACCGACCTATCTAATTGGTGGGTCTTGCATGGTCTTCCCACACCTTAATGTGACAACCTTCGCATCGGTGTATTGTCCATGAGGTGGTAGAGGAGTGGAAGGGGTAGAATAAGTGGGATTTTGCAGCAAAGGTGGTTGACCCTATACATAACCAGGTGGTGTAGAAGGCGCTTGTAATACAACAAGCACCTGTCCCTGAGGTGGTTGGAACCCAGGCGGGGTGCCCTAGTTCTGCACATATCTCAGGTTAGAGACAGGTTGGGAGGGCAATGCTCCCTGCGATCTATGCTCCTGCAGCAATAGATTCTGTGTGTTCTGTGCTCTGAATCTGATCAGCCATGCCTTCATAAACTGCAAGCTGTCATGAGTAGATTTCCGCATAGACACTTGCAGTTCCCCTTTTAGCGCCTCCAAAGGATCAACTCGCTTTGGAGGGTAATTGGCAGCTTGGTGCAGCAGTTGATAAATAGAACAAGATTGTTGCTGAGACAGGAATGGCGACTACCTAGGGTATGTGTTTTGCGCATTCCCATATTATCTGGTTTGGTAGAGTGGATCTTGATTTGGTCTTTGCGAGTTACCAGACTAGAAAATGTCAGGACGCTGGCACTAACCAGGATTATACGTCTCCGAATATGAGTTATTATGCCTGTAACCTTGGATAGCATTGACATCTTCGTAGGGCGAAGATGTCTGAGATGCATTTTCATCAAAGCAATACACACTAGAATTGTCATGGGGTGTGTAACCCTGATCGTTCGGTGCCAGATCTAGATTATTCATGGGTTCCTGTTATGCAGGATCCCGTAAAGATGGAGAAGATACATCTTAAGTGAGTAAATGTACTCGAGCAGGAGGGACTTGAGATGCAAAAGAATAGTGAGATGGAGCAGAATTGCTAGAAAATCTAGGTCGAGCTCGAATTAATTCATCGAGCTTCTTATCAAGCAGATCCACTTTGTCCAGCTTCTTGGTAATAATGTCCATATCAACTCGAGCAGATTTAGTGTGAGCTTCATGAACATTAACTCGCTATTGTCCAGGTTGCTGGAACTGATTCATTGACATGGCATTCATTGAGTTCTCTACTAAGAAATCAAACAGCTCGAATGCGTTGCTCTTGTCCTTCGTGAGGAAATTTTTGCCACTAAATGCATCAGCCAGGTACCGATGTGTGTCGTCTATACCATGGTAGAAAATTTGAGTTAAGTGCCATCTGGGCACACCATGGTGTGGGCATTTCCTGAGAAGATCATGGAATCTATCCTAGGCATCATGCAACTTTTCCCCCAGTCCCTGGGAGAAAGTCATAATTGCGCACCTCATCGCGTTCATATGGCCAATTGGGAAGAACTTTTGGAGGAATTCACGATGTAATTCCACCCAGGTTCCAATCGACCTCTCAATGCTCTTGAACTAGTATGAAACTTTCTCCTTAAGAGAGAACGGGAAAAGTTTCATGAGAATAATCCCCAAATCTACATTTCTGTGTTGAACCATTTCAGCAATTCGACTCAGATTCTCAATATGTTGGAAGGGTCCTCATTCGAGTTTCCATAAAAATAAGTTTGAATCAGCCTTATTACATTCGGCTTAAGCTCGAATGCGTCTTCGCCTGCAGGAATATGGACTTGGGGTGCCAAAATTATGGTCGCTGGATCATGAAAGTCCCACAGATGTTCTCCAGGAAGTGGATGCTGCATCAAGACCAATGTGCTGAGAATCCTATTAATATTCTCAAGTCCAAAGGGGGGTTACATTTGAGTAAAATCTATGTTTAGAAATTATTGACACAAAGCATATTAGCAGGTAAAAATGCATCTACACGAGCTACTCTACTTAAAGAATAGATAATAGAAAACAGAGAGAGAGAGAGAGTGAACAAATATTTCATAAAAATAGAACCATGTTTATTACACTAATTGCAAAATTAAAACTACACTAGAAAGCAGTAAAAAGATAGGGATGAGCCTTGATGGCCCCTTGGAGGACGAGTCGTGCTGTTGGCACCCGGAAGATGGAGTTAGGATACTGGAAGAAGGTGGATGAAGTTAGAAGACATGGATGATACTAGGACATTGCTAGCACGGGATCCGATTCCCGAAGGGTGGTGAGAGGACAACCACGGGTGCTCTAGGAAGGGGATGAGAAGGTGAATAAAAATTATTTTTTTTACTCTAGAGGATCATCCCGGGTATGGGTCTAGCTCTTTAGAGATATGGAGAGGATGAGAGAAGGAATGGGTGATGGACGAATGGGGTGTAGGTGCTCTTTTATAGGTGAGGTTTGAGGGAAAAATGGTCATTTTAAAGGCATAAAAAATGAATGCAGGGCCTTTAGTGACAGATGCGGTCGTTGTTGAAGCCAAACGTCACTGAAGGTGCTCAAAGGGAGGAGAGTCCAATCTTGATCATACGGTGTAGATCGCGTGTCGTTTCGTGTACGTGTTATAGCCGATGAAGGGTCAACTGCTCTTAGCCATCGGATCGTGGATGAACGTCTCGGATTGCATGACATTTTGCCTTCACAACATGCGCAGTGCTCTACGTACGATCGCGCGTGATCGTGCGGGTATGCGTAGCTCTTGCATCTAGTGCACCGAATTCTTCCACGTGGTCACTTTGTGACCACCCCATCTCGATTGCACGGCTGAATTTAGTGCGCTCGCCTCTTCTGCGAATTAATTTCGCGAACGAAGGCTCGAATGTGTGCCTTTGAGTTGCGCATGATGGCCTTATCCACTGGGTTGTATCCACAGATTGTTACGGAGACAGCTTTGCGTGCTCGAGCCTTGTGGCCATTGGATGAAGATTCAAGGGTTTAGATTGAAGTTTGCTTGAGAGAAGAGAGGGCTGGCAGCGTTGGGTGGCCTAGATGATGCCACGTGGCATCCTTTGGGCCGTCCATCTTCAAATGCTCATAGGTGGTGTCACGATTGTCGGATTGAATCGATTTTTATGCCATTGTTCTGTGATCGTCGATCCAAACCCATCCATGCAATTGGATTTATTGTCTGAAGTCTGAATTTTCACCACCTTACCCTGTTGCATTTGATCTTCTGTGGCTTGTACAATATGCTACGGATGTCAGATCGGAATGATTTCAGCGGCGTTAGACTCCGGTCATCACTTTGATCACATCCGCGAGGCCTGTTCTTCAATCTAAAGCCCAAAAAGATGTTGCCTTGTCCCCTAGCCCATAAAATGAGAAAATTAATATACAATTTATACAAATTAATCTAAATGCATGATGATACATGTTATGCAATATTTATAATGCATTATGCTTATATGGACTTATTAATATGCATAAAGAGGCATTTTAGGCCAATTAAATGTGTACATGTCACACTCCCATGCCTATCTTTTGCTAGGCCCTAGCAAAACTATATGCTATTTATAAATAGAATTAGGATCAAATTACTTAGGCGATAGTTATTTATCAACCATAGAAAATTTCAACTAAGGATCTAAAGTACAAAGACTCAACAACAGCCAGGTGCTTGCCAAATTGTAGACCGCCTCAAATCCTCGCCTTATTCAAAAGCAAATACATTTTTTTTCTTCTTTTTTAAATTTGTTTTTGAATTTTTGAGTTTAGAGTTTCGGGGTAGCTTTCTACAGCTACCCAACCCACCTAAAACTCAAAAAGAATATTAACTTCTAAGCATCTTATTGTGAAAATGTGTTAAACTCACTAAACGGCAATTAGAATAGACATTAGGTTTCTACGAACCCTAGGTGACCTTAAAAAGAAATTCTACCTAAAGTGTATCTATTCTACCGGTAGCTTTCTCTCTACTATTATTTTTTTGTGGGTCAACACAAGGGCAAACCAAGTGTATATTGTTTGGTAGTCGTAGAGTGCATTTTTGCTAGGAAAACGTCATAGTATAGTGCGTAATACGATAAACAAAGATATTTAATAAAAGATAACGAGACTTGAGTTCCTGTCGTTCGTCTCTGGGAGGCATTTGTTTTACTTTTGAATTCAATCTTTCACCGCTCTACACTGTTTAAAAAATGTATCTTTTATTCATTCATTCAGAGAAGTGTTTGCAACATGGAATGTAGAGGAAAGCTTGTACATGAATGCTTAAAAATGTAAATCTAGCTACCAGAAAATGATCGCATACAGGAATCTGTGGGGGGATTTTGCATGCATCATTGGGAGAGAATAAGGACTACACTACTAAGCAGTAAATGTAAAGAGCTAGCTACTAATCTATCAGAAAGTGAGGGCATTTGAAGGTGGGCTCCGATGGCCTTGGAGTGGTTGAGAGGAGAATGAGGGGCGACCAATGGAGATTAGGTCGGCCCTTGGAGAGAGGTTGGAGGAGTGATCCAATATCCTGGCGTGGAGATGGTGTCCTCCATGGTGGTGCTCAACTCGTGGAGGTGGAGTGGAGATGGAAGTGGCTAGCCTAAGTGGAGGTGGATGTGAATGGAGCCAAGTATGTGGATGGGTGCAAATGGCCACCCATTAGGTATTTTTATAGACCTAAGGGAAGCTCTCTAGAGAATTATGGAATTCTATAGAGAGGCCTATGGTGGGAGCTCGTGGGAGAGTGAGAGAGAGAGGATGGATAGTGGTTTTTAGATCCACCAAATGTGGATCTAAAAATTGAATGGCTTTTGGTTGCTAATTTTTGCAACCAAGGCAACCACACATGGTAGAGAGTTCTAGAGAACTCTAGGCTAGGTATTTTCATGTGGATGGTGTGTGTGGGTGTGTGTGGGTGGAAACTTAGGTGGCTAGGTTGACTAGGTTAGGTTCTAGTGGGTTTAGGTCAAGGTATGTCTCAAATTAGGGTTACAAACCCTGATTCACTAAGGTAAAGTGCAATTAAACTTAATACAGGTTTAATTAGGTGTGTGGAAACTCAATTGGGAGTAAAACAACCCAATTAATTTATTTCTAGGTCAATTGACTCTCACTGAGTCCAATTGGGCAGTGTATGCTAAGATCAGGGCTCAATTGGACTCAATGAGTCCAATTGAATAGGCTGATGGAATTGACTAAGATCCAAATCAATTAGGTTAGTGAGGACCTAATTAGGAACTTAGGGAGGTCTAGAGGTGATGTACTAGTGTTAGGGCACCTTAAGTTAGGTTCCTATGGGGTTGGAATTGGGTTTAGGGACCTAGAGATCCAAGATCAAGGCTTGAATCTTAAAATAGCAACTAGAGAGCGGTATCCGACATCTAATAATAGAATCAGATGTCTTATACTCAAAAATCAGAAGTCCAGACTTGTTGTCTGGACGTCCAATTAGAGTCAGGAAGGATTCTAGGTTCTGTTTTGGGTATTCTGCAGAAATTGGACGTCTGACAAAGTGTCTGGTGGTGCAATAACACTGCAGAAGTGGGTTTGAGGTGTGCGGGAGGTGGCTAAGGGTTTTGGACATCCTATAACTTATGTGGACGTCCAGATAAGGGTTGGAACTAGGGTTTTAGGCCTTCCTACGATGTTGTGACCTAATCTAAGGGTGGCTAAGGTTTGGGGGAAGTCTTTAGGCTATCCTAGGGCTAGGATGGACCTAAGCTCTTCACATTTTACTACTTTATTTCTACTTAATAGAATATCAAACCTTAACTCCTTTACATCATTATTCCCTATATCTAATCTAAATCTTTTGCTCCAGTCCTGCTGCAACACTCATTATTCCTGATTCAGCTTCAGATCCAGCTCCAGATCATCTTATTGCCTGCAATTGTTATAATGCACTTAATCAGCACATTATAACATTATTTTATGCATAACTAAAGTAAAGAGGTAAAGATGCAGATAATGCTTATGCATCATGAATTACCCTAACTTATGCTAAGTTATAGCCTAATTTAAGTCAATTAAGACCTATGATTGCTGCGCAATCATACCCCCATGCCTAAATCTTGCTAGTCCCTAGCAAATGCAAGACTAAATTATTTACAGCAAGGGTCCCTAAGGGATTGATTATTTTATCAAGTGTATGCTTAGAGATTTTTCTCCTTTTTGTTTTCATCCTATGCTCTCAAAATCCAGACAATCGTGAAAGTGCAGCTATGTAGCTTTTGCAACGGATTCAAGTGAAAAATTGATATACCTCTAAAGCCTGTACTTGACCCCTAATAAAAATTCTAGCAGGAGGCGGACTTCTTCCCTCGGGGTATACAAAATTTTCTATGAATTTCACCCCGGCTTTAGGCTTAGGTAGAGAATCTCTGAGGGAAAATATTATATATTTGGTGGCTCACCCTTACTTGGTGCTACATAAAGACTAGTATTACAGAATCTAGATTCCCGGATTATCAAGTAACTCAACTCAGAGAAAGATGAGAAAAACTATGCTCTCTTCTGATTCCTTTGTATTCATTCTCTCTTTCTCTTTTTCTTTTTCTTTTCTTTCTTTTTCTTGGAGTTCACAACCTCACCAGATTCACATATATGATCTGTATTTGGTGGTCTCACTTGACATTAATACTTTAATTGAGTTCCCATAACTCTAACACTAAGTCGGAATTCCTCAGCCAATATTCGGGGGGTCAGAAACACAAGAAAATTAGGTTAAAGCCATATTTGGTGGATCTCAAATTTATTTGGTGGTAGTGCCTCAATGCAACTGAAATAAACACTAATTATTCACTCCTTTTTCTTTCTTTTTCTTCTTTTTCTAATTTTTTTTCAATTTTTTCTTCTTCTCTATTTTTTTTTTTAACATATACACAACTAGCACATCCATGAACTTTATTGAAGAGGCATTATTAGGGATTGGTGGTACTCAAGAGACATTGGGTGGCTTATTTGGTGGAAGTGCCTACTTACGGCACCGGGAGAGATAGATAGGACGGTGTATTTCTAACCTTGATATCAATACCCTCCTTCAGCCGAGGATTCCGTAAAGAATGGACGTAACCATCCACCTTAGCCCTAGTTTTATGAAAACTCGCTCTCCGTATATTTGCCTTATTTGGTGGCTCTCAAAATTCACACAAAATGTATACACAGGAACCGAGAGCAAAAACTATGTCTAATCTCTGAGTATCATCTCCTAATTATCTAGGACTCCAAATTCCTTGTACTAATCTTAGAGCACCAATACACTCTACTCTCATCTCAAGCTATTTGGTGGATTTTTGGAGTAAAATCTGCCTGACTCCCAAAACACTGTCCAGGGGTTCAGGAAAAGAAGCACTGCTTCTTCTCGATAGACTAATGACGTTTATCAGCCTTCACCGTGAATCTATTGTAAGTTCTACGTGTGTGAGAAAAGTTGTACTGGATTCCAGATCACAGGAATCAACTAGAGGATAAAATCCCTAATGCATTCTCTTAATAAAATAATCTTATTCATGAATGCAATATGTATGTATGCTATAAACAAGTAACCTCATATAATTTGGACTTCATAAAATTTTCCTTTTGGGTTACAATCAGCTTTACCCTAAATTTAGAACAAAAGGTGAGCGGGTGAGTCAGAAATGGTTGTTGCGGACGATTTCTAGCTCCAGTGCAAGCACTGGAGGTGGAGTCAGTTGTTCTTTTATCTAGGGTCCTAAAGTATGTTTTACATGCAGCTCCGAGGTTTTCCTAAATGTTGGCATTAAAATTTTTTCAATTTTGTTGTATCTACCCCCCCATGCCTAAGTTCTTGCATGTCCTCATGCATGACTATAAAAGAAACTAAGTACTACAGGGAGAGAATGGGTAGAAATCACCTGTAGTTTCTCCTGAAATTATACATTCAGCACCGGCCAACCTGTCAGTATGTAATATGTAGAAAGAAAATATGTTAAAAGAAAAATATGCTATGCATAAGAATGAATATGTATAGATGCTGGTGGAATGTGAGATAGATGCCGAGTTTAACGCCTCCAGCTGGGCGAAAACTCAATCAGATGTATCAGTTCCTGCATAGGAGCCAGTCAAGATTAAGAGAAAGATGTGCTCATATGCTCCCAGAATCAGTGGTCCGGAGACACGAACCAGCTGATTGTGCACCCCTACTCCAAAGAGTCTAGCTATAAGAAGGTGTGGAGTGGTGGTGGAAATAGAGGATAATCAGAGGGGGGATCATGATGTTGATTGAGCTGATTTATCATGTCCCACAATTCAGCAGGAAGTTGCTGAGGGAGTAGATCAACATGTACCTCAGAACCAGAATCTGAGTCATAGGGATCCTCATAATGATAATTGACATCAAAGATCATGCCCTTTCCAGGCTTTGGGTCATATGGGGGCATCTGTGAAAGTAGAAGATTTGTGGGGAGGTCACTGAAATCCTCATCAGAAATTACTTCATCCTCATCAGTACCCATCTCTGATTCATCGGAGGCTGACTCTTCAGGCTTGGGGTCGAGCCATTGATTAGGATCATAGGTGCATCCCCAGCTCATTCTGCTCAAAGCTTCACCCTCATATGCATTGGGTTCCTCAGTAATTCCTACCTCAGGTAGCATATTTATTTCTTCATTCAAGTCATCCATAGCTACTTCTAGTCTTCAGATGTCAGCATCAAGGATAGAAAGTGTCATCTCAAAATCTTTAACATTCGAATTAGGTATGTAGATGAAAGAAGAAGAGTGCATATCAGAAGATGTTGGCACTAGCACAGGTTCACCTACATTGGGAAGTACCTTAGGCTGATCAGTAGTATCACATGTAATGTTTGCCTCAAGATCCATATCCTCAATTGGACCTACTTCCCTTATCTCGATTGGGTTCTCTAACCCATGAGGTATCTTCTAGGATTCAGGATAATCCGATTGTGGCTCAGTCCTAGAGATATCAGTCCTTTCCTCCTCAATTTCCTGAATGGAGTTCTCAGATGAATCCATTCAGCATACTTCCTGCTCCTGTCTCATATCCAAGCTAGATTCTTCTTCCCCTGAATGATTTTCCAGCATTTGCTCCCAAGAATCTTCTGTGTCCTTCCAGCAGAGTCATTTCAGATTCATCGAGGTCTTCAAGGCTATTTTCCACTTGATATCTCAAAAGTAGTAGTTCTTGAGTTTCTCGATTTTGTCCAATTAGCCTTATTATCTCTACTGTTTCCCAAAAGTAGTAGTTCTCTTCAATTGGGATTTTCTCTTGGTGAGTGGCCCACAAGGTAACCAAGCTCACCGGGTAAGTGCTAAACTTGATTAAGTCTAGGTTAGCCCAAGTGTGGTCTCTAAATTGTAACCCTAAAGATTTACCCTAAGGTTCATGCACTTCTAGGGTTTTGTTCTGTTTCAGCAGACCAATGAAATAAAATTCATTCTCTAACAACAATTGGAATCCAATTAACTGGAAATTTGGTGAGTAGATTCTTTTTTCAATTATCTTTTCAAAGAAAATTTTTTGGAATTTTTACTATTTCAATCGAATTTTTAGGGATTTTTGAATGTCAGAGGGTCAGATTTGGAATTTTGGCTTCTAGTCGATTTTTCTCTTTGAAATAGTATCAATTGACCTTCAAAAATTCAGAAAAAATATGGAAAATAAAGTCAAAGAGATCAACTTTCAAACTCCACCATTTTTAGTCAAAACAGATTCACGGAATGGTTGGAATTGCTTTTTGAAATTTGAAAAATCTCAAATCTGGGTCAGTCTAACCCCTGTGCACTTCACGAATTTTCAAAAATTTTATACTTGGAATTTTTTCAAAATAATGGTGGCTTTTGAAAGATGGCTTGAAAATGAATATTTAGCCCAAATTTCAGAATTTTTTGTTTACTAGTTTTTCGACATTCGAATTTTTAAATCAGACTTGAAATCTGGCCGAAAATAAGAAAATGGTGGAAAGAATTTTTTAAAGAGGGTTTGGGTTTGAAATCCAAGCCTTCCACCAGATCTTTTTTGTTCCGAAACTTTTGCACATTTTTTTTTCTTTTCAAAAAGGAAATTTTTTTTAAGGGATTTCAAAAATACATATTCTTTTTGCCTTTTTTTTTTCAAACTACCTAGGATTCAAAAAAGAAACCTAATCTAGATTTTTTTTTCAAATTTTGTTTTTGATTTTTTTTCACGAAAATGAATAAATAGATTTTTTTATTTTTTTTCAAAAGAAATTGCTGAAAATAAATCTAATCCTAAGGTTCAAAGGAAAACCTAATCTAAAAAGGAGATGATGTGCACCTGGATTCGTTTCCACGCTCGTTGTGTGCGCAGATCCCGTTCTTCTTCCATTTTTCCTACACATCCAAAAACAAAGTAGATACAAATTTTTCCGTGATGGTTTCAAAGATCGAAATCAAGGAAATTGATGTTGCCTCCCTCGGCAACGGCGCCATTTGTTTGGTAGTCGTAGAGCGCATTTTTGCTAGGAAAACGTCGTAGTATAATGCGCAACATGATCAAACAAAGATATTCAATAAAAGATAACAAGACTTGAGTCCCGGTCATTCGTCTCTGGGAGGCATTTGTTTTACTTTTGAATTCGATCTTTTACCGCTCTACTCTGTTTAAAATCACATGTCGGTTTATGATTATTACATATTACGACATGCATAGTTGCAAGTATATCGGGGATTGAAAATAGGCAACATTAATTACACAAGAGATATTGCAATGAGCTCATGGTGATTCTCAACACATAGATATATATATATAAAATGTATCTTTTATTCATTCATTCAGAGAAGTGTTTGCAACATGGAATGTAGAGGAAAGCTTGTATAGGAATGCTTAAAAATGTAAATCTAGCTACCAGAAAATGATCACATACAGGAATCTGTGAGGGGATTTTGCATGCATCATTGGGAGAGAATAAGGACTACACTACTAAGCAGTAAATGTAAAGAGCTAGCTACTAATCTATCAGAAAGTGAGGGCATTTGAAGGTGGGCTCCGATGGCCTTGGAGTGGTTGAGAGGAGAATGAGGGGCAACCGATGGAGATTAGGTCAGCCCTTGGAGAGAGGTTGGAGGAGTGATCCAATATCCTGGCGTGGAGATGGTGTCCTCCATGGTGGTGCTCAACTCGTGGAGGTGGAGTGGAGATGGAAGTGACTAGCCTAAGTGGAGGTGGATGTGAATGGAGCCAAGTATGTGGATGGGTGCAAATGGCCACCCATTAGGTATTTTTATAGACCTAAGGGAAGCTCTCTAGAGAATTATGGAATTCTCTAGAGAGGCCTATGGTGGGAGCTCGTGGGAGAGTGAGAGAGAGAGGATGGATAGTAGTTTTTAGATCCACCAAATGTGGATCTAAAAATTGAATGGCTTTTGGTTGTTAATTTTGGCAACCAAGGCAACCACACATGGTAGAGAGTTCTAGAGAACTCTAGGCTAGGTATTTTCATGTGGATGGTGTGTGTGGGTGTGTGTGGGTGGAAACTTAGGTGGCTAGGTTGACTAGGTTAGGTTCTAGTGGGTTTAGGTCAAGGTATGTCTCAAATTAGGGTTATAAACCCTGATTCACTAAGGTAAAGTGCAATTAAACTTAATACAAGTTTAATTGGGTGTGTGGAAACTCAATTGAGAGTAAAACAACCCAATTAATTTAGGTCTAGGTCAATTGGACTCTCACTGAGTCCAATTGGACAGTGTATGCTGAGATCAGGTCTCAATTGGACTCAATGAGTCCAATTGAATAACCTGATGGAATTGACTAAGATCCAAGTCAATTATGTTTAGTGAGGACCTAATTAGGAACTTAGGGAGGTCTAGAGGTGATGTACTAGTGTTAGGGCACCTTAATTTAGGTTCCTGTGGGGCTGGAATTGGGTTTAGGGACCTAGAGATCCAAGATCAAGGCTTGAATCTTAAAATAGCAACTGGAGAGCGGTATCCGCCGTCTAATAATAGAATCAGATGTCTTATACTCAAAAATCAGAAGTCCAGACTTGTTGTCTAGACGTCCAATTAGAGTCAGGAAGGATTTTAGGTTCTGTTTTGGGTATTCTGCAGAAATTGGACGTCTGACAAAGTGTCTGGTGGTGCAATAACACTGCAGAAGTGGGTTTGCGGTGTGCGGGAGGTGGCTAAGGGTTTTGGACATCCTATAAATTATGTGGACGTCCAGATAAGGGTTGGAACTAGGGTTTTAGGCCTTCGTACGACGCTGTGACCTAATCTAAGGGTGGCTAAGGTTTGGGGGAAGTCTCTAGGCTATCCTAAGGCTAGGATGGACCTAAGCTCTTCACATTTTACTGCTTTATTCCTACTTAATAGAATATCAAACCTTAACTCCTTTATATCATTATTCCCTATATCTAATCTAAATCTTCTGCTCCAGTCCTGCTGCAATACTCATTATTCCTGATCCAGCTTCAGATCTAGCTCCAGATCAGCTTATTGCCTACAATTGTCATAATGCACTTAATCAGCACATTATAACATTATTTTATGCATAACTAAAGTAAAGCAGTAAAGATGCAGATAATGCTTATGCATGCATGAATTACCTGAACTTATGCTAAGTTCTAGCCTAATTTAGGTCAATTAAGACCTATGATTGCTGCGCAGTCATATATCTCCCCAGCTTAATCTATTTCGCCTCTTCTTCCTTAGTGTTTTGGAATTAAACGTGCATTTATGAGTTGGGTTCTAGACAACTGGCCAATGGGGCGTCAAACTCACAGCAACTTGCCAGCTATACTCATGCGGTAAAGTGTGGCTTATTTATATATATTTTTCTCCTTTTCTATTTTTCTATTTTTTTTGAATATTTTTCTATATAAATATGATTTAAGTAGGTGGCTTCCTTGATCTAAGATTTACTTAAAGGTAGCAATCAAAGAGAATGGGTCGCGTGGTTGGGTTCTGCACACCCGATCAATGGGGCATCAAACCCACGACAATGTGATAGCATACCACCTAGAAAGTTCATTAGCTACCTAATTTCCATAAAACCCGCCGAGAAGTGAGTTGGTGCAGAAAGTGTGTAGATGCTTCGACTATAAGTCCCCTCAAATCAGAGGACGGGTTGATAAGTTGCATACTTATCACCCCAATTTATTAGCTAAATTAAAAATGAATTAAAGATAGAGAGGGCTTGAGAAACAAGTCCACATTTTAGTGGACACCTAGGCTGAGTAAGCCGAAGACCTGAAGAGTCTAAGTTTTCAGATCCTATCGTATCATTTCCTAAGGTTGAACAGCTCCTAATGCCTAAGTTCTCTTTTCCTAATTCTCAATTTTTTTTCATAAATAAAGGGAAAATAGAAAGAATCTATGGAGCTAACAAAATAATTTAGAGATGGATATATCCACCCCACATCTTATCTAATGCAATGTCTTCATTGTATTAAAAAGACATGAAACATAGCAGAGTAGAGAAGAAAGCACCTGAATTTTGTGATTAACCGGTAAGCTCTAAGATGAAAACAGACTGTATAAGTACTGAGTTTAGTGCCTTTAGCTAGGCACACTATACAAACAAGGGGTAGAAATACAAAAGTCAGCTTGGCGAATGATCGCACGTGTTTCACGAGATTGAAATCAAGGTTACGAGTAACCCATCATGGAAGTTGCAAAACGCGTGGTCAAATAAAATTTATACCGAAACTCGAAAAGTGAGTCCCTAGTCGAACACAGCGAGGTGAACGTTTGGTTTTATGAAATCTGCGCTCCACTTTATTTGTTTATTTCATTTTTGTCTTTTCTAATTTTTTTTTTATTTTTAACAAGCAAGAGATTAGGTCAATGAAAACTTTATCTACTTGCAAAATATAAGAGAGAGAGGGAGAGAGAGAGAGAGAAACAATCCCCTATTTATTAAGAATTGTTTGAAACAACTACGAAAGCATGAAAACTATACTACGAAAGCGTAAAAAGGTAGAAAGAGGTGAGAGAAATCCCCCTCGATGGTTGTTTGGAGGATGATTTGCTCTGACGTCGCTTGGAGGAAGGTGGTGAGGAGCAGGACGAAGGAGGACGGAGCTGGAGGATGGAGGATGGGGTAGGACAGCAACACGGAGAGGATCTTCTTCTTGAAGGGTGGTGAGAGGACGGCCACGGGATGCTCCACGAATGGGGATGAGGGAAGGGAAAACTATTTGATTTTCTACTCTAGAGGAGCTTCCCAGGCTTAGGAAAAGCTTTCTCTAGGGCCTTGGAGGTGGTGATAGGAAGAAACGAAGAGATGAAGAAAAATGGGAGGGGTAGGGGTCCTTTTATAGTGGAGGAAAGAATCAAATTCATATATAGGACATTTAATGATGGTCATAAACGTCGCTGAAGATCTGTCGCAAATGTCGCTAAACACATCCCACGCACCCACCCGCCGTTGCGCTGGCACGCGCATGTGCAATACGCGCCGTTACGCTTGTGCGTGTGTGCCTCCGTGCTTGCACATGCACCCGCACTACTGTGCATGTACGGTGTCACATGCATGCGCATGGGCAACCTGGGCTACGCCACGTGGCGCAATCTCTGCTGTCCATCTTCTTTCCTTTGTAGGGGATGCTACAGAGGTCGGATTGAGTCGATTTTTGCGTCGTTGGGCTGCGATCGTCGACTCGAATCCATCTGTGCGGTCGGATTTGTTATTTGACACTTTGAATTGCATATGGTGCTACAGGACTTCCTTGGATTGTGGTGCTATGAGACTTTGATCGAGGCAATTTCGTAGGCGTTGGACTCCAATCGTCGTCTTGATCAGATCCGTACAGTCAGATCATTAATCCAAGGCTTCGAAATAAATATCCTTCTCTCCTAACCACAAAAAGGATGTAATTAACCTAAATTATATACAACTACTCTAAATGCAGAATGATGCATGCTATGCAATATTTATAACATGAAATGCAAATCTAAGCTTAGGAACATGCATGAATAGGCATTTAAAACCTAAATAGATGTGTCTATATCATACCCCTGTGCTTATCTTTTGGTAGTCCCTAGCAAAATTAAACTACATGCTATGTATAAATTCAAAATTAGGATTAGATCGTTTAGGCCTAAGTCATTTATTAACAATAGAAAATTTCAACAAAGGTCCTGAACTACGAAGACTCAACAGTGCCCAGGTGTCTGCCAGAATGCAGACTACCCAAGTCCTCACCTTATTTGAAAAGGGAAGATACATTTTTTTATTTTTCTTCTTTTGTAATTTTTTGTACTTTTGGAGTTTGAGAGTTCCAACATAACGTTCTACGGCTACCCGAGCCGCCCAAGACTCGAAAAGGACTCTAAGTTCTAAGCATCTTGTGAAAATGTGAAAGACTCACTAGGCGGTCGTTGAAACGGACTTCAGGTTTCTATGACCCTAGGTGACCTTGTCTAAAGGTTTATCTTTTCGATTGGTAACTTTCTCCCTGCTTTTTTTATTTATGGGGTCAACACAAGGTTGAACCCAGTGTATATCTCCCCGATTTATTCTACTTCCCTGCTTATTCGCTAAGTGTTTTGGGAATTATTGTGCATTTTTTGTGAGCTAGGTTCTGGACAACCAGCCAATGGGCTGTTACTCACGGCAACTTGCCAGCCATACTTGTGCGGTGAAGTATGGTTTTATTATTATTTTTTTCTCTTTCTTCTATTTTTTTCCTTTTTCTATTTTTTTTCTTTTTGTTTGTTTGTTTTGTTTTTTAAGTAGGTGGCTTCCCTGATCTAAGATTTACCTAAAGGCGGTACAATGAAAATGGTCTTATGATTGGACTCTGGACAACTGGCCAATGAGCTGTTACCACCGACAACTTGCCAACCATACCACCCTAAGTAGTTCATTAGCTACCCAATTTCTGAAGAAGTCATCGAAAAGTGAGTCAGTGCAAAAGAATATGTGTAGATGCTTAGGCTTAAAGTCCCCCAAAATCAGAGGGTAGGTTGATAAGTCGTATACTTATCACCCCAATTTATTTACCAAATTAAAATGAATTTTAATTGGTGAGGACTCGAGACTAAGTCCACATTTGAGTGGACACCCAGGCTAATTAAGCCTGAAGACCTGAAGAGTCCAAGTGTTTAGGTCCTCTCGTATCATTTCCTAAAGTTAATAACTTCTAGATGGCTAAGTTTTCTTCTCCTAATTCTTCTTCTTCTTGTTTTTTTTTTATCTTTTCAATTTTTTTTTAAAGAAACTAAAAGAAATTCTACAGAGTTACCAAAATGATTTTAGGATTAAGTATCCACCCTCCCATGCCTAAATGATGCAATGTCCTCATTGTAAAAAAAAAGACATGAAAAGGGCAGAGTAAATAGAATATCACCTGCACATCGCGAGGAATCCGGTTAGCTCCGCAGAGAACGTGAAATATAAACACGTACTAAATTTAATGCCTTCAGCTAGGCATAAAATACATACAAGAAAGAAATTGAGAATTCATAAGTGCAACTCAGAATCAAAATAAAATTATTGCTTCTGAGACCTGCCAACAGAAGATGTCCACAGATGTGGACTAGATTATGATGTAGACCCTTGCCCCAGGGTCGAGTGGTTCTCAGGTTCTGGATGAAAAGCACCAAAAATCGAAGGTTGTTGTGTTTTCAGGGCCGGGCCTGCGGTTAAGTGGTGTGCAACCCAAGACCAAAGTGTCAGACAACAGGTAAAGATGGTTCAATAGGTGCAGTTGTCCACTTAACATCTAGCTAAGAAAAATAATCAGTTATTTTGAGCTTGGGTTGCACGTGAAAGATATCATAAGGGTCCTCGTAGAAAGTACGTGGTTTTAGCTCAATAGGTACCCATAGATCCAAAATCAAACTTTCCTCATGTTAACGCGACTAGATCGTGTTTTAACAAATATTGCATTGTAATATAGACGAACTTTCCGTGAAAACAAATAAAGATTTATAACTCGAAAATCAGAATATCTGAGGTCGATCACAGGGAGAAATCTAAGTATTCCAAAACTTGGGAACACAACGTTTTAAATGAGAAGAAATGACTAGTTCAATGAGAGTGATATAGAAAGAAATTGCTCAAGGGAAAAAAAATGGGCGTTTGATACAATATCAGACGTCTTAAAGTATTTCTCAGACTTTGCTCTTCTTCAACTCCTTTTCTTCTCTTCCCTTGCTGCTTCCGTTCCTCTTCTTTTTCTTCGCTTTCTTGCTTCTTTATCTGCCGCTTGATCTCTTTCTTCTTCCCTCTGCCTTCAGCTTCTCTTCTTCTTCTGCTTGTCCTTACCTTTCTTTATTTCTCTGTGGGTCTTCTCCTTGGTTCTACTTTCTCTTCTTCTTCCTTCCTTGGTTCTGTTTCCCTTTGGCCTCGCTTCTTCTTTTCTGCCTTGCCTTTCTTTTTCCTCTGCAGAGCCTCCTTCCTTCTTCTTCTCCTTCGCTTGTAGTAGCTAAGTCCCTGCTTCCTGCACACAAGCACACAGCAAAACCTACTCCCCTACCCTTCCCGGGCGTCTCTCTCTCTCTGTATATCACTCTTTAGCATGCTCTCCCAGAGCATGGTAAACGGGTCGGGTCGCGTGCCCAGGTCTAGGGGCACTAGCGTGGGTGTGGTGTGCGAGGAGTGCTCAGGATGGTGTCGGGTCGGGTCGTGCCAGATTCGTGTGATGAGTTCACAGACGAGGCACAGTGATTAGGTGAGGGACCTTACCCCAAGTGTAACTGGAGGCAACGAGGCAATAACACAAAAACAATATAAAGGATTCACGCGCTTTGTGACTTACCGAGGTGGGACTAATGCCCACCACTCTTTCTTGCGCGCCCGCAGCAGACCGTGCCTTCAATTCCCACAACTGCAGGCTTTGTGGCATCACTTGCTGGGATGACTGGGTTCGCAAGACCTTCCCATGTTTGCTGCACCTGGAACCCTGAAGTCACGCAACCTGGAGCAAGCAAGTAGCTTCCTCGACTCACCGCTAATGGCTTCCGGAGCTCAAAACCTGCCTGACACAACAAGGGCCTTGCAGCTCAATCAGATCACAGGGGGACCTTCACCGTGTCACGGCGAAGGCGAGGTGCTAGGTGGTAGGCTGCGGGGCTGCCTAGGCGTGCGTGCCTAGGTCGCTCTGTGGCTGAACGGATGGGCGTGATCAGGGGGCTATTGTGGCGGTGTAGAGGGACTGTGGTTGAGTGGAGGGTACTCAGTGAGGTGAGGCGGAGGTTATGCGATGGTCGGCGAGACGTGTGGGGCTGCAGAGCGACGAGAGCATCTTGCCGGAGGGTGGCTGAAGATGAGGAAGGTGGCGGTGGACAGGGATGGTTGAGGGGCGGTTGTGTGAAATAAAGTGAGGGAAATGAAAGAGTGGAAGATGGGGAACTTATCTGGACTGTTGGGACTGAAAGGGGGCAGCGGAGTCAGATGGGTCGTTTGTGCCGTCGTTGGAGAAGACAACCCTAAGGGAGATAACGGCGACGAGGAGGAGGTCAGGGAGGCATGCACTTGGTGCAGTGCGACGTGGGAGGATGAGGCGGAGTGGACTCTGCTGCTAGTATGGCAGCAGAGCGACGAGAGGGAGGAGAGGTAATCGCCGGAGCTTGCGGGTTTCTTGGTTGGAGAGAGGAGAGATGAAGTTTGGAGGGTTCTACGGCCAAAACAAGTCTGAGAGATTCGCAGAGGATCGGAGGTCCTTTTATAGGTGTTGGTCGAGCTTCTGGTGCGTGGCAGCAAGGCTTTATCCACCGTCGTCTCACCGAAGAAGGAAGGTGGTTGGGATCCAAATCTTTCGTGCGTTCGCACGAGAGATTGGACAGGAATCAGAGATTGTGATCGAGCTCAAATGGAAGGGGATTCCTCAGAGAATCTCCCTTCCAATTCTGGGAGGAGATCTCTGAGGGATCAGGGAGTATCCCCCTGCCTTCCTCGCCAGAGAAGGATTCCTCCCCATTAATGGCGGAGGGACCTGATTGTAAGATTGGCGAGAAAGCTAGGGGGTTTATGTGATGGTTTTCAAAAGATAGGGACAAAAATGTGATTGGGTGTATTAAATTGCAAAGTAGGTCAAGATGACCTCCCCTTAGGTCCAAATTTTGGTACAAACCTAATTTGGACCTAAGGAATCCAATGGTGAAGTTGGATTTTAGGTTTGACCACGTTTGACTGGACATTTTGCGTAAAAACTCAAATTAGGTCAATCGATGAGCTAGGACCCTAATCTAGGTCAAACTAGGTTGCAAAGGCCAAATTGAATGTTATAAACCCTAGGGGATACTTTTCCATGAATTTTAGAGGGTTTACTTGATTTTTATCCTGACCGAAACCTTGTTACATTAAGCGGGTCTGTTTTAGGGTTACTAGATGTCATTTAATTCCTAGATTGCACATGAACCCATTTCTGATTGAATCAACCCACTTTTTATCTCATTTAGATCATTTGACCTATGTTTTGTCTCTGAGAAATCTCCTTCATGTACTGCAATGGTAAAATTACAGTTTTAACCTTTATTTCATGTTTTCTTCTCAGAACACTTATTCCTCCAATTAAGCCCTCTTCTAAGTCATGTAGGAGCTTTTATTCTCTTTATTAGGTCAAAATGAGCTAGTTATGGCTCATGATGAGGCTCTCATCATACCCTCATGCCTAGCTTTTGCTAGTCCTTTAGCAAAATTTCAAGGTCTTAACTTCTGTTCTTGACCCTGAGTGTCTGTCATCAATTATGATTAGTGCTTCTCTTTTTTCTTTTGTGATTAGGTCAGAATGCCGATAATAGGCCTAGAGGTACTCAAGTACCAACCAAAATCTGGACCTGACCCGCTTTAGCCTCAGTCCTCCACAAAGGTTTTTAAGGCCGACAGAAACTAACCTAGGGTTTGTTGGACTGCGTGGTTAAAGCACCCGTGCTTAAGACATTTTTAGCCTAGGTTCAATTTGCAGTGTGTTTTTGCAAGAGAGAGACAGAATATTTATTTGTTTAGAGAGCTTTATCTCTCTTTTCTTTTTATTTCTAGCCTCGGATTAGCTTCTCAACATGGTCTGTATTGGATTCCTCGTCCCCATCATCAATCCTCAAGGGTCCCTGGCTATCGAGATTTCGAGATAATCCCGCCTGACCGGTCGATCTATCGCTTTTAAGTCGTTTGTAGTTTAATGTGGTGGAAAAATCGACTAATCAATTTTTAATAAGAAATAACCACTCGCAGAGGAGCGGGTCGTATCCACAGGGAGGCAATAACGTATTAAAATTCGCGCCACTTAAAAATGTTTGTTCGGAGTCAATTTGGACAAGAACCAAGCCAAGATTGCCTTTAGATTAAGGTTTAAGCAAGAAAGAATGCTGAAATGGCAATTATGAGAAACTACAGGATATTTTCCGCAATGCAGAGTGAATAGAATATGATTAAAATGTGGCAATGGCAGAAAATGTAAATTTTAATTAACGTTTTACTGTAGCAAAACAGGGGAATTTTTCCCCGTTGTCTTGCGCGACGAGGAGCCGATGGCCGGGCGCGGGAAGCTCGGAGGAGGTCCCTTGGATCAAGGGCTTCGAATCGGTGGTGGCGGCGAGTCGCGCGGCGGTCGGAGGTGGCCGGACGAGCTCCGGCGGAGGTGCTGCAGCCGGCAGCTTGCGCAACCTGTTGGTATGAAGTACGCCGCCTGCTGCTGCTGCGGGGGTGGCTGTTGCGACTGGCGTGTGCGGCTGGCGTGCGTGGTGGTCGGTTGGGCGGTCTGCAGGCGGTTGTGCGTGGGTGCGCGGAGGGTCTGCAGGAGGGTGCGCGGTTGTGCGTGGGCGGTGGTCTGCAGGAGGGCGCTTGCGCGGTGGTTGCAGGCGGTTGGCGTGTGCGGTGGAAGCTGGCGTGGGCGGAGGGTCTGCAAGAGGGCGCTGGCGCGGTTGTGCGTGGGCGGTGGTCTGCAGGAGGGCGCTCGCGCGGTGGTCTGCAGGCGGTTAGCGTGTGCGGTGGAAGCTGCAGGCGGCTGTTGGAGGATGCTGCAGGCTGGTCTGCAGGCGTTGGAGGAGAGCGCGGGCTGATCTGCAGGTGTGCGCAGGTCTGCAGCCGGTGAGCGGTGGAGGGTGCAGGCGGTCTGGTGGCCGGTTGGAGAGTGCAGGCTGAGGAAGTGGAGGTGAGCGGGTAACTTCAGACGTCTGGGAAATTTCCCAGACGTCTTAAGTTACTGAGAGGGTGGTTGATCAGTAGCTCGGTGGTGGTGGTCTGCGACGATGGCGAGGGAGTTGCACGCTAATGTGCTCACGGTAATGCAGGCGAGCTCCGGATGGCGGTGTGGCCTGTCACACCACACGCCCACGGTGGTGGAGACTCGCCGCCACGGTAGAGGCCGGCAGTATGGAGTGGAAGAGAGAGGTTCTCTCTGCACAGTGGTGGGTCGGTGGCGGAGGCCTCCTGAGCTCGGCTGCCTCCGTGCTCCTTTTGTAGTGTCTTGAACAATTTTGAAATCAGCCGCCGACCAGATCCACCACATCCGCTCCCCCTTGAATGGCTTCATCACTGCAGCAGCCGGGCGTTGGAGCGGCAGCCAGCCGTTCTGAAAGAAGACGAATAAAGAAAATATTATTAAAATATTAGGGTTATTTATGTATAGACCCTCAACTTCTATGTTAATAAAAACAATATACCTAATTGGTTATCTAATTAGATGAATGCTATTCTAAGCTAATTCTAAATGCACTTAAGATATGAATGCAATGTATGGATTATGTAATTAGATTAAAACTATGAATTAATCTATTTACATCCTAATTTATACTAAATAAATGTTAGAATTAACCTAATGTGTAGGCACTTAAATACTTAAATAGCCCACAACTATGGGCTAATCAAATACCCCCATGCCTAGTTTTTGCTAGTCCCTAGCAAAATTAAGCGAAACCTAGCACTCTAAGTAGACTAGTCAACTCACTTAGTCTTCCTTCAGAAGCATATTAAGTTCAGGTTCTAAACCCAAGGTTCCTAAGTAGTTGCTAAGTTACAGACTAGGTCGGCTAAAGACGAGTTGCAAGCACAAGTTTCCCTGATTTCTGACTCTACCCTAAAGTTTATTGATCCCTGAGATTAAAGCATCCGTGCTTATGCATTGGTCCGAGTTATTTGAGTTAAAGGAAAATTTTTTATATATACACCCCTTCTTTTTTTTTTTTTTTTGTTTGTTTGTTTGATTCTTCTAAGTCTAACCTCAGATCAGCTATCAATACGGTCTGTGTTGGATTCATTGTCCCCATTACCATACCTCAAAGGGTGCCTGGCTTTCGATGCTTCGAGATAGCACCGCCCATAACGACCCCAAGAACTCCTGGCAATCGACACTTCGAGATAGTATCGCCCATGGATTTCTTAAGCGAATTCAGGCCTATGGCAATCGGCACTTCGAGATAGGGCCGCCCATGGTACCTGAACCGCGCAATGCGCTTACATGCCCCCAGTAGGATGGATATCCTAAGAGACAAGCGCCAAGGAGGTAATATGTTACCATCGCATCCTCAAGGTGAGTATATACTCCACCTCTCCTGCGGCGGGAACTCTTCCAATCAAAATGTGTTTTCAAGCCTTTCTTAAGTCAAAACTAAGAGAACCAAATCTCTTTTCAGAAATTAAGTTAATTACCAGACCAAGTGTGAAAAATTTGGATGCTTGGGTTACAAGGACCCGTAAACCAAAAGGTAGAATAAGACTCCAGGTACTACCCCACCTTTTAACTCAAACCCTAGCTTCCCTTCCTCAACCTCTTGAAGAATGGTCCGCAACTTAACTCCTACTTAAGTTTTTAAGTCCACAAAGGACCCTAAAGGTCTAAAGCTAGTAGCTTATTTAGCTTCTAAAGTTTGACCCTAGAATTAACTTAGTCTACGCTAGAGTTCTGATTTGCTTAAGAATGCAGGACTTAGCCAGTTAAGCTCAAAACTTTTTTTTTTTTTTTTATATGTACAAATGTATGCAATTATGCTATGTATATCCCCAAGTACACCCCCCCATGCCTAAAATCTGCAATGTCCTCATTGCATAGAAGGATATTACCTGGGTCAAAGCTGGGCTGAATAGCCGAAGAACCTGCAAATCAGGTTCAAGAATTGCAGAAATAGGCCCTAAAAATGAGCAAAGCAAAGTTGGCCTAGAAAATAGGTAACCTAGGATGTTGGCGAGCTGATGATGAATCCCGATAGCAAATGCTCGCCCAACTAAAATGGGAATGAAATCTTCCCAGGTCACCAGAAGAGGTTCTAAAGGATAAACAGTTAAAATAACCTCCAAAGGGGTAGGGGTAGGATGACAAGGATCCTCCAAAAAGAATGGGGAAGGAATGGTATAGAGATAAACCCCCAGGGTAATGGACTGATTAAAGAAATCATCAATCCATACCCGATACTCCATTATAGAAAATATTGGTCTGTTAAGCCCCCTAGTCAGAACAAAAATGAGCAATTCTCTAAGGCAAGGATCGTCTAGGGTGTCCAAGTTACGAGGTTGTGGGATGGCCATAAGATCTAGGTTGGGTTTAATCAGCTTGGTGTCCATCCCAAACACTCTTTCTAAATCCTCAATTTCATCCCTAACATTCCTTGCACCATCACGTGGATCTTCCTGCTCTTCATCAGGAGTCACAATTTCGCTTTCAGATATAAGAGAATCAGAGGGTGACTTCGAAGTGAATGAAGGTAGGTTGGAAGCAACAGATCTAGGGATTATCCTATTAATGTCATCCCCGGGTTTTTGTTCTTTACTCAAATCTTCCTCGGAGTCTATATGTGAATCCACATAAATCTTAGAAATTGCTTCCAAATTTTCCATCATTTTATCATGAGGAGAAATATCATCAATGGGTGTGCCAAGGAAACCTAATTTGGTCAAATTTGTGACATCCTCAGGGGCTAACTCTTCAAATAAGACATAATCACCCTTAGTGTCACTCCAAATCTTGAATGTAGGTTCCTCATATAATTCATCTTCCTCCTCATCACACAATTCATCATGTACCCGAGGTCTAGAATCATTTAATATCTCAGCAGATCCCCTAGGGTGCTCTATCTGAGGTAAATTATTTACATTGGATACATCAGACTCCTCAGATAGGTCAATTTCTTTAGGGTTAGGTTCCCTAAGGGTGGGTTTGAGTTCCATATCGTGATCAGAAGGGAGGGTAGGATTAACAACTTGACTTTGACCCACTTCATCAAATGTCACAAAAATACTATCATCTGGGTCGAGGTCTTCCAATGGTACCATCATTCCCTTCTTTTGACTCCAATATAAATCAGGTGGATACTCAACCTTATCATCATCTTCCTCGGGTTGCCACCATTCTTCATCCAATGCATAGCTACTTTCATGTGTATTTTCCTCCCACCTAAAGTGTAGATCTCTCAAGGAAGTGTCATCTAATGGGGAGGTTTCAAAATCGATCCTCGAAAAGTAGCTATTCTCCCCAGAATTTCCCTTCAACTTAAAGTGTAGCTTTCCCACGGGAGATGCATCTATTGTAGAGGGGTGTACGTCATCGTCAATGGGGCAGATTGGGTGGCTAATTTCATCTCTTTCTTGTTGGCCTGCTCTCAAAGATTCTCCTAACAATTCACTCATTTCATTTTGCATTTTCTGTATTTCCATCTTCAAAGAGGAGAGGTCATTTCTATCATAAGAGAAGTCAGGCTCAGGCTTATAGTACCCAGGAGTGTTTGTCCAACCATTATAAGTTTTCAGGGAGGGTGGGTTGGGTATTTCTTTGGTATGTGGGATATTGGGCAAAGCAAATCTCGCTCCTGAGTTCTGCTCACTAATTTGGGGCTTAACTAGGCCAATACTCCTATAATAGGAGTAAAACGGATCCCAATGATTGTCATTATGTCCATCAAGGAATGGACCATCTCGGCGTCTGGGATCGAAGGATGCAGAGTGGGGGTGAGGGTGTGGGCAAGATGTGAAAGGATGAAAATCAATGTGGTCCATTCTAACTCACACTTCAATCAGAATTCCCCAAACAAGACACAATTCAAAAAGGACCTTTTAGGTCTTTCCCAATTTAGACTTTTGATTTTAAGTCAGATTGCAGGTGACAATACAATTTTTTCAATCAATTTACGCACCTATTGTCGACCTACGGCTCGCCTAAAAAGACCTAGTTGGAGCTTAGGTGTTCTTCCCTAAATCTCAAATGGTCAAGTAAATCCAAAGACGGAAGATCGAGGGATGCAAGTAGGCCTAAGCCTTCCTTTGAAGCTGTGCTTTCGCGGTGCTCCTCAACTACCCCCAAAAATCCGTGACAGGGTATCCCCCTCTTTGGATTTACAAAACCTTTGATCTCAAGTTCCGAACACTTCAAAATCCAACGAAAGGAGGGCTCTTGTCCTAGTATTTCCAAACCTAAGGAGTGTCTAGAAACGTGCCATGGTGCAAGTGAAATAAGTGTGCATACACCGTCAAAGATTTTGAACTTTGAATCGCACGCCAAGTTTGAAAATCAAATCCTTGGTTTTTAAAATGTCCTTCCTTTAATTAGTCCTTTTTCTAAAGAAAATATGTGACCACTTGTTAGATTTATTCAGTACAGATTAGGTGGTCTTCGCATTAAATCCCAAATGCAATGCGTGATCAAAAATAGGATGCAAAGTAAGAGAATGCGTACCTTGCCTCCAGCGATCTTCGATGCAAAAATGCACGCAATGCAGAAAAGCAAATCTAGAGGCTACTCATACAGACCTAAATGGTTCGTCCTAGGGCAGGCAGCTTCTAGCAGGCAGCTCGTTTTTTTTCTTTTTCTGTTTTTTTTAGAACTACTTATGCACAAGCAAATAAAAGTAATAATAAAAAAATAATAATAAACCTAAATATAAAGAAAAGGGAACAGGCTCCCAAAAATTACCCAACACGGGTCCAAAACAAAATCAGGGAACAAACCCTCAAAATATGCCCCAGAACAAGGGTTTCAAACTAACTGTAATGAAAAATTAAGTCTTCAGTCTTAATTCTATTCTAATTAAATTAGCGATTCAATACAATGGTGTCCGTCGCGTCCTCGTCCTTCTCCTCTTTTCAAAATTGCTTGTCCACTTCTCGTCTGGCGACGTCAAGGGTCGCCTCTCACAGTGGCTGATTCTTGCACAAAATTTCTCGCACAGAAAAGAAAATAATAGATGGTCAAATCTCTGTGCAATTGACAAATAATCAAACTAAAATTAGGCGAAATTATTACGTCTGTTGCCTCCCCGGCAACGGCGCCATTTGACCGATCGATCTTTCGCTTTTAAGTCGTTTGTAGTTTAATGTGGTGGAAAAATCGACTAATCAATTTTTAATAAGAAATAACCACTCGCAGAGGAGCGGGTCGTATCCACAGGGAGGCAATAACGTATTAAAATTCGCGCCACTTAAAAATGTTTGTTCGGAGTCAATTTGGACAAGAACCAAGCCAAGATTGCCTTTAGATTAAGGTTTAAGCAAGAAAGAATGCTGAAATGGCAATTATGAGAAACTACAGGATATTTTCCGCAATGCAGAGTGAATAGAATATGATTAAAATGTGGCAATGGCAGAAAATGTAAATTTTAATTAACGTTTTACTGTAGCAAAACAGGGGAATTCTTCCCCGTTGTCTTGCGCGACGAGGAGCCGATGGCCGGGTGCGGGAAGCTCGGAGGAGGTCCCTTGGATCAAGGGCTTCGAATCGGTGGTGGCGGCGAGTCGCGCGGCGGTCGGAGGTGGCCGGACGAGCTCCGGCGGAGGTGCTGCAGCCGGCAGCTTGCGCAGCCTGTTGGCATGAAGTACGCCGCCTGCTGCTGCTGCGGGGGTGGCTGCTGCGGCTGGCGTGTGCGGCTGGCGTGCGCGGTGGTCGGTTGGGCGGTCTGCAGGCGGTTGTGCGTGGGTGCGCGGAGGGTCTGCAGGAGGGTGCGTGGTTGTGCGTGGGCGGTGGTCTGCAGGAGGGCGCTTGCGCGGTGGTCTGCAGGCGGTTGGCGTGTGCGGTGGAAGCTGGCGTGGGCGGAGGGTCTGCAGGAGGGCGCTGGCGCGGTTGTGCGTGGGCGGTGGTCTGCAGGAGGGCGCTCGCGCGGTGGTCTGCAGGCGGTTGGCGTGTGCGGTGGAAGCTGCAGGCGGCTGTTGAAGGATGCTGCAGGCTGGTCTGCAGGCGTTGGAGGAGAGCGCGGGCTGATCTGCAGGCGTGCGCAGGTCTGCAGCCGGTGAGCGGTGGAGGGTGCAGGCGGTCTGGTGGCCGGTTGGAGAGTGCAGGCTGAGGAAGTGGAGGTGAGCGGGTAACTTCAGACGTCTGGGAAATTTCCCAGACGTCTTAAGTTACTGAGAGGGTGGCTGATCAGTAGCTCGGTGGTGGTGGTCTGCGACGATGGCGAGGGAGTTGCACGCTAATGTGCTCACGGTAATGCAGGCGAGCTCCGGATGGCGGTGTGGCCTGTCACACCACACGCCCACGGTGGTGGAGACTCGCCGCCACGGTAGAGGCCGGCAGTATGGAGTGGAAGAGAGAGGTTCTCTCTGCACAGTGGTGGGTCGGTGGCGGAGGCCTCCTGAGCTCGGCTGCCTCCGTGCTCCTTTTGTAGTGTCTTGAACAATTTTGAAATCAGCCGCCGACCAGATCCACCACATCCGCTCCCCCTTGAATGGCTTCATCACTGCAGCAGCCGGGCGTTGGAGCGGCAGCCAGCCGTTCTGAAAGAAGACGAATAAAGAAAATATTATTAAAATATTAGGGTTATTTATGTATAGACCCTCAACTTCTATGTTAATAAAAATAATATACCTAATTGGTTATCTAATTAGATGAATGCTATTCTAAGCTAATTCTAAATGCACTTAAGATATGAATGCAATGTATGGATTATGTAATTAGATTAAAACTATGAATTAATCTATTTACATCCTAATTTATACTAAATAAATGTTAGAATTAACCTAATGTGTAGGCACTTAAATACTTAAATAGCCCACAACTATGGGCTAATCACCGCCCATGGCAACCCCCAGAACCCTAGCTTTCGAGATTTCGAGATAATCCCACCCATGGCGTTCCGTGGCTGAATTCAGACCCTGGCGATCGACATTTCATGATAATGCCGCCCATGATATCTGAACCAGCAGAGTGCTTACATGCCCCTCGTAGGATATTTAAATATCCTAAGAGACAAGCACCGAGGAGAAGATATATTGTTACGCATCTTCGAGGGGAATTTCCTGCCTCTCCGCACTGGGAACTCGTCCAAATCAACTTGTGTTGATCGGCCGCTCCTAATCTAGGTGACTTTTTCAGAACATTAAACGCTTTTGCGTAATTTGGATATTTATGTGCACTGAACCAGACTGTGTGTGAATTTGGGGTGCTTACGTTACTGAATCCCGCAAATCTAAGGTCAGTTAACGAGACCAAATACTTCCTAAGCCTTAGACCTAATACTTAAGCTTCGCATTTTCCCCAACCTCTTGAGGATTATCCAGATTTTAGCGGATACGTGAATTTTTAAGCTAAAGAATCTAGCCCAAGAGGCCTAAGACCGATGTTCCCGCTAATCTCTTGTTATGTCACCTTAGCACTTTTTTCTTCTTTTTCTCTTTTCTTGATCTGGTCTAGAACTTCAGTTAATCCCTTAATCTTTTACTAATGACTATTTCTTTTCTTTTTGTTATTCATTTTGTGCTCCTTTTTTGGCATTTTACTCTTTTCCTCCTCTCATTTGGTATGGCCCTGAATTGTTTCTCCCCTCCTTCAAGTTTTTTTTTTTGAATTGAAATCCTTTCTTGATATGAATTTTCCTGACATTTTGCACTTTCATACCCTCCCATGCCTAAGATTTGCAATGTCCCCATTGTAAATTAGGTGGGTTCGATTTCAGCTTAGTTCATGCATTAGGACAGGTGTTTGGTGAGTGAATAGGTCGAAGGACTTGTTGCGAACGATTTCTAATCTCAGGTAGGGGTACCTGAGGTGAAGTCGGCTATTCTAATGGATGAACCCTAAAGTGCAATATGAATTCCGCATAGAAATGTCAGAAAAGGTTTTGGGTTTTTCAAAGAATGACGGGTTGCCTCCCGTTAAGCACAGAGTTTTATGCCATCGGCTGGGCGCAATGAGCTCAAGGGGAATGGAGGGTAAAGGATGACTCAACCAAATTTGTATCGGTCATGTCAATGAATGGTTTGAGTCTCTGACCGTTCACAACAAAGGGTTCGGAATCGTGGGTGAGTGGGCTGATTTCAATAGCTCCATTTCCAAAGATTTGTTGGACTAGGTAGGGTCCGACCCACTTAGATCGTAGCTTTCCTAGGAATAATTTGATTCGGGCATCAAAGAGTAAAACCTTTTGACCAGGATGAAAGATCTTTCTAGAAATGTGTTTGTCGTGAAAAGATTTAACCCATTCTTTGTAAATTCACGAGTTCTCATACGCGTCATGGCGTAATTCATCGATCTCGCTAATTTGAAGCCTTTTGTGGGTTCCAGCCTTGGAAAGATCTAAATTGCAATTCCGTACTGCCCGATAGGCTTTATGCTCCAATTCGACGGGGAGGTGACATGCCTTCCCGTACACAAGTCTGAAGGGAGACATTCCTAATTGGGTCTTGTGGGCGGTCCTATAGGCCCACAATGCTTCCGGAAGCCGAGAAGACCAATCTTTTTTGTCAGGTCGAACAGTAACCTGAAGGATTTTCTTGATCTCTCAGTTTGATAGCTCAGCTAGACCATTAGTTTGAGGGTGGTAAGGAGTAGAGATTCGGTGTGACACCCTGTATTTGGTCATCAGTGACCTGAACTGAGCGTTTGTGAAATGGGTCCCTCCGTCGGAAATTATTGCTCGTGGAAACCTGAACCTTGAGAAGATGTTTTGATGAATGAATTTGATAACAACTTTATGATTGTTGGTTCAGGTCGGAATGGCTTCTATCCACTTGGACACGTAGTCAACTGCGAGTAAGATGTATTCGAAGCCATCCGAGATCAGGAAGGGTCCCATAAAATCAATCCCCTAGATATCAAAAATTTCCCATACCAGGATCGACTATAAAGGCATCATGTCTCGATGGCTCATGTTGCCCAAAGTCTGGCAATGGGAACATGCCTTACAGTGATCGTATGCATCCTTGAAAATTGTGGGCCAGTAAAAGCCACATTGGAGGACTTTTGATGCGATTTTATGTCCTGAGAAATGTCCAGCGCATGCCTGGTCATGGAAAAATGAGAGTATGTCTTTGATTTCTACTTCCACGACACACCATCGAATTATCTGATCAGCACCAATGCGGAATAGATACGGGTCTTCCCATAGGTAATACTTGGCATCAGAATGCAATTTGTCCTTCTTGGCCTTCGGCCAATCGGACGGAATCTGATGTGATGCCAGGTAATTCACTATATCTGCGAACCATGGAAGGCCTGTACTGATATTCAGGAGGTGCTCATCAGGAAAGTGTTCTGTGATGGGTCCGGAAGGGTTAATTATTTCAGAAGGAAGTCGGGACAAGTGATCAGCTACCACATTTTGCTTTCCCGCTTTGTCACGAATCTCAAGGTCAAATTCTTGCAACAGCAAGATCCATCGGATTAATCGAGGTTTTGCATCCTTCTTTGCAAGGAGATGCCTTACAGCTGTGTGATCCGAGTATATGATAACATGGGAACCCAGAAGGTATGATCTGAATTTTTCTATGGCAAATACTACAGCTAGCAGCTCTTTCTCAGTAACCGTATAGTTACGCTGAGCTTCGTCCAGTGTTTTGCTAGCGTAGTAAATGACCACAGGTTTCCCGTCAATTTTCTGCCCCAAAATCGCTCCTACAGCGAAGTCAGATGCATTGCACATGATCTCAAAGGGTTGAGACCAATCAGGGGACTGTAGGATCAGGGCTTGGGTGACTCGATCATGTAGGATCTCAAATGCTTGAGTGCATTCCTTGGAAATTTCGAAAGGCACATCCTTGGAGAGAAGAGTAGCCAGAGGGCACGTGATTTTTGAAAAATCAGGGATAAATCGACGGTAAAAACGGGCGTGCCCTAAAAAAGATCGGATGTCCTTAATCGAGCTAGGCATAGGGAGCTTGGAAATCAGGTTAACCTTAGCTCGATCCACTTGGATGCCTTTCTCTGAGATTAAATGTCCCAGGACAATTCCCTCAGGCACCATGGAATGGCTCTTTTCCCAGGAAAGAACCAAATTCACATCAATGCACCGCCTGAGTATTTGGACCAAGTGTTGGAGGTAATTGTCAAATGATGCTCCAAAAATTGAAAAGTCATCCATGAAGACTTCCAGATAGTCACCTACCATATCTGAGAATATGGTAAGCATGCACCGCTGAAAGGTTGCGGGTGCATTGCAGAGACCGAAAGGCATCCTTCGAAATGCGTACGTCCCGAAGGGGTAGGTGAATGTGGTCTTTTCTTGGTCTTCTGGATGGATTGCCACTTGGTTGTAACCGGAGTACTCGTCAAGAAAGTAGAAGAACCTATTTCCTGCTAGTTTCTTGAGGATCTGATCAATAAACGGTAGTGGGAAATGGTCCTTCTTGGTGGAGAAATTGAGTCTTCTATAATCAATGTAGACTCTCCATAAGTTAGCTATTCGGGTAGGAATGACTTCTCAGGTTTTAGTCATGATGATGGTAAGTCCGACCTTTTTAGGCACCACCTGTATTGGACTCACCCAATGACTGTCGGAGATCGGGTAGATGATCCCTGCATCTAACCACTTTATGATCTCCTTTTTCACGACCTCCTGCAGGTTAGGGTTTAAGTGTCTCTGCATTTCTCTTGAAGGTCGTGCGCCTTCTTCTGTGTAGATTCGATGTGTGCAGTATGAAGGGCTTATGCCAGTCAAATCATCGAGAGTCCATCCAATGGCTCTACGATGTTGCTGGAGAACAGTAATCAAACGGAGTTCCTAGTCAGGTGTGAGTCGAGAGTTGATAATCACAGGAAACATCTGATTGGAACCCAAAAAGACGTACTCCAGATGCTCGGGAAGGGGCTTGAGTTCCATGACAGGATTGTCAGCAGCAGCAGGTGGTTCAGGGTTTGTATCAGGAACAAGGGTCAGAGTCATAGGTGTGTCTAGATCATGTTCGCACTCCTCTGTTGGGGGGTTTTGATTTTCTAGTGGTTGATCAGGGATAATCAGGTTGTCCTCTGTATGCGATTCATCAACCACGGCTCTGATATCACATATTTGCTCTATAACCCCGCAATTAATCCCTTGTTGGGCCTTAAAAATGTCAATCTTCAGAGTTTGATTCCCAAATTTTAATTCTATCTAGCCCTCTTCGCAGTTTATGTTGGCCCAAGCAGTGGCCAAAAAGGGTCTCCCTAATATGATTGGTGTGTCCCTTGGGTTCTCAGGTGCATCCATGTCCAGCACTATGAAGTCCACCGGGAAGTAGAAATCCCGTACCCTAACAATGACATCCTCGAGTATTCCTTTAGGTGACTTGATGGATTGATCGACTAACTGCAACATCACCTCAGTTGGTTTAAGTCTGGACTCTTCAAGGTGGTCAAGGAGGGATGTAGGTATTAGATTTATGGAGGCACCTAGATCTAGTAAGGCTCTGTCAAATTGGGTTTCACCAATTTTACAAGAAATCAGGGGAGTTCCAGGATCTTTAGCCTTGGGTGGGAGTTTACTCAAGAAGACAGAGCTGGCTTGCTCTGACAGTACGATCGGATTCCCATCCTTGGTTCGCGGCTTACATTTAGGTGTACATACGTCTTTCAAGAATCTTACGTAAGCCAGTACGTGGCGAATTGCATCCATCAAGGGGATGTTTATCTGGACCTATTCAAAGATCTTGACCAGATCCTCTTCGGGGCCACGGGTTTGGTTATCCTTTTTCCTTTGGTCAAGGCCTCAGGAAATGGAATCCTAGTTGGTTCCTTTAGAATAGGCCCAGGTTCTTGATCTGGGATAGTGGTATCCTAGATAACTATCCTAGGGTTTTGGCTACTACCAAGCTTGGAGTGGTTCGGATAATGTGGGTCTTGGGTTGTTTTACCACTATGTGTTGTTACAAAGTTTAATCCGGCCTAGTTTTGGTTTGGGTTTGGTAAGAGGGGTGGCTGCTGCTGAAATCCCACATAAGATGTCGAAGCTTCCATCCCGTCTGGTGATGGAGCAGTAGGGGCCTGATAAATCAAATGTGCGTGGCCTGAATTTGGATTCATAATGCGCCTCTGGGTCGGCACGTTATTTGGGTTTGGTAGAGGTTGCGAAGGAAGGGTGCCAGGTTAGCGGGAATTTGCCATCTGGGCCAGTTGGTTGCGAACCTCTGTGATCTCGTCCTTGTGCTATTTTTGCATTGCCGCATTCGTCTTTTGAATGTCAGCCAGTGCTTGAAGGATAAGAGTCATTTGATCCTGGTTTGGCCCAGATTGGTAGGTGGGATTGGGCCGAGGCTGAGGCGGCTGATATGGACGAGGGGCTTGTGGACAGGGGTGATATGGTGGTCTATGAGTATGAGAATTTCCCGTCCATTGAAAGTTAGGATGATTTCGCCATCCAAGGTTGTAGGTATTGGAGAATGGGTCATTCTGGATGGCGTTGAGGTCCTCGCAGTTCTGAGGAACCTCAGGAAAGTCAGAATACGAGGGTTTAGAGTTCCCCCAACTCGAGTAGAATGGATCGGAGGTCACTCCGGTTCGAGAGGCAGACGAGGGTGGATATGGGTCCATCCCCTTAACAGATTGGTGGTCGATGTTTTGCACAGTTTCCCTTGCCAAAGGTGGTCGTGCAAAAGAGTTCTGCGCAGAGGTGTCTTGCTGCAAATGCCAAGTTAGCTCGTCCACCTTCTTTTCTATGGTAGAAACCTTGTCCAACCGACTGGCCATCAGTTCTAGGTCGATGGAAGTGGACAGGTCCTGCATCTCATGTGCCCCTCTCAGATTCGTCGATGCGCAGGCATTCGTCCTGTCAAATAAGCCCATGGAGTCATTATTTATAGAGTTCTCGCACATGTTTTAGAGAATCTCCCACACCGTGTCCTCATGTTGACCCATGATGTTTCCTCTGCATGTTGCATTGACGAATAATCGAATGTCTTCACGGAGTCCCTGGTAAAAGGACTAGACTTGTTCCTATTTAGGAACTCCGTGATGGGGGCACTTTCACATGAGATCTAAGAATCGGTCCCACGCTTCGTGAAGAGGTTCTCCCGGCTGTTGAGTGAAATGAGTGATCTGGCAGCGCAAGGCATTCGTCCGGCCAATGGGGAAGAACTTTTTCAAGAATTCAGACTGAAGTTCCTCCCATGTGTTGATCGGACGGGTCTGAGTTTGATACCAATGGGTGGCCTTGTCCAGGAGGGAGAAAGAAAACATTTTCATGAGTAGGATATCCTGATTTTGGGGATCTGACTCGAAGGTATGGGCCAAATGCTTAAGTTGTTTAATGTATTGGAATGGATTCTCGGAGTTAAGCCCATGAAACTTTGGTATGGCATGAATCATATTGGGCTTCAGTTCAGAATCAGGACCTCCAATCGGGATTCAGACACGAGGTTCGATCACCACCGCAGCGGGATTATAGTGATCTCGCATCATTGGTTGCTGCGGTGGGTTTACAAAGTTTTGAAAGAGATCATTCAGGCGTTGAAGTTGGTGCTCAAGGTTGTTGTCCTCTTCAATGGGTTGTGCCATGATGGGAGAAGAAGGAGAACTTGGTTCTGAATCAGATGAAAGATTTATGTGGTGGGGTTGCTGCACAAACAAGGGCATTGAGGCTTGGCCTCGACGAGAATGAATTTCTAAAGGAGGTCTTAAGGATGGTCTTAAGGACCTCCTACCGAACATGCACCGAAGGATGTGATGAGATTAGAAGGTGCTGGACCCAATCGAGACACCTAAAAATTGTTGGGTGACTATAGAGGTTCGGGGCGGATGATACCCCTTAGTCAGAAAGGTCGTCCACTTGAGAAGTACCTGGGCAACCAGAGAGGGAGAGTCCTGCAAAGACCCCTACATGGTAGAGCGTCCCCACGAGTTACAGGGTTTCCCCCACCCGACCTCTCTTGTCACTGCGATTCCAGGTAGACCAGAATGGGGACCTTGACCTCTTAAGTCTACCTTTTTTACTTTAAGATCAAGGTGCTTAAGGTTCCACTTGAACTTTTAGGTCATTTGAGTGAAAAAGTGACCTAATTTTAAGGTTGGTTGACCCAAGGGATCAACTTCACCTCTTGTTCCTTTGAGAGCTTTTGGGTCCTTTCTTTTAGGGTTCAAATGGATTTAAAAGCCTGATTTGCTTAGGGTTTCTCTTGTATAGATCTTTTCAAATAAGGTTTAGGCACACCTCTTTTTGGAAAAACTTTTTTTTTCGTTGTTTAAAAGATGTGTCTCTAAAAACCCTAGCTTTGCAATCCTTAAGTTGGCTCTAGTTGGTCCAATTTAGTTGCCTCAAAATTTGATATCTAGGGCTCAATCAAGAAAGTTTTAGCCCTAGTTACCTTAGTTGGATGAGCAGTTAAAAATGTGTTGAAATGAAAATCAGGCAACTTTGATAAATTACTAAGTATGAAACAGGTAGCCCTAAGTTGATTCTTCTTTTGTTCCTTTTCAGACTTTGAGGGGGTTAAGAGAGAGGGTTAATGAAAATTACCTGTTCCTTGGTGTGTCTGTTGTGCAGCGGCTCTTCTTTTCTCTGCTTTCCCTGAGACAAGCACAATAAAGAGAGGAATTAGGTCAATATTGGATCAGAAGTTGTGATCAAAAGCTTTAGAAGTGCCCGTTGCTCCCTGGCAACAGTGCCAAAATGTTAACGCGACTAGATCGTGTTTTAACAAATATTGCGTTGTAATATAGACGAACTTTCCGCGAAAACAAATAAAGATTTATAACTCGAAAATCAGAGTATCTAAGGTCGATCACAGGGAGAAATCTAGGTATTCCAAAACTTGAGAACACAACGTTTTAAATGAGAAGAAATGACTAGTTCAATGAGAGTGATATAGAAAGAAATTGCTCAAGGGAAAAAAAATGGACGTCTGATACAATATCAGACGTCTTAAAGTATTTCTCAGACTTTGCTCTTCTTCAGCTCCTTTTCTTCTCTTCCCTTGCTGCTTCCGTTCCTCTTCTTTTTCTTCGCTTTCTTGCTTCTTTGTCTGCCCCTTGATCTCTTTCTTCTTCCCTTTGCCTTCAGCTTCTCTTCTTCTTCTGCTTGTCTTTACCTTTCTTTATTTCTCTGTGGGTCTTCTCCTTGGTTCTGCTTTCTCTTCTTCTTCCTTCCTTGGTTCTGTTTCCCTTTGGTCTCGCTTCTTCTTTTCTGCCTTGCCTTTCTTTTTCCTTTGCAGAGCTTCCTTCCTTCTTCTCCTTCACATGCAGCGGCTAAGTCCCTGCTTCCTGCACACAAGCACACAGCAAAACCTACTCCCCTACCCTTCCCGTGCGTCTCTCTCTCTGTGTATATCACTCTTCAGCATGCTCTCCCAGAGCCGGGCAAACGGGTCGGGTTGCGCGCCCGGGTCCAGGCGCACCGGCGTGGGTGTGGTGAGCGAGGAGTGCTCAGGATGGTGTCGGGTCAGGTCATGCCAGATTCGTGTGATGAGTTCACGGACGAGGCACAGTGATTAGGTGAGGGACCTCACCCCAAGTGTAACTGGAGGCAATGAGGCAATAACACAAAAACAATATAAAGGATTCACGCGCTTTGTGACTTACCGAGGTGGGACTAATGCCCACCGCTCTTTCTCGCGCACCCGCAGTAGATCGTGTCTTCAATTCCCACAACTGCAGGCTTTGCGGCATCACTTGCTGGGACAACTGGGTTCTCAAGACCTTCCCAAGTTTGCTGCACCTGGAACCCTGAAGTCTCGCAACCTGGAGCAAGCAAGCAGCTTCCTCGACTCACCGCTAATGGCTGCCGGAGCTCAAAACCTGCCTAACACAACAAGGGCATTGCGACTCAATCAGATCACAGGGGGACCTTCGCCGTGTCACGGCGAAGGCGAGGCACTAGGTGGTAGGCCGCGGGGTGACCTAGGCGTGCATTCCTAGGTAGCTCTATGGCCGGACGGATGGGTGTGATCGGGGGCTGTTGTGGTGGTGTAGAGGGATTGTGGATGAGTGGAGGGTACTCAGTGAGGTGAGGCGGAGGTTATGCAATGGTCGGCGAGACATGTGGGGCTGCGGAGCGACGGGAGTGTCTCGCCGAAGGGTGGCCGGAGATGAGGAAGGTGGCGGTGGATAGGGACGGTTGAGGGGTGGTTGTGTGAAATAAAGTGAGGGAAATGAAAGAGTGGAAGATGGGGAACTTATCTGGATTGTTGGGACTGAAAGGGGGCAGCGTAGTCAGACGGCTCGTTTGTGCCGTCGTCGGAGAAGACAACCTTGAGGGAGATAACGGCGACGAGGAGGAGGTCAGGGAAGCGTGCGCTTGGTGCGGCGCGACGCGGGAGGATGAGGCAGAGTGGACTCTGCTGCTATTATGGTAGCAGAGCGACGAGAGGGAGGAGAGGTAATCGCCAGAGCTTGCGGGTTTCTTGACCGGAGAGAGGAGAGATGAAGTTTGGAGGGTTCTACTGCCAAAACAAGTCTGAGAGATTCGCAGAGGGTCGGAGGTCCTTTTATAGGTGTTGGCCGAGCTTCTGGTGCGTGGAGGGTAAGCCTTTAGCCACCGTCGTCTCGCTGGAGAAGGAAGGTGGTTGGGTTCCAAATCTTTCGTGCGTTCGCACGAGAGATTGGATAGGAATCAGAGATTGTGATCGGGCTCAGATGGAAGGGGATTCCTCAGAGAATCTCCCTTCCAATTCTCGAAGGAGATCTCTGAGGAATCAGAGAGTATCCCCCCTGCCTTCCTCACTGGATAAGGATTCCTCCCCATTAATGGTAGAGGGACCTGATTGTAATATTGGCGAGAAAGCTAGGGGGGTTTATGTGATGGTTTTCAAAAGATATGGACCAAAATGTGATTGGGTGTACTAAATTGCAAAGTAGGTCAAGATGACCTCCCCTTAGGTCCAAATTTTGGTATAAACCTAATTTTGACCTAAGGAATCCAATGGTGAAGTTGGATTTTAGGTTTGACCACGTTTGACATGACATTTTGCATAAAAACCCAAATTAGGTCAATTGATGAGCTAGGACCCTAATCTAGGTCAAACTAGGTTCCAAAGGACAAATTGAATATTCTAAACCCTAGGGGATACTTTTACATGAATTTTAGAGGGTTTACTTGATTTTTATCCTGATCGGAACCTTGTTACATAAAGCAGGTCTGTTTTAGGGTTACCAAATGTCATTTAATTCCTGAATTGCACATGAACCCATTTCTGATTGAATCAACCCACTTTTTATCTCATTTAGACCATTTGACCTATGTTTTGTCTCTGAGAAATCCCGTTTATGTACTGCAATGGTAAAATTACAGTTTTAACCTTTATTTCATGTTTTCTTCTCAGAACACTTATTCCTCCAATTAAGCTCTCTTCTAAGTCATGTAGGAGCTTTTATTTTCTTTATTAGGTCAAAATGAGCTAGTTATGGCTCATGATGAGGCTCTCATCACCTCAGAATTAGCCTCCTAAATTTTTATTTCAACAATTCTATCCTCCAACATCAAGAACTCAGGCTCCAGGACCTCTAGCATATCATTCACCCCATATGATTCTCCCAAGTCCAGAAATCATGACTGAATCAAGATTGACTTGGGCATAATGATCTCAGAAGTCAGCTTTTCAGGGTGCAGATGAGGAATGGGATCATTAATTGAATCAGCAAGTAAATGAGGATTCGAATCCTCCATGTTTGCCCCAATCGAATCAAAATATTCAATGATTGGGCTATCAAATGGTTTGTCATGCTCCTCGAGCCCATTTGTCTCACTAAAACCATCTTCCTTAAGCTCAAGTGAGACTTCACCAAAAGATTCTTCACCCTCAGAATCAAGGAATTCATGATCCTCATTTATATATGTCTCAAAATCATATGTCATTTCATGGTCCGTGGAGACATATTTTTCGTCATTCCCTGGCTCTAGGATCTCGGGTGAGAAACTTGATTCATCCTCAAAGGGTTGCTCTAGCCCAACCTGGTCTTCTCCAATCTCAGAATATGTATCCCCCCCGACAGGTGCCTCAGCGGGTTCAGACATTGGCTCTCTTGAAGGGGGTTCATCTTGAGAATCATCCCAAGATTTCACTAGAGCAACCACAAATTTCATCCTCAACCTCGACAATTTCCCTTCCAATAAAGAACTATTAAGTTCATCAATCATTTTGATCATAGGCTCCAGTGCTTCAGTGCATGGTGTTGGCTGAGCTTCTAAAGATTATATAGTGTTCCTCAAATTGGCCAACACCCTATCCTGGATCTGGTTCACCTGAACTGACTGGTTCGATTTAGGCTTGGGTGGGTTTGCATTAAATCTAGGGGAGTCAAGATGTCGAGGTTCTCGAGTTCCTCCCTGATAGTAGGTCATCTTGGGTTGTTCAAAGAATGGTGGTGACCTATATTCAGCATAATTTTGGGGAGGGTAAGTGTTATAATCATCATATCCTTCATGGTTGTAGATCTGGTTAGGTTGATCATCAAAGGGTGGAGATCTATAATCATTGTAGCTTTGGGAAGGATAGTAATCGTACTCTTGTTGTCTAGGGTTAGACCCTGGACACTGATGTTCGGATTCGTATCCCCAATCAAAGTTATCCCGGCTAGTGGATGGGTAAATACAAGTCAAGTCGGAATAGTAATCATCTTGGGGATAAGTGTTGGTAGGAGGATAGGATTGGAAATGTGTAAAAGATGTGGAAGGGTGCATGGTGAAGTAATTAGGGAAATCAGAAGAGAAAGAAGCTCTGCAGTACAATTAATCAACCCTGTCCTTAGGTGGGTTAGCCTAAAGACCTACAGACTCCCAAGACTCTTCTTGAGATTATAAACGATTTGGTCTACTTTTATCCGGTCAATCAAACGAGTTAGAAGGAGGGACTGGGGAGAAGGTTCTTCCTTTGACTTGCGCCTTCAGTTCCTAGTGTAACCCCCAGCCGCGGTCGTTTGATGCTACTCCCCTACCTAGACATCAGATGGACTAGAAGAAGCAGATTAACATAAAAAAAATCTCAGTCTGAGCCGCGAAGAGTGAATCAATCCTTAAGGCCAACGTCTGATCAGTTTTAGTTAGGTTTGGGATGATCGTGCTCTTGGAATGTGATGGATCCTTTAGATGGGTTGTGCCCTTAATGATCAGTTAAAATGTATGTGCATGCACAACCAGGGTTTTCAAATAAGGTTATTTGATGATGTGTCTTTTAGGATTTAACCTTGTTTAGTAGCTTTTAGGGTTTAATTCTTAGATTGGTTCAATCAAGGTTTAGTAGAATACTCCAAGTTTTGAAGGCACGGGTGATGATATGTTCCTTTAAAAATCAAAAATAATGTGGAGTGCCTGGTTCAGCCCTAAGAATCAACCCTAAGTGGCAAGCTACTTGATGGATCAGTTTTAGATTGAGTGGTGCGGTCCAAACAGTTCAAGCAATTGGCCTATTGCACCACTTGATTAGGGCACACAAAAAGTCTTAACCTAATCAGATTTCTACTCACTTATGTGTGTGTTGAGTTAAGGTGTACCAGATCCACAAGTCAGATCTCAGTTAAGTGGTAGAATCGATGTGGAGTGATGTGCCTTAAGTGAGGAGTTGTGGGTGTTAATGTGTGTATTTTTTAGAAAATCCCACAAGAGAAGAGTTTTTTTTTTATTTTTTTATATATGTGGGGGTGAGATGAGTGGAGGTGGAAAACAAACAGCTAAATCTATCCTAGGTTTATAAAAAGCACCTAAGTTGATTTGGGTTTGAGTTATTATTAGTGTGGTGAAATGAACTAGTGGGTGGGGGGGAAACATACAGAACCTTCATCCGCACTTTCCTCTGATTTAACCTCTTTTGCCTACCTCGAAAGAGTACCTGCAATCATAGTAAGATCAGAGAAAAAGTGAGATAAAAGTTAGGTAAGGAAAAAAAAAATGTGAGAAAAATCAAAGAGCGTTGCCTCCCCGGGAACGGCGCCAAAATGATCGCACCTGTTTCGTGAGTTTGAAATCAGGGTTACAAGTAACCCGTCGTCGTAGTTGCAAAATGCGTGATGAAATAAAATTTATACCAAAACTCGAAAAGTGAGTTCCGGGTCGAACACGGGGTGGCGAACATTTGGTTTTATGAAATCCACGCTTCACTTTTATTTGTTTATTTCATTTTTATCTTTTCTAATTTTTTTGGTACTTTTAACAAGCAAGAGATTAGGTCGATGAATACTTTATCTACTTGCAAAAATATAAGATAGAGACAGAGAGAGAGAGAAACAATCATCTATTTATCAAGAATTGTTTGTTACAACTACGAAAGTAAAAAAACTACACTTCGAAAGCATAAAAAGATGGAAAGAGGTGAGAGAAATCCCCCTCGACAATTGCTCAGAGGATGACTCACTCTGATGTCACTTGGGGGAAGGTGGTGAGGAGAGGGATGAAGGAGGATGGAGCCGGAGGACGAAGGATGGGGTAGGACGGCGTCACGGCAAGGATCTTCTTCCCGAAGGGTGGTGAGGGGATGGCCACGGGATGCTCCACGAATGGGGATGAGGGGAGGGAAAACTATTTGATTTTCTACTCTAGAGGAGCATCCCGGGCTTGGGACAAGCTCTCTCTAGAGCCTTGGAGGTGGTGATAGGAAGAATGGAAGAGATGAAGAAAAATAGGAAGGTTAGGGGTCCTTTTATAGTGGAGGAAAGAATCAAATCCGTATATAGGATATTTAGTGACGGTCATAAATGTCGCCGAAGATCCACCGCAAACGTCGCTGAAGACAGCCCACACGCCCACCTGTTGTTGCGCTGTCGCGCGCTTGTGTCGTGCGTGCACGCGCGATATGTGGGCTACCTCCGCGCACACGCTGCGTTGCTCGCGCACCGCTGCGCTTGTGCGTCCGTGCCTTCGTGCTCGCGTGCGCACCTGCGCTGCTGTGCGCATGTGGTGGCGTGTGCGTTCGCATGGGCAGCCTGGGTTGCGCCACGTGGTGCAATCTGAGCCATCCATCTTCTTTCCTTTGTAGGAGATATTGCAGAGGTTGGATTGGGTCGATTTTTACGCCGTTAGGCTACGATCGTTGACCCGAATCTATCCGTGCGGTCGGATTTGTCGTTTGACGCTCCAGATTACGTTACCTGGTCCCTCGGCCGTTGATCTTCCTTGGGTTTTATAGGGTGCTACGGGACTTCGATCGAGGCGATTTCGGAGGTGTTAGACTCGGATCGTCATCTTAATCAGATTCGTACGGTCGGATCGTCAATCTGAGACTCCAGAATAAATATCATTCTCTCTTAATCATAAAAAGAATGTAATTAATCTAAATTATATATAATTACTCTAAATGTAGAATGATCACTGCAAGAAAATAAACTTTTAGCATCAGATATTCTCCGGCGGTTTATTGTAATTATCAATAATTCAAGGAATCAACGGCGGTTATATGAGACATGTCGGGATAGTGAAATTAACTCTATTACCGACGGTGTCAAACCGTCACCATAGCTAAAGTGTTGGTAAATAAAATTAAAAAACCCTTCTCCCTTACACGTAAGTCCCCACACCTCCTCATCCTTAAACTCTAAACTGACGGCCACAAAACCCTTCTCCCCTGCCTGCACAAAATCCTCCTCCTTCGTCGTCGATCTTCCCACGACGACAGCCCCATTACAACGCTTGCTTGCTGTCGTCGTTGTCCTCCTCCTCCGTCCTCCTTCACCCGTCGTGGAGATCTTCATCATCGTCCATCGGTTCCTCTTCCTTCGACATCCTCCATCCTTCGATCATCATCCTTCGTGACGGTGATGGTAACCCTCTTCCTCCATCCTTTTCCCCTCCTTCCCCGACCTTACCCCATGTGACGGTAACGATTTCCTATGTGCCAAGCGTGGGAGGGTTGTCCTTTTCTCCGGGTCATCGTTGCGTTTATTAGAACTCTGGGTGGGCACCTGGTCATGGATGGATGGTTGATTTCTTATCTATGCGTTATCCGATTCTTTGAGGACCCCCTCTTGTTGAGATCGATTTTTTTTTTTTGTCTTTTCTTTTATTTGGAGGTCTTTGGAGTAGGAACGTTTCGAATCCTCTTTCACCGGTCGAGGAAGGTTTTGGCCTGGAAAAGGGTAAAGTTGGATTCTTTTTTGGGTCGGTTGCGGGTGCTTATTCTTTTGCCTTTGCTCGAGGGCTTGAAGGTGGTGTTGAATAATATTGATTGTGGTGTGTCTGTTTTGCTTCAGGTTGTTGGGTTGGGAAGGAGATGGTCACGGGATGGGTGGCGAGTGGGGGACTAGAATCTTTGTTCCAGAAGCTGATGGTGGATGGTGGGGAGAGGAAGGTGGGGATGGGAGGGTGGAAGGACCTCCCCATGGAGCTGCTGCTGAGGATCCTCACATGTCTGGACGATCAGATGGTTATTGTGGTAGCTGGAGTGTGCACTCGATGGAGGGATGCTATTTGCCTGGGTCTCACCAGGCTCTCGGTTTCATGGTAATTTTTATTTGCTCATAGCTGTAGTTGCCTCATATCTTCTCTTCTTTAAGTAATTTTTCCTCCCCCTGTTTTGGTTTCCGTTTAATTTGGCCGATACGATTTGGTGCATGGTTTTATGTTCTATAGATAATTTTTCTTCCATGTGTTTTCTGATGTGCTCTGTGTGTAGTTAGTTTGGCAATATCATCTTCTTGAAGGGAAGGTAAGTGCACTTGGAATGGTGGGTGATAGGCACCCTCTGTAGTTTTCCAAGCATTGGCCTCATGCCTTTTTTCGGGGTGGGGGGTGGGGGGGGAGAGGGAGAGAGAGAGGAAAGCTATTTGAGATCAGTAGCCTTCCCAATTCATTAGCTGCCAAATCCTTTTAAGTAAGCAGCTATGAAGCTCATTGGCCCTACCATATAAATCTCTAGTCCATAATACCATGTTTTCCACATCATTGGCCATAATTCCAATTTTGGGTACTTCTGCATTTTATAGATAATTAAAGTTTCTTGATTGTGGTGATCAAGCATGTCTCTAATTATTGCTGTCGTTGCTGCTGGTCTAGGCATGGGCGTATCTGTTGAAGAAATGGAAAGGGGAAAGGACGGAATTTGAGGAGCCTGTCCCATGAGAACAAGTCATTTTATCTAATCGATTTAGGCTGGGTTATTAGTATGACTATAATGAATTTAATCGCCAATCAGAGTTGTTAATTGAGACAGAGAATCTAAATTCCAGACATAACTACATAAAAATATGCACAACTTGGGAATAAGGGGAAAAAATCTACTTGGATCTGCTGCCTTATACATCTACAAAATAAATTGCTTTCTTCATCTTGATCTTCGATAAGATAGGGCATGAAGAAAAGACCTTCTGTGATGCATTTAACAAATAATTTTCAGATAAGAAGAATGGGCTGATGTTGACAAGTGGCTTGGCCATATCTCAATTGCGATCAAAAGGCAACATGAAAGTCAGATCACAATGGACATCAAAACTTATTAAACATGAAACGATAAGACAGAATAACCAATCATTCCTGAACTTGGTAGTCATCTTTACCTAATCAAGGACTGGTGATCAATAGTGTTCAACTTGATATTTGCTCAAACCTTTAAAATAACACAATTGTAAATCTTGGATGCACACTCAAATTACTGTACTTTTCTTTTATCCAGAGAAAAATTGACCTTGTTGATTTGCAGATGTGCATGTGCTTTGTTAATGACATGTTAATATGTCATCAAATCCCAACTTACACTTCAACTTGGAGGAACAATGTGCTTTCTTTTTACTTAAAAATTGTGAGATCAGGCAGCATACGTCATGCCCAGAGATATTATCCAGTTGGCAATAATGACCTTTATTGTGTCTTTCATTTAGTTTTTTCGACACTGGATCCTTTCTAGAAAAGATGAAGCTTAACAAGATTTCTTGAATCAGTTTATGAAATGGAATATTGGTTCTGCTTTCGTATCATTCAATTAATTTATTGTCTGGATTTTGATCTGCTGCTCTTGTATTTGGTGCTGACACATCTTGCCTGCATCATTTCCAACCTAGCACATCTGATTTTCTTAGTTCCTTGCACAATCTAATTATTTGTTTGAAGGAACTTTTATGAGTTTCTTTTAACTGAGAAGAATTTAGTTTGTAAAAGAGCCCCCTCTTGCCGTCTTGAGTTATTTCTCAAACAAATGGAATGTGTGAACTCCCATCCAACTATTATTTGTTCACTCTTCCTAGAAAAGCAATGGTTTTATTGTTGGATGCATGTATCACTTTCTTTATTCCTTCCTTCATGTAGTATTCATCAATACAATATCTTATTTATCCATGTCCTTGCCAGAGAAAGGTGTCTAATATTTGTTTCTTTTGATTATAGGTGAAACAAAAATATGGACAATCTTTTATTGTCTCTTTCACCAAAATTGACAAAACTTCAAGTTCTAAGTTTACGCCAAAGTAAACCTCAATTACATGATGATGCGATTGAGGCACTTTCCAGTTATTGTCATGATCTATGCGACATAGACCTCAGTAAAAGTCTCAAACTCACTGATCGCTCATTTTTTTCCTTAGCACATGGATGTCCTGGTCTCACCAGGCTCAACATTGGTGGAAGTGTGTCATCCAGTGATTCTGCATTAGCATATTTAACCACACATTGTAGATGATTGAAGAAGTTAAATCTTTGCGGCTGTGTAAATTCTACAACAGGCAGGGCCCTTCAGGTATGGTACACCGGTGATGATGCCATATGAACTTACGCATAATTATGTAAATTATCTTGGCTGCTCTTCCCCATTATATTGATAGCCACCCCTGTCATTTAGGCAATTGCCCTCAACTGCACATAGCTGCAATCTTTAAATCTTGGTTGGTGTGAAAAAGACAGCGATAAGGGAGTTACTAGTTTGGCCAAGGGATGGCCTGACTTAAGAGCTTTGGACTTGTGTGGATGCGTTCTAATAACCTGGATGACATTTTATGGTTGACAATTTTGACAACTATATAGTAAATTATATAGATTGCTTCGAATTTTGATTGTTAGTAACCAAATGTCTCTGAATGCTGACTTTATGTCACCCTTCTCTTAGCACAAGTTACGTTTTCCGTAGTTAAGTCCTTTCTGTGAACTGTGACAGATCACCTAATATTCCAATCCCAACAACCATAACCTCCACATGCAAACTAACTTCCAGACTAATATAAACAATATCTTTTCCAGGAGCCAGCACTTCCATAAAATATCTCTAGAGATGGCTTAGCTCTATTGGGGTTTATGAAACTTAGGATGGCTGGGTTACTGATCCTTCTCAGGATCCATTTGACTTTCTTTGAACTTGGTGTTATGTTTAGCCTCATTTCATATATGATAAAAGTTTGTGGTGTTGTGTTCAGCCCCACATCTTCTACGATAAAAGTTAGCAATGAAGAGCGTGTATGTCTCTTGAGATGTGGTTTTCAATTCCATGGAATGGGTTAGTTGATTCCAAAACTCTCTTTGATTGTGTTTGCTGAATGTCTTCGGAGGCAAAAAAAGAAAAAGAAAATCCATGTAGCTTATCTTACTTAATGTGGTAGGAATTGTATTTGCCCTAATTTCGATTCTTCCATAATCATTGGCTACGTTGACATTGCAGATGACAGTGTGATAACACTAGCAACTAGGTGCATTCACCTGAGATCCCTTGGGCCTATATTACTGCCAGAACATAACGAACAAAGCAATGTATTCACTAGCTAATAGCCAATCAAAGAGCAACCAGAAGCTGCATAACTCAACGCCCTTGGGCCTCGACGAAGGGCCTGTGAGCCTGAATATCGGCCAGTGCACTTCCCTAACCGCACCCACTGTTCAGGTTGTGTGCGACTCCTTCCCATCTCTCCACATCTGTCCAGTGAAGCATTCCCTCATAATCAGCGGCTGCCTTGGTCTGGCCTCTGTGCACTGTGCATGTGCCATCCAGGCACATCGTGCTCGAGGGATGGCTCTATCCCACCAGGCCTACTAAGATCATTGTGGCTGCTGGAGGCTTGTAAACTCTGCTGGTTGCAAGGTGAAGTTCTCGTTGTGCTTTGGCTTTGTATGTGATCATCATGGGCTCTTCGAAATCAATGTTTCTCTTGCATGTGTATTATCTAGCTGCATGTATAATGTAATAAATCTTCCAGAAACCTCGAGACATTAGATATTAATGGTCATCCTTGACATATTAGGGGGGAACTCTTCTTTATTGCGGACCTTTGGAGCATGATAGTCGTGGGCCGTGGGTGCTTATTCTTTTTCCTTTTGCTCGAGGGCTTGAAGGGGGTTTTGAATAATGTTGATTGTGGTGTGTCTGTTTTGCTTCAGGTTGTTGGGTTGGGAAGGAGATGGTCACGGGACGAGTGGCAAGTGGGGGACTGGAATCTTTGTTCTAGAAGCTGATGGTGAATGGTGGGGAGAGGAAGGTGGGGATGGGAGGGTGGAAGGACCTCCCTATGGAGCTACTGTTGAGGATCCTCGCATGTTTGGTGATCGGATGGTTATTATGGCAGCAGGAGTGTGCACTGGATGGAGGGATGAATCTTGTTACTACATTTGTTGAGCATACACCATCACATTTTTGTCGTCGTTGTGACAATAATGATGTGTCCACTTGACATGATTCAGTAGATCCTTAGATTGATTTATCTATGTTGGAAATTATGTTGGAAACTATGTTAGACCATTTGGAAATTATGTTGAGGAACTTATATTCTAAAACTTCTATACATTTTATACTTTCATATGCTCAACTTTAATGTGTTCTAAATTTTATTTTGTTGGATTATATTGTTTGTATGTTATTATGTGAATGCTATGTGATGGAATGCATGTTTGGTATGCAGGTTATTATGTGAATGCTATGTGAGTTTCATGTTATTATGTGAATGTTATAGGTTTACATGTACATGATTGGTATATAGGTTATTAAGTGAATGTTATATTATATGATGGTATATAGGTTATGTTATAAAATCTACACCAGTGGTTTTTATCATTGTTGCTAAATGTTTTACCGATGGATTTAAAACTATCGTCATAAGTTATACCGACGGTTATATAACCCATGGTAAAAAGTTACATTTACCGGCAGTTGTCAAACCCTTGGTAAAAGGTTACATTAACTAGCAGGTAATAAAATCGTTGGCAAAGGTAAACATTTGTCGACGGTTCGTCTTTGCGTCGATTTTCAATATACGTCGGCGGTTCTTGTCAAAATTGATGGCAAGGATCTTTGCCAATTGGGGATTTGCCGTCAGTTCTTAGCGACGGTTTTATACCATTTGCTGACGATTTTGAACCTTTGCGAAAAGGTTGATTTCTTGTAGTTGATGCATGCTATGCAATATTTATAACATGAAATACAAATCTAAGCCTAGGAGCATGCATGAATAGGCATTTTAACCTAAATAGATGTGTTTATATCATACTCCCATACCTATCATTTGCTAGTCCTTAGCAAAATTAAACTACATGCTATGTATAAAATCAAAATTAAGATTAGATCGTTTAAACCTAAGTCGTTTATTAATAATAGAAAATTTCAACTAAGGTCCTGAACTACGAAGACTCAACAGTACCTAGATGTCTGCCAGAATGTAGACTGTCTAAATCCTCACCTTATTTGAAAAGGGAAGGTACATTTTTTTATTTTTCTTCTTTTCTATTTTTTTTGTACTTTTGAAGTTTGAGAGTTCTAGGATAACTTTTTACGGCTACCCGACCCGTCCAAGACTCGAAAATGATTATAAGTGCTAAACATCTTATGAAAATTTGAAAGACTCACTAGGCGGTTGTTGAAACAGATTTCTGGTTTCTACGACCCTAGGTGACCTTACCTAAAGGTTTATCTTTTCGATTGGTAACTTTCTCCCTGCTTCTTTTATTTATGGGGTCAACACAAGGGGGAACCCAGTGTATATCTCCCCGATTTATTCTACTTCCTCACTTCTTTCATAAGTGTTTTAGGAATTATTACGCATTTTTTGTGAGCTGGGTTCTGGACAACTGGCCAATGGGCTGTTACCAATAGCAACTTGCCAGCCATACTCGTGCGATGAAGTGTGATTTTATTATTATTTTTTTCTCTTTTTTCTCTTTTTTTTCCTTTTTCTATTTTTTTTCTTTTTGTTTGTTTTGTTTTTTAAGTAGGTGGCTTCCCTGATCTAAGATTTACCTAAAGGCAGTACAATGAAAATGGTCTTGTGATTGGACTCTAGACAACTGGCCAATGAGCTGTTACCACCGACAACTTACCAGCCATACCACCCTAGGTAGTTCATTAGCTACCCAATTTTCGAAGAAACCGTTGAAAAGTGAGTCAGTGCAAAAGAATATGTGTAGATGCTTAGGCTTAAAGTCCCCCCAAATTAGAGGGCCGGTTGATAAGTCGTATACTTATCACCCCAATTTATTTACCAAATTAAAATGAATTTTAATTGACAAAGACTTGAGATTAAGTCCACATTCGAGTGGACACCCAGGCTAATTAAGCCTGAAGGCTTGAAGAGTCTAAGTGTTTAGGTCCTCTCATATCATTTCCTAAAGTTAATAACTTCTAGATGACTAAGTTTTCTTCTCCTAATTCTTATTTTTTTTTTATCTTTTCAATTTTTTTTATAAAGAAACTAAAAGAAATTCTACGGAGTTAACAAAATGATTTCAGGATTAAATATCCACCCCCTATGCTTAAATGATGTAATGTCCTCATTGTAAAAATAACATGGAAAGGACGGAGTAAATAGAATATCACCTGAACATCGTGAGGAATTTGGTCAGCTCCGCAGAGAACATGAAATATAAACACGTGCTAAATTTAATTCCTTCAGCTAGGCATAAAATACATACAAGGAAGAAATTGAGAATTCACAAGTGTGGGTCAGAATCAAAATAAAAATATTGATTCTCAGACCCGCCAACAGAAGATGTCCACAGACGTTGACAGATTATGATGCAGACCCATGCCCTAGGGTCGAGTGGTTCTCAGGTTCTGGATGAAAATCACCCAGAACCGAAGGTTGTGTTTGCGGGGCCAGGCCTATGGTTTAGTGGTGTGCAACCCAAGACCAAAGTGTCGGACAGCAGGTAAAGATGGTTCAATAGATGAGATTGTCCACTTAACATCTAACTCAGAAAAATAATCAGTTATCTTGAGCTTGGGTTGTACATGAAAGATATTATAAGGGTCTTGGTAGAAAGTAGGTGGTTTCAGGTCAATATGTACCCTTAGATCCAAAATCAAACTTCCCTCAGAATTAGCCTCCCAAATTTTTATTTCAACAATTCTATCCTCTAACATCAAGAACTCAGGCTCTAGGACCTCTAGCATATCATTCACCCCATATGATTCTCCCAAGTCCAGAAATCGTGATTGAATCAAGATTGACTTGGGCACAATGATCTCAGAAGTCAGCTTTTCGGGGTGCAGATGAGGAATGGGTCACTGATTGAATCATCACGTAAATGAGGATTCGAATCCTCCACGTTTGCCCCAATCGAATCAAAATATTCAATGATTGGGCTATCAAATGGTTTGTCATGCTCCTCGAGCCCATTTGTCTCACTAAAACCATCTTCCTTAAGCTCAAGTGAGACTTCACCAAAAGATTCTTCACCCTCAGAGTCAAAGAATCCATGATCCTCATTTATATATGTCTCAAAATCATATGTTATTTCATGGCCCGTGGTGACATATTTTTCGTCATTCCCTGGCTCTAGGATCTCAGGTGAGAAACTTGATTCATCCTCAAAGGGTTGCTCTAGCCCAACCTGGTCATCTCCAATCTCAGAATATGTATCCCCCCCGACAGGTGCCTCAGCGGGTTCAGACATTGGCTCTCTTGAAGGGGGTTCATCTTGAGAATCATCCTAAGATTTCACTAAGGCAACCACAAATTTCATCCTCAACCTTGACAATTTCCCAATAAGAAACTCACCCAGGTCCCTATCCCTAACACTTTGGAGCAAATCCAACAAAGAATTATTAAGTTCATCAATCATTTTGATCATAGGCTCTAGTGCTTCAGTGCATGGTGTTGGCTGAGCTTCTAAAGATTGTATAGTGTTCCTCAAATTAACCAACACCCTATCCTGGATCTGGTTCACCTGAATCAATTGGTTCGATTTAGGTTTGGGTGGGTTTGGGTTAAGTCTAGGGGAGTCAAGATGTCAAGGTTCTCGAGTTCCTCCCTGATAGTTCGTCGTCTCGGGTTGTTCAAAGAATGGTGGTGACCTATATTCAGCATAATTCTAGGGAGGGTAAGTGTTATAATTAGCATATCCTTTATGGTTGTAGATCTGGTTAGGTTGATCATCAAAGGGTGGAGATCTATAATCATTATAGCTCTGGGAAGGATAATAATCATAATCTTGTTGTTCAGGGTTAGACCTTGGACATTGAGGTTCGGATTCGTATCCCCAATCAAAGTTATCCCAGCTAGTGGATGGGTAAATGCAAGTCAAGTTGGAATAGTAATCATCTTGGTGATAAGTGGTGGTAGGAGGATAGGATTGGAAATGTGTAAAAGATGTAGAGAGATACATGGTGAAGTAAGGAGGGAAATCAGAAGAGAAAGAAGCCCTGCAGTACAATTAATTAACCCTGTCCTTAGGTGGGTTAGCCTAAAGACCTACAGACTCCCAAGATCCTTCTTGAGATTATAAATGATTTGGTCTACTTTTATCCGGTCAATCAAACCAGTTAGAAGGAGGGACTTGGGAGAAGGTTCTTCCTTTGACTTCCACCTCTGGTTCCTAGTGTACACCCCAGCCGTGGTCGTTTGACGCTACTCCCATACCTAGACATCAGATGGACCAGAAGAAGCATATTAATCAACAAAAAATCTCAATCTGAGCCCTGAAGAGTGAATCAATCCTTAAGGCCAATGTCTGATCAGTTTTAGTTTGGCTTGGGATGATCGTGCTCTTGGAATATGATAGGTCCTTTAGATGGGTTATGCCGTTAATGATCAGTTAAAATGTGTGTGCGTGCACAACCAGGGTTTTCAAACAAGGTTATTTGATGATGTGTCTTTTAGGATTTAACCTTGTTTAGTAGCTTTTAGGGTTTAATTCTTAGGTTGGTTCAATTAAGGTTTAGTGGAAGACTCCACATTTTGAAAGCACGGGTGATGATATGTTCCTTTAAAAATCAAAAATAATGTGGAGTGCCTGGTTCAGCCCTAAGAATCAACCCTAAGTGGCAAGCTACTTGATGGATCAGTTTTAGATTGAGTGGTGCAGTCCAAACAGTTCAAGCAATTGGCCTATTGCACCACTTGATTAAGGCACACAAAAAGTCTTAACCTAATCAGATTTCTACTCACTTATGTGTGTGTTTAGTTAAGGTGTACCAGATCCACATGTCAGATCTCGGTTAAGTGGTAGAATCGAAGTGGAGTGATGTGCCTTAAGTGAGGAGTTGTGGATGTTAATGTGCGTATTTTTTAGAAAATCCCACAAGAGAAGAGTTGTTTTTTTGTTTTTTTATATATGTGGGGGTGAGATCAGTAGAGGTGGCAAACAAACAGCTAAATCTATCCTAGGGTTTATAAAAAGCACCTAAGTTGATTTGGGTTTGAGTTATTATTAGTGTGGTGAAATGAACTAGCGGGTGGGGAAGTGGGGGGGAAACTTACAGAACCTTCATCCGCACTTTCCTCCAATCTAACCGCTTTTGTCTGCCTCGAAAGAGTACCTGCAATCATAGTAAGATCAGAGAAAAAGTGAGATAAAAGTTAGGTAAGGCAAAAAAAATGCGAGAAAAATCAAAGAGCGTTGCCTCCCCGGCAATGGTGCCAAAATGATTGCATGTGTTTCGCGAGTTTGAAATCAGGGTTACGAGTAACCCGTCATCGTAGTTGCAAAACACGTGGTCAAATAAAATTTATACCGAAACTCGAAAAGTGAGTCCCGGGTCGAACGCCGGGAGATGAACATTTGGTTTTATGAAATCCACGCTTCACTTTTCTTTGTTTATTTCGTTTGTCTTTTCTAATTTTTTTGGTATTTTTAACAAGTAAGAGATTAGGTCGATGGAAACTTTATCTACTTGCAAAAATATAAGAGAGAGGGAGAGAGAGAGTGAGAGGGAGAAACAATCATCTATTTATCAAGAATTGTTTGTTACAACTACGAAAGTAGGAAAACTACACTACGAAAGCCTAAAAGATAGAAAGAGGTGAGAGAAATCCCCCTCGATGGTTGCTCGGAGGACGACTCTCTCTGACGTCGCTTGGAGGAAGGTGGTGAGGAGCAGGACGAAGGAGGATGGAGCTGCAGGACGGAGGATGGGGCAGGATGGCGTCATGGCGAGGATCTTCTTCCCGAAGGGCAGTGAGAGGACGGCCACGGGATGCTCTACGAATGGGGATGAGGCGTAGGAAAATTATTTGATTTTCTACTCTAGGGTAGCATCCTGGGCTTGGGACAAGCTCTCTCTAGGGCCTTGGAGGTGGTGAGAAGAAGAAAGGAAGACATAAAGAAAATGGGAGGGGTAGGGGTCCTTTTATAGTGGAGGAAAGAATCAAATTCGTATATAGGACATTTAGTGACGGTCATAAACCTCGCTGGTGATCCACCGCAAATGTTGCTGAAGACAACCCACCCAGCGTTGCACTGGCACGCGCTCCGCACGCCCGTGTCGCTCGCGTACGCATGATACGCGCTGCTGCCTCCACGTGCACATTGTGCTGTTGCGCGCGTTGCTACACTTGCGCGTGTGTGCCTTCGCGTGCACGTACGCACTCACGTTGCTGTTAGCATGCGGTGGCGCGTGCGTGCGCTGGGTGGCCTTGGTTGGCCACGTGGCGCAATCTTGGCTGTCCATCTTCTTTCCTTTGTAGGGGATGCTACAGAGGTCGAATTGAGTCGATTTTCACGCCATTGGGTTGCGTTCGTTGACCCAAATCCATTCGTGCAGTTGGATTTGTTGTTTGACGCTTTGGATTGCGTCAACTAGTCCCTTGGCTGTTGATCTTCCTTGGATTGCATATGATGCTGCAGGACTCCGATCGTGGTGATTTTGGAGGCATTGGACTCTGATTGTCGTCTTGATCAGATCCGTATGATTGGATCATCAATCCAAGGCTTTAAAATAAATATCCTTCTCTCCTGATCAGAAAAAGGATGCAATTAACTTAAATTATATACAACTACTCTAAATGCAGAATGATGCATGCTGTACAATATTTATAACATGAAATGCAAATCTAAGCCTAGAAACATGCATGAATAGGCATTTTAATCTAAATAGATGTGTCTATATTAGCGGATTTGGATTTGGAGAAAAAGGTTAATCCTTAAACCCACCAGCAGAGAATGTCCACAGATGTGGACCAAGTTATGATACATACCCATGCCCTAGGGTTGAGTGGTTCTAAGGTTCTGAATGAAAATTACGCAGAACCGGAGATCATTTTATTTGTGGAGCCGAGCCTGCGATTTTGTGGCATGCAACCCAAGTTTGAAATGTTGGACAATAGGAAAATTTAGATCAATAGAAATGTTTTCCTCTTAGAATTCAGATCAAAAAGATAATCAATTAATCTGTGCTTGGGTTGCACATCCTCAGAGTTGAAAATATCATAAGGGTCCTGATAAAAGGTTGGCTGTTTCAGATATATAGGAATCCTCAGATCAGTGCTTCTGCTTCCCTTTGAATTGGCTTCCCAAATTTTTAGTTCCAAATTCCTATCCTTCAAGATTAAAGTTTCCGGGACCTCGTAAGTGTTATCAACCTCATATAAGGTTTTTAAGTCCAAAATTTGTGGTTGAATCGGAATTGACTTGGGTTTGGTGATCTCAAAAATAGAGTCATCATTATGCTCAACGGGGTGTGATTGAGGAATAGGGCTATTGATTGAATCATCCATGAAGTCAGGAATTGAATCCTCTATGCTAGCCCTAGTGGTATCAAATCCTTAATTATCGAGCTATTAAATGATTCGGTATACTCCTCGGGCCCGTTTGTCTTACGAAAATTATTTTCCTCAAATCAAGTGAGGCTTCACATAAAGATTCTTCAGCCTTAGAATCAAAGAATTCTGGATTTGCATTAATATATGTCTCAAGATCGTATGTTGTTCCTTAGTGCATAGAGACATATTTTTCCTCGTACCCTGGCTCAGGGATTTCAGGTGAAAGAATCGGTTCATCCTTAATAGATTGCTCTAGACCAAGCTGGTCATCCTTGGTTTCATAAAATGTGTCCCCCCCGCAGGTGCCTGATTGGGTTTTGACATTGGCTCTCCTGAAGGAGGTTTGTCCCGGGAATCATCCCTAGATTGGACTAGAGCAATCACAAATTTCATCCTCAACCTTAATAATTTCCCAAGTAAAAACTCACCCAGGTCCTTATCCTCAACATCTTGGAGCCAATCCAATAAAGACTTATTAAGATCGTCAATCATTTGAATTAGAGGCTCCACTTGCACGCTGAGCTTCTAAAGATTGAATGGTATTCCTTAAATTAGTCAACACCCTATCTTGGACTTGGTTTACCTGAATCAAATTATTCGATTTAGGGTTGGGTGGGTTTAGGTTCAATCTAGGGAATCAAGGGATTAAGGTTCTTGGGGCCCTCTCTGATAGTAGGTCATTTGGGTTGTTCATAAAGGGGTGATGACCTATATGCAGTGTAATCCTGGGGAAGGTAAGGGTTCTAACCATCATAACCTTCATGATTGTAGATCAGGTTAGGTTGTTTGTCAAAGGGTGGAGATTTATAATCAGTATAGGCGTGAGAAGGATAATAATAATAGCCTTGTTGTTTAGGGTTAGGCCCTATACACTGAGGTTTGGAATCATATCCCCAATCAAAGTTATCTTGACTAATGGATGGGTGGTCAAAAGTCGGGTCAGGATAGTAATCATCTTGGGGATAAGTGGTGGTAGGAGGGTAAGATTGGAAATGTGTGTAAGATGTGGAAGGATACATGGAAAAGCAGGAGGGAAAAGAGAAAGAAAAGGAGCCTTGCAGGACAAACAATCAAACCTGTCATTAGGTGCAGTAGCCTAAAGATCTACAAACTCTCAAAACTCGTCTTAATATCATAAACGATTTAGTCTAATTTTATTCGGTCAATCTAACTAGTTAGAGGGAAGGATTGGGGAGAAGGTACTTCCCTTAGCTTTTGCCTCAGGTTCCTTTGATACCCCCAACCGTGGTCGTTTGACACTACCCTCTTAGCTAGACATCAGATGGACTAGTAGAAGCAGATTAATCGAAAACAATCTCGATCTGGACCCTAAAGAATGAGTAAATCCTTAAGGCCAACGTCTACTCAATTTTAGTTAAGTTTAGGTTTGAATGTGGTCGAGAATGTGATGGACCCTTTAGATAGGTTGTGCCCTTAAAGATCAGTTTTGATGTGTGTGCATGCACAACCAATGGTTTTCAAGCAAGATTATTTTTGGATGAAGTAAATTTTAGGATTTGAATCTTGCTTAGTAGCTTTTAGGATTCAACTTTAGGTATATTTAGACAAGGTTTTGTTAGACATACCAGCTTTTGAAATCACAGGTGATGACATATTCCTTTAAAACTCAAAAAGAATATGGAGTGTCTGGTACAGTCCAAAAAATTGAACCCTATAAAGCAAGCTACTGATGAGTCAATTTTAATTTAGGTGATGCAGCGTAAATAGTTCAATCATTGGCCTATTGCACCACTTGATTAAGGCACACAAAAAAATGTTTAACCTATTTAGATTTCTGCTTACTTATGTGTATTGAGTTAAAGTTACCTGGTCCATAGGTCAAATCCCGGTTAAGTGGTAGAATCAAAGTGATTGTGTGCCTTAGTTAGTGGGTGTATATAGTGTGTATATTCAATTAAATCCCACAATTATAATTTGTTTATTTTTTTATATGCAGAGGTGAGGTGGGTGGAGTGATAAACAAACAATCAATATCTCTCAGAGGATTTATATAAATTCCTAGGTTGATTTGGGTTTGAGTTATTTAAGTGATGGAATGAAAATCGAATGGGTGCGTGGTGGAGGAAGACTTACAAAACTTATATCAGCACTTTTCTCCAATCTAACCACTCTGACTTGCCTTGGAAGAGTGCCTACAATCATAGCAAGATCGGAGAAAAGTGAGATAAAAGTTAGGTAAGGCGGAAAATGCAGGAAATCAAAGAGCGTTGCCTTTCTGGCAATGGCTCCAAAATGATGAGCGAGATTTGAATACGTAAAAGATTGAGTTAAAAACCCGTTGTTATAGCACGTAGAAATCCGCTATCAAATAAATTTTACCGAAACTTTGGTGAGTCCCAAGTTGAGTACAAGGAAGCTACATTTGATTAAAATCCACATTTAGAAATTTTTGTCACAAAGCAGATTAGCTAGTAAAAATAAATCTACACAAGTTACTCTACTTAAAGAATAAATAATAGAAGAGAGAGAATAATACAAAGAAAGAGAGAGAGAATAAATATTTCATAAAAATAGAACCATGTTCATTACACTAATTGTAAAATTAAAGCTACACTAGAGAGCAGTAAAATGATAGGGATAGGAAAGATCCTCCTTGACGGCTGCTTGGAGAATTAGCCGTGTTGTTAGTGCCTGGAAGATGGAGATGGGATGATGGAAGAAGGTGGATGAAGTTGGAAGACAGGGATGAGACGCAAGACGCTGCAGCACAGGATTCAATTCCCGAAGGGTGGTGAGGACAACTACGGGTGCTCTACGAAGGGGATGAGAAGGTGAACAAAAATTATTTTTTTTACTCTAGAGGAGTATCCCAGGTATGGGACTAGCTCTTTAGAGCTTTGGAGAGGATGAGAGAAGAAAGGAATAGATGATGGATGAATGGGGTGTAGGTGCTCTTTTATCTGTGAGGTTTGAGGGCAAAAAGGTCATTTTAAAGGCTTAAAAAATGAATGTAGGGCCTTTAGTGACGAATGCGGCCATTGCTAAAGCTAAACGTCATTGAAGGTGCATGGAGGGAGGAGGAGCATTGGATCTTGATTGCACGGTGAGGATCGTGCGTCATTTCGCTCACGTGTTACAATCGGCTAAGGGTCAGCCACTCTTAGCCATCAGATCATGGATGAATGACCAAGATTGTGTGACATTTCACCTTCATAATGTGCACAGCATTTCGCATACAATCGTGTGTGATTGCGTGCATATGTGCAACACTCGCATCTAGCGCGTCGGATTCTTCCACGTGGCCACTTTGCGACAGCCCAATCTCGATCGTGTAGCTAAATTTAGTGCGCCCACCTCTTAAGTGGATTAATTTCGTGAACGGAGGCTCAAACGCGCACCTTTGAGTTGTGTGTACAGGCCTTATCCACTGGGCTATCTTCGTGGATTGTTGCAGGGATAGCTTCTCGTGCTCACGCCTTGTGGCCATTGGATGAAGATCCAACGACCCAGATTGAAGGTTGCTTGAGAAAAGAAAGGGCCGGTGGTGTTGGGTGGCCTAGACGATGCCACGTGGCATCCTCTGGGCCGTCCATCTTCAAATGCTCGTTGGTGGTGCCACAGATGTTGAATTGAATCAATTTTCGCATTGTTGGGTTGCGATCTTTGATCCAAATCCACCCATGCAGTTGGATTTGTCGTCTGATGTCACGATTTTCACCTCCTTGCCCTATTGCCTTTGATCTTCTGTGGCTTGTAACAAATGCTACGGATGTCGGATCAGAGTGATTTCGGAGGCGTTAGACTTTGGTCATCACCCTAATCACATTTGTAGGGTCTAATCTTCAATCTAAAGTCCAGAAAGATGTCGCCCTATCCCCTAGCCAATAAAATGTGAAAATTAATATACAATTTATACAAATTAATCTAAGTGCATGATGATGCATGTTATGTAATATTTATAATGCATGATGCTTATATAGACCTAGGAACATACATAAATAGGCATTTTAGGATAATTAGATGTGCACACATCAGTCCCACTAATGTAGGTCTAAGCGACCTCCTTCCTTGCTTACACTAGCCAACCCTGGTTGGTGTAGCCAATCCAAACAAGGCTAAGGCCTTGTTAATCAAATTGGCCCTTTAGAATTAGATGACTAGATATTTCTGTAAGGTTTTAATTCTTGAAGAATAATTTGTTATAAAATCGACTGAAAGTAATCCCAACTTCTTAAGTTAACCTAGCCAGTTTGTTAGGAGGAGACTAAGGGAAAGGTTCTTCCTTTGACTTTCGCCTTCGGGCCCTTGATACCCCTTAGACGCGACCGTTTGGTACTACCCCACAGACTTGGCACTAGGTTTGGCTAAAGAGGTTGTGATGATCCAGTAGTTCAATAACAAATATAGGTTAATTGAAATTTTTTTTGAATTGTTAACCTTTTTCTTCGATTGGGGTGTTTGGTGAGTGGTCAACAAAGTGACCTGACTCATTGACTAGTCAATGGACTCGATTGAGTCCAAGCTAGTTTATGTGGTCTCTGAAGATACAAACCCTAAATGTTAAACCTAGGGTTCATGCAATTGCTAATTAATTAAATACTCTTTAATTGGAATCCAAATAAGATAAAAAATGGTAGGAAGATTCATTTTCAAATAAGCTTTCTAGAGAATATTTTTATACAATTTTTATTATTTTGAATGATTTAATGTAATTTTTTAACTAACAGGGGTCAGACAAGGAAGATTGACCCCTTGTTGGTTTCTCTGCTTGAAACAATCTTAGAATAGATCAAAAAATTTGGGAAAAGCATATGAATTAAAGCTTACTTGTTTAGCTTTGAAACCCCACTAATTTCAGGTAAATCAGATTTGTGTACCATTCGAAATTGCTTTTTGAAAATCAGAGAAATCTGGACTCAGTTTGTTCGACCCTCGTACATTTTGCGAATTTTTGAAAATTCCACAAATTGAATTTTTAAGCGAATGGTGGTGTTGGAAAGATAATTTGAAGCTCTATTTGCCCTGAATTTCAAGAATTTTGGATTAATAAATATTCGACAGTTGCTATTTAAATCTGATAAAAACTTTTGGCCAAAGTTCAGAAAGTCAAAAAAATGCTTTTGAGAGTGTTTTCAAGATAAAATGAACCTTTTAAAAAAAAGTTTTATTTTTCTTTTCTTTAGATATATATTTTTTCTTTTTGGAGAAAATTATTCAGATTTTTTTTTTTAAAAGCAAATTTTAATCCTAAGATTCAGAAAGAACCTAAAACCTAAGATGTGGTGTGTACTTGATTTCTTCACCTACTCTTGGTGAGAGCGTAGAATTCGCAATTTTGAGTACCTGTACACCACAAACGAATAGAGAAAAATATGTCGGATTTGAATGCGAGATCAATAATAAAAAATTGTGTTACCTCCCCGGTAATGATGTCATTTGTTGGAGTCGTGAGATTGCGAAGTTGATTAAAAACACGTCATAGTATAGTTACGATTCTCATTCAACAAAAAATATTTTATAAGGAGACGTGAGTCCCGGTCGATCTTAGGGAGGCGTAGTGTTGCGACTTTGATTTTGATTTCTTTTCTCTACTCGTCTAAAATAGGATTCCAGTTTTGAAGTGCGAGTATAAGATGCACTGGTTGCGTTGTTGACACGTAAAACATGTGCGTGAATCAGATAAATCACAAACGTGAAAGTGTGAGTTTCAGTTCGCATAACTCTATTACGCGATGGCGATTAGCAGAAAATGAGTTTACCACTAAATCATTAATATCTTCTGGAATCGACATATTTATTGCAACATAATACGAGATAATGCTAACAGGACATTTTATTCCATCAACTGATTAAGTCTTTACAATCATCTCTAGAGGAATGCTTATACATTGAATTGAAAATACTAGATCTATGCTAATAGAAAGACAGATACATGCGGGGATCTCGGGGAGAATACACGTGCATCTTGAAGGAAAATATTATTATGCTACTAGCAAGAGATTAATTTGAAATAAAATGCGAAGAACGATTACTACTAAGGTGAAAATTGGGCACCAGAGGTGGTCTCTATTGGCCGTGTATGACTTAAGGTGGTAGGTGGGAAGGAGGGACGACCATGGTTGGTGGCTAGCCACTTGATGAAGGTGGTGGAGGAGCTTCTCTTGGACCTTGGATGTGGAGGTGTGCTTGGAGGAGTGGAGCTTGTTGATGAAGATGATGATGGCATCTAGAGTGGAGGTCCAAGGTCAAGATGGGTTGGGCGGCCAACATAGAGTGTCTTATATAGACTTTAGGAGGGCTCAGGTAGGCATCGGAAGAAGGGTCTAGAAGACCCTTAGGTGGCCTTCCAACCTAGTAGAGAGTGGTTCTTCTTAGATCCACTTTCTAAGGAGAGGAGTTGTGGACTCCTTGAAGACTATTTTTAGTCTTCAAGTTGAAGATCACCTGGAAGACCACTCTAGAAGACTCTAGAGTGGATGGCCAAGTGGTGGTGGTGTGTGTGTGTGCGTGACCTTGGGTGTTGGCTAGGTGGTCTAGGTTGAGTCCTATAGGTCTAAGTAATTGGGTTTAGGTAGGTTCTAAAAATAGGTTCATATAACCTATTACTAAGGTGATAAGTATAATTAAACTCATCACAAGTTTAATTGGGTGAATGTGTGTGTTATTGGGAGAGAGTGTTCCCAATTAAATTAGGTATGAGTCAATTGGACTCTGATTGAGTCTAATTAGACTTGTATGGGTTGAGAATTGAGCTTAATTGGATTCGATGAGTTCAATTGACTACGTAGAACGTAATTGACTTGATCCAAGTCAATTAGGCATAGTGAGATCCCATCTAGGTTCTTAGAAGGGTCTTAGGATAGTGTATTAGGGTTAGGGTACCTTAAATTAGGTTTCCTAGGGTGTAGGATGGGGTTTCTAGGCCTTAGGAATCAAGGTCTAGCCTTAAATCCAAAAACAACATTTGTAGGCTACTTTGAGACGTCTGATTTTTAGATCAGATGACTTATACTTCAAAATCAGAAGTCTAAGTCTTAGTTTGGATGTCCAATACTAAATCAGTGTGGATGTTAGGTTTTGTCTTGTGTTTCTGCAGAAATTGGACATCTGACCTATTGTCTGGATGTGCAATTTTGCATCAGTTGGGTTTCAAGTACTGTGCATGGAATCTGTGGAGATTGGTTCCCAGCATACTTCCTGGACATCTATAGGTAGGCTGGAAAGTGGGTTTTGAGGTGTTTTTGGCTAGGATGACCTAATAGAAAGATGGCTAGGGTTTGGAAAGGTGGATAAGGTTATCTTAAGGGTAGGGATAGGTGCAGGGATGTCCTAATGTTCTTCATATTTTAATTCTAACATTAAAATCTTATAGGTAACATCGCATACCTCTCCTACATTATTTGTTTACAACTTTATTCCAAGTCTTTCGCTTTAGCTTTGCTGTAGCTCTAGCCTCTATCTAGCTTTAGGTTATCTTCCTAAGCTTCTTATTACCTAAAAATCAAATAATACACTAATCACTATAGAAAATTGACATTATTGCAACAATATGTAGGTAAAGTAGTAAAGATGCAAAGTATACAATCAATGCAAGAATTACTCTACAGTTATGCTAAGATCTAACTTAATTTAAGTGAATTAGGTCCTATGATTGCTGCACAATCACCATACAACAGGCCGACCACACCACCTTTGATGTGTACACATCTATGTATCCTAAATTGCCTATTTATGCATGTTCCTAGGTACATAGAAGCATCTAGCATTATAAATATTGCATAATGATCGCATGTGTTTCGCGAGTTTGAAATTAGGGTTATGAGTAACCCATCATCGTAGTTGCAAAACTCATGGTCAAATAAAATTTATACCGAAACTCGAAAAGTGAGTCTTGGGTCGAACACGGGGGGTGAACGTTTGGTTTTGGAAATCCGTGCTTCGCTTTTATTTGTTTTTGGTTGTTTTTATCTTTTCTATTTTTTTTGATATTTTTAGCAAGCAAGAGATTTGGTCGATGAAAACTTTATCTACTTGCAAAAATAAGAGAGGGAGAAAGAGAGAGAGAGAGAGAAACAATCATCTATTCATGAAGAATTGTTTGTTACAACTACGAAAGCATGAAAACTACACTACGAAAGTGTAAAAAGATAGAAAGAGGTGAGGGAAATCCCCCTCGATGGTTGCTTTGAGGACGACTCGCTCTGACGTCGCCTGGAGGAAGGTGGTGAGGAGCGGGATGGAGGATGGAGGATGGGGCAGGATGGCATTGCGGCGAGGATCTTCTTCCCGAAGGGTGGTGAGAGGATGGCCACCAGATGCTCCATGAATGGGGGTGAGGAAAGGGAAAACTATTTGGTTTTCTACTCTAGAGGAGCATCCCGATCTTGGGACAAGCTCTTTCTAGAGCCTTGGAGGTGGTGAGAGGAAGAAAGGAATAGATGCTTTGGAATGGTGGTGGGTAGGTCCTTTTATAGTGGAGGAAGAACAAATTCGCATCTGGCTCATTACTGACGTCCAAAAATGTCGCTGAAGATCTGCTATTCAAATCCTCTTGCTGGTGCACACAGACCATTAGTGACAACTGCAAGCGTCAATAAAGGTGCACGTCACTGAAGTTCCGCTCCCCTGGCATGCACTCCGCTGGCACGCGCATCACACGCTGCGCACTTCACGCGCCCATGCTCCCCGCGGCTTGAGCGTGCATGCGTGCTGGCATGTGCTGTGCTGCGCGCAGCTGCCTTGTGCTACACGTGGCTGCGCTGTGCGTGGTGCGTTGCTGCTGGCCGGCGTTGGGTGGCCTGGATGGTGCCACGTGGCGCCATCTGGGTCGTCCATTCTTCTTTCTTTTGTAAATGGTGCCACGGTGCTCAGATCGAGATGATTCTCTCACTGTTGGATTGCGATCGTCACTTCGGATGTTACATTGTCCCCTGGCCATTGATCTTCCTCGGACTTCGTACGATGCTATGGTTCTCCGATCTAGACGATTTCAGAAGCGTTACACTCCGATCATCGTCTTAATCAGATCCGTACGGTGCGATCATCTATTTGAGGCCTTAAAATAAGTTTTCTTCTCTCTTGACAATCAAAAGGACCTAATTAACCTAAACTATATACAACTACTCTAAATGCACAATGATGCATGTTATGCAATATTTATAACATGAAATGCAAATCTATGCCTAGGAACATGCATGAATAGGCATTTTAACCTAAATAGATGTGTCTATATCATACCCCCATGCCTATCTTTTGCTAATCCCTAGCAAAATTAAACTGCATGCTATGTATAAAATCAAAATTAGGATTAGATCGCTTAGGCCTAAGTTGTTTATTAGAAATAGAAAATTTCAACTAAGGTCCTAAACTACGAAGACTCAACAGTACCTGGGTGCCTGCCAGAATGTAGACCGCTCAAGTCCTCACCTTATTTGAAAAGGGAAGATACATTTTTTTATTTTTCTTCTTTTCTAATTTTTTTTGTACTTTTGGAGTTTGAGAGTTCTATGATAACTTTTTACGGCTACCCAACCCGCCCAAGACTCAAAAAGGACTCTAAGTGCTAAGCATCTTGTGGAAATAGTGAAAGACTCACTAGATGGTCGTTAAAACGGACTTCAGGTTTCTACGACCCTAGGTGAACTTGCCTAGAGGTTTATCTTTTTGATTGATAGCTTTCTCCCTACTTCTTTTATTTATATGGTCAACACAAGGGCAAACCCAGTGTATATCTTCCCAGTTTATTCTACTTCCCCACTTCTTTCCTAAGTGTTTTGGGAATTATTGTGCATTTTTTTGTGAGCTGGGTTCTAGACAACCAGTCGATGAGTTGTTACCACCGACAACTTGCCAGCCATACTCGTGTGGTAAAGTGTGGTTTTATATTTTTTTCTCCTTTTTTTAATTTTTTTAAAATTTTCTTTTGTTTTTTATTTTTAAGTAAGGGGCTTTCCTGATCTAAGATTTACCTAAAGGCAGTATGACGAAAATGATCTTGTGGCTGGGCTCTAGATAACCAACCGATGAGCTGTTACCACTGACAACTTGCCAGCCATACCACCCTAGATAGCTCGTTAGCTACCCAATTTCTGAAGAAACTGCTGAAAAGTGAGTCAGTGCAAAAAATGTGTGTAGATGCTTAGGCTTAAAGTCCTCACAAATCAGAGGACGGGTTGATAAGTCGCATACTTATCATCCCAATTTATTAGCCAAATTAAAAATGAATTTGAATTGGCGGGGACTCGAGACTAAGTCCACATTCGAGTGGACACCTAGGCTAATTAGGCCCGAAGACCTGAAGAGTCTAAGTGTTTAGGTCCTATTGTATCATTTCCTAAAGTAAATAACTTCTAGATGGCTAAGTTTTCTTCTCCTGATTCTTCTTTTTTTTTATCTTTTTGAATTTGCAATTTTTTTCCTTTTTTTTAAAGAAACTAAAAGAAATTCTACGGAGTTAACAAAATGATATCAGGATTAAGTATCCACCCCGCCATGCCTAAATGATGCAATGTCCTCATTATAAAAATAAATACGTGAAAAGGGTGGAGTAAACAGAATATCACTTGAGTGTCGTGAAAATCTGGTCAGCTCCGCAGAGAGAAGAGTGTATACACATGCACTATGTTTAATGCCTTCAGCTAGTCATGACATACATACAAAGAAGAAATTGAGAATTCACAAGTACGAGTCAGAATCAAAATCAAAAGGTTGATCCTGAAACCCATATGCAGAAGATGTCCACAGATGTGGACCAGATTATGGTGCAGACCCATGCCCCATGGTCGAGTGGTTCTAAGGTTTTGGATGAAAATCACCCAGAACTGAAGGTTGTTGTGTTTGCGGGGCCGGGCCTGCGGTTTAGTGGTGTGCAACCCAAGACCAAATTGTCGGACAACAGGTAAAGATGGTTCAATAGGTGCGGTTGTCCACTTAACATCTAGCTCAGAAAAATAATTAGTTATTTCGAGCTTGGGTTGCACGTGAAAGATATCATATGGGTCTTGGTAGAAAGTAGGTGGTTTCAGGTCAACAGGAACCCTTAGATCCAAAATCAAATCCCTCATAATTAGCTTCCCAAATTTTTAATTCCAACTTCCTATTCTCCGAAATCAATGTTTGCGGGACCTCAAAATTGTTGTACACCCCATCTAAAGTACCCAAGTCCAACAATTATTGCTGAATCAGGATTGACTTGGGTTTGGTGATCTCAAAAATAACATCATTCAATTCTTTAGGGTGTGTTTGAGGAATGGGGCTATTGATTGAATCATCAGGATTCGAATCGTCCAAGTTAACCCCAACATGATCATAATCTTCAATGATCGGGCTATCAAATAGTTCGTCATACTCCTATGGGTGGTAGGAGGATAGGATGGGAAACACGTGTAAGAAGTGGAAGGATACATTGTGGAGTAGAAGGGAAAACAGAATAGAGAAAGGTGCCTTGTAGTACAATCAACCAAACCTGTCCTTATGTGGGTAGCCTAAAGACCTACAGACTCCTAGGACCCATCTTGAGATTATAAATGATTTAATCTACTTTTATCCGGTCAATCCAACTAGTTAGGAGGGACTAGGGAAAAGGTTCTTCCTTTAGCTTACGCCTCCAGTTCCTAGTGTACCCCCCAGCCACGGTCGTTTGACGCTACTCCCTTACCTAGACATCAGATGGAGTAGTAGAAGCAGATTAATCGAAAAAAATCTCAGTCTGAGCCCTGAAGAGTGAATCAATCCTTAAGGCCAATGTCTACTCAGTTTTAGTTAGGCTTGGGATGATTGTGCCCTTGGAATGTGATGGGCCCTTTAGATGGGTTGTGCCCTTAACGATCAGTTAAAATGTGCGTGCGTGCACAACCAGGGTTCTCAAACAAGGTTATTTGATGATGTGACTTTTAGGATTTAACCTTGTTTAGTAGCTTTTAGGGTTTAATTCTTAGGTTGGTTCAATCAAGGTTTAGTAGAACACTCAATGTTTTGAAAGCTTGGGTGATGATATGTTCCTTTAAAAATAAAAAATAATGTAAAGTGCCTGGTTCAGCCCTAAGAATCAACCCTAAGTGGCAAGCTACTTGATGGATCAATTTTAGATTGAGTGGTGCGGCCCAAATAGCTCAATCAATTGGCTTGTTGCTCCACTTAGTTAAGGTACACAAGAATGTTTAACCTATTCAGATTTCTTCTCACTTTTGCGTATTGAGTTGAAGTGAACCGAGTCCACAGGTCAGATCCTAGTTAAGTTGTAGAATCAAAGTGATTGTGCGCCTTATGATAAGATGTTGTGGGTGTTAAGTGTGTAGCTTTTAGTTAAATCCCACAAGAGAAAAATATATTTTTTTATTTTATTTTTTATATATGCAGGTGTGTGAGGTGAGTGGAGTGACATTCAGACAACCAAAATCTACCCTAGGGTTTATGCAAAGCACCTAAGTTGATTTGGGTTTGAGTTATTTGGTTATGGAATGAAAACTAAGGTAAGGGTGGTGTGGGGGACACTCACAAAACACTCTACCCACACTTTACTCCGATCTACCTCACTTGGATCTCCATGCTAGGGTACCTGCAAGGCAATAGATCAGAGATATGCGGGGTTAGTGTTATGTAAATGCAAAGAAGCGCAGAAAACAATAAAGTAAATTCCGATGCCTCCCTGGCAATGGCGCCAAATTGATCGCACGTTTTTCACGAGTTTGAAATTAGGGTTATGAGTAACCCGTCGTCGTAGTTGCAAAACTCATGGTCAAATAAAATTTATACCGAAACTTGAAAAGTGAGCCCCTGGTTGAACACGGGGAGGTGAACATTTGGTTTTGGAAATCCGCGCTTCACTTTTATTTGTTTTTGGCTGTTTTTATCTTTTCTAATTTTTTTGGTATTTTTAGCAAGCAAGAGATTCGGTAGATGAAAACTTTATCTACTTGCAAAAATAAGAGAGAGGGAGAAAGAGAGAGAAATAATCATCTATTCATGAAGAATTGTTTGTTACATCTATGAAAGCAGGAAAACTACACTACGAAAGCGTAAAAAGATAGAAAGAGGTGAGAGAAAACCCCCTCGACGGTTGCTTGGAGGACGACTCACTCTAATGTCGTTTGGAGGAAGGTGGTGAGGAGCGGGACGAAGGAGCACGGAGTCGGAGGATGGAGGATGGGGCAGGATGGCATCGTGGCGAGGATCTTCTTCCCGAAGGGCAGTGAGAGGACAGCCACCGATGCTCCACGAATGTGGGTGAGGGGAGGGAAAACTATTTGGTTTTCTACTCTAGAGGAGCATATCAAGCTTGGGACAAGCTCTCTCTAGAGCCTTGGAGGTGGTGAGAGGAAGAAAGGAAGAGATGATTTGGAATGGTGGTGGATAGGTCCTTTTATAGTGGAGGAGGAAGAACAAATTCGCATTTGGGTCATTACTGACGTCCATAAACATCGCTGCAGCTATTGCTAAAGATCTGCCCTTCAAATGCTCTTATTGGCGTGCTCAGACCATTAGTGACAGCTGCAAGCGTCACTAAAGGCACGCGTTGCTGAAGATCCACTCCGCTGTGGCGCGCATCACATGCTGTGCGCTTCACGCACCCATGCTCCTCGCACCTTGCGAGCACATGTGCGCTAGCATGCGCTGTGCTGCGCATGGCTATGTTGTGCGTGGTGCGCTGCTGCTGGCTGGCGTTGGGCAGCTTGGATGGCACCACGTGGTACCATCTGGGCCGTCCATTCTTCTTTCTTTTGTAGAGGGTGTCACGATGCTCAGATCGAGATGATTCATTCACTGTTGGACTGCGATCGTCGTTCCAGAACCATCTGTACGGTCATATTTTCCATCCAAAACTCGTATGGATGTTGCATTGCCCCCTGGCCATTGATCTTCCTCAGACTTCGTACAATGCTACAGTTCTCCGATCTAGATGATTTTAGAGGCATTAGACTTCGATCATCGTCTGATGTAAACACATTTACACTACTTAAAATGTCTATTTATGCATGTTCTTAAGCATAGGATTGCATTTCATGATATAAATATTGCATAACATGCATTATCTTGCATTTAGAGTAGTTTGAATAAAATGGAGGTTAATTGTCTCCTTTTATGTGCTTGGACAAGGAAAACATTTTATCAGGGCCTCGGATCAAAGATCCAACTGTATGGATGTAATCAGGGCGACGATTGGAGTTCAACGACTCCAAGATTGCCCTAATCAGACATTCGTAGCATCAGATAGTGACTGGGGAACCCTAGAAGATCAAGGGCCAAGATGGTGAAAATCCGCACTTCAGATGACAAATCCGACCACACGGATGAATTCGGATCAACGATCGCAGCCCAACGACGCAAAAATCAAGTCAATCCGACATCCGTGGCACCATTTACAACTTCCAGAAGATGGACGGCCAAGATGGCTCCATGTGGCGCCATCTCAGCCGCCCAAACGGTCGCACGCATTCTATGAAGGCCCCGCACCCGCTCGCTCTCCACCGTTGGATCTTGATCCAACGGCTGTGGTTGGCCGCGCTTAAAAGCGTCTGCTCGACCATCCGCGCCCCGTAGCGCAGCGGTCGTGCGAGCTTACGCGACCAGCGGGTGCGGGTTCGAGTCACAGCAGAGGGCTGGAGGCACAGGCGATTGGGTGCGGGTGGAGCTTCAGATGGAGATAGGACGGCCGCGCACACCCGATAGCATCCACGTGCGATTGAACGCGTGGCGCGGACGTGCGATTGCACGCGGGCGGGCGCGGAACGCAGCGGGTGGAGACGCATCTGAAGCCGTCCGATCTTGCGATCGGACGGCTGAGGATCGTTGTGCGTGCGATAGCGTTGAGCGCGTGGGCAGCTGAAGCGGCGCGCTTGGGCGAGGAAGCTACGGCCACGTCGGGGCTTTAGTGACGGATTTATCCGTCACTAAAGACCCCTCATTTATTATTTTGAAGTTGTAATGTCCATTTTGCCCCCACTCCTTGCAACTATAAAAGGAGACCCCCTCCATACGAAATTCTCATCCCTTCCTTCTCCTCTCTACCCCTCCAAAGCTCAAGAGAAGCTTGTCCCACACCCGGGATGCTTCTCGTGAGATAAAGTCCAATTTTCTCTCCCCTCCGGAAGTGGATCCCGCGACGACGACGGCGTGCTGCTTCGTTCTCGTTCTTCTGCTTCGTCCTCCTTCGTCCTACTTCGTTCTCCTTTGTCTAGGCGTCATCCCGTCCGGCTCGTCCTCCAAGCAATCGTCGAGGAGGATAACTTCTCTCTCCCATTCTTATTTACAGCTTTTCTAGTGTAGAATTTTCCTGCTTTATAGTGTAATTGATTTTACGCTTTCTAGTGTAACTTTTATTTAGTTTGATTATATAAGCAGTTAAAATATTGAATGCATGTTCTCTTTCTCTCTCTCTCTCTCTCTTTCTCTCTCTCTCTGTTAGTCTGATAGCTCCATTGTAATTATATCGCCTTGCTTATCAAAAGTCCTAAAAAAATATAATTGTGAATATAGATCAGCGTAGCCTCCCTGTGTTCGACCCGAAATTCATTTCGGTATAAATTTTATTTGTTGAACACGAATTCTTCGCTCTAGAACTACAAAGACAGATTTTCCAAAATCGAACACGTTAGCGTAGCGTTCGTAAACGTTCAACATCGTCTTAATTAGATTCGTACGATCTGATCATCCATCTGAGGCCCTGAAATAAGTTTTCTTCTTTCTTGACCATAAAAAGGACCTAATTAACCTAAAATATATATAACTACTCTAAATGCACAATGATGCATGTTATGCAATATTTATAACATGAAATGCAAATCTATGCCTAGGAACATGCATGAATAGGCATTTTAACCTAAATAGATGTGTCTATATTGCACAACATGCATCATTATTCATTTAGATTAATTTGTATAAATTATATATTAATTTTCTCATTTTATTGGTTAGGAGATAGGGCAATATCTTTCTGGGCTTCAGATTGAAAATTAGACCCTACGAATGTGATCGGGGTGATGACCGGAGTCTAATGTCTTGAAATCACTCTGATCCGACATCCGTAGCATCTTGTACAAGCCGTAGATGATTAAAGGCAACAAGGCAAGGTGGTGAAAATTTGAACTTCAGATGAGAAATCCAACTGCACGGATGGGTTTGGATTGACGATCACAGCCTAATGATGTGAAAATCGATTCAATCCGACATTTCTGGCACCACCTACGAGCAGGAGAAGGCGGACGATCAAATGGTGCCACGTGGCATCATCTGAGTTGCCCATGATTGACACTCACTCCCTTCCATCCCCTGAAGGCATTCCCACCGATTGATCTTAGCCGTTGGATCACCATCCAATGACTGAGATCCATCCAACGCTGTTCCTTTATATCTAAATGGGGGCACTGATCGAAAGATTGTGGCCGTTGATCTACGATCCTACGACCATTGAAGGGTCACGTCGACTGCACATTACTGAAGTAAAGACGAAGATTGACCGTTAGATGAAGTTCCAATGGTCGTGAGCACTTGAGCCTTAAATACAAAATGAGACACAAGAGAGGGCATGGCGCAGTGGCGAGGACAGGCATTCGCAACCCGTGGGCATGCATTTGAGTCATACGGAGAAGAGTTAATTTGCGAAGAGGGGAGACGTGAGAAATTGGGCCGTTCGATCAACAATGAGCAGTAGTGGATGAGGCGACATGGTGGCATGGATGAAAGGCTCGTTACATGAACGTGATAACATGCAATCAGATGCACGATCTGATGCATGAGGGAGGTATATCTGCAGTTAAGATGTCCGAATGCAATCCTAGTCGTCCAATGGTGATTTGGGGCAGGATCTGAGCAACGCCTACGTGGGTTGATCTGAGCCGCTCGATCGAGATTAGTGGGCTCACGTTCCACTCACACCAATGATCATGCTTGCCTACACCAACACCTGCATGAGTCACTAAAGGCCTTATATTAATTTTAAGGCCTTGGAAATGACCTTTTTGTCCCAATTTCTTCACCTATAAATAGCCTACCCCTCCTACACATTTCTTCATCCCTTCCTATGCTTCTCTCACCCTTTGCAAAGTGTGATTCCTTATGGAAGGGGGTGAGATTTGCGTGATACGAAATATAATGGGGAAAATATAAAACCAATCTCATAAATGCATGCAATCACAAGTGCATAAGGGTTTTTAGGTGGAAACTCAAACCCAGGTAAAAATACCACCTAAGCCTCTTGACTTAGGATTTTCTGATTGACAGAGTCGATTAAATCCACATCCGAGTCACTTAAAATGAGGGTGACTCAACCTCAATACAACCATGCTACTTACACGAGGGTAGCGTACCTCAAACCCCTCTTCTTCACGAGGAGTATTTAGTCTCTCGTTGGAGACGAGAATTCGCAAAGCGAATACCCAACCCAACTAAAGACAATAAAATAACAATAATCCTATAGAGCCACAAAGTGAATAATTAAATCTAGCTATTATAGGTGAAGGATCTTTCCTTTCGTGGAAGTGTGTTGACTTGGCAACACGGATGCGCGAACCACGCAAAAGCACAAAAATGCCTTCGTAAACGATAGTGGGAAAGTGTGTGCATAGTGAATGTGGTGCTCTCTAATGTGGGCTAGAGGATCATGGAGAGCAACAGCACTTCTAGATGATCTTCTTCTGTAGGACAAAATGTGAGTGGAAGTGGTAATGCTTGATGTGTCTTGAGTGTGTCTAAAAAAGGAGGGCTCCCCCTTTATTTATAGATGGCTTAGGAACCCTTTGGAAGGCCTTGGAAGGCTTCTATAGTCGTTGGAAATAAACCCAAGGCAGATTAGGCTGGAGTCAATGTCATTAATGATTATGACAGTGTTATCAGATGTATGGGAAAAGTATCAGACGTCTGGAAACAACTTTTAAGATGTTTGGAAAGTAAATCAGACCTCTAATCCTAGATGGGTTTCCTTACTGACTTCAATCAGACCTAAACATGGTTCTAGTGAAAGTCAGTTAGATGACATCTTGGATGTTTGGCACTAGGTCTGGACGTCTGAAAACCTAAATAACTACGGGAATGGATTTTCCGAGGCACAAACGGCTATATCTCTGATGAGAAGTGATTTTGGCTTAATCGAGTGCTAACGTCTATATATTAGACGTCTAAGGTCCTCTATGGATGTATGATAGAAGATTAAGGGTTAATCCTCAACGATTATATTTCTAAGCCAACGTTCCACTAATTAGATGTTTGGCAAGGTCATCAGACATCTGCTAAGACGTCTGGACTAAGGGCTGGATGTTGGAAAATGGCAGACAGAGAGTTGTTTCCAACCTAAGTGTTTTTGGACGTTTGATCAAACAGTCAGACGTCTTAAAGTCAAGGATCAGACGTCTGATGTCCAGATTGGACGTCTGATCAGGCTGTTTGAAGCCTACTTTGGTTTTCTAAGTTAACTACGAAGAGTTTAAGTATCCTAGGGTTGAGTAAGTATTTCTAGGACTACAGTTTTGTTACTTTGGGCTCTTTAACAAATACTCTAAGAAAATAAAAGAGCAAATAAAAAAAGATACCAAGTATAAGATAGAAAAGATATCTATCATATTCTTCTAGTCTGTCTTCAAGCTCTCACTCCAAGTGAAGCTTCTTCTCCTCCAACGAGCTCCTTAAATCCACCATGGACACGAGCTCTTCACACTTGTATCCATTTGTAATTGACCTGAAACCTTGGACTCAAAAGCAAATGTCAAATATAAAGTGTTTTGTTATCATCAAAATTAATGATCGTGGTGCCCTTGCACCAACAATCTCCCCCTTTTTGATGATGACAAAACTATAAGTAATAATCCAAAAAGTTCTCCCCCTTTTTGACATTATCAAACAGGTTTCATCAATTTTAATTCTCCTATACTCCCCCTTAAAACATTCTCTTCTAATTTTGGGTTAATTTCCTCTTTTTAACAAGAGTAACAATCTCCCTCTTTTTATAGTAACAAGATAGCTGGAGTTTGCTAGTTTCAACCGGGTTTTAGTTTGTTATAACGTTGTAGTAAAGCCGGTTATTACCAACACTTCAAATATAATTTTTTTACTCGGAAAATAAAAGAGTTCCCGAGGTCGAACTCAGGGAGCAAGTTGTATTCTAGAGATATACATGTTTCTTTTACAAAAAGAAAGAGAGAGGGAAAGAATTTGTTGTTTTCTCTTTGTTCTGCAGAGGGGATGCTCTTCTTTCTCTCTTTCTTTAGATCTCCTTCTTTCTCTCTGTTCTGCAGAGGTGATGTTCTTCTTTCTTTAGAGCTCCTTGTTCTTCTTCTTCGTTCTGCAGAGGTGATGCTCCTCTTTAGATCTCTTTCTTCTTCTTCCTTGGTTTCTGCCTTGACCTCTCTTCTTCTTTTTCTGCAATTGTGGTGACCCTTTCTCTTTTCCCTTTTCTTCTTTATGGCTGCAGAGCTTCTGCCTTCAGCTACTAAGTCTTCCTTTCTTCTTCTTCTGCTTTGGCCGTTGCTCTTCCTTCTTCTTCAGCCTGCCTTCTTTCCTGCTCTGGCTGTTGACCTTCCGTCGTCTGACCCGATGCTTAGACGACTTAACTACGCATTTGCTACAGTGCAGCTCCTTCTTCTTCCGCGGGTCTTCTTCTTCGCCTGTGCCTGCACACTTCAGAGTTTTTCGTCAGAGGCAAAACCTACTCTACCCTCCCCCCCCCGCGTCTCTCTTTCTCTCTGAAACCACTCTTGGGAAAGCTCTCCCAGAGCTACCGGGTAATCGGGTTCGGGTCACGCCCGGGTCCAGGCCCACCGGCGTGCGTGGTGGGCGAGGAGTGCAGGTCAGTCTAAGTCGGGTCGGGTCAGGTCCGCGGGGCGTGAGCGCGGACGAGACCGGGTAACCGGGCGGGTGTAAGGGGACCTCACCCCGTGTACTGAGGCAATAAGGCTAGTGCACGAAATCAATTTAAACAGTGGAACGGGTGTGAGGCTTACCGATGTGGGACTAAACGCAGACCGTTCCTCGCGTGTGCCTGCTGGGAGACCGCGGCCTGGCTTCTGCAGCTGCGGCTTCTATTTGCATAGGTTGCTGGCTGGCTGCCTTCGCAAGACTCCCCGTACTCCGCAGCAGCTGGAGACCTGGAGTCCTCAAGCCTGGAGCGCGGGAGAAGCTGCTTCAATGTGCGTTAATGGCGGTCGAACCTCAAAACCTGTCGGACACGAATATGGCCTCGCGGCCTGATCAAACCACTGGGGAACCTTCGCCGTGGCACGGCGAAGGTGAGGAGCTGCGCGGCAGGCCGCAAGGAGGTGTCTGGCGGCAGCCCTGGGTCGGACTGCAACCGGAGGAATGGGTTTGTTCGGGGGAGTGTTACGGAGGTGTGGAGTGGCAGTGGAGGGGTGGGGGGTGCTCAGTGTGATGAGGCGGAGGTTCGGTGAGGGTCGGCGAGCCGTGTGGGTTGCTGAGGTGATGGGAGCGGCTCGCCGGAGGGTGGTCGGAGGCGAAGGGGGTGAAGGTGGTCAGGGTCGGTAGAGGGCTTAATTGAATAAATTGAAAGCGGGGAAAGAAAGAGGAGGAGAAGAGGAGTAGCTCTAGCTTACTTGCAGGGACGAAGGGGGAGGAACAGGGCGACAGTCGTATCGACTGTCGCCGGAGAAGACGATGCTCAGGGAAAGGGGCGGCGGCGAGCAGAGAGCCGGAGAGGCGCCAGCTGGGTGCGACGTGGCGCAGGAAGAGCAGGGGAGGAAGTCTCTGCTGCTGGTATTGCGGCAGAGCGAAGAGGTGGAGGGGGAGGAAACCGCCGGAGCTGGTGAGCGTCTGCCGGAGGAAGAAGAGAAGAAAGTTGGGGATTTTCTCCGTCAGATCCAGGCTGCCCTGGTCGGTGGAGCAACGGGGGGTATTTATAGGGATCAAACAGGGAGGAAGGCGGAGGGAGACGACGTGCCTCCCTCGCCGGAGGATGGTCGGAAACAAGAACCCATACCGTCCGTGCGTTCGCACGGCCGGTATGGTGGGTTACAACGACCAGGGGGTGTCCCTGCGATGGCTGACGACGCAGGGCACCCCCGGTTTACTTGCCAGGTCCCCCACCTCACCCTGCGCGGCGCCATGCTCCGCGCAAGGTCGCCGGAGCATGGTGCTGGCAGGTTTTGCAGGAGGGACCTGATTGCAAAGAACGAAGGAGAGTTAGGGGCCAAAATGCGAGGGTTCAAAAGTTGAGGGCCAAAGAATAAATATATGAGGACCAAAGTGTAAAGTCGGTCAAGGAGGTTTCTTCTTAGGCTCAAGTTTTTATACATGACTAATTAGGACCTAAGGAATCTGATGGTGAATTTCATTTTCATATTAAACCTTGTTTGACCGGTCAATTTACGCAAAAACCCAAATTAAGTTATTAATTGGGCATGGTTCTCAATGTAGGTCAAAATGGGTTCTAAAGGCCAAATTGAAGGTTCTAAACCCTAGAGATTATTTTTCTATGAATTTTAGAGGGTTTATTCTATTTTTACTTTGCCTCGAACCTTGTGAATTGAAGTGGGTTGTTTTAGGGTTACAGATTATCATTTGGTTTCTTGGAAGTGCTGTAGCCCTTGCTAGATCATCTCATCCCACTTTTATTCTTATTAAGCTGCTTTGACCTATGTTTGGGCCCTGAATTACCCTGTATGCAGATTATACTGGTAAAATTGCACTTTTACCCCTTATGACTTGTTTTCTTCTCAAACTCAGAATTCTCTGAGTTAAGCCTTTCCTTGAGATATGTAGGAGCTTTTATCCTTTGTATTAGGTCAAAATGAGCTAGTTATGGCTCATGATGAGGTTCTCATCATACCCCCATGCCTAGCTTTTGCTAGTCCCTTAGCAAAAACTTAAGGTTTCAACCCTTGTTCTAGACCATGAAGTTTTTAATAGTTTTAGATAAGTGCCTTTTTTATTTGAGCATAGATTAGGTTAGAATGCTGACCATAGGCCTAAAAGGTACTCTAGTACCAATCAAGATCCAAATCTGTATAGCCTTAGCCTCAGTCTTTTAGCAAAGGTTTTTAAGGCCCACCAGAACTAACCTAAGGTTTATTGGACTTCGTGGTTAAAGCACCCGTGCTTGAGATGATTTTAGCCCTGGCTCAGTTCGCAGTGCGTTTTGTAAGAGAGAGATAGAAAGTTTTTCTGTTTGGAGAGTTTTCTCTCTCTTTTTCTTTTTAGTTCTAGCCTAGGATTGGCTTTTCAACACGGTCTGTATCAGATTCCTTGCTCCCATCATCAATCCTCAAGGGTTCCTGGCGATCGATGCTTCGAGATAGCACCGCCCATGGCAACCCCCGGAACCCTGGCTATTGAGATTTCGAGATAATCCCATCCATGGTATTCCGTGGCCGAATCCAGACCCTGGCAATTGACACTTCGAGATAATGCCATCCATGGAATCTGAACCAGCAGAGTGCTTACATGCCCCCAATAGGATATGTAAATATCCTAAGAGACAAGCACCGAGGAGATGATATTTTGTTACGCATCTTCGAGGGGATTTCCCCGCCTCTCTGCGCTGGGAACTCGTCCAAATCAACTTGTGTTGATCGGCCGCTCCTATTCTAGGTGTTCTTTTCAGATTTTTGCGACGCTTCTGCGTGATTCTGATTTTTACGCTTACTGAACCAGGCTGTGTGTGAGATTAGGGTGCTTAGGTTACTGAGTCCCGTAAACCAAAAATTAGTTAACGAGGCCGAATACTCCCTAAGCCTTAGACCTAATACTTTAGCTTTTCATTTTCCTCAACCTCTTGAGGAGTGTCCAGATCTTAATGGGTACTAAGAGTCTATTCAAGAATGCCTAAGGTTTGCATTCTTTACTAATCTTATTGTGCACTTTTCAGTTATTTTCTTGAATGAGGTCTAGAACTTAGGTTAATTCCTTAGTTCCTTACTAATGACTATCACTTTTTCTCATAATTTTGTGCTCCTTTTTCCTTTTGTTTCTTTTCTCCTTCGCAAAATTTCCTTCTCCTCTTTTCCTCTTGTTCTTTTTCGAAAATTTTTTAATTTTTATGGTGTTTTTGGCATATGTGAATTTTTTTGTTTGAAACCTTTTCTTACGAGTTTTTGTACTTTCATACCCCCCCATGCCTAAGATTTGCAATGTCCTCATTGTAACCTAGGGGGTGTTAGTTCATTCCTTAAGACAGAAATTTGGGTGAGTGGATGGGTCGGGTTGAATTTTTTTTTTTTTTTGCGGACGATTTCAAATCTCAGATGCGAACATCTGAGTTGGGGTCGGCTGTCTATAAGGGTGAACTTCGAGTGCTGAAAGGTGTCAGAACAAGTTTCAGGTTTTCAAAGAGAATGACGGGCTGCCTCCCGTTAAGCGCTGAGTTTTACGCCATCGGCTGGGCGCAATAAGCTCAAGGGGAAAGGAGGATATAAGATGCCTCAGCCAAATCAGTAGAAGTTACATCAATGAACGGCTTGAGTCTCTGACCGTTCACGATGAAAGGTTCAGAATCGTGGCTGAGTGGACTGATTTCGATTGCTCCATTTCCAAAAACCTGTCGGACCAAATATGGTCCGACCCACTTAGATCTCAGTTTTCCTGGGAAGAGTTTGAGTCGGGCATCAAAGAGTAGGACCTTTTGACCAGGATGAAAGATCTTTCTCGAGATGTGTTTGTCGTGGAAGGCTTTAACCCGCTCCTTGTAGATTTGCGAGTTCTCGTACGCGTCTATGCGTAATTCATCGATCTCGCTGATTTGGAGTTTTCTGTGGGTCCCAGCCTTAGAAAGATCCAGATTACAGTTCCGTACTGCCCAATAGGCTTTATGCTCCAGTTCGACGGGAAGGTGGCATGCCTTTCCGTACACCAATCTAAAGGGAGACATGCCCAATTGGGTCTTGTGGGCGGTCCTATAGGCCCACAATGCTTCCGGAAGTCGGGACGACCAGTCCTTCCTGTCAGGTCGAACAGTGACTTGCAGGATTTTCTTGATCTCCCGATTAGACAGCTCAGCTAGACCATTAGTTTGGGGGTGGTAAGGAGTAGAGATTCGGTGAGACACCCCGTATTTGGTCATCAGTGACCTAAACTGAGCATTTGTGAAATGGGTCCCCCCATCAGAGATTATTGCACGAGGAATCCCGAACCTTGAGAAAATGTGTTGATGAATGAATTTGAGGACGATTTTGTGATCACAGGTTCGGGTCGGTATGGCTTCGATCCATTTGGACACGTAGTCCACAGCCAACAGAATGTATTCGAAACCATCCGAAACAGGAAAGGGGCCCATAAAATCAATCCCCCAAACATCAAAGATTTCGCATACTAGAATCGGTTGCATAGGCATCATGTCGCGATGGCTCATGTTGCCCAAAGTCTGGCAACGACTACATGCCTTGCAATGACTGTGTGCGTCTTTGAACAGTGTGGGCCAGTAAAAGCCGCACTGGAGGACTTTTGCTGCGGTTTTATGCCCGGCAAAATGGCCACCGCATGCCTGGTCATGGCAGAAAGAGAGGATGTTGTTGACTTCCCCTTCCGGGACACATCTCCGGATGATCTGATCGGCACCTATGCGGAAGAGGTACGGGTCTTCCCAAATGTAATACTTGGCATCGGAGCGTAATTTGTCTTTCTTGGTCTTCGGCCAATCGGACGGGGTCTGATGAGATGCCAAGTAATTTACAATATTAGCGAACCATGGAAGGCTAGTACCAATAGTCAGCAGGTGCTCATCGGGAAAATGCTCCGTGATGGGTCCGGAGGGGTCAATTATTTCAGAAGGAAGACGGGACAAGTGATCAGCTACCACGTTTTGTTTTCCCGCTTTATCGCGAATCTCAAGGTCAAATTCTTGCAACAGCAAGATCCATCGGATCAATCGAGGTTTCGCGTCCTTCTTTGCAAGGAGATGCCTCACAGCCGTGTGATCCGAGTATATGATGACATGGGAACCCAGAAGGTATGATCTGAACTTCTCTAGGGCAAATACTACAGCTAGCAACTCTTTCTCAGTAACTGTATAGTTACGCTGAGCCTCATCGAGTGTTTTGCTGGCGTAGTAAATGACCACAGGTTTCTTGTCATTTTTCTGCCCCAAAACCGCTCCTACAGCGAAGTCGGATGCATCACACATGATCTCAAAGGGTTGAGACCAATCAGGGGACTGTAGGATCGGTGCTTGGGTGACTCGGTCACGCAAGATTTCAAATGCTTGAGTGCATTCCTTGGAGATTTCGAAGGGAACATCCTTGGAGAGAAGAGTGGTCAGGGGGCGTGCGATTTTTGAAAAATCAGGGATAAATCGTCGATAAAAACCGACATGCCCTAAAAAGGATCGGATGTCCCTGATCGAGCTAGGCATAGGAAGGTGAGAAATCAGATTAACCTTAGCTCGATCCACTTGGATACCTTTCTCCGAAATTGAGTGTCCCAGGACAATTCCCTCAGGCACCATGAAATGGCTCTTTTCCCAGGAAAGAACCAAATTCACATCGATGCACCGCCTGAGTATCTGGAGCAAGTGTTGGAGGCAATCGTCGAATGATGCTCCGAAAACTGAAAAGTCATCCATGAAGACTTCCAGATAATCACCTACCATATCTGAGAATATGGCAAGCATGCATCGCTGAAAAGTAGCGGGTGCATTGCAAAGACCGAAAGGCATCCTTCGGAAAGCGTATGTTCCGAAGGGGCAGGTGAACGTGGTCTTTTCTTGGTCCTCAGGATGGATTGCCACCTGGTTATAACCGGAGTACCCGTCAAGAAAGCAGAAGAACCTATTTCCCGCTAGTTTTTCGAGAATTTGATCAATGAAGGGTAGTGGGAAATGATCCTTCTTCGTGGAGGAATTGAGTCGATGGTAATCTATACAGACTCTCCACGAGTTGGCTAATCGGGTAGGAATGATTTCTCCGGTCTCAGTCGTTATAGTGGTGAGTCCTGCCTTCTTGGGCACGACCTGAATTGGGCTCACCCAACGACTATCGGAGATCGGGTAGATGATTCCGGCATCTAACCACTTGATGATCTCCTTTTTCACGACCTCCTGCAGATTGGGGTTTAAGCGTCTCTGCATTTCACGAGAAGGTCGTGTGCCCTCTTCTGAATAGATATGATGAGTACAATAAGAGGGACTTATTCCAGTCAAATCATCGAGAGTCCATCCGATGGCTCTGCGATGTTGCTGGAGGACAACAATCAGACGGGATTCCTGTTCAGGACTGAGGTTGGAATTGATGATCACAGGAAGGGTCTGATTAGAACCCAAAAAGACGTATTTTAAGTGAGCAGGAAGGGGTTTCAGTTCGAGGATGGGGTTTTCAGCAGCAGCGGGTGGTTCAGTATGGATGTGAGGTTCAAGGGTGGGAGTTACTGGGTTGTTCACATCTGGATTTGACTCCTCTGTTTGCGGGTCAAGATCCTTCTGTGGTTGATGAGGCATACTCAAGTCATTCTGGAGGTGTGATTCATCAACCAAAGTCTTGATGTCACAAATTTGCTCGATGACGCCGCAATTAATTCCTTGTTGGGCCTTAAATATATCAATTTTCAGTGTTTGATCTCCAAACTTAAGCTCTATTTGGCCCTCCTCACAGCTGATGTTGGCTCTAGCAGTAGCCAAGAAAGGTCTCCCTAGAATGATTGGTGTATCCCTAGGGTTCTCAGGTGCATCCATGTCTAAGACTATAAAGTCCACTGGAAAATAGAAATCCCGCACTCTCACGATAACATCCTCGAGAATCCCTTTTGGTGACTTTATAGATCGATCTGCTAATTGTAATGTCACCTCGGTTGGTTTCAGCTCAGATTCTTCTAGATGGTCAAGTAAGGATGTGGGTATCAGATTTATAGATGCACCTAAGTCTAACAATGCTCTATCAAATTGGGTACCACCTATCTTACAGGAGATCAGGGGAGTTCCAGGATCTTTTGCCTTGGGTGGGAGTCTACTAAGGATTACAGAGCTGGCTTGCTCTGACAGAACAATTGGGCTCCCTCCCTTGGTTCGCGGTTTACGCTGGGGTGTACATATATTCTTTAGAAATCGTGCGTAAGCTGGTACGTGGCGGATTGCATCCATCAAGGGGATGTTTATGTGGACCTGCTCAAAGAGCTTGACCAGGTCCTCCTCAGGGGCCACGGGTTTTGTGGTCTTCTTTCCCTTGGTCAGGGCCTCGGGAAACGGGATCTTGGTTGGTTCTTCTAGGATAGGTTCAGGTTGTGGATCTGGAACAGCGGTACCTTGGATAACTATCCTAGGGTCATGGTTATCAGGCTGGGAGTGGTTTGGGTAATGCGGGTCTTGAGTTGTCTTACCACTACGTGTTGTTACAGAATTTAATCCGGCCTGATTTTGGTTTGGGTTTGGTAGGAGGGGTGGTTGCTGCTGAAATCCCGCACGAGAAGTTGAGGCTTCCATCTCGTCTGGAGATGGAGTAGTAGGGGCCTGATAAATCCATTGAGCGTGGCCTAAATTTGGATTCATAACGCGCTTCTGGGTTGGCACGTTATTTGGGTTAGGAAGAGGTTGGGAAGGGAGTGTGCCTGGTTGGCGAGAATTTGCCAACTGGGCCAGTTGAGTTTTAACTTCAGTAAGCTCGTCCTTGTGCTGTTTTTGAATAGCCGCATTCGATTTTTGAATGTCAGCCAGAGTCTGAAGGATTAAGGACATTTGATCTTGATTTGGCCCTGATGGATAAGTAGGGTTGGGCCGAGGCTGAGGCGGCTGGTAGTGATGAGAGGGCTGTGGGCGGGACTGAAAAGGTGGTCTTTGGGTTTGGGAATTTCCCGCCCACTGAAAATTTGGATGGTTTCGCCATCCAGGGTTGTAAGTGTTGGAGAATGGGTCGTTCTGGATGGCGTTGAGGTCCTCGCAGATCTGAGGAACCTCCTGAGAGTCAGGGAAAGGAGGAATGGAGTTTCCCCGGCTGGTGTAGAAAGGATCGGATGATCTTCCAGTCCAAGAATCAGATGGGGATGGATATGGATCCATCCCAGGGGAGGATCGGTGGAGGATGTTTTGCACAGTCTCCTGTGTGGAAGGAGGTTGTGCAAAGGAGTTACGCGCAGAGGTGGCTCGCTGCAAGTGCTGAGTCAGCTCATCCACCTTCTTTTCAATGATTGAGACCTTGTCCAATCGACTGGCCATTAATTCCAGGTCGACTGATGCAGACAGGCCCTGCGTCTCATGTGCCCCCTTAAGATTCGTCGCTGCGCGGGTATTCGTCCTGTCGAATAATCCCATGGAGTCATTGTTGATGGAGTTCTCGCACATATTTTCGAGAATCTCCCATACGGTGTCTTCATGTTGACCCATGATGTTTCCTCCGCAAGTTGCATTGACGAAAAGGCGGATGTCCTCACGGAGTCCCTGGTAAAAAGATTGGACTTGTTCCCATTTAGGAACTCCGTGATGGGGGCACTTTCTCATGAGATCCTGAAAACGATCCCATGCCTCATGGAGAGGTTCTCCTGATTGTTGAGTGAAGTGTGTAATCTGATGGCGCAAGGCGTTGGTCCGACCAACGGGAAAAAACTTTTTCAAAAATTCGGATTGAAGTTCTTCCCAAGTGTTGATCGGCCGGGTCTGAGTTTGATACCAATGGGCGGCCTTGTCCATAAGAGAAAAGGAGAACATCTTCATGAGAAGAATATCCCGATTTTGCGCATCTGATCCAAAAGTGTGGGCCAGATGCTTTAGCTGTTTGATGTGCTGGAAGGGATCTTCAGAATTAAGCCCATGGAATTTAGGTATAGCATGAATCATGTTGGGCTTTAGTTCGGAATCAGGTCCTCCAGTCGGGATTCTGACTCGAGGCTCAATGGCCACCGCAGCAGGATTGTAGTGGTCCCGCATCATAGGACGCTGTGGTGGGTGCACGAAGTTTTGGAAGAGGTCATTGAGTCGCTGGAGCTGGTGTTCCAGATTATTTTCTTCCTCAACTGGCTGAGCCATGATGGGGGAAGAAGAAGAACTTGGTTCTGAATCAGAAGAGAGAATAATGTGAGGGTGTTGCTGCACAAACACGGGCGTCGAGGCTTGGCCTTGACGAGAGTGAATTTCTAATGGAGGTCTTAAGGGTGGTCCTAGGGACCTCCTTCCGTACATGCACAGTTGGAAGAGGTAAGTTTAGAAGGTGCTGGACCCAATCAAGGCACCCAAAAATGTGTTGGGTGACTATAGAGGTGCGGGGCAGATGGACCCCTTGATCAGAAAGATCGCCCACCTGAGAATTACCTGGGCAGCCAGAGAGGGAGAGTCCCGCGAAGACCCCTACACGGTAGAGCGTCCCCACGGGTTACAGGGTTTCCCCCACCCGACCTCTCTTGTCACTGCGGTTCCAGGTAGACCAGAATGGGGATCTTGACCTCTTAAGTCTACAAATTTTAAGATCAGGGTACTTAAGGTTTCACTTGAACTTTAGTCTTTTTAAGTGCAAAGAGTGACCTAATTTAAGGTTGGTTAACCCAAAGGGGTCAACTTTACCTCTTGTTTTCTTTGAGAGCTTTTTGGGTCCTTTCTTTTAGGGTTCAAGTGTTTAGAGAGAGCCAATTGTTTAGGATTTTTCTTGTTAATTATTTTCAATCACTGGTTTGGGCACACCTCTTTTGGATTTCCTCAATTCTTGATTAAGGGGTGTGTCTCAACTGAAATCCTATTGTTTAACCTTATGTTGGCTCTACTTGGTCCATTTAACTCTTTGTTGGGCAATTAGGGCTCAAGCAAGAATGTGTTAGCCCTTAAATACCCTTAATAGTGTGCAGGAGTGATGAGTTGAAAACATGCAACTCTTTATGGTTACTAAGTATGGAAGACAGGTTAGCCCTATATTGCTTGTTCTTTTCTTTTCTTCCTCTTTAGAGTTTAGGGGTTAATAGTGAGAGGAAAGATTTACCTGTCTTTGGAGTGGTTGTCGTGTGGTTGCTTGTCTTCTTGAGTTCCTGTAGATGTACAAAAGAGGAGATTATCAGAAATTAAAAGAAACAGGAATGTTTACCTCTAGAATAGCCGTTGCTCCCCGGCAGCGGCGCCAAAAATGGAGTTTGCTAGTTTCAACCGGGTTTTAGTTTGTTATAATGTTGTAGTAAAGCCGGTTATTACCAACACTTCAAATATAATTTTTTTACTCGGAAAATAAAAGAGTTCCCGAGGTCGAACTCAGGGAGCAAGTTGTATTCTAGAGATATACATGTTTCTTTTACAAAAAGAAAGAGAGAGGGAAAGAATTTGTTGTTTTCTCTTTGTTCTGCAGAGGGGATGCTCTTCTTTCTCTCTTTCTTTAGATCTCCTTCTTTCTCTCTGTTCTGCAGAGGTGATGTTCTTCTTTCTTCAGAGCTCCTTGTTCTTCTTCTTCGTTCTGCAGAGGTGATGCTCCTCTTTAGATCTCTTTCTTCTTCTTCCTTGGTTTCTGCCTTGACCTCTCTTCTTCTTTTTCTGCAATTGTGGTGACCCTTTCTCTTTTCCCTTTTCTTCTTTATGGCTGCAGAGCTTCTGCCTTCAGCTACTAAGTCTTCCTTTCTTCTTCTTCTGCTTTGGCCGTTGCTCTTCCTTCTTCTTCAGCCTGCCTTCTTTCCTGCTCTGGCTGCTGACCTTCCGTCGTCTGACCCGATGCTTAGACGACTTAACTACGCATTTGCTACAGTGCAGCTCCTTCTTCCGCGGGTCTTCTTCTTCGCCTGTGCCTGCACACTTCAGAGTTTTTCGTCAGAGGCAAAACCTACTCTACCCTCCCCCCCCCGCGTCTCTCTTTCTCTCTGAAACCACTCTTGGGAAAGCTCTCCCAGAGCTACCGGGTAATCGGGTTCGGGTCACGCCCGGGTCCAGGCCCACCGGCGTGCGTGGTGGGCGAGGAGTGCAGGTCAGTCTAAGTCGGGTCGGGTCAGGTCCGCGGGGCGTGAGCGCGGACGAGACCGGGTAACCGGGCGGGTGTAAGGGGACCTCACCCCGTGTACTGAGGCAATAAGGCTAGTGCACGGAATCAATTTAAACAGTGGAACGGGTGTGAGGCTTACCGATGTGGGACTAAACGCAGACCGTTCCTCGCGTGCGCCTGCTGGGAGACCGCGGCCTGGCTTCTGCAGCTGCGGCTTCTATTTGCATAGGTTGCTGGCTGGCTGCCTTCGCAAGACTCCCCGTACTCCGCAGCAGCTGGAGACCTGGAGTCCTCAAGCCTGGAGCGCGGGAGAAGCTGCTTCAATGTGCGTTAATGGCGGTCGAACCTCAAAACCTGTCGGACACGAATATGGCCTCGCGGCCTGATCAAACCACTGGGGAACCTTCGCCGTGGCACGGCGAAGGTGAGGAGCTGCGCGGCAGGCCGCAAGGAGGTGTCTGGCGGCAGCCCTGGGTCGGACTGCAACCGGAGGAATGGGTTTGTTCGGGGGAGTGTTATGGAGGTGTGGAGTGGCAGTGGAGGGGTGGGGGGTGCTCAGTGTGATGAGGCGGAGGTTCGGTGAGGGTCGGCGAGCCGTGTGGGTTGTTGAGGTGATGGGAGCGGCTCACCGGAGGGTGGTCGGAGGCGAAGGGGGTGAAGGTGGTCAGGGTCGGTAGAGGGCTTAATTGAATAAATTGAAAGCGGGGAAAGAAAGAGGAGGAGAAGAGGAGTAGCTCTAGCTTACTTGCAGGGACGAAGGGGGAGGAACAGGGCGACAGTCGTATCGACTGTCGCCGGAGAAGACGATGCTCAGGGAAAGGGGCGGCGGCGAGCAGAGAGCCGGAGAGGCGCCAGCTGGGTGCGACGTGGCGCAGGAAGAGCAGGGGAGGAAGTCTCTGCTGCTGGTATTGCGGCAGAGCGAAGAGGTGGAGGGGGAGGAAACCGCCGGAGCTGGTGAGCGTCTGCCGGAGGAAGAAGAGAAGAAAGTTGGGGATTTTCTCCGTCAGATCCAGGCTGCCCTGGTCGGTGGAGCAACGGGGGGTATTTATAGGGATCAAACAGGGAGGAAGGCGGAGGGAGACGACGTGCCTCCCTCGCCGGAGGATGGTCGGAAACAAGAACCCATACCGTCCGTGCGTTCGCACGGCCGGTATGGTGGGTTACAACGACCAGGGGGGTGTCCCTGCGACGGCTGACGACGCAGGGCACCCCCGGTTTACTTGCCAGGTCCCCCACCTCACCCTGCGCGGCGCCATGCTCCGCGCAAGGTCGCCGGAGCATGGTGCTGGCAGGTTTTGCAGGAGGGACCTGATTGCAAAGAACGAAGGAGAGTTAGGGGCCAAAATGCGAGGGTTCAAAAGTTGAGGGCCAAAGAATAAATATATGAGGACCAAAGTGTAAAGTCGGTCAAGGAGGTTTCTTCTTAGGCTCAAGTTTTTATACATGACTAATTAGGACCTAAGGAATCTGATGGTGAATTTCATTTTCATATTAAACCTTGTTTGACCGGTCAATTTGCGCAAAAATCCAAATTAAGTTATTAATTGGGCATGGTTCTCAATGTAGGTCAAAATGGGTTCTAAAGGCCAAATTGAAGGTTCTAAACCCTAGAGATTATTTTTCTATGAATTTTAGAGGGTTTATTCTATTTTTACTTTGCCTCGAACCTTGTGAATTGAAGTGGGTTGTTTTAGGGTTACAGATTATCATTTGGTTTCTTGGAAGTGCTGTAGCCCTTGCTAGATCATCTCATCCCACTTTTATTCTTATTAAGCTGCTTTGACCTATGTTTGGGCCCTGAATTACCCTGTATGCAGATTATACTGGTAAAATTGCACTTTTACCCCTTATGACTTGTTTTCTTCTCAAACTCAGAATTCTCTGAGTTAAGCCTTTCCTTGAGATATGTAGGAGCTTTTATCCTTTCTATTAGGTCAAAATGAGCTAGTTATGGCTCATGATGAGGTTCTCATCAATAGCTATATAATTAACTTCCCCTATCTAATGGAAATATAGCTAACTTTTAACTCCTCCCCCTTATGATGGACAAATAGCTTATCACTTTTAACAACTCCCCCTATCTAGATGCTATTAAAAGAAAATAGGGTTTAGAGTGTACCTCACTTACCATGGCCAATAGAATGACCCAAATGGAGGTTGATGTTGGATGGGGTTCCCATCAAAGCTTGGAGGTCTAGGCATTAATGCCGGTCTCCAATTGAGTGGTCGATGTGTGGCAGTTTGATCATCCACCAATCTTCTCATCGATCTTCTCATCTTCCTCTTTGGTCTACTCATTGGTCCTCCTAATTTGAGTTGACCATTCTTCATCTTGTAATTCCAATCCTTGATGTTGAAATCTTTGCAACCTGAAAAATAAGATTCTAACTCTCTCTTCGGTATCCAAGTTAATTTGGATCCGGATATGTTAGTGGGTCTCCTTGAGGGAGATCCTTTTTCATCCTTATGACTAGGGTTAACTTTATCATTAGAAAAGTCATCTAATTTGTTCATTAATTTATTAGATTCTTCCCTAAGACATGTAAGTTCATTTTCAATAGCATGCATCTTAGTCTTTAAATTAGAAATTTCCATTTTTAAACTAGTATTTTCCTTAATCAATTTACTATTTTCATTCATTAGAACATTATCTTCAAACAACAAAATTTCAATTTTAGGACTACTTCTAGTTTCTAGATCTTTAAGTTTAATCTTTAACCTTTCATTTTCAGATCTTAGAAAACCAAGATTCTTCTTAATACTCTTGTTTTCTATTTTTCATGACTTACTAAGCTCATACAATTCATCAAAAGCATCTTGTAGTTCAGAGTTTACCTCATTGTTGCTGTCGTCGCTGTTGCTTTCACTTGTCATGGCCATGAATCCCATGCAAGCGAGTTCATCCTTCTTTTCGGAATCTTCCTCTTCTTTCTCTGAGCTTGAGTCGTCCCATGTAGCTTGGAATGTTTTCTTCTTGTATTTCTTTTCCTTCTCCTTCTTCTCCTTCTTGAGAAAAGGGCACTTGGGTCGAAGATGCCCTTTTTCATTGCAATGGTAGCAACGTCTCAGGCTACCTTGCTCCTTCTTTTCCTTCTCTTTCTTTTCTTTCTTTGAATTCTACAAAACTTTGAACATTTCTTAAGAAAAATTTTGAGAACCTCATCATTGGAGCTTACCTCGCTATCTAATGCGGCTTTGAAGGCCAGTGTCTTAGCTTTGGCTCTGGTGTGTCCTTCTTCCTCTATGTCATCTTTGTCTCATAGGCCATGAGATTGCCTAAGAGCTCGTCCATGTTAAGCTCCTCTACTTCATTCGCCTCCTCTGTGATGGTGACCTTTTATTCCCAATCCGATCCGAGGGAATAGAGAAGCTTTCCTTGAAGCTCTTCCTTGATGAAGGTCTTATTTAAGGCTTTCAAATTATTAACAATGAGAGTGAATCTAGTGTTTATCTCAGTTAAGGTTTCTTTAGTCTTTATATAAAATGATTCAAATTCTTGTGAAAGAACATTTATCTTAGATGATTTTCCCTTAGAGGTACCCTCATGAGTTACCTCAAGTGTGTGCCAAATCTCATATGCAGTGGCACATTGTGAGATTTGGTTGAATTCTTCTGGGCTTAGTATGCGATACAACGCGTTCATTGTCTTCGCGTTGAGTGAAAGCTCCCAAATCTGCTACTATGAGTAGCTTGCGGCGGGTCTCTCCAGGATGTAAAAAGGCATCTCACACCTGGCCCAGATGGTGAAGTCATTGGCTTGAAGCCACGTCTTCATTCTGAGCTTCTAGTATGGGTAGTTGCTCCCGTTGAAAAATGGTGGACGAGTAGTAGACTGCCCTTTGGATATCCTCATTGCGGAACTACTCCCTTCTATTTGATTTTCGCCGACTTGTTATGCCGATATGCGAAACTTGCTCTGATACCAAATGTGATTCCCTACGGGAGGGGGTGAGATTTGCGTGATACGAAATATAATGCGGAAAATATAAAACCTATCTCACAAAGGCATGCAATCACAAGTGCACAAGGATTTTTAGGTGGAAACCCAAACCCGGGTAAAAACCACCACCTAAGCCTCTTGACTTAGGATTTCTCGATCGATCGAGTCGATCAAATCTACCATCCGAGTCACTTCAAACAAGGGTGACTCAACTTCAGTACAACCATGCTACTTACACAAGGGTAGCATACCTCAAACCTCTCCTCTTCATGAGGAGTATTTACTCTCTCGATGGAGATGGGAATTCGCAAAGCGAATACCCAACCAAAGACAATAACATAAAAATAATCCTATAGAGCCACAAAATGAATAATGAAACCTAGCTACTATAGGTAAAGGATCTTCCCTTTGGTGGAAGTGTGTTGACTTGGCAACACGAATGTGTGAACCAAGTAAAGGCATGACAATTCTCTCATAAACGACGGTGGGAGAGCATGTGCACAGCAAATGTGGTCCTCTCTAAAGTGGGCTAGAGGATCTCGGAGAGCAACAACACTTCTAGATGATCTTCTTCTTCTCTAGGACACAATGTGAGTGGAAGTGGTAATGCTTGATGTGTCTTGAGTGTGCCAACAAAGGAGGGCACCCCCTCTATTTATAGATGGCTTAGGAACCCTTTGGAAGGCCTTAGAAGGCTTCTATAGCCGTTGGGAATAAACCCAAGGCAGATTAGGTTGGAATCAGGGTCATTAATGATTCTGACAGTGTTACCAGACGTTTGGGAAGAGAATTAGATGTCTGGAAACAACTTGTAAGACGTCTAGAAAGTAAATCAAACATTTAACCCTAGACAGGTTTACTTACTGACTTCAGTCAGACCTAAACAGGGTTCTAGTGAAAGTCAGTCAGATGACATCTTAGACGTCTAGCACAGATCTGGACGTATAGAAACCTAAATAACTACGGGAATGGATTTCCCGAGGCACAAACGGCTATATCTATGATGAGAAGTGATTTTGGCTTAATTGAGGGCTAACATCTATATATCAGACGTCTAAGGTCCTCTACGAACGTTTGATAGAAGATTAAGGGTTAATCTTCTACGATTATATTTCTAAGACAAAGCTCCACTAATTGAACGTTTGGCAAGGTCATCGACGTCTACTAAAATGTTTGGACTAAGGGCTGGACGTCAGAAAATGGCAGACAGAGAGTTGTTTCCAACCTAAGTGTTTTTGGATGTTTGATCAAATAGTCAGATGTCTTAAAGTCAAGGATCAGACGTCTGATGTCCAGATTGGATGTCAGATCAGGATGTCTGATGCCTACTTTGGTTTTCTAAGTTAACTACGAAGAGTCTAAGTATCTTAAGGTTGAGTAAGTGTTCCTAGGATTGCAGTTTTGTTACTTTGGACTCTTTAACAAATACTCTAGGAAAATAAAAAAGCAAATAACAAAAGATACAAGGTACAAGATAGAAAAGACATCTATCTTATTCTTCTGGTCTATCTTCAAGCTCTCGCTCCAAGCGAAGCTCCTTCTCCTCTAACGAGCTCCTCTAATCACCATGGACGCGAGCTCTTCACACTTGTATCCATTTGCAATTGACTTGAAATCTTGGACTCAAAAGCAAATGACAAATATCAAGTGTTTTGTTATCATTAAAATTAATGATCGTGGTACCCTTGCACCAACACAAAGCTCTAAAGGGCTAGTTCCATGCTCGGGATGCCCTACTAGAGTTTATAAAAATAATTTTTCCCATCCTCTCACCCCCATTCGTGGGCACTCGTGGCTATCTTCTCACCTCGTTCAGGATGTGGATCCCTTTGCGATGCCACCTTGCTTCGTCCTCCTTCCTCTAGCTTCGTTCTCCCTCGTCCAGCATCTCACCACCATCTTCCGGGTGCTCTGTCAACGCGACTCGTCTTCCAAGCAGTTGTCGAGCAAGATTTCCTCTCTATTCTTTTTACTGCTTTCTATAGTGTAGATTTAATTTTTGTAATGATCATTATTAGATAAATTTGTTCTCTTTCTCTCTCTATCTCTTATCCTGGCTTTTTCTCTATTATTCTCTTTGTATTATTCTCTCTCTTCTATTATTTATTCTTTAAATAGAATTCTCACATAGATTAATTTCAACTAGTTACTCTACTTTATGACAATAATTTTCAAATATGATTTTTAATCAAACGTTTGTCTCCCCATGTTCGACCCGGAACTCACCTTGAGTTTCGATAAATTATTTGATAGCGAATTTTCTACAACGCAATACTTCAAAACATTTATCACACGAAATATTTGTATGATCTAAAGGACACAAGCACACTAGAAGAGGGATGAATAGTGTGGTAAAAAAAATATTGCAAATAAAACAAGCCACACAAATAAGACACCAAATATATAGTGGTTCCCCTTACTTAGGTACTCCACTACCTAAGTCTCCCGACTTAGGATTTTTAACCTGATTCCCTCAACTCGGAGGGAATCAATTTACTAAAAATAAGGTAATTAGTGGGTTACTTGAACCTAATTACAAGAGAAAATATAAACAAAATATAACAAGTGTAAGCAAGAAAATACAGCAGCTTACAACTCAAATCCTAAGTCTCCAACAAGAATTAGTTTAGCAAATGTTTGATGGAAGTATTTAATGTAAAACAACAATGTGCAAAAATGATTTTACGAGAACAAACCAGACGCGTCAAATGAACTTGTTGCGAAATGGAGATCTTCTTGAAGGATAGACACAACAAGCCTATTAGTCTTGTGGCTAGAATTAAGAGAAATGAAAACTGGAGCAAGGAGTATTTTGATTCTTGATATCTTTGAGAAAGGCACTCACAAGGTGTTTTTATAGGTCATTAATCAGCCCCCATATGCTTCCTAGCCTTTGGGGCAAAATAAGAAGGTTAGCAATAAGATTAATTGCAAAATAGTCATTCAGATCAGGCATAACGATTAGTTGGTACCAGTACTAAAGTTGTGATACCGGTACTGACTGCTCACAGTTATCCAGCAACCAGCCCAACAGAGCTTGGGTACCGGTACTCATCATAGGTACTAGTACTGAGTGCTTACAATTGAGTACCAACTAAGTGACCAGGTACCGGTACCCATCATGTTTATCGATACTTGTGACTCACAGGTTTGAGACAAGTCAAAAACTGTGACCTACATGTACCGATATTAGTGATTAGTACTAGTACTTGTAAGGTCTATGCAATACCACTGTCCACCAACTATGAGCACCTGGTATCGGTACTCATGATGAGTACCGATACTTGTTATTCAAAGTTTGAGACTAGGGCCCAAACCTGTGACTTACATGTATTGGTACTTATGAACAATACCGGTACTTGCAACAAGTACCTTGAATGGACTGTTTTAATCAATTTTAGTGCTATTCAAACTCAATTACATGATTAATATAACCAAGAAATAATTTTGATTTTTCAAACAAATAATTAAATGTGGGTTTGATACCCAATTATCTCTATTTTGATTTTACTTTCTAAATTAATTTTTCTTATTTAGGAGACATACAAATTTCTAGATTACAACAAATGAACAACATAAAAACAATCTTCATCCTTCATATCATCAACACTTCTTCCTTGTTATCATCCACACTTCCTAAATCTTGTGATTTCCTTGAAATAACACTTCATAAACTCATTAGATTTAAAACAGTTTTGTTAATACCAAAACATAAAAGAGAAGTGGAACTAGGTTCCAACAATCTCGTCCTTTTTGGTGTTGACAAAACAAATGAAATACCCATGTTTAAAATGATAGAAACCTCATAAGAGAAATAATACAAAAAACTCCACTAGGAGTGAAACCTCCCCCTAAAACTAAGCTTCCTACTCTTAAATATGAGTATTACCATTTCTCCCCGTTTTTGTCAAGCAAACAAAAAGAATAACAATATGCATAGGTAATGATCAAGCACTTGTAAATTATGCAAAAGAAAACATTCAAACATAAAAGTTGAAAGAAAGTCATTCAACATGAAGATCATAAAAATTGAACTAAAGCATTGAACAACAGACTTTTAAAGTCATACAACATAACAACCAATCAAAAATAAATTATCTCAAACTACATAATATAAAAGTAGAAACTGAACTAATCGCAAGCTCTTTTCCTGATATATTTTTGAGCAACATTTCTACTGCCATCATCTCCGTTATCGTCGTCGTCGTCATCATCATCAGCAGCTTCTTCATCTTCATCATCTTCTTCATCTTCAGTTTCTTCATCTTCATCTTCATCATATGGAATTTCTTCATCATCTTCATTTTCTTCTTCCTCTTCATTATTACAAAGGATAGGTTCTTCTTCTTCCATTTGAGAGGAAACAATAGACAGGTCTTGAAAATGCTTTTGCCGTCTTTCACTATATTCTTTGGGTGCCTTTGGTTGAGTGCACTTCCATTGCTTATGTTGTTGAGTGGAAGAAGCAAAATGGGAGGACTCAATAGAAAGAGAAAGCTCATGGAGCTTGCATTCCATGTGACGAATACCAAAGTTGAGATTGGTAAGATTTTGACCTATATAGTTGAAGGTGTTAATCATATTGGGGTCGGTTTAGGGTGCATGAGACAAGTTAACCCAAGGCATTTCAGCTTTGAGATAAGGATAGGTCATAGGAACAAATGTAGAAGATGAGTCAGGAACTTAATGAGAAGAAGATTGAGCATTAGGATCAACTTCATCTTCTTCATCATCACTTGATGATTCTTCTCTAGCAGGCTTTACTCCCATTTTCTAGAGTGTAGACCACTTGAAGTAGACCACTTTTCTAAGTGGGGTAAAGTTTGAGAGATCAATTCTACTCTTGATAAGTATATGAGAAACAAGTATATCAAGAGGAAGAGCAGAAGCACGGTAATGAGGTCAAAAGAAATGAATGATTACCGTGTTCCAATTAACAGGGAAACTGGTAATGATAGCATAGATTAATGGTAAAATATCTACAGGAATTTTATGGAATCCCGAATATTTGGCTCTTAAATTCCATGCTAAAATTCTAAATAAGACTCTTGCAAATAAGGTCATGTTAGGTGCAACCAAAGCTTTTCCTTGATAGTTTGGGAGCAAAAGGGTTTCATGAATTTGAGAAGTAGTGAATTTTTCTTTAAGGGTATTGAATGTGTGACCTTCATTTGGATATTGTGTTATAGTAGAAAAGTATTTTTGTGTGACCATTAGTTTTTGACTAAAGATATTAGAGGTTAAAACTAGATGACCTCTATTCTTGTATTCTTGGAGGTTTGCAAAGAATAAACAATTAATGTTAAGGTAGATTCTAGGAACATCAGCAAAAAATGACTCATCAAGAAAATGCATGAGATGTTCAGATAGACAGGTAGTGGCATTAAAATGGTGTAAGGAAAAATCTTTCCACTCAATAGGCCTGCAATGATGAAGCTTAAGGCCCTTATACTAATACAATTTGGATTTTGCATCTTCATTGATGCAAAACTTGTGGAATGTATCTTGAGGTGTCTTTCCCTTACTCTTGGATTTAGGTGCAATCTATAAGCATACAATAAAGCGAGCAGAAAAATTCTATGAGAAAGCAAGAATATTTCCTTTCATGCGTGCATTCATAACACACATTAGCTTGCATTTACCGATACTGGTCGTGAGCATCAGTATTGGTTGGTTCCAGTTCCAACCATAAAATTGAGCGGGTACCAGTACAGATCATTAGTATTGGTACCTGTTGCCTATAACAGGCTTTGCTGCGTACAGCAAGCACCAGTACTGATGATGGGTACCAATACCAGTTGGTACCCGATAACAAAGTTGTGCAGCATCAGGTAGTGTCTAAGAATGAGATGTGGAATAAAAGAAACTAGATCTAGGATGGTCAAGATCTAACAGGAGAAGGAATAAATACCTTGAATCCTTGAGTAGAGCTTTGGAGGAGGAGATCCTTCTTTTTGAGAGCTAGGGTTTGGAGGAAGCTTTCGAGAGAATGAAGGCTAGGGTTTTGAAGAGAGCAAAATGAGGCAAGTTTTTGCACTTTCTCTCTTTTATATGGGATGGGTCATGTGCAAGTCACACGACCACTTAAGTGGTTGAGAAAAATGTAAATTAAAACTTAGGTATTGAGGAATAATGTAATCAATACTCTAAGTTAAGCAACCATATTAAAAGCAGCACCCTGATATTTCTAGAAATATGGAAATATTACAGTATACCATTTAATTAAAGTGGATAAATTGTAGTTAAGCCCTAAGGATTTTTTTTATAATTACAAACAATTTATAAGGAAATCAATCATTTAATTTTGAATTCCTTTAATTGTACAAAGCCCCAATTTTCTTCTTATAAAGCAGAATCTCTTTACTACAACAGGTTTTGTGAAAATGTCTGCCAACTAGTTTTGTGTTCTATGAATTCTAACTGAATGGTATCTTGAAGCACATTATCTCTAAGAAAATGATGTCGAATGTCAATGTGCTTAGTATGTGAATGATGTATCAGATTTTTAAATAAATTAATTGTGCCTGTACTATCACATAAAATTTCAAATTGCATAAAAATCAATCCAAAATCGGACAAAGTTTGTCTCATCCAAATGACCTGAAAGTAAGCAAGTGAAGTAGCAATATATTCTGCTTCGGTCGTAGAAAGTGAAACACATGTCTATTTCTTAGAGAACCATGAGACCAGAGATTCTCCAATAAAATGACAAGTGTCGTTAGTGCTCTTTTGGTCTGTTTGACTCCCTGCATAATTTGCATCACTATAGGATAATAAGTCTAAGGTCTATGCTTTAGGATAAAAGAGACCAAGATCTCTTGTGCTATTTAGGTATCTAAATATTCTTTTTACTGTGTTTAAATGAGATTCCTTGGATTCGGATTGGAATCTTGTACATAAGCACGTAGCAAAAAGAATATTAGGTTTTGAGGCTGTAAGGTATAGTAATAAACCTATCATACCTCGGTATTTCTTTTCATCTACTTTCTTGCCGGATAAGTCTTCACCAAGAGAAGTAGATGGAGTAATTGGTGTCTATTTTCCATTTATAGTTTCAAAGTCAAACTTCTTGAGGATTTCAAGAACATGCTTTGTTTGACTAATGTAGATACGTGTGTCTAATTGTTGGATTTGGAGGCCTAAAAAGGATCTGAGTTCACCCATCATACTCATTTCGAACCCAATCTTCATAGTCTCACAAAAATGCTGACATAGGGACTCCTTGGTTGATCCAAATATGATATCGTCGACATATATTTGAACCAACAGGATGCCATTTCCTTTTTCCTTTACAAAAAGAGTTGAATCAACCACTCCAATTCGATATCCATAGTGGAGAAGGAAGGACCTAAGTCAATCATGCCAGGCCCTAGGAGCTTGTTTAAGTCCATATAATGCCTTATTGAGTTTGAATACATGCTCTGGGTGTGTTGGGTCCTTGAACTCGAGAGGCTAATGAACATAAACTTCCTTAATATAGCCATTAAGAAAAGCGCTCTTGACATCCATTTGAAAAAACTTGAAGCCTTTTGCACTTGCAAGGCAAGTAGCATCCGAATGGACTCCAAGCAGGCAACAGGAGCAAATGTCTCATCAAAGTCAATTCCCTCCTGTTGGTTATAGCCTTGATCTACAAGTCTGGCCTTATTTCTGATTACTGTACTAGATTCATCCAATTTGTTTCGGAATACCTACATGGTTTCAATAATGGAATTACCCTCAGGAGCGGGTACCAAGTCCCATACATTGTTCCTTATAAATTGGAGTAGCTCCTCCTGCATAGCTACAAACCAAGACTCATCCTTTAATGCCTCATCAACTTTCTTTGGTTCAAGTTGAGAAACAAAGGCATTAAGGACAAAGTCAGCCCTTAATTGAGATCGGGTTTTTACACCTTGTTCAATATCACCAATAATTTGATCTTGAGGGTGATCCTTGTGGTGTACCCATTCTTTTGGAAGATCATGTACATTTCGTGTATCTTCAATTTTTGATACAACGATAACTCTAGTTGATTTGGTTCTGGTTCTCCTAATATTATTTCATCAAATGAAACATGTAGGGATTCCTCTACAACAAAAGTATTTTTATTAAAGACTTGATAAGCTTTGCTTCTGATTGAATAGCCAATAAAGATGCCTTCATCACTTTTAGCATCAAACTTATCAAGTTGATCTCGGGTGTTTAATAAAAAACATCAACTTCCAAACACCCTAAGATATGAAATCCTAGGAGACTTCTTATAATATAGCTCATATAGAGTTCTCTTAATAATAGGCCTTAAAAGAGTTCTATTAAGAATATAATAGGCTGTATTAACAGCTTCAGCCCAGAAATATTTTTGAAGCTCAGACTCCAAGAGCAAAATTCGGGCGCATTCTTGTACAGTGCAATTCTTGTGCTCTACAACACCATTTTGAGATGGTGCCTGCGGGAATGAAAATTCATGGGATATGCCAGAATTGACACAAAAACTTGAAAGTTTTCCATTTTCAAATTCACCCCCATGATCAGTCCTAAGTCTAAGAATTGAAGATGATTGTTCCTTTTGAAGTCTTCGAGTAAGACTTAGGAATGCATCAAATGAGTCATCCTTATGTTTCAAGAAAATGACCCAAGTGAACCTTGAGAAGTTATCAACAATAACTAGTCAAAATTTTGATCCATTTAGGCTCTCAAATCGTGTTGGCTCAAATATATCAAGGTATAACAACTCTAAAGGATGTGTGGTTGAAACTAAGTCTTTTGGTTTAAAAGAAGCCTTGTGCATTTTTCTGAGGTCACAAGATTTGCATAATGCATCTTTTTTATAAGTTAGTTTGGGTAGGTCCCTTACTAACTCATTTTTGACTAACTTATTTAAGTGTTTGTGATTTATGTGAATTAGCCTACAGTGCCATAAATCCACTTCAATATGAGTGGCAAGCAGACATTTCAAAAATTTCTCTTGTGAAAAGTGAAGAGCATAGATATTTTCATATCTAAAACCTTCTATTAAAACTGTATTAGTTCCTTCTTTTAATATTTTAAATCTAGTTTTTGTAAACAATGCATCACATCCATTGTCACATATTTAACTAACACTAAGCAGGTTATGTTTTAAAATTTCTACTAAAAGTACATTTCATACTTGCTTAGATGAATTACCTATTGTACCTTTACCAATAATGTGACTTGTTGTCACCCAACTTGACATGTCCTCCATCTTGAATTCTCATCCATTTGATAAAGAGGTCGGAGTGTCCTGTCATGTGCTTGGAACACCCACTATTTAGGATCCACTTGTCTTTCTTGACCTACAAAATAATTTAATAAATTTGATTTAGGTACCTATTTTCTTTGGGTCCTTGATAGTTAGTTCCTTTCAAATCCTGAGATTTATAGATCTCTTTTATGTTAGATCTATAATTTTTGGGATTTTTGACCTTTTGGTAAATCTATGCATGCCTAGGTGTATGTGATTTATTTTGTATGTTCTTTTTACTATGAAATTTTACTTTTAAAGCATTACAAAATTCTGTATTCAATCTAGTAGTTGTTTTTAGATTGTTTAAGGTTCCCTTAAAATGCTCATAAATATTCTTTAACTCTATTATTTTTGCATGCAATTGTGAATTAGTATCTTTTGCCATATCTAACTCAATTTCTAAACATGATTTTTCTATTTCCAAGATCTTATAGTTATTATGCAAAACATTATTTTTCTTTTTAAATAACCTAGCTCTGTGATATAAATCTTCATATGCTTGCAATAATTCATTAAAAGTAATTTCAGATTCTACCTCATTTTCTGAGCTGTTGTCATTTGCCATCAAACATAGATGGGCAACTTCATTTTCCTCGGATTCTTCGGAGGAGGATTCCGTGTTGGAATCACTGTCATCCCAAGTCACTTTATATGCCTCTCTTGAGATCTTTCGATCATCTTCTTTGTCTTTCTTCTTTTCTTCCTTTCTCTTCTTGATCAACCGGCAATCTTTTCATACATGTCCCTTTTTCTTGCATTCAAAACAAATTATATCATTTGAAAATTTATTCACTCTTTTACCTTGCTTTCAGATGAATCGTCAAAATCATTTTGTTAGAAGAGTAAGCTCTTCTTCTTCATCGGAGTCAGAGTCGTCGAGATCTGAATCTTCCTTTAAAGATTTGAAAGCAAGCTCCTTCTTGCTTACTGATTTCTCCTCATTCTTCTTCTTGTTCTCTAGTTGAACCTCATAGGCCATGAGGCTTCCAATCAGATCATTAAGAGAAAGAACTGAAAGATCCTTTGCCTCTTGGATCGCTGTGGACTTCAGAGACCAATCACTTGTAAGAGATCTCAAGATCATTCTTACAAGTTATTCTTTAGTGAACTTCACTCCTAGATTCTTCATGGGGTTGACTATTTCTCCAAAACTTATTTACATCTCATTGATTGTTTCACCTTTCCCCATCTTGAAACACTCACAGCTTTCTGTTAGAATAGATATGCAAGTTTCTCTTACCTTGCTGGTCCCTTTGTAGGTGATCTCGAGAATATTCCAAATTTCATATGTGGATTCGCATGTCAAAATTCAGTTGAACTCTTCTTTTGATAATGCACAATACAATGCGTTCATCGCCTTCGTGTTGCTTACAATCTTCTTCTTCTTATCCGTCGTCCATACTATTCCTTCTTTTGGCTTCGAATCTGAATATCTTTCTTGAATGAGGGTCCATGACTCCTAATCCATTGTCTTAAGGAAGACTTGCATCCTCCTCTTCCAATACCCATAGTCTGTCCCATCAAAATAGGGAGGACAGGTCGATGATTGTCCCTTAGTGCACTTGGTTGTAGATGATACCATCATGAAAAGGTTTGTTACGTCTTCTTCACAACTTGCTCTGATACCACATGTAGGATCTAAAGGACACAAGCACACTAGAAGGGGAGATGAATAGTGCGGTAAAAAAAAAAAATGCAAATAAAACAAACCACGAAAATAGGACACCAAATATATTGTGGTTCCCTTCACTTAGGTACTCCACTACCTAAGCTCCTGACTTAGGATTTTTAACCCGATTCTCTCAACTCGGAAGGAATCAATTTATTAAAAATGAGGTAATTAATGGGTTACCTTAACCCAATACAAGAGCAAATATAAACAAAATATAACAGGTGTAAGTAAGAAAATACAGTAGCTTTCAACTCAAATCCTAAGTCTCCAGCAAGAATTAGTTTAGCAAATGTTTGATAGAAATATCTAGAGTAAAATGTTATTGCGCAAAAATGATTTTATGAGAACAACCAGATGTGCCAAATGAACTTGTTGTGAAATGGAGATCTTCTTGAAGGATGGATGCAACAGGCCTATCACTCTTGTAGCTAGAATTGAGAGAAATGAAAAGTAGAGAAAGGAGTATTTTGATTCTTGATATCTTTGAAAAAGGTAGTCATAAGGTGTTTTTATATGCCACTAATCAGCCCCCCTACGCTTCCTAGCCATTGGGGGCAAAATAAGAAGGTTAGGAATAAGATTAATTGCAAAATAGCCATTCAGATCAGACACAACGGTTAGTTGGCACTAGAACTAAAGTTGTGACATCGGTACTGACTGTTCACAGTTATCCAGTAGCCAACCCAACAGAGCCTGGGTAACAGTACTCATCATAGGTAATGGTACTCGGTGCTTACAGTTGAGTAGCAACTAAGTCACCAGGTACTGGTATCCATCATGAGTACCAGTACTTGTGACTCACAGGTTTGAGATAAGTCAAAAACTGTGACCTACATGTATCAGTACTAGTGATTAGTACCAGTACTTGTAAGGTCTAAGCACTACCACTGTCCACAAACTGTGAGCACCTAGTACTGGTACTCATGATGAGTACCGGTACTTGTTCAAAGTTTGAGACCAGGACCTAAACCTGTACCTTGCATGTACTGGTACTTATGAACAGTACAGGTACTTACAACAAGTACCTTGAATTGACTGTTTTAATCAATTTTAGTGCTATTCAAACTCAATTACATGATTAATATAACCAAGAAATGATTTTAATTTTTCAAACGAATAATTAAATGTCGGTTTGATACCTAATTATCTCTATTTTGATTTTACTTCCTAAATTAATTTTTCTTATTTAGATTGCAACAAGTGAATAACATAAAAACAATCTTCATCCTTCATATCATCCACACTTCTTCCTTGTTATCATCTACACTTCCTTAATCCTGTGATTTCCTGTAAATAACACTTCATAAACTCATTAGATTTAAAATAGTTTTGTTAACACTAAAACATAAAAGAGAAGTGGAACTAGGTTTCAACAATATTTGCTTATCAACCTTCCCAACCACTACCTACATGCCACCACCATCTTCAAGCTGTTGGTCACCCGTTGAGTGAGGGAGAGCTCCTTCTCTATTGCCCCTCTCCTTGCTAGAGCTTTACCGCACACGCGAGGAACCACCTACTGCCTACTCGTGTGTGTGGCCCACTTGCTCTTCCATCTCCACTCATGTACATAGTACACTGATTTCATGATGGGAAACCATCATAGGCCTAACTGACCACTTTTTGTCAGGTTTGATGGATAAATCTCCTACATAATCATCTGAGGGTCATAATTCCATAATATTTTGATTTGAGAAGAAAATAGGGAATTAGGGTTAATTATGTAATTTTAATAGCATATCATGAACACAGAATAACCACAGGATTTTTCAAGGGTAAGTTGAAGGTCAAATGAGCATTAAAGTCGAATAAGTGGGTCCATATAGACAGAAATGGGGTTTTACACATTTTGAGAACCAATTCATAACACAAAATCCTAATTTCAGACTTGCTTGAATTAAAGAGGTTTCGGTCAGGATAAAATTCATCTAAACCTCCTAAAATTCATAGAAAAATATTATAAGAGGTTTGGTATCTTTTGCTTGATCATCTGAACCTGTTCTGACCTTGAATAGAGTCTCAGACGGAAGTTTGCCCTAATTTGAGTTTTTATGCAAATTTCCTAGTCAAACTTAGTCAAAACTGAAATCTGACTCACCATTAGATTCCTTCGATCCAAATTAGATTTGTACCAAAGTTTGGACCCAATCAGAATCCATCTTGATCGAGTTTGCAATTTAGCCCTTCAAAACTCCATTTCCTACATTTAACCTCTTAGGTTTCGAAATCCTTACAATTAGCCCCCTAACTTCTCGTTGTTCTCTTCAAAATGGTCCCTGATGCCATTAACATTGTAAACCCAAAGCTTATGACCTTCAATCTGGGATTTCTCCCTGATTTCTTGACCAAATCCCTCCAAAATTAGAGGGATTGATCCTGAGAACCTTCTCAATCAATTAAACCACATCTTAGGCCCTGATTTGGACTGTAGAGCTCATGCGAACTCCATGATTTTAGGGATCTTATTTCTTGAAAATCTGAGCTTCTTGAGCTTCTTCCCAAGGTCGGAAGTTGCCCTTGGACTTTTAAAAGGAGCCCATCTCAAGGACTTGCTCCTTAGCGAGTTTTTGGCCTAGAAATCTTCTTTTGCTACCTCTGGCCTGCTGCAAGCTCGCTCCGGCGACCTCCTCCCTCCAGCTTCCTCGCCTGCTACCACATACCATAGACAGTAGGAAAAGCTTCATCTGTTCCTTTCGCACCTCACCATACCTGTGAGGAGCTCTTCGACCCCTTCCTCATTGTCATCCTCATCTCCGGAGCTTCCTTGTCTCCGGTGCCGGCCAATCATAGTCGGTGCCATCTCCGCTCTCACTTCATCTACAACCACTCCTCTTTGTCTTCCCTTTTCCCCCTGATTCGTTTTATGCCTTCAGCACTTAGGATTGCTCACTACTACGCACACTCCACCATCGCCTTCCTCAGCTCCGGCTGCACTCCGACGAGCACGCATATCCTCCACAGACCACCAACCGCTTAACCAAAACTCCCAAAACCTCTGCCACTCCACGCTTACCAAAACCCTTTAAGAAATTGAGGGATTCAGACCACCAAAACCTCCACCGAACACACCTTCCTCCATTCACCATCTCTGACTCCATCAGCCCTCCACATGCCTCCTCACCACACACAACACACACCAGCACATTCGCCTCTTCTAGGTAAAGCTTCTAAACTATTTTAACAAGGCCAAAAGGCTGTACTTTGTGCTTCAGGTATCAGTCGGAGTTCCGTCGCTGCCACGTTCTTTTCTAGCTTCATCTGGAATCTCCCAGCCGTGTTCTTCATCGCTACAACTCCCAGGCGCTGCGGAACACCTCTAGGTTCCCTCCTAGGTCATCAATTTCAGCTGCAGGGGTCATCTTCATCCCTAATCAGAGCTTCACTTGCAACTGCCATGCAAAGAAGACGTGGGACATTAGTCCCACATCGTGGACTGAGGGGGCTTTACCTGCGAGTATAAGGAAAAAGTGCTCTCTGCTGTTCGCCCTTGATCAGGAGGGGTCAGGTTTCTCACGCACGAGCCACGCACTCCTCACCTGCTTGCATGCCAGTGGGTCTGGACCCGTAACTGTTCACCTGATTAAATCTGATACTATACACACGGGTTTGAGCTGAGAGAAGAGAAAGAGAATTAGAGAGAGGGGGTGGGTTTTGCTCTGCCTTAGGATCCGTGCCCTCTCCCTTTCTCAACACTTAACCTCTGCAAGCTTTGTGCAAGGCCCTTGTGCCTCCGTTGGTTGCTGCTGCTATGCCTCTTCTATGAGGCTTTCTGAAAGGCCCTTGTGCCTTGTGAGGTACTACTGATTGTTTGATCTGGCATTTACTATGATAAGTGGTTGAGAGTACTGTTCATTTATTTGAATTAATTGTGAGCTTAAACTTAGGGATTAATTTGGTGATTCAAATCACCATTTTAACCCAATCTTTTTACACTCTCCTACTTGATTTCATTGATATATTATTCTGAGCAAAGATTTGATTATATTTTCATATCTTTCTGAAGTAAATTATGATTAGTGAATTAAATTGCCATCATTGCTCCCTGCAAATGACTTTGGACTCCAAATTGACTTCGAGCTTTATAAATTTAAATGTTTTGTGTGATTTTTTCAACTATACTATGACATATTTTCTAAACAACGACGATTTCACCATAAACATTTCATCGTTGTAGCCCATAAATTGCAACTATTTTAAATTTATTTATTTTTTCAAACTCTAAAGGTTTCAGTGAGGGATGGTTGTCCAAGGCATGTCATAGGAAGGCACAAGTTCTAATTTCTTCCTAACTAAACCTAACTGATGTATTTTTGGTATTTTAGATTTTTTAATTTTTTTGGTATTTTTAAATAAAGGATAAGCCAAAGGGACTAAGGTAGGGATTGGATTGCAACAATAATTAAGGACCTAAACATAGTTCATGTGAAAATAATTTTTAGAATATTTAAAAATCCTAATGAAATTACTAAACATACTCTAAAACCTAACTGAAGTTCCTACCAAATTTCACACAATCTAATAACTATACTTTGCATAATAAATTTGGAAATAAACTATAAGGACTAATTTGTGACAATGTAATGACCTAAATGGAAAACCCTTTTCAATTTTTATATAGAACAAATTTCTGTATAAATTTAAACAACAATCTAATATAGCATGAAGGAACAAATAATAATTTTTTTTGGGTTTTTTGCATGCATGGAAATAAATGCAAAAAATTCAGGAACATAACTTATGATTAGGAAACATACAACTATGCTAGGCTACAATATTAGCTAAAAAAGGAAGAGCAATATAAACAAATTACTTTATTACTATCAAAATGCACTAGCTCATCAAATACAAATGAAATAAAAATAAAACAAATAAAAGACATCAAGAAGAGAGAATAAGAAGAAGAATGAGGAGGAGTAGAATAATGATAGAATGGAGAGTGGAGTTGATGGAGGATTGGTGGTGGAGGTGGAGAATGTCACTGGTGACCATTGGGAGGTAGATTGCTTGGAGGAGAAGGGGAAGAAGTTGGAGATGTCATAGAAGAAGACAAAGAAGCCTTGATGGAGATGGAGTAGATGAGATGATGGTGGAGTGGGGGACCTAAGTTTTCTAAGGAGAAGAAGGGAAGGGGTCGGCCATGAGAGGTGGTGGGAGGGAGGTGGAGAGGAAGATGGTGGTGATGAAGATGGAGGAAGAATGGCATAGAGGGGGGGTTTATATAGAGGGGATGGGGAGGGGTGGCATGTCATGTAGTGATGTGGAGAGGCTTAGGTGACTAGGTTTCATTGGATTGATGATGTGGAGTCATTTTATTGGAGGAAGGGGGTTGGCATGAGGGGATTGGGTAAAAGCGAAGGTCATGGATTGATGTGGGCTTGGTGATGGTGATGAGGGTGGATGGCCAAGATGGATTGGGGGTAGATGGCATGGACTTTGGTGAGCTAGGGTTATGGTTGGCACCACCTTTTGGATAGGGGGTTAGAGTTTAGGTTGTTGGTGAGTGGCATATAGTGGTTGGAGAAGAGGATGGCACTTGGATTGGTGAGGTGGAAGGATGGGCATGGGTTTTAGGAGTAGGGACCCAGGGTGTGGTTTTGCCTGGAATTAGGATTAGGGTTTAGTGGAATTAGGGTTTGGTGTGGGATTTGAGGTTGAAATTATGGTTAGGTGGGCTTATTTGGTGGAGATAAGGTTAGTGTTAGGTATTAGATGGCATGGACAATGGATTAGAAGGCTTGGCTTGGAGTTAGTGATGAGGTAGCTTCACTTATTAGTTGGGTGATGATGTAAACACATTTATTGAGGGTAAAATGCCTATTCATGCATGTTCCTAGGCTTAGATTTGCATTTCATGTTATAAATATTGCATAGCATGCATCATTCTGCATTTAAATTAGTTGTATATAATTTAGGTTAATTGCATCCTTTTTGTGGTTAGGAGAGAAGGATATTTATTTCGGAGCCTCAGATTGAAGATCCGACTGTACGGATCTGATCAAGACGACGATCGGAGTCCAACGCCTCTGAAATCGCCTCGATCGGAGTCCTGTAGCACCATATGCAGTCCGAGAAAGATCAATGGCCAAGGGACTAGGAGACAATTCATAGCTTCAAATGACAATTCTAACCATGTGGATGGATTCGGGTCAAAGATTGCAGCCTAACGGGGTGAAAATCAACTCAATCCGACCACTGTAGTAGCCCCTACAACACAAAGAAGATGGACGACCCAGACAGTGCCACGTGGTGCAGCCCAGGCCTCCTAGCGCATGCAAGCAACACCACACGCACGTAGCAGCGCGAGTATGCACGTGCGCATGCGCACAGCGCAGAGCCAGCGCTTGGGCACGCGTGCGCGGCAAGGTGGGGGAGTGCAACGCTAACTATGTGTGAGCTGGACCTACAGCGACACATGAACTGGACTTACAGCGACGCTTACAGCCGTTGCTAATTCTTCGCACGTCAGCAAAGCCAATTTTGGGTGTGAGCAGGCATGAACTGCCTACAGCGACACTTCCAGCGACGGCTTGGATGTCACTAATGGTCCCATACCTATTTTTGCCTCTTCTCCTCCACTATAAAAGGACCTACACCCCCTCCCTTCCAAGCCATCTCTACCTACTCTACTCCCACCTACTCACAAGCTCTAGCAAGCCTATCAACGCTCCATTAGAGCTTGTTCTCAAGCTCTCAAGGCACTTATTAGTGTAGCGAACCTCTGTCCCACCAAATATTCCTCCAACTTCCCATCCCCATTCATAGGTCGCCTTGAAGCCATCCTCCAACCTCCATTCCGGTAGCAGATCATCTCCGTCTTCTCACCTCCATTCCGGAGTCACGTCGAAGCTTTCCTCGACCTGACGTCCTGCATCTCACATCCGTCGTCTCGCTCCTCACCTCGTTCGTCCGAGCTTTCACCAGGCGCCGTCGTCTCACCGAATAGCCGATTCGGGAGATTTCCTCTGAACCCCCTCTCTTTTTATGCTTTCATAGTAGATTGTAATAGACATTGGATTGATATATATACCATTTTCGTTCCATCTCTATCTTGTATTGCTTGTCTTTTATTTCAAAAACACAAAAAAATAACAAAATCCTAAAATACCAAAAAGAAACAAATTGAGGCACGATTTTCAATTAAAGTAAACGTCGCCTCCCTGTGTTTGACCTGGGACTCCGTTGGAGTTTCGATATAAATTTTATCTGGTCGACATGTTTTACAACTATGACGATGGGTTACTTGTAACCCCAATTTCTAACATGTGAAACACGCCCGACCATTTTGGCACCGTTGCTGGGGAGGCAATGGAATTTACTTTATTGTTTTATGCGCTTCTTTGTATTTACATAACACTAACCTCGCTTATCTCTCATCTATTGTCTTGCAGGTACCCTAGCATGGAGATCCAAGTGCGGTAGACCGAAGTAAAGTGCGGGTAGAGTGTTTGCAAGTGTCTCCCACACCACCCCCACCTTAGTTTTCATTCCATAACCTAATAACTCAAACTCAAATCAACTTAGGTGCTTTTTATAAACCCTAGGATATATTTGGTTGTTTGTTTGCCACCTCCACTCACCTCGCCATCCACATAAAAAAAATAAAAAATAAAAAAAAACTATTATCTGATTGTGGGATTTTCTAAAAGCTACTCACTTATCACCCACAACTTCTTATCCTAAGGCGCACAATCACTTTGATTCTACCACTTAACCGGGATCTGACCTATGGACCCGGTACACTTCAACTAAATACACATAAGTGAGTAGAAATCTGAATAGGTTAAGCATTCTGGGGTGCCTTAACTAAGTGGTGCAATAAGCCAATTGATTGAGCTGTTTGAGCCGCACCACTCAATCTAAAACTGATCCATCAAGTAGCTTGCCACTTAGGGTTGATTCTTAGGGCTAAACCAGTCACTCCACATTATTTTTTATTTTTAAAGGAACATATCATCACCCGTGCTTTCAAAACTTTGAGTGTTCTACTAAACCTTGATTGAACCAACCTAAGAATTAAACCCTAAAAGCTACTAAACAAGGTTAAATCCTAAAAGACACATCATCAAATAACCTTGTTTGAGAACTCTAGTTGTGCACGCACACACATTTTAACTGATCATTAAGGGCACAACCCATCTAAAGGGCCCATCACATTCCTGAAGCACCATTGTCCCAAGCCTAACTAAAATTGATTAGACGTTGGCCCTAAGGATTGGTTCGCTTGTCGGGATCTAGATTGAGATTTTTCATGATTAACCTGCTTATACTAGTCAATCTGATGTCTAACTAGGGGAGTAACTTCAAACGACTGCAGCTGAGGGGTATACTAGGAATCTGAGGTGCAAGCTAAAGGAGGAACCTTCTCCCCAGTCCCTCCTAACTGGTTAGATTGCCTGGACATAAGTAGAGTAAATCATCCATAATCTTAGGATGGATTTTGAGAGTCTGCAGACCTTTAGGCTACCCAACCTAAGGACAGGCTTGTATTTTTGTATTGTAGGGCTCCTTTCTCTTTTGATTTCCCTCCTTACTTCACCATGTACCCTTCCACATCCTACACACATTTCACATCCTATCCTCCTACCACCACTTACCCCCAAGATGATTACTATCCCGACTTAACTTGTAATTATCCATCCACTAGCCAGGATGACTTTGATTGGGGATATGAATCCGGACCTCAGTGTCGAAGACCTAACCTTGGACAACAAGACTATGATTACTATCCTTCCAGAGCTATAATGATTATAGATCTCGATCCTTTGATGATCAAACCAACCTGATCTATAATCAGGAAGGATGTGATGATTATAACACCTACCCTCCCCAGTACTCCACTGAATATAGGTCACCACCGTTCTTTGAACAACCCAAGATGACCTACTATCAAGGAGGAACCCAAGAACCTCGACATCTTGACTCCCCTAGATTTAACCCAAACATGAATCGAGCCAGTTGGTTCAGGTGAACCAGATCCAGGATAGGGTGTTGGCTAACTTGAGGAATACCATCTAATCTTTAGAAGTTCATCCAACACCATGCACTGAAACACTGGAGCCTATGATTAAAATGATTGATGAACTTAATAGTTCTCTATTGGATTTGCTCCAAAGTGTTAGAGATAGGGACCTGGTTGAGTTTCTTCTTGTGAAATTGTCGAGGTTGAGGATGAAATTTGTGGTTGCACTAGTGAAATCTTGGGATGATTCTCAAGATGAACCCCCTTTAGGAGAGCCAATGTCTGAACCCGCTTAGGCGCTTGTCAGGGGGGATACATTTTCTGAGACTGAGGATGACCAAGTTGGGCTAGAGCAACCATTTGAGGATGAACCGATTAATTCACTCGAGATCCCCAAGTCAGGAAACAAAGAAAATTATGTCTCCTTGGATCATGAAATGATTTATGATTTTGAGACATATATAAATGAATATCATCAATTCTTTGACTCTGAGGGTGAAGAATCTTTAGGTGAAGTCTCACTTGAATATAAAGAAAATGATTTTAGTGAGACAAATGGGCATGAGGAATTTGATGAACCAATTGATAGCCCGTTCATTGAAGATTTGGATTCGGTTAGGGTTAACTTGGAGGATTTGAATCTCGATGATTCAATCAGTGACCCCAGTCCTCATCTGCACCCTGAAGAGCTGACTTATAAGATCTTTGTACCCAAGTCAATCTTGATTCAGCCATGATTTCTGGACTTGGGAGAATCATATGGGGTGAATGATATGGTAGAGGTCCTGAAGCCTGAGCCCTTGATGTTGGAGGATAGAATTGTTGAAATAAAAATTTGGGAGGCTAATTCTGAGGGAAGTTTGATTTTGGATCTAAGGATACCTATTGACCTAAAACCACCTACTTTCTACCAAGACCCTTACGATATCTTTCATGTGCAACCCAAGCTCGAAATAACTGATTATTTTTCTAAGCTAGGTGTTAAGTGGACAACCACACCTATTGAACCATCTTTACCCGTTGTCCAACACTTTGGTCTTGGGTTGCACACCACTAAACTGCAGGCCCGACCCTGCAAACACAACAACCTTCGATTCTGGGTGATTTTCATCCAGAACTTGAGCACCAGTCGACCTTGGGGCATGGGTCTGCACCATAATCTGGTCCACGTCTGTGGACATATTCTGTTGGTGGGTTTCAGGATCAATATTTTTATTTTGATTCTGACCCGCTCTTATGAATTCTCATTTTTTTATTTGTATGTATGTTATGCCTAGCTGAAGGCATTAAACTTAGCGCGTGTGTATACACTCTTCTCTCTGCGGAGCTAACTGAATTTTCACGACACTCAGGTGATATTCTATTTACTCTGCCCTTTTCATGTTTTTATTTTTATAATGAGGACATTGCATCATTTAGGCATAAGGGGGTGGATAAACGATTCCTGAAATCATTATGTTAACTCCGTAGAATTTCTTTTAGTTTCTTATAAAATTTAAAAAAAATTGAAAATTTGAAAAAAGATAAAAAAAGAAAGAAATTAGGAAAAGAGAACTTAGGCATCTGGAAGTTATTAACTTTAGGAAATAATACGAGAGGACCTAAACACGTAGACTTTTTAGGTCTTCGGGCTTAATTAGCTCGGGTGTCCACTCGAATGTGGACTTAGTCTCAAGTCCTTGCCAATTAAAATTTATTTTAATTTGGTAAATAATTTGGGATGATAAGTATGTGACTTATCAACCTGCCCTCTGATTTGGGGAGACTTTAAGCCTAAGTATCTACACACATTTTTTTTGCACTGACTCACTTTCCAACGATTTTTATGGAAATTGGATAGCTAATGGACCGACTTAGGTGGTATGACTGGCAAGTTGTCGGTGGTAACAGCTCATCGGCCGATTGTTCAGAGCCCAGCCACAAAACCATTTTCGTTGTATTGCCTTTAGGTAAATCTTAAATCAGGGAAGCCACCTACTTAAAAAAAAAAATGAAAAAAAAGGAAAAAGAGAAACACTCAAAAAGAAAAAAAAAAGAAAAAAAAGGAGAAAATAAAAATAATAAAGCCACAATTCACTGCGCGAGTATGGCTGGCAAGTGGTCGTAGGTAAAAACCCATTGGCCGATTGTTCAGAGGCCAGCTCACAAAAAATGCACAATAATTCCCAAAACACGCAGGGAAGAAGCGGGGAAGTAGAATAAATTGGGGAGATATACACTGGGTTCACCCTTGTGTTGACCCTAAAAATAAAAGAAGTAAGGAGAAAGCTACCGATCATAAGGATAAACCTTTAGGCAAGGTCACCTAGGGTCGTAGAAACCCGAAGTCCATTTTAACGGCCATTTTGTGAGTCTATCACTTTTTCACAAAGATGCTTAGTACTTAGAGTCCTTTTCGAGTCTTGGACGGGTCGGGTAGCTGTAAAAAGTTATCCCGGAACTCTCAAACTCCAAAAGTACAAAAACCATTAGAAAGGAAGAAAAATAATAAAAAAATGTAGCTTCCCTTTCCAAATAAGGTGAGGACTTGGGTGGTTTGGATTCTGGCAGGTACCCGAGTACTGTTGAGTTTTCATTATTTAGGACTTTAGTTAAAATTTTCTATTGTTAATAAATGACTTAGGCTTAAGTGATTTAATCCTAATTTTGCTTTTATATATAGCATATAGTTTAATTTTACTAGGGACTAGCAAACGATAGGCATGGGGGTATGATGTAAACACATTTATTTTGGTAAAATGCCTATTCATGCATGTTCCTAGGCTTAGATTTGCATTTCATGTTATAAATATTGCATAGCATGCATCATTCTGCATTTAAAGTAGTATATAATTTAGGTTAATTGCGTCCTTTTTATGGTTAGGAGAGAAGGATATTTATTTCAGAGCCTTAGATTGACGATTTGACCATACGGATTTGATCAAGTCGATGATCGGAGTCCAATGCATCTGAAATCACCTCGATCGAAGTCTAGTAGCATCATATGCAGTCCGAGGAAGATCAACGGCCAAGGGACTAGGAGACATAATTCGGAGCTTCAAATGACAAATCTGACCGCGTGGATGGATTCGGGTCGACGATCGCAGCCTAACGACGTGAAAATCGACTCAATCCAACCTCTGTAGTAGCCCCTACAACAACAAGAAGATGGACGGCCCAGACTGCTCCACGTGGCGCAGCCCAGGCCGCCCAGCGCACGCACTCGCCACCGCACGCGCACACATGCGTACAGCGCAGCACAGCGCAGTGCCATTGCGTGGGCGCGCGCGCACAGCAGGGCAGGGGAGCCCAGCGCCAGCTATATGTGAGATGGACTTATAGCGATGCATGAGCTAGACTTACAGCGACGCTTACAGCCGTCTCTAATTCTTCGAGTGCCAGTAAAGCCAACTTTGAGCGTAAGCGGGCATGAGCTGCCTACAGCGACGCTTCCAGCGACGGCTTGGATGTCACTAATGGTCCCATACCTACTTTTACCTCTTCTCCTCCACTATAAAAGGACCTACACCCCCTCCCTCCCAAGCCGTCTCTACCTACTCTACTCCCAAGCTCTAGCAAGCCTACCAATGCTCCATTAGAGCTTGTTCTCAAGCTCCCAAGGCACCTATTAGTGTAGCGAACCTCTGCCCCACCAAATATTCCTTCAACTTCCCATCGCCATTCATAGGTCACCTTGAAGTGGTCCTCCCACCTCTATTCCAGTAGCAGATCATCTCCATCTTCACACCTCCATTTCGGAGCCACACTGAAGCTTTCCTCGACCCGACGTCCTGCATCTCACCTCCGTCGTCCCGCTCCTCACCTCCTTCGTCCGAGCTTCCGCCATGCGCCGTCGTCTCGCCGAATAGCCGATTCGGGAGATTTCCTCTCACCCCCCTCTCCTTTTATGCTTTCATACTAGATTGTAATAGACATTGGATTGATATATATACCATTTTCGTTCCATCTTTATCTTGTGATTGCTTGTCTTTTATTTTAAAAACACAGAAAAATAACAAAATCCTAAAATACCAAAAAGAAACAAATCGAAGCGCGATTTTCAATTAAATTAAACGTCGCCTCCCTGTGTTCAACCCGGGACTCCCTTGGAGTTTCGGTATAAATTTTATCTGATCAACGTGTTTTGCAACTACGACAATGGGTTACTTGTAACCCCGATTTCTAACATGTGAAACACGCCCGACCAGGGGAGGCTTCTAACTCTTGTCTCCTCCTTTAGCTCAGCTCAATTACTCCTATAAAGAACAACATTTATTAATGGTTATGCCTTAAAATACTCAAATAGTCTTAAGATACAGTAAAACCTAAAATGCTCTATTTATAATGCAAATATGCAATGGTTACTATAAAACTAACATAAGTTAGACATGATTTACCTAATAATTCCTATGCTTATCACGTATATTGTATACATGGGCATGCGAGTTGGTGCAAGAGAGTGTACAAGGTATCGTGAATGCGCATTTTTTGAGGTTGAGTACTAATGTTGTGTTTTCGGTACTGTATGGGTGAAGGAGTTTAGGGTGCTTTGGGATTGTTAGAACATGCTCCCAACCTCGCCTCTCGCGAACCATGAGGTTTGTTGGCTTCCCTTTTTCTTTCTAATAAATTGTTCTTTTTAGTTGCTTCCCACTTGTGTATTTTAGGGACATAGACCAAGGGTTTGCTGTAGATCGAGTAGGCCCCATGCACACACATTCTTAGATAAAGTGTCATCCCACCCACCTTTTGATACAAATTTAATTGCATGCCATAGTATCCACTCTCTATTACTACTTTGGAAGTCAACACCCTCGTTTTATTGATAAAAACCCCGTCAAACATAAATCAAGAAATTTGGAATTGCCTGTTTAATTAAAATGGCTGCTAAACCATCAATGGAAATTTTTTGTAATTAAATGCTTATACAGCCCTTGGACTGAGAAAGTAAATCTGATTCTTCCTGCTAAACCAATAATTGAAAATGAATTTATTTGCTTATGGATGCATGAAAATGAGTTGCTTGGTTTTGATTTCAGAAATTGATAAACTACTCTCTATAAACTTTGTGAGTAATTAGCAACTAGAATTTACGGGAAATGCCTGGTGTTAACGCGGCTTGATCGTGTTTTAATAGTTAATTACGTTGTAGTATAGGTGATCAAGTGTTGTCAACAAATAAAAATTTATTACTCGAGAACCTAAGTATTCGAGGTCGAAGATAGGGAGCAATTGGAATTTATTATTAATCTCAAGAATGTAATTGAACACTTAGAGTTACTCAAAACTTAATTCAAAATATATATGCATGAGTTTAAAAGTTAATTGTGGCAAAAATAAGGAATTTGGATCCATGATCAGACGTCTTAAAAAGATGTTTTCTCCATCCTGTTCTTGTTCTTCTTCTTCTGACTTCTGATTTTCTTCCTTTCTTCTTTGTGCTTCTTCTTCCTTGTTTCTTCACTGCAGTTCTCTTACCGTGCTTCTTTCTTCTTATTTTCCTCTGTCTTCTGCCTTGCCTCACTTCTGCAGTTTCTTTCTCCTTCTTTTCTCTGCGGGTCTTCTTCTTCCTTTCTTGACTCTACTTTCTCTTCTTTATCTTGTCTTTCCCCTTTCTTTATTTCTTCTTCCTTCTTCAGTTCCTCTTCTCTTTGGCTTCGCCCCTTCCCTTTGTCTTGCCTTTCCTTCTCTTTTTCCTCTGCAAAGCATCCTTCCTTCTTCTTCTTCTCCTTCGCTTGTAGCGGCTAAGTCCTTGCTTCCTTCTTCAGTTCCTTCCCTGCACAAACCAAAGAGAGAAAAACCTACCCCTCTACCCACACCCGTGTCACTTTCTCTCTATATCACTCTTCAGCACGCTCTCCCAGAGCCGGGTAATCGGGTCGGGTCGTGCGCCCGGGTCTAGGCGCACCGGCGTGGGTGTGGTGCGTGAGGAGTGCTCAGGAGGGTATCGGGTCGGGTCACCAGATCCACGTGATGAGCTCACGGACGAGGCGCGTGTGTAGGTGAGGGACCTCACCCCATGTGTTCTCGGAGGCAACCAAACGATAACACAAAATCACTTTAAACTACTCAACAAGGTTACTGCTTACCGAGGTGGGACTAATGCTCCACCGTTTGTTTCTCACGAGCCTGCAGGAGATCGTTCTCCAATTGCAGCACTGCAGGCCTCGCAGCGCCACTTGCTGGATAACTGGATGTGCAAGACCTCCTCGAGTTGGCTGGACCTGGAATCCTGGAGCACTGCAGCCTGGAATGTGCTTGCAACCTCCTCGAGCCGTCGTTAATGGCGGCTGGAGCTTGAACCCTGCCTGACACAAAAAGGGCCTTGCGGCTCTATCAGACCACAGGAGCACCTTCGCCATGTCACGGTGAGGGTGAGGTAGTAGGTGGCAAGCCGTGGGGTGGCCTAGGCGTGCGTGCCTAGGTCGCTCTGTGGCCGGATGGATGGGTTAGGTCGGGGGACAGTTGTGGTGGTGTAGAGGGTCTGTGGATGAGTGGAGGATGTTCAGTGGAGTGTGGCGGAGGTTATGCGGTGGTTGGTGAGATGTGTGGTGTTGCGGAGTGACGGGAGCATCTCGCCGGAGGGTGGCTGGAGATGACGAAGATGGTGGTGGACAGCGGCGGTCGAGGAGCGTTTGGTGAAATAGGATGAGGGAAATGAAAGAGGGGATAGAGACGAACAGTTCTAACCTAACTAAGTGGATGAAGGGGGCGAGAGGGCGGCTGGCAGTACCTGCTGTTGTCGGAGAAGAAAGCATCCAGTGGAGGAAGATGGCGGCGACGACGGGGCTAGGACTGCTCGTGCGGGTGTTGCGCGATGCGGAGGAGGATGAGGAGGACAGCTCTGCCACTGGTTTTGTGGCAGAGCGACGAGGAAGAGGAGGGGGGCTCATCGGAGCTCGTTGGACCCCTTAGTCGGAGGAGAAGAAGAGGAAATCGAGGTGGAATTCTGGCCAAGTTGAGCTGAGGAGGTGCGGCCGGAGTTGGGGGTTAATTCATAGGCACAGGCAGGGACTCTTGTGCTTGGAATACAAGCTTCCAAGCGTGGGAATCCTCACTGGAGATGGAAGTCTATTAGGTACCCAAATCTCTTGTGCGTTTGCCCAAGAGATTGGGTGCAAATCTTAGATCAGGACCATGCTCAGATGGAAGGGAATTCCTCAGAGAATCTCCCTTCTAAATCTGGGAGATCTCTGAGGAATCAGAGAGTATTCCCTCTCTATTCCTCGCCGGAGTAGGATTTCTCCCCATTAATGGTGGAGGGACCTGCTTGTAAGAGTGGCGAGGAAGTTAGGGGGTTTTATGCAATGGCTTTCAAAAGATAGGGATCAAAATGTAATTGAGTGTACTAATTTGCAAAGTAGGTCAAGATGACCTCCCCTTAGGTCCAAATTTTGGTACAAACCTAATTTTGACCTAAGGAATCCAATAGTGAAGTTAGATTTTAGGTTTGACCACGTTTGACTGGATATTTTGCATAAAAACCTAAATTTGGTTAATTAATGAGCTAGGACCCTAATCTAGGTCAAAATAGGTTCCAAAGGTCAATTTAATTTGGACCTAAGGAATCTAATGGTGAAGTTGGATTTTTGGTTTGACCACGTTTGACTATATATTTTGCATAAAAATCCAAATTAGGTCAATTAATGAGCTAGGACCCTAATCTTGGTCAAAATAGGTTCCAAAGGTCAATTTGAAGGTTCTAAACCCTAGGAGATATTTTTCCATGAATTTTAGAGGGTTTAATTGATTTTTATCCTGACTGGAACCTTCTTGAATTAAGCTGGTCTATTTTAGGATTACAAGATTTCATTTAATTCCTGGTTTGGACATAAACCCATTTCTGATTGAACCAACTCACTTTTTATCTTATTCAGACTATTTGACCTATGTTTTGCCTCCGAGAAATCCCATTTATGTACTACAATGGTAAAATTGTAATTTTACCTTTTATTTCATGTTTTCTTCTCAGAACATTTATTCCTTCAATTAAGCCCTCTTCTAAGTTATGTAGGAGCTTTTATTCTCTTTATTAGGTCAAAATGAGCTAGTTATGGCTCATGATGAGGCTCTCATCACCTGGAAAATAAAATAGCTACTGTAAATTAATGAACTTTTATTTCTACTTGAGAAAAGAAATGAATTTGGGAAAATGAAGAGAGGCGCCTAGGAAAAATTAAAAGTAAAACATACTAAGTTGGGGGTTGCATCCCCCCTCAGCACCTCGGCTAGGACATGCAGTGCCTTGTGTATCATTGGGGCTAGTGCATGGTTTGCAAATAAATGATATGACAGTGGATTAGCAAGTGGGGATGATCCGAGTCTATGCATGTGGAAATTGCTTTAGGGTATGGACTCCCTTCTGTAGGCAGTTGCATGTTGCATTACAACTCAGATAGTAGATGAATGGGCATACTAGGTTAGCCACCAAATGTATCTCGTCAAATCCCTTGCAGATCCTGTTGATCGAGGCCAAGAGAAAACCTAAAAAAAAATAAAAAAGTTGCTAACCGTACTGAATGAAAAGGAATAGAAATTAAACCCTTTAGTAGATAATAATGGGTTTGTCTCTTTTCTACACCTTGTCTACTTGGTATGCCCTTCCAATTTAGTTTGTTGACACTTTACTGAGCTCTTTAGCTCATGTTGTTTCAACCAGGAGTTTAGCAGGTCTGCCGGATTATCCCAAATTACTACCGTAGTCATTGTTGTTTTGAGGTAGTCCTGTAGTAGCTGTAATTATTAGACTTTACTTCTTTTCATTGGGTGACGTGTTTCTATCTTGTGCGGGCGTCATTCCAACTTGTACCATATTGTTACTTCTTTATTCTTTTCTATTGGTCTAAGTATACCATGGCCTTGATTTTGATGATAACAAAATAATTTGCATTTAATAATTGCATTTGAGTTGTGAGATTTCAGGTTAATGCAATTAGTTAAAGGAGCTGAAGTTTAAGATCCATGGATGATTGGAGGAGCTTGATGAAGAAAAGAAGCATCAAGGAGCATTGAAGGAGGAAGAATGGATCTAAAGACTAAAGCTTAAAAGGCTATTGAAGAATAGCTCTTAGATCTTTGTGTTGTATCATGTTGCTCTTTTATTTCTTAAAATACTTGTAAAAGAGCCTAAAATAGAGTTAAAGAGCCTAGTTGCCATTAGGAAACTTAGGAAAACCAACCCAAGCCTTAAAAGTCCCAAAACAACATAAGTTAACTCATAGGTATTGACCAAAAATACTATGCATCGACTGGCACTTCATTAGCCAGTTGACAGGTGATCTGACTCGCCGACCAGCTCCTATATAGGGCACTGATTGGCCGCTAACAACTGACCTGAAGGTTGGCTCTATAACATTCAAATTTCTTTGGAACTTGAACCTATTTAATTCCCTAATCAATTGGCTTACTTTCCCAACATCCTTTACTAGAGAGTCGACCACCAGCTGACTTGTCCTTCAATAGGGTGCCATCTGATACAATAGAAAGCATCGACCTGTAGCCAAAAATTCCCAAGTCCTGGAACTCAAAACTTAGAAACCTTCAGTAGCCAGCCGATCATCAATTGAATGGTCAATATAGTCTAGGCGAACTAATAGTCGAGCTGCTAGTAAAGACCATTTATGGCTACCCTGACCCCTTGTAGGGCGTAGACTTATGCTTGAGGTTGGTTTACTGACTCTGTACTAGGCGAGAGACCAGGTGCCAACTGGGTAGTACTATTTGACAGGTTAGTATTGATTTCCAAAAGTATGTTGCAACTAATATCAGCCATTATTATTTCAACGGGCATATTGATAAACGCCAGTTTATCATCATTCTTATGCATTAAAACAAACCTAGCTCTTAGGATTTTGCTTCGCAAATGGGTTTTTGGGTTGCATTTAGGCATCAATTAGGGTAGGCATGCATTGCACTTTTTATTGTCTTTTTAATGTGTTTCTGTGAGTGTTAGGGATATACAGATTGCCAGATCCCTAGAACCCTAGCACTCAGGAAGGCAACTGGTAAAGGAGAAACCCAAACTAGTTGGAACTTAGCCAGATCCAGCTCACCATAGCTGGATTTCAGCTCACTTGGACTTGGGTTAGCTCATCCTAGTTCCATTCAGCTCATCTCAGTTGAATGGTAGCTCAAGAGAGCTCATCTTAGCTCACCCTAGCTCAAGTCATCTCAGATCCAGCTCAACATAGGTGAATCTAGCTCAGCTGAGTTGACTGGAGTTCACCTCAGCTCAGGACTAGCTTGATCCAGCTCCACTCAACTTTAGCCAGCTGAAGATGACTTCATTTCAGCTCAGGAAGCTCAACTCCAGCTCCCGAGGATTCAGCTCAGCTCAACCTAGTTGAGCTAAGCTACCTTAGCTACCTCAACCAGCTTAATCCTCCCTGGGAGCACAAGACCTAGCTCACCTCAGCTCCTTGTGGTAGAAGCCAGCTTAATTTAGCTTGGCTTAGCAGCTAGCAAAGAACTAGCAATCTAAGATAGCTAAAGTAGCTCCATGCCATCCTCTTCAGCAGTTGCCAGCTCCATTTTAGCTCCAGACTTCTTCTATCAAGCTCCTCTCCACAAACCTTAGCTCCCATTGCCTCCTCTACTCCATTACTAGCTAAGCTAGGCCCCAGCTCCCTTGCCATCCACCACCTATAACTTAACCCTAACTAGTTCCACCAACTAAGCCCACCTAGTCCACCTAAGCTCTGCCTAGTCCACCCTTGTTTTGGTGCCAACCCAAGCCATCACTTCACCCCTCAACCTCCTCCAAAAGGCACCTAAAGTTGGCGCCAAAACCTCCCTTCTAGAAGCCTCTCTTTTGGCACCAACTTAAGACCCCATCATGGCCATCCATCCATCCACTAAATACATCCCAACCCTTCCTTACATGGCACCACCTAACCCCCTTCTAGAAGACCTATTTTGGCGCCAACTTCAAGGGACACCACCACCATAACTACCTCCCATGGCACCTCCTTGGTTGGCGCCAACTAACCCTAGCCCTAGGATCAAATTTACTACCCATAACCACCACCTAAACACATCCTAGACATCCACCTAACCCACGCCTACTACCCCCCTCTCCACCTCTATAAATACCTATCATATTCCACCAAAAAATTCATCCTCCCTTTAGTATAATTCCACCCTACAACCACCATACCCACAGCCAAGGAAGAAGTAGAGAAGAAGATTAAGCGCGCACCCTACCTGCCCCCTTGGTGCCTTCTTCCCCTTTTTCTTCTCCCTTGTGCCAGCCAAGGAGGAGGAGCACTCCCCCACTAGGAGGACGACTAGGAAAGGAGGAGTAAGGGTGGTGCACACCCACCCTTAAACGAGATCATTGAAGGTGGTAGCTTCCACCTTGGAGGACATCATTTGGAGGAGCATCTCAAGGAAAGAGAAGGAGTTGTCTTTTCAAGTCAAGGAGCTACTTGGCTTGGAGCAAGAAGCCCTCTTCTTCACCATTCTATCTAGAGGATTTGTGTTTTATTTTTCTTGTATTTTCAAGTAGAGTAGAAGATTCCTCTATAGGTTTTGTGTAGACAATTTCCATTAAATCAAGTTGCCTTCTCTTAATTCTTGTTGCGTAGCTTTTTACAAGTTTTGCCTAACAATTATTTCACTCCCTCTCTCTAATTACTCTAGGCCTCCACGTGCCTAGGGTGAGCTTGAGGAGAGGCTCTACCTGTCACCTTAGGGTTAGCTTTATTAAAATACGTATTAGTTGTTTTCCCGCTATCAGCAAAACTTGCGTGTTCCCGTTATTTCAAACCCATAAAAATCATATATATAATAAACCTAAAAGAAAGTTGAGTTCCTTTTAAGCAAGAGATTTGATTTAGCAAGAAATTGACTTCCTCTGATGACCCTAGATACTCCACTATCTAGGCTATAAATTTAAGAGTTGGTCTATTTTACGCATTACAACGACGTATTTTTAACAAACCGTGTAAAATCCGTATCACATATCTTCATCGTAAGCCTATCTAGTGTGTTCTAAATACCTCTATAAATAGTAGAAAACACTCCTAAGCATATACACAAGATAAGAGTGGAAAGAGACACTTGTAAGCTAGAATTCTTCCATTCACTTCCGCTTAGTGAGAGATTAGGTTGTAAATTGAGGAGCTACTCTCCAAGCAAACCTACATCCAACCTGAGAGCATCAAATCACTACGCATCAACACTAATCTACTTCCACTTCAGGGAAGTCCTTTGCACCTATAGGAGTTAGTTTAACTTTAATTTTGGGCTCTATAGGTTCTTGTGTAGTTTGTTTTTGTTTAGGAATTTGCATTGCGAATTTTCATCTTTGTTGGAGACAAAATACTCTTTTCGGAGAAGAATGGGTTTGAGGTACACTACCCTTGTTCAAAGTAGTGTGGTTTGCAAATGAGGTTGGGCCACCCTCAGCTTTAAGTGGTACGTTAATGGATTTGATCTATGATAGGTTCATTTTTAAGGACCACAATTAGACCTAAGTGCATTGAAATCATATCAATCAGAGTTATTTAGCATAGAACCTTATTTATGATTAGATTGCATGCAAAGGAATTACATTTTTTTTAGATAAATCTTTTATGTTGGGTTATTTATTTGCCTATAATATTTCATGTAGGGGAAGGAAATTCTAGCAGATACGAAAGTAATTCCTTTTTGAGGGACACCCTTGCAAAAGACCCACCATGAGGTTCACCCTCTCTCCTATCCACACAAGAAGCACCCCTACGCCTCCCATCTCATGTGCATGCCTAGCATCAGTACTGCGCCAGCCTACCCTCAATATGTGGTCGAGACAAAACGTAGCAAGCGATTCAAAATCCCTTGATCTTAGACGTGACCAAGGGGGGCAGTTGTTTTCATTGCAATTTGAATTGGAGAGGGAGTATAAAAATTCCTCTTCCTCTTCGTTTAGAGGAGGACGACTGCCTGCCAACTTCCACCTCCTCTCTCCTTCATCGTGGTTCGAGCATGCATCGTGGAACTTTAGTGTGCATTGTGGACCGCCACGTACTTTGACATTACCCCCATCTCTGTTAGTGCATGCTGCCTCATCCTCTTCTCCTTTTCCATTTCTCTTCCCCTTCATCTTCTTCGTTTTCTTCTTTAAACCACCTCCTCTATTACTTGCCAAGAACCCAAAACCACTGCCATCACCACCACCTTCGACGCTAGCACTGTCCAGACCACCACCACACTCTTCTTCCTTTTCTTTTCTTCCCTTCCTTCCTCATCTTCCCACCCTTCCTCCCACTGTTCACCTTCTTCCCCATGATGGACCCAACATCCACTGGCTTCCCCCCCCCCCCCGCCGCACCATCTCTGGTCGCCTTCCTCAATGCCAACACCACTGGAATGCTCGTCATACCTCCATCGATGCACCTAGACCAACCATGCCTCCTCCTAGCAGCTCCACATTGATGCCGAAGAGCCCATCACCGTCGGCCTCCTCCTTGTCATCTAGCTACCAGCGGCCACCATTGGCCATGCCATCACCGACACCATGAAGCTCTTCCTTCGATGCACCACTGCCAATGAGCAAGCTGCTGACCAAGCCCTCCTTGACGCGCCACTACCTCCACCTAGCAAACCCCTATTTTTCTACAGTGTTTGCCCCCATTACTTTTTCTTATTTTTTTATACAAGAGTACTATTCCTTTATTTTTTAATTTTATTTTATTTCTTCCTCATTTGCTCTCACGCCCTCCATCTCTTTCACTTTTTCTCTGTTGTGACTTTCTATCTCTCTCTTTCTTTGTTATCTCTCTCTTATTATTTTCCTAGCATCATAATTTCTCTATTATTCTCACATCATTTTTGAAACTGAATGCGAAATATTCGTGAGTTGTATTTGGTTTGTGCTTCCTTGTGGAAATGACCTAACTTGTGGTTAGTTTTTATTGATTAATATTTTGTTTAGGTATTTTCCACCACGTGAATTACAACGAACGATTTATTTTTTTTATATTATCTTGTTAAAGCGAAAATCACCCAATCAAATGGTGTCATTGCCGATAGGGAACAGGCCTAGTAGCTCATAAAATTTTTATTTATTCAGTTCACACGGATTCCTTTTGAGGCTATATCTTCATTGATCTATTTTTCTTACTTTGGTGTGAGGTACATCATGTGGAAAAGGAGTGCCACATCAACCTCATCTTGGTGGGCCTTGATTCCACTTGTGGAGGAGGAGAACACTTATGGGCGTGCATGGTCTGAGAGTAAGGAAGAAGACATCCCCTACTGTTATTTTTTTTTTTAGCGTAGATGGTTAGATTAGAAACTTTAGGTTATTCAGTTCTTTTTTATTTTCTTATTTTCTAGCCCTTGTATCTGGTGTTGGCCTTTGAGATTTGTTCCCTAATTTTTTTGGTATACCCTTTGTTTAAGAGGTATTTTTGGGAGAGTGTTAGTTGATTAGGTTTTTACTTTTATTCTGTGGACTGATGATAGCTTAGTTTTCTTAGGTGTTTGCTTATTTGATTAACATATGTATATATGTTAAGAAGAAAGATATCCACGAATTGTTGTTTAGAAGTTGCCTGGTCATAGGTGTGTGCATTCTAGGATCAATTTCCTATTAGACAAATTTTGTGCACCGAGCTACATACTACATGGAGATTGCTGGAGGCAGGTAAATTTCTAACTATACATTCACATTTGCTTATTCATTACATTTGGGATTCAAATCAAAGACCACTAAGTTGACTGAATTGATTAATCAAGTGGTCATCATTAAATTAAAATTTGGGATTGCTAAGTAGGCTAGACATAAAACCAGCATCATATTTGGTTGATAAAGTCCTTGAGTGCGATTTTCAGAAATCAAACATCATGTTTTTTGGTGTGTTGCACACTCTTTGCACTAGAGCACTCACATAAGGCACTAGAGACTTCTTCTACCTCTCCTTATTGCACCATAGGGGAATTTAGGCCTAGGCCAATATTCAGCTTCGTTTACGTATCCTTTGCAAGTTGGTCTCTTAGGCACCATGAAGGTTAGCCTTAGGATGCGTAATTAGATTGTACAACTTGTTTGGCCATCAAATGACAACTTCAACTAACTTCCATTGTTCTCTGAAGGGGCTTGTCAAGGATCTCAAGTCTTTTTGACCCTCTTATGCCACTATTGTGGAAATGGATGGGCACGAACTTGACCCTAGATTGGAGGTTGGCCTAAAGACCTGAATTTTCTAAGAAAAGGAGAGACCATTTGCTTTATGTTTGTGTTTGTTGTTTGGTGTATGCTTCGAAGGCACTCCCTTAGGAGGAGCCTTGTGCTTGATCCTGAACCAGAACAAATCATTAGGAGAGCCAACCAAGAAAGAAAGAAGATGGAAGAGAGAGAAGAGAGGTTGGAAGGAGAAAATAGGGCCATGGAAAATCAAAGAACTATGAGGGACTATTTCTTACTTACAACTCACCAAGCCCTACCCATAAGAAGGCCTAGAGTAAAAAATCCTTATGAGATCAAAAGTAGCACCATATCTTTGCTGCACTCATTCTATGGTACTGCTAGGAAGACCCCTATAAGCACGTAAAGGAATTCACCAAGATTTGTTCCACGGTGAAGCTTCAGGGTTTTACTGACGAAGCCCTCATGAGAAGCCTCTTCCCATTCTCCCTAAAGGACAAAGCCAAGCACTAGTATCATACCCTTGATGTAAGGGTAAATGATTGGGCTACACTTAAGGGAGAATTCTTAAAGTGATACTTTCCTATGAGTAAAGCAACCATTATAGGAGAGAAATTATGGGTTTTACTCAATAGGATGGGGAGCAATTTCATGAGACGTGGGAGCACTTTAATGATCTTCTGCGATTATGTGCACACCATCGGGTGCCAAAATGGCAACTAGTCGAGAGGTTCTATAATGGATTATCTGAATAGCACGAGCAAACCATTGATGTAGCCTATGTTGGAACCTTCATGACTAAGACTAAGGATGAAGCATGGACGTTGTTTGAAACTTTGAGTGATAATTCCATTCACATGACCTTTGGATATCAAGAGATGAAACCATTGATCTTGCAGAGGAAAATGGAGGTCCATGAAGCTGGAGCTAATCAGGATTTGGCTTATCAGATTCAATTATTGAACAAAAATTTTGATAGGTTTTTATCAAACCTCAACTTGCACCCACATGCTGCCTCTATTGTCCAAGCTCTGAGTGAATGGTCCATTTGCCAAAGCACTTCACATGCTACTGTGGAGTGCCACTAGGCAAATCAATTCCCTATGTTGATTCAGGCCAATTTGAATGTGGTCCAAGGATTTCGCCTATCCCTTAGGAACAACCCATATTCCAATACTTACAGTTCGAGGTGGTAGAATCATCTTAATTTTTTGTGGAAGAAAGGTGATGCTCCTAACTTAGGGAATGCTAGACCCTAGCTAACCCAACCCTTGTACCAACCCAATTTCCAAAACCCTCCTCAGAATAGACCCTCTGAGATGGATGAGTTAAAGGCTATGATTAAATCAATGCAAGACATTCAAGCCTTGATTATCCAATCTCATGATAGAAAGATTAAAGATCTCTAATCTCAGTTAGGACACCTAATTGAGAAAATGAGAAGTAGGGAGCCTGGGAAACTTCCCACCTCATGTGAGGAGAAAGTTGTGACAATTCCGAGAAGCAAAGAGATTGCAAATGTAATAGCCCTCCTATGGTCACCCCTCAGAATCCCCCTCCTACATCGCCCTTGACTTCCACACTCACCAAGGATGAGCGACACTTCCCTCCTTGCTTGAAACCAAACACCCAAAGGATGTTGTCATTCCGCCACCCCTTTCTTGACATAATGACCCCTCCACCTAGAAGCTAAGGTTTCCCTATCCAGAGCACCTATCCGCTCCTAGGAAATTTTCTATTGGCTCATCTAGAGCCAAGGATAGGATATATGAGATTATGGACACCTTTAGGCAAGTCCATATCAATTTTCCTTTGTTGGATGCTATAAAATGAATCCCATCCTATGCCAAAATTTTGAAGGACCTTGTAAGTACATATGTTTTGATGCACCAAAATTATGCTATCTATTAGACTAATCTTTCAGGACTCTCTCATGGATACTTGGATTAAAGCTAGAAGATTGCTGATCTCTTCTTAGTGTCTTTATTTTATTGAGTCTAGATTATCTTGAAAGGAACCTCAAATAAGCTTCAAATGGTTTTTCACACTTAACGTAAAGATCAAGTTTTTAGGTCAATTGATCGACCAAATAATAATATTGATCGACCAAATGAATTGATCAACTTGTTGGTGCTAGAGCACCACGATCATTTGTTTTGATGATAACAAAACACGTGTTATTTAACATTTGCAATTTGAGTCCTAGATTTCAGGTCAATTGCAAATGTATACATGTTTAGACGGAACTCGAGCTCGCATCCAAGATGGATTGGAGGAGCTTAATGAAGAACAGAGGAGGTTCGCGTGGAGCGACAGATTGAAGATAGAAGACAAGAAGAATAGGATAGATTCTTTTTAATCCTTTCTTGTATCTCTTGTCTTTATTTTGCTTGCTCTTTTTTTCCTTAGAACATCATGTTAAAGAGCCTCAAAGTACCCTAACAGTAGTCCTAGGAACACCTGCACAACCCTAGGATACTTAGGTTTTCTGTAGAACACTTAGAAAACCAATATAGGGTTCAAACAGAGTTTCCAGATGTCTAATTCCAAAATCAGACGTCTGATAAAATATTTTAAGACGTCTGACTGTTGTTTCAGACGTCTGATAACTGTTAGGCTGGACATAGTTAGTTCTATCTGATGAAATCAGACGTCCAGACCTTAGACCAGACGTCTTAGGAGACGTCTGATGGATTTGCCAGACGTCCAATTAGTGGACCGTTGGATGGCTTAACAAACACTCAAGAGTATGACCGTTAGAGCCTTATCAGACGTCCTTAGACCTTTCCAGACGTCTGATAAATGACCGTTTTGCCTCGGCTGACCCAAAATCTCTTCTTAGAGATTTTCTAGCCGTTGCAACGTTTGGAAAATCCATTCCCGCAGTAAAAGTTGGTTTCCAGACGTCTGGGAATAGTGCCAGACGTCCTGTATGTCATCTGATCAACTTGAACAAAAACCCTGTTTAGATCTGATTCAAGTCAGGAGGAAACCCGCATAGAATCAGACGTCTGACCTTGAAATCAGACGTCTTAAAATGAACTTCCAGACGTCTGATGCCAGAATTAGACGTCTGATAAGCCTGTCAGAACAATGATTGTTCCTGATTTCGGGCTGATTCTCTTGGGCTTTGTTCCCAACGGCTATAGAACCTTTCCTAAGCCTTCCAAAGCCTTCCTAAGGCCTCTATAAATAGAGGGGAACCTTTGCAACACAAATATACACTTGGAGACACTAAGAGAATCACAAGACACACTTAAGCAACATAGTTCCACTCTCTTGTGTCCTAGATAGCTCTTGCTCTCCAAGCTCAAGTTCTACATCTTGAGAGCATCAAGCTGTTACGCACCCGCTCTCCCGCCGTTGTTCACGAGAGCGAAGTTGCGCCGTCGCGTGGCACACGCACCGCGTCATCAACGCGACGCACTCCTTGCAAAGGGGAGTTTCCTATTTCCTATAGAAGCTAGGTTTAAATTCCTTTGTTGGCCCTATAGGATTACTTGTTTTATTTTATCTTTGTCTTTTGGTTGGGTATTCGCTTTGCGAATTCCCGTCTCCTTCGTGGGACAAAATCCTTCTCGTGGAGAGAAGGGGTTGAGGAACGCTACCCTCGTACTTGTAGCGTGGTTGTATTGAGGTTGAATCACCCTCGTTTTAAGTTATTCGGTTTAGTGGATTTTGATCAACTTGGTTGATCGGAAAATCCTAACTCGAGAGGGTTAGGTGGTGGTTTTCACCCGATTTGGGTTTCCACCTAAAAACAATTGTGTACATTGTGTGATTGGTTTTCTTTGGTGAGATTGCTTTATATTTTATTTCCGCATTTATTACATCATCCCTCCTGGTAGGGCCGAACTTTCACAACTAATATGCTTAGTTAATAAATCAAAATAGGCCATTTTAGGAAGTTGATAAATACACCTTTGATCGACCATTTAACTTGATTAATCGACTAAGCATTGATTCATCAAATAACTAGTTTGATCTCGAAAGCATTGATCAGACTTCTCAAGATGATCTTGGAAGATGATCTTAGAAGTCTGTTTAGGATGACGGGAGTCCAACGCTTCTGAGGTCGTCTTGATCAGACTTTCGTAGCATCTTATGAAGTTTGCAGAAGAGCAAAGGCAAATAGGAAAGGTGGTGAAAATCTGAACCTCAGATGCAAAATCCAACTACACAGATGGATCTGGATCAACGATCGTAGTCCAATGGTGCAAAAATCAACTCAATTGGAGCCCTACAATGCCATCTACAAATCAAAGAAGATGGACGACCACAATGGTGCCACGTGGTGCCATCATAGCTGCCCAAGGCCACTGCCCCATCCATTGAAGGAATTCCACATGCCTTGTGGGCCATTGGATTATCATCCAATGGCCACAACAGCGCCACGCCGCCACTTCACTTGTAACTCATCAAAGATGAATCACTCATAGTCGTTGGATCTTCATCCAATGGCTCGGGCAGCACGTGTGAGAAATCAAACATGAGACCATTCTCTCACTTAGCGCAGTGGTTAGCACGCTTGAAACGGAAGAGGCGGCGAGCGTTTGAGACGCGCAGAGGGAAAAATTGAAGAGGCGATGTGCGCGAGCAAAATTTAAGCGTTGGATCTTCAACCAACGGTGTGGGCGTAGATGCATGGCGTGTAGCAGATCATTTGATCAGGCGGTGGAGCATACATGCAGGTGCACACATGTGTCCATAGGCCATTTCAGGTGCGATCAAAAGCGGTCGCAAGCGTGCATTTAAGCTGTCTGATCTCATGATCGGACAACTAAAATTAAATGCAAGCGCACGCGTGGGATCTCAGCCATGGAGGTAGTGTGGCGCATGCACACGACTATGTGATCGAGATCCGTGGGCCTAGAACGTGCCACGTAGCGCAACTTGAGGTTTTTTGTGCATACAAGGCGTTATGGAGGTTATTTTGAGGCGAAATCAGAGCCGTTGATCTCCAGGTCGATGGATTTGATCAATCCAAAGTTGTTGCATGAGTTGGAGAACCAAATACTAGACTTGCCCCTCATCTTTTCTATAAAAAGGACCCCAGAGCTCCCATCTAAAACCATCTTCTCCTCCATCTCTCCCTCAAGACCTCCAAGCTTCTCTAGACTCTCTCTTCCTCTGAGGCATACATCAAGTCCACCTTGGTGCACCGCTGCTGCTCTCCCCAACCTCTCCAAAGGCCACCAAGGACCACCCTTGGTGCCCTTATTCTAGTATCTTAGATAGTTATTTTCAATTCTAGTTTTAGTACATGTTCTAGTTCTAATTCTATTTGCAACTCATGATTAAACAATTGATGATTTGCTCTATATCTATTTTGATTAGCCCTTAGTCTAGTAGCTTAGATAGTTATTTTCAATTGTAGTTTTAGTACATGTTCTAGTTCTATTCTATTTGTAACTCATGATCAAACAATTGCCTGATTTGCTCTATATCTATTGTGATTAGTATTTAGTTATAGTAAGTTCTAAATCAGTATTACAATCAAATCGTTCTCTGCCTCCCTGAGTTCGATTGGGATTCACATCTCGTTATTTTTTTTTTTTGATGTATTTTCAAGCTATACTACGACATATCTATCATTGAAACACAATTTTATGATCGAGTAGTATCATTCGATGAGACTCTAGCTCAACCACAATCTTCTTTAAATGATGATGATGACCACATAGGAGATCCTTCAAACATACCAGAAGAAAACATATCGGATGAATTACCAAAAGATATATCTTATATGAAGGATCATCCAAAAGAATTGGTAATAGGAGAACTATCCAAAGGAGTTCAGACCAGATCTTCTGTCAACACTTTAGCGTTTACATCTTTTGTTTCTCAATTAGAACCTAAAACTGTTAAGGATGCATTTTCTTATAATTGTTGGATTATTGTAATGGAAGATGAATTGAATCAATTTGAAAGAAATCAAGTATGGGAACTTGTTCCAAAACCTGACTCTCAGACTATCATAGGAACCAAATGGGTCTTTAGGAATAAACTGAATGAATTAAGAGTAGTTAGGAACAAATCTAGACTTGTGGCCCAAGGGTATAATCAATAAGAAGGAATGGATTTTGATGAAACATATGCATCTGTAGTTCGCCTAGAATCCATTAGAATGTTAATAGCCTTTGCCGCCCACATGGAGTTCACACTCTTTTAGATGGACGTCAAAAGTGCTTTTCTAAATGGATTTATCAAGGAGGAAGTCTATGTTAAACAACCTCCAGGTTTTGAAGATGCAAACCATCCAGAATATGTATATAAACTAAACAAAGCATTGCATGGTCTAAAACAAGCTCCACGAGCTTGGTATGATAGATTAAAAACTTTTCTAATTGAAAATGATTTTAAAATTGGCAAAGTAGATCAACTCTATTTACAAAAAGAAAAGAAAATGATATCTTAATAATACAAATCGATGTAGACGATATCATTTTCAGTGCTACAAATGATCTTCTATGCCAAGAGTTTGCCAAGGTTATGCAGGATCAGTTTAAAATGAGTATGATGGGAGAACTTTGGTTCTTTCTTGGACTTCAAATTGACCAGATATCCTCTAGGATATTCATATCCCAAACAAAGTACACCACAGAGATCTTGAAGAAGTTCTCCACGGACAAAGTGAAAGGAAAGGAAACACCTTTGGAAGCTTCTACACAACTCAAAACTGATGAGACAGGTAAGTCTGTAGATCAAAAGTTGTACGGAAGCATGATAGATTCTCTACTATATTTAATAGCTAGTAGACCTGATATTCTTTCTAGCACCTATTTATGTGCTTGTTTTCAAGTTGACCCTAAAGAATTACACCTAAATATAGTTAAAGAATACTTAAATACCTAAACCACACACCAGATATAGGACTATTCTATCCAAAGTTAGCAACATTGGATCATTATTCCTTTTATGATGCTGATTATGCAAGTCAATTTCTCAAAAATTCCTTAGTCTCTTGGTTCTCTAGAAAATAACATACTGTTTCATTATCTACAATAGAAGCCGAATATGTAGCTGCATTTTTATCTTGCTCACAACTATTGTGGATGAAACAAACACTAGAAGATTTTGGCCAATCCTATAAAAATAACAAAATACTATGTGACAACACTAGTACCATCAATATATCTAAAAACCTTGCACAACATTCTAGGACTAAACACATTGATGTCCTAAAGGGTGATATTAACTTAGAGTTTGTTAAAACTGAAGATCTGATATCTTTACAAAACCTCTACCAAAAGATAGATTTAACCTTATTTTCCATGCACTAAGATTATGTAGGTTGAAAGAGCTAATTTGATAGTTTTGATTGCATTATTTTCAACCTTTGATTGATCAAAAACTTCAAATTGATTGACCAAATTGTTTGATTGATCAATATTCTCAAATTAATCGATCAAATCTTTGGCAGGAATTTTCCCTCCAAAAACTTGAAGTTTGATCAACCAACTTTATTATTTGATCGACCGATCTATTTAGGCGGAAAGTTTCCCTCCAAACTTTTGAACCCTTATCGACCAATGATCTTAATTAATAGATCAATTTCTCTTTTGATCAACCAAAACTGGGCGGATTTCAAATTCGCATTTGCAATCCTAAACGCCTCTAATCTCATTTCTAATCACCTAAGCTGTACCTAATCTCTATGATTTCCTACCCTAAATGTTTTTACCTTATTTACGTACCCAATTTTATATAAAATAACCTCTTTTTACTACATTACTTAATTTTTTACTCCAAACACCTACCCTACCAAATAACATCTACCCCACATTTTTGTCCCTACTTCATCCACCAACCAAACACCGTCGACCCCACCCTCCTCCTTCGGCCACCGTGGTCAACAAACACCTCTGACGCCACCGACCACTGCTGTACGTCACGAGAGAGAGATTGATCTCCAATCTCCTCGCTTGTTCTTGCTTGGCCGTGCAACTGCCCCGTCAACTCACCTCTCCATCTGTTGATGCTATCCATGCCACGAAGAGCATCTCGCGTATGCCCTCGCTGTGCGTCCTCCTCCCTCGCTGGCTGCGATCTACGTCTCCGACGATTACGCTGGCTCCCTCTTGATCGACCATTTTGATCGATCATGGTAACCTCTAAAACTTAATTTAAATTCATTTCATTTGGATTTTTCTTAAGTATAGATGTGCTATGACTTGATCTTATGGTAATCTCGTGTGGATCTTATGTTTTTATGCCATTTTGATAGTATTTGTAAGCTTATCACTTGTGGAAATCTCATTTTTTTGCTTTCTATTCATGTTTGGTCGACCAATCTACTTGGTTGATCGACCAAAATCAAGGTTTTTCATAACCTTGTTTAGTATATTTTTGATCGACAAATCATGTTTGATTGACCAATGTCAGATTTTAGTACTTCCATGGCTCTGAAACGTGCACGTGCCTCCTCCTCGGTTTCTCATGATGACACTTTCGACAGGTTTTTCATTATAGAGGTCACCCATGAGCATTTCTCTATTCTTGCCAAGCTTTCTCGCCACATTGGTAGACCAGTTGACTTTCCATACTTTGAGTCTATCTTTCCTGAGATCCGCTAGAAGTTTACTTACCACTAGATTCTTCACTTTTCTAAGTGGAATTTTTATGTGGGTTCCAAGAACAACCGCATACCCGGTGTTGACCCAATGGCTTGTCACCTATTTTATGCCAATCTCAAGAACATAGTGAGAGGTTCAACATTGAGCATATCTCAAATGTCTATTGCATTGAGGGTTTGGTCAATGTGGATGTTGTTTGTGAGATTCTTAGTTGTCCTTCTATTGGACCTACTTTTCTTGAGCTCCACCAGTAGACACAGGCTGATTCTATTAGGGTGACCCTACTCACTCCCAGTCATTATGACTTGGGTCATCTTGCCAAGTCACCTTATTTTCATTGCCTTCCATGTTTTTTGAATCGAGTTTTTTTGTGGAACTTCATGTCTAAGTCTACCTCTTTTGAGAACTACCCTGGTATTATGCTCATCACCCTCTATGCCTTTCTTAGGAACAAGTGGTTCAACTGGAACTACTTGATTCTTTATTTGATCAGCAAGCAACCCACCAGCTCCTTCCAGTTTGGGACACTCCTCTCTCACATCTTCCTACATGTCAATGTCCTAATGGATATAAACCACAAATAGTTCATTACAAGAGTCTCCATTTTTTATAAGCTTACTTATACCAAAGTGAGGATGCAAACCAGCAACAGCACTAGCCTCAAGAGACAGATAGACCCTTTACTGCAGTACCTCGTCCTTTCCTGTCGTTTGAGCCTTTAACATCGACCTGTCCTCCTCTAGTGCGACTTGCTTCGTCCTTTTACTACCAAGAGTGGGGCCTTCTAAATAGACCACTCTCAAGCAGGGACTGCGTCAGTATTCAAGATGTCACTGACGTCATTTCATTGATGATGCACCAATAGCATGAGACAAACCTGGTGATGATGAGACATGGGCATCACTTGAATGCTCAAGGCCAATTTTTGGATAGACTTGAAGACTCTATTCACAGGATTCGGCAACAGCTTCACAAGCCTCCTTGTCCTTGCCAGTCTACTACACTGCCTCCATCATAAGCAACACCTCCTCCTCCTCCTCCTACAGTAGCCACAGCCCAACAGGTTGCACCTCCTCGTCGGATAGCTAGGCAGCCGACACCCTCTTCATCAGCCTAGAGATGCCTCTGTCTTGGCCACTCAACTACATCAAATAGATCTAACTCGATGGATCTCTAGTTAGATACAGATCTTCAGAGCACCATGGTTGCTTTCATGGCTTCCCTAGAGTAGTTTTTGCTTAGTATTATCTATTTTCTTGTTGCTACTATTTGTTCTCGTATTGTGGCATGTAATACTTTATTTTGGACTCATTTATCTTGGTACTTTATTTTTGACTCATTTATATGACTTTCTAGTTATATGCATGGTTATATCTCCCAATCAGCTGAATATAAATTTCTCTCTTTGAATTGCATGATATAAATATTACTACTTCAAGTACATGTTTAAGGGGAGATAAATAAATTTGATAGCTATTGATGACTCTATAAATAATAACGTTAACTACCTCAATTAGAGTCAATCTCGAGGGTATATGCGCATTAATATCATGCTTTAGTGGGATTGGGAGCATTGCATTTATTTTGCATTATGTTAGGTTAAGATTGCTTAGAATTAATGTTCAAGGGCCTGCTGTACAAGTGCATATTGAAACAGGTCTCAGATGAGGAATCAGATGGATCTGAATCGACGAACGGAGTCCAACTGACTCAAAATCACCTCAATTTGACCTCCGTAGCTCCCACAACAAGTCCGAGAAGTCTGACCGCTGATCTGATGATTAGTGGTCCTCTTTTCGCTATGTGGTGCTTGCTCTGCCCTCCATTGCACGCCCACCTCTCCTCTTCACCACGTGCATGCACAATAACCATCGTCAGATCACCATCAGAGGGCTCAGATTACACCACGTCACTCTTCATCTCAACCTACTATCTCCGTCAACAACTGAGAATGCATGGGTGTTAATTTGCAAATGCGACAAAGTAGTGAGTGTAGCATGTTGGTTAGTGCCTCAACCCAATGAAGCGGCGACCCACGTTCGAATCCCACTATGCGTATTTAATCCATGGAGGAGTGTTGGAATCAAAAGTCAACTGCCGGATCTCCATCGAACGAACGTTGTGCGGCCACGTGGCTCCCCAGATGTGCGTAATTTGAGCATGCGTGATCTAACGGGCAATTGAACGCATAATCATACACGCAGACAAGAGAAGCGCGATCTTGAGTGCGTGATGTTGCGTAATTTAGGCCCTTGATCAACCATCGGACGACTGAGGACACGAGCACGCAGATTGCGTGCGACGTTACTATGCGCGTGCTCAACAGCTGGCACGTGAGTTGGGATACAGCGATACTTATAGATGGGATACAATGACACCCTTGCTGTCGCTAAAGGTGAGATGCCTATTTTAGCTTTATCTCTTCCACTATGAAGAGAGCTATGGACCTCCATTGCAAGGACATCTATCAATATCATCTACCAAGCACGTGCCCCACCTCCATAAAGCTTCAAAGCAAGGTCTCGGAGCTGTCGAGTCATCGACGGAAGCCCCTCCACCACCGTGGCTGCCCTGCCTCTCCATTTTGCTAATGTTCTTTAGTTGATGTTCATGTTATTTTAAGCATTCCTCTAGCATTACAGTTGTAAAATGACTCTATCTTTTGCAATATATTATCATCTGTTGGTTTCATGCATAGTTAGCAATCTTCAATATTATCAAGAATCTCTAACCCTATCTCTCCCTCTCTCTCTTCTTTTTTCACAAGCAAACTAAATGAAATATTTTGTGACAACTAAGTGACTAACAGATTCGATTTCATTCTTCCTTGTGTTCGACACTCGTACTCGCGTTCGATTCTTCTTTTAAAATTGACGTCTAAAATGCATGCTACAATGAACAACTTAATATAACATGTTTTCTGATGTCAGTTTTTGGCATCGTTGATAGGGAGGCAATAGATCTTTTTGTTGCTTTTATCCTTACATTGATGATATTCATGAGATCTTACTCTCTCTTTCTTTGTTTCCATGGATTGGTTGTAGGAATTCGACACGAAACTAATAGGAGGAGCACACTCGAAGATAGTAGATTGGAGGTAAAAATGCAGTGAAGACCTTAGTGAGTATCATCCTTTTTAGCGTAGTCTCATCCATTCTTCTATCAAAAAGGAAAAAAAATGAAATGAAAAAAAAGATGCATTTAGGCTCGTACATAAACCCTAGGCTAGTTTGATTGTTTGCTTACCAAAAAAAAAAAAAAAAAAAAAAATCTAAAACTAAAAATAAAAATCCAAAAAAAGTTGGTGTGATGAATGATCGTTTGACCCATATCTCAAATCCATCACCTAAACAAAAAAAAGTACACTTCAATATCCTTAAAGAAAAAAATCTTTGTGGAGTGTTCTTTCTTTTTTAGTGGTGTTTGTGAAGCCAACTGTGTTTTATATTGGGCCACACCACTCATCAAAAAATTAAAAATTGATTCATCAAGTTGAAATGTATGAACTTTAGGGGTGAATATATTAGGGTTACTTATTTCTAGGGCCACATTGATCTTAAAAGAAATCAATCATCACCTGTTTTGTGCAAAACCTTGTGTGCCCACTTAAAGCATTGTCTGAAAACATTAAGAAATTTCAACGCTAAAACTTACTAAAGCAAGGACGAACATTAAAAGACACCACATAAAAAAAACCTTGCTTGAAAAGCCTAATTTGTTGAAGTGCACATACACGCTCAATTGGATTAATTATGAGGCATAACCCCCAATAATGCCTCATCATATACCTTGAGCATAAGCACAACCTAGCCCACAATAAAATTGAGTAGATGTTGGCCCTAGGATTCATTGAGTCTGTTTCAGGGTTTTTTCCCAAACTCATTGCGAATTAGTGATGTCTGCTTGCTTCAAAGGGTGCTAAGTTGGGAGGTCTGATTGTCAAATGACTTAACTAAGTAGGGGTTTGGCATAATTAGCAGCCCTCGGGACACACTCCCCCTGCTTCGTCTTCCCAACTTTACCACTTTTGGGAGTAAGGACAACAGTAAATTCGTCATGTGGTCGGAGTTTATTTCTGAAGCATAGGTCACCTAGGTCAACATTATAGGGCTTAGCTTTGCTTGCTTGATTGTGCACGCTTAATTTTCTCATCTGTTCTTCCCTCATCCCTCCACTTCTTCCAGACCATGGATTTCAATGCCTATTCTTCCTTCCCAAACTATCCCCAACATGATTTGTATTCTAACCCAAGTAGATTGTATCCACAGCTTACTTGGGATAACCAGCCACCTAGTTGGGGATATAACCTAGGACCTGAGTACCCCGAATACCCCTCTTATCCCAACCATCCCAATTTTACCCAACCTGCACCAACTTCGTATTGGGATACATCCAACCCACCCACTGAGGGGTATGATCCAAACCTTGGGGATCCTTATCTTGATTCTCCTTATGATGACTCTTCCTTGAGGTCCCACTCACCCACTAACCAATCTGATAGGACCTACACTCTAGGAGAACACCAAGACCCCTACCCTTCTCAGGACCATAACCAAGATAGGTCATCTGAATTCAAGGATCTCTCTTACTTGACCTATGGATTGGAAGGGATTTTAGAAAAATGGAAATCAAATGATGATCATAAACCTGGGCAAATCAAGATTGATAAACCCTGCTTTGGACCCCTAATGAAGAATCCGATTGGGAGGAGGACTTAGAACCTTAATTATTCTAGAGTAGGACTAAATAGAAAATGGTGCCTCTTGAAGAATTGGACCTTGAAAATGATAGAATAGAGGACGCACTCAAGAACTTAAACCCTAGCATGGACTCTGATACACATCCTCAACCATATTCTCCTAACACTGAGTTGAATGCTAAGGAAATTGAAGGGAAATCTAATGACACTCAGTCAATTCCTGATAGCCTTTAGTTGGAGTTATATAGACAGAACCAAGAATTGATTGAGAGGAAACAAGCCATGATTGATATGTTCCAACAATTGGATGAAGAAGGCCAAAGAACATTGAAGCAACTGCGGTGATCGATTGGACTACACCTAGTTGCCCGAAACTGGTAGTCCACCATGATATTCCCCCGGTGTTGGACAACTCATTAGAAAATGTCATTAAGGATTCCTTAGAATATGATTTGGGGAGGGTTAAGGATAAAAATCAGGAGGAAATTAAGAATTTAGGGGTTGATGTCTTTAAATTCAAATCTAATCTTCCTGAGGAAAATGATTTGGTGGAAGAGACATCCAAATTTGAAGATGGGGAGTGGGATTATGATTTCGAAATAATTGATTTTGAAGTATTGGAAACTCCCATCTCAAGTTTAGAGGAGGGCCAAGGGAAAGAAATTGAGTCTAAGTTAGATGATGAAATTAGCCTTACCTCTACTGCAACCTTGAAAACTGAGTCTGATATAAATGAGGTTGAAGATAATATTCTAGGGGTCAAGGAATTGGAGGGATTAAGCAATGAAATCTTAGTTGAAGAAGAACAGATGGATTTTTATTTGGAGAGAGACCTCATGCTTAACTTTAGGGCCATTGTCAAACTCTTTATTTTGTTACTGCCCTATCAGAATTGAAATCCCGCAACCCGAATTCACTGGAATTGATATAACTTTGAGGGATTAGAACTTTAAAGGGACACAAGCTGATTACAAAGACTACATCTTTAGTGTCTGGCATTTTAGATTCGGGTGCACTCGTCCAAATAAACTTCTCTGCATGCCTGCAGATTAAGAGAGGAACAGACACGGGCATGCGTGATACACCATTTGCAGAGTTCCTATCCCTTAGGGATGGGACTACATCATAATCTAGTTCGCATTTGCAGACTTCTAACTTTAGGTCTAGCTGATTATGTCTTCCCCTTCTTGACCCAGACCATTCAACTGATTAATCCTTTATTGTCTGTGTACTATGCCTAGCTGAAGGTACTAAACTCAGAGCTGACTAGATACATAGCTGAAACTTATGTGATTTCTTTCGTTACTCCCTTGCATATATTTATCTTCCAATGAGGACATTGTCCAACTTAGGCATGGGGGGGTTGTAATTCATATGTTCTGAGTACATACTGTCAATTTGAATTATCTTTTTGAGAAAAAAAGAAAAAGAAAACTTAGGCATTAGGAGCTTGTCAACCTTAGGAAATGATACGTTAAGGACCTGAACGCTTAGACTCTTCAGGTTTTCGAGCTTAATTAGTCCAGGTGTCCACTAAAATGTGGACTTGTTCTCAAGTCCTCGCCACGTTAAATTATTTCAATCTGGTCAATAAAGTAGGGTGATAAGTATATGACTTATCAACCCACCCTTTGATTTAGGGGGACTTTTAGTCTAAGCATCTACACACGTTTTGCACTAACTCACTCCTCAGTGGTTCTAACAGAAATTAGGTAGCTAATGAACCTTCTAGGGTGGTATGGCTGGCAAGTTGTTGTGGGCAACAACCCATTAGCTAGTTGTCCAGAGCCCAGCCATAGGACCATTCTCTTTTATTATTGCCTTTAGGTAGATATTAGATCAGGGAAGCCACCTACTTAAAAAAAAATAAAATGAAAAAAAGAAATATAAAAATAGAAAAAGAAGAAAAAGGAAAAAAAGAAATAAGCGACACTTCACCACACGAGTATGGCTGGAAAGTTGTCATGGGTAACAGGCCATTAGTTGGCTGTCTAGATCCTAGCTCATAAAATGCACAAGAATTCCAAAACACTTTAGGAAGAAGCGGGGAAGTAGAATAATTTGGGGAGATATACACTGGGTTTGCCCTTGTGTTGATCCCATAAAAACAAAAGTAGGGAGAAAGCTATCGGTCAGATAGATACACCATTAGGCTACATTTTCTTTTTCGGGTCACCTAAGGGTGCAGAAACTCAAAGTCCATTTTAATTGCCATTGAGTGAGTCTATCACAATTTTCATGACAACATTCTTAGTGCTTAGACTCCTTTTCGAGTCTTGGGTGGGTTGGGTTGCTGTAAAAAGTTACCCCAAAACTCTCAACTCTAAAAATCCAATTTTTTTTTTGAAAAGATGAATATATATATATTTGCTTCTATATAGAATAAGGCAAGGAATTGGGCGGTCTGCATTTTGGCAGGCACTCGGGCACTATTGAGTCTCTGTAGGTTAGGTTCTTAGGTAGAAATTTCCTTCTATTGGCAAGAAACTTATGCCCAAGTGATCAATTC